>JAFIRS010000066.1:0-1404290 GCA_018342105.1 Gonioctena quinquepunctata | reverse complement strand
CGGAACTGATCGCTTGACATATATATATATATATATTATATATATATATATATATATATATATATATATATATATATATATAAAATTATAAATTAAAACATAAGTTTTGACCTTTTAAAATGAATACCTGAATACACATTTTTCAGTCAATCTCAAAAATATATTTTTGTTAATATTGAACATCAAAAACTGTATGTTGACCCAAATTTTCATAACTTTAGTTTCATTACCAAGACACTCTATGGTTTTTTTCTTTGTCAAAAACGGCAAAAGTTTATTGGGCATGTTTTTTTCCGAATTTGACTACACCACTGGATTCGTAGTCGTTATAAATGAAAACCATCAAAATTTCATGGAAAAATATTGGTTAACAACGAAGTTACAACAACAACACACAACAAAGTATTTGATTATAATTTTTATTCAGATTGCAGACATATTTGAAATCTAGCAACACTGCCGATACAAAGTAGAGCACAAGTTAATTTGTACAGCGAAAATCCGAAGTCAATAGCTCATTCCGTTCAACAGTTATAACTACTGAAAGTATGGTAATGTGAGCGATTTGTGGTGTACTAAATCACAGCCTACTATTGATTTAGTACAATACCTATGCCCAATGTATTAGTTCAGATTTCCTCAAATTATTGATACCTTCTCTAAAAGCTTGTTTCAGTTGAGTTTTGCAGAATAAAAAAGGAACATTTTTTGTCCTGCTTTCTGTTTTATTATTGAATAAATAATTTTGATACTTTAAAACTTGATTCGGTTAATTTCGTTTTTATCGGCTATTGAAAACTGCATAACTTGAAAATGAATTTATAAGTATCTGTTATTTCCGAATACACTTATAACCCAAACTTAAATAAATTATTTTAAGGGAATATAATTCACAAATCCAGTGGCGTAGTTATATTTTTATTACAAAATCGCTTCTACCAGAATCGCTCACATTACCATACTTTCAGGAGTTATAACTCTAGAGCGGAATGAGCTATTGACTTCGAATTTTTGCTGTACAAATTCACTGGTGTTCTACTTTGTATCGACAGTGTTGCCAGATCTTAAATATGTCTATAATCTACATGAAAATTAATATCAAATACTTTGTTTCCAAAATTTAAGTCGTTGTAACTTCGTTGTTAACCAATATTTTTTTATGAAATTTTCATGGTTTCCATTTATAACGACTACTAATCCAGTGGTGTAGTCAAATTTCAAAACAAAAATTGCCTAATAAACTTTTGCCGTTTTTAACGAAGAAAAAAAACCATAGAGTGCCTTGGAAATAAAACTAAAGTTATGAAAATTTGCGTCAAGATACAGTTTTTGATGTTTAATTTTAAAGATTTTTTTTTGAGAATGACTGAAAAATGCGTATTTTACAGGGGTGGTTCTATTTCAAATGGGTCACACTATATATATATATATATATATATATATATATATATATATATATATAAATATAAATCAAATTGTTTGTATGTAGTTTCAATATCGATAACTTGCACGCTAGTTTTGAATACAGAAATAGTATATTAAAGTATAAGTGGATAAAAAGGGCTTTAAAACACGCGTGAAATAGAGCAAGTGTTTTTAAGACCAGTTATCCACGAATACTTTACGTAATTTTTTTTTATTGGTGCACTTTGAAATCATATATACTGGTATTATTACTACAAAAAATAGAAATAAGAACTAATAATGCAAGAAGGTTGAATTCGTGATGTGACATCAGTATACCTTTCGTTGTCATGGAAATGAGAAAAACATTCATTTGCAATTTGTTACCAAAGATCAATATTTGTTGTCACCAGAGCTCAAAAATGAATGATTCTAATATCGATTTTTTGAATAGTGAGGCAGAATCGCGGTTAATACCGCGAAAATCCAGTGATATATATAAAAAAGAATATGAAAAGTTCATCAAATGGATGGAGGAGCACATATAAATGAACGAATTGTGAGTAATATTGTATTTGACGTTACAAGGTACTCCTGTGAGATCAATAATAAAAAATTTGTCATTTAGACTTCACGTTTCTCGATTTGTTGATGTTGTCATGGTTACCTTTAAAAAACGCGCGTTTTTTAAAGTTCGATTTAAACACGCTGAGGCGTGCTTTAAATGGGTAAAAAGGGGCACCGATAAAAAAAAGTCTATTAGCTAATCATGATTTTCAATTCACTATTTCAGGAGCGAGTAGTTGATGAAGAACCAGATCTTAAACTTTTTAGCCTAACTTTTTCTGTTGGGGCGGCAGTTGTCTTTGGTGGATTCTTGTTCCTACCAGCATTGGAAGGTGTCTTCTTATCTCCTTTTGCTTCTTCTGGTATATTTCCTTTTTCAGACCGAGCACCCAGCTGCAACACTTCGTCAAAGTTACGTGTCTTTGCGTTGGTGGAGCACTGCTTGCTTTTCGTTCTTCTAGGTAGTAGCTATTTTAGTTTTTTTCTAGTTCCTCGACAGTATATGCTACGTTATTAATATACAATCTGTTGCCTTTTATGTATGAATTGTCGGCCGGGTTTTGTCTTGATTTATTCAGGTAGTTTCTCAGGATTTTATTTTCGCACCATTGTTTATAGGTGAGATTGTTAGAAATGCCAATGCCTGTTTCCTTTAATTTCCAACACTGCTTTACGACCTCAAGTTTCTTCAAGTACGAAATGAATTCGACCTGGGTTTCTTCCTTGTGTTCTCAATTTGTAGAGATTATTTAAGTCCGATATATGGACATCAACATCTAAAAGTTTCTTGATATATTTGCAAACAGTGGTAGGGGAAACTTCTTCAGAGTCCTCTAACCCAAATATAATAATGTTATCTTTCTTAGTAGTAATTTCTAGGGCCTCTATTTTGTTGTTGAGAATTGTATACTCAATTTCCAAATTGTTCACTCGGTGGTTAATTTCTTCTATTTTCAGTAGTAATTTACTTTCAGACGCATCAATAGCGGATTTGATTTCCTTTCTGTTTTTGATAATCACTTCTCTCAACACCCTTACAGCTTTTTCCAATTCATTTGCCATTGAAATAAATAATTTTTAAACTGACCTAATATTTTTACCACGAATACCTGTACTAATTCCTTCAATGCTGGATAGATTTTTTCCTTGGCCACTTTTTGCGGGTCTCGGTGGATTGATGGTCACAATATAATTCCAGTTTTTGCGAATTGAAATTATGTGCAGGAGGGTAACTTTGACAACGTTTTCCTTCGCTACATATGATGTTCTACTTGAAGGCACTGCATTTTTTTTCGCAAATTGCCACTATAATTCAGGACTTACTGGAGCTCACACAAAACACGTCTACCCAGTCATGAGGACTCACCATGGATGGGTAAACGAGGCGTTGTTGTTATCGTAAAAAAAGTCATAAGTCTACCATCAGGGCATTAAAAGCAAACTTTGTCAGTTCTGATTCAAATAAACGCTGTTTCCAAAAATAAATCCAAACAGTGCATTTGTGTTAGTTGGTTTCCTCGGAATAAATGAGAATTGTATAATTTAATATTGAAAACATGCAAACTAGAATTTTTACAACAATAGATAAAACCGCTAAGGTGAAAAAAATACTTTCAAACACACCAAAATACATTATTTATTTCTGTTCTGAATCTGGAAAAAGTTTAAATTTCTGCAACAAAGTCAGACTTGTACATTACATTTTTAGAAATAGAATTAATTAATTCTATTTTTCTTAGTGAAATATCAGTAGTCGGGTGGAGCCTACCCTGGAATTCTGACATAAGACACCCAGCGGGGTTTCATAATCGGTAAGAATTTTCGGAAAGTTTTTTTCTCCAGTAATTCGACCACTATAATAATGAGAGGAATTTTGACATTTTCATAATTTTGTTATCTTAGTATTTTTCGGAAACTGATAAAAAAGACCTACTGTTTTCTTGATAACATATTGTTAAATGCTGCATATAATGAATATGTAATAGTTATTTAATCAACTAGTGTATTAATGGTGGCGATTAACGATCGAGATATTTTAACGCGAGAGCGAAGCGAGAGAAATTGAAGGTTAATAGGGGTCATTAACGGCCGATTTCGTGTAGATTAAACAGACTCGTTGATAAGTACGAGGTCGCCAGAAAAGTTATATAATAGTATATTATGCAATGAGCACAAAATGATGCCCATTTTGCACGAGTATGAAATTTGCAGCACGAGCCGAAGGCAAGTGCTGCAATTCATAAGAGTGCAAAAAGGCCATTTTGTTGCGAGTTGCATACTATACTTTTCCTATGACAACATATCGTTCACGTTTAATACATGCATACATTGCAAAAACTTTGAAAGAAATAAACTGATGATATTTCATTACTCCGAATTCGCCGCTAATGGGCTTTCTATCAGAATTAAAATATATATTGAAGAAATATGTAAATATTTTCTTTATTGCTATTTCTAATAGGTACACAGAAATAGAAGCCTATAAATGTATGTATGTATCTAATTGAAGTTGAATGTGCAATTATTGAATATCATATTTGGAGAACTTGATTGCTGAATACTGAATTCTTTTCGAAATTGATAATTTGTCGACGTTGAAGTAGACGGCTTCTCGCGACTAAGATCTTTGACTTTTTGGGTTTGTAGCCGTTAGACTGCCGCTTGAGGAATGCTTTCAGTTTCAAATATTTGGCAATATCTATATCATTATAGATACTAAGAGTCGTTCTCAGCATTGAGAAGTGTGACCACAAAGTGGAACTTTTAATTTTTTTGGCTAAGTCGCCAAAATAAGCCATTAAAACGTTCTCGGAAAACGAATTTGTCTTTTGATCTACCTTCCATTCCAAAAAAAGGTTATAGCGCGTTGATACATACTCTTCGACGTTTCTGGTAATAAATTCAGTGTTGTTACCTTCGCTGCTTCTATTATGTTCGGAGGTGTCAAATCTAAGTCAATATCACTATCAGTTTCCATTTTAATTAATAGTTTTTATAGAAAACAACTATGAAATTACTCGTTACCTACTAAAACTTTGACAGAAACGATCTGCTGACATTTCATCAATTTGTCGCTGGACGTCATAATTTGACAAGCCGTAGTCGTCGTGATTTTAGAGTGAACCTAGACCTAACACGAAATATTCCATTTCGCATTTGTTGCTTAGCAACTTGCCTAGCAACCGATGCAAAAATGAAATCCTGTACAAAATGTGCTTGTTCATGATTGAAGTTACGGTTATAAAATGAACATTTATCGAGGTTGTCGTAGAAAAATGTACAATTATAGAGGTCTGGAAAATCCATTTCCATTATAAGAACTGGCATGAAATGGACGACTTTACTTCAACATATGATAAAACATTATTTTTCTCTTCACCTAATAACATTCCCGAAGCATTTATGGAACATAAAATTCGAGCTTTTCGATTTTCCACATAACTTGTAAGTCCATTTATTACCATATATCACACTAATAGCATTCAATCTTGAGGCGATATTCTGCATAAAAATCAGTATTTGAAACTATCCTCATCATTCCGCAAACCATTTCGAGCAGATGTGTCATTCAAGTATTTTTTCTAATTTTGACATTAGGAGTGACACTTTTCAAAACTCGTTGACGTTCTCAAATGTCTTACTTTTCATCACCAGTTGCGAAAAGTAATTTTTTTTTATTGGTGCCCCTTTTTACCCATTTAAAGCACGCCTCAGCGTGTTTAAATCGAACTTTAAAAAACGCGCGTTTTTTAAAGGTAACCATGACAACATCAACAAATCGAGAATCGTGAAGTCTAAATGACAAATTTTTGATTATTGATCTGACAGGAGTACCTTGTAACGAGAAATAAAATATTACTCACAATTCGTTCATTTATATGTGCTCCTCCATCCATTTGATGAACTTTTCATATTCTTTTTTATATATATCACTGGATTTTCGCGGTATTAACCGCGATTCTGCCTCACTATTCAAAAAATCGATATTAGAATAATTCATTTTTGAGCTCTGGTGACAACAAATATTGATCTTTGGCAACAAATTGCAAATGAATGTTTTTCTCATTTCCATGACAACGAAAGGTATACTGATGTCACATCACGAATTCAACCTTCTTGCATTATTAGTTATTTCTATTTTTTGAAGTAATAATACCAGTATATATGATTTCAAAGTGCACCAATAAAAAAAAATAGCGTAAAGTATTCGTGGATAACTGGTCCTAAAAACACTTGCTCTATTTCGAGCACTCCGGCTGCGCCGTCGTGCTCGAAAAATCGCGCGTGTTTTAAAGACCTTTTTATCCACTTATACTTTAATATACTATTTTCTAAACGGGTGATGAAATAGTTATTTGTGCAACCATTTGGGAAAAGCACTATTTTTCGTAATGAGCGAATTTCTACGGAACGACCGAAGCGAGTTCCGCAGCAGAAAGCGAGTTGCGAAAAATAGGGTTTTCCAGCGTGTTTCACACAATATTTTTTTCTAATTTTGATATGTAATCCTTCTTTAATTCAGGTTAAAAATATTGAAAATATGTATTTAAAAAACTGAAGAACACGATTTTATCGCACTAAAAATTGAAAAATAATTTTAATATTCAACGACTATGCCGAAAAGCATGGGGTGCTTTTTGGTTACGTATCTTTGAGAAACATAATACTTTTAGAGTAAGATCCCAGAGCCGGCAAATCTACCTCATTTTAGCAAAGCTGAAATTTTAAGTATTAATAGTGATATGTAGTTGGGAACGTATGCGTACTTGCTAGCTTGGAATTGAGAAATGATTTAGTTTTGGAATGAATATTCAAATAAAAAAAACAAATCATTTCTCAATTTTGATGGGAAAAATCATCAGGCGTGGGGATTCGAACCTTCTCCAGTTTTTTATAACAGAGCTTAGATCTTTCGTCCTAGACCGCTTGGCCAACTGGACGATATTAATTGTCAAACGCATTACGCTACTTCAACGTAAGTGAGAAATTTTTTATGTACTTTTCTACCTGCTACCCGTGAAAGGGCCCCTCTTTCAAGCTAGCAAGTATGCATACGTTCTTAACTACATATCACACTACTCATACTTAAAATTTCAGCTTTGCTAAAATGACGTGGGTTTGCCGGTTCTGGGATCTTGGACTATTGATTTCGACAAAGCATCCCACGCTTTCTGGCATAGTCATTGAATATTGAAATTATTTTTTACTTTTTAGTGCGGAAAAAGCGCGTTCTCATCCTTGGAGAGACTTCCATGGAAAAAACGGAAATTAATGCTACATAGAAAACTACGTTGTCAGCTGGGGTCAATATCACCAATTGTTCAAATTATGTTATCAGTATTCATAATTACTTTTTACCATACATATTATGTATTGAATAGCTTCAAAATTATAACAAATTTTATTCCTGTATTTTTTGCAACTGATGGTGAAATTTACTTTGCATCACCAGTTGCGAAAAATTTTACTTTTCGCAACTGGCGATGAAAAGTAAAACATTTGATGAAGTCAACGAGTTTTGAAAAGTGTCACCTTAAATGTCAAAATAAGAAAAAGTAAATTTCACCAATAGTTGCAAAAAATACAGGAATAAAATTTGTTATAATTTTAAGGCTGAACTACTTGAAGTACTTCTTTATTGTTATTATATTCTTTGTACATATTTTTTGGATTTAATTTTATTCAAATTTGATACATAATATGTATTATGAAAACTAATTATATACAGGGTGTTTCATAATTGAATGCTGATCCTAAATGGCGATAATTCTTGGATTATTTTGAGTAAAATTCTTTATATGAACATAGGTCCGCAACTGCTTTATTTATGAGATACAAGATGTTGAAATTCAACAAAAAATCAGTTCTTCCCCAATATCTCTGAAACAGCTTCAGCTTTTGTTTTCAATTTTGGTAAATGCAAAGTACGCATGAAATTACCTTTTTTTCCATGATAAAGGATTTCTTAATTTTCATCAGTGGAGTCACTGTTAACATGCCCTGCCATATTTTTGATCAAAATAATGTTACGCCACTGTGTTTTTTCGAAATAAATAATATTTCTGTAATTGTCCTCTATCTTCTCATAAAAATGGTTTCGTGCCTTTTTTTCGTCCGGCGAACGGTTTTTGAGTTATAAAATAAAATGCATTCATTTGCTTGTCCCTATGCGAAATCAGCCGTTGAAGAGGAGTAGGATTAACTTGTGGGCTAGAAACATCTAGTATGCTAAGAACACATTCCGTTGTTTTCAACATAAACAATTCTGACACTTCTTCAGCTAGTTACGTGATATTATTTACGTTATAAAAACATGGTAAATTTCACAAATACCTAATTAGCAGACATGCATTACTTGTATGGGCTTGCTGACGGGAACGCATATGAAGCCAGGCGACTGTATCAAGAGCGCTTCCCAAATAGAATGGTTCCTGATGCTCGGACGATTTCAAGCATCCACAGGTTATGTGAAACAGGAAGTTTTGAGCCAAATCATCACTTGAAAGGAGCACATCAGACTGCAAGAACTCCAGCAACTGACGTAGCTGTTTTAAATTCAGTTGACGAAAATCCTGAAATAAGTACGAGGCAAGTTGCCAATAATTTGAATATCGCCCATATTCTAGTATGGGGGATTCTTCATGATTATTTATTATATCCCTATCACATTCAACGGGTTCAGGCTCTACTTCCTCAATACTTTCTACATCTAATGGTTCCTCCAAAAAGTTATCAAAAATCCTTTATTTGACAGGGAAATTTTATTCACGGACAAAACTAGTTTTACTTAAAACAGGATCAGAAATTTTCATAATAATCATTTTTGGGCCGAGGAAAATCCGCATGCAATCGTGTAATCTCATCACCAGCAGCAGTTCTCATCAAATGTCTGGGCTTGAATTATTGGAGATTACCTAATTGGACCTTTTTACCATGTAGATTAAATGGACATAATTATCGCCGATGTCTTGAAGATAATTTGCCAATTCTGTTGGAAGCTGTTCCTATTTCAATGCGAAATCGCATGTGGTTCATGCACGATGGCGCACCTGCTCATTTTAGTGCTCTGACACGCGAATATTCAAACCAAAACTTTCATAATCGCTGGATAGGTCGTGGGGGAACAGAGTCATGACCAGTTAGATACCCAGACTTAAACGGTCTTGATTATTTTCTTTGGGGACATCTTAAGACTTTGGTGTACAGTCAACCAATACTTAGTGAGAAAGAATTGCGAAACCGTGTAATAGTTTCCTGTGAAGCAATAAGGAATACTCCAGGAATTTTCCAAAGAGTACGCGAGTCAATGACAAGGAGGGCTGAAGCGTGCATACTTGTCGTGGACATTTTGAACAGTCAATTTGATTTCAGTGTTTTTTGTTCATAATAGTTGTTTTTAAAAATAAAAAATGTATTTTTATGAGTACTTATTACAAACACTGAATAATAGTTACCATAAAATTATAAAAATCTTGCCTAGATCCTTTGGTTACCACAATTGTGAAATTAAGACTAAGAGAAAAAATCGAATAGGGAGAAGCAAATGAATGTATTTTATTTTCTGTTGTTGAACATTTTTATGGGAAGATAGAGAACAATTACAAAAACAATATAAATTTGGAAAAAAGACAGTGGCGTATCATTATTTTGATCAAAAATAGGGCAGGGCATGTTAACAGGGACTGATGAAAATTAAGAAATCCTTTATCATGGAAAAAAAGTGTTTATGCGTACTTTTTATGTACCAAAATTAAAAAAAAGACAAAGCGGTTTCAGAGATATTGGGGAAGAACTGATTTTTTTGTTAACATTCAACATCCTGTATCTCAGAAATAAAGCGGTAGCGCACCTACGTTCATTAGAAAATTTTTTCTTAAAATCATCCAAGTATTATCGCCCTTCAGGATCAGCATTCAATTATGAAACACCCTGTATATTAATAACACAATTTGAACAATTGGTGATATTGACCCCAGCTGACATTTTTGTCAACTTGTAAACATCCTTACATTGGCCGAGCGGACTAAGGCGCCAGGTTCAAGTTTAGTTCTTGAAAGGGAACATGGGTTCGAAACCCACCCCACCAGCCAAACTTTTTTAAATTTAAATCGCTATAATATTAAGAATTATTATAAGACTGAAAAGTAAAAAATAAATTATATCTAAAAAAATTAAATAACACGCTTTTAAAGCACTAAAAAGTAAAAAATTATTCAAATAGTCAACGACGTGGGCTGCTTAGTCGAAATTCTCAAAGATACGTAACCAAAAAGCACCTTATGCTTTGTGGCATGGTCGTTGAGTATTAAAATCATTTTTTACTTTTTAGTGCGTTAAAAGCGTGTTCTTTAGTTTTTTTAAATGTATTTTTTTATATATTTTCAACTTGAATTAAAAAGGATCACATCATATTGGAAATTAGAAAAAATAGTGTGTGAAACACGTTGGGAAACACTATTTTTCGTAACACGGTTTCTTTTGCGGAAATGAAAAGTTTCAAAAAAAAATTCCTGGAACATATTTTAACTGTGTTTCAATACATTAATATATATTTCACAGACAATGTTTCGGAAGGAACACATATAAAACATAACATAACTGCTCAAGAATTCATTTTGAAACATTTCACGGGCAATGTTCCAAAAAAAAACATATAAGGAACATATTATATTATTAAACATTCATGAAACATTTCACATAATTCATGAAAAGTAGGTAGGTTAAGCAAGGATTTGCATAAATGATTCTAATGCAATAGTTGGTCTTTGAAATAGATATTGGCTTTTTCTTTTTGTTACAATAACACTTACTGATAACTATAATATTTGGGAGTTTCAATGTTTTCAGAATCCGTTTCTGCATCAGTGATAATTATGTTAATTGACATTGTTCCTGAAAATGAATAAAACAAGGTCTGAACAAATTATTTTTATTCTAGCCACTAATATATATATATATATATATATATATATATATATATATATATATATACTTTTAGAGTATATACAAAATGTACTTAACATTATAGGGCTGGAGGTGAATTGTTATCTATAGTTTCCCTTTTGAACCTTAGAGTTGCCGATCGAATTCCGTGTCATACATAAAATAAAATTGCTATCGTGCAGCATCTGAAAAAATTTTCAAGTGAACACCATTTCGAATTAATTAATCTAAATATTATTTTTGACAAAAGCTATATCTTTTTTTATCGAAAAAAGGCAACATTAAAATGAATACTTACATCTGATGATTTGGAAGCCTCCATATTTTATATCCATGCACTTTTCAGAGTTGATATACCTAACTATCAAATTATTAAGGAGATAGTTATATTTTCATACCACAAACACTTTCTGGATAGTTTGTTTGAAAACATTCTCATTAGGCCTCTTCTGATCAGGTCATTGGAGAAAATAGAGTCTGATAATTTTCCTCAAATGTCTCTGTGTATTGAAAATTCTTTCCCTATCCATATTTATTGTAATAATAACCAGCATACATAATGCTGAAAAGCAATGTTTTATTAGATACAAAATTATTTGAAATGTCAGCGTTGCAGTTCTTCTGATTTGTCTGTTTTCCATTGAATTCAGTATTTTCTATGATACAGTGTTGAAGATAATTAGCAAGTGCATGCAGACACAATGCACCAAATCAACAACTCACCAATGTAAATGATTATTTCATGAATTCAGGATTCAATCTGTTTTCGAAAGTTATTATGCTTGAACCAGACAGATGAGAAAAACTCTTAAAAAAACAAAACAAGCAAAATAGTAAAGATGCCATAACTTAACCTCCAAAATGAGTTGCCTAAAATGAACAATTTTACGTACCTGATATTGGCGATTCAATGTAATTTTGATTATTACATATTTAACTCTCCCTTGAAAAAGTGTATAACCCACGACGATGGCAAAGACATATTTTAAGATGGTCCACAGCACAAATACCAAACACCACTGTGCTGTGATCTGTAATCATCATTATCGACGGTACCCCGCAAAACTCAAAACATCAGCGCATGCGCGTACAATGAGTAAATTGCATTTATCATTCATTACTTGAAGGTTATGGTGGCAGGTTTTATCTGTACATTTGAAACATTTCAATCTGTACATTTGAAATATTTTCCCTTTAAATTAGATGTTTATGATATTTTCTGAAACGTGCGAATAGAATATTTCAAATGATTCGATTTAGGTTTCCGTTGAAACATTTCATACATTTGAAACATTTCAGTCTGTACATTCGAAACATTTTAGACACATTTACTTGTGAATGTAAAATGTTAAATATTTATGATATATTTCTGAAACGTGCGTTCCGAATGTTTCAAACGATTCGATTTAGGGTTCCGTTGAAACGTTTCATACACATTATGTGTTTTCTGGGTCTGAACAACGAGCTTCTGAATACTGAATATTTTATGTAAGCAGGATGTGAAATGAGTTATATACTTAAACATGCAAGTGATAAATAAATCTTGTGTTCTTCCAGATATAAAAAAATAAAATAAAAGTAAATCCGAATTAAAAAAAATATTTAAGTTACAGGTTTTAATTTAACTTTCATAAGGTTTTCTGGGACTAACTAAAAACTTATATTTTCTTCCCGACGTTCCGAATTCAATAAATTCATCTTTGAGGCTCTGTAAGGTATTAGGATCGATTTATTAAAATTCGAAATGTCGGAGTAGAGTAGGTTTTTGAGAGTCCTCCACTTCCACTTAGACGTTAAAGTCAAATAATCAGATATTCCCGTCCCATCCCCAGTAGATGTATTTCTTGCGATCATTAACTATTTGTTTCACCACCCCTGTATTTGAATCCTATCGACAATAGCCGCGCAATTACCTACACCTCGTAGTCGATTTTCCTGGGCGCTCGTTTTGATATGACCTTGTTGAGAGCAGTGTAGTGTTGCGCGATGTCGAGTCTGGCGTGAGACCTCGTGAATTTAGTGCCGAAATGTGACGAAACATTGCTGAAAACTAATAGTCAACCATCGGTAAGTGATTCTAACTCTCTTTTTCATTATTGAGATAAATATATTTAGCTAGGAGAATCTTCCCGCACGAAATGATCGATTTTGGCGAAGTACATTGAACCTAACCTCAAATTATTGCATCGAACATCCGTATGAATCATCTTACATTTCTGAAAGAATTAAAAATGTACCTATTAATTGTTAATTTATTCTGTTCTGAATGATTCTTCCACGAATTTCTCAGGCATTGTGACTCCTAGGTGTAGATATATTGTGTTTTTGTTGTTCAATATCTCCACAAATCACTACTTATAAAATGTGAAGAGCTGGAAATGGTTTATTACATCATGGCCTATTAGTAGGCAATGAACCGATTATGATGTTTTAAAGTGAACGACTGGTATGAAATTAAGATAGGGTGAATTTACAATCATTACAAAGATGCTTAACTCTCTTGTTTGCACAAAAACTTGATGCGATACCCTGTGCAAGGCTAGGAACACTGATTGTGAGTGTGTCCGTCAGATGACGACACCTACCGAGTTGATTCCTTCCCAAGTGAAATCGAAGGGAGGAGCTTGATTTATGGTTTGCTTTTGGAGAAGCGCATATTGGCATGTTTATAGCACCACTCTACTCTTTAGATATTTGGATAAAAGTGGTGAACGTGACTGATCTAGTGAATAATTGTTGTTCACAGGGAGTTGTACACACCAAATATTGATGAAATTAAATGAAAAGTTAACTTATTGTTCGATGTTTTTATCTAGAAGTTAGTGAAAGCGAAATTTGAATGTTTACTGTAGATTTACAATTTCAAGAAAAGTAAACCAACGTCGTTGGTTGGAGGTGCTTATTGTAGGAATATTCAAATTAACGAAAATTTACAATTCGGAAAATGTCATATTATTTATGGCCAGTGTATCTGTAGCTAGGTTTGAAATTTTGGCTCGTTGATGAAAGTCTTTTTTTTTCATCAAATATTCTCGTAATATGTACCCAGGTATGTGTGAAAATCAACTAATATTACAGTCTCTATGTTAGCCTCATCCTCTGTTCAGTCTCAAATTTAAGTTGCATCTGTACGTTTACATACGAGCTTATAGGTAGGTATCATGATTAGTCTCAGTCTAGTCAATCATTGAAATATGACTCTTCCAAATTTGAACTTTCATGTTTATAAGTACCATACTTTGAATACTGAAAACAGTCCGAAAAATGCCTCTTTACCGAACTAGGCCGGTGAAGTCGTCATGGCAACACTCTATCGGAATTTTTGTTTATTCAGAAAACTTATAATTAACATTTTAGGAGACGCAATGAGCTATATATTAATTGATATTTCGTAGTGACAGCACACGTTTGCTTCGAAATATTCTTTTGGAATACTTATTTCATGAAAATTGGCCACTTAAGTATATTTGACAAGTATTTGACAAATGTGTCATTGATAAACAATCGCTTGCGAGATTTTTGCACAGCTTCCTTACACTACACCGTATGGATGGTAATTGAAAATGTATGAACGACGAGGAAATATGTGTGGCATTTCTGTTTTGTTTATTTGGAACAGGGGGGAAACAACTGTTTAAATAGGTGTACATATAGAAAATTAAATATTTCAATTCTACTTTCATTATCAAAATATCTTAAATATATTTAAATTATTTCAATATCAGTTTCAGTAATTCAGTATCAACAAATACCACTTCATACTTTAAATATCACTTTTATTCCAAAAATATCTACCCCATACTTCAAATATTATTTTCACTATCAAAATATCTACAATATATTTAAAATATTTAAATATATGTTAGTATTCCCAAGCAATACTCATAGTTTAACATCGTTTGGGATACAAATAACTATTATGTATCGAGTACCTAGGCAAAGTGAGGCGTTAGCAGACGAATCGGAATATTTACGAACGAGGCGCCAGCTAAAGACATTTGCCTACGTGTTGCATACATTTTTGTATTAGCTTTCCAAATCGAGGGGGAAACAACTACTCAAAATATGTACACCATAATTAAATATCTGATAATGAACAATATTTAAAATATATTTAAAAAAAACGCACTAATGAAATATTTAAAATATGTTTAGGATGATTATAGTATTCAATGTACTGAAAATATATTTAAATAATTAAAGTATACTAAAGCTATTTGAAGTACTAGAAATGTAATGAAAATAAACGGAATGGAACGGAGTGATATAATATTTGGGTAATTAAGGTAATGAAAACGGATGGAACTATTGAACTTAATGAATGTTTTAAAAAGTACCTGAAGTGTATATCTTTAGTGCGAAATTAAAATGAAAGTTTTCAAGTTATTGGGATGGATATATTTATATTTCATTCAAATATCCTTTATTTGAGCATCAAGGAAAATAACTGAAAAGGAAGGGTTCCATTTAATAAAATAGATAATATAATAAATAAAGGCAGAATTACGAACATTCAAAACAATAAGCCAAATCTGTCCAGCCGTTGTTTTATAAAATAAAAAAACAGTTACCCGACCGGGATTCGCTCCTGTGACCTTCTGCTTGGTAGACGACGTCAACACTGAATATTTATTTTTTGGTAATAAATGACTGGATAGTTTTTTCTTCGCCAAATTTCTTATATACCGTATTTACAATTTCGATTTTTTTCGTATCAACTATCCTCGGGATATTACGGATATTAAAAATATCAAATCGGTCCAGCTGTTCTCACGTTTATGCTCAGAAAGAATCGAGATTCATTTTATTATATGAAGATTATATATATAATATATTATAATATATATATATATATATATATATATTCCTGGTGTTGTCCATCAGGCATTTTTTGTGGCATTTGTTTCACTTGTTTCTTTGTGTTACACTTGGCATTTCCCCTGGATTCCCATCGGGATGATTCAATGTATTGTTTTGCTCCATTAGCCGTGGTTTTGTTCTTTCACTGTTTTAATGGGAAATAATTGTTACTTTCACAGATGTTTAGATTTTCTAACTTCACTTCTCTTGCGGATGCCTGTAAGTCAAGAGTCGCAATAGAGTTCATTATCGGAGCATCTAGATGCAAAACACGTCGCTCGTCATCGGTAACGAGATATTGTGTGATCAATAACCTCATTTTGTGGTACGTAAAAGCAAACAGATAGGCAAGAAAACGAGTTAATATTGTATAGCATCAGTTCTGAGCCATTTCCGAAGTTTCAAGTATCAGCTCATCGAAGTTGAGTTTAAAATCGATTGCAAGATTTGTACCGACAGGACAGAAGCGTGCTGATAAAACGGGTGAAAATAATGGTAGTTTATGTAACAAGTTCGCAACTGAGGCTTTAGCGACGAATCAGAATATAAAGACGATATCCGCTAAAGCCATTTGAGACGTGTTGCATCAACATTTTTCAGCTTTCAAATAAACAGAGCATAAATGCTCAAATATTTCCTCGCCATGCATACATTTTCAATCACCATTCATACGATAGTGTAAGAGTTGTGCAGAAATCTAGCAAGCGATTGTTTATCAATGACACGTTTGTCAAATAGTGTTCATTCTTCAGAAATAAGCATTCAAAGAATATTTCGAACTGTGCTGTCACTCAAAATTTTAAATAATCTATAGTTTATTGCGTCTCCGAAACGTTTTTGGGTATTAATGATGAGTTTTCGTATAAACAAAATAGTCCGATAAATGTTTCCATGACGACTTTTGCCGGCATAGTCCGGTAAAGAGGTATTTATGGACTATTTTCAGTATCCAAATGAGGATTTTGTCGAGCGTGTACAAAAATAATTGTAGACTGAACTGTATCCCAAATAGTTTAAATAGGTATTCAGGACTGAAAGGATTTGTATATAGCTGTAATGGAATAATAGAATGATATTTTGAATGAAACGATGTTGAACATGAGATATTTAGAATCAACATATATTTAAAATATTTTAAATATATGTTAGTATTCCCAAGCAATACTCATAGTTTAACATCGTTTTCATTACCAAAATATCATTCTCATTATTCCATTACAGTTTAAATATTACAATATCCTTTTCAGTCCTGGAATATACCTATTTAAAATATTTGGGATACAGTTCAGTCTACAATTATTTTTTGTACACGCTCGACAAAATGCCTCATTTGGATACTGAAAATAGTCCATAAAATACCACTTTACCGGACTATGCCGGTAAAGTCGTCATGGAAACACTTTATCGGACTATTTTTGTTTATACAGAAAACTCATCATTAATACCCTAAAAACGTTTCAGGAGACGCAATAAACTATAGATTATTTAAAATTTTGTAGTGACAGCACACGTTCGAAATATTCTTTTGGAATGCTTATTTCATGAAGAATGAACACTAATATTTGACAAACGTGTCATTGATAAACAATCGCTTGCTAGATTTCTGCACAACTTCCTTACACTATCGTATGAATGGTGATTGAAAATGTATGCATGGCGAGGAAATATTTGTAGCATTTATGCTCTGTTTATTTGGAAAGCTGAAAAATGTTGTATGCAACACGTACTCAAATGGCTTTAGCGGATATCGTCTTTATATTCTGATTCGTCCGCTAAAGCCTCAGTTTGCGAACTTGTTACATAAACTACCATTATTTTCACCACGTTTTTATCAGCACGCTTCTGTGCCTGTCCGGTACAAATCTTGCAATCGATTTTAAACTCAACTTCTCGATGAGCTAGATACTTGAAACTTCGGAAATGGCTCAGAACTGGATGTCTATACAATATTAACTCGTTTTCTTGCCTATCTGTTTGCTTTTTTACGTACCACAAAAAATGAGGTTATTGGATCACACAATATCTCGTTACCGATGACGAGCGGACGTTGTTTTGCGATCTAGAGTGTGCTCCGCGATAATGAACTCTATTGCGACTCTTGACTTTACAGGCATCGCGCAAGGGAGAAAGTGAAGTTAGAAAATCTAAACATCTGTGAAAGTAACAATTATTTCCCATTAAAACAGTGAAAAGACACAAAAACCACGGCTAATGGAGCAAAACAATACATTGAATCATCCCCTGATGGGGGAATCCAGCGGGGGAAATGCCAAGTGTAACACAAAAGTGAAACAAGTGAAAACAAAATGCCACAAAGAAATGCCTGATGGACAACACCCAGGAATATATATATATATATATATATATATATATATATATATATATATATATATATATCTTCTATATAATAAAAATGAATCTCGATTCTTTCTGAGCATAAAACGTGAGAACAGCTGGACCGATTTGGATATTTTTTTTAATATCCGTAATATCCCGAGGATAGTTGATACGAAAAAAAAATCAGGAAATTGTAAAATACGGGTATATAAGAAATTTGGCGAAGAAAAAGACTATCCAGTCATTTATTACCAAAAAATAAATATCTCAGTGGTTAGACTGTCGTCTACCAAGCAGAAGGTCACAGGAGCGAATCCCGGTCGGGGTAACATTGTTTTTTTATTTTATAAAAACAACGGCTGGACAGATTTGGCTTATTGTTTTTTTGAATGTTCGTAATTCTGCCTTTATTTATTATATTATCTATTTTATTAAATGGAACCCTTTCCTTTTTTCAGTTATTTTCCTTGATGCTCAAATAAAGGATATTTGAATGAAATATAATAATATATCCATCCCAATAACTTGAAAACTTTCATTTTAATTTCGCACTAACAGATATACACTTCAGGTACTTTTGTAAAAACATTCATTAAGTTCAATAGTTCCATCACGTTTTCATTACCTTAATTACCCCAAATATTATATCACTCCGTTCCATTCCGTTTATTTTCATTACATTTCAAACCTAAGTACATTTCCAATATTTTCAATACCCTCGGTATATTTTAATTATTTTCAATACATCTCTAGTACTTCAAATAGCTTTAGTATACTTTAATTATTTAAATATATTTTCAGTACATTGAATACTATAATCATCCTAAACATATTTTAAATATTTCATTAGTGCGTTTTTTTTAAATATATTTTAAATATTGTTCATTATCAGATATTTAATTATGGTGTACATATTTTGAGTAGTTGTTTCCCCCTCGATTTGGAAAGCTAATACAAAAATGTATGCAACACGTAGGCAAATGTCTTTAGCTGGCGCCTCGTTCGTAAATATTCCGATTCGTCTGCTAACGCCTCACTTTGCCTAGGTACTCGATACATAATAGTTATTTGTATCCCAAGGCCGCGAAATACCTTTTTGCGTACCGAAAGAGAAGTTATCGCCGAGGCCGCTTGCGGCCGAGGCAGGATAATCTTGAGGTCGCTAAAAAGTTTCGCGGCCATGGCATACACACTATTTTTCGTGCAATCGTCAAAATTATTAAACTAGATAATTGCAAATAGATATGTTATTTACTTTCAAATGAACAGCAGTTCAATTTAGTTAACAAAGTCACAGCGTTGCAATGCTTGCTATGGAAAGATATGTTTTTAATCTATAGAAAATATTCTGGCAGTTCTTGACAAAACGCAAATATGTCCGATACTGATAGTAATATTCTAGTATCTTGCACTCCTCCAGACCTAAAAATGTTGTAAATTCAGCGATTTCTTTTGTAATACCTGAAAAATCTAAACGGCAATACGAAAAATGTTACAGCGTGTTCAAAGATTGGTGTGCCAAACAGAATGTCGTATTTTAGAAATGTCAAATTTGGAAGTGACGTTTGGTTTGGCGGCCGTTGCTATGGGTAACAGCCGCGAAATTAAATTTCGCGGACTGTTTTGAGAATGCTAAATACTCACTTCGTGTGCAATTGCAGGAGAACTACTTTTATCGATGTTCATTAGAGTGTACTATTGAAGACATTACTTTCGTTGATAAATTCTTACTTTTATGAGAGGAAAACTTAATTTTATAATGTTGGGATCTCAAATTGGATTGCAGAAAGAACTGTTATTCTGTCTGCCTTCCGTTCGCTACACGGAGAAAAATGTGCAGAACATTTACAACGTTATTGTAAAGAAACTATTTCACTTTCTGGGATAATTTATCTTTTCCATCAAAAGTTGTTTATTACTGATAACAAACTTTTTTTGTAAAATACGGCCTTCCTGTCGTTACCAGAATGATATGCTAAAATCCGCATTGTCAATATACAGGATGCGACAAACTACAGGGGGTGATTCTGCATGAAAAAATAATGACAGTTTGCCATATAACTTCTGTCCGCAAATGCTTCGTTTTCCGAGATAGTTTTTCTTAAAAACTGACTATTTATTTATTGCTCTGAAACCGGTCGAGATATGCAAATTAAATTTGGTGAGTCTTAAGAGATAGTTATTGCGCATTTTTTGAAATGCAATTGGGAATTGTATGTTCATTATTGGCGGGCATACGGGTAATGATCTCAATTTTTTCAAAGAAAAAAATGGTACGCCACTGAAATATTTCAAATTAAAAATCATTTTTTAATTCCTCGTTCAATTTGTGACAAAAAATCATGCATGGCTTTTTTCGTATGGGGCGCCGTTTTTATGCAAAAAAAAACCATCTTAACGCATATTTGTCATTTATTTAATACATTATCTAGTAGCGATGCTAGTAGGCTACTGTCAACATTCTGTTAAATCCGAATATTTCAACAAAATGTCAAATTAGCGTTTCTTCATTTTCAAGCTTTTAGTTTGGGATAATTTTAATGATAATAAGTAATTAATTTTTCTTTTATCGGAAAGAATGGAAAATTATACAAATGCGGAATTGTCAGACATGCATTTTGTCTATGGTCGAAGTAATGGAAATGGTCGGCAAGCTCGACGATTGTATGCTGAGTTGTATTCAGGACGTAGGGTACCCCATCACACAATATTTGCTCGTCTTCACCAACGTTTGCGCGAAAATGGTACTTTCACGAAACAAACGACTGACTGCGGGCGCCCTCGAGAAGTACTAACTGTGCACCTAGAAGAAGCAGTTCTCGAGTTAATTGCGGAGTCACCTGAAACAAGTACTCGAAAAATTGCCAATATACTGAGTGTAAGCAACTTCACTGTATTTGAAATTCTTAAAGAACAGCAATTGTATCCGTTTTCAACGTGTGCAAGCTCTACTACCTAGAGACTTTTTTCCGCGCCTAGTTTTTTGCCATTGGATTCTTCATAAAATCAGTCAAATTCCTAATTTTTCAAATGGCGTTTTGTTTACTGATGAGGCTAATTTTGGACGACAGTGTATACGAAATTTCCATTACAATCACCTCTGGGCTGAGGAAAATCCATATGGAATCTTTGAAGCTCATTTTCAGCATCAGTTTTCAGTAAATTTATGTATTTAATCGGTCCAGATTTCTTCCCACAACGACTAACAGGCGACTCTTACCTTACAGGAAGAGTTACCTGTTCTTCTTGAAGAAATTCCACTACAGCTAAGACAACACCTCTGGTTCATGCATGATGGTGCACCAGTCCATTTTAGCATTATTGTACGTAATCACTTAGATACAGTATATCCAAATCGTTGCATAGGTAGGAACATTGGCCTGCTCGATCTCCAGATTTAAATCCTTTAGATTTTTGCATCTAGGGGTTTCTTAAGTCATTAGTTTAGTCCACTCCCGTCGAAAATGTTGAAGACCTGAGGAATCGAATTATAGCCGGCTGTGAGACAATAATAAATACACCAGGAATATTTGCGCTAACACGACAATCAATGAGAGTTGAATCTTGTATCTCGTCTGAGGGAGGTCATTTTGAACATTTGTTATTTTCTGTTATTGTTCTGGTTTAACTTTATTGTATTAGATAGTTCTTGATAATGTATTAAAGAAATGAAAAATACGCGTTAAGATGTTTCATTTGTTTGCATAAAAACGGCGCCCAATACGAAAAAAAGGCAGGATAGATTTTTAGTCACAAATTGAACGAGGAATTCAAAAATAATTTTTATTTGAAATATCCCAGTAGCGTACCATTTTTTTCTTTAAAAAAATTGAAATCATTACCCGCGCCAATGATGAACATAACATTGTTAATTGCAAGTCAAAAAATGCACAATAACTACCTCTTGAAACTCACCAAATTTCATTTGCATATCTCGACCGGTTTCAGAGAAATAAATAGTCAGTTTTTAACAAAAACTTTAACACCCCGTATCTCGGAAAACGAAGCATTTGCTGACAAAAGTTATTTAGCAAACTGTCATTATTTTTTCAAGCAGAATCTTCCCCTGAAGTTTGTCGCACTTATTCACCAACACTCTGTTTATTATCTTAAACATTAGTATATTATATATCTCAGAAAATGAACACAAGAAAATGTAATTCCCAACCATACGAATGGTGGTGATGAACAATAATGTTTTTTTAAAAGATTGGTGGAAGATGCAAACTTCCACTTTTTGATCCAAAACGCTCTGCAGGTGGCACAGTTTGGTTGCAGGCTTGTAGTTGTGATGTGCGTCTATGTGGGTATTCCTTTTCCAGGGGCATATGATTTAATAACTGTGATTTGTTGTGTTGTAATGAGGATGAATATGGAATCTCCTCTGCGAAAATGGGGTTTCGTGGATTTATTCGATTTATTTAAAGTATGTAAGTATTATAATTGTTTTTTGATGTTTGTGACTCTTTCACTGTAGGTAGGTACACTAGATCAATTCATCATCGTTGAACTTAATAATTGAAATAAGAGTGTATAATGTTCATGTCACGGGCTTGAGTAGATAATCTTTATAATATCAATATATTGCATGATTAGAATCTTATTTCACCATATATCACGTGTTGCAAATTCGTACAAATCAAGAGCGTCCGTATCGGTTGAAGCCTTGGGTGTCACAACGAGAAATGGTTTGCGAAACCAATCAGAGGAAGGTGTTATGTTTCGAGATTATGGTTCTTATGTTGGTGTAGTTTTTGTGGACAACGACTTTGGCACACCGTTCATCATATATCAAGCCATACTTTGACCTGCACTAGTTTCTTGGCCCTTTCAATGAAAACAAATTACTAATAGCGATTATAAACTTAACCTGGTTGATTTGCTGTAAATATCCTGAAAACATCCAAGCTCTAAAATATAGCCGCGGTTTAGATGTGTGATGGATATAATCTTAAAGTGTAAGAAAAGTTTCTTTCGATTATTGACACATTTGCCATTGGCCAATTCAGACTATGGTCGAATTACTCAAAAAAATGGACCAGATATTTTTCGTTCGCATGATGGTTAAGGGGAAAATTTCATGGGAGAAACTAGCTCTGCATAGGTAATTTCATTCGTAAAATAATATACATTTCTAGTTCATTTTCAGATGAGGAAGCTTTTAATTTGATGGATGATGATAATTTGAAGGAGTTGATTCCCAAAATGGAAAAACGATTGAAATTCAAGGAGTTTACTGAATATTTATTATCCAGGGAAAAAGTTAGTGTTCGATAATTACTATATACCAAGGGTGAATCATTCAAAACTAGCGACTAACATTTTTTCTAATTATTTTATTTATTTTCATAGTTGGTAAATGAAAATTTATGAAAAGCTGAATTAAAGTATTACTAAAATAATCGAATATTGTAATTTTATCTGTTTTTCAGATTCAATGTTACCCTGTTGATGTTGATGTGAGCAATACATTAAATGATCATCCCATAGTACCAGAGCTCGAGAGACAAAGATTGGAAACACATTTACTGTTTGACAAGGTGCGTGTCGAACAAATATGTCTGATGAAATTGTCATTTATTATTTTTGCATTTTTGCCTGTTGCTATGAAACTTGGATGATGTTATTAAATCTACTCAATATCAGTTGGCCACTCTGCATAAATAATATTTGGTGAGAATAATTTCTAAAGATAATATGAATGAATATTTGTTTATTTGAATAAATTTTATAAACTTTTAAAATGTATTTTGATTTTGTACAAAACATTTCAGGAATTCCCAAATAGTCAAGAAATCAATAATCCTTGAATAAAATTATATTGCATCATATTAAATAGTCTTCTGTGACATACTTTTATCTATCAGCAGGTTGAAATATATTAGTGATAAGTTGATAATAATGTTGAAATTCAACAAACTTTGTATTTGGAATGCGAATATCAGTTTCTTATTCTGGGAATAAAATATATTTTTGTTAAACATACAGTATTTTCACACTTATATATAATATATAATATAATATACATATTTACATTAATACAATAGTTCGGTAATTTTGAAGAGATTTTATGCAACTGCCAAATATATGAATCTTTGCGAATTGAACATAAGGTATTTTACTATGGAATATAATGTTTAGTTCATAATTTAATACTAATTCTTACCATAATTTTATCCCTGCCATAGATAGTACCAGAAATTTTGTTAGACATTACTATATTTCTGGTAATATCTACTATATATTTTTCTCCGTGTAGTATGGCTGAGAAACTCTCCTTTTTAGGTTTCCATTATGGTAATGCACTTTGAACCATATAGTTAGAGTATTTGGGTTGGAAACCTCAAAGTATCCACGTTAGGTAACTTTTAAACAAACAACACGTCAAATTTCAAATGATCGTCATCCATATTTCTTCAAATAGAAACCTATTTTTGTCTGTTAAATTTAAATACTCAGTGGGATTCTAAAAACAGCAATATGTATCACAATTACCCTAAAGTTAGTAGGTTTTGAGGTACAAGGCTTTATAATTCCAAAATTACGTTAGACAGTTTCATTAATGTTTTGCTACTGCTCAATAATAGTATATTATGCAACGATCATGTAAAGATGGTTATTAATACACGAGCATAAACCGCGATTCGTATAGTTTATGCGAGTGTATTAATAACCATTACATGAGAGTTGCATACGCTATTTTTTTTACACCCGATAAATAATGAAGAACTATAAATATATTTATCTGATGGCATGTCATAATGACAACGTTATGTCACTCAATTTTGATAACATAAGGAAGAGCATTATGGTACTTAGTCCCATAATGAATTCATTATGGTACTAAGTACCATAATGAAATTACGGTATTTCATATACACTCCGTGATTTTTCCGGCAAAAGGGAGTCCACGATATTTCGCAACATTTCTTCCAAATCAGAAGGTAAACTACCAGTTTCAGAATCACTCATTATTATTCAAATTATATTCAATTCTACGTGACAATTGTGTTTGACAGCAGATAAATAAATATTGCCGTTACAGTCTGACGTTGTCAAGGAAATGGCAAAGCACAGCTCACTAACCTACTAATATTTGAAACTACACATATACTTACTCCTTTAAAAATAGTTGTCATTGTGACATGTCAAAAATGCAGTTTTTAATTTTTCGAAAATGTATTAATATAAATGCCATCAGATAAAATTTTGTATGTAATACGAATCATAAACAATCATTATGGCACACGTCGGACTCGGCTACGCCTCGCCCAATAACATTCACGACTTGTACCATAATGATCGTCTCTATGATCCTTATTACATAATAGTTATTTATAAACTGGTAGATTACCTTCTGACTTGGAAGAAATGATGCGAAATATCGTGGACTCCCTTTTGCCGGAAAAATCACGGAGTGTATGTGAAATAGCGTAATTTTATTATGGTACTTAGTACCATAATGAATTCATTATGGGACTTAGTACCATAATGAGCTTCCTTATGTCATCAACGTTGTCATTATGACATGCCATCAGATAAATAACTATTATATTTGTATTGAACACAATAACAGTAATTACTCGTATTTCTATAAAAAATTCTACAAAATTGTAATTAATGGTATAGTTTTCTCAATATCAATTGCAGAAGCATAAAAAAGTCTTGCGGCGAAATCCTGTGAGCAGCAGTGGCGGAGATAACTAATTTTATTTAGATATTTTAAGATTTTAAAAATAGTTCATAAATTATAAAAAATTAAAAAAAATTAAAGACAAGCTTTTATTTATACAAATACATTAAGGAAGAAAAATAATTTATTTCATTGTTTGATGTAAGTTATTATTATATCCTAAAACGTATTTCGATCGGCACACACCAAGACCACAGACGCTACTGGTTTTTAATCTTTCAGAGCTATTAAAACACAAATATAACGCGTGATTTATGACCTCCCATCGTATAGACACACCCCTAAGCATTGTTGTCCGTTTTGATTGGCCCAGACGAATCGGTGACAGAAGTCACTCAAGTCCACGTTGACTATCGGCTCTTTTGATCTTCCCTTCGCCGACGGCGAATGTTTACGAGTAGTATACATTATTTTTCGTTCTGTTTCTTCGCATATACGCTCGTGTTAGTGAAGTGAGTTTTTATTTGCTGCCTATAGAAACAGCTTCTGCAATTGGTATTGGATTGACTATATTACCTCGGGTATTACCATGGGTATAGGAGAACTATAAACATTCTATTTATATTCATATTGAACATAATAATTGTAATTAATCTGAGTCCTTAAAAATATTAAGATTATTTATTGTGCAGTTTGAAAAGTTTATTCCAGGTCCCACTGATCTGGAAGCTGAAGGAATATTTACATTTATTTCATTATTGCTAGTCCCAATAGAGTTGAATATTGTATTGGAAATGCTGATTTTATTCTGAACCTAATTTTCAATGTAGCCTTCCGCCACTGAATTGGATTTCCAGCCACCATGACGTTTTAATGCAGTAATATCACCACCGGTATCAATTAATGTCCTTCGAAAACAATGCCCTGTATATAAATTCGGATCAGGCATATTTAAATATGTTGCTTCCCTAAATTACCAAATCTATTAATACCAATGTTTTAAATCGTGCATTTTCCATTAAAATAATTAACGAAAAAAGAAGGGGTGGGGCAAATTTTCGGCCGTAGATTCATATATTTTTTACTAATTTCGTAGTATTTGCCGGCAATTGTAAATGTTCGTTGTACTTTTGTTTTAGTTTCTACCACATTAACAATTAAGATTCCATTCATATCTTTGACATTTTCACGTTTCAGGTCATGTCCCAACAAACATTATAGGTAAACTTTACGTCATTTCGACCTTCGAATAGGTCAGCGCCCTAATTGGCGAAGGTAATTATTACGTTATAATTACCTTAAATTTACCATTATGGGGAAAAAAATGGAAGTAATTCAGAAGTCGAAATTTGGGAAATTAAGGCATTTCTCCTTATAAGTTGAAGGCATAAATAGGTGAAATTGCCTCCAGACTAGTCGACTGATGGTAAAAATGTAGTCATTTTTACCAATTTCAGGTTATAAACACTGTAATGAAACAAACAACAAACAATGGCAGGTTAGAAGAAGATGATAAAAGTTTACTGTATATTGTGTATCTTAACCTACATGCTTATGCGTGAAAGCGTTGAAGTTGACATGAACATGGCGTATGAAGAAAAAATTGTCAATAAACGTATAGCAGATAATGCAATAAGTGATGGTTTCGCATCCACACCTAGCTGTGATTTCATTTGCGATACAAACTTTTCTGTGATAATGTTGATTTTTACTCGTCTAAAACAAGTGGGCCCATCAAATTATTAGATTTGTATGAAAAAAAAAACATTAATTCATGTCTACTTTGACAACTTTTTCCATCAAACACTTCAAAAACTGATTTTATAGATGAAGTATGTGTGTACATATCATATTCACCTATTTTTTGACTACCACTCATTAAAATGTGGTCGATTCGAGAAAATTATGTATTATTTTTACAATGGCGGAAACGGTTCAAACCGAAAAATATGGCGTAGATTCCATATGGGACCTATATGTCAAAATTCCTTAAAATTTCGACTATGAGAATACATAGACTTTGTTCAAAGTCGAAAGTAACCTTTATTCCTGACTTTGAAGTCCATTTTCCTTATCTTGGGATTTCAGACCCTCTCACATTGTGGTCACGTGATGAAATACAATATATGTTATTGGATGCATGTCTATACGTTTCGTTCTCTGGATGGATTGCGAATCGTGCATAATAAATTTATATTTTACTTATTCTATGTTCTGTGCAGAAACACTCAAATGTCAATACGGGGTGAAAAAGTCAATATGTTTTGCTAATGTTAAAGGTAAGGCCAAGTAACCTATAGTTACTCAGAGAAATGGATATTGACTAGAAAACCCTGTAATGAGTGTTCATTCTGAAATTAAATATCAAATCCATCAGTAATGTTGATAATAGTACGCGATATTTATATTTCAGTGCACATCTTCCCAGAATAGAAACCATGATTAATGCTATTGTCTAATGAGGTCATCTCTTTCCGAAGAGAAATAGCCAATCATAACTTTTCAAATATAAAATGGTGTGTTGTGATTGGCTGAATAATTTTGATTTGACATTTCTGCGTTCCGCATTCGGTGCCCGGAAATATACAATTTATCAGCCAACTGTAAATACCTTTAAAAAATCGACCAATTATGATTCGCTTGATTTTTACTTTTCCGGAAACCACAATGATTGGTTTTAAAATTCTCGAAGCCATGAAAACTCATCATTTCAACACATCAATCTCTTATTTTTGTTAAAATCAATTTTCTATTTGATTTGATTTTTTGCGTATTCAATACCATTTTTTCATCCATTTACTTCAAAAGGATGAACTTCATTGAATTCCATTTTGTCGCTGCATCATTGAAAACGTCGCGGCTGTAGTTTACCGCTGGCGACAGACGAAGCTTTCTGAACGCAGCCCATTCATTGTTCAGTATCTCTTACCGACATGACCTGAGACCTAACCAAAGTTTAAGGTTAACGCTTTCATGTTTTTATTTCAATAATGGATGAGTGTTTTAAAATAGTTGCCGTCATAAAAAGACGTGAAGCAACACCCATAGTTGAATACTCCTATGTACCCCATAAGTGGGAACAAAAAGGAGAGTGTTCTACCAACTGCTTGTATGGAGACTTTATGCGACAAGGCCCAATGTCTGAACTCCTCTAACAATGGGAGGTTATCTTCCAAGCTTTGTGCCTTATTCCCATTGAACTCATCGTCTTGTGATCCATATTTTTCCCCGGTATCATCATCGGTAAAAGCAATTTCTTACTCTACATTAAGTTCTGTAGTTGATGATGACTGAGTGGAAGATGATGGCTCTGATCTCTGGACATCGGAAAGTATAGGATGGTTTCGGATTATATTTTCATTTGTTCTCATTCTGGCAGCTAATCGATAATAGTTGGTGGTATACCTGTATGGTTTACTAACTCTATTCGAATTTTTGCTCGGCATTTTATAGATTTCTAGAATGTAGGGCACAATAAAAAAATTAAAGGAAGTAAATTGTATCATGTCATCCTCATCTGAATCGACTTGGTCTTTGATATCTGATGATAGACTAAGTTACTTTGAGGATTTTATTTCAGGTAACTTTGACTTCGTTGTAGACATTTAGTCTGATTAGACAAATATTGTGGTAATCTCGCCCTCATTGTAGAGCAGTAGGTATAAAATAGGTCAAGAAATGTCCAGGCAACTCCTTTAACTTAATTGGTGCCAAAATAGGTAATAAAGAGTATATAGTAGACCTGTTTACTGACTTGTCAATTCCCTGACTATATGAACACACATGAGCTAATAATTAGGTAAATATTCACCAGAAGGTTTTTCCTGAGAGTTCCAAGTATTTTGAACACATTTTGCTGGTTACCTTTAGGTGAAATTTAACCTAGTAAATAACTCTATTAACCCATGAGGCTGTGAAGGTATATTTGAAGTCCATAACAAGTAATTGCATACTACGCACTACGCCTATTAAGTTTTTGGTTTTTGAAGGAGATTTGGTGCTCTCAATTATGGTTTTTATAACTCCAATTATAACTTTGGAGTTAGTTAGTACTTGAAGGTAAAATATTTGGTCAGAAATGGGTAAATTCGGACTTCTTGAAGCCGCTTTACCCCACTGCTTGGTATAATTTTTCTATAATGTTAGTTGGGGTAGTTCATGCCTTCGACATGCTCCCATTATTCCAAGAAGCATTGCCACCTAAAACAAAAAGATACATTAAAAAAATACAACAATAAGAAATAAAAAAAAATAAAAAAAGAAATAAAAAGCAGGATGACCTAGGCTAGCTTCGAACCCGCGTCTCATACTGTAGTCTATTGTTCAAATCTAGCGCCTTAGCCCGCTTCGCCACGAGTTAACTTATCAAGTTTTCTCGACATTAATGAAATATATCATGCATGGAAAATGTAATGATGACAAAAATTAAAAAAATGCAATGTTAGGTAGATACTTACTTTTATAAATAAAAACTTTTCATTGGGTGCTTCGTCGATAAACGTTTTTATTTGTTCAGGTGAAAATATTTTTGATTTTTTTTCAACATATCCTTCGGACTTTCGCTTTAATAAAGCTTGTAGCTTCTTATATTCAGAAATGTCTATATTATGGTTGATATTTACCAACGATTTTATTATTGAATAATGTGTCCATGTACTAGATGATTTGATAGTTTCCATCAATTCTTGAAAATAAGCAATCAAAACATTTTCGTCGAATGTCAAAATATTATTTGTATTTCTCCAGTCCATAAACCGTTCATATAGTTTTTCGTACACTTTCTTAGTTTTTTGGGGTAAAATATTTTGTACTGCATTTTCTGCTTTCTCCGATATGTGTGGAGGAGTTATGGTAATTCTTCTATATCGCTGATATCAGACATTTTTGATAATATAATTATCGAAGTTTAGCTATATTCTACGAAAATTTAATACCTACTGATTTTGACAAATAAAACAATTAGATAAGAATCTAGGACAAACGTCAAATGCACAGCATGCTTGATTGAATATATTATGGGTTTGTATTGATTAAAAATCTGTATCGTTATGAAAAATCTGTATCATAATGGATCTCATTATGAAACGGATTATGGGCATATAAGTGTATTATTATAGTATGGGTGTAGAAAAAAGACATAATTTAATAAAACCGAAGTGAAGTATACAATAATACACAAATATATTTAAAAACATATTTTTAGAGGGTGTGATGACATGATTAACATATTTTTTTATGAAATGAAATTTAAATAATAATTCAATATAGGTGAGAAGCTCCCATCGGAGTGCCATATGTATGTTTATAAATTTTCTTGTGAATGAAAAAATCTGAATTTTGAAAAATAATTGTGTTTAAAAATGCATATTTTTCAATACTTCAATGAATACTACTAATACCATAGCAATTTTTGTGTAGGTACTGCTCTTGGGCAAACTTCTAATTAGACATTACTAAAAACACACATAATTGTTCGGTAGTGACATTAAACTTATCTGATATTTCAAAGTAGTATTTTATGTAATAGTCATTGTCAAAATTGTGAGGAAAAATTAAACAAGTCCTTCAATGGGGTATCCTATAGATGCTACTAAAGGTCTGACCGAGAGAGTGGCTTCATGGATTTTTGGTAAGTGATAGAATTTCAAAAAAAATTGATTGTACTCAGTGAGTTATTTTTTCATCATTTCGTCAATTTATATTGAGAGCTTCGATTAGGTCGTTTCCTTTCCTCTGTATCTCCGAGGTAGCAGTTCTTAATTCAACATATGATGTACTATTCATAATGGTATCATTGAATATATTCAAATATTATTCTTTTTCCATGATAGCTGTTACATTTCCTTTGCCTGATCGTGTTAGAATCAAGGTAGGATTGTCTTTAAATGAATTTGGTTCAAGGTTGTGAAAAATAGAATAACTGTGATTAGAATATTGAGTATGGTTGGTGAAAATCCCAATAAAAAAGTGTTAGAAACCTATTGGTAGAAAATAGGGGATGATGGATTTTTCACTTGTGTACATTGGCACACATATGTAGTTGACATTGACAGATCCTCCTACATCCGTCCCAATAATTACATTCTATGAAAGGATGGAATTATATACAAAGTGATGAAATCAACTAACCAGAACTTTCAAAAATAATTTATATTATAAACAATAAATAGTTAAAGCAGATAAACATTTCATTTAACAGTTAATAGTTGAAGTAAGCTAGATAAGTAAGTACTTTGGAAGTAATCAAAAATTAAGTGGGTAGTAATTAATAGATTTCAGCCACAAAAAATTCAAAAATAATCTATCTATCCGATAATTAGTTATTCTAACTTATTCTAATGATTCTATTTACAATGTACTAGTCTAGACCTTATATTTCATCTACAGATTTGGATGAAATTCATATTTGACATTTTTCTGTGTTCATAATTTTTATATTTCATTGTTTGCCTCGCATAGTTTTTGACATCTCGCTGTTGGGTTTCCTCCTGATATGATTTACCATACAGGATATTCCAACTTGTATTCCATTTGATCTACTTGAAATGCAGAGTTTTTTCATGAATGTATTGTTGGTCACATACTTGCGACAATAGAAATACTTCAGCACTGACATTTTGATACAAATGCGTTGACTAGAGCATGTTATGAGGTTCTAGAATAGTGAAAAGCATAGAAAACTTGTGAAACAAACATAGCATGATCCACGATAACTTAAATACCTAATAATAGTGAAGAATTATCATTTTAATTATTTTATAAACATTACCTAACATAACAATATACATACACATGCAAATATACATACAAACCTACATATATATATATATATATATATATATATATATATATATATATATATATATATATATATGTGCATTCTTAATTAATCAACGATCTTGATATAGTTTTTTTGAATTGTGGTAGCGTCTGAAAGAATATATCAAAATCTTCGAGTTTGATATAACTCCTACACATCGAGTTGAGCAGGCAATTAAAATGATGTTGTGAGTTTGGAATAGCTATATGAAAGGTTTTATTTGATCGGGATGTTATTCGAGGTACATTGAAACAAATTGACTATAGCATAGATGAGACGATTTGGTTATTCACCATTTTATATAAATAAAGATGAGGTCAATTATTTCTCGATGTTTTTTCAAAGAAATAAAATTGAACTCGGTTAATAAGATTTCATAACTGTACCCTCTTTCCGGTTATACTCCATGCTTCTTTAAGAAGGCGAATTTAAGATTTTTTTTCAACCACTTCTATGGCTGTTATATACTTTAAGAGGCTTGGATTCCAGACAGTACTACAATATACTAGCTAACTCCTAACAATAGAAAAATACACACTACGGAGTGCTTCGAAGGATTTGAAATCTTGACAATTTCGAATCAGAGAACTCGGAGTTCTCGTTTCTGATAATAGCAAATTTTAATTTTTGATCGAATATCACTCGTAAATCTTCAGTTTCAGTATCACGGGTCAAGCATGTGTCATTCAGTATGTAATCATAAACCAGTTTATTCGATTTACTTGAGAAAGTCATAACTTCACACTTCTTAGCATTCAGAGATAGTTTATTTTCTCGACAGCAGCTGATGAGGAATTTACGATCATTTTGTAACAATCGTATTTCTAATTTCTCGATATATTTTCATGTCATCAGTGAACAAGAGCCTCTGAGATTTCAGATTGTCACCGATGTCATTGATAAAAAGTATGAAAAGCAAAGGTCCCAGGTTAGAACCCTGTAGTACAAAATTTGAGAGATTTTACACCTTCATATTCTACATATAGTTCTCTCTATAAGATAGGAATGAGCTTAATAACGATTGAAGGTTTTTCGCAATGCCATAGCTGTAGACACGCTTCATCAGCTTCACCTGTATGTATGTAACGGAATCTTTGAAAATAATTTCAACCATCTTCCAGACGTCCCAACTATTTGAAATTTTGCACAAGTATTAAGAACCGATGACAATACAATAATTTCATAGCTATGACCTGATATTCACGTCAGAAAAACATAATTTACATTTCAAAGATATGGCGAATGCGCAGATTCACCAAAATGCAGCATTCATCTCATTCACCATAATTTCGTAAAAACTTCATCCCATGTGGATGAATAAATCGAAGAGTTTTTCTCCCATAGTATTTTTTAACCTGTAGCAATATGTAATAAAAAGTTAAAAAGAAATAGTTTGAAAGAACTAAAAAAACACGCTTATATAGCAATAAGGACTGAAAAAATGAAAATAGTCCTTGACCAAAAAATTTTCTCTTATGTAAAAAAGCGTGGGGTACGCTTTACTTCCTTTTCATAATGATTAGGATAACTGACTTTTTTTTACATTAGAGAAAATAAAGACTATTTTTAACTTTTTTTTCCTTATTGCTATATAAGCGTGTTTTTTCTATTCAATATTTTGTTGGGCACACTTGTTTCAAATGAGTTGAAATCAACAGTATCTCAGGAAAGTTTTCACCGCAGTTGGAATTACCACTGGGAGGTATATATTTTGTATATTTCTCTACTGTATGTTAAGATTGAGAATTGTTTTCTGAACGCTATATATGTTCATATTATAATGTGCAAAGGGATATATTACTCGAAAATAGATCAAGAAAACGGTAAAACATTTTTGTTACCGCTAACTGTTTTTAGCTCATGAAGCTAGGAGAAAAAGGCTAGTATCAAGCCAATTTCACTTACTCATACCTTGAAACTATCGGGCAAAATGTTCTGACAGCCTAATTATCGACTTCCAAATAACTTAATTTTTTTCCACTATTAGTGAAGCTGATATAAAATGTAGATTCTCTAAATTGGATACCAACCTATTCGAAGGTCGAAATGACGTTTCGAACTGAAACACTATGCAATAACAAGTCTTGACCCAGAAATCATTTGTGAATATTGGTTATCTCCATTCATTAAAAAAAAAGAACTTGGATTATTATGTAGGACACCCGTAAAGAGTTAGTTTAAACATGCAGTTGCAGCATTTACCTCAATTTATATATATATATATATATATATATATATATATATATATATATATATATATATATATATATATATAGGTTATATGTGTTAGTTGGGTAGGCAGCATGCAGGAAGTATACTCTTGTAACACTTGTTCCAATATTTCGACAAACTATATTGTCATTATCAGGCAAAATCTACAATGTTGTTAAAATACAGTAAAACAGTGACAAAACAGTGGATTCTAAAAATACTTACAGTGTCTATGAGGTTATGTGCATTAGATGGTATAAAATAGACATGTACATTACAAAAATATTGAAAAACAATTCGTGAAATGTCAATAGAAGTAGTTATCACCATTCCTTAACAAATATTCTTAATTATATAAAAATAAAGTCTTTTAACTCATCAATCACATGTGGTTTATTGTATTCCTTGTTCTAATTGTACTAATGAATATATCGGACAGACGAACAGATTATTAAAAGACAGAATTTGTGCTCATAAGAGTGATTGTAGATTGCACCCGGATAGATGTGCACTTAGTGAACATGTGCATAATGAAGGTCATAATATTAAATTTGAGGCTGCTGAAATCTTAGCGAAAGAAACTAACAAATACAAAAGACTTTTTCTGGAGATGGCGTTCCTCTCACAATCACCTTCATGTTTGAACAACAAAACGGACATCAAACATTTAAGTGAAATATATTCATTCCTATTGCACTTGGATCAAAATCCATACAATGGAGGGGATGTTAACTCCCAATCTACACTTTAAATTCTCGGTGCCATCATAATCGATTTCTATTGGTTGCCATCCGCGCTCAGTTTACAAATTCCTCGATCCATGATTAGGTTGTCGGTCTATGTTTACACTCTAGTATAGTTCCACGCAGGAACGTCAATAGTCAACCTCATAAAATAACTTTTCTTCTTCTTCTAAACTTGATGTTTCCTTATTTACATTTGTAATATAATTGTTCTTAACAGAAATTTTGTAAATAAGAATAATTGTTAAGGAATGGTGATGACCACTTCTATTGACATTTCACGAATTGTTTTTTAATATTTTTGTAATGTACACGTCTATTTTATACCATCGAATGCACATAACCTCATAGCCACTGTAAGTATTTTTAGAATCCACTGTTTTGTCACTGTTTACTGTATTTTAACAACATTGTAGCTTTCCCTGATGATGACAATAAAGTTTGTCGAAATATTGGAATATGTGTTACAAGAGTATACTCCCTGCATGCTGCCTACCCATTAGCACACATAGCCTGATCTTAACGAGTCCAGCAAATACTACCTCTCTCCGAAAATATATATTTATATATATAGATATATAAAATGATACAGTGAAAATAACAATATTTTACATGGTTTTACATATAATTCAAAAATGTTCAATGAATTACATAGTTTTGTGAAGAATTATATTTCGAATACAATTAATATTCCTACATATTTGCAGATTATTCACTTGGTTGTCCTAAATGTTATTCAAATATGTTATTCCAACATCAGCCACTTTGTCTCAAATCGGTAGGAATTCTAACATAATTTTCTTATTCATTATTTTATTCGAATATTTTTCCAACGGGACTCATTATTATCATGGCCCGCAATAATGCATAATATCAAATAAGATTCAGAATACAAGAGGTGAGACTTTCATATATGTATTCCATAATGTCTGAAGTGAACAACCTTCTATTTTTTACCACGCTTTCGTGTCTATCCGGTACAAATCTTGAAGCCATTTTAAACTAGCTAGCAACTTGAAACTTCGGAAATAGCTCGGAACTGGATGACAATACAAAGTTAACTCGTTTTGTAGTCTGTCTGTTTGTTCTTTTTTTTACGGACCACAAAAAGTGTGGTTAGGATCACACAATATATCCATACCGAAGACGTTGTTTTTCGATATAGAGTGTGCTCCGCGATAGCGAACCCTATTGCGATTCTGGACCTTATAGCATCGCGCCAGGGAGAAAGTAAGGTTAGAAAATCTAAAAATCTGTGAAAATTATTTTCCCTTAAAACATTGAAAATACACAAAACCACGGCTAATTGAGCAAAAAAATACATCGAATCATCCCCCGAAGGAGGAAACCAGCGGAGGAAGTGCCAAGTGTAACACAAAAGTGAAACAAGTGGAAACAAAATGCCACAAAGAAATGCCTGATGGTAAACCAATCAAAAAAGAAGTTTTTTAACGTGAAAGAGATAAAAACAGATTACTGAGTAAGTGTGAAACGGACAACAGTGACATTTCTAGTTGCACAGTTGCAGAATCTGAGAAACTGCGCGAAATCTGAGAAATTGTATACTACTTAACCCCAGATAAGGCAGGAAAAGCGAATTTCTGCATTTCCCACGTTTTTTCGTTTCAAATCTTAAAACAATTCTCATAGCTATTAAAAATTCACAATCACAATTTTTCAGGACAATCTCTATGGGGCTAGGAATCTGTATGGGGATATAAATCTGTATGGGGTTAGGAGAAATCATTTTATACTTTTTAGTACGTTTTATAAACGTGGTATATTGAAAAAATATTAAAATAATTATTTGTCACACAGCTGTTTATGTGTTGTATGTGTATATGTTAATTAGCATTATTCTACTATAGGAAATAATTATTGAATATGAACATTTACTAGGAGTAATTAATTTTATTATATTTTTTCAAAGATTGTTTTAATGAATTTTCTTGATGAAGCTCACTTTTGAATTATATTTTCATATTCTTGTTCAATTGACTTATTTTTAGAATGAATATATATTACTATATTATTATTATTAAGTCAACTATGTAAAAAAAAATGCTATTCATTTCAAACGTGTTTCTTCAACTGTTGGCAGTGAATTGGACAATGTGATTGATTTTCCGATATAAAATTTGAATTAGAACCAATATTCTGCTCATCACGATGGAATGAATACTCTTTATAAAATCTACGCCATATCTAATCATAGCGGCAGCTTTTCCAACGGACCCTATACGGTATATTGCAAACACCCCTAATCTAATTGTTGGCACATCTTCGATGACTCCCGTGTATTTTCTGAAATTGGTTCTCTCATCTCCCAGGGAGCATTAGAAAGTTGATGATCTAAATTCTGATGTGATGTGTGTATTGTGGGTTTTCCGAGGTTTTTGAGAAAATTGGCTGGAAATTTTAAATTTTTAGGATATGTACTCTTCACGGACGAGGCAAACTTCTCCCGAAATGCTATCACAAACTTTCATAACAACCATGCTTGGGCTCTGGAAAATCCGCACGCAGTTAGTGAAAGACATTATCAGTATCAATTTTCTGTAAATGTATGGGCGGCAATAATTGATAATTACTTGATAGGCCCTTTCTTTCCTACCATTAGAAATTCGTACCCGCATGTGGTTTATGCATGATGAGGCCCATTCAAGCGTTATAGCCAGGGAATTCCATAACACTGTCTATCCAAATCGACGGGTCGGTAGGGGTGTAGAAGAACCTAACCAGGCGTGGGCACCAAGGTCTCCAGATCTGAACCCGCTAGATTTTCATTTTTGGGGACATTTGAAGTCACTAGTTTATGAAACTCCAGTAGCGAACGAGGGTAGACGCCTGTGAAACATTAAGAAACACACCACTAATTTTTGAGCGGGTACGAGATTCAATGACTAGAAGACTGAATGCCTGTATATTTGCTGAAGGTGGACACTTTGAACAATTTATTTGAATACAATTTAGTTTCCTTTATTTTATTTTATTCTACATATTCGAAATTTCTTGAAATAAAATGTTGATATTTCTTGCAAATTTCATTAAAACAAATAGACTTTGCACCCTTGATACAAAAATAACTATTTCAAACGAGTAAAAATTAATAGAATAGGTGGCGCCCCCTACAAAAAACCAAAACTACTTACTCAAACGTCAAATTCATTTCCTATGCATTCTTGTGAAAAATGCAAAATAATGGTAATAACTTCAACACGCATCGATTATCAAATGATCGACTTGAAATTTTCAAGTCCAAATATCTAAAAAACGGCTGCTTATGGCGACTTGTATTACGGGTAACTTTTTCACGTAGATATGATAGAGGAATTGACTTTTCTACTGAAAAATGTGCTAGAAGTACGTTCAAAAAAGTTATGGATCTTCAAAAAAGAGAAAGACGTTTAGGTGGCGCCCCCCACGAGTAAAAGCAATAATAACATCAGGTCCAAATTCGACACCTCAACAAACCTCTCAATACCAATTTTCGTTCAATTAAGGTCAGTTATTTGAAAAAAACGAAAATAAAAATAAAACTTCAACACCCTGTATCTTGGAAACGAAGCATTTCCGGACATGTATTCATTTGGACAATTCATTAGAATATGGTGAGGGAATCACCTCCAGAAGTTTGTCAAAGTACTTTTGAATCACCCTGTACATTAATTTACATTAAATCACATTCCATTAGCAGTTTATAATGCTATGGCATTGCACAAAAAAAAATGGTCCTAGGATAAATTTACATTTCACCAATACAGTGCACGCTGTATATTATCATGTATACGTTTTTTCTCATTGGAGTAGAAGCTGATGTCGATTACCTACCGCCTATTCAACGTTTCCTTAAAATTTTCTTGGATTTCGCGTCCGGTGTTGAACAATTCGATATCTTATATAAAGAAAAGGTTTCTATTTCACCCATATGAAAATACATATCAGTAATTGATACTATGAGCTATAAAAAATGTATACCTCTAAATTAGGTACGATTTAACACCAGTTAAAAGCTCATTATTACTAAATATTCCCTGTAACTGATCCGTATAACATATCTCCACCAGAAGAAACATACATAATTTTTTCTTGAAACTCGCCTAATACTGTGTAAGTCTGTGTTTGTGTAGATAAAACCCATCAAAAATAAGACCTGAACAGCAGCCTCGAAAGCGCGTGAGAAGCGAAGAAGACGAGGGGACGCTTTTATCAGAATGTAGAGAACAGTGATGGCTGCCAGAACCCCCCTCAGCGTTTGACAGATTTATTGCGAGTTTTGTGTAGTCTTAATATGAATTATGGACAGGAACCAAATATAATCCAACGGGTAATTTACTCGGGAAAGTTTGTTCGATGATGATATGAATGGCAGCGAGAGGATTTTTTTTCAGTTAATGTGATTATTTTGATTACTCACCTAAATGACATACATCTGTTGATATTCACGAAAGAGTGTTTCTGTATATACATGGTAATTCAATACTTTCGATCTGAAATTTTAGAATGCTTACAGGGTGATGATGGAGGCGGTGAACTCAATATATCCAAAATATCACAAATTTGCGGAAATAAACTCCGATTAATTTTTCCATGATTCCAGGACCTTTATTTGAATACACCAAAATCTTATAGAACTAGGAGATGAGCTACAAATTGTTTTATACTTTGTTTGTCGTAATATCGTAACGAATTTGGATTTCATCGAAAGGGGGTGTTCATGTGAAATCATCTACGACTGAAAATAAACTTCAGTCAGTTCTTTCCATCGTTCAAGATAACCTTTCAGAAGGTATTAAATTGGGAGAAATTACAATTCCGAATTCCGACGGGATGAGAAACTTTTCATCCTGAGATTTTCTCAAAATAGTTAGTTGGGATGAGAATTGATGTAATTGAAATAAACTGTTGTTTGCACGCCAACGTTTCGAATTCAATTGAACTCGCGATCAGGTCTCACTAACAGAATATTGTCATAAGTAAAAAAACGATGACGCGGCCTATCAAAAAGGTATATTTCAGAATGTATTTATTGATTATGAAATTGTTATCAATGAAGCTAAAGAATGGATTGTCAGAAAAAATCAGACATATTTTCATAATAAAACACAAACAGCATTTGAATTTTTGTATTAACGTCAAACTCTACCATCAAAAGTTGGAGAAGGGTTCATATCTCCCTAAACGTTAGAAAAAATGGTTTCCTTTCGGTTCGATTTAACTATAAAATTTCATAAAGATATCAAAAAGATACAAATTTAGATATACAGTGTCACCCACTTAAGACCGGACCACCCTTATAAAATCTACATTTTCCGACCGATTGAATTTTTATTTTTTCAGCAGAAAAAGTATCAAAAAGTTTACGTTTGCACCAAATTTGCAAAATATAATTCCAAATTTCAAGGCATACTATTCTAAATTGCTAAATTTCATTAGCGATTTTTTTCGTGAAATTTCGACTCCACCACTGGATTCAGCATCCTTCATTTAGGTGAATCCTAAAATTTCATTCGAAAATATTCATTGGCAACAAAGTTATAACAATATAAATTTTGATAACATTCCATTATTTATGAATATTTCAGACAAATTCTGAGAATCGGCAACACTGTCAACACAAACGTAGGAGATCGTTGGGGTTTCTGGTAGAAATTCGAATTCATAACACAAATTGTTCTCGAGTATAACATATTGTAGAATGGTATTTTTGAAAAAAATGTAATATCCATAACTTCGAGAAATTGGCTCCTTATGATATCCATTATTGTATCAAACACAAATTTTCGAATGAAATGAAAACTTTATTTTGATTTTAATTCCAAATTTTACGATGGCTAACAAATGACTTCGATAATACAATATTGAGTAATCTTGGTCCATAATTATCTAGCCCTAATCGATACATTTCAAATTTTTGTTACTTCCACCAAACCACCATTTGATTCTATACATTTTTCATATCTCTTTCGAATATTTTTTACAGTATTTTTGAGTCCTTCGGGTGTTATTTCTCTACAAGCTTGACGTATTCTTTCGCACAACTCCTGTCTAGTTCTTGGGTGGAATTTGTAAACTTTTTGTACAAGAAGACCCCACAAGAAGAACTCAAGTGGGGTCAAATCGGGGGACCTGGGTGGCCATTCAATCAATTCACTTCCTCGACCAATCCAGTGATGAGGAAACTGTTCATTCAGCTATTGTTTAATAATTCCAGCATTATGCACAGAGCATCCATCTAATTGAAAATGTAAGTTTATTCGCTCAACAATAGGAAGATCACGAATAGCATTCCATAGTTCAGTTCTGAAAAATTCTAGTAATTTCATGAAATTTATATTTCCTTCGAAAAAAAAAGGGCCTATGATTCGTTCATTCAATATTCCGTACCATACATTAACTTTTTCCGAATATTGTCTTTTGCAGTTTATAACCCAATTAGGGTTTTCGGTTGCCCAAATTCTAGTGTTTTGAGATGAAACACCGTTGGTCGTGAAAGTGGCTTCATCGCTAGATAAAATACACTCTAAAAAACGTCTGTTTCTCAGGTATTCTCCTTGTGCCCACAAACAAAATTCTAGTCGTTTTTCTTGATCTCCTTCCAGGGTATGCAAAAACTTGGGTTTGAATGGTTTCATTTTGTATTTTCTTAGGCATCTCCGTATGTTTTCCCTTGTTGAATTCAAATCTAGGCTTGCCACTCACAAACTGGCATTGGGATTATTCCTAAAGTAATCCAATATAACCTGTTCGTGTCCAATCCTTCTTCTCACATTATTTCTCAAAATATTCTTCGATACAGCTCCTATTTCATTGAAACTTTTATTTATTCTGTGCACTGTACTATTACTGATAGGGGGGCGATCTGGATGTCGATCATTGAATATTTTGCATACCTCTCTTTCACTTCTATCATTGTATCCAGAAAGACGCACAATTACAATTTTTTCATGTAAAGACAATTGTAAAGCCATAACGTAATATCGTCCTATTGTGATTGAACCAATACCTTTCTCACATTCGAATTATGAGACTCAATCTGTCATTGTGAGGGCTTACTTTTGTTTTACTCATATAACTATTAAAAATAGTAACGTAACAGCCTACCTTTCTCGAGTTAGATACGTTTTTAAATTTTCAATTCAAGAATAATATTTTGACACTAGCGAACGAAGGAGGAAACAAAATGACTTTGCGGAAGAAGTCGGATAGCCTGTATGAGGAGATAATACCAGAACCCAAAAACTCTTGACAGTATCTTTCAAAAATTGTTTTAATTAACTGATTATGATAACCTGATTTTCGACTTCATAAATTTATTCCAAATGTGTACCTCTTCCTAGATGTTATAGAGAACAATTTGTTTTATTAATTTCTACCGGAAACCTCAAAGATCTCCTACGTTTGTGTTGACAGTGTTGTCGATTCTCAGAATTTGACTGAAATATTCATAAATAATGGTATGTTATCAAAACTAATATTGTTATAACTTTGTTGCCAATGAATATTTCCAAATGAAATTTTAGGATTTACCTAAATGAAGAATGCTGAATCCAGTGGTGGAGTCGAAATTTGACTAAAAAAATCCCTAATGAAATTTAGCAATTTAGAACATAATATAAAATCATAGTAAGCCCTGAAATTTGGAATTATATTTTGCAAATTTGGTGCAAACATAGAATTTTCAATACTCTTCCTGCTGAAAAAAGAAAAAAATCAATCGGTCGGAAACTGTAGATTTTATAAGGGTGCTCCCTTCTTAAGTGGGTCACACTGTAGAACACTTGTAAAAATACAAAAATTCCTTCAGTATATATACCATCTTCCTAATGTGAGAAAGTGATAAAATTTAAATTTGCAATGACAGAACTCATTGATCAGGGTGGACAACTCAAAGGTTGTGTTGTAAACTTGCAATGATAGTTTTTGCAAATTCCGTATTTCAGTTATTTAAGACGTACACACCCCGAATCGGTCCTAAATTAGGGTCACCTTAATTTGCATAACAATTGAAAGAGGAGTTTTCGGAATGAAATTTATGTGACAGCGGCATAACTACAGGTAGTTTATTGGAATTATAAGTATAATAATAATAAAAAAAGGGGGAATTTTGTGGCATAGTGGACAAATTATCAAATTAAAGAAAAAAAGCATCCTCAAGTGGGAGTCGAACCCACGACCTTACGATTTCTAGCCATACGCTCTACCATCTGAGCTATTCGAGGACATAGGAATCGACACACACTCGTGAACCCTCTCCTTCCATAATTTAATATTCATGTGAGAAATGAAACGAAATTCAAACGTACTTATCACTGGCCGTCGAGATCCATTACCTGTTACTCAACTTCATCGGCATTCGAAGATTTCAGTAGCAGATTCAAGCAGATGATCTCCAACCACTGATAAGATTTAGCCGAATATATAGGGTGAAAGTGGAAATATTGTGTCCGAAATATATAATGAATAAATAATAGTTTAAAAAAACTAAAAAACACGCTTTTGTAGTGAACCAGACTAAAAAAATAGAAAATAAGAAAAAAAATTATTTTATTAAAAAAAAGCGTGGGGAGCATGGTATCGCCTCGGCCAACAATTACCTGTGATCTGAGACATTTCTTACTTTACCGCCCTAGGTGTGTAATGTACTATATAATTATTGATTCCATGCACCCCACGCTTTTTTTTTAATTAAATAAATGTTTTTATATAAAATCGGGTTTTTTAGTTTTTTTAAACTATTATTTATTTCCTACTTCTTAGTGTGGTTTATTTATAAAAGCGTGTTTTTTTAGTTTTTTTTAAACTATAATTTTTATTATTTTTTTGCAAATTAAAAAATTGAATAATCTCATCAAATTAGGTAATCATAATCTCCGACCCCAAAAACCCCCACATACCAATTTTGAATAGAATCAGACCATAATCACAAAACTCGGCGTTTCCAATTTTTACAAAAGAATCATAATATTCGATCCTAAAAACCCCCACATACCAATTTTGAATAGAATCAGACCATAATCACAAAACTCGTCCACCATTTTGGAGCCGCCATCTTGAATTTTTCAATTTTGACAAATGAATCACAATCTGCGACCACGAAAACCCTCAGATACCGATTTTGAAGCGAATCGGACCATAATCACAAAACTCGTACGCCATATTGGAGCCGCCATTTTGTTTTTTTTCTTAATGCATTGACAAATTTTAAATCATTCGAACGTCTGGAAGTGGGTCAAAATCGCGCCCAAAGGAGTCGGTTACAAACAAACAAACATACAAATGAAGCTAATATAAAACGTGTGAAAAGGGGGAATTTTGTGGCATAGTAACAAATTATTAAATTAAAGAAAAAAAACATCCTCAAGTGGGAGTCGAACCAACGACCTTATGATTTCTAGCCATACGCTCTACCATCTGAGCCATTTGAAGACATAGGAATCGACACACACTCGTGAACCCTTCCCTTCCCTAATTTAATATTCATGTGAGAAATGAATCGGAAATCAAACGTACCTATCATTGGCCGTCGAGATCCATTACCTGTCACTCAACTTCATTGTCATTCGAAGAATAATTATACATGATTATAAATATAGAGATAGACATATAATTGAGATAATAATTATTCTAATATTAAGTAGATACAAATAATATTTATATGAAAATAGATAAATTGGAATAAACATCTTTGCAAAGTGAGATTGCTTCTTGAAAATGTGTTTCCCATTTCTTCCGGTCTTCCTGATGATCGTGGAAGCGTGAAATAGATTTTCGTCGATAAAAATGTATTGAAGACCTAGTGAATGCGATGTCTCTCCTGCGTCAATGTTACGAATGATTTCTGGTGAGTACTCTCTTTTGGAAAACATTCTTCTTTGCCTCATTCATCTCTATGAGTTCTTAAATAAGACTGGAATAGAAAATCAAATAACTACCTGAATGAAAATGAAAATTTTCAATTTCAGATTTTTTCTTTTGAGTTAGGGCCCTTTCAGAATATCTATCAGATGTAGTTCAATGTCCAGCGTGGCTTTAGCCGGGGAAGTAGTTGTTTTCTGTTAGACATTCACAAAAAATAACTTCATTTTAATCGTGGATTTTTCAATTCACAGAAAAATCTTTCTATCAATATTTAATTGAGAATGTTTCCCTTTTCAAAATTAATATTTATGAAAAAAACTACCTTTTACAATATAACTTAATTTTCAAATTTTATAGGCATCATATTCCGGGTAGTTCGATGAACTATCGTCGTTGGGGTCCAGAGAAATAATAAGGAGCCCTACGATGTTTTCTAGCATGTTATCAGCTACTTACATTCTTTCTTCTATTCCAATCACATGTTCGACGCATTTACTCCACTTTTCGCAGTCCACTGTCTTTATTTCCTCTTGCAATAGGTTTTCGACGTCTCTTATTTTAAAAGTAGTGTAATGCCTTGCTACAAACCCTTTTACTTGCGCCCACACCAATTCTATGGGGTTTAATTCACAGTGATATGGCGGAAGGCGAAGTACCGTTATATTCCGTTCTCAAGCAATTTCGATGACAACAAATTTTGTTTTAAGAGTTTTTTCAACTTTATAATCTCCAGTAGTCCCTTTTTCAGCATATCTTTGTGAAATGGTTTCTTATTCAAAGTAAGCCAATGAATGATGTAATTTTTTTTGCAAGAAGACCTTGGTATTTTTCCGGATTTTTTTGAGTGGCATCCATGACAATAACAGACACAGGAAGAATAAGATTATTTGCTGTAAGTATTCTCCAAAAATTCTCCCATCTGTTTTGATTGCAATGCTACTAAGCCACCATCGACAAATCCATTTTTGCTACCAATGTGAGTAATTATTAATCGTTTACGTTTTCCCGAGGGTGTTTTTATTCCTTTGGACCATCGTTCCATGAAAGCTTGCCTCGCGCATTTTATATTTTTATCCTGCCATATTTCACCAACGGTATATTCTTCATTCAACCAAGTTTCGTCCATATAATAGATATTTCTGATTTCCTTTCGAAACTGTCTAACTGCCCTCAAATATCGTCGTCGCCAGCGGAACGAAAATCCATTTCCTTCAAAGTTTTCCACACTTTCTTTCTATCCATGGGTGCAATGAAATCATCCTTCTTTATTTCAGACATTATATTGTTCAAGGTAGGTATTTCTTTTTTTAATTAAAACGAATGTATGATTCTTCTGATGGCAGTTTCTTCTCTTCCTGTACTTCTCTTTGGTGACCAGCTGGGGCTGCGTTTATCCTCGTGCAAAAGTCCGTATATTGTTGACTGTCCGATTCCAGTCATATTCGAACACTTTTCAACTATTTTTGGCAACTCGGAATGTTGAGTTTTGGTGGCGAACAGCGTTGAACACATTGAGAATAACAATTTTCTCATATTTGGAAGCGCAGTTTTACTAATCCGTTTCTCAGAAACAAATTCAGAAACACTAGACATTTCCAAGAACGAAACGCTGAGTCACAGGTAGGTAAACTACATGTGCCTCTACCTGAGCTTATAATCGTTCTATTTGAAAAACCCTTCATTTGTGAAACAAATCCGACCATATTGTTATCCCTTATCGCAGGGATGGATTTATATCTACATAATATTATTTGTTAAAAAAACTTTCAAAGTAAGGAAAAGATAATCAGGTAGGTGATTGTGAATTTATTATTCTATTGTACCTGGAACAGTGAATTACAGAGCATACTTAAACGTTGTACATTGTTAGGGACTAATCATATCAACAGTCACTAAGCTGGTACGGAATATCTTTGAACAAACTTTAAAGGATTATTGGTTATATTTGGACCAATAGATATCCTCCATATTTGAAGAGTTAGAAAAATGGTTAAATTAGGATATTTGTACTATTTTTTGTAAACCGCCCAGAAGTATAAATAGAAAAACAATTGAACGTCGCAATTAAAAGTTATGATATAAGCTTTTATTTTTCATAATACCCAGTATATTATTGCATTTTTGGGTTCTCCGGAAAATTCATGATGTTCTATATCTACTCGCACATTCCTATCTTGGTTTTTCATAAGCTATCCAATGACATCAACTTTAGATTTAACCTCGTACGCCTATGGAATACGGCGAAGACGACTCGATTTTACAGTTCAATAATTATTCATTACTCTCTCACATTAGGAGACAGAGTATACCGGGTGACACAGGATATCGGGCCACCCCTGTAAGTTCTGCATTCGTGAACGGATTTTTCTGAAATTCGGTACAGTTATAGAAGCCACCATTTCGGATTTGATCACATCACAATCCAATATGGCGGACTTCCGGTTCTTCTGCAAATGCCAGCAACTTTGTTTTTTTCAAATGGAACACCTTGTATATTTTTACATATTCAAGTTCAACAGGTCAAAACAAGTCCAAACATTATGTCAAATGTCATTTTTTTGAAACAATTGAAATTAAAATTGTTTTTTTATTTTACGTCTTGGATGAATGAGATTTGGTCAAGGCTATTCACAATGGGTCGCACATAACAGAGAAACATAATTTTTTCTGAAAAATAATTTTTTGTGTCATTTATTGATGAATTAATTCAAAAACATCACATTTTGATCAAAAATTATATTTTTTCAAATGAAACTCCTATGGGCCACCTACCTGTTTCTCTAGAACATTCATTGAGGAAAAAAATTACATATCATTTTAGTATTTCGGTGCTGTAACAAATTGTATACATTCAAAAATCTACAACTAGTTCATGAGTTTCCTTGAAAATTTTTCAACTTAGTAAGCTTTTTTTTTTCACTAACGAAAATTAGTTATCTTCCGGGAATTAATTTAGTAGAAATGTAAAAATCAAAATTATAGGTTCACAAGAAGTGAACAGGTTGATATATTATTAATTTACGGAGAAGTTCTTGAAAACATTGTCGCCGCTTGTCAGTTATACGCTGAACGATACCCACACAGAAGACACCCACAAAAAACCTTTTTAAAAAATGTGGAGAGAAGATTCCGAAAAGAACCCAACAATGGAGAAGATGATCGTAAGTGAGGAGGCAGAAATGAATGTTTTGCCTATGTCGATTTTGATCCAACCGCTTCGACGCGGGAAGTGGAATACCAATGCAATGTAAGTCGAGAAAACGCTAGAAGAATTTAAAAAAAGTACCATTATAGTGCATATAAGTATAACTCACACAATTAGTTGACAAGATTCAGAAATGTTGTTTTCCACAGCTTACTAAGTTGAAAAATTATTCGAACTGCTAGAAAACTCATGAACTAGTTGTAGATTTTTGAATTTATACAATTTGTTACTGCACCGTGATACAAAAATGATGTCATTTTTTTCCTTAATGAATGTTCTAGAGAGACAGGTAGGTGGCCCATGGGGGTTTCTTTTGAAAAAAAATAATTTTTGATCAAAATGTGATGTGACTGAATTGATTAACCAGTAAGTGACACAAAAAATAATTTTTCAGAAAAAATTAAGTTTTTCTGTTATTTGCGACTCATTGTGAATAGCTTCGACCAAATCTCATTTATCCACGAGGTAAAATGAAAAAACAATTTTAATTTCAATTGATAAAAAAAATGACATTTGATATAAGGTTTGGACTTGTTTTGACCTGTTGAACTTGAATATGTAAAAATATACAGGGTGTTCCATTTGAAAAAACAAAGTTACTGGCATTTCCAGAAAAACCGAGAGTCTGTCATATTGGATTGTAATGTGATCAAATGAAATGGTTGCTTATATAACTGTACCAGATTCCAGAAAAATCCGTTAACGAAAGCAGAAGTTACAGGGGTGGCCCGATATCCTGTGTCACCCGGTTGACACCTCTTACTTGGGTTTCAGTCTCAATATTACTTCGAATAAAATTAACCTTCTTAGTCTCAATAACTAAGCTCCTAAACTAATGTGAGTAACTAATTTTGAGTCGGCGCCAAACAAACAAGCAAATGAATTAGGTAAGGCGTAAAATGATCCATCATCGAGTTGGGCGGTGACATTCTGATAATTGTTTTGAAGTAATTAAATGATCTTCGTTGATTATTTGGTTGGCGCCGACCCAACATTAGTTTAGGAGCTTAGTTATTGAGACTAAGAAGGTTTATTTTATTTTTCACTTTTCAGTTCCGTATTTCGTCGGTTTAATTTTTTGTTAAAAAGTTTTTATTTTTCAATTTTTTGTGGCTGAAATCTATTAATTACTGTCCGCTCGTTTTTTGATTACTCCCAAAATACTTACTTACCCACCTCACTTCAACTATTACCAGTTAAATAATATTATTATCTACTTTTACTATTTGTTGTAATATAAATTATTATTGTTGTTCTGGTTAGTTTATTTCATTACTTTGTATATCATTCCATCCTCTCATAGAATATATTCATTGTGATAATGACACTAGCGATCTGTCATTGTCAACTACATATGTGTGCCAATGTTCACAAGTGAAAAATCAATTATGATCAATTATACTATACTATATACTATATACTATATACTATATACTATATACTATATACTATATACTATATACTATATACTATATACTATATACTATATACTATATACTATATACTATATACTATATACTATATACTATATACTATATACTATATACTATATACTATATACTATATACTATATAATATATACTATACACTATATACTATATACTATATAATATATACTATATAATATATACTATATACTATATACTATATACTATATACTATATACTATATACTATATACTATATACTATATACTATATACTATATACTATATACTATATACTATATACTATATACTATATACTATATACTATATACTATATACTATATACTATATACTATATACTATATACTATATACTATATACTATATACTATATACTATATACTATATACTATATACTATATACTATATACTATATACTATATACTATATACTATATACTATATACTATATACTATATACTATATACTATATACTATATACTATATACTATATACTATATACTATATACTATATACTATATACTATATACTATATATATATACTATATACTATATATACTATATACTATATACTATATACTATACTATATACTATATACTATATACTATATACTATATACCATATACTATATACTATATACTATATACTATATACTATATACTATATACTATATACTATATACTATATACTATATACTATATACTATATACTATATACTATATACTATATACTATATACTATATACTATATACTATATACTATATACTATATACTATATACTATATACTATATACTATATACCATATAATATATACTATATACTATATACTATATACGATCAACTATGATGTATATTCCATCTGATAAAAGAAAAATCATCCAAATCGAAGATCCCAGTTCAAAGTTATGCCTGATAGAATCGGTTAACGGACCAGAATTCAGAGGGTGAGTGATCAATATCGTTCATTTTGCTACCCTTAGGGGTGGATGTCATCTCTTGAATTCAAATGGGACCAATTTCGAAGTACACCCTATCCTCTGAAAAAGGAATCATCGGAATCGGAAGTCTCAGTAAAAAGTTATGCGTGATCATACATGAAAAAAATAAAATAAATATACGCGTCGACTACAGAACCTGCTCCTTTTTGGTTTCGTCGGTTAAAAATAATAACCAACGAAGGAAGATAAACTGTTTTCAATTGGTATCATTTCTTCAAGTTGAGGCGATTCTGATTCAACGATTGTTTCCAATAACGGATTACGACTTTGTCTTTAGTCCAATTGCTTGTGGGTAAATCTTCTTGTAATCTAGAATGGTAACTCGCGTTGTCCATAACAATAGTAGATCCCTGCGGTTGAAAATCATTTGTTAAAACCATTCTTCAAAAACGTCACCATTCATATCTTCGTGATAGTGATCGGTTTATGAACGATTATTAATCTTTTACCCATGCTTGCCTTCCACTGTTAATATTGATGTCCTGCCAATACTGAGATACAGTATATCCACATATCGTTCGGGTAATAAATGCGTCGATCTCCGTTTTGGGCTTGTTTAATACTGCGTAAATAGTCTTTTCTCCAAATCGGAATATCTATCAGTACAGATGTTATGTTTGGTATAGTTGAAGACGATTTGTTTTAAAATTTTCGTTAATGTCATTTTAGAGAAAGTTGGATAATCCTGATCAGCTTGAACTGCAGACATAATTTTATCCAGTGTGGAAATCTCACTTTCTAGGTAAAACGCATGGACTTTACGCCTTAACCTCTGCTTTAACGATTCGTCTATCGTGATCTGTGGTCGATGTTTTTGGTGATTGGAGATCTCCACTTTTCTTTTCTCTTATCAATTTATAGATGGTGAACTTCGCCATGCACAACATGGAAGATGCTTTTGTACAGTCTCATCTACACTGGCACTTTTGTTCTGGTTTTGCAACGAAATTAAACAGTTCAAAATTAAAGTTATTTTTTTGTACAGGTAATGGACCCAATTTTAGGCGATTTGATGGTCCTTGTTCACATCCATAATACTTGAATCTTATTTCATATACACAAGCTAAACACAGAAGCACACACAAATAATTTCCAGAAAGCACTACCAGCGATACCGAGTACCTGATACTGATTACAATTCTAGCTTGTAACCAATTCTTACTCTTATCTATCAGTACCTACAGTTATAAAAAGGGCTGGTCTTTAAAAAAGTATGGGTTTTCCTAGCAGTTCGTACTTATACCTACCTGGATTTACGGAATTACGGTACGTCTATGGAATCGATGCATCTGAGCGGTTTATTACTCCATGACTTTATTTTAAGGACTAATATATGTTCAGCAATTTTTGAGTCCAAGAATCAAATAATAAAACATTTTGCAATCAATAAGAAACATCCTGTACTATGGTCAACTAGTTTTTCTAATGTCCCGTAGTTGTTCGAGCCATTGAACTTAAAAAAACCATACAGGTGTCCAATATTCATAATAATTTTCATCATTCTGTAATTACGTTAACTCCACAACATATAATGGGACTTATTCGAAATAAATGGCGAAAAAAATATCTTGAACGAAAATGAAGATCGGAGAAAGAAATTAATGTTAATGCAGGGGACGGTAAATTTCCCATAATCCTGCCGCTCCGTAATATATCTTGATTTTATGGTGGTGAGGAATGCCAGGCGGTGACGTAAATCAATCCGGGAGGCGAGGAGAATTAACAAACCAGCGATGAGTCGGCTGATGGGTTGATGATAGTAGATATCCGTTCAAGCTAGCGAGGATAGATGTTTTCAGAAGGAAACCGACATTGGCAATTCCGACTACTATCAAGTGCTGTATCGAACTTAATGAGGAATAAATCTTATGAATCTTGTAGTTCTTTAATTCGCTCTTGGGAATACATCATCATGGTCCGCACGTTGTTCATAACTATAATTCAACTAATAGAACAGATGATTAAAACATAAACCTGTTATACATGGCATAGAGCTGATTCACAAGAAAAATAATTAATAAAAAAACCTTTTTAAAGACAACCTTTTATTCGCTAAAAAGTTAAAAATAATTGTTTTGGATGGGCGACGTAGGTTATTCCGTCAGTTATAGATTCAACAGCGACAAGCTTTTGAATCTATAACTCACGAATAACCTACAACGCAGATCCAAAGCTATTATTTTCAACTTTTTAGCGCATTTGAATAAAATTGAAAATATTTTTTTTCTTAATTGCTTTATTTTGTGCTTTTCAGTAAGTACGCCTCAATCTATGCATTTTTGTCAATGCATCGACATCATGGGGCCTTTTTTCTGTATGTTCTGAGCTATCTGGTTCTTCAATGAGAAGACCATCTAAAGATTAACTCGTCCGCCATCCTGGAGCAGCCATCTTCAATTTATGAATTCTGACAAAAAAATCAATAATCCTCGACTAAATTCATAATCTCCGACCCCAAAAACCCCGATATACCAATCTTGAATAGAAACGGTCCATTATCCAAAACTTGTTCACCATCTTGGAGCCGCCATCTTGTATTTATGAATTTTGACAATAAATCCATAATCTCCGACCCCGAACAGTGAACTCTATATACTACCTGGAACGGCCACGCCTTGGGCGAAAAGTGAGGCAAAACCATTGCATAGGCAACCCGCATCTTTTACGGATACCTATCTCTTTCTATCTTATGTTGGTTAATGGAACCCTCGCGCATTATTTTAAATAAATTTGTATTTTTTAGGTTTCTTTAGGAGAAAACGTGATTTTTTCCCAATCGTTATTTAGGAAAGAAAGTAATAATGCAAACAGTACAACGTTCAAGTAAAATTTTGACTGTTCTCCCACGGGGTTTCTAAATAAAATAAACACACAATATGAAATCCAATTATAATTTATATTACAATAGAATTTTATATATATATATATATATATATAATATATATATATATATATATATACAAATTTATTCACACAACGATAAATATAGTAGTCGACATCAGTATAATAATAATAATAAGCTTTATTCACGTAAATTAGACTGAATATACAAAAAATGTGCTCAAAAATATCGTGAGTAAAGAAAAAAAGAGTGAGTGAGTGAGTGTTTCACAATTATTTAAATAAAATAATGGTATAAAAATTATATCTAAGCAGAAGTATGAGATTTTTATATAATGAATAATAGTAATATGTAAAAGTAAATAAAATAAAATAAAACAATCAGTCACACACCTATACACGCATATGCATATAATAAAGTTGAAATGTTCATTATGATTCAGAATAAAATTATAAAAATTATAAAAAAGCAGATATGTGAGCTGGGTTTAGTACATAGATAAAATGGGTAAAAGTCAGAAATAAGTATAAAAGTAAACAATAGAAAATTAAGAACAATATAGTATGGTGTATAAAACATTTAAGTGAAATTATTAAAAAAATATTGTGCAAAGTAGTGATAATCAAATGACCCAATCAGTCACTCACCTATACACACAAATACATATTATAAATATAAAAAGTTCGTTGTGAATCAATATAATATTATAAACACAGCCTGAGTTCTATCGCTTAAGTAGCTCTTGAAGAGTTCTAAGCAAATGCAAATATATGTATATATAAATCTAACAGTTATTGAATAAAACAAGTTTTGTCATTTTTTGTCTTATTGTGGCACTTTTTCCATGAAATTCTAAATTTAATAGTTTGCTATGGTGATACATTCGGCACTTTAAATATATAGAAATTATTTTACGAATAATTTGAATTTCGTGACATTCTTCATCTACAAATTCTTGTATTACAGGGTGTCTAGGTTTAAAAAGATCTATATTTACAGCAAAATGATTAATAACTGTATTTATGATTTTTTGTTTCAAGTTTATTTTGCTTTTCAAAATGATTCCACTTTCTAAAAGAAGACGAATTTGCTTTTCTGCAAAATGTAAAATTTTGTACACCACATCTGAAGCATAAAGAAGACCTCCTCGAGTAACAAAATTGGTGAATGATTTATAAGCTTCAGGAGGTGCGGTATAAGAGTGGTCAGTAGATATACTGGTTGGTTGGTTGGTTGGTTTGAGACTGACGAGCCAGAGACAGGGTTGGCACTTAGCTTCCCTTGACACTGCGACCAGCTAGGGTCTATTGTATCACTCTGTCGTCAGTGGTTCCTCATTCAAACAGGTTTGTGCCTTTAATTAGGTTAAGAAGCCTGTTGATAAGGTTCTTCGGATTCATGCCTGTTTCCGGGCTGATCTCTCCAAAGGTTCTGTGTCGCCTACTACTTAGGGCGTCACAGTCGAAGATGATATGAGAGGCTGTTTCCTCCTCTTCATCACACAGCCTACACTCCACGGTTTCCCTGCGTACTCCCATGGTGTTTAGGTGTTTTCTTAGGCCGCAGTGTCCAGTCAACAGACCTATTATTATACGAGCCTTCGTTCTGTTCAGGTTCAGAAGGTCAGCCGTCAGGGTCCGGTTTGGATGCCCTACCATGACTTTGCTGTGTATTTGCCCGACAGTTTGATCCCAATATTGTTGGTGTCTTCTTTTTATCCACTCGGCGATCAGGGTCCTGCAGATATACTACCTCTATATAGTAATATTTCAATACAATGATTACAGGTAGTGGCATTAATGAGGTAACGAACTATATATCCAGAAATATAAAACAATACATTTTCTTGGAATTCACTCAAATTTTGTTGATCTAAGCACATTATTATATTAGTAATTCCATCAGTATTTGAAGCCTCCTGCATATCTTGTTTTTGCCTAGCTTCTGAACGAAATTCAAACGCAGGAGTGCAGTAACGTTCAAAATCAGAGCAATTTGCACTGACACTTGAAGTTACAGAATTCCTGTAGAGCAACTGTCTCAACGCCCATTTTAGTTGTAGGGTATTTGGATTGTTATTCCAACCACCTCTTGATCTAATGCAAGAAAAAAAAATTCCAGGTGATCTTGTGAGAATTCATATGTTAAAAAGTAAGTCAGTGGATTTTCTTTCAAAGTAAAAAGGTCATTGGCTAAACCTAATGTACTCTCCATTGTCAATATAAAACCAAGAGCAAATGTTTTACGCATATGTTGTAATAATGGAATGCCATCAATTTTTAATGTTTCAAAATAATCCTTGGTCTTTGAGCAAATATCTTTAAAATAAGGCAAAGTTTTTGACCTGATTGGTGCCTTATACCCTTTCCCAAATGGATTCCTACAATTTAAAACATCAAAAATTCTGTCTATAGTACGTAGAAATTCCACAGTGGCAATACTCTTTTCAAAACCCGTGACACTGGTTTTTTGCAGATATTCAATGGCATCTGCCACACCACTACTTATTGTTTGTGCAGCAAGACTTACATTCATAATTTTATTCTTGTAGTTGACATGATGAGAACTAAGTGAATTTGCCAATTTCAATTTTTCTTTAGTTTGAATGTCGTCCAGAGCTCTGATGTAATCCCAAGAAATTTTGCCCGAACTGGAAGTTAGATTTTTTTCAGCAAAACAATTCCTGGCCAATTTCAACATATGGCAAACATCTAGTATACAATATACTTGAACTGAATGATCACTAGGATGAACAAAATAAGGTTTTAGTTTGTCATACTCAATATTGCAACCCAAATTGTTGTATGTTGAAATATTGACATTGGTTCCATCTGATGTTATGGACCTAACAGTAATACCAACTTCATATAAACTCCTTAAACAGGCCATTATGAAGTGGGTTTGCAAATATGCATCTGTTTTATTTGTTAAAAAGTAGGCCACTGGGCATTTGAAATTATTTGTAAAGCTTACAATTTGCAAAAATAGTGCCTCTGTTGCTGGCATTTCGAAATCAGTGTCAAGTAGACCACCGTAATCGACATTACCAAAATATCTGCCCTCATTGTTGTCCCACAAAACTTGCTTCCTTATGGACATAGCGTCCATTATTAAAGCACAATTTTTTAAATACACTTCTTTCTTCAAAAATTCCAAAACCTCACCCAAAATCCCTGGCTCACAGTTTAGGCTACTCAACCACTTTCTTATAGTTCTTCCGTTAGGCAGCACAAATTGTTTGCGTACAAAATTATAAGCTTTGGGTGAATAAAAGTACAATGTGTGGGCAAATTGTTTCATCAAAGGTGAATATCTGCGTTTCCCTTTTTGGAGAAGTACAAGTTCCAAAGGCAAACCTGAAAAGAAAATATGCTATAGGTTTTTATTTTGAAAATGTAATTTTGTTCTTTTTACCTTCAAAATGCTTTTTTAGGATTTCGTCCAGCTTTTCATTACTATGTCCGCTTTTTGAAATCGAATGAATTACTTCTTTCATATTGGAAATTTTCACATCTCTCCTCTTTACCTTCTGTTTTAGTGTTTTGACTTTTCTTTGCAATAGTATATCCTTATATGGAACAGTTTGGGTTTCGCAATCAATCAACGTTTGAACTTGAGAGCTTGTTGAAGTGGAAGGTAAATCAATGTTCTTAGGAGATATGGTATTACTAATAACATCCTCAGTACGAACATCCACTGACAATTCCTGAAAAAAAAACTTATTTTATTTTCATCAAAGATAAGTGCAAATATATATTTTTTTCTTTTACGTCATACTAGATACACACCAATTTTTGTATTTTTCTGCGAGGTTTAGCAATTTTTGGTAACAAATGCTTTGGATATGAAAAGACAGTAGGTACAGCATTTGGTTTCAAACGTTTAGTGGTACATCCTGGTTTGACCATGTAATCTGTTGGAAGAAAATGATCCCCACAAAGTTTGCTACTTCTGGATGGAGCCCAATTCTCCCTGCGAATTGCCTTTATCCATAACTCTAGGATATCTGGTCGTTTGAATGGAAAACTGGAAAATAAATTCACTTTCAATCTTGCTAGTAATATCGCTAATTATTCATTACATAACCAAATCTAAATATTATCAACTTACCTATGAAAAGATATTTGCCGATAATCTTGCTCGTTTTTGCATCCAAACGCTATACAATAAATCACCATTGTTTTTTAATGTTAAATGAAAACTATCGCCAAGGCCAGTAGCAAACCACACCAACGATGCTGCTTTTTAAACCACACACGATAAAGGAAACGGAACTAATAGCACAATAGAACACGATAAATGTATATCTTCACTTATATTAAACGTATTGAACAAAAATAATCCCCAATCTCCCTTAATTTCCAGTTAAGAGATAATTTATGCATACAACCGTAATTCATTTGACTGAGTATGACAAAGACAGGTTACCGTAAATAAGGCTATCTCTGTTTTAGCTGCCCCTGACACACTTTACGTTATTGGAGTGAACGGTCGGGTCCGTTCCAGGTACGTATAGTATAGAGTTCACTGACCCCGAATACCTCCACACACCAATTCCGAATAGAATTGGACCATAATCACAGAGATCCTCCGCCATTTTGGTTTTATGAATTTTGACAATAAATCCATAATCTCCGACCCCGAATACCTCCACACACCAATTTCGAATAGAATTGGACCATAATAACAGAGATCCTCCGCCATTTTGATTTTATGAATTTTGACAAAAAATTCATAATTTTCGACTCCCACATACCAATTTTGAATAGAATTGGACCATGAATACAAAACTCGACCGCCATTTTGGAGCCGCCATCTTGAATTTGTGAATTTTGAATGAAATAATCTCCGACCCCAAAACCCCCCATCAATTTGAATAGAATCGGACCATAATACAGAATCGTCGCCATCTCGAAGCCGCCATTTTTATTTTATGAATTTTGACAAAAAATTCATAATCTTCGACCTCGAAAACCCCTACAATTTTGAGTCAAATCGGACTCGTCCGCCATCTTAGAGCATGATTCAACTACTAAGCTATATAACAGTTTTGTGGTGAGTCGAATATCCATAAAAAACCAACTGCTTTCCTGGTTGATACCTCGACGAACATTGGATAACATCTGATGGATAATTCCACAAGGTAACGTTTTCAGCAAAATTATTCAATTTTGTATCCGTTTCTTAGTTCTAAGTATTCGTAAAGATGTTGATGACTGAATGGAAATCATTGCTAGCCAACGCCATCTTGACTCAACTGTTGCAAACAACACCCAAATTGTATATCATAAACATCAAAATATAAATCTGTAATACGTGTACAGTAAGCTAATTCGTGTGAAGATATTGAAGGAGTGGACCAAATATACAATGCTTCTCAAAAGTAATTTGTATGGATGAAATTTGTTTTTTTTAACACCCTGTGTACTGTACTCCGACTGACTTCACAGGTAGATGCAACGTGAGTTGTTGAAGGAGTAGGATTAACTATTACTTCTGCCAGTATATCAATTTTTTTCTCATCAGAAATTTGTGGTCTGCCAGATCGTTTCGCATCATGAATACTACCCGTTGTTTCAAACTTACGAAGAAGCTCCCTCGAAACGGGGCGATCGGGAAACCTCTCATTAAAAATGCGTTTTGCTGCATGAATATTTTGTCCAGTTTCACCAAGAATTAGGATCGCTGCTACTTTATCACCTAAAGCACGTACCATTTCGCTTTTCGAAGCACTTAAACGTTCGGCTCAACAGTTTCAGATTATTAAAATGTACAAAAATATCAAAAGTATCAAAAGCTGCTTAAACAGTTGAACGTTCGATCAACAATACACAAATTATTGAATGTACAAAAACTTGGACATTTACAAAAACGTCGAATTGGGAAGACTAACAAAAATGTCAGCTTATTTGACAACTATCCAGAGGCGGAGCTTGAATTTGGAATTTTAGTATTAACTGATTTAATTCATCACAGCTTTGCTTTTTTTTAAAAGCAAGTTGCCAAAACTGTCATAAACACAAACAAAATTAGTATCATTGAATAGGTTTTTTCGATACCTTTTAAAAGAGGTATCGCTTGCCGTAGGGTTCCATTTGAAATTATTGGTCTTGGCCTTGTGACGTCATCTTTGACGATTTCGTCATCTATCATCACTAGTAGGGAAGTTCACAACCTTTAATATTCAGTTTCCAAATTTCACTTGTTTATGTATAATCGTTCCAAAAATAAGAGGGGGGGGGGACTTTTGAGAAGCACTGTAGAGATAGTGTTTAAATGTCGAATACCGGATTTGTGTAGCATTTTTACAGCCGAAGATGCCGCCATTGAGAAAACTTTGAATTGGTGTTTGCACAGTGGTGTTCAGGTTGTCATAATTTTTTTGGATTCCCAATCGGTGTTAGAGAGCATTGGTAATACACAGCTTAACTATTCAAATGAACCAATCATATGTAGGTTGAAAAATTTGATATACCAGCTTTCATTAACGTCGTGCAAAATTGAGATAATCTGGACTTAGGGTCTCTGTGGTGTCTCAGGTAAAGAAAAAGTAGATATATCAGCAAAGGAGGCATGCATATCTACTAATTTTGAAAATGTATCCTGTTATCCAGATGTTATTAGCCAATACAAACAAAATGTACTCAACGAGAGGAAACGTTAATGGTCAGAAATAGCACACCAGTCCGACAACCCTTATTTCCAGATCCACCGCGAACTCCCTTATAAAGTAGCACATATATGTGAATTCGAGGTGAATAAAAACTTCAATAGCATTAACAACCGGTTGAAACTCTACCATGGACGGTTCCCGTCACACTAACACAAGATAGGAATCTTGGATAGCCCACTCTGTCCGTATGACAACGAAGTCGCCGATCTGAACCATACATTTTATTAAAAATGTATTTTTCAAACTTTTGGATTTATTGGTTTAGTCTATTTTTTTTATAACTACTTAATGTCGTCCTGGAGGTTTATTGCTGTATCTTCAATAGTTATCAAGGTATAAGTCATGGAAGATAAAAAAATACAAAAGAACCATCGATTTCTATAAACGAATGCATGTAACTAATGATCAACAATAGCAATAATATATCTTCAATTTAAATTAAAGAAGATGCCTCCGACTGCGTGAGATTGTTTACAGTATTAAGTTTAATAGTCTTAAAACATAATTTTCTGACAATATTTTCTGGTCATCTTATTTTTAATGTTTCATAAATAAAGTTTGCATTGATATTTTTCTGAATTTCTTATTCATTAAATTGTCCTGGCGAATTACACTCGATGTTTGTATTAATATCAGGTAAATTTGTGTTGTTCAAATTCTAAACGGTTTCCTTTAGCAATTTGACTCGAAAAACTGTCAACCTAAAAACGCTCGACCTTCGGTGTCGCGTTTTTAATAGTTGACAGTTTTTCTCGTATAATTGCTAGGCAACAGTTTCTCATTAAACAACCCAAATTTACCCGATAAAATACAAACCTCTCGTGCAATTATAAGTGAAAAAACGCGGAAAATATGCGGAAGAAGTCTAAAAAAAGAAAATAATATGAGTAGTGTAACTATGAGAGTTTTGGAGCAAAATCCCATGCTTTTTCTTATGGAGGTTCATTTATGTACTTTTTGGTCCCGTGGCTAAAATATCCAGGCATATTCGGAGTAAGTTCTCCCCTAGATGGTATATCTTAGGATTGCTTTGATATCACCATTACATTTCCTATCAAAGTGTTTGCCAGAAGTTATCTCTTCTACCTAGGATATCTGCTCACCAAGACAGCCACAATCGTGACCGTCCTTGTCCAGCCGGCCCGCATGTCCATCCCTGACTACTGTGACCACTCGTGACCATTCATGAACATCCGTTACCCTTCGCGATCATCCTCGTGAGCATCTTTGTCCAGTCAGTCCGCGTCTGTGACTACCCGTGACACTTTTGACCATCCATGATTATCCGTGACCGTCCATGATCATCCTCGTGACCATTCGCGATCATCCCCGTGTCATCCTTGTCCAGTCGGCCTGCCTGATCATGCGTGTCCACCCGTGAGCATTCATGAACATTCGTACAGTCCGTGATCATCCTCGTGACCACCTAGCTACCCAAAAAAAAATATGTACCTCTAAGTTTTAATAGTTTTCTTCCGTTCAGATATCTCTAGTAGTATTCTTCAATATTAACATTACCTAACCAAAACTAACTTAGTGTCTTGGAGAGTCGGGTTATATGTTTTGATCGTTTGCTTCCGTTTAGATATCTCTAGTAGTATTCTTCAATATTAACATTACCTAACCAAAACTAACTTAGTCTCTTGGAGAGTCGGGTTATATGTTTTGACCGTTTGCTTCGTTTAGATATCTCTAATTATATTATTCAATACCAAGGTCACCAAACCAAATCATATCCAAATAATATCAGTAAACTATTTCTACCTCGAGTTCTGGGTTTGATAGTTCGCTTTATATTGATGATAATATATTTTAAACATAGTTCAACCAGAACTATGTGTGAGTTCTGCTTTTCTCATCTGTTTTGTACCAGTTGTTATGCTTCAGATTCCAACAACCATCTCAATGAATCATTAATTTCATGACCCTTTTGTTTTCAGATCTACGAAACGAGTTATACTCTATTTATCCTCCAAATAACTTGCATTCATCAATCACTTATCCACATGCAATAGAAAATATGACATGATTTTATCATTTACACTTCCACCATGATTTCAAGAACAAGTCTCAACAAGTCCAAACAAGCCTAAACAAGTTTTACATAATGGTGTTCGGGAATCTACGGTCTGCAGGTATTCATTATCGTGAATCTTCGGATTCAAAATGATGCCCGATCGTAGATATGAAAAGCAACTCTACTTCAAAGTACAATCATTATTCATCAGTCTCTCTTACGGGAAACATCTCGCTCCTTGCTCTTAGATAATCATCACGAATTGAATTCAAAATGTCGTCTGCAGCAGAATACCTACGGAAAATTCAAGAGCAAGGAGCGACATGTTTCCCGTAAGAGAGACTGATGAATAATGATTGTACTTTGGAGTAGAGTTGCTTTTCATATCTACGATCGGGCATGATTTTGAATCCAAAGATTCACGATAATGAATACCTGCAGACCGTAGATTCCCGAACATCATTATATGAAACTTGTTTGGCTGTTGGACTTGTTGAGACTGTTCTTGAAATCATAGTGGAAGTGTAAATGATAAAATCATGTCATATCTATTGCATGATAAGATTGATGAATGCAATTACTGAAGTTATTTCGAGGATAAATATAGTATAACTCGTTCGTAGATCTGAAAACAAAAGGTCATGAAATCAATGATTCATTGAAATGGTTGTTGAATCTGACTAACAACTGGTACAAAACAGATGAGAAAAGCAGAACTCACACATAGTTCTGGTTGAACTATATTGAAAAAATATTATCATCAATATAAAGCGAACTATCAAAACCCCAGAACTCGAGTGTAGAAATAGTTTACTGATATTATTTGGATATGATTTGGTTTGGTGACCTTGGTAATGAATAATATAATTAGAGATATCTAAACGAGAGCAAACGGTCAAAACATATAACCCGACTCTGACAGTGTATATATTGAATTTGAATATGAATTGAGTTTGTCATCCAACTGAGAAGAACTAAGAGGGTTGTGAGTGCTACCGAGACGAAGGTCTGGCTTGTTGGCGTAGCTCCAGTGCCAAAAAACGAAAAAAAAAACTTCCCCCACTGGAAACCCAGCTGATTATTAATTTTATCATTTGAATGATATAACAAATAGCCTGTGAAAATTTGGTGAGAGATATTTTATTTCCCCACTTTTTATTTCCAGTTTTTGGGGTAGCGAATAATCCCTCATTTTCAATGCAGTTAACGATGGTTTTTTCCATTTAATATCATTTCAACTCGAACTCAACATATTTTTGAATTGAGATATTTTTCTTTAAGATTTTAAATTTTCTCACAGCCAGCTTCACAACTACTGGTCTTATTTCTTCGAAGGAATATTGTAACTATTCCATTTGATATAAGCCTCATTTTGAAATATTGTTAAAACTGTCATAAAATCAAAAATTGATGGAGAACAATAATGAAATGAATTGTCAAAGTGGGAATGGAAGGATTCGTACGCGTTTGTTGTTTTGTTTAATTCGGCGCTAGCATCGGTTAAAATATTTGTAGGAAATTTGGATTTAGAATGAGTCTACAAACTGTATAACTCGCGCATCATTTGTCGTCAGTTCCATCTATTAAAATACAAAAAAGTCAGTAACAATATTTTTGTCTAGGAGAACCATGCCGAAACACAATCGCAACCAGTTTCCGATGTCAGAACTTTTGTCCTTATATTCACAAGATAAGCCTGAATTTTGCGTCACCAAGATTGAGTTGGGTGAAATCTGCACCCATGCATTGTGATGCCACTCAATACAAGTTGTATAGCGTTGTGAATAGCAGCTTCGAAGTCTAATTCAATGTTTCTGGGTTGAAGAAGCAAATTATTTTTGGAACACAAATTTTTAACTTGTTTGTTAGCTCGCACTTATCTTTCAGTAAGCGGAATACTAATGGAATATAGTGCCCATTGAAATAACCATGCACAGTAAAAAGTCGTGTGCAAGTTAAAACACTAACGACTGTTCTGCTTTATCTATCACACATCAAATAATTGTTGTTGGTTTTTCCACTATATCACTGCTAGTTTTCCTCGTGCATGTTCGAGTGACAATTGGCCTTAATATTTTTGTTTTGATTTCTGGGGGATGATTATGCTGGCAATAACTGAATTTTCAGTTGAGGCAATTGTGTACTTTTGAGTACTTTCGATTGGCACTTCTCCACACTATGTCATTTGTCACTTCAGTTGTAATTGTTCAATGTTTAGAAAATTTAAAGTTTTCATATAAAATTTGAGTCTCTCCTCGCTGACTGGACATAACTTCAACATTGAAAAACATATTTACGAAGATGTAGAAGGGCCAACAACAAAACATTTTTACAACATTTGGAATTGCCACTTCGAACTGACAATTGTCACTTTGAAGGCGACAACTGTCAATTTGAAGTGACAATTGTCACTTATAAAAACATTCGGGAATGCCACTTTAAAGTGACAATTATCACTTTGAAGTGGCAATTGTCAGTTCGAAGTGACAATTGTCACTTCAAAGTGACAATTGTCAGTTCAAAGTGACAATTGTCAGTTCAAAGTGACAATTCTAAATGTTTTTGTGAGTGACAATTATTGTCACTTCAAAGTGACAATTGTCAGTTCGAAGTGGCGATTCCAAATGTTTTTGTAAGTGACAATTGTCACTTAGAAGGAACAATTGTCAGTTCAAAGTGACAATTGTGAGTTTAAAGTGACAAAATTCACTTCCAAGTGACAATTGTCAGTTCAAAGTGGCAGTTCCAAAAGTTTTTGTAAGTGACAATTGTCACCTCGGAGTGACAATAGTCACTTCAAATTGACAATTGTCACTTCAAAGTGACAATTTTCAGTTCGAAACTGGCAAATCCAAATGTTTTTGTAAGTGACAATTGTCACATAGAATTGACAATTGTCAGTTCAAAGTGACAATTGTCAGTTCAAAGTGACAATATTCACTTCAAAGTGACAATTGTCAGTTCAAAGTGGCAGTTCTAATAGTTTTTGTAAGTGACAATTGTCCCTTCGAAGTGACAATCAGTTCAAATGGCAATCCAAATGTTTTTGTAAGTGACAATTGTCACTTCGAAGGGACAATTGTCAGTGCAAAGTGACAATTGTCACTTCAAAGTGACAATTTCAGTTCAAAGTGACAATTGTCACTTCAAAGTGACAATTGTTAGTTCAAAGTGGCAATTCCAAATGCTTTGAAAAATATTTTGTTGTTGGCCCTTCTACGCCTTCATACATATTGACTGACATAGAAATTAAACGAAATTTCTTCAACTCTTTGCACTTGAACTCTTCGATCTCTACCCAGGAACTGATTAAATGAACTTGTGATTCCAATATTTTTCTCAACCTATAATACCCGTCAACCGTGATTAGTAGGTACCTATCCTGCTGGGCCCGTACTACGCTCAGAGTAATAATAAATTACTCTGAGGTACTACCAGGGGTTTGTTTGTCCACTTTCGTGCATATTTATTTTCAACCTGAATTGACAGGCGGTTGAAAATATCAAAATATGACCAGTTTCATTACGCCCATACATACTTATCAGAAATTATTTTTTGAAGGAAATTGAATAGATTGAATCCCAAGTGAGTAGTGTCTACATGCACATGTGCTTTTGTTTAATAGTGGACTTTTGTATTTTCAGAGGTGTTGTAGAACTTAATTTTTGAGTTGAAAAGAGAAACATTCACCTAATTTTATGAACATCATCATCATATTAAAAAAAAATTAACATGCAGACAGAAAAGCCCCCCAAGCAGCATTATAGTGAAGAAAACTGATACTGCAACTTCGACTCGGTGGTTATCACGTAATCACCACTAAATCTACCACTATACAGTAAGAATAACTAAAATTGTATATGTGTATGGTTGTAGTCACGTAATTTCCATCTATGGAAGCCACTCCATAGTTCTTTAACTTATTAGTGTCATTTGAGGTGTCTGAAACATTATGGCCACTGAGCAAATCACTTTGAAGGTTTTCAAACCCAAAAGTGGAAAATAACCGTTGCGGTAACCATCCTGTACCACTTAAATATCACTTAGAAGTCACAGTCACTTTTAAGAGAGTATGATAGTTTCGGTGACGTTTTGGTAACTTCCATAAAGCCTTCAATGTGGCAGGCACTTGATTGTGATATGTGGTGATGATTGCCACGTTCTTGCTATCTCCATAAGTGATAACCTTCAAAATTCACCATTCCGCGCGATGACGAAAGCTAACCTAAGTTTTCTCAAATTATTTTATTGTGGCTTACAAAAGGTTTGTTCACCTGTTACGTGAAACATGAATGATTTTATTCAATATGAAATATGTTATGCGTTTTCAATAGACAATTTTCCTTGATTCTGAAGTGACCGTGGATTGATCCGTGCGATGACGAAAACTAACCTAACTTTTCTCAAATTATTTCATTGTGGCTTACAAAAAAGTTAGTTTTATCTGTTACGTGAAATGTTACGTTTTATCAATATGAAATGGGTTATGTATAAAAAGGTTAATTTAAATAGATCGGATTTATGACTTTTGCTCCTGCTTAATATTTATACTTTAATTGTTAATTCTGTTTGCATAGATGCCAACGTTTTCATTACTTGTTAATTGATCATTGTTACTTGATCATTGTTGATTGGAGCTGCATAAATCCACTATACTTGCCACATGTCCTTTTTTAACAATTAATGAATATGTACCCGCAATTTCGAGGTTAAAACTTTGAAGTGGCAGGTTATAATACCTCGACGTATTCGCCCCTCTCAAGGGTATAAGACCTATTGTAATTTCGAAATTATATCTTTGGAGTGGTGAGTCATGTGCCTGCGACGTGGGTGCCACTTTCCAGTGGTGAAAAAGTTAATAATTTAGTTCCACCGGGCACTTTATGATGGGAGGAGCTTAAGAGTGGTATATTTACACTTTCTGCCACTTCAATGTTATATTCTGCAAAAGCCGCCATATTTACAGGAACATGCTGGGTCGCCATTATTAGAGAAATGATCGAAATATTCAATAAAGATTTATTTGTCAACAGCACTGCATCAAACGTAGTAATTTGTTACGTAAGTATTTGTTTCAACTAACTAAGATTGATAAAACAATGTTTGAGGGATTTAAGTACAGAATTTCAGAGGCGAGTTATTTTCAAAATTATAATGTCCTTGAGTAAAGTGTATTCAGATGGCGCGTGCTCACAATCAAGCTACAACACCCATATTTCACATAAAACCTTCAATCGTTTTAATTTTATCCCGATCAGAAGTATCCACATTCAATATAGTTACTTACGCGTTTGTATGTTTATATGTTAAAGTTGATCGAGTGTTAGAAATGAATCAGGCAAAATGAAAGAATGAGGAACATTTACCACGAAAATATGTTGCTGAACAGAGATCGAGCTACATATCAGTCAGTTGTTTAACGTGTCTAGTGTCGGCCACTACATATCCACGTTTTTGCCAGGTGACCACAACGTGGTTGGAATGTGGCTATCTGAGATCCATGAACGTAGATCGGAATGTAGCAGCCACCAAAAAAGTGTTCCCCATTTTGGTAGCCGCCGCGTGATAGAACCGTGAATATTACGTGACAGTGGTTGTGACCAAACACTTCAAAGTTTTCCAGAATCGTGGCCGCTGCATTCCGTCCACTTAAAATGCTACTTGGCCTGCCGACTGGACTATTCGCAATTGTAAATAACTTCTAAAAAACGTATTTTTCAGAAATAATATTTGTTCTTCACAAAGAAGGTTTTATGTTATTTCCCCGAAGATTGAGTATTTCCAAATATAAAATAATATCGAAAAAAACAAAAACAAAAATGAAAGAAGAAGTCCATTCTCAAAGTGTAGATGTGATTTTGTTGGGGAAAAAAACAGTCAAAGTTGTCTCCACAAATGTATTATCCTAGCGGGAGTCTTAAAAAACAGTAAAACATGTTTCAAGTGTACAAAGCACTCATCTTCAGTTACAAATGAACTATAAAAGAAAAAATATAGTCAAAAAGAGATGTTACAAGATGGAGGAAAATCCTACTTACTAAATAACCTGGAGGGAAAAATGACTATATGAAAGAGGTCGAGTGGTGGAACGCCATTGATAAGTTTCATGTTTTGGTCGCACGCAGTTTTGCATGGAAACTGGAATATTAATTATGATTTATAACTTTTGATTCCATCGAGGTTCTATCCAATATATTCAGTAAGAACATTTAGACTTTCTCCCGTAAAAAAGTTATGATTCCGACGAAAAACTGTTCATATTTTATGCAACATTCAATATTTCATTTCCGAAAGAAGTGAAATATGTTAGTATCATTCTACTCCTCAAACTCTCCCGTATATGGATATTTTTTTTATTCGTATATTTCGATTTTCTCATTTTTCATGACATTGTATGAAGAGAAAATGTGGAAGATATGAATTGGTATGAATCATCTTGTATGGTAATCGGTTGAATATAAATAACATAATTGTCATAATAAAATCACCATATGAATTCTCAAAACATTTATTAAAAAAATGCATCTCCAACATGTTTTACATGTTGATATCTTATAGGAATTCTAAAATTGAATCGTACCGAAAGAAAATCAGTTAGAAAACATAGAAATATTAGGAAGATTTAGGGAGATTTGAAGCTTGCAACTTTGATCGGAGAGTTCAAGGTTTACACAAAGTCAGAATTGCTGTTTCTGTTTTCCAATAAAAAATATGTCCCATGATACGTCATCCATGATAATTTCAGAATCAATGAACTTATACTGAAATTTACTTCCCCGACTTTTTTTTTATATGAAAGTTTAGATGATCCCACACAACAATGTTGATAGATGAAGAGTGATATGATAAATAACTGAGGACAGGAAAAAAACTCGACGTCACTATTCAAACTGAAAACGGCGCACCCTGATGTTCGAAGAATTCGTTCCGCGTCTCGAAAGAGCTGACTGTTTGATTTAGTAAATATACGTATTATCCCTACAATTGAATAAATAATTTGTTGACGTTCTGGTAGCTGAGAAATGGTAGGATTTCAGTCGAAGTGACTCGCCTTACCAGATTGCCGTGATTTACGGTGGACAGATCTTTTGTGCCAGTCAAGTTCCTCAGATACAGACAGCAGCAGGTCTGGATTTTGGATTTTATGTGATATTTATGCTAATACTTTGAGTCACTGGCGCGTCTTGAAAATTCGACAAGGATACACTGCATAACATTCAGACGATATCGATATTTTTTTCGAGATAATTCTGTTCAGTTGTTCAATCAAGGGTGAAAAATAGTGTTCCTTACCTAATCAAACAAGAAGTCGAATACACTACATATGGAAAACTTCTTTTAATAATTTTACTCTTTATAGAAAGTTCTACTTCCGACGTGATTGGAAATGTATAAAGAGAATTTTCTTCAAGAAAGGATACCTGTATGGAAAGGGAAGGGTATGTCGAGGCGAATGTGCAGTGAGTGTGAAGTTTTGTTTGAATCATCTGTTCATAATGTTATTATAATATGTTATTTTGGATAATAAATGGTAACTTTCTATTAATTATTCAAACGCATCCCAAATATTACTGCCAAACAGAAGTGAAGAAATACAATAAAAAAGTTATCTTGTGATAAATCACAATCAGGTTGAGTTGCATGTTTGAATGTATTTTTAAGTTAGTTAAAAATGTACTTTTGAATACGAAAAAATATAAACAATAGATTCAAAATTCAATTTTACCTTCAAACTATGCCATTCTGCTCTGAAATAAAAAATAAGGGTACTTCTTCCTTGGTAAATCATAGATTTTTTACTCTCTAACCACAGTATACATGCTATTCCAAGGTTGAATAGTCTTATATTGTTTTTTTAGCAAGCAGAATTACATGAGATCTAACTTTTTTCCGTAAAGCTGATGATTTAATTTGGATTCCCAAAAGAAGTGTCATACTCAAAAATAATACTGTCTAATATACAGCCTTTGGATACAACTGAGAATTGATTCACTGCTAACTGGCGATAACTTTCAGTCTTGTGTTTACTATGTATAGTTTTCCCAATGTCAATTGCAGAAGCATAAGAAAGTCTTGCGGCAAAATCCTGTGAGCAGCAGTGGCGGAGATAACTAATTTTATTTAGATATTTTAATATCCTAAAACGTATTTCGATCGGCACACACCAAGACCACATACGCTACTGGTTTTTAATCTTTCAGAGCTATTAAAACACAAATATAACGCGTGATTTATGACCTCCCATCGTATAGACACACCTGCCAGCATTGATGTCCGACTTGATTGGCCCAGACGAATCGGTTGTAGAACAGATAGCAGTAACTCAAGTCCACGTTGACCAGCGGGCTCTTTGTGCCGACGGAGACTGTATACAAGTAGTATAGATTATTTTTCGTTCCGTTTCTTCGCATATACGCTCGTGTTAGCGAAGTGAGTTTTTATTTGCTCCCTATAGAAACAGCTTCTGCTATTGATATTGAGTGGACTATACTCTATATGCTTCATTCTGGAATATCTTTATACCAATTATTAGCCAACTAACATCAAGGAAACATTATACCAGGCAGAGAGAAATTTAACAGTCCACCAATAATGTTTGTTGAGTAATTAACATTTATTTATTATTTACATTTTTTAATTTCAGTGAAGAGAATTTGAAGTACCGTTGAAGAACGGTTCATAGAGTTCGGAATTTTCGAAAACTAGATACATAGTATTAAATTTCGGGATTTACATATTTTTACATAAAATCAATCGTCTCTGAAAAAGGGAACATTCCGAATTGACTATTGAATAGAAATATTTTTCTGTGAATTGAAAAATCCACGATAAAAATGAAGTTATTTTTTGTGAATGTCTGACAGAAAACAACTACCTCCCTGGCTAATGCCACGCTGGACATTGAACTAGATAGATATTCAGAAAGGACCCTGAATCAGAAGAAAAAATCTGAAATTGAAAATTTGCATTTTTATTCAGATTGTTATTTGATTGATAAATGAGGCAAAGAAAAATGTTTTCCAAAAGAGAGTACCCACCAGAAATCATTTGTAACTGACGCAAGAGAGGCATCGCAGTCACTGGGTCTTCAATACATTTTTGTCGACCAAAATCTATTTCACACTTCCACAGTCATTAGGAAGACCGGAAGAAATGGGAAACACTTTGCAAAAATGGAAAAATGTTAGAAACATTTCTTTCGGAGAGACACTTTGAAATTAGTGTTTTTCTGACATTAAAACCTATCATGGGCTATGATAGATTGATTTGTTCGAAAATATGAACAGGATGTTCATAAAATCAGATGTGGAATCATCTGCGACTGAAAGATAAACTTTAGTCACTATCTTCCACATCTGATTTTATGAACATCCTGTTCATATTTTCAAACAAATCAATCGTCTCTCTTTCGAAATTATTCTGCGACAATTGCAGGTGTATACGTTTTTTTTTTTCGAAAGGTATTTTTATTTCCGGTTTACATAGGGAGTGCAAGACGGAACTGATGAATATTTTATTAGATCCGTAATTGATTTCTGTTTCTAGCAGTTATCTCTCGAACCTTTTGAGAATAGTCGATAATCCCATTTTCTGGACCTTTCGTAAATATCCGACATATAACTTCAACATTTTCGAATCTTCTGAAAAACTCACAAATTAAGAAGGCAGAAGAATTCGTAACATCACCCCCTCTTCTAAGTTAATGCGCCCCGAATAACTTCCTAAACATATTTGTTTCGTTGGCGTAATTATTTGGGAGATCATGTCCTCTACAATGGAAAGGCTCACAATACTATTTTCACCGCTATTCAATCGCTCAAGACACAAATCTTTCTTACTCTTTTTCTTCCCTCTTCAGCGCAATATCAGTGACCGATTTTTCCAGAAACTCCATTCAGTATTTATTCCAATTCCATTTCCTTGCAATTTCGAGCAAACGGCAAAACATACTCACCATATTTAATATAGTAACAACAGTTGACCTGATAAGATTGATACTGTTCTGCAGTCAGAGTTTTTCTGAATCCTAGATGTTCCATTGCTGTATTTTTCCTGGAAATGTTCTATCTGTACTTCTGGTATAACCAACTGGTAAAGTGCGAACAGAAATCTAAGAAGGTCGTAAATCACAAACCACTTGAGTTATCAGCAGGCGCTGGATTCTACGCAGAGTTGTACCTGCCCTAGACATTAAATTTTGTTTTATAGGTAGGTATAATGATATTGGGTTAAGATAATTATTAAGAAAAATCGCTTGAATATAATTGAGAGTTGTTTATTTATATATATATATATATATATATATATATATTTATATATATAATTATATTATATATGATATACCTAATTATTGTAAAATGTCAAACTTTATACTTTATAAAAAGTTCAGTTTCTCGATAAAAGGTATTTATAAACAAAATTACTCACGAAGGTCAGTTTCACTTTCACTGTCGTCATCCAAATTGATAATACATTTTTCTTTGGGAATTTTTTCTATATCCATATATAACATTTCCACCTTTTTAATATGGGAAACACACTTGGCCCAGCTGATATCAGGAATGTTTGCAGTTTCTGTTTGAATAAGAGCTACCACAATTGAACTTAAGGTTGAAGAAGTATTATTTCTTCGAACTGCTGACTTAAGCTGATGCCATATATGTTCAATTGGGTTGAACATACAATGATAAGGAGGAAGTCTGAGCACCGTATGTCCCAAGCTTCAGCCAATGAATCACAAAAATATTTCTTTTTTATCGAATAACTGCGTAAAACTTCTAGTTACTGTTTTTTGTGTGTACTTTTCTCATAGTACATATCATTATTTAACATATATTCCTGTATTGTGGCTTTGGTGTCATTTGAATATGATGCTTTATCTATGACGATAATACTGTTGGGTGGAATATTTGGTATGAGTTTATTTTCGAAACAGTCTTCAAATAATTCGGCAGTAGTATCATCATGATAATCGACTACAGAGTCCTTAATATTCCTTGCCGATAAAGACAACGCATTTGCTATAAAATCATTTCTAATTCCTGCGTGAATTATCATAATGCGTTTTCCTTTATTAGACGGGGCATTAGTTTGGCACAAGTCAGATGAGTCCACCCAACTTTTGTTTGGAATATCGTGGGTATCAACCAAGTTTCATCCAAATACACTACTGTTCTACCATATTCTCTAAATTTGTTTATTGCCAAAAAATTTTCAAATCTCCATTTCTTAAGGCGCACAGATTCCATTAAGATTTTTCCGCTATTAGTGAGTTTTTTAAATTTAAATCCGTTTCGTAAAAGAGACTTCTTTCTAAGCCGTTGCATTAAAATATCTAATGTAGGCACAATTTGCTCTTTATACAAGGCATATATTTTTCTTCAAATTATATCTACAACCCAGCCATCTAGTTGTCTTGAACCGCCAGAGTCTTTTCGTTTCTCTCTTTTAAGAAAAGGGTTACTCACAGTTCTAAACACTGTGGAATACGGTGTTTTTGTTAAAGAAGCACTTTCTTGCACAGCTTGATCCTTGGACATTCCACGTTCCAGAAGGGAAGTAAACACATTCAATATAATTTGTTTCCCATGAGGGTGTGACATTTTTCGACTAGTGGTACTACGACCACCAGTTGAAGTACTAGCTTCAGGATGAGTCCATGGACGCCACATTTTTCACGACACAAAAAACGAATAGACACAACGGAATATTAGGTAGGTAATGACTATATGTTGTTTAACTTTCCCCCATTTATTTCTGAAATTGGAAAGCGGTCAGTTCTCAAGACAGTCTTGTTTTCCAAATCTGGTAGATAATTTATTTTGTAACCGAAAATAGACCATTATCGCTATAATCTCGTTAATAGCCCATTAGTACTGAAAGTCTGATGGCCAGGTAAGTAAATTTTATTATTTACACATTCAAACATATCCTTACCAAGGGTTCTGAATCAACCTCAAGAATTTTTTATTGTCAAATAAATTTAAATACAAAAGCCAAAAATAATGGAGAGCCCACTATTATATTATTAAAATGCCAAACTATTACAAATAGGTAATAATGAGGGTCGTCGGCTAATATTGATTTACGACCTTCTTAGATTTTTGTTCGCACCATACTCGGTTACTCCATCTTCGGTTGCACCATCGCGAAGATATGGAAAGTTGTTTTAGCCCCGTTGTAGATTTTTCAACCAAGGCTGATTGAATTTCAAATATTTTTTCCGCTCGTTACATTGATAGTCGGTCGTACTTTCTTGTGTGACAAAATACCGTCAGATTTTAACCATACAGTGGTCGCGAGAAATTCAGTTGCAAGTTGGGTCGCGCACTGTCTCTGAGACCGGGTTTGTACTCATTTTTTTGTTGTTTCAATATACCCTAATAAATTTTCAAATTCAAAACCATGTTTCAATATTAAAAAAGAGATAGTTGAAAAAAATCATTTCGAAAATGTAGAACAAAAATAAAAAAATAAATTTTTTCCACTATGAAACTTGACAAAAAAATAATAATATTATTAATACTGAATAATTTTGCCAAAAAATTTGTCAGTTAGTCTGTTTCCATCGGGTTTTGTTTGCATCTTGAACATAATGTTGTTAAATGCTCCAAACAAAACCTTGTTTTTCAGTTTTTTTTCCATCTACGCTCGGAACCTCGACCTCGTGGAATATTGACTTCCACAGCAGTTGATTGTACGCCTGTTATTTCTTGGAGGCGCAGCTTCAATACCTGTGGGAGACAACCTTGTGTACCTGTCAAACAAGCTCGTATAGGTAAATGAGGTTTAATCGAATCATTTACCAAATCCTCCAAAAAAAACTCTTTTAATTTTCTGTCTGGATTATTTGCGCAACCCATACGAAACCGATCTCACGAAATCAAACCTGTTGATTGCGTATCGACCAGTTGCGTGCGATCTATAACTGTAGTGATTCGTAGGTGCATTTGTAAAGTTGTTTTGCCATACAATAGTTTTTGAAAGAATGCCTAGAGCTTTGTCGACTGACGAGCAAACTTCGAATATTGCTTTATTGCAGAAAATAGAAGAATATTCTTGCTTATATAATTATAAAATTAACGAGTATGCAAGAAGTGATATTACTGATGCTGCCTGGGAGACAATAGCAATAACCGCATTTCCTCTGCTATTAAATCAGGATGAACCCAAAACGCTTTCAGGTTTTCCTTTGTCTTGAGTAAAGGCAACCACCACTTAAATCGTCATCGGACGACGATAATGCGTAAACAATGGTTGAACCTACAACTGATAGATCATGTCTGCACGTGTTTGTCGCACTGTATTTGTTTTACCTGTGACGATATTGTACCAGTGTGAGCGCATGCAGGTGATTGTTACATATTACTTTGATCCGAGTGGAAAGCTCGCATAGCACTTAATTCCAAATCACAAAAGATGTCATCTCATATAACTCATAAATATGCTCGGGATTATAGAAAACGCAAGTAAGAGGAAAGCTCGCGTCGAAAAGAATCCGATAAGCCTAACAAGTCCAATGCCGAGCGAATGCGAGAGCTACGGCACTCTTGAAAAGGAAATGAAAAAACGGCCCAAAGCGATTACGTAGCTGGCCCATCAGGTATACAACTGCCAGCGATAGTTCAAACGGTTCATGTACAGGCGTCTTTGGAAGGCAATGCAAAAAACAATGATAATAATGATAATATAGAGATCGATGGTAATATGATATCGCTAGATGAATATATATCGTGACCACTTGAAGGTGGCTTCCCACGGCTCGTGTTGGCACGGGCCGCACCGCGCGAGCACGGGCCAACGGTCCGTTGGATGTCTCTAATCCATCGTGGCGCGGGCTGGTCTGCATCCGCGTGTTCTATCCGAGTCAAGTCGGTGGAATCCCTCTTGCCGTCTTTACTTCAAAGAACAGACCAGTATCATGCAAAAAAGTTGAACCTGGTACTGGTAATTTTCAAATCAGTGAAAGTGATATAGCACAAGCTGGATTTGGTTCAAAGCCAAACAAGACCAGCAACAATTGAAACGAAGAAAATTTAAAAAAGAGATGCAAAGTGTCTTGGCTTCATTTGGCAATGTATCCATTCGAATCTGAGCAAAGAAATATCCTTCTTCTAGGTAGTGACTCCATTTCTGATGAGGGCAAAGAAAAAGCTCGAAATGTGCACCAAAATTACAGATGCAATTCTAAGGGTCAGAACTCTCTTCAGATATTGTAAGAAAACACTCATTGAAGCGTCGGATTCTGTTCAACATATCTGTAGTATAGTTGGATTTAACGGTATTCGGGAAGCCAAACAAATCTTTTATCTATTATTATTCTGAAATATTTTTTCTTTCGAACCTTTCTAGAATATGCGTGTATATTTCCGTCTGCTTTAGTGTTTCACCTTTCTGCTTTACGCAATTGTCATGGAGATTGATTTGAATGATTTCTCCTATCGATCTCTTTGAGTAAGTCACATCTTTTTCCAAAATTTTTACAGAATCGAAATAAAATGATTCGAAATGATGTGCAGTGAGTGCTATTTTTCCTTTTTTATTTATATTATTTTCATAGCAGTCATATTTGTGTTGATAAATTATGGTTTTCAGGTATCGTTTTGTTTGCCCTATATAACATCTCCCATATTCACTGGGAATACTATTTATTAAAAATGAATCTGATTTAGCTGGAATCTTATATTTTAACTGCATGAATAATTTTTCTGTAATTAGGAGAAACCATTCAAATCAATATCCATGATAGTTGCGAAAACCAAAAAAGTTATACATAAAACCTGACAATAATATGCAGGCATGTTCAGGAAAGATTGGAATAAAAAATCTGGATAATAATAGATAAAATATTTGTTTGGTTTTTTTCTATATCTATGTAGCGCTCGAATATTGCAGGGAGATCATCATTAATTATATATATATATATATATATATATATATATATAAGAATAAATATATCTTGATGGAGAAGTATAACAAAGGGGGAAATAATAACATATTTCAGAAGGTTTTTTATCTCTCTCCTGAGGTTGCAGTCAGTTGAACTGACTGCAACCTCAGGAGAGAGATAAAAAAAATCCATTTGTTCTCATATGAGTGTAATCTTAGCTCTTGCCATCCGTGAATGACATGTGTATGGTGCCCTTTTATAATGAATAACAGTGTTTAATGAATAATAGTTCGAAAACTAAAGAACACGCTTTAATAGAAAACTAAACTGAAAAGTTGAAAATAATTTTAAATGAGTTTGAAATAAGAATACAGTGATTAACAACACATTTATTTCATCGTTAAAAAACGTGGGGTGCTTGATGTCAATTGTTGTTAATATTTCATGGACAGATATTGGTAAAAGTAGAATCATTATGAAAATAGCTTAAAAAGCACCCCACGCTTTTTTACGATGAAATAAATTTGTTGTTAATCACTGCATTCTTATTTCAAACTCATTTAAAATTATTTTCAACTTTTTAGTTCAGTTTTCTATTAAAGCGTGTTCTTTAGTTTTTGAACAATTATTTAATTTCAACTTTTTAGTTTTGTTTTATATTAAAGCGTGTTTTTTAGTTTTTTAAACTGTTATTATAATTATTTAATTTTTTTAACTATTATTCTCCAATTTTGAATAGAATCGGACCATAATCACAAAACTCGTTCGCCATTTTGGAGCCGCCATCTTGAATCCTTCAATTTTGACAAAATAATCTTCGACCCCAAAAACCCCCACATACCAATTTTGAATAGAATCGGACCATAATCACAAAACTCGCCTACCATTTTGGATCCACCATCTGGAATTTTTCAGTTTTGACAAAACAATCATAATCTCTGACCACGAAAACCCTCAGATACCAATTTTGAAGCGAATCGGACCATAATCACAAAACTCGTACGCCATATTCAAACAAAAATTTCATAATGCATTGTCACCGGATTTATGTACGCCTTCCAAATTTCAAATCATTCGTACGTCTGGAAGTGGGTCAAAATCGCGCCCAAAGGTTACAATCATACGGTTACAAACATACAAGTGAAGCTAATATAAAGCGTGTAAAAATTCGAATTTTTCTTTAAACAATTGCATTTTTTCATCATATAGATCAAAATTATGGAAACCGTGAAATCGTCAAGTTTTGGTAGTTAATTTTTTTTTTCTGGCTCATTGAGGAAGGACTTATCGTAAACATTTCAAAGGAAAAATCTGTTTATTTTTTTATGGACTCTTAACTGTTAATGGTTGTACAAGTGGTCAAGTGTAATCTAACCTCTTGTACAACCGTTAATAGTTGATTACACCCTATATCGTAAACATTTCAAAGGAAAAATCTGTTTATTTTTTTATGGACTTTTAACTGTTAATGGTTGTACAAGTGGTAAAGTGTAATCTAACCTCCTGTACAACCGTTAATAGTTGATTACACCCTATATATATATATATATATATATATATATATATATATATATATATATATATATATATATATATATATATTTGAAATAGTTTCCTTGAATCCTTCCTGTATATTTTTTTTTTCGTAGTTTCTTGGGTTATTGGATTCCACAATTATTGATACATTTCAAATTGTTAAAGACGTTTCGTCCCGGGCCTAGGACTTCTTCAGTTTTATTCATTTCATAATTCTCAACATGTTGATAGGCCTCCATTATGTGGAAAGATTCTAAAAAAAGGAAAATTCATTTTAATATACTTTGACCGCTACATATCACTCAGAGAATTATGAAACATGTTGATAGGCCTCCATTATGTGGAAAAATTCTAAAGAAAGGAAAATTCATTTTAATGTAAATTGACCGCTACATATCACTCAGAGAATTATGAAATAAATAAAACTGAAGAAGTCCTAGGCCCGGGACGAAACGTCTTCAACAATATAAAAAGTATCAATAATTGTGGAATCCAATAACCCAAGAAACTACGGAAAAAAATATATATATATATATATAGCTGAAACGTTAACGGATGGCGAAGTAGGCAATAAATCATTGGTGAGAAGAAATGTACATCTTATTGGACATCTTTCTCTAGTATAAGTAATTTCTCCGTAACGTTGGTTGTAGCTCATTCAGGGGCGTGCGAATCTGAGCGTGCCTTAAGTATATCTCAAACAAGTGTAGATGGCTTAGACGTATAAATATTTCAGTGGTAACCTGGAAAAGAAGGGCAAAAAGATCCATTACCAATTTCCTGGACTGGTTGTTATCAGTAAATAATTCCCCAATAAAAAATAACGTCATGAGAAAGTCAATGTTTATTCGGTATTCCATAACGTAATTAAGTTTCGAGAGCATTACTATTTTCAAAGCTAAACTGTATTTCACTTTTCATCGCATATTTTATGACTCCAGTTTTTTGTCAAAAATTGCAACATTCGATAGAATAAGTAACGATAAAAATAACTAACAATAAATATCGAATTGTAAACTAACCCTATATCCAGTACGCCTTCTTTCCCCAAAAATCCGCCAATGTGTTTTGGGTGTAGATTTTCGTACTTATCACTTCTATGTTCCTTGGCTGTCTTCTTTTTGTTATTATGAACTGGAAATGATGGGATTTATTAGGAGATTTGAAGTATTTATTGAGGATTTGGAATAGTAATTTACTATAATGAAAACACCATTCAAGATATAAAGATGCATATTTATTACAGCATTAACGTGATGGATTTAATTAAAAAGTTGAATTTATATTCATAATATTTCAACGAATTTATTGTTATTACTGATGAAATTACTGGGATTATCTGAACCCAATTAGGGAATATGACATTACCTGGCGAGTTTGTTGAAAGGTCTCATTCAGTTGACAAATATACGTACATATGCATCGACATGGGTTTCTCTTTCGGTGGATTCAGTTATATATCGATGGTGGGCATTGTGAAAAGGGTCCATCATATATGTCAGATATCGTAATCTATACATATAAAATTCGACTCCTTCAAATATACTCTGCCCAGAAATTGTTAGGCCACATTAATTAATGAAAGGAATGAAAAGGAATAATAAAAGATATAAAATTTCATGCCCTGACTGCCTGCTTCAGCAGCCCCCAAACCAAACCGCTCGAACTAAGAAAATGAAATTTTCACAGCGTTTTCCTATATGACATAGATAACCACCCATATTTTTTTGATAATGCAACCCTAAAAGGGTGGAAAAGGTGGTGAAAAGGGGGGTGGAAGTTTGTATGGAAGTACCGTTAGTTTTAATATTAGAATAATATAAATTGGTATTTGGGCTCCTATCATTCTGAGAAGATGTTCGCATAGAAAACGCGAATAACTTTCACTATTCAGCACTTTGTCGAAAAAGTAGGGTCAAATAATGTGATTTCCAATAATTACTCCGCAAACATTAAGTGACCATTCGGTTTTGTTGATCAACAGTCCTCAACGAGTGAGGATACTCGATCGCATAATGATGCATATTATGACTGTTTTCTTAAACGTTGCTTCATCAGAAAACATAATTTTGTTTAAAGTATTATAATCTTCGTCAATCATACCATTCATTTGAATACAAAACGCAACTCTATTGGCAAAATCATTATTCTACAATTCTTGATCAAGTTCAGATGATACGGGTGGAACTTTTTTTCAATATTATTCTGTTCACACTACTTTGTGAAATATCCACTACCGCTGCTATTACCCTAGTGCTTGAGTGAAGATTTTTCTGTAGCATCAATTAAACTTGCTACTCAGTTTTCGCATTGATCTGATCATAATAACTGATTCTTCGCGAGTGGAATTCATTATTAATAATCAAACATGTACAATTATTGAAAGTATAGTTCATCCATTATCAATTGCAGAAGCATGAAAAACAAGTTTTCAAGTCTGGCGGCAGGATCCTTTGAGCAGCAGAGGCAGAGATAACTAATTTTATTTAGATATTTAAATGTTTTAAAAATACGTTAAAATGAAAGAATAGGCCATAAACGAGGAAGTATGTATTAATAGGCAATCGGATCATCATAATTGAATTTTCACATGGTCGAAAAAACAAGTATTTTAAAACCTATTTCGATTCCAGACCAGAAACGCTACTGGCTTTCATTCACTCAGACCTCCTGAAACTGGTGATTTATTAGTCCTAACTTATAGACACACCTACAAGCATTATAATTGGCTTGCGCTCACTCAAACAGTTGTCATTTGAACCCACGTTGTCTATCGGCTCTTTAGATCTTCTTTTGATCTTTCGTTCCGTTTCTTCGCATATACGCTCGTGTTAGCGAAGTGAGTTTTTGATTTGCTCCCTATAGAAACAGCTTCTGCCATTGAAAATGGTTAAACTATACATAGATGTGTCCAATTTTACGACAGCAGCCTACCCTATTCCTTTTTTTTTCGAAATACCATCAAAATTTCTCATTTTGCAACAAATCTTGAAAACTTCACAAAGTAGACCTCACAAACCCTATATTGACAAAAAACTCTTTAAAAATGCCATGCAATTAAATATATAGTATTGAATTTGAAAAAGTCGACATCTTTGTAATTTGTTATTTTCAAAAAATCATAGTAGCCGATGGAACATCGACTTACGATTCGTATCCCAAAAGATGCGCTAAAGCCTAGGGAATTGACTAAAAAAAAAATGTTGGTTGAATGGTTGTGAAGTTATAACTTTTTCGGTGGTCTATGCGGGAAAAATTCCAACCCTAATCCGTGAAACGATTCTGTTGAAACTTGGCACAGATATGTAGTTCTCTACAATATAATTAAAAGAAACAATATAGGCAGAAAAAAATATATATATATACCGATCTAACTATTACAGACCGTTAAAAACAGGTGTAACTTTCTCTACTTGGATATCATTTGAGAGTGACTGAATTATTTTGTTAGGTTTGGTATAAACAATGATAAATACCTGTTTTATAGCAAGTAGCGTGTGTATTAGCGAATATACAAGCAACATGGTCGTATATTTGATGATATTTGGGATATGATTGGTTAGATAAATGCATTTGATTGACTGACTTAACTTCGATGTGTATAATCAGCGATATAGGTACCATAACTGCTTTATAACAATGGGAAAGATCTACCAGTTTCTGAGAAGACTCTTTAAATATAAGTAAACTATCAGACACTGTTCATCATATCAGTTTAAATAATGTAACCGCGCAATTTCGGTGACCTTGTAATATAATGTTTGTGTAACTGGGGTATGATACACATTCAGTTATTTGAGCTATTTCAAACTTGTTGACGTTTACTCGTTTCAAATGTAAATAAGGTATAGGTGGAATTCAAGAATTCATATGACATAACTACAGTTGGATAGAAGATAGCATTAAGTCGAAGTTAATTTACAAAAATCGAATGTGAATACTTATTGTTTCCTCTATGGCAGTGGAGAAAAAATACACCTTATTCAGTATGACAGTTACTTTGAGAACTTTCCTGCCCGATGAAAGCCAGCGTGGAAGATGTCTTTTATTTTCGCTATATATTTTCATTTTTGAGAATATTGTAGATATAAGCGTCCTGAATAATTCGATTCTTAGCTAATTCTAGTGTAATGGATTTTGTTGTCGATAACATATCTAAAAGGAGGCTATTTATTATAAAACCTGGGTCACAAGAAACCTACAAAATATTTTTTTTAAATTATCGAAATCTGATCTGGACATCATGGAATATTATTGAATTCTATAAAATGCTACAAGTCGGTGGATTATCAATAGGGGGATTATAATGACCACACCAAAATTTCATAGTTCAGGAAGCACCTATAATTTGGAGACCTTTAGTAGCCTCAATCTTTCCAGTTATTGCGTTATCGCGTTATCCCGTTTGCCGTTACTCCGTTTGCCGGCATGATTGACTTGCCTGCGAAGGTAATGCTTTGTGACGACTATTACAAATTCACTAACCCTTTTTTACCCCTTTAGGGACGGAATTTGCAAATGCAAATTTTTATGACCCTAACTAAAAAATTTACCCCTTCAGGGATTGAATTTCTAAAAACACTGAAACACATATTTCCTTCTAACAAAGATCTCAACAATATTTATCACCCCAACCTAAAAACTGACGGAGATCTCAAAGAAACATCCACCCCTTTAGGGGTTGAATTTCCAAAAACATTGAAATATAATTTTTTAAATTTATTACAAAGACCTCAAATATCAATTTTTATGACCCTAACTTAAAAACTAACGGAACCACAATTCGAACTTTCCATCCCCATTTAACTCCCCAATTCACCCCTCCAGTCAGTCAGTCAGTCAGGACACACCCGTGAATGACGAAAGTATAATGCCATTTTATAACAAATTATAGTGGTTAAAAATCTGAAAAAAAAATCATTGAAAACATCTTTTGTTCTTTGTAAAATTCAACAAAATCTTGGGTAGCGCCCCCACCTTATTTCATGTGACCTACCCAGAGGAAAAATTTGGCAATTGCCGAATGCAATAAACATTTAACTCGACATTTGAATGAGGTAGAATGTTGAACTCATTGCGTGATAAATGTACACATTGCAGGCTGCCTGAGATAGATATTCAATTTAAAAGTGTCAGAAACTAGTTGACTTCATATTCTGCTTTGAAGCATTTATCATAATTATCACAGTCACTTGTAGGAAACAAACACTGGGAAACATTCGCAATTGAATATTGTTTTGAAAAATTATAACACATGAACTGAACACTGTTAAGGTGGTTCCCCCACGAGACAAAAATATTATTTTCGACGGAATCGAAAAATTTCAAGAGACTTCTCGATTTGAAACGCGAGAAATAAATTTTTTTGAAGGGGGGCACTTGCCCCCCCAATTGATTCTTGAAAATTTCGTCGTTATAGAAAGTCGGTGACTCAAAAAATTGATGTCCCCGAAAAACGCAGAAAAAAAAATTCAGACACCCCCCTCTCAATGGACTTTTTTGTAGTCCTCTTTTTGAACTTTTTTTTGGGGGGGAAGGGGTGGGTATCTTTAAAATCGATGGGGTCAACTAGGAGAAGGAATTTTTTTTTCGCGTTCAGACCCGTTCAAATAGTCCCCCCGTCCTTCTTCAAAAAGTCCCCTGGCACAATTCGCATTTCTCTACGACCCCCCCCCTTTAGGCTGTGCGCGTTACCGTGGACTATTTTGTATAACGAGAGTAGGTTTGATTATATCTGTCAAAATAGATGGTCAATTACTTTGATTTTAACAATATCTGTGATATCCTGCTCTAGCTCCTCCCCGTTTTTCATAAACTTTTTAATTTTAGTACCAACGGTAGAATTATTAATGTGCTGTTTGCCTATGCATGGTCCATATGTTACGTGTTAATTGAGTCAACTTCAATTATATATATCTCGGGTTTGGGATGGTGAAACTTGTTAAAATTTATAGAGGTGTTGTTCACATGTTAAACAATACGTATGCCAAATTTTAATAATTTCCTAATTCAACTGTCTCGTGGCGGAACCACCTTAACAAGCAAGATTCTCGCATGCACGGTTTACAAAGCTGTCTACGAACGAAAGTTTGTTAGATTCTACTTCTGTTTTCGGATTGACTGGTGAATGAAAGATCCTGATTAGCAACCAATCAGAAAACAGTACACGATGTGCGGGAGAATTAATTTGAACATTATTGTTTTTGTCTTTTGCTGGCTGACGTATTTTGAAGAGTAGAAGACAAGATGAATCACTCGTTGCATTTATGGATGAACTAGTAAATTCCAATTCTGGTTGGATTCTGGAGTCGCCAATTACTCTGCGGGCGTTTTCGTGTTCGTGTTCAAATTATTTCTCGTGCACATCGCATACTGTTTTCTGATTGGTTGCTAATTAGGATCTTTCAATCACCAGTCAATCAGAATGTCTGTTTGTGTTGTTTGTTTCTTACATGTTACTGGAATAATTATGGTGAGTGCCTCAAAGCAGAGTATGAAGTCAACTCGTTCCTACTTCATCACCAGTTTGGATATAACAAGGTTACTTGTTTTTTTCTTCTGAAATTGAATATCTATCTCAGGCAGCCTGCAATGTAAACATTATATAAAAATCGAGTTAAATGTTTATTGCATTCGGCAATTGCCAAAGTTTTCCTCTGAGTAGGTCACCTGAAATTAGGCGGGTGGCGCTACCCAAATTTTTATCGAATATTACAAAAAACAAAATATGTTTAAATTTTTTTTTCAGATTTTTAATCACTGTAATTCGTTATAAAATGGCATTATACATTCGTCATTCACGGGTGTGCAAGAGGTTGGGTATGTGTATAGATAATAAATGTGAAAATCAACTACCCAATGAAGTCTTGCCGCCCAGGAAACGTAAGTTTTCATTTATTGAATTTTTTCTTATGAAATCAGTGTAGAATACCTTAAATCTCACATCTTCTCAATTAATAAAATAAGGTTAGATATAGTATATAGTGTATATCAATCAACGTTTTAAAATTGCCATAACAATATATCTTCAAAATAATTATAATAAAAATTATGTCATTGCTGTTGTTCGGTTTTACAACATACATGATTAACCTTCTATTATCGTTGTTCTTTACATCTCTCCAAATGAAACTGTATCAAATTTAAAATGTATTCGTCAGTAATTACTCCATTTCACTATTGAACGTTCAGGACTCCCAAATAGCAATTACCATGAGTTATGGACAACGAGATATGGTATCAGAATTGATACCGTTTTCTCAAAAAATGCAGAAAAGTTGCAGAGGAGTGTCTGATCAACATGTGCCTTTTTTCGTTTTTGAGTTCACCTTTACCGAAAATTATTATCAAGGTGTCCCGCTCGAAAAACTTGCAAAAGTTATTAACTATTTGGTAAATTTAGTAAAAAAGGGGGGTTTCGTTTTTCGCGAATTTCTCAAAAACTATTGCAGATATCTGAAATCGAAAAAAAAATCCTGAAAAGCAAGAAGCTTCCTAAAAAAAGTTCCAGGTTCCTGAATTCTACCACTAATATTTATAATTTTAATTGAAAGGTGAAAATAGGGCTAAAAATGGGTGATCTGGCTTCCAGCGCGCACCGCACGATTCATTCACTTAAACAAAAAACATTTTTTAAACCATTAAATAGGCATATTAAGGAATGAAAGAATTCGTGTACCATTTGGAAAAAATAATTTTCAGCAAAGTTGGAAATTAACATAGAAACCCTGATAAATTTAAAACTAAAAACCTGAGATTTTTTCCACTTTTTGGATCTATGCTTCAAAGGCTTTAAAAAAAACCCGTTGGAAAAATAGAAAAAAAAATCATTTGCCACTTTTTTATTAACAATTAAAAAAGCATTAAAAAATGAAAAGTTCAAATAAGTAGTATTTTTTTGAAATATCCTGTTTATTTCACTTTCTTATTGTAAAAACCTACGTTTTTTTTTAAATTTTTTTTCCATTGTTAAATAATTGTTATGAACAAATGCATTGTTTATGAGCCAATTTAAATGATTCTTCTGGAAATCTAATCAGGATGAAAATAATGATTTTTAAGAAAAACATCGTTTCTTGAAAAAAAAAATTGCTTGAAACGCATTTATTAATTAATATTTTTTCGCTGCCAAATATTAATTAAATTAATTAATTAAATTAAGGAATCGTTCTTTCTTTAAAAATCATTATTTCTCTTTCATATTCTGAAAAAAAAATATGAACTTTTTTGCTATTATTAATGAAGATATCACAAAAATAATTTTTAAGACTTTTAACTTTAAATATCTCATTGTATTGATGGCTTTTTGCTTGATTCGTACGCAGTGTGAAGTATCTAATGAATTTCCACAGATAACACAACTCACAGATGTATCAATTTTATTATTATAAATAATTAAAAAAAACAATGTATTTTTATTAATAATAGCAAAAAAGTAATCGAACTACAGCTTTGGTTGAGAGCTCGATTTATTTATTGATTTACGGAGTTCAAAAAAGACTCTGAGTGGTTTTTGTATTTAATAGTTTATAAGATATTTGAATTAATAAATCTGAGAAAAAATAATTTCGTGGTATTTTTATAAATAATAGCAAAAATTTTAATTAATAATTGGGTTAGAGCTTTGGTAAAAAGATGTATTGTTTAACGGAGAATAAAAAATGTTTTGTAGTATCTTCAATAGTTAATAAGTTATTTCAAATATTATAATGAAAAACTGAAAGACAACGACAAGCTTAAGAACACGAAAATATTACACACCTGACAAGCGAGAACTAAAGGTATTTTAACGGGATCTAATTGAACAATGAGGGATTTGAAAGATGTGTCTCATATGCTATTGAATGGAAATAGAAACAGAAGGTGTAACATATGTATATGCTAGATTTAATAATAATTTTTCTAAAAATTCTTATGCAACTTTTCATACGAAAACTCAGTTCGAATGATTTCAAGAGGTCTGAGGAAGGGAACATATTAAAAGTTCATAGAACAGAGTTACGTTTCATGGGAAAATTGCTCATTTCTATTTTTAAAAAGGATGAAAAATATTATTTTTCACTTTTAGTGAAGAGAAATAAAAAAAATGCAGAATTTTAACGCAAAGTGAGAATAGTAATTTTGTAGTACTATACTATCTCTCAAAATCTTTCAGAAAAATTGAATTGCGGCCACCTGACGTATCCAGCTCTGCTGCAATAATGTGCATTTGAAAAATCAAATTGCAATTATGCTAAAACTAATAATCCAACAGTGCCTGAGTACATATCAATCATCAGTATGTCGTGATGAACGTGGTTCAAAACTTGAGAAATGGTAGTGTTATGAATTTAAAAAAAAAACGCTGTTTTCAGGTTTTCCGGTTTTTCTCCGTCACTAATAATCCAATCGAGTTGTGCTAGAGCTCATTTTCTTTGCATTTTGATTCTCTACAATTCTTCCAGTATCGAGATTACTGTATTAATTTTCAAGTTACAAGTCAAAAAGGAAAAAAAAATGCTTTTTAATGTTTATAAAAAAATTTAGCAATGACAGTTTTGAGTAGGAAACATAACAGGATTTAACTACCGACCTTCTTTCGTATGATGGTACAGTCGGTTTCCTGGTAGTATTTTTGTCACGAAAAAGTTTCTATTGATTTGTCTAAGCCTCTAAACTTGCCTTGAATTGGCGCAATGCTGACATTTCGAGTGGAAAGATCTATGTAATACTGAAACTTGTTTGAAATGAGCAGTGACCCAGTTTATTGGTTTTGGTTTGGAAAGGGTTCTTCCTCGAGAAAGACATGTTTTCCAATGATGTTGGCCAATAGTTTGAATACACTACTAGAAACGAATATGAAATCATGAAAAACACCTAATTCGTGATATAACCAGAAGCAGTTAGTCCGATATTCACTTTCTCCAGTATGAAGAGAGTTTTTCCTGAAAGTTGGCTAATTTCTCTCGAGGTATCTCTAATCCGCAAATGTTTCCATCACTAAAACTTGACCACAACAATAAATCAATTTCGCGGTTATGAATGATGACAAAGAGGCCGAGCTAATCCTGTGTTAATTCGGTAGGAATGATGTTTTTGCCGGACTGTCCGCTGGGATGATGGATCCATTACTTTGGCCCGTCAACGCAGACACTGACCGCCTCCGTCGGTAATTATTAAGAAGTTACCGGTTCGGCTAATTGGAAATGATTGAACGGACAACAAACTGCTAGTTCTCCGAGAAGTGCGCCCATACAGCGCGTTTTTACCTCAAATATTCCGAAAGATATATCGGATATGAAACTCTGAGACTGGTATATTCTAGATATTGGATTAAATCTTACGACATTCAAGATACTACTCACCCTCTGATTCTCACCAACTCTGGAATCACCAATTAGTACAGTTATTATAGACTTTTGCTGAGAAAACTTGTTCTCAGTTAGAATTTTTTATTTAAGTGCTCTTATTAGATACTTTTTTTCTCTAATGATAATTATTCCAATGTTCATATCATCAAATACAATGGTCTCATGAATAGTAAACTAATACTTCAGTCATTTCAGATTTGAAGTCCGCCTATCTGAAAAAACGGAGGGATTTTTTTCAAAGCTTCGATTGGACGTTATTGAAAATTTCACGCCACACTGTGTGCATCGCTTGATATTCGGGGACGAAACCAAAGAGGAGGAGGTTCTCTAGTCGACGCGTATTTTTTTTTATTATTTTTTTTATGTATGATCACGCATAACTTGTTACTGAGACGTCCGATTCCGATAATTTTTCAGTGGATAGGGTGTACTTCGAAGTTGGTCCCATTTGAATTCAAATGATGAAATCCACCCCTAAGGGTAGCAAAATGAAGGATATTGATCATTCACCCTCTGAATTCTGGTCCGTTAACCGATTCTATCAGGCATAACTTTGTACTGGGTTCTTCGATTTCGATGATTCTTTTTTTAATAGATAGGGTATACCTCATATTTGGATTTCGAATGAAATTATCCACCCTTACGGGTGGAAAAATGGGGAATAAATGATTTTTCACTTGTGAACATTGGAACACACGATGACAGATCGCTACTGTCATTATTTTTGTTCCACATCCGTCACAATCATTATATTCTATGAGAGGATGGAATGATATACAAAGTAATGAAATAAACCAACAAGAACAACAAAAATAATTTATATTACAACAAATAGTAAAAGTAGATAATATATTATAGATATATAATATATAATATAGATAATTTCACTGCTCACTTTAATGAATCGAAGGTGAATAAAAATGATGGTCTGATTATTTATATCAATAATAAACTAGTATCAAGTGTAACGATATGCAGTCTAACAGAAACGAAACTTATAAGAACTTCACTCATATATGAGAAAACTCTACAAGTTGGTATAACGGCTTCCTATCGACCCCCATCTATAGATATTTTAACCTATCAAAGGGATCTTCAGAACCACTTTTTAAACTTATCAAAAAACCCAATTGAGATTTTCATTGGCGACATCAACATTAATTTACTTGAAAATTCGAACAACGTACAGAACTATTTAAATATAATGGATGAAAATGGATTTTTATCATATATTAATGTCCCTACTAGATCATTTAAGGAATCCAATAGTATAATAGATCACATTTTCGTAAATAAAAAAAATAAATGCAAAAACATAAATATTGAATCGTCGGTTATACATACAAATTTGTCAGATCATTACACGACCGCACTTATCATACGAATACCGAACAAAAACGAACTCACAAAAACGAATACCCCAATTAATGACACGACAAACTTCTATGAGAGAATTGATTATAAAAAACTAGATTCCCTTCTGGAAAAAGAAACGTGGCAAGAAACCCACAATTGCAAAGAGATACAGACCGCATATAACAGCTTCGTTGGCAAACTTAAAACATATTTAAACAAATCAACCAAAATAATAAAAATACCATATAAAAAAAGAAAACTAAAACCCTGGATTACAAAGGGATTGGTAATATCAATACGTAAAAGAGATAAAATGAAAAAAATTATGCTAAAACACAAAACAGAACAATTAATAATAGAATACACGGTTTATAGAAACAGACTAAACAATTTGATTAAACATACTAAGAACGAATACTATAAACAGAAACTCAATGCCACCGAAGGAAATCGAAGCAAACGTGGAAAGAATGTTGCAGATATTCCCATGAAACTGCCAAACGGAGAACTAGCGAACGAGAATAAAAAAAAGCAAATATTTTAAATGAGTATTTTACATCTGTGGGCATGAAAATGGCAGAAAAAATTGAAAAACCAGATGTTCCCAATACCTTTTTAAAAGAACCGTTTGTCCATACTAGTTTATTTCTGCAGCCTGTTGAAAATAATGAACTGATTGAGATAATTTCTAAATTAAAAAATAACTGTTCACCAGGTCCAGATAAAATAACTACAAAAACAATCAAACAAATTCATAGACACATTCTTGAACCGCTCAAATACATAATAAATCTCGCATATAGTGAAGGAAAAATTCCTTCCCAATGGAAAGAATCTGCCGTAACTCCCGTTCACAAAACAGGGGATAGAGGTGATCCAGGAAATTATAGGCCAATATCTGTGATAGATAACTTCGCGAAAATATTCGAACAAAGTATTAAAAAGAGACTAATTGGATTTTTCAATACACATAATATAATAACCAACAGACAGTTTGGTTTTTTACAAAATTCCAATACAGAAAATGCTGTACTTGATTTCACAAAAAAATGTGTTGATGCCTGATAGGTCGGAAAAATGCTTAGCGATTTTTCTTGACCTGGCCAAGGCTTTCGACACAGTTTCTCACGACATACTCCTAGATAAATTATTCAGGTATGGAGTAAGAGGCATACCACTGAGTATCTTGCGAGATTATCTATCACAGAGAAGACAAAGGGTCAAAGTGGGTGATCAGTTAAGTGAATGGTCTACAGTGACTCTTGGTGTGCCCCAAGGGACGGTGTTAGGGCCTATACTGTTTCTGGTGTATATCAACAGCATCACACACATAAAAAACTTCCAGGGTCACCTTGTCTCATATGCTGATGATACCGCCTTAGTTTTCACTAAAGATACTTGGTCAGAGGTTTTTACAGCAGCTGAAAAAGGATTGAAAGATATAAAATTATGGCTTGATCTCAACCTCTTAAGTTTGAATATTGGCAAAACAAAATTTATGACTATCTCACTACAAAATAATGATCAACCAGAAAATGAAACCCTTAAAATACACAAATTTTATTGTAATCAAGATCCATGTACATGCCCCAGGATTGAAAAAACCGACAAAATGAAATATTTAGGGGTTGTCTTAGACAAACACATTCGATGGGATGAATATGCCCTTTACATACGAAACAGGCTGAGACAACTCATCCACAAATTCCACTATTTGAAAGATATAGTAGACAAAAAAAATATGCTAACCATATACTACTCATTAGCAGAATCTGTTATCAGGTATTGCATCACTGCATGGGGGGGAATGTACGATAGCAACCTAGGGTGTATACAAATAGTTCAAAATACAATTTTGAAGATAATATTTTAAAAAAATAAGGTATTTTCTACTGAAAAACTCTACAAAGAATCTAATCTACTCGATGTAAGAAGCCTTTATACCTACTCATGCCTGATCTGGATGTTTTTCCATAAAAATGAATATGACACACCCAACCAAAAAAACACCAGATCATGCGAAAATATGTCTGTGAATTTGCCATTGTTCAAGAAGAGTCATTCTCAAAGATTTGTACACTTCCATGGTCCAAAACTTTATAACTATCTGCCACTAGAATTTAAAAAAATTGAAAAATTAAACAAATTCAAATATTCCATAAAAAAATTCATACTCGCCAACAAAGAAAAAATTTATAATCTCTTTTAGAAAGTACAAAAAAAAAAAAAAACTAATATCCAACCTAACACCTTTAGCTTCAATTTCTCCCCCATCAAGCGTCAACCATATTTCACACACAACCCCCTTTTGATGAGTGCTGCAAAGCACAACACAAGCACTCAAGTGTTTAGGTGTAGCAGGCTACTCAAATTGGGTTGAAAAGTTATATATTTAATAATACTCATTTAATATTACTATGATTATATTCACTATGTTGTACATTGCCATCAATAAATAAATTGAATTGAATTATTCAACTGGTAATAGTTGGAGTAAGGTGGGTAAGTAAGTATTTTGGAAGTAATCAAAAAACAAGTAGGTAGTAATTAGTAGATTTCAGCCACAAAAAATTTAAAAAAAAAATTTTTAAAATTAACCGACGAATTACGGAACTGAAAAGTAAAAAATAAAATAATCCTTAGTCTCAATAACTAAGCTCCTAAGCTAATGTAAGTAACTAATTTTGAGTCGGCGCCAAACGAACAATCAACGTAGATCATTAAATTACTTCAAAAAAATTATCAGAATGTCAACTCGATGCCATCATTTTACGCCTTACCTAATTAATTTGCTTGTTCGTTTGGCGCCGACTCAACATTAGTTACTTACATTAGTTTAGGAGCTCAGTTATTGAGACTAAGAAGGTTTATTTTATTTTTTACTTTTCAGTTCCGTAATTCGTCGGTTTAGTTTTATGATAAAAAGTGTTTATTACGATTTCAGTTGCGCCGCACTTTTGGGGTATAATGCGAGACGCGTTTACACATGGTTTCCACTGTAGTTTTCCTGTATAGGGATATTGGTATGGATGATCTCTACGTCGAAGCTGATGAAACGATCTTCTGGTCCAAATTCAACATCTTTGATGGTGTGTACGAAGTGCTAAGAATTCTTGACATATGAGCTGTTATTTCCTTTCAAGGGCTGTAATATTGATAATGGGTAATTGATAGGTTGTAGGGATTATCAAGTTCAGGGAGCTGGTAATCGGTCTCTGTGGCATTCCTTGTCTGTGAATTTTCAGAATACCGTAGATATGTGGCGACCATTTTATGTCTGGAATGAGACCTTTATATTTCCTCGGGGTGTTGTAGATTTTCCTTTCTATATTGGGGTTAGAACCTTCTGTAGGAGTTTATACCTTCTCAATTGAAGTAGCCCCTTGCTGATCATATTTCTGGGTGTTTATTATTATCATGGGATATCTTCTGTTTGCACTTAGATATTTTACAATACCCTAAGGAAATATAAAGATTTTATTCCAGACAAGAATGGTCCCACATAACGCCAGACCACAGTAAATCACCTCATCTCTTCGATCTTCTAAAAATTCACAAACCTGGAATGCCAATGAGACCAATTTCCAGCTCCCTGAACTCACCAACCTACAAGCTATTGAAATTTCTCTCACCAATGTTACAACAAAAACAGTTTGTATGTCAATATAATTCCAAATCTTCCTGTATATAGTATTTCTAATCCCAATTGGAACGACATAAAAAGTTTCGGGAAGGGATTCTCTTTGCACTTGCCGCATTGACATAGGCGTTCGAATATTATTTTTCAGAGGTATTTCTTCGGTTACTTATTCTTACAATCAAAGCAATTGATCACCCCATGTAAAAGTAGACACATGTTATCTCAACTGGATTTTATTATTTGTTTCGAAAGGTCTCCAGAAAGCCATAATGATAAAATTATTTTCAATGGATAATTCCTAACCTCACGGCACGGCAGTGATTAAGGAATATCGTAAAATCAGGATATTATGCAGCTGGAGATAACATATGTCCATTCCAGCTAGCCGAGCTTTCATTACTCAAATATATTTGATAGCGCCTTTACTAATAATCTGGGCAACTGGATACACGCGCCAGATTTTTTGTATGATTGTACCAGGAACGCTTTGAAAGTAAAAACACTGGTAGTATATAAATTTCCCATTTGCCGGGTAGTGCATATGAACACTCCTCGTAGTGCTCTTATTTTATTGCCGTTCCAATTGGGATTAGAAGAACTATACCATCAAATATGTCCTTAAGATTGTTTCATCAGCTTCGACTTGAAGAGCGCCAATAACAAAATTCTCATAGAGGAAACCCTCAACATCACCAAAACTAATCTTAGAGGACTGACCATCCCGTGCAAGTGATATTGACAACTCATATTTTTAACAAAAAGGCCGGTTCTTCTCCCTAGACTACGGACTTCCTTTCTTCCATAATTCCTCGATGTGACAGTTGAAAAATCAGACAATTTCATACGCAGCACTGTTTATATAAAATGAAAAACCCGATGGCGTGGTCAATCGGAAAGGTAAATTCCACAATTCCTTTATTGATCCTTAAATCATCATCAGTCAAGATTACATATAATAGGACATATTTCTCCCTAAATCTACCTAATATGACAAATCTAACTGAAATGAACGAAAACTGAAACCAAACTGATTTCTTTTCGGTTCGATTCAATTCCATAAAGATATAAAAATTTGCAAAATTCTTATCTACAATACTTCTGAAAATACAATCTTCCTCTAACAAAAGACATGTCGATATATACTCACTTGGGTTTCAATCTCTATATTAATTCACTTTGAAAAATGATACTCAAGATTACCCAAGTAGCGGCCACGATCCTGCCAAGTAATATACACGATTCTGTTACGTGGCGGTTACCAAAATGTGGAACACTTTTTTGGTGGCCACAACGTTCTGACTACGTTTCTGGATCTTAGATAGCCACATTCCAACTACGTTGTGGTCACCTGGCAAAAACGTGGATATGTAGTGGTCGACATGTCAAAGTGACTGCACTGGTGTAATTGATATGTAATGTAGCTCAATCTCTGTCCTGCAACATATTTTTATAATAAATGTTCCTCGTTGAAAAGAGAAAGTCTCTCAATTGAATATTGAATAGAAATATTTTTCTGCGAATTGAGAAAATCCACGATAAAAATGATGTTATTTTTTGTGAATGTCTAACAGAAAACAACTACTTCTCTGGCTTGAGCCACGCTGGACATTGACCTACATCTGCCAGATTTTCTGAATGGACCCTAACTCAAAAGAAAAATCTGAAATTGAAAATTTGAGTTTTCATTCAGATAGTTATTCGATTTTCTATTCCAGCCTCAATTAAAAATCATATAGATGAATGAGGCAAAGAAGAATGTTTTCCAAATAAGTCAACCAATAGAGGTTTTTTTCCCACTTGAATGAAGGCGCAAATAGCCTATACCACTTTTTGAAATCTAGTTCCTAGATGAAAACCCCAATGTCGGTCCCAGCAAAATCGCTTTGTGGAATTTGTTTTAACAAGAAATATTGTGAAAAAGGCCCATTTTTTTTGTTTTTCTACAAATATCTTATAAAGTATTGAAGGAATCGTTCCACACTCAATGGAAGTTTTGTAGAGAATTCAAAAACCTACAAAATGTTTTTTTGTAATTCATAATTTTTATAAATTCAAAACTGGACAAACAATCTTGCAAAATGCACCGAATCAAGGGAAATCGTCGTATTCGAATTCAGTAAAGATCAATATCTGGAATTTGTATATTTTGGATTTTTACCTGAGAGGTGGGAAATGTGTTGAAAATGTCACTGAAAGTTGCTCCAAACGCTTGGTACACTCTCCTCCGCTGGCACGTTCGCCCGTACCACTACTCGACTTTGCCTCGAGCGCATTTTCAGGCGTTTGGAGCATTTTTCAGTGACATTTTCAACACATTTCCCATCTCTCAGGTGGAAATCCAAAATGAACAAATTGTAGATATTGATATCTACTTTCAGATGACTTTCATAGTATTTTAATTCGTCGATTTCCCTCAGATCGGCGCATTTTGCAAGATAAGCCCTTCAATAGTTGAAATTACACGAGTAACTTCCGGTGTCCCACAGAGATCACATCTGGGGCCGCTGATGTTCTCAATTTTATAAATGATATTGGCTATTGCTTTCAACATAGTCATAATTAATGAAAGAAAAAGCCATATGAAGGGGATAAGATATGAAATGAAATGCATAAAGCACACACAAAGTCGTCTTCACAAAAGGTTCAATATAAATTGAAACAATTGGTAGACCGACAGGCGAAAAACAACTACTTTCCTAGCAAATACCACGCAGAACGTTGGATGATATTCACCTGACAATCCATGCAAACTTCCATATAAATGGATATTGTTCGAAAATGTGTCTTTCTGATAAGCTCGATTATGTTTAAATTCATGTCGTGTCCGCCTAATAATCCGCATGCCGGTTTCAGGCTTTTTTGACCCTCATCAGTACGGAGTAGTCACCAGCCAGAGATCCAGAGAGCTCTGGCCGAAGCGAGACACAACATAAATAAAATCATCATCGAGCTTAAAATATCTTTAGGTGTGTCGGAAAAGATAACTCTTAACCAGCGACACCTAGTGACAGAAAGAAACACTCCATACAATTTTCCTACCTCGATAGGATTCTAAATAAAAGATTCCTTCTCAGTAGGAGTGGCTCAAAATGCCCGACTGGCATATTTTAATGAAAGAAAAAGCCATATGAAGGGGATAAGATATGAATTTAAACATCGAGCTTATCAGAAAGAAACATTTGCGAATAATATCCATTTATATGGAAGCTTGCATGGATTGTCAGGTGACCATCTTTCAACGTTCTGCGTGGTATTTGCTAGGAAAGTAGTTGTTTTTCGCCTGTCGGTCTACCAATTGTTTCAATTTATATTGAACCTTTTGTGAAGACGACTTTGTGTGTGCTTTATGCATTTCATTTCATCTAGTCATAATTTATTATACGCCGATGAATTGAAGATGTATTCTCCGATGAAACATAAAATACCTCACGTTTCTCTCCAACAAGATATTGATCTTTCATCTGATTTCTATCATTCAAATAAGTTACACCTCAATGCTAATGAATACTCTTCTATAACTTTTTCTCGAAAAAAAAATTTTTGATTACACCTACGAAATAGATGTTTCACCTCTGAAAAAAGTTCAACAAATAAAGGATCTAGGCGTCTTCTCGATCAGAAATTGTCGTTTGGAAATCATATTGACTATGTGGTTAAAAAGGCACTGAGAAATATTGGCTTCTTAGTCAGAAACTGTAAAGATTTTGGAAAACCCGAAACTTGCATACTCTTATATAATTCCATTGTTCGGAGTCGCCTGGAGTATGCAACAATAGTGTGAAATCCTTTTTATCAAAAATTCATAAATAGAATAGAACAGGTTCAAAAGAGGTTCGTACGCTTCCTTAACTTTGAATTCAGAGTAAACCAAAGTATACCTCCATATACTTCTAGCCTAAAAATATATAAAATCGATAATCTAGAAAGCAGACGGAAAATTGCCTACGTAATTTTTCTTAGTAAATTGTTGAATAATGAAATTGATTCGGAATATTGTATGGAAAAACTATCATTCAAGGCAAATGTTAACTCATTGCGCAATAGTGATTTGTTCAAGTTGGCTCCAGTAACTAGTAATTACTCCTTGAACGCAACAAATATACAATTACACTTTTTCTAGTGTTGACCTATTTCACTTACCCCTTTCAAAAATTAGATTTTCTTGTAGAGACATACTATGCACTATTTATGGTAAATTGTATTTTTATTTGTTAATGATTATCTTTAGTTCGATCTAGCTTTACATTTCTAATGTAATGATGAATCTCGTAATTTCTGTGCGACTCTATAATTGGAACTTGTTCTGCTGTAAATAAATAAATAATGCGATTGTGCAAAAACTACACATCGAACAGAAACCATCTTGCGCACAGTTGAATAACAAATTATTATCTATCATTTACCGCAAAATTGTTTGTCCAGCTTTAAATTTATAAAAAGTATGAATTTTTAAAAAATGTTCTTTTTTAGAGGTTATCCTGAATTTTCTCAGAGGAAAATGCACCGATCCGGTCACACAAAGAACCATTCTGTAGGTTTTTGAATTCTCTACAAAAGTTCCATGGAGTGTGAAACGATTCCTTCAATAACTCTTTAAGATATTTCTAAAAAAACAAAAAAGTGGGCATTTTTTACAATATTCCTTTTAAAAAAAATCTAATTGTGGATTTTGCCGGGGCTGACACCGGGGGTTTCATCTACGAACTATTTTTCAACTATTTTTGCGTCTTTATTCGAGTGGGAAAATTGTCTCTTTTTTCCTTTATTGGTTGGCCTAAAAAGAGAGTACTCACCCGAAATAATTTGAACGATGGAAGATAGTGACAAGTTTATCTTTCAGTCACAGATCTGATTTTATGAACATCCTGTTCATGTTGAAAGGGGGATATTCTCAATTGAACGATGGAAAACAGTGACTAAAGTTTATCTTTCGGTCGCAGATGGTTACATATTTGATTTTATGAACATTCCGTTCATATTTTCACACAAATCAATCCTGTTCATATTTTCAAACAAATCAAATGTTCCTCATTCTTTCATTTTGCCTGATTCTTACACTAGACTGTAGTATAGTATACATAACATACAAACACAGTATATTGAATTGGGTCTGATCGGAATAAAATTAAAACAATTGGGAGCACGCGCCACCTTAATATTATTTAAGGAAAACATTATAATTTTGCAAATAACGCGCCTCTGAAATAATGCACCTAAATCCCTCAAAAATCTTTTTATCAATTTTGTTTCCGTGAAACCAATACTTACATTTGATGCAGTACTGATGACAAATACATTTTTATTGAATGGTTCGTTCATTTTTCTGACAATGGCGACCCAGACATTCTGTTATATGTCGGCTTTGGAGAATATAACTTCAAAGTGGTTTGCACCCAAAATGAGTGTTTGAAGTGGCAGAAACTGAAAATATACCACTCTGAAGATCCAATAAAGTGGCTAGTGGAACTAACTCATTAACTTTTCCACCACTTGAAAATGGCGCCCACGTCGCAGGCGTCATGACTCAGCACTTCAAAGTTATAGTCTACTTGCAATAGGTATCATGCGCTTGAAAATTGCGGGTACATCTCCATTGTTCAAATTAAATTCAAATTCGAATCATATCTGAAAATCAAGGATTTTGGGGGTTGTAATGAATTTGGGGAAGAACGTGAGGGTGTATACCTGTCCCTAAAAACGTACCGTACGCGTCTTGGGAGGGCGGTAGAAAATCGCCTCGTTGGTTACGGTTACTTGATGGTGAATTTTAAAGGTAATTATAACTTTGTAGTGACTTTCATTAAATGCGAACTGTGGCAATCACTTATGGAGATAGCAAGAACGTGGCAACCATCACCACATATCATAATCAAGTCCTGCACATTAAAGGTTTGATGGAAGTTACAAAACCTCACCGGAACTATCATGCTCAAGTGAATGTGATTGTGACTTCTAAGTGATATTTGAGGGGTACAGGACGGTTACCCCAATGGTTATTTTCGCCTTTCATGTTTGAAAACGATCAAGGTTGTTCTGCTCAGTGGTCATAATATTTCAGACACCTTCATTAACACTAACAAGTTATAGAACTGAATGGAGTTATTCTCACTACATAGTGGTAGATTCAGTAGTGATTATGTAATACCTAACCACCGAGTCGAAGGAAGTTGCCGTATTAGTTTCCGTCACTGTGATGAATTCGACAAAATGTCAAAATCCGATGACACGTTTAATGGAACGTTTTGACCGGACATAATAAAGATTGTTCGTTTTTCAGAAATAAGCTGTTCCATAATATCCAATTCAATAAATAGAAAGACTCATGAATTATGTGTGTAAAAGAAAGATTAACTATTATCAAATGGCATCAAATCAACACGAATAGAAGAACCTCTGGGATGAGTGCTGAAACATCTTGAAAGAACTGCAGAGGCGCGAAACTATACGAAACACTGCACGGCGTGAAATCACACGCACCACTGGACCGACAGATCTATAAAACATCTAGTAGCACCTAAGCATGTCAGTTTTTACCTGAATACAAGACAAGCGATCGAAACTTCGTGAAAAATTTTCAACCTATTAAGACGGTGGACATCCGAAATGAGAGTAATCAATACGGTATTACAATAACTTTTTCTCAGGAATATTGTTTGTAAAGTTGTAAACTCTATGGATTGCTGTATTGCGATTTTATCTCAACCTTAAATAATTTTTAGGAATTAGTTAAAGTTCCTAGACTTTTTATTCCGCAATCTGTCGTCAATAACTCAAACAAACATGTTTTTATCAGTCTACATGATATGACGAAAGTGTTTGCTTGGATTGATTGAGATTAATATCCGCCACTTTCCATTGTACATGAACAAATTCTAGTGTGAATAAAATCCATGTTTTGGTTCAGCATTTTTCAGGATACTCGATTAATAATCTTTTTCATCATCGAGTCGTGGCATGGGGCTTTTTTAAGGGTTTTTAAGTTTTTGATTATTTTCTGCAATTTGACTGGAGTATTTAGATTTGGTAATTGTTACATTTGGAACGGATAGTTTGAGTAGTCACAGCTTTCCGTATTATCATTTTCAATATTTCTCCCAGATAATCTGCGAATAGTGTTACTAATGTCAGTCTTAAATGGCGGTAATCGAAAGTGGTGTTTGATTTGTTATACAGGGTGGGGCAATAGTACCTCAGGTTGCTCGGGTTCTATAATAGGTAGAAAAATTCAAAAACGAAAGTAAATTAGACACAATATTCTAGGACCAGAAATCATTTCCCAATATACAGGACGAACCGAGGAAAATCTACAAGGTCGAGTAAATTTTTTTAAGCAGTTTAGTGACCTCCATCCACCCCCCCCTCGCAATATCAATGCCTTCTGCAGGTGCATACCGAAAAAATTACCGTCGTCACGGATATGAAGTAGGAAGGAAATAATACTATTTGATAAACATACTTGTGATGTTCATGATCCATTTTTATACCCTGAAATTATACATTGGCCAAAAATTATTTTTCAATTCGGAATTTTTTGAATTGAATTTTATCGTGTTTTTTTCGACCATGTGATTAGAACGCGAATATATTTTGTATGTACACCCCCAGGCTATTTATAGTAATTTCCTATTTATTGAATTTTGAAATTTTTTAGTTGCCCATTTCAACCGACAAATATTCCTAGGTGCCATAACAACACATTAGTTCAATGAATCAGGTTATTCTCAACTTCCTCTATGTCAATCGAGAAACAAAAACATGAAAAAACAAAATGAATAAACGATATTAAGTGCTCCACATGTCGCCATTGTTGTTGATACACATCTCTAGGTGCTTTCGAAATGAGTTTTCTGCTGCTCTTAGAATTGATGGTGTTATATTCTTGAAAGCATTTACTAGCCTTTCCTTCATATTTTCAATTTTTGTTGGTGTATTTCTTTCACATATCTCTTTGAAAAAACATTTAATTGATTCTGGGGATCTAGCTAGCCATCGAGTGGTTCCGTTTCTCCCAATCCAAGTGCGTAAGTATTGTTCAAGTGCTCCCTTACTGAATTCAAATGATGAGGTGGAGCATCATCTTGTTGAAATCACACTCTATTTCTCTAAATAAGATTCATCATCAATTGTGGCAGATATTTTTCGAAAAAATGCTGATAAACAGCTTCTGTCAAGATACCATCGTAGGAATGCGGCCCTTACATGTTTCCTAATCTTTCCTATTCAAGATTTGATCAACGGAACGTCTACTTATCCCAACTGATGCACTCACTCCTCGCTGACTGATGGGGATTCTCAACAGTTGCCAGCACTACAGAGACCTTTATCTTCGTTGCAAATATGTTTTTATCCTTTTTTCCATAATGCACATTGCCGGTTTCTACAGATCTTTCTAGCAGGTTTCGAAAGCTTTTATTTTCCGGCATCTCCTTTCAGGATACCTCTGATGATAAATTCCAGTGGCGAGCAAATAATTTCTTTGAGACTCTCCCAAAACAAAAATCATATCCAGCGGTTCTTCTTTGTTGAGCTAACTTTGAACACTTCAAAATTGACACAAATGATAACTGACGAAGGATTTCTGCGATAAATGTTCGTTCAATCGATAGCAGACCATAGGAAACCAAATAATGTACTTGAAACACACTCATTCAGTGAAAAATGGCGCAAATTCGAGAAATGAAAACACGAAACGAAGTCAGACAAAAACTCACGATATTTGTATGGCACCTAGGAATATGTGTGGGTAGAAATGAGCAACTGAAAGTTTTCAAATTCAATAAAACAGAAACGGCTTGAAATAGCCTGGGGATGTACATACGAAAAATATTCGCGTCTAATGCTACATCACATGGTCGACTAATAACTTTTTAACAAAAAATTGAACCGACGAAATACGGAACTGAAAAGTAAAAAATAAAATAAACCTTCTTAGTCTCAATAACTAAGCTCCTAAACTAATGTGAGTAACTAATTTTGAGTCGGCGCCAAACGAACAATCAACGAAGATCATCAAATAACTTCAAAAAAATTATCAGAATGTTACCGCGCAACTCGATGCCATCATTTTACGCCTACCTAGATCTTTTGCTTGTTCGTTTGGCGCCGACTCAAAATTAGTTACTTACATTAGTTTAGGAGCTAAGTTATTGAGACTAAGAAGGTTTATTTTATTTTTTACTTTTCAGTTCCGTATTTCGTCGGTTCAATTTTTTGTTAAAAAGTTATTATTTTTCAATTTTATGTGGCTAAAAAAGGATCATCCAAATCGGATAACCCAGTACAACGTTATGCCTGATAGAAACGGTTAATGGACCAAAATTCAGAGGGTGAACGATCGATATCCTCCATTTTGCTACCCTTAGGGTTGGCATTTTTTTTTTCAATTTAAGATAGAACCAACTCTGAAGTACACCCTATCTATTGAAAAAAAAAAAAATAATCATCGAAATCGGACTACTCGATGGAAAGATATGCGTGGTATGTTGGCTGAAATCTACTAATTACTACCTACTTAATTTTTGATCACTTCCAAAATACTTACTTACCTAGCTTACTTCAACTATTGACTGTTAAATAATATGATTATCTACTTTAACTATTTATTGTTATATAATATAAATTAATTTCGAAAATTGTCGTTAGTTGATTTCATCACTTTGTATATAATTCCATTCTTTCATAGAATGTAATTATTATTGTGACGGATGTAGGAGGATCTGTCAATGTCAACTACATATGTGTGCCACTGTTCACAAGTGAAAAATTAATCATCCTCTATTCGTCTACCCATAGGGGTGAGTCATTTCATTTCAAATTGGAATATGATCAACTATGAGGTATACCCTATCTGATAAAGAAAGAATCGAAGATCCCAGTACAAAGTTATGCCTGATAGACTCGGTTAACGGACCAGAATTCAGAGGATGAGTGTTCAATATCCTTCATTTTGCTACCCTCAAGGGTGGATTTAATCTTTTGAATTTAAATGGGACCAACTTTGAAGTACACCCTATCCACTACAAAAAGGGTTATTGGAATCGGACGTCTCAGTAAAAAGTTATGCGTGGTCATACATAAAAAAAGTATATACGTGTCGACTAGAGAACCTCCTCCTTTTTGGTTTCGTCGGTTAAAAATATACGGGTTGGTCCGTTTATAAAACACGAGAAAATTCAATTCAAAAACTTCTGATATGAAAAATCATTTTTAGCCACTCTGTCTAACAAATAGTATTATCATTAAATTTCATGTCAGTGACGACAGTGATTTTTTCGGTAGGCATCTGCAGATGACATTATTTCCACAAAAAAAATATTACTTTCAAGTGGTTGAGAGATAGTCAATAATATTGGAGGGTTGAATGCTTGAAAAAATGAGCTTCCATTAAAAAATGCACTCGACCCTCGGTTCGCCCTGTATATTCGGTAAATATTTCTGGTTATAGACAATGTTTACTTTAGTTTCTACCTATCACAGAACCCGGGCAATTAGACTCTGACGAACTATTGCCCCACCCTGTATATTGTATTATTACTTCTGAGTATTGTGAATTTTTGAATCCTACGCCTTCTCTGCTGCAATTCCTTTTTTTTCGGAGTTGCCAACACTTCATTATTACTAATCGACCGGAACTACTACGGCCGGAAGATAAGGCGGACAAATGATAGGCCAGTAGATATAGACAATAAATTCACATTAATTTCAAAAGTTTTAAAACTGCAATGGTATGTTAGTGCATTGATGAAAACAAACTATAAAATTTTGCAGAATTCTGCGATGAACAGAACATTGTTTTAATTGCAAAAAACGTTTTCATGCATTCTTTCTGCTCTGAAAATTGAAAAAGTTCTGCAAACTAGGCATACCGATAGTAATAGTAGTTTTACATCGCATTGAGTTCGCAGCCTTGTAACAGTTAGTGAACATTGTTTTTTTGTCTTTTAATTAAGGTTTTCCTTGTATTTTGTTAAAAAAAATTACAAAAGTTCTGCAAATTGGATAAGTGAACGAAAAAAATGTTTTACATATTCACGTACATTTGCAACCAATTCTGAAAAACGGATCATTCATTTATGAAACTTTTTTATCGACGATGCCATGTTCAATACACAATCATTGAAATATATGCAAAAATTTTTCAGTTGTGGTTGCAAATAAAGAGAATATCGGTCTCAGTGGATATTTAACTTTGCAACCTCATGCGAAAAACGGAACCCATTTATTAACCAATATATTTTTTTTGCATTTTTATAACTGCTGAAATAATTGCAAGAGTTTTGCAAATTGCAGTAATAATTACGACCAATATTTTACGGGAACATTTTTTATATAATTGATTTGTTTTTTTAGATAATTTGGTCATAAATTGTAAACATTGTGCAAATAGGTTTGAGATATATATTAGACCAACATATGTCTACAGTGGTCCAGTTGAATACTTGATTATCCATCGCGTATATCTGTTATATTTTGTATTGCTTGGATGAAATTGCATCCCAAGAATGATACGGTTACGTATTTTATCACTACAAAATTTGAAACTACTATTAATCTTAGAAGCAATCACTGTTTTCGACTAATCAGCGAAATGAATTTAATCTAACATTTTCGAATGCAACAATCGAAAGAGTACAAAATGTTGCTAAAATCTTCTGAAAAACTATTGGAAGACATTCATTTTTCATCGCATTAGAAACGACATTCACTTGAAGTAAGGATATCAAAACGTTAACGATTGTAAATTATATCGATACATAATTTTCATCATCGAACAGAAACGTTGCTGAAAAATAAAAATTTGTGAGATCGACATTATATCTCAAATTAAATTTTTACAGGTATGTATTTCTTGAATTAAATAAAATTATAATTTACCTTTCCACTCGACTTTCTTACTCCAATTGGGGTTTCCATTGAATCCGAATGGAGGACTGAAATATAATCGACACGTAAGAATCATTTTCTTGATTTATAAAAAATGTAAAAATGAACAGGGGAAGAACACTGTGACGTAACACAGTTGTAGGTTAATCGTACTGATGTACAACTGTACATGTTTTAATAAATCAAGAAAATTATGAAAACTTTTCGGAACATTATTGATATCCTCCATCAAACGTACTTATGCAAATTCATAAATATTATGAATTCATATCGAAAACGTAGCTTTCAATATGGAATGATTTCACCTACCGTTGACGAGCTTCTTCTTGGTAGATAATTAACTTGGTAACACAAAGAATGTCAGATCTTTATTATTCAGGTAATACATGTGTTGCAAAAATACACATTTTTTTAATTCCTAATGTTCCGCATTTTATTGCATAGTTTGCAAATTATATTATACTGCCACCAATTGGTGGAATGAGTTGTCTGCCCGATTTGCAGAACTTTTGCTTTTTTTGGTAGAGTACAAATACGAAACATTTTTCTTCTGATGTTACCCTCATTTCCGTGTTGCAGACGAGGTTGCAAATTGATGAAAACATTGTACGTCATGACATCTCCTCTTGCAACCATTATTTGAATCTTTTGTAATAATTCCGATACTTATTTTAATGAAAAAATCAATTTCATGAAGAAATATGTTTTCTGTTTGACGCAAGATGTCGCAAATTAAAACTCTTCTCAAGAACATTATTTTAGTTATTTTTTCGAGTTTGCAGAACTTTTGAAATTTTCATAAAAAAATTAGGATTAACAACACTTTTTTTCAGATGAAACAAACATTTTCGTGTTGTTTGAATGGTTGCAAATTTACCAGCGGATGAAAATTGCTATTTTTCAAAACTTCGAAATTTTGCAGAACTTTTGCAAATGTTTCCGCGCTTATAGGGTAAGGTAAGGTATATCTTACAAATTTTTTGTTTTTCAAACACTCTGCTCAAGGATCAAAATATTTATTAAAAATAAAAATCAGACAAACAAGAACACACATTTCCTCATCGGTTGAACATGTACATACCTGCAATGAAAAAAAAAATATTAAAAAAATATATATAAAACGTTGCAAACAGTAAGATTTACCAAACTTGTCGGATAAATCGTACCGGTGGTTTTTAAATCGTACCGATAACTTTTTAAATGCAATTTTCACATTTGTATTTTTTCAGTTCCTTGCCTCTTCCCGCACAGGACGTATGAGCGCATTTTTTATACTTTAAGCATTGAACCATATCTTCAACTATGTTTTCTTCACAAACGTGACAAAACCAATCGTTTTGGTTGAAACAGATTTCGATATTGTTGTTTTCTTGAACAAGTACTGTTGATTGGGGGGGTGGTGACTCTTGAACTACGAGACTACTCCATTGCATCTGAAGAAGTTGATGGCATATTGATTATTCTTTTCACTTGCTTTGCTTTGTTTTTCCGTTGCGTTTGTTGATTTTCTTTGTAGGGTGTACTGCTTAATATGACAGCCGGTTGGGACAACTTCCTTTTATTTTCATTGTTCAATTGCTCTGGCAATGGATACATTTTGTCGATAGCAACATTAAGATCATGTTTGTTACTTCGGGATAGTTGACTTTTGTTTACTGACATGTTCTTCCTACCATTTTCAGTATTTTTAAGTTCTCTTACATCCATTTGGTTTTGGTTATCAGCAGCTTGGTTTGAATGTTCTGACACATCATTGTTGTTTGATTTTTTCTCGAGTAAAATACTAGCAGCAACAAAATCGGTTTCTGCAAAAACTGTCCGATCAACAGGCCAGATCCCACATTTTTTCAAACCATTAGCAATAGTGCTTATGGTCGCAGTTTTCGCAAAGGCATCAGACAAAAGTGCAGTCATGTTATACTGAGAAACGGTACTACCAGGATTTGTTCTCAGAAAGGTTTCAACAGCCTGGGAGAAGTAGGTTTTCATAGGTTCGAAAAAACCATGTTTTTTGGCCAGAATAAGAGGATCTAAATTTTTTGAATGGGTCGTATGTCCATCGAGCAACAGGAGCATTCTATTTTCTGGACTGGGTTTTACTTGTTTAATGAAGTGTTCCAACCATGTAACAAAGAGTTCGGTATTTATGTAACCAGTGTCAGAGATAGTAACAATAGCTCGAGGGGAAGCACCGATTGCAAGTTCAGGAGCCATACGTTTCCACTCAAAAATGATCATAGGGGGAATACCTGCAGCACTAGCGCAGCAAACGATGGTGATGTTTACCACTCTCTCACCACTTGATATTCCACCAACTTGATGTTTACCTCTTTTTGCAATTATTTTCTGATTTTTCTTCTGCATCGTTGAGAATCCACTTTCATCGACGTTGAATATGGTGAGTGCCGTAAAACCATTTTCGTCGACGCACTTTTCCAATATGTTGAAGAATTCATAAACGTTTTGCTCATTGAATCCTGAGGCCCTAGCCATTGATATTTTTTCGGGTTGTCTAAGTGATAAAAAATAATGTCGTTTCATAAATGAATAATACCAGGCTTTGCCTGCCATTTGTTCATTCATATTAAAATTGTGGGGAATATAATTTCGCACAGCTATTTGGAATGCAAGGCGATGAACATCGCTAATGATGACATCAGAAAATATTTCCTCTAACTTCAATATGTGATCTGCCAGTTCCCTTCCAATGTCAGCAGTGAAGACAGTGAGTCGACCCATTGATTGAACTTTTTCATTGGCTTTTTTATTTAAACAGCGCAAATGCCTTCTAAAAGTGAGTTTGGCAATGTTATACCTCCTACAACACTCGTTGAAACCACACTGCTTCTCTTTGTAGGCTGTTAGGGCACGTTCCATATCTTCTGGGGTCCATCCGCAATATTTTCGTTTTTGTTTGGTTTTAGGATTATTCATTTTTTGTAATAAAATACCTAACATAAATGATAAAAGCCATGTTGCTTTACATCTGAAAATACTTGGTAGTTAGCTATCTAGTATTTTCGTATAATAGTATATTATTTAACGAGCGGTAATGTAGGTCATAACTCACGCAGATGAAGTTTGCAGCACGAGCCACAGGCGAGTGTTGTAATTCATCAAGTGAGTTATCACCATTACCGCAAGTTGAATACCATACTTTATCTACTACTATAACAATAAATACTGAGATACAAGTACAGAGAAAGAACTTTATTCACAAATCTTAATATATAACAATGCTATAAAAACTTTAATTGTAATTACTAATTTTTTTATTAATAAAATTTACTGTAAAGTTTGAACAACCAGTAAACTGAATATGTGGGACTGAATTATGCAAGTTTATTGTTTCATTTTGGGTTTGTTGCATATATGTTGTTGATGTACTAACTGGTTGAGGTGTTATAGAACTTTATATTTCATTTGCAGTATCTGTCTTATTCTTTTCGGAATCATCATCGTACCCCTCAGCCACAGTAGTTGATCGCCAACCGGCATGGCGTTTTAGTGCCGTTATATCCCCTCCAGCATCTACTAATAAAGTTGCCGACGAGCGGCGAAAACATTGCCCTGTATATAAATCACACTGTGGTAATTTTTAAAATGTAGCAATGTCAGGCCCCATTGCTCCAAATTTATCAATGCCAATTCCTTGTGAGTGATATTTTCCATTTTGAAATTTATAGAATAAAATCGTTTGCGATATATCAGTAGGACGAAGATTTAAATATTTCTTAACTATGGTATAAAAATTTCCCGTAACAGTGAATTGTCTGGCAATTTTTGTTTTTGTATTTGGTACACTGACCATAAAAATAGATCCATGATCTTCTAAATCTGTAATTTGCATAGAGTGCAATTCTGCTGCCCGACAAGCACCCATAATGCCCATTATTAAAGCGACCGAAAATAAATTATGTAATTGACTAGATGAGAGAAACGATTGAATATTGTCAGATCTACTACCTTTGTCGGCAGATATTTCTCATCAGGAGCTTCATTTATGAAATTATTAAGTTGTTCTGGCCCAAAAGTTTTTGCCTTTTTAGCTACATGTTTCTGTGATTGACGTTTAAGAAACGCGCGTAATTTCAAATAATTCTCTAGATTGATTCCATTATTTATGTTGAGTGTGCTTCTTAGCATGGAGTAGAAAGTCCATAGGGACGATGCTTTATATTTAGTACTAAGTTCACTAAAATATGCCAAAAGTAAATTTTCTGTGAACGATGACTTAATGTTCTTGGTGCTACACCAATCTTGAAAATTTTTGTATACACCTTTATATTTGTTTTGGGTTTTTTCAGGCAAAATAAGTTCTGTATGGTAACACTAGCTACTTGTCTTATTTCTGGAGGTGTAGATAATAATTCATCTTCACTATCTGAGTTCATCCTTTTCAGCACAAAATTCAGAATAATTAGGTATTAACTTAATTTGAAAACGTCAAAATTATTCAAGTGACATTACTCTCCTCAATAACAATAATGGACTGTTCCCTTGCGGCCAAACGGCTTGAACAGAAGAACAGAGCCACCTTGATATTCGGTTCGTAAATAATTCCAACAATCTTTTCCGATTTATTATAGTGAGTTATTATAACACACGTTGTTTGTTTATGATACTATTAATTGCTCGAAAGCAGTTGAATAATCAATATATAATTTAATAGGAGTAGATAAACATTTTTATTAGTCGGGAAAATCGTACCGGTACGATTCATCCAACAGACATAGGTGCGATTTACCAAACTCTCACATTTTATATTTTTTATTTGAATTAGGCTCTGAACTTTTACTTTTCACACATAAAACTGTATCAACTACTAAATAAATTCTTACGGTGTAATGCAGTAACGTTCCCAACATTGATTTACTTACCAAATCAAAGAAAATCGCTTATAAATTGACTCACAAAATAACATCGACTATGACACTTTTCACATAACCTCTTTCTGACGTTTAACCATAGACGACAAGTGAACGGGCGCTTATGACTTCAGGTTCAATGTAACAAACTCTCAGTTCCCGTTAACAGATGTCGACTTCGACTCTGTTTCGAGTAAAATAGTGGTGGAGTTACGTTCCTGAGTCCGGCCCTGTCACCCAGATCTCATGGCGACTAGACAAATTGCAAACCAAGCTTCTACCGAAGTTTATCTCCGCTGATCAAGCTTCACCGTAAATTATCTTTCAAATCGAAGATCAACGAAAGAATTACAATACCTTTTATTATTTATATATAGTTATAAATTATCTGAGATACGTATTTTGACCATTCCATTTTTGTCACCTGTAACCTGCATTTTCGTTTTTCATCAATGCATTGAGTAAAGTATATCTTTAATTGTGTGAAAACTTCGAAGAAGAGTTATTCAATACAAAATTGGTTTCAAAAAGCTACAAGGTGCCTCATGAACCACACAACTGCTGAGGCACAACGCAACTGTGGTACGATTTACCAGGCGGTACGATATACCCAACTTTACCCTATTGTGAAAATTCACCAAATCCTTATTTTCAACATCTTCCGTTCAGAAAAAAGGGTTGCAAAATCAGACTAAATATCATTCGAACGTACTCTTCACTCTACTGAGGTTTTAAAACTTTTGTAATTATTATCGAATTTTGGGAAAATCATGTCTATCTCTACTGGCCTATGGAGTCGTCACACGTTTTAAAAAAATAGCATCCAGTGAACAAGTAAGCAATATAAGAAATAGGACTCATTCCACTGATCGGTTTCCTGATTGAAGGTTGAGAACGACAACATTTCTGATGGATCTCAAAGGATTCAAAGCTCTAATCCAAAAAGGTTTTCGGAAATCTTGTCAATTGATCGATCATCCCGCTCACCGCCCCTCAACTCCCGTTCATGGCGATGGCCAAGCGGGACCATTAAGGTGCGTAATGGCCGGCCGACGGTTAAGACAGGACGCGCAGAAATGCATCGATTAGACATAACGTAGTCGCGAGACACAATCCACAGACTCTGAATATAATCGTTGGGGGGTAAAAAGGGCCACGCTACCCCCGGCGCTCACGGACCTTTGCATCCGCTGATAAGGCGGAAGGCGTTGGAATAGTGGACGCTGTCAAGGACGAGGTGGTATACGTGGGGGAGTGATGGCACTTTCCAGTAAAGAGTAGAATAGGAACGAAACCGAAAGATTAACTACTGCCGTGCTGAGAAAAAAACGCAGAATCGAATAAAAATGTATCCATCATTGAAATTCCCCTTAAATACAAATAATATACACGAACATTTTTTTGTACTAGTTACAAAGCAAAAAAAATATTTCATTTGTACACATTTAATTGTCAAATAAAATTCAGTCATGTAAAATGATTCTAAAATTATGTCTACATAGTTCAATCAATCAATCAATCAATTCTTTATTGGTGCTAGGACACAAGAGTGTTTACACAAGTCATTTGAAGTTGTACATACATCAATTGCAAAAATAAAAAATAAAGATACAATATAGGTACAGTGAAGCTTAGAAAAAGAGATAAAATCGCACATTAAAAGTCTGATAGGCATTGAAATTAGGTCAAAATTTGTATAATTGAGTTGTTCTGAAAAGTAAGAGTACCATTGAAAAACTCATTGACATCATAAAAGGCATGTTGTAGTAAAACATATTTGAGTTTTATTTTGAAGTTGTGGAGTTCTAGTTCCTTGGCTTCCGCAGGGAGGGCGTTGTATAGCTTGGGTGCCCAATAGGAGATTCCATCGCGTGTTTTTTACAGTCTCAAATAATTGGCTTGGATGTTTTGACGATTCCGAGTAGGGTAGTCATGAATTTGGGAGAGGTTTGTGTATTCATGTAAGGTTTCTTTTATGTATAATAGACATTGTGATATGTATATACAGGGTAACGTTAATACTTTATGTTGTTTGAATTTGTCCCTACAGTCGTCTCCGTATTTCAAACCAGAAACAACTCTCAATGCTCTTCTCTGCATACTGAAGATTTGAGAGCATTGGCTTGAGTGTCCCCATACTAATATAGCATAGGATATGGTGGACTGAATGATGCCGTGAAAGGCTGTAAGTAGAGTACTCAGGTTCACGTTTTTCGAAGGAAGGTAAGGCTCGATAATCTCCTACATATAAATTCACAGTGTTCTTGCCAGGTCAGTTTTTCGTCAATGTGAACTCCTAAAAATTTGGTACACTTGGATGTGAATCTAATTTCGCCAGTATTTCTCATACTGAAGAGCATATGTTCTGTTTTCGATTCATTGACTTTCAGTTTATTTGATTGGAACCATCGTTCTATTTGTTCTTTTTCAGTTGCTACTGTGGAAATCAGAGTACTTAAGTTTTTTTCTGAATGTATGAACGTGCTGTCGTCAGCAAATAGTATGAACTTTGATAGTGGCGATGAATAGGGCAAGTCGTTTATAAACACTAGAAAAAGCAGTGGTCCTAAAACGGACCCTTGAGGGACACCATATTGTATATTGAGTAAAGAAGATTTTTTATTTTAGAAAAGGACAAACTGGACTCGGTTTTCTTGGTAGGATTTTATCAGGTTGATACTTTCTTCGTGGAAAATATAATATTGAAGTTTTTTAGTAAAATATCGTGTGAAACTCAATCAAACGCCTTTGTCAAGTCCAGGTAATTTGCATAAATGAAATCATTGTTTTCGAAGCCTTTGTTCACTATTTGTGTCAATCTGCCAATTGCCGATGTGGTTGAATGTTTTTTTCTGAACCCAAATTGTTCTTGAAAAAGAGATTTTCTGATTCAAAATGACATGTCATTTGGATTTTTAAGATAACTTCGAATAATTTGGCAAAAATTGGAATAATCGAAATTGATAGTTAGAATATCTTTAATTTATTGTTTGGAGATTGTTTTTTGTGGAGGAATACTCATTATTGACACTTTTTTATAACCTTCCACAATCTGAAAACAAAATCAAATGGATGGATCAGAGAATCTATACACTTGTATAGAAGTATGAACAGGGTTGTCATAAAATCAGATGTGGAATCATCTGAAGATAAACTTTAGTCACTATATTCCACCGTTCAAGATTACCTCATGTTTTAAAGGGTAACCCTTTTGGCATTTTTTTGTAAATATTCGTAATGGTCCACTGAAAAAAATTGTTTGCCAAGATTACTAAAATTCAGTAATCACAGCGAAATAGTTTTGTTGCTATATGCTAAATGTTTGGTGAACACAAAAAATTAATTTAGCACCATCAACTTAGTGTTTAGTGAGTACTACTGACTGAAATTGTAATAATAACTGACTGTCATTTTGCTATGTACCACTATTCAGTGGATATTACTAATTTGTTTAGTAGCAAGTACTGATTGTTATTTTGCTAAATACCACTACTCAGTGGATATTACTGAATTGTTTCGTCGTAGTCACTGATTTAAGTAGAATTCATCACTGAATATCTTTATGGTGCATAATAGAAGTACAGTAGTTATGACAAAGGTGTGCACTGTACACCACTCATGAAATTTGTATCTACTGCTATATTGTTTTAATGCCTGCCACTAGACCAGTAGGCACCACAAATACCTTTAGTAGGTACTACTATTGTAATAATTGGTATAGTTATTCTAATCCCAATTAGAACGGCAATAAAAATGAGAGCACTACGAGGAGTGTTCATATGCACTGCATGACAAATGGAAAATTTATATACTACCAGTGTTTTTACTTTCAAAGCGTTCCTGGTACAATCATAAAAAAGTTCTAGCGCGTGTCTATAGTTGCCCAGATCATTAGTTAAGGCGCTGGCAAATATAATTGAGGAATAGAAGCTGGCTAGCTGGATTGGACATCTGTTATCCGAAGTCGCATGATTCACAGAGTTCACAGTATTTCTTAATCAGTGCCGTGTGTTGACGAGGTTAGGAATTATCCAATGAAAATAATATGGCTTTCTGGAGACCTTTCGAAACCAATAATAACATTACGGGTGAGGAATCTGTGTCAATCGACAGGAATCCGGAATTTGAAAATAAGGATTTGGATGTTCAAGTTCAGCGAGTAATTTTAAATATTGATGAACGCTTGAAGAAGGAAAACCGTCACACTTCACAGAATGAAATCGTGAAAAGAATATGCGAGTTAACGAAACTAACTCGTTCAACAATTCTTCGGGTTATTAATACAAGGGATGTCATTGACCATTCAATGAAACGAAAACAAAGGAATACAAAATTCGCAAACATTGATGGAGCTACAAAAGATGTGATTCGGCGAACAATTTATGGTATATACCAAAAAAATGAAGTACCAACTTTGGAAATGATTCGGTATAAATGACTCGACTATCCCGATTACAATTACAAATGTTTAGAAACTCTGCGAGGTGTTTTACTGTCTTGTGGTTTCAAACAAAGCTGCGGAAATATAATCAGTCACCGACCTTGAATGCTGTGGTGCTTGACAATATAAGGCGAGTGGTGAATGAAGTAGGTAATAGTGAGGTGTGGAAGAACTGTGTGGCCCACGTTATGAAAGAAGAGAACAAATATTATGTGCAAAGTTCCATAAATCGATCGTTATTCAACCTGATGATGATTCCACCTCATCCGAATGTAGCGAAGAAGAATTTTGATCTTTCTAGTCGAATTTTGTTGACATAAATTTTTTTTAAGTATATTTTTGACAAGTATTCGAAGTGATTATTTGTGTTGAGATAACATGTGTCTACTTTTACATGGGGTGATCAATTGCTATGATGATAATTATCAGTAACTGAAAAAATACCACTGAAAAATAATATACCGACGCCTATGTCAAGGCGGCGACAAGAAAGAGAATTCCTTCTTGAAACTTTTTATGTCGGTCCAATTGGGATTAGAAATACTATAGAAAGTATTATTTTTGTTGCTAAATATTCCGGTTCATTCAGTGTTTTTGCTCTTAAATGTATGTATTTGAAAACAATTTTTTATTTTTGTGTGTATTACCGTTCCCATATCCAAATAAAAATCAAGCGAATTTTCAAGTCTAACAGTAATTACCTGTTCTCTCTCGCACCTGTAAATGTGTTTTTTTTTCTTTTTTTATCTCGGTAATTAAGCCAAAATAATCATAATCTATATTAGGTCGGTTTTAAAATATATAATATTTTTTAGATATTACAATTTGATGTTCGGTTAAAGGTATACGACATTCCACAGTTATAATGGGGGAGTATTGGGCCAGATGAATATCAAAATAATTGTTTTTTTCAAATGGTACCTACCGAGGGCCATCTTGCCATTCGATAGATAATTTAATTACCAAATCAACGATGTACATTATGTACCACTTTCTTTTTGTTCAAAACACATAGGTGATGTAACTTGAAAGTGAAAATCTTACAATTTCAGCAACACAGTGTTGTGATACTGGTTGAACAGAAACTTATAGAAATAGTTCTTCGGTATATGAATCATTCGTTACATCGGATGGGTAATTCAATCATCTTATCGACTATTTATATCTTGCCTATTCAAATTATTTTTTTGCGATTTAAGTGAAAACTACTTTTAGAACTGTGGAGTCGAATTTCGAAATCGCTGAAGGTGCCCAATTTCAAATATCTTTGAACATCATACAGAGATACCTGGTTTTTAATGATATATCGAGGACTGTGTACTGAAATCCAATAGGCGAGTACACGAGAAATTATTATCGCATATACGCATATACAAATGTACCCAGAAACAATTTTTTAGAGTCAAATTTCAATTACAGCAGTTCCCGTTCGTTTTTTTGAATCAGCAAATTTTTAAGCTACTAATATTGGCGCTCTTTTTGACGTAATCGACAGAGCAGCCAATAGGCGTACTCGGGTTGATTGTGACGTTAAACGTCAATTAGGCCAAGTTTCTTATACTATAAATGTCAGAACTAGAGCACTATTCGCAATGTCAAGCGACGACGGCGGATTTGAAGGGTATAAAAATAGTCGATCTTTCATAAAACAATAATTTGTCGATTTTACAGTGCACATAAACCTTGTTATTTTCTCTTCAATATTATGCTTATTATAAAATATCGATTAAAAAAAACAATCAAATAATATATATTGAAAAATCGATTTCTAAGCGATTTAATCATAAAAATTGAATAATTGAAACCTTTTTATTATTACAAGCTTTTATTTAGTTTCACCTGTCCCGATGTTTGTCATCAAATCTTGCAAGTTAAATTTGACCCCCTTCTAGTTGTTCGATTAACGTGAAATTTGGCAGGTGTTCATAGTTCCCATGACAATGCATTATGCATTTGTAAGAGAAGGAAAAAACAAAATGGCGGTTCCAAGATGGCGGACGAGATTTGTGTTTATGGTCCGATTCGATTAAAAATTCATAAAATCAAAATGGCGGCTTCAAGATGTCCGACGATTTCTGTGAGTATGGTCCGATTCTATTCAAAATTAGTATGTGGGGGTTTTCGGGGTCGGAGATTATGCGTCTTTTGTCAAAATTCACAAATTCAAGATGGCGAACGAGTTTTGTAATTATGGTCCGATTCGATTCAAAATTGGTATGTGGGTGTTAGGGGTACTTACTAAAAAGCACAAAATAAAATAATTAATAAAAAAACTTTTTGAAAACAAGTTTTTATTCAAATACCCTAAGAAGAACAAAATAGTTGCTTTGGATGTGTGACGTAGGTTATTCCGTGATTCGAAAGCTTGTCGCATCTCTATTCGAAATGAAAACTTTGCGCGACAAGCTCTTGAATCTATAACTCACGGAATAATCTACGTCAAACATCCAAAGCAATTATTTTGTACTTTTTAGGGTATTTGAATGAAAGCTTGTTTTTAAAAAGGTTTTTTTATTAATTCTTTTTAAAACATGATAATATATTGACCATCGTGATATTCGAATCAGCCCTGATCAAAAACAATAATATAAACTTTTCTTAATAATAAAGAATACAAATTAATTTCCAGGGATCTTAATATCGGTATATTTCATATTAAAGCAAAAAAAAAAAAAATTTAAATATATATTCATTTTTAATTCATTAAAAAAATTAATTTTTAATATCCCAATCAAATCCCAATTATAATTATCATTAATGTTATAACTATCGGTAAACAAATTGAATCATGTCTTGGAAAAATTAACCATATCAACATACTTCCTCTGAAAATTACAAAAAAAAAACCTCCTATAGATTTTAATATTGTGGTCCATCAAAACTATTTCTGATGAAGAAAAAGCCAATCATTTATTCTTCGTATGGAGGCGCAGCCTAAGATTTGAAAATATGGCAACGTTGCAAAATTGATTGTAGCTGTCAACTGTGGGCTTGGTTTATCGGGTGATACGTCACAACATTTTGCAACGGCGCCAGAAAGAAGCCATTTGGATTTTGCCGACTTTATTTTTGTTTTGTTTTAGACTTGTGACATTATTTCCAATATTATGGTCAAATATTCATGTTTACCGTTTTTCGTCTATATCTCCCGTACTATTCAATTCAGAGAAAAAGTACTGGGAAATTTTTTCTAGAATCTGTCAAGAGCAATACATTTGCTCTCGTAAAAATTTCGAAATTTCCAGTTGGTTTCGTGAAAAATCAAGTTGTTATAATTTCGAGATTAAATTTTGATATTTTCAATTGTTTTTTTATTTTCCGGTGGAGTGAGAGAAAAATGTTTTGGAAATATCTTGTGGCACCATTCGAGAGGTATACACTGCATTTCGTAGATTTCCACACTTTTAGTTACTTTGCGAGATTTTTGAATTTAAGTCGAACCATGTATTTCGGAAAATTTCCCTGGAAAATCCATTTGGAATTTTCCGATCACGCCGAGTTTCAATAGGCTTTCTGTACGGTTGTCGAACTATTCTGTTACAGAATATGAAATCGGAAGGACCACCCATGCGACCTATAGTCGAACTTATTTCGTGTCCTCGCCCATTGAACGATCAATCGTAATTTTGATAAATGCTTCATTATATCTTTTACGAAATCAAAACTTCTCTTGAATTTTCAATATGGAATAAATGGATCAACCATGACAAGAGTTGATAATGCCAAGGACTCGGGAGTTCAGTTTGATTCAGATCTAACATATATCCTACATATAAATGCAACTATAGGTAAAGCAAACTAAATTCTTGGCTGCATCTTACGAAACTCATGAAATCTTTCAATTATTGCCTTTATGATCATGTACAACTCATAAGAGTATTCCCTATACTCCATCTACAGTATGGTCAACCAACTACCAAGTACATATTAATGCCATTGAAAGTGTTCAGAAGAGATTTCTGAGCCATGTGGCCTATAGATTGAATCTACAATTTGTAAACTACAACTATTAAACTATTCCAACATTTTCGAGCATTCTAACGCTTGCCCGGAATATAAAATAGGCATTTTTGCGCGGCAAGATTTTGAATATGCTACTTACAAAAAAACTTTTTAACAATAAATAAAACCGACGAAAAAAGAAAATGAGAAGCAAAAAATAAAATGAACCTTTTTAATCATAACAACTCAGCTCCTACGAAGGCGTAGAAGGGCCAACAACAAAATCTTTTTCAAAAACATTTGGAATTGCTACTTTGAACTGACAATTGTCACTTTGAAGTGACAATTGTCACTTCGAAGTGACAATTGTCATTTACAAAAACATCAGGAATTGCCAGTTTGAAGTGACAATTGTCAATTTGAAGTGACAATTGCTACTTTGAACTGACAATTGTCACTTTGAAGTGACAATTGTCACTTTGAACTGACAATTGTCACTTTGAAGTGACAATTGTCATTGAAGTGACAATTGTCACTTTGAAGTGACAATTGTCACTTTGAAGTGACAATTGTCACTTGAAGTGACAATTGTCACTTTGAATGACAATTGTCAGTTCAAAGTGACAATTGTCACTTCAAAGTGACAATTGTCAGTTCAAAGTGACAATTGTCAGTTCAAAGTGGCAATTTCAAATGTTTTTGAAAAATATTTTGTTGTTGGCCCTTCTACGCCTTCGTAAGCTCCAAATCTAATGTATGTAACTAATTTTGAGTCAGCGCCAAACAAACACACAAGCAAATCAATTACGTGAATCGTAAAATGATGGCAGCGGTGTGCGCGGCGACGGCGCGTCCCTGCGCTGGGAATTGCCGAGCGTTCACGAAGTTAATATCAGCGAGGCAGCTACACATGTCAGAGTACATGTCTTTGCGAGTGGTCGTGTGGAGTGCGCTTTTCTGGAATGGTATTGTTTATCGCTGGAGATTTCACGTTGCATTTTTATGTTATTTTGTTTTGCTCATTTTTTTAAGTAATTTAAATTCTTTGATTGTTTGTTTGGCGCCAACTCAAAATGAGTTACATACATTAGCTTTGGACCTTAGTTATTAGGACTAAGAAGGTTCATTTTATTTTTTGCTTTTCAGTTTCTTTTTTCGTCGGTTTCATTTTTTGTTAAAAAAAAACATTTTTAATTTTTAATGGCTTCAATCTACTACTATTGGCTTAAATCTACTTTGTTTTTTTTGTGACGACTATTACAAATGCACTCACCACTTTGGGGTCGGAATTTTTAATAATACTGAAACACGTATTCCTTTATTTGTAACAGAGACCTCAAATACCAATTTTTATTACCTTAACTTCTAAACTGACGGAACCCTTACACAAACTTTCACCCCTAGGGGGTTGAATTTATGAAAACACTGAAACCCGTATTTCATTATCCCTTACAAGGACCTAAAATACTCATTTTTATGACTCTAATTTGAAAACTAATGGAACACCCATTACAAACTTTCACCCCCATTTCACCCCTTTGGTGGTTGAATTTTAATAACACTTAAAATATATTTCTTCAATTTGTATCAAAGACTCCAAATACCAATTTTCATGACCCCAACGTGAAAACTAACTATACAGACTTTCAACCCCCTTTGGAGTTGAATTTTCAGAAACCCTGACTCTAATTTCAAAACCAACTGTATTTTCACTTTCACCGCCCTTCTCACCCATCTTTTCATCCCTTAAGGGATGGAATATAAAAAATATATGGTGTCAAAATGTTAGCTCTGAGGACCAGCGGTTTGGTGTGGGCGTTGATCGTGTATTAGACAATCAGTGAGTCAGAGGCCATGTAATTGTATATGTACATATTACCCCCAACACAAGGTAGCTGCTGTGAACCGTTGAGGAGGTCCCTCGACTGTCTTCCGTCTCCATCATCGAATCAATTCTGGGCCTCCATATGTTGTAGTGTCATTAGAACTACATATGTGAGAAGTTTCAACAAAATCGGTTCACAGGTGTAAAATCAATAAATCATCTCATTTTTTTCTACCCTTCGGGGTGTAATTCGAATAGAACCAACTTCGAAGCATACCCCATACAATAAAAAAAAACATCCAAATCGGATAACCCAGTACAAAGTTATGCGTGGTAGAATCGGTTGAGAAGTGAAAATTCAGCGGGTGAACCAACAATCATCCCCATTGTCCTACCCTTAGGAGTATTTTTTTTTCAAATCATCAAATGGGACCAACTCCGACATAAACCCAATCCATTGAAAAGGACTCATCAAAATCAAACAACTCTGAAAAAAGTTATGCGTGGTCATACATAAAATAAAAACTATACGAGTCGACTACAGAACTTCAACTTTTTTTTTGTCGGTTGGAAATAATAAACAATTAAATACATTATATTTTTCTTTCTAGTGCATTCGTATGAGAGCTTGTCTTAATTTTTTTCTAATTTTTATTTTACTTTTGATGTGTTATAATGTGTTATATTCGAATATAGAAGAATTTTACACATTTTATCCAGTGGCAATTGCAACATATGGAGTATTTGGATCTCACGCCCAGGAACTTCTAGAAGAAATTGGCAAAAAATTATAAAGTGTACCAATGATTCTAGATCATATGCTTTTCTCATTCAGCGTATTAGTATGGCAATTCAAAGAGGAAACGCCGCATCAGTTATGGGTACACTTCCCTCATCCCGAAAACTGGATGAATTTTTTTTACAGCCTCAAAAACCTTCTATTCAAAGACGAGTATACCTTGATAAATTTAAGAAAAATACTATTCCTGATAGAAATTATTCCTTTGATGTCAGCATTAATGATGTATGCAGTTATAACTACAACAACACCATCAGTCCACTTGTGAATGAAAATGCCCAAATTGTCGGACTTAATGGATTGAAAAACTGGCAACACCTGTTTCATGAATAGCGTAATACAATGTTTATCGAATACCAGATGGTTGCTCGAATATCTTAGAAAAGACGATCATATGAGGGATATCAATACAAGCACATCAAGTATGAAGGGTGCTCTAATAAAATCATTTGCTGTAGTGATAAAAGAACTTTGGTCGGAAGATTCGACTGATAGGGTGGTGAATACTGTTTCTTTGAAAAATCAGATACAAATATTCGCACCTCGTTTCGGGGGGTACGCTCAACAGGACGCTCAAGAATTTCTCAGATATTTATTGGAAGGTCTTCATGAAGATGTTAACAGAGTGATAGAAAAGCCCAAAGCTATCCTGACAGAAATTGATGAGAAATCAAGCGACCATGAAAAGGCACAGGAGTCTTGGTCAAGATATCTAAGAATGGACAATTAAAAAATTGTTGATAACTTTGTTGGTCAATTGAAATCAACGTTGAAGTGTACTTTCTGTGGCCATTGTTCTGTCTCTTTTGACCCCTTCTGGGACCTTTCACTTCATATTCCACAGAGAACTGGCCGGCTCAGACTGTCACAATGTTTAGATTCATTCACTAATGAAGAAACTTTGGATGGCGAACAAAAACCATTTTGTTGTAAATGTAAGGAAAAGATTAAATGCACTAAGTCATTATCCATACATAAATTCCCCAAAATATTAGTCATTCACTTGAAACGATTTTTGCTGATGGATAGATTCGGGGGAAAATTAAATGCCACCATTGACTTTCCTCTTGAAGGATTAGACATGAGTAATTATTCAACAGATAACATAATTCCGTGTCGCTACAACTTGTATGCTGTGTCCAATCATAGTGGAACATCCTATAGCGGACACTAGACGGCTTATTGTAGGCACCCTTATGCAGACACATGGCACGAGTACAATGACTCAAGAGTATCACCGATATCACCAGAATCCCTTATAAGTGGTGAAGCATTCGTCCTCTTCTATGAGCAAGACAGCACCAAATCACTTATTCAAAAAAAAATCTGTTGTATTGTAATAGTTATAATAATAATACAGATTTTAAGTTAAAAAAAAAAAATGTGTTATATCAATGCATTATAATGAATGAATCTATTGTAAAATGAGGTTATCCGTACATAGATAAACTAAATAAATGAAAATGACAATGTTCCATATTTGAGAATATGCCATTAGATGTTGAAGAGGGGAAACATTTTCATTCTCAATTGAATATTGAATTGAAAGATTTTTCTGAAAATTGAAAAATATGCGACAATAATGAAGTTACTTTGTGTAATACTTAACAGAAAACAACCACTTTCTCGGCTGAGGCCACGGGGGACATTGAACTACATCTGATATATATATAATTTGCGAAAGGACCCTATCTCAAAAAAAATTGGAGAGTGAAAATTTGCATTTTTATTGTAATGGTTATTTGATTTTACATTCCAGTCTTGATCAAGAACTCATATAGATCGATGAGGCAAAGAAGAATGTTTTTCAAAAAAGAGCACTCACCAGAAATCATTTGTAACATTGATGCACTAGGTCTTCAATACAGTTTTGTCGACGAAAATATATTTCACGCTTCCACGATAATCAAGAACGCCGGAAGAAATGTAAAACACATTTTATAGAATAAATTTCAGTTTACAATAAATCATTTTTTTTTAGAAATTTTTCTTTTGGAACACTTTTGAATCGGTGTTTTTTACATTCAAACCTGTCATGAGGTATGATTGATTTCAAACAAATCAAGGATATTCGATATTAAAAAACAAATAGATTCTTGATGTGTTTGGTAGCACTCTAATGCAATTTAAACTTATCATCAACAATCCATATTGTTTTTTTATATTTTGAAGTATTTTCTTTATGTATCTTTCCGAATGGTTTCCGTTGGGAGCTGTATTTTTATTTGTATTGTATAGTTTTGGCACTATTTCAAACTGTTTTCTCGTATATTGAATAAATAAATAAATTTCTCAAATAGAATAAATTTCTCAAATAGAGTAAAAACTTGGATGTTTGGATAGATAACGATATGAGATTTTCTCATCATACCTGTTCACAAAAAACTTATGCATCATCAGAATCGTAGTTCTCCAGACTGATCCATTGAAATTATGCTACGTGATTCACTAGTATAATCGAAACTCAACCACTACTGCGACTTCCTATACAACTCCTGCCTGACTCAGCAGAATTCAAAAATTACAATATTCTTATCTACATTTGATTTTCGGGATCTGTGAGTATCAACATATAAACGACAACTTTAAAATAATTGAATGGTTGAATATGCAGAATCGGCGAAATCTCCATCCCCTCTATACCTCCAACAGACGTTCATACTCTCGATATTAAACACAAAAATGCATTCACCGGCATTCTCCATGAGTAGCTTACCTGCAGAAGCCCGGAATACTATCTTTACGAAATTACCATCGAATCAATAAATATACAAATGTCTAATTGTTTCATCAACCATCTCAGTCTCAAGTATTGTACAGTACAATTACAACCGAAAAACCTGTTGTATGCTTGTATGCATCCTTTAGCGATTAGCTGGGTATTTCTCATACGAACTGAATCTCGCCCAAAATATGTATCACAAATAGTTCTGCTGAAAATGTAATACCCAACAATGAACCGCCTGGCTATGACGGAATTACTAATCGAATGACTAAGTATTTTCCGGAGAACCAGGTGCAGTCATTGTTGCACAGAGATAAGACTGCAGCAGGTTTATGCACAACGTTGTGTAAGGCACAGTTGTGCAGATATTTTACGCAATAGTCCAATCTTTCATCATAAGCGTTTTGTGAAATTCAACAAATATTTGTGCAAGGCAATTTGTATAGTATTTATGCACTTCTACATTGCCCAAAAATACACAAAAATATGCACATCTACCATTACACAATTATATGGAATATATCTACAACACATTGGACTTTAGTTACACCCTTTGTGCACTTTTCATTTCATATGCACAAATTGTATAATATTTCAACAGAATTGTATAAATCGCCCCACTTAGCAATGGCGTCGTCTCACCCTACTTAATACGCACGCGCGGCACATGCAACTGTTTGAATCCTGATATTTGGATCCCCAAATTCACTATTGTTTTATATTATTTTATTTGTGCTGTATGCCATTCCGGTCGGAGGTCGAAGTGAGACTTTACATAATTTACATATTTTTATTTGTTTATGTGTATAGTGCAAATAAGTACTACTATTTACGAATCTATGTTGATGAAATGTATGGTGTGTTTGAATACTTGCGAGCTTGGGAACTTCCCGAGTTGATACCAACATTTGAAGGTAAGTCTCGCCATTTTTTTTATAACATGACACCTACAAAATGACTCATTTTAATCATTTGTAACGGATTGATAAGGACATGTCTCACCTACTTAATAGAATGAGATAGTTTAACACGAAGAATACTTTTACGTTACTATTCAACGTGTCTGGTTTTCTGTAATAGTGAACCATTCATATAGTACTTCTTTTAGGAAGAAGTAATGTGTTACATTCAATTTCCTGTCTCCGAATCACCTTAAATCAATGCTTCACATGTTTTTTTACGCGCCAAATCGTCGATATGACATTTCATGGTGTTACAATATGTAAATATAATCTACATCACATCAATATTATTAATTTTATTCATTGGTATTTACGTGGGCCAACATTTTGCAGTTTTTCAGGCCTAGTGCTTTTGAGTAAAAGCTTGTCTCTCATTTTCTCTACTTTCAATTTGATTATTCAATTCGTTTTGTGATCATAAAGTTTCAAAAATCTATAATAGACAAAAAATTCCAAATTTGTATTTACAACTTTATACACATGTTAGGTGATATGTTATTTCGTGTCTGTTTCTTCATATTAATTGATTGATTCACTCAAATTACTTTCTAGAGCAACAAATTGATGTTGATGTCTTCGAAAATGTGAATGATGGAAGGATGAAGACATCAAAAAACTGATACCAGTTCTTGGTCTTCGTAAAAAAATTCTGAAGAAATACAACGAATTCAAATCTGTACAAGAGGTAAGTCTTTGATTATTCAATATAGGAACTGAGTTGGATAAAATGCGTTTTTAGGCTCTATTGCATCCAGCAATTATGGAAAACTCCTTAAAACGATTCAGATTCAACAATCACCAGCCTGTCGGATATTAGCCAAAATACCTCTACCTCTGACTTGGTAGAGAACAACTTGACTCCTCTAAGATATTACAGTGAAAAAGCCACTGTTGAAGAACCTTACGAGATAAAAGAAACAACTCCTGCAAATATAAATGTAGTTTCGTATTTCAGTATTCCATTTTGAGACTAATTTTTACTTTTCAGAGTGTGAAACATTTATTATTAAGTACCGATGAAGGCAAAATCATTATGTCCTCTTATGAGAAGAATAAATCGTTCCTAAGGAACGATTCATCGAGAATGATCGTGAAGAACAAATTAAAGAAATCTTCAGACAAAAAGTAGGCTCCAGTTTTGATTTTCCAAACAGCATTAATTATTCAAAACTGTTTTTCAGAATCAGTACCGCCAGATTCAAAGAGTTGGCGAAAGAGGTGTATGATATTTTTTACTACATACCCTATTCTAGAACACCTGGAGGAAAACCAGTCACAGCTAAAGGAAAACTTTGGAGTGCTTATGTTAATTTACGTTTCATTTCTCGAAAATGGTTGTAACTCAGTTATATCCTCATATTTTTGTCCAAAAAAATACCTGTGTTATATTATATCAATGGCAAACCCTCTATATTAGTATTTGTGATCAGTGTTTCTGTGACTTGAAGTTTTGGAAATATTTTTGTTCTTCAAGAATTACTGTCTTATTTGTGGTTCATTTATGTTTCGAGTTGTGATATTGTGTTTCTGTTCTTTTTTATACCTAGAGTTTATAATTCAGTTATCAATTTTTGTTATTTTCTTATTTTGATGAACATAAACATTATTTTAATGTCATATTTTTATTTCAACCTTTTGGAAACTGAAGATTCATTATAATGTAGGAAATTACATTTTAGCTTATATTTCTTAACAGAATAAGATATAAAGGAGCGATCTGGTAAAAACTGCTCATTCTTATCATATTTCTTATGGAAGTTATACGCCTTAAGTGTATTATTCTTTCTTAAAATTATAAATATTACCTGCAAAATTTGTGCATGCTTATACACAAATATGCACAATATATTAAATATACCTACACAATTCATGTATGCCGAGTACACAAATTAGTGACATTTTTTCAAACCTATATGCACAATACTTACACAATTTGTACTAGATAAGTACAAAAGTTGTTGCCATTTTTTACATTTTATGTTTATAATTCTTACACAATCATCATGAATAGTACAAAAATTGGTGACATTATATAGTCGCACAACATACTGATTAATTTGATATATTTTGTGTATAATGCAGGTAATAAGGCACAAGGTGGTGCAACAATAGAACATACATTGTGTTTGTGTTTTGAACAAAATATTTACTTTCTATTCATTCCTTGTATCCGGTAGGTACATAATATTGGTTGATAAAATTGAACAAAACTATTCTGAATAATACAACACTGAAGTGTATCGTTTAACACAATATCTCTAATACAATATTATAGAAGAATAATAACAAATTGGTGCTGTCAACTTTTTAGAAACAAATTGTGCCGAAATTATTCACAATTGTGTAGAAAACATACATTTATTTCTTTCTGTGTGAACATAATAAACATCTCGATGTACTTTAGAAGATTTCCTCGAAGTTGGTAGCGTGCCATCGTGGTGATGATTCCGAAGGAAGGACAAAACTCGACCTTTCAATCTTATCAATCTTATTTTATGATACAGATATTGTTGAGCTGGAAGAAGTACTGTTGTCAATTAAAAATAAAAATACGCATGGAATTGATGAGATCTCTATAAGAGTGCTTGAGAACCTGTCAGAAGACGTTCTTCATACATTAGCCACCCTAATTAATATGTCATTTCAGAGAGGTGTATTCCCAGACTTCCTGAAAACAGCTATTGTAATTCCCTTACATAGAGGTGGCGCGCAAGATACGCCAGCAAATTTCCGGCCAATTTCTTTAATACCCGCTCTGGCAAAAGTACCTTTCCACAAACTTATCGTTCAATCAGTCTGCTTTGCAGTTCAGCTTAGTTGGCTAAAAAAATTGTCCTGTAAAGGCTCGACAATGAAGTGGAGAACAGAAATGTCCTACCGAATGAGTAGTTCGTCTTCCGCCGAGCTCACTCCACCGAGCTTAATAGTCTAAGAGCCGGTGAGAGGTCGACCTTCACCGATCTGATAACTCGATGAGACATAATTTTTATCAAATATAATTTATTTTTAATTGAATTAATTTTAATCAATTTTCTTTCATCACCTTCACTCTTTTGATAACCGAATGAGTTTCATCTCAACTGATAGTTTTTAACACACCGAATATGCCTAGGTAGGCTTGCCTACTTATTTCTGTGCATGGCTACCTGGCAAGCAGATGTGAACAGGTAAGTCAATATAGGTAACTACACCGATCTGTTAACCAATCGAAATTGATATCATAGGTAAGATAATTTAATTACAAAACCAATCGTATAGGCTTGCCTGCAAAAAATCGTACATAAAATATTATTGCCAAGCTATAAAGTCTTAGAATTTTAGCTATTTGATAGGTGCGAGAGAGAAAGTAGAGCGTCCGAGGTCCGTGTGATAGAATAGGAAACAACATAGCAGCAGCACGTTGAATGTATCCGAGTGCGCATGCTCGTGTACATGTGAGTGACAGTGACAGCATTTATTCACACTCGACAATAATTTTGAACTCTAATTTATTATAACTCTAATTTCGATCACAATTTTTGTATTATTTCACACTATATATACTCACAGCTATGAAATAATCAAAAATAAATAATTTAATATATCAATAAAAAATAAAAAATCAACAATATTTTTTCTCATTTTAACGCTAAATTATAAAATTTGAAAATGCAAAAAAAATCTATGTTTTATTTAAAATTAAATAAAGAATAATTTATTTATTATTTTAAATCAAATAAATGCCGTAAAGCGGGAAAGAATAAGTGTTATTTTTAAAATTTTAGTATAATAAATTGAAAAAATCATCAATATAGAAAAATAAAATTTAATACATGTATGTTGTTAAAAGCGTTCATTACAAAGCATATAAAAGAGTTCAAAATTACTGTCGAGCGTAAATAAATGCTGTCACTGTCACTCACATGTACGAGCATGCGCACTCGGATACATTCAACGGTCAGGTAGCGTGCAGCTGCTATGTTGTGTCCTGTTCTATCACACGGACCTCGGACGCTCTACTTTCTCTCTCGCACCTATCAAATAGCTAAAATTCGAAAACTTTGTAGCTTGGCAATAATATTTTATGTACGATTTTTTGCAGGCAAGCCTATACGATTGGTTTTGTAATTAAATTATTTTCCCTATGATATCAATTTCGATTGGTTAACAGATCGGTGTAGTTACCTATATTGACTTACCTGTTCACATCTGCTTGCCAGGTAGCCATGCACAGAAATAAGTAGGCAAGCCTACCTAGGCATATTCGGTGTGTTAAAAACTATCAGTTGAGGTGAAACTCATTCGGTTATCAAAAGAGTGAAGGTGATGAGAGAAAATTGATTAAAATTAATTCAATTAAAAATAGCTATGAACACTTTTTGATAGGCAAGTTATCATGGGCATATTTGTTTATAAATTATATTTGATAAAAAATATGTCTCATCGAGTTATCAGATCGGTGAAGGTCGACCTACCACGGTCTCCTCTACTATAAGGTTCTGAGGCTGGTAGAAGATACGATAAATTCATTAAATACCAATAGCGCTCATGTCATACTTCTTGACAACAATATAGCGTTCGATAGAGTATGACATGAGGGCTTGCTTTCAAAATTGATAGACTTCCACTTGCCCCTGGGTCTGATGAAGTGGCCGAAATCGTTTCTCATGTGTAGGACATTCAAGTCGAAGTCGACAATTGTTCTCGAGTTCGAGAGCAACTGAGACTGTCGTTCATCAGGGGGCAATATTGTCTCTCATGCTCTACGCTCTGTACACGTCAGACATACCTAGGAGTGGACACGTGAGGATTTCCCTTTACGCTAATGATACGGCCTTACTCTCTTCTTTAGCCATCCATATTTATTTATTTTATATATACATATATATATATATATATATATATATATATATATATATATATATATATATTCTCATGAAATACTAATAGCTTTTAAATAATAATTATTGTTAATTTTTCGCCACGTTATTGTTTTTGCCCCACAAATATTTTCTCCCTGTATAAATATTTTGATTTCGATTTTGATGAACCTCTAATACTTATGTAGGCAATTCAGCTACGCGATGGGAAGCCAATTGTTATATTGTGATATGATAATAGCTAATTGTTATGAAATAATAATTACCAGCTAACGTTACTGTTTTCTCGCCACGTTGTTGCCAATTATTATTCTTTTTCTTACCACGACTAATCTCAGTTGGTACGCCTTCGCCTCAGGAGTCGGTACTGGCAATAGAGCCACTGCCTGTCTAGATGTCACTCGAACTATTTTAGTTCATTGTTTATAAGTAAGATATTGCATATCATTGTGGGAAATAAACCAGAAATTATCGAAAACAATTATTTCCTTTATTCAGGAAAACTTATATTAACCTGGCCTACGATAGATAACTTATAACTATGATCAATTGACAAATTTTCATAGAAAATAATGAAAAACAGTGATGGATATGTAACTATAACCTCACTTTTTCTTTTGGGTTGGAAGAATTATTTTATAGTTCAATACCAAAATAAAATAGAGTTCTTCAGATATACGAGTTACGTTGTACAGTGATTCAGTTTGTGATGTGCACTAAAAGAGTTTATACCTGGAGCTGGAACTGTCGCTGATGCAATACCTGGCATAATCTGAATTCCTGTTTCATCCACTCCTCTCAGGAACTCACCATTTCAAAAGAAACCATCCAAAATCCACGAAATCAGCTTGGACAAGTTTTCATGTAGAGAACCAAAAAGGTAATCTTCTTTTATCCTTGTTTATTTTGTGTCGAGATTATTCAGAGGTTGTATTGGTTTTTTATTGTTGAAAAACTACCTTCTCATTAATAAAATCCTGAATTTCTTTCTTTCCAATTTTTGTACCTGGCTTCTTTTCCAAATTTTCTTTCAATCTTCCTCTCGATTTGTTTTTCTATTCCCTGGATACCATTTCTGTTTTGTCATTTTTATTTTAATCTTCAAAATCGCGCACTTTCTTGTCGAACTTTCACTATTTTGGTGTTATTTGAGAAAACTTATGAACTAATATATTTTACATTTCTCATAAACTAAATACAATATTCGATGATAATTATTTTTGACATTTCTCAGTTCTTACTTTTCTACAATTTCAAATCTTTTATCTCACCATCTCTGTTTCCTGATTGGCTATTGTCATCAAGAAATTTCTTGTTCTCCCATTGGCTATTTTTAGTTAGATACAATTTCATATACTGTATGTTTCAAGCTTATAATTTTGTTGATCACATTTAATTCAGAATAATTCTGTAAATCTAGACTTTTTATTGTATTTCAAACAATTATAGGTTGTAATCATTTTGACAATGTATGAAAATGATTGCATTATAGTATTTGCATATTTTTACCTATCAATATTATACAGAGGCTTCATAAAGGAAATAGAATCTCAAAAAAAATTTGAAACAATTTCTCATGAACTACTAACTATTAAGTATTTATTATTTTTGTGGTTTTTTTAAGAAATTATTTCTTTTTCACCTTTAAAATATATTACTGGTTCTTCCTAACATAACAAAATATATATATTTATATATATATATATATATATATATATATATATATATATATATATATATATATATGACGTGCATGCTTAATTAATAAAAAATCTTGATATAGTTTTTTGAATTGTGATAGCGTCTGAAAGAATGTATCAACATCTTTGAGTTTGTTATAAATCCTACACATTGAGGTGAGCAAGCAATGAAAATGATGTTGTGGGTTTGTAATAGCAGTGTGGAGATGATATTCGATGTACATTGAAACAAATTGACGATAGCGGGGTGGATAAGTCGATTTGATTATTCACTATTTTATATATGAAGACGAGGTCAATTATTTCTCGGTGTTTCTTCAAAGACATAAAATTGAACTCAGAAGATTTTATAACTGTACCCCCTTTCCGGGTATACTCCATGCTTCTTGAATAAGGTGAATTTAAGTTTTTTTTTTGAATCTCTTCTATAGTTGTTATTTACTTATAAGTGGCATGGATTCCATACAATACTACAATATACTAGCTAACTTCTAACAATAGAAAAATACACACTGCGGAGTGCTTCTAAAAACCTGAAATCTTTACAATTTCGAATCAGAAAGCTCAGAGTTCTCATTGCTGATGATATCACAGAGTCGATATGAGAAGAAAATGTAAATTTTTGATCGAATATCACTCCTAAATCTTCAGTTTTGGGTCAAGCATGTGTCATTCAGTATGTAATCTCAAACCGGATTATTCGATTTTCTTGAGAAAGTCATAACTTTACACTTCTTAGCATTCAGAGATAGTTTATTTTCTTGACACCAGCAGATGAGGAATTTAAGATCATTTTGCAACATTACACAATCATTCGAATTTCTATTTTCTCGATATATTTTCATGTCATCAGCCAACATCATTGATAAAAGTAAGAAAAGCAAAGGTCCCAGGTTATAATCCTGCGGAGCACCCGAAGTATTACAAAATTAAAGAGATTTTACAACTTCATATTCCACATATAGTTCTTTATGAGATAAGAATGAGCTCAATAATGATTGAAGATTTTTCGCAATGCCATAGCTGTATAATTTGGTCAGCAGTCGTTGATGTGATACTCGATCAAAAGCTTTGTTGAAATCTGTATATATTGATGACTATCAAGACATTTGGAAACATATTATGTGAAAATGCAAATATTCGAAGCAGTACTGCGCGCTTTGACAAAACCAATCTGAAAATCAGAGATGCTGTTGTGTAAATGATCATAAATAATATTATAATTATATTTCGACAAGCTTTGAAAAAACGGATATCAAGACAATTGGTCTATAATTCTCGATTTCGGATTTACTACCAGATTTGAAAATGGGGCAAATGCGAGATAGTTTCCGGATGTCGGGAAATTTATTGTATTTCAAAATCAGATTGAAGATGATATACAATGGGTTCAAGAAACAATTTTTATAATTTTTAACAATTATGACAGGTGTACCATCAGGACCAGACGTGAATTTCTTTTTCAGTTTATTGCCTCGGTTCATGTGTCCTTCAGTAAACCCCTCGTTTGGTTCTCCATCTGCAGTATAGACACTCCTGGAAATTATTGCGGAGGCATCAATAATTGTACTGGGTGTTGATAATGGTTGGTTCTTGTAGTACATCTTTCCGGGAATACGAGACGTGCTTTTCTTGCTATTGATGAAATTCCAGAATTTTTGTGGATCTGATTCCAAACTGCCCTCGGATTTCTTAATAAACGCATTATAAGCGACTGTGACGTCACTTTTTATTTGTCTCCTCAGATTTTTGAATCTTTCAGGATGAAAAAAACATGTCTATGTTTTTTCTACATTTTAATAGTGGCTCTTTGATTTGATTTTTTTAATCAAGTCATGCGTTTACCAAACGGGGTAGTTACGTGAGTTGCTTTTTTGTAATGGGACAGATTTTGAAATTATTACAGAACGAGCATTCGCGTCCTAGAACAGGCGCAAATGAAGTTCTGCGTATGATAACGAACGCTCCGTGGTACGTCTTAAATCTGCCCCCATCAGAAGTATCATTAGAGAAAGCAATCAGAGAGCATTTGATTGTGCAATAGCCCACGATAATCCTCTCGTGAGGGAAGCCACTGGTTACAATATAGACGACCCCTCGCGCTTTAAACGTCCCAGGCGCTCTCTGGAGTGATGGACTACTTACTAATCCATACAGGGTAATGAAAGTTGCATGCTGTTTAAAAATTAATATTTCTCAAAACTTTCAGATCAAAATTCTTTCTTGGCCATTTTTGAGAATCATCACCATGGCAAGGCCTGAAGATTCTTCTCTAGTCCTTGTCCAGTAAAACTTCGTGACTGGCAGTGGCCCACTTGTTTTTACAAGCTTTTATTTCACTTGCTTCAATCGTATGTCATTCTGTCATTCTGTCATTCTGTCAATCTGTCATTCTGTCATTCTGTCATTCTGTCATTCTGTCATTCTGTCATTCTGTCATTCACAAGCTTTTATTTCACTTGCTTCAATCGTATGTCATTCTGTCATTCTGTCATTCTGTCATTCTGTCATTCTGTCATTCTGTCATTCTGTCATTCTGTCATTCTGTCATCCTGTCATCCTGTCATCCTGTCATTCTGTCATTCTGTCATTCTGTCATTCTGTCATTCTGTCATTCTGTCATTCTGTCATTCTGTCATTCTGTCATTCTGTCATTCTGTCATTCTGTCATTCTGTCATTCTGTCATTCTGTCATTCTGTCCTTCTGTCCTTCTGTCATTCTGTAATTCTGTCATTCTGTCATTCTTTCCGGTTCAAAATTTGTAATCCATTTGTCGAGCACTTGCCGACATCCGATTTTGCTGAAATTTGGCAGGTGTTCATAATTCCGGTGACAATGCGTTATGACATTTTTGTTAGAGGAAAAACAAAAATGGCCACTGCAACATGGCGGACGAGTTTTGTGATTTTGGTACGATTCGATTCAAAATTGGTATGTGGGGATTTTCGGGGTCGGCGATTATGATTTTGGTATGATTTTGGTCAAAATTGAAGATGACGGCTCCAAAATAGCGAAGGAATTTTGTGATTATGGTCTGATTCTGTTCAAAATTTGTATGTGGGGTTTTCGGAGACGGAGATTATGAATATTTTGTCAAAAGTTATAAAATTGAAAGGTGAGGTGCTCCAGGATGGCGGACGAAATTTAGGTTTATGGTCCGATTCGATTCAAAGTTGGTATGTGGGGATTTTCAAGGTCGAAGATTATGAATTTTTCTTCAAAATACATAAAATGAAAATTATGGCTCCAAGATGGCCGATGATCTCTGTGTTTATGGTCCGATTCTATTCAAAATTGGTATATGGGGGTTTTCGGGGTCGAAAATTACGAATTTTTAAAAAAACTCACAAATTCAATATGGCGGACGAGTTTTGTAATTATGGCCCGATTCGATCCAAAATTGGTGTGTCGGGGTTTTTGGGGTCGGAGGTTATGCATTTAGGTGAAGATTATTGATTTTTAGTTAGAATTTATATTTTGAATATGGCAACTCCAAGATAACGGATAAGTTAATCTTTAGATGGTCTCCTCACTGAAGTATTAAATAGCTCAGAACGTACAGGAAAAAAATCACAATATAAAATAATTAATAAAAAACCTTTTTAAAGCCAAGCTTTCATTCAAATGCACTAAAAAGTTATAAATAACTGCTTTGGATGTGTGACGTAGGTCATTCTGTGAGTTATAGATTCAAAAGCTTGTCGCTTTTGTATTCGAACTGAAAACTTGGCGCGACAAGCTTTTGAATCTTAAACTCACGGAATAACCTACGTCACACATCCAAAACAATTATTTTTTACTTTTTAGTGCATTTGAATAAAAGCTTGTTGTCTTTAAGAATATTTTTTATTAATTATTTCATTTTGTCGAGAGAGGGTTACATTCGAATATAATAGTGATATTAGATCGTGATAATAATAGAGGCATTTATTATTGTTATTACAAAGCGTTCTTGAGAATTATTACTTTGTATTTGTTTATGGTTTCCTTGGATTGTGGAACAGTCCATTTAAGTATTGCACCGTTAGTGTTTACCAGTCGCATAACTGATAAAATTTCACTGCATTTGAATTTGCTATTGTAAATACCTCATACAATCAATTTACTCCATTATATTTGCAGTCAGTGATAGCGGATGGTTCGAAAAGATGTGAGTACGGTTTTGTGATTTACACAATATAAAATAATTGAGTCGATTCCGTATATGTGGATTTTGTTGATTCAGTTGTCTTCTAAATTAGGCAAATGAAGTATTTGTAGCTCCAATGTTGATTCGGTGGTAATTCATTACGAAAAAAATTTATTTTCTTTCAAAATATTTTATATTTAGCATTGTACGATGAAGGGTCGCGAACTTTGCACGCCTAAATGAATTAATACTTGAATAATAAGTTGTATTCCCACAAATAGTATCCCAAAACTTAGATAATATTTAACCGAAGCATACTCGTAGCTTAGCAACAAACTACTGATTTTATTATTTATAGCATGTTTTGACATCTACAACTGAAATCTCGTACATATATTCAATAACATATTTGTGGAAAGTTACAGCTTCACATAGTGCTTCGTTCTGTAGTCTTTCTCACCCTGAGTTTTCCCTGCGCTTGCTTTTCTTAGACAATTAAGTTCTGTAACTAACTAGGAAATACCACTATTAAGGCAATTTTTTTTCATTTTTACCTTGGGCGTAATGTCTTGATATACCAATTTTCAACTTCCATTTCTTTTTCCATTTTGGTGAGTCTGATGTAAATATGACGAGGAATTTACTTTTATAACGTTAATTTTACTTATAAAGTTTGATGGAAAAACCCTAACAGATGAAAACCATGAAGGAAGTCATTGTTTTAAAATTGTTTTTTGCCGCTTTCTTAGTTGTTTGAACAACCCTCAGAAGTTAATGAAAACTTGTACGAGTTAAAATCACGGGGACCTTACCTTTTATAGTAGGATCCGAAACCACTCTTGGGACCTTGAAAAAATTTTTCACCAGCTGCGGGATTCGAACCCGAGCCGGGTGGAAACAGTCGACACAAGATCAACGCTGTTGCCACTGAGCCACAAGCCCCGTTGATGTCATTATTGGAACAAAGTTCCTTTATTGGAACGAAGTTCCTTTAAGCGGCTTGCGGTAGGGTTGGCTGGTAGAAATTGTCACGTTAAAGAAGCGTTTTGCCCTCTCCATGCAACTTTCTCTCTCTCTCTGTGTCTATTTCTATTATAGAGTGCTTCTCAAAAGTCCCTTCCCCCCCTCTTATTTTTGGAACGATTATTCATAAACAAGTGAAATTTGGAAACTGAATATTAAAGGTTGTAAACTTCCCTACTAGTGATGATAGATGATGAAATCATCAAAGATGACGTCACAAGGCCATTGTGACCAATAATTTTAAATGGAACCCTACGGCAAGCGACACCTCTTTTAAAAGGTATCGAAAAAACCTATTCAATGATACTAATTTTGTTTGTGTTTATGGCAGTTTTAATGGCTCATTAGTAAACATTAAAATTTTAATTCCATTCAGTATGAATCATTAGGAAACAGAGTATATCTAAAAATGCCCCGAGAAACATATCCCAAAAACCAAATTTCATCGAAATTGATCCATCAACCTTCCGAATATGTACTCTAATAATGCTAATCGAGTAACCGAACGAAAAAATGCAAAACTCACTCTTATATGGAACAAATAAAAAAATGATGGGTCATGAATTTTACGATAGATAATCATTATAATCCCACCTTTAAATTGGACGCTGACGAAATGATCAACAATAGATATACGGCCCATTTAAGCCTTACTTAAAAAAGTGATATATCAATATGCTATTGAAATGGGACGGTATATAGTCTCAAATATTAGCAAATATTTTTTATTTTCCAATTTTATGTGTTCAAAGTTAGTTGTGTATCTATTCGTTTGGAGATATCCAAAGTAATAAGCGAACGTGTAGTCCAATGGGCAGGGCTTTTTTCTGCATGAGGTTACAGTAACGATTCTTTTCCTACATGAAAGGGGGGTCGGTCCTGAGCATAACTCTGAGTTGGCGCGGAACAGAAGGGTGTGCGTAAGTGGCCATGTTGGAAAACGCGTTTTGTCATATATCTCCTAAACGGTTTGTCGGACGCGAATACTACAGTAGATATTTTTTTCAGATAATTGAATGTTCTTTCATTATGCGTCGGAAGTTTTTTTCTCTAAAATCAATATTTATTCGAGTTTTTGAGTCAAAGTTGGAATGCATGCTTTTTCTGCGAATAACTCAAAAACAATTGATCCTAGATGAAAAATAATCCTATTGAAAATTGTAGAGTGGAAATTGTATACAAATTTTGTCCTTGACTTTTTTTCTTATCTACAATAGTTTTCCCACAGTAGCCAAACGAAAATTCTTTACATACAATGAGACTGAGGTAAGGAACAAGAACAGTGTCAAGGTAAACGAGGAGCAGATAGGTGATTTCTGAAGGAATTTATTGTAAAATGAAAGGTCATTGGCAGGGATAAAAAATTGAAGCACGAGGAACGGGGGCCAGGAGAGGGTTGAAGATAGGCAATGGTTTCAAAAGGATGAAGAATAAGTATCAGGGTGAATTCGGAAGAACTTTGGAGTGATTAACACAGGGAATTTAGGAGGAAAAATGTTCAAGAATGACTGGGGGGTTTAAAGCACGAATGCTGGAAATGATTTGGAAAATCACGTAATATTTTTTTTAAGATGAAATATATATTTTTGAAATATTCACACATTATTGTACATCAGCTAACCTTACACGTGTTATCTGTTTCAAAAGCTGTTCATGTTCTTTTTCAATATAAAATTCATGATACCAGCAAATGGCGGCCTAAGCACTTCCGTAAGGCCCTTTACAGCACTAGACGTTAAAACCTAGATTCCTATTCCGTGCAGAGGTCCAAAGTACACATGGCTGACGTAAGAACATCGTAACACTCCGTGTTATTTACACTGTATATAAGCCCGCGTCAAATTATCGTTTGCACCCGTTTGCAAATACAATCGTCGTTCATTTGGCGTGTGTAAGAGGGCATGTAAAAAAAGATCATGAAGGGAAAATCAATGAAATTGCACAATGCTGCAGAACAATCGTGGAAGCATGCAATGAATTTATCGCATTAAGTGAAGTTATACCTACCATTCATCATCTTATAACCGCAATTACGGAAAGAAAAATGATTTTTTGTTGTCTGGTTTCATTGTTAATGTCGTTCATCAATAGCACCATAAACATTAAATGAATATTTAATTATTCACCCATTCATATACAGTGTCCGGCAGATTTTTGGCAACGAATGGGAAAACAAATTATTTCAAATTTCTCAAAAAATTTTATTCATCCTAAAAGTTTTTGCTTCTGCTCAAACTTAAATTGCATCATTCAAATTTCATTTATCTCCATTCGTATACAAGGGAGGTGGGATAATTTGAAAGTAGCTTAGGAGTAAAGTACCTTTATTTTTCAAAGTACACCTGGAGTTTATTCGAATAAATGACTCACAATTCAAAGAATATTCCAAATTTAGAATTACAGCCTCCTATTCCAAAAACAAGTTTTTACTGATTTTTTCTATTTTTTTATTCTCCATCGTATGTATTATGAGAATTTGTAATGTCATAGAACACTTATCATTGAATATTACCTGAATGACCATATGAAGTTAAGTTCCGTCCAACTATCAACTAGAACATTGCATTAATCGAACTTGGTGCCGACAAAATCTCATTTCTTGTTGCATTTGAGAAAAAAAAGATATTTTTTATATTAAGGTATAACAAATGACATCTGCAGATTAAAATCAATTGAAAGCAATCGAACTGTGTTGCAACCAACGTCAAAAGACAGGTCGTACAAATCCATAGTAGTACTCTAGAGTGAACAGAAATCTGGTATAATTCGCAAAGTTGGATTTGGAAAACAATGGTAAAATAGTAAAGAGTTTGATCTTGACATTTGATTTTTGTGTTGTTATAATGGCTGCACGGTTAAATCTCCAAGAAAAAATTGAGATTGTTTTAATACAACTATCGAACTTGTCGCGAAACTTCAAATATATTCAATGAGAGGCATCTGGGTAGAAATGTCCATTATGCAACGGTAACAAAAATTGTAAAAAAGTTCAAGGAGTCTGGATCAGTTGATAACAAACATAAAGTAACACACCAAAGAAATGTCACTGTAGATGAAGACGCTGCACTGGATATTGTTTTATGTGTTGTGGAGAATACAAGACTTTCGTTATCTGAAAGGCAGAATAATATTGGCTTTTCCGAACGGTCAATCAGGTGAGTCTTGAAAAGGAACAAATTCAGACCATACAAACAAAAATTCATTCATACACTCGAAGAAAGAGACTTCGATGCACGTTTGGATTTTGCTTTCTGGTTTCATGTCGAAGTTGAAGAAGATAACCATTCCTCCAGAAAAATTTTGTACACTGATGGAGCTACTTTCACATATAATGGTACAGTAAGCTCTCAAAATTGTAGATGGTGGGCAGATGGAAATCCAAATTTCAGAATTGAATGTGAGGATCAATATTGCTTCAAAATAAATATCTGGTGTGGAATCATGAATGATAAAATTGTGTGCCCAGTGTTTTCCGGCAAAATTTGAAGGCACAGAAGTATTTAGAAATGTTACAAACATTTTTATTGGATTACTTTGACAACTTTTCGCTACGTGTTAGAGCCAACATGTTTTTTCAACAAGATGGTACATCTGTTCACTCGACTCTAGAGGTGAGAGTGTGGCTGAATAGGGAATTCCCAAATAAGTGGATAGGGCGATACCCAAACAATACGTGGCCTGCTAGATCTCCAGACCTAACTCCTATGGATTTTTTCTCTGTGGGAATACCTCAAAGAGAAGGTCTACAGACAACGGCCTTTTAGATATATTCAACATTTGGAGGATACAATAAGAAATTGTTTTCTGATGATCACCCTGCAAATGCTCATAAACGTACACAAGGAAATTCATAGAAGAATCATGAGGTGCATTCAAAATGAAGGACGACACATCGAGTGATACAATAGAAGTTCCGTATTATATTATATTTCCTATTGAGTTTGCTTTCTGGATACCTTCATTTAAAGTGAATTGAGAATAAAGGTGTTCTCAGTTGCTTTTCGATGTTCACATATCATTTATAGCCTACGGTTATTGGTACGACCTGTCTTTTGACTTTGGTTGCAACACAGTTCGATTGCTTTCAATTGATTTTGAACTGCAGATGTCATTTGTTATACCTTAATTATAAAAAATGGCAACAAGAAATGAGATTTTGTCGGCACCAAGTTCGATTAATGCAATTTTCTAGTTGATAGTTGGACGGAACTTAACTTCATATGGCCATTCAGGTAATATTCAATGATAAGTGTTCTATGACATTACAAATTCTCATAATACAAAGGGTGGTGAATAAAAAAATGGAAAAAATCAGTAAAAACTTGATTTAGGAATAGGAAGATGAAATTCTGAATTTGGAATATTCTTCATATTGTCAGTCATTTATTCAAATAAACTTAAGGTGTATTTTGAAAAATAAAGGTACTTTACACCCAAGCTACTTTCAAATTATTCTACCTCCCCCGTATACGAATGTAGATAAATAAAATTTGGATGGTGCAATTCGAGTTTGAGCAGAAGCAAAAACTTTTATGAGGAATAACATTTTCTGAGAAATCTGAAATAAACTTTTTTCTTATTTGTTGCCAAAAATCTGCTGGAACCTGTACACTTTTGAAAATTAGGTAAGTATTTATTTTCAGTGATCAGATAATTTGAATAAGAGCAATTATACGCAAAGAACAGAATTTTTATCTAAACATAATTCTCAAATATATTGTATCTAATTTGAATGGCCTTGTTTCCCAGAATTTTCCAATACAATCTTATCGCATCAGTCCACTTTGTAATCTTTCATTCAGTTACAGTGAATTTGCTGGTCTAGAGAAATACCCGAATATCGAGTCGATTCACGTTTGCATTACAGAGTGCAGGCCTTGTGAATCACAGTCGTAAGTTACGCGTAGTATACGGATGGTGTGACGTCAGCATGAGGACTGCGTACAGTCTGCCGCTTAGAGTCTAAGTACCTCTGCACGAAACAGGAATTTAGGTTTCAACGTCTTTATAGCTATCGCAACGTCAATTTACTTGTTCCGTAAAATGAGACATATGAAAAGAATTTTCGTTTGGCTATCTACTGTGCGAAAACTATTGTAGATAGAAAAAAAAGTTTGGGGAAAAATTTGTGAACAATTCTTCGCTCTACAATTTCTATAGTAGCTATTTTTCACGTAGGATCAATTATGTTTGACTAAAAAACTCGCATAAATATTGATGTTACAGAAAAAAATATTGATAGAACATTTAATCATCTAGAAAAAAGTCTCTTGTATTTTTTGCGTCCGACAAACCGTTTAGGAGAAATATGACATAACGCGTTTTCCAAGATTGCCGCTAACGCCCACCTCTCCGAGCCACGCCAACTCAGAGTTATACTCAGGATCAACCCCCCCTATCAGGTGGGATGAAAAAATTGCTACTGTAACCTCATGTTTTACGGCGGCCATTTTTTTCCTGCCTACTGAACTAGTGGTAAAGAAGTGCTTATTGTGTAGTCGAGAAAATTTACGGTAAATAAAGTGTTGAGAATCAGTTAAACCTATTGAAGATGCGCTATATGTTCTTGCTAAGCGAATATTTTCACTATGGGCGTGGAAGACCTTATTTCACGAGGTGATTTGCAGCATAGTCATCCCACAGACATCAGAAAATGAAGCCACTGAACATGCATGCAGCCGAAAAAGACCTAAAATGATAAAATCAGTGTTTAAAAATCATATTGAAGCAATGTTTACAGTGTCGGTTCGAGATGTTCCTTACATTCACAACAATTTCTATAATAGTAGGCGAAACCACCGCTACCAAAAACCACCTATGATGTTATAGATATACCTTAGGAAAAGTAAATATTTCGACAATTAGACAAGAACATTTTCTATTCATTAACGATTAATATACAAAGATTGTTGTGTTTTCGTGCTTGACAAATATTCGCTTTAAAAAAAAAAAAAATTACTTTGTTTGGACATTTAGTTATTGCGCACATGTTTCGCAATTTTTCACCATGCATACGCTTGAAAATGGATACTACATTCCACTGGCATTTTGTTTACTTCTTGATAAATGAGAAAAAAAATACGAACGTGCTTTTAGGATATTTAGAAAACGCAATTTACAATGCAGTGTATGCAGTATGGCAATCGCAATTAGTTGGTTATCGCTTCCATCTAGGACAGCCTTGGTTTAAAAAAATTCAGAAACATGGACTAACGGCAGAATACAAAAAGCAAGAAAGCGAAATAGGGAAGGGGCTCAAATATACGTTTCAAAATCTTGTCAATGTTGGTGATTGTTTCGCGTTTGATTTCGCAAAAATACAACCTCAAGATGGGATAGTGTTGAAATACACAGACTATCTATTGGAATATTATATCAGTGAAGAAGCCAGTTTTCCGCCGGAATTATGGGCAGAGTACAGCGATAGCATCGAAAGAACCACAAATGCGTACGATTCTTTCCACTCTAGATTTGATTCTGATTTTTATTCTAGCCATCCCAACATATTTACGTTTATGGAGGTGCTGAAACAATTTCAAACTGATACCTATGTGAAACTTCAAAGTTTAACCGAACGAGTGAAAATTCGGCATTCTCCAGAACTTGTATGTACTGATATACGACTTTATAATTCAAGGGAAATTTCAAGTTTTTAATATGTAGCTCAAGTGTGTGCTGAATAAGTCTATCCGGAACTATATAATAAAATAAAACATGAATATATTGAACTGATTGTTTTTATTCAATATTTGAGGGACTCAATAACATTTGATATTATGGTAACTGTATGTAGCGATGCATTTGTGCAGGTGAGAAATACTAGCGTCAAGTTTATGGCACCTCTAACAGGTAAACGTGTCACTAAAAAGATTAACTGAATTTTCAGCGTCCAATTTAGGGATTCCCAAAAAAAACTTTTGTTAAAAAATAGCTTAAAATTATCTCATCACCCCATCTTACGAGGTAATCTGGAAAACGGTAAAAAGTGTGATCAAATAGCTATTTGTATATCGAGGTGGGAAACTGATCTATTTCCCCCAGCATATGGAGTCCATTCATACATTTTTTCTAACTTTCATATATTCTAATGGTTTGGGTAACTTACCAGAATTTTTTTCGATGACGAGAATATTACATTGTGTCATACATTTTATTTTTCGATTAGTAAATATGTGATATTAATCTATGAAACAGGCTGTAAACGAATGATTCAAGTGAGAAATAAACATGAAATTACTTCTCACTTCTTCTTAGAAACGCTTCCAAATATTCCGTAATTATTGGCGTAAAATTCTGAAATCCTCATAGTACAAGAGAGGACTGCAGAAAACCTGGCCAATCGAGTAACAGAATGAAATGTTTTTGAAATTTTAGTACTCACAGCAAACATGAGAAAACTCATTGACTGCCTGGGCAAAAGTGGTGGATAAGTTTTTTACGGCCTTTTTTCGGAAAAAACAACCATACCAATGTAGCAACAGATTAGCAATAGTTTCCAAAAAAATTAACTTTCGAGAGGTCTAGCGGTCTAAGGTACTAGTTCAAGAACCCCAAGAAATTTTACTGAGCCCAAGCAAGCGGAAACCCGATCCAGAGAGCACGAGGGAGAAGGCCCGCCCCCGCAGTTTTTGGCGCAAACTCAAAAACAGAAAGACATTCACGAAGAAATGACACAATTATTACTCATAATTATCAAACAAACACAAACACTTACAGACATACAGAACACCCTAACGGTGCAATCGCAGAAGATACAACAGCTCGTCGTAATGGTAACGGCAGTTGCGCTCCGGGACGCGTGGGGGAGACATGCCAATCTCTTCACGCGTTCCTAAGGTGCGTCAGCCGGGGGCAGAAACGGCGAGCTGAACACACACACAATACTCAAACTCGCAAACCCAAATCAAATCGACATAAAACAACACAAACACCTTCCACTACACCAAACAACTAAATAACTCCAAAAACCCCCAACGAAAACCCAAATTCACACAAGTACCATTGACTAACACACCTCTAACCAGGTTTTTCAATTTAAACTTTTCCTGGAAACCTAAGCACAAATAAATTATACAAAACAAACTACACACAACGGAAATACGACAAATTTCGGTATAAACATAATTTTGTAGGTGACTGAACAAACATTCACAAACAAACATGAGCTTGACTACACACTCAGATGATAGCGTTAAAACCTGCTGGGAGGGGTACATCCCTCGTTCTCTCGAAGGGAGCAGCCCGACTTTGGACCGACGCGTCTCTCGGAGTGCTGTAACGGCGCTCCGGGAGACGGTTCGGTTCGGTTCTCTCCGGGCTGCGGGTTACGCTTACAACCTGAAGTCTGTACATTATGTATATAGTATTGTATATTTTTGTAAATATTGATATCTAGTTAAGCCATGACATGTACCTTATAAAATACGACAATAACTATTATTGGATTGGTGCTGGTTCACGAAGGGAGCTTGGGTGAGCGTGGGTTCAAACCCTAGCTCAAGCAGTTTATTTTAATTTTTTCGAAATTGAAAAAACTTTTTGACGAACAAAATTAAACCGACAAAAAAATCAACTGAAAACCCAAAAATAATATAAACATTCTTAGTCTTAACGATAATTGAGCTCCTAAACTAATGTGAGTAACTAATTTTGATTCGGCACCAAACAAACAATTATCGAGGATCATTATATTACTTTGAAGAAGTAATCAGAACGCCGCTGTGCATCTCGCTGTCATCATTTCACGCTTTACCCAATTCAATTGCTAGTTTGTTTGGCGCCGACTCAAAATTAGTTACTCACATCAGTTTAGGAGCTCAATTATCACTAAGACTAAGAATGTTTATTTTATTTTTAGCTTTTCAGTTGATTTTTTCGTCGGTTTAATTTTTTGTTAATGAGTTTATATTTTTCAATTTTTTGTGGCTGAAATCTACTAATTACTACTCACTTAATTTTTGATTACTTCCAAAATACTTACTTACCTAGCTTACTTCAACTATTAACTGTTAAATAATATGATTATCTACTTTAACTATTTATTTTTATATAATATAAATTATTTTTGGAAGTTTTGGTTAGTTGATTTCATCACTTTGTATATAATTCCATCCTTCCATAGAATGTAATTATTGTGACGGATGTAGGAGGATCTGTCAAAGTCAACTACATATTTTCTACCCATAGGGGTGTATTATTCCACGCCAAATTGAAATATGATCAACAATGAGATATACCGTATCTAATAAAAAAAAAATCCAAATCGGAAAACCCACTACTAAGTTATGCCTAATAGAATCGGTTGACGGACCAAAATTCAGAGGGTGAACGATCAATATCCTTCATTTTGCTCATAGGGATGGATTTTTATGTTCAAATTCAAATGGGACCAACTTCGAAGTACACCTTATTCAATGAAGAAAGAATCATCGGAATCGAACTGCTCTGTGAAAAGTTATGCGTGATCATACATAAAAAAATATGCGGCGTCTAGAAAAACTCCTCCTTTTTGGTTTCGTCGGTTAAAAAAATATTTCGAGGGGTGAGAACCACAAATAGGTAACTGCAAATTAGTGATTTCGACACAAACGCAAATTAATATTTTCCTAATAGTTGTATTTCTTGTGATGAATTATTTCTATTTGACATTGTGTAAATTTTTTCAAATAGAAATCATAATAATGCAACACAAGAAATAAAAATGTTTATTAATTTGCGTTTTTCTCGAAATCACTAATTTGCAGTTTCCTACTTGTAGTACTCACCCCACGATTCGTTTGGGGCGAATATTCGTCTCAAAACAAATCATTTCTCATGTCTGAGAGTTGACTGCAGAAATCCTGACTGATCGAGTAACAGAATGAATTGTTTCTACAAGCATTTATTTAATTTCACATAATATGTATGTGTTCAGTTCAAATCTTGTAAGTGAATTTCAACCTACGCCTAGTTGTCCGAATAACCTGAAATTTGGCAGGTGTTCATAATTCCGGTGAGAATGCATTATAGAATTTTTGCAAAAAAAAACAATAGTGGACGAGTTTTGTGATTATAGTTCGACTCTATTCAAAATTAGTATTTGGGGATTTTTGGGATCGGACATCATGACTTCTTTATCAGAATTCATGAATTCAGGATGGCGGCTCTAAGATGGCGACGAATTTTGTGATTTTAGCTCGATTCTATTCAAAATTGATGTGTGGGAGCTTTTGGCGTCGGACTCTGAAGTCTCTCACACACCAATCGAGCTATAATCCCAAAAGTCGTCGCCGCCATCTTGAATGCATGAATGCTGGCAAAGAAATCATCATTTCCGATCCCAAAAATCCCCACATAATAATTTTGAATAAATCGAACTATAATCACAAAACTCGTCCACCATATTGGAGCCGCCATTTTTTTTTTGCAAAAATCTCATAATGCATTGTCACCGGAATTATGAACACCTGCCAAATTTCACGTTATTTGGACAACTACAGGTAGGTTAAAATTCACTTACAAGATTTGAACTAAACACATACATATGTGAAATTGAATAAATGCTTGTGAAAACATTCCATTCTGTTACTCGGTCGACCACGTCTTCTACAGCCAGGTGTCAGACATGTGAAATTTGTTTTTAGACGAATATTCACCACAAAAAAATCATTTCTTAATTTCGAATGAAAAAAATTAAAAAAAGCTGGCCGAGCTGGGGTTTGAGCACGCGATCCCTTCGTGAACCAGCACCTCAGATCGCTAGACCACTCGGAAGTTAATTTGTAATGAAACTGTTACCAATCTGTTGTTACATTGATATGGATGCTTTTTCCAAAAAAAAAAGCCATAAAAAACGAATGCACCACTTTTGCCCAGGTAGTCAATGATTTTTCTTATGTTTGCTGTGAGTACTAACATTTTAAAAACATTTAATCCTGTTACTCGATTGGTCAGGTTTTCTGTAACCCGCCCTCAGCCTATCAGTATCGGTAGATATGTCAGAGAAGAACTCAAATATTTTCTGGGGTTAACCTGAAGATATATACTGGGCGACGGGCATCAGAGCTGTGCCGAACACTGCCGAAAAGTGCTTCGAGCACTAAGCATTAAGTACTTTTGAAAGGGGCTCCCGAGTCCAGAGCAATAAGCTCTTTACTTTATGAAGTGCTCGCGATTACTAAGCACTTTCAAAAACTAATTGGATTAAGCACTTTCAGGCGGTTTCTCTGAAATATGCATAATATAAGGACGCGTGCGCGATCAGTAGTTCTTGAGGGTGCCACCGGTCGAATTTTTATTGTTTCGATAAAATTCATAGATTCATCGGTAAGGAAACATTTTTCGGGATTACTAAGCACTATGCCTTTTCTTGAAATGCTAGAAGAACTAAGCACTGGGCACTGGTTAAAAAAAGGGCTCGGTGGCTCAGTGCTTACCAGCACCAAAGTGCTTTAACACGTAGACTGCCTTGGGGGGTCAACGATGTCCACCACTTGAGATAATTTTAGTTTTTCCACACTGGCCGTGGTGGGTCAACGTTGTCCACCATGCCTCTTTACAGATCAGGCCGCGGTGTATCAGAGTAGTCCACCAGAGCCATGCTCAATATATAGGGAATGTTTAGAATACTTTTGGGAGTATCTTAGTGTAGTTGGTTTTCGTGCTGGTGCTCTAAGTTGTCCACCACGGCCGAAATTTATGTACAATATATTTTTGAAGTTTTCTAACCACTTTAAATTCATTTCATGATCTGAATCAAACAATATAGGCAAGAAACACAAATCTTTAATTCAAAAATAAGTTTTTTTAATCTTAGCAGGTAAAAAACTATTCAAAACAATATAATAACAAAATAGTTGAAAACACATTTTTGTTAAGCAACTATATTTTCAATTTTGAAGAATGCGTTTCAAAAAAGCATTCTAGGCACGAATGCTTTTTGCATATGTCGCAACGGTGTTTTGTATTTTTGCAAGTTTTCTTCCCATTTCCTTGAGATGTTCTTTGTAACAATGAAAATACATCGTCGGCTTAAGTCACTGTGGTCGCGGTGAGTTGACGCTGTCCACCACGTTTTTCACTGGTGATGATATGTTGTATGTTTGATAATTTTTTTATGAATTTCAACAAAAGAAAGGATGGCCATTATGAACCGTCAAATTACCTTTCCTTGGCGGCACTGTACGTGTTATGTGCTTTCACAAGCACTGAGCACAATGCTTTGGCACAGCTCTGATAGAAATGCCAATTTTTGCGAAAATCACATTTTTCACGGATTCGAGATCGGGACATTTCAGAATTGTACTTCAATAATTACGGAAGATACGGAGGTGTATTCATGAGACATATTCTGATTTTTCAGAAAAGACCATTTTGAACAAAAATATGTATCAGTCTCTGGTTTGAAGTAAAATTCTGAAATTATCGGTAGATGAGCTCAAATAAAATATGAGGTTGACCTGAGTGACATACACTGCGCGCCAGGAGCGATGGAAATACCCCTTTCCTGCGAAAAATAACAATAAGTGGCGGGATAAGCTCAAAATTTTCACAGATTTGTAATGACATCAACACCAATACCAATAAACTTTTTCGCTGAAAAATTTTAAGCTCTGAAAAATCTGAATGTATCTCTCTTCTCATGGAAACAACCCCGTATGTAATTCTGAAATTATCCCGATCGGTACATATACCAGAGATGACCTTGAATATTATCTGTAGTTGACCTGAGTGTAATACACTGCGCGCCAAGAGCAATGGAAATACCTATTTTTGCAAAAAAAAAAAGGTCATGTAGATTTGTAATGACAGCATCGAATTTATTACCAATACTCATTTGTCGTAAAAAATCCTGCTAGTATTTTTTTTTTTCACAAAAATTGACATGTCCTTCGCCCCTGGAGGCAGTGTTTATCACATCACTCAGAAGATATTCAGATTCACCTCCGATATATCTACCGATCGTGGTGAGAATTTCAGAATTTTATTCCGATAATAACATAAAATACGGGGGTGTTTCAATGAAAAGAGAGACATATTCGGATTTTTCAGAGCTGAAAAATGTTCAGCAAAAATAAGTATTGGTGATAAATTTGATGTCTTGATCACGAATCTGTATATATTTGGAGCTTATCTCGCCTCCTATGTTTCGTAAAAACTAGTATTTTCATCACTTCACTTTCTGGAATATCTACCGATTGTGAGAAATTCAGAATTTTACTCCAAAAATTACAGAAGATAAAAATTTGCCTCGAATAAATATTCATCATCATCATCAGAATTCATAATCATAATGAATTTCTTATAAAGAAGTCACCCGATAGTAATGAAACCATTTTGAATCTGCCGATTTCTTGAATAACATTCGTGTTTAATTGAGGTGCAAGGGAAAGATACAAGAAGGTCTTCAAAATTGGGACCGAAACGTCAAAATTCTCAAATTTCAAGACGCAGTTCAATCCGGACTTTCAATATAGGCTTATGTGTTTAAAATAGCTTTGCAGAATCTCAGATTTTCCAGACAATATATTGGCATTCCAAATAACTTCCCCAAGTTGTTGATTAACGAAGAGATGGGCAGTTTTAGAATTTATCTGGAAATTGATTGGAAACAATATACGAAATAGATGATACGTCATGAAAAGTAGCAGCGCCAATCATCTTTCTCGAACTGGATTCGATTTTTCGATGTATTATTGAGTTTCAATATACTCAACTTTCCGTTGCGTGACCTATTTCCCAAAAAGCAATGAACATCATTACTGGCACACACAATGATTTCTACCTGATAGTGAAGTGGAATCAGATAATTTCTAAGTCATCCACTTCATATCTGATCTGATTGAATTCCCTTTTCATCTATAATGTGAGAAAATTCATTGTTGACATTTTTTTTATTTTTGAACCTTTTAGCGGTAAACTTTATATGTATTTGGATCAAGTGCATTGATAACTTCTTATAAGGATTATGAAAAATACGTTATATCAAAATATCAATAAAAGGAAAACATTCTCAATTGAATATTAAATTGACAGGTTTTAATGTCAAAAAAAATAACTTCAAAGAAATAATTTCTGGTTAGTACTCTCTTTTGAAAAATATTTGTTTTTGCCCATTCATCTATACGAGTTCTCAATTAAGACTGGAAAAGAAAATCAAATAACTATCTAAATAAAAATGCAAATTTTCACTCTCAGATTTTTTTCTTTTGATTGGGTCCTTTCTCAATATCTATATAGAAGTAGTTCAATGTTCAACGTGGCTTCAGCCGGAAAAGTAGTTGTTTTCATTTTCAGCGTGCTTTTTTCTATTCACAGAAATATATTTCTATACAATATTCAATTGAGAATGTTTCCCTTTTCACAAGAATACCCCACAAGAGGTATGGAAGATAGTAACTAAAGTTTATCTTTCAGTCGCAGAGGATTGTACATCTGATTTTATGAACATCCTGTTCATATTCTTAAACAAATCAATCAATAACCTTGACTTACATGGAATTCAAGCGGAAAATAAGATAGTTATTCATAGTTTAACATATAGGTGCTTCTCAAAAGAAATTCATCTGAAAATATGATTATTTCATATTATATCAATATTTAAAAACGGAGATAAACAAAACATCAAAAATTATCGAACTATTAGTAAAATATGCATTTTTGGAATGAAAAACGAAAAAATTATTCACAATATAATTCTTGATAAAACCGAAGAACAAAAGAGCAACGCGGTCTATCTCATCTCAGGTCAATATATATATATTTATATATATATATATATATATATATATATATATATATATATATATATATATATATATATATACAGTATCGGAAAGTATTTATCTTGGGTACGGTGGTTTCATGAGAGCGTAAAGAATAGCTTGCTATATGTTAGAGAGCATTACAATTTCTCCTCGACTCGCTCGAGGAAGGGATAATTACGTCACGACACAGAGATAGGAGAATCAGGGCGGTCCCGGCGGTCAGCTCAGGACGTTAGTATCATACCAGCAGCAGTCGGGAGAATGTGTGCGATAATTTCACTTCAGATAATTTGAAAAAATTAAACTGAATCATTGATTCAATTCAATCTGTCGGACGACATGTAGATCAAAATATCTTTGGTGCCGTGGTGGCCGCGAAAACAAAAGAAAATTCTCAAACATAAAAAAGCAAACGATATTTCTCTAAGACAATAAAAACAAAAAACTTATTTCTAACAGAAAAACAATTATTTCTTGAATGGAGAGAAAAAAAATATTCACAAGAAGAGATAAACCAAATTAAATATTTTGTGTACGGAATTATTTTATTAAACAACAAAAACACCAACAACAAACCACCATTTTGGGCCAAACAATAGTCGAATCTGAAAGATGAGGGCCAAAAAAGCCTGAAACCGGTATGCGGATTGTTAGGTGAACACGACATAAATTAAACATAATCGAGCTTATCAGAGAGAAACATTTGCATTCAATGTCCATTTATATGGAGGTATGCATGGATTTTTAGGTGAATATCATTCAACGTTCTGCGTGGTATTTGCCAGGAAAGTAGTTGTTTTTCACCTGAGATCTACCATTTTCTGGTTCAATTTATATTGAATCTTTTATGTGAAGAAAACCGTTTAATTCGATTTTTCTATTTATTCCACTTCACATGGCGTTTATCTTTCACTATATGCTAGTCGGACTTGCCACTCCTACTGAGAAGGAATCTTTTATTTAGAAACCTATCGAGGTGGAGATTTTCGGAGTGTTTCTTTCTGTCACTAGGTACCGCCAGTTAGAAGTTTTCTTTTCCGGCGTACCTATAGGTGTTATAGACTCGATGATGGTTTTGGTTATGTTGTGTCTCGCTTCAGCCAGAGCTCTTCGGACCTTTGGCTGGTTAACTACTCCGTACTGATGAGGGCCAAAAAAGCCTGAAACCGGTATGCGGATTGTTAGGTGAACACGACATAAATTAAACATAATCGAGCTTATCAGAAAGAAACATTTGCATTCAATGTCCATTTATATGGAGGTATGCATGGATTTTCAGGTGAATATCATTCAACGTTCTGCGTGGTATTTGCCAGGAAAGTAGTTGTTTTTCACCTGAGATCTACCATTTTCTGGTTCAATTTATATTGAATCTTTTATGTGAAGAAAACCGTTTGATTCGATTTTTCCAATAGTCGAATCTATTGTACTTTCTCTGCGGTTGTGTAAATGGGTGGCATGTTTTAAAAGGTAATAATTGTCACGATCTTGTGTTTTCGCAACCACGGCTCGGCAAGCTATGCGCTGTGTCGCATTGCCACGTGGTCAGTTAATGCGTCGGGTGGGGTAACAGGAGGGGCGCACAGCAGTGCGTCTCTCTTGTTTATGTGGTATTATCATATCATTGCGTTCTTTGTTGCTTGTGTAGATTTCTGTCTATACCCCAGATAAAATGTTTCCGATACTGTATAAATATAAGAACACGCTAATCAGTCTCACCCATATACTGTCAAGATTGACTCGGCTATGACCACTCTCCATCAACAATTATTCTTCTACAGGGCTGTTACGGATTGGAACGAGCTCCCAAAACCAATTTTCCCAGATAACTATAACCTTTAGTTCTTCAAAAAGAGGGTCCACAACGATATCCTTTATTTATTCCCTCCCCCAACCAATGGTTGCAGTGCGGGCCGCTCGCTGCCCACACTATGGGTCTACCCTTTTGCGTCCATTTCCAGTAAAAAAAAACAAAGATTGGCCAACAGTAAATAGCTGGTTGCCAATACCGAAGAAAAAAATATATGTCCGGTAAGACTGTTCGAACTAATTTTGAAAAAACGAGGACACTATATCACATGTCAAAAGTTTGTTTTAACTTCAAATCTTTTCTGGCAAAAAACGAATTCGAAAAGATGATATAAAAATTATCCTATTGGAATAAATGAACTGGAATATTCGACTTGGATGTCAAGCGAGTAAATATTGCGAATCATTAAAAAACATTTTCAAAGACAAGCTTTCATTCAAGCCCTGTACTAAAACGTATAAAATAAATTTTAGTCATCGCTGACAATGATTTAATTATTTTTTGTTGAATTATTTGGTTTCAAAAAGCTTGTCGTGCGAATTGTTTATAAAAGTAGATATCAATTAATTTCATTGAACAATGATTGGTTGGTAAGTAACAACTTGTCGAGGTATTAATTTTATGACACTTCCCGCTCCAAATTTTTTGAAACCAAATAATTCAACAAAAAATAATTAAATCATTGTATGCAATGACTAAAACTTATTTTATACGTTTTAGTACACGGCTTGAATGAAAGCTTGTCTTTAAAAATGTGTTTTATTAGTTACTTTAATTTTCCCTTTTTAGTTAGTTCGCCTTAATCTGTTCATTTCTAATAGAGCATCGTTATTACAAGGCCTCTTCCCTTAAGTTTTGAGCTGAAAGAAATCATGATTTCCGACCCCAAAAACTCCCACACAGCACTTCCACTCGTCCTCCATATTGGGGCCGCCATCTTGAATTTATGGATTTTTATAAAAAAAAACATAATCTCCAACCCTGAAAATCCCCATATACCAATTTTGAATCTAATCGGACCATAATCACAAAACTCGGCCGCCATATTGGAGCCGCCAATTTTAAATTTATGAATTTTGACAAAAATTTCATAATCTCCAACCCCGAAAACCCCCAAATTTGAATGATTTTTTTTCTCTAACAAAAATTCCATACTGCATTGTCGCCAAAATTATGAACACCTGCCAAGTTTCAAATTAATCATACGACTAGAAGTCGGTCAAAATTCACTGGCAAAATTTGACCGTAACCAACTAACGCAGACATGGGCTGATATATCAGAACTTGGAGACATACCAGGAAGGAAGAGACCCACAATAAAGTGCTGAATTGAATTCCAGCAAAGCCAGTAGCCATACTGATAAGTCGTTTGCTTCAAGTACAAGAGGCCGTGGGTTCGAATCCTAATCCCAGTAACAATTGTTACATTAGGGTAAGCACCCTATAATTTTTTTTATTTCAAGATGGTTTTTTTATTTCCGGCAATTTTGAGCCATGAATGCATTTCCCAAATTGAATCAAGTAAAATATTGAAAATGGAAAATAATACGAAATAATCGCATTATTACTAGGAGGCGATTCAAACGAAATGAATTATCAACCACTTCACCTCCAACAGGAGGGTAAGCTTGGTTGTTTGGACTCCCCATGCTCCCATGCTCCAAATTTCCCCTCCTCTCCAACTTCTTCAAGAGTGGAACAATAAATTTGTATACATTTTCATCACTGAACTCTAAATAGTTTAGTTCAGCACTGTAACCATAAATGGTAAATAAATATGTTGAAGATTGATCACGCGGGAGGCTCGGGTTCGATTCCAGTTCAAGGATTTTTTTTTAATCAATTCCAGATACAAACATATTTTATTTCGTAATGAATTTTTTATTTATTTTCGGTGAGTTCAAGAGCCGTGAATGATCATTGTGAGTGAACAAATCTGTAAAACGAAGCATTTAGAAATCAAACGATAATTATTCAGCACGTTTCCTTCGATTTTCGGAACGAGAATTGTTGTAACTTTGAAAATTCAAATGTAACATGAATTCTGGTAATTATATCCAGTTTGAAATATTATTCGTGCTAGAATATGGAATATAGGAATGGCAAATCGATCACTAATAAAATATATACAGTGCTTGTCAAAAGTCCACTCCCCCCCCTCTTATTTGTGGAACGATTAAACATAAACAAGTGAAATTTGGAAACTGAATATTGAAGGTTGTAAACTTCCCTACTAGTGATAATAGATGACGAAATCGTCAAAGATGACGTCACAAGGCCATTGTGACCAATTATTTTAAATGGAACCCTACGGCAAGCGACACCTCTTTCAAAAGGTATCGAAAAAACCTATTCAATGATACTAATTTTGTTTGTGTTTATGGCAGTTTTAATGACTCATCAGTAAACATTAAAATTCAAATTCCATTCAGTATGATATTAATTACAGATTTAAGAATCAGTATCTACTTGAAGAAATTGTTCGAAGTGACCTACATTTACTTCCTGACAGTGAAATAACCTATTTTTAAACTCTTCTCGTACTTTTGCAAATGTGTCTGCGAAAACAGCCTCACATTCTGCAACAATACGTTGTTTTCAAACGTCAATATTGTCAGGTTCAGTGGCGTAAACTTTCGATTTAAAGTACCCCAACAGAAAAAAATCCAAAGATGTGAGGTCCGGTGATCGTGCTAGCCATTCCGTTGAACCTCGTCGTCCAATTCATCTACCACGATACTCCTCATCCAAATACCGTCTTACTGCACCGTAATAGTGTGGAGGAGCACCATCCTGTTGGAATGTTATTTCCAAATTGCCGAATTCATCTGGATTATCTTCCAAAATTTCAAGGATTAACGGTTCTATTGCGTTTTGCAACAGCTCCAGATAAACCCCACCAGTTAAATTAGTATTTAGAAAAAGAAGCCCAACGATGTGGTTTCCCAGGATACCTGCCCAAACATTCACCTTCTGGGGAAATTGGGTATGTTTTTCACGAAACAGGTGAGGATTTGCGTCACTCCAATACCTCACATTCTGTGAATTTACTTTCCATTTAGATAGAAAGTACTTTCGTCACTAAAACAAATTGTTTTCACTTAGTCTGGCTGTTGGTTAATTTTAGTTTCCATATTTTCATAAAATTCTAGTCTTCGGTCTGGGTCGTCATCTGAGAGTTGATGAACCATTTTTAATTTGTATGGATGAAATTTGTTTTTTTTTCAACACCCTGTGTACTGTACTTCGACTGACTTCACAGGTAGATGCAACGTGAGTTGTTGAAGAAGTAGGATTAACCATTACTTCTGCCAGTATATCAATTTTTTTCTCATCAGAAATTTGTGGTCTGCCAGATTGTTTCGCATCATTAATACTACCCGTTGTTTCAAACTTACGAAGAAGCTCCCTTGAATAAGTGCTCGAAACGGGGCGATCGGGAAACCTCTCATTAAAAATGCGTTCTGCTGCATGAATAATTTGTCCAGTTTCACCTGAAATTAGGATCGCTGCTACTTTATCACCTAAAGCACGTACAATTTCGCTTCTTGGAGCACTTAAACGTTCGGCTCACAACAGTTTAACAATTTATTGAAATGTACAAAAATATTAAAAGTACCAAAAGCTGCTAAAACAGTTAAACGTTCGATCAACAATACACAAATTATTAAATGTGCAAAAACTTGGTCAATTAAAAACGTCGAATTAGGGAGACTAACAAAAACGTCAGCTTATTCGACAACTATCCAGAGGCGAAGCTTGAATTTGGAACTTTAGAATTAACTGATTTAATTCATCACAGCTTTGCGTTTTTTAAAAGCGAGTTGCCAAAACTGCCATAAACACAAAGAAAATTGGTATCATTGAATAGGTTTTTTTGATACCTTTTGAAAGAGGTGTCGCTTGCCGTAGGATTCCATTCAAAATTATTGGTCACAATGGCCTTGTGACGTCATCTTTGACGATTTCGTCATCTATCATCACTATTAGGGAAGTTTACAACTTTTAATATTCAGTTTCCAAATTTCACTTGTTTATGTATAACCGTCACATAAATAAGAGGGGGGGGGGACTTTTGAGAAGCACTGTACAGTAATTGATTCATAGAATCGTTATTTCGTTCGTGGTTAAAATAAAGTTTCAAAATAAATCTTTGTTTCATGATATCAAGAACAAAATTAAAGTTCTAATGAAACAAGAATAATAAGTTAAACACTATAAAAAACACATTTTATTTTATCTAGGACAAGGTACAACTACACACAAAACAATAATAAAACTCTGAAAAACAACAAAATTGAAAATATTCTTCAGTCTTACCTATCATCAAATCAACCAAAATAAAAACAAATTACATTCACAACAAACCTTCAATAATGTTTATTTATTAGCACGTAGGTATACCAAATACTCCAGTTTGATGATAATCAAGTAGACCATGTACTTCGTACTTCCTCAAATGGATGGAAATGAGAATCAGTTTGTAAAAAAATGTCTGCAACTAATGGATGGAAATAAGTATCGGTTTGTGAAAAGCAGCTCATATTTTACCTTGCAAAATAATATTTCCAGGAATTTCAGCGTCAACTCGAATAACTAAACATTCCATGTTTGACGTTGGGTTCCTAACTCAAGTCCATAGTATAGTTTCTATCATTAATTTTTCGATGATAATAACACTAGAAGAATTATTCGGAAATTATTGCGTGGTTTGTCATAATAAAAAATACATGTGTAAACAATAAACTGCTATTTTCTGACAAATATAGGAATTGGAAAATGATCATGTCATCAGTCGTCTATCGATTGCGGGCAGCACCTTCATGCGCGACTGGCCGTACCAAACACTTGGTGGTCACGATCGCCACTGTTTCAAACAGTCTCTCTATTTTTAATTTGTCTATGGCCCGTACTCTGAAAAAGATTCAAGTCCTGGCTGGCTATGTCGATGTTGTCACTTTTTTTCATCGTGAGGCGAGGTCGCCTTGTCTCGATATTTATAAGGATTATGGCAGAGCGGCGACGCGTATGGTTTATGGTGGTATGATTGTTATCGTTCGGTTGTTTACACTTTGTGGATTCCGACGTGGTTTGAATTACATTTTTCTGACTTCAAATACCGGAGATACATTTTCATTTCTTTTTAGTGGCTTTTGGTGGTTCGTAAAGCCGCAAAATTAGTACTTTCGTTTGCAAATTATTAGGCAAGAACAACTGAAAACAGCCTGGCGTCGTGAAATCTGGCCAAATGGCGCTTTAAGGTAGTTGTCGCGAAGTCCACTTCCAATCAGATTGAGTTTACATCTATACCACTTTTAGTTAACATTATTACCTGTATCGTATTTAATTTTTGGAATGATTTACGGCATCGAAAGCGAGATATAAGGTTTTATAGTTGCAATGTAATCCCTATAGTGAGCTACCGCGGAAACCACATTTTAAAACCATCATTCAGATCTTTTTGAAAAACTAGTATATTATTAAAACGTAAGTAACAGATTTTACAGCAAAAATTAAACCCGCGTAGCCATCTAGTTATTTAGTTATTGCCATAAGAAGTTTCTAAATTATTGCGTATGAGAAGTGCAAGAGGGGGAAGGCTGAGAATCGTGGCAACGCCACACACGAGCGCTCGTGATTGAAATAAGCGAGAGCGCGAGGGTCTTGGTGTTTTGAATTGAACTGTGTTTTGGAATGCACATACTTATGAATAATAATTGTGAACATAAACAAAAATGATTCAGATTTCTAACTAGCTTATAAAATATAACGTATAAATCTAGAAAAAATATAAAGAACAATGAATGTAATATTATTTATTTTTAACTATCACACTAAATAATCACATGATTGACTAAACATTCATTTTCAAATCAATAAAGATTTTAGTTAATGCTTTCATATTTTTAGTAATTCTAGGTTTTCCATTTTCCAATTTTTCAGTTAGGTGATTAATCGTAGTTTCTTCTCCTTCATAGTGATACACTTGTTTCAGAAAATCGTATGTTATATTTTGTTGCGCATTTTTTTTTCAATAAATCTTATGATATAACATTTTTTAAGGCACTTAAATTAGGTAAATTACAAGTCGAGACAAACTCATTGATTTTCTGGAGATTTTCTTGTCAAAAATAATTCTTATATTCGCTTTGAAAACAAAAGCATGTTTTCGAAAGAAATATTTTACATCTCAGTATGATGTTCATCCCGCAATATGCACTGCATTCGTAATGTTCTTCGGTTGTATGGCCCTCACACAATTAGTAATCACAGTTTTTAAATGTTCTCTATCCCTTGAAGGACGATGTTTGTAATCTTCGTTCTTCAATAAACTCCAAAAGAAGAAATCCATTGGGGTTAAATCTGGTGAGCACCTGGCATTGGATACTCTGAGTAACGTCCTATCCATTTTCCATTGAATGTTTCATTTAAAAATTGTCGTATTGCTACACTATAGTGAACACTAGCTCCATCTAACTGATACCAAATTCTGTATCTTTGTCTACGCGGCATTTGATTTAAAATTGGTGATAAATGTTGTTGTAAAAATTGAAAATATCGGTTGGCATTAAGGTTTCCATCAATGAAGAAGAGACCAATCACAGTATTGTTTAACAGCCCACATAAGACATTTACCTTAAATGAGTATTGGGCCTTGCACTCTATAGTGAAGTGAGGGTTTTCTGTAGCCCACCATCTACAGTTCTGTGAACTTACTGTTCCATTAGTTGGTAATGTTGCTTCATCAGTCCATAAAATATGTATTTGGGAACCGTGCGTTTTCTTCGTATTCTTCCTGATACCATGCGGAAAACTCAAATCTTGGAATAAAATCCCTTTCTTTTAAAGTATGTATACATTTTGGTTTGAAAGCTTTGAATTTATTTTTTCTTAAAACAATTTGTACAGTAGTAAAAGGAACATCAACAGATGTCGATGTTTGTTTAATTGATGTCTTACCATTTTCGATAACTTTTAAACACACTTCCTCTTCCACTTCTAAAGATACTTTTGCAGCTGTGTGAGGTTTTTTGAAATTGTTATTAATACTGCCTGTTTCTTTAAATAAATTTAAAATACGAGATACTGTAGTGTGATTTACATCGCGATTAGGATGCCTGGCATTGAAAATGTCTGTAACTTGTCAGCTTGGAGTATTTTCCCCATACAACAATATAATTTCAACTTTTTCTTCTTTTGTAAGCATCTGAATATTATTTAAATAGTACTTATTATCTAACGTTAACAAAATAAGCAAATAACAATATCTACGTAATAAATATTTGGCAAATATGTCAAGTACTTAATGTCAAACATTCGTTTGTTTTCAAAGCCAACTTAAAACAATTATTTTGGACAAGAAAAACTCCACAAAATAAATGTAATTAGTTTGTGCCGAAATACTTATTTTATTTTTATGTTTTGTGATTTGATATTGTAACGAACCTAGGCCGGACCTGTCGCCTCATTCATTGCCATCGACAATGATGATGTCATCCCCGGCGATATTCGGGAACAATCCAGTCGCGCCGCCGCGGATAACAACGGTCAATATTGGAAACAACTGGAACCTGCTGGTTGCCAACCGCCAGAATTGGAAAGATCGAGAATTCTGTAACGGAGATAAATAGGCAGCACTCAAGAGGGCACGACAGTCTCAGGAGCCGATAGAATCGAGCGATACAGTGGCGTAGTTAGTAATATAAATTAGTTGTAAATTTAAGTGTGAAATAAATTAGTAAAACCAAGTTAAGTTTATTTACGTTACAATATTATTGAATAGTAAGTTCTTGTTACAATACTGTATAATTTTGAGCAATTTTCGGTGATAACAAAAAATAAAAATAACTTTGCACCAAAAACTTTGAAAATTATTTTACTCTTCAAAATAATTAACCGTGGTTAACACAATAGTTGTGTGATTTGTTCTATTACAGAATTTTCAAATAAACCGTCGTATATAGGATATTGTCTATTTATCGTTTTAGCAATTTTTTTTTCGTAGTGCCCATTTCAAAAATAAAATTCCATTCAGATGGCCATTACTTCAAATCTAGATGTATTTTTTAATGCTGAACAAGTTTTCTAAATAACATTTCCCGATATTTTTCAAAAAAAAAATTTTTGAAGGCTCCTTGTATATTACGTGTGTTTTATTATATTTTGTTGGTGCATGTTAGTTTTAGGGAATGCACAAACTTTTACCAAGAATAAATTTTTGTCGCAAAACCCTTAATAAATAAGTTTTCCATATGGTGCACACTTTGAGGATGACAGTGTATACACCAAACAATCACTGGCAATTAATAAGATCAATCTTCTCAAAAGCATAGCTGAGGAAGAATATGTTGAATGCTGCGGAATATCGTTTAACGTAAACAATGGCAGTTTTTGTCATTCAATGTATACAAATCACCTTCGGGTGATGTTTAAATTTTCTTAAAGAAAATGGGCTGTGTCTTAGCCAAAGTAATTAATTGTTATGACTATGTTATGATTTGTGGGGATTTTAATATAAATCTCCTGAAAATAGACTACTTTCTCATGCACCCCTCAATGCAGTACAATGAATCAGTTTTAGATCTCCACTTGGTGACCATTTTGGCCTTGATATTAAGCTTGATTACAAAATTATTCCTGAAACTATAAAAAAAAACACAAATATAATTTTCGTAATTTGTCAGACTCAAACCTCTCTATCCTATCACTAGATATCAAGAATGAAGCTTATCTTGGAGTATTCCACTCTCCTAATGATATTGATCATATCTTAGGATTTTACTTTGATCTAGCCTGTAAGTGGAAAACATAATGACACACTCCTCTATCAAATGGATCAACGATGAGATTATAATTTTTTTTACTGAAATTAAGCAATTATTTTATTAATGAATATTCTCACTATTCTCAAGAATTAACTTGGTATTATGATATTAAAATATAGCCTTGAAATGATATCACATTTTTTATATACCATGTAATTTGACAGTGTGTACTCTTGATAGATGGATTGGGAGTGAAATTAATTTGAAAAATATGTATGATGCGTTATTGTTATGGCAAATTATATTTGTGTAACAACACGAGTTGAACAAATATTGATCCATATTCTGTTACTTACTTTTTTATCTCCGTGTACCTATATGATAAAGCTTAAAGATATATATTTCCAACTCTAACACTCTTGTATTTGTTGGTTAGGTGTACATTCAAATATTCTGTATTCTGTTTGGTGTGGAGTGTCAAGGTCTATTGTACCCCCTTCTGCCTCCCAGCCGTTTAAGATGTCTCAACGACTAGAGCAGTTCCTCCAGTCATATGGCTTTGAAATATATATATTATGAAAGTTTCTAAAAAAAATATTTCCGCAAGCCTCTGTTTCCAGGGAATTATCATAACAATAACTGGACTATTGATTTGTTAGACATTCATAAAAAAATAACTTCATTTTAATCGTAGATTTTTCAATTCACAGAAAAATCTTTCTATCAATATTCAATTGAGAATGTTTCCCTTTTCAACTGGACTATGTTGCTATCACAACAATATGTGCTGTGAATATAGGCAAGGCATCTCTAGATTGCTCTGAGATAAAACCCCTCGTATAAAACAGAAGTTTCATATGAAAAACTGTGAATACAAAAACGGGTGAGCAAATGTCTAAAAATTCACAATCAATAGAAATTGCAGATGAAATAACTGATAACAAAAAATATATTGTAGATTTGTAGAATACTTTGCTAATAACAACACAATAAAACTAGATAACTGAAACGCAATTGAACTATCTTTCAACATACATAATAAAAAAACTCGAATCTGTCCTATAGCTTTCAACAATGCATTAGAAACATATCTAAGATCCGACAAGCAACACGCGGATACCAAATTAATCATTGGAGATATCAATATTAATATTTTAGAAGAAAATGAACTTAGTAATGAATACCTTAATATGAATATGAAAATGGCTACATTTCCTTGATAAACGGCGGAACTCGTGTACAGGGACAGTCGAAAACCTGTATCGGCCACGTTTTTGCAAAAAAAAAGAAAACTATAACAACCTGCATCCGATGATTTTAAAATCCTCGCTGTCCGATTACTTCTCGCAGATACTCCACTACGATATCCAATCTGAAATAAAAAAAATTGAAAATAATAAATATATTAAAACCTTCACAAATTTCGATACCTTAAGAAATATTCTAAAAGCCGAAAATTGGAAAGAACTCTACTCAAAACCCGATGTAGATAACGCTACAAATGTATTCATCGAAAAATTTCAATATTATATAAATATGAGCAGCACCACTATAAGAATAATGAGAAAAAATTTTAAAAGAAAACCGTGGATAACAAATAGCCTTGTACAATCAGTGAACAAAAAAAACCGACTTGTATAAAAAAGTACAAATAAATCCAGGCAAAGAAACGATACTGAACGAATTTAAACAATATAAAAATATCCTCAGTAATCTCATTGAAAAGCTAAAACAAATTATCATTAAAAATGAAATATTTAAGAATCACAACAGTCCTAAACATATGTGGCAATGCGTCAAAAAAATACAAGGAAACAAAGAACCTGAAACCACAATTACCCTAAAAGATGAAGGAATTACTATTCAGGATAATTCTCTAATCGCCGAAAAATTTAATGATTATTTCACTAACATTGGGGCTAAACTCGTAGAGAAAATAAAAAAGACAGACAAAAAACATCGAGCAAAAAGAATTGATCATTCTATCTACCTCTCGGAAGTGGGGGAAGACGAAGTCATGAGGGTAATAAACGAATTGAAATCAAACAAAGCACCAGGACTTGATAATATAACGGCAGATACCATAAAAAAATGTGCTATCCAACTTGTACAACCAATAACGTATATCGCTAACAGGGTAATTCAAAACGGAACGTTTCTAAAACTAACCAAAGTTGCTGTTATTAAACCTCTCTTCAAGTCCGGAGATAGGTTGGAGGTTTCAAATTACAGGCCAATTTCCCTTCTTTCAACACTCAGTAAAATACTAGAAAAACTAATCAAGTCAAGGATGATTGATTTTCTAAAAAAATTCAATATTATATCCGACAAACAGTATGGTTTTATGGAAGGGAGATCGACACAAGATGCAATTGCAGACTTAACAGCGAATATATATGCCGTCATAGACTCCAAAGAACCTGCAATATGTATCTTTGTCGATCTCGCAAAGGCCTTCGACACCGTCAGCCACCCAGATCTACTGAAACCGTTGGAAAACATTGGCTTCAGAGGAATAGCTTATCAAGTTATGGAAAGCTATCTAGAAGGGCGGGAGCAATGTGTAAAAATTGAAAATGAAATAAGCGATAAGAAAAATATATGTTATGGAGTGCCACAAGGAACCGTCCTTGGACCTATCCTAGTTTTGATTTATATCAACGCATTATTTGACCTACCTATAGCGGGGGAAATAAGTAGTTTTGCAGACGATACTGTCATATTCTTCAGGGACAAAAACTGGTCCGATCTGAAACAAAAAATTATGGAATCATTTCCTGCTGGAGTTCTTTAGTAGTAAATTACTCACCATAAATCTGAAAAAGACAGTATTCTTACCCTTTACGAGTAACGAATCGAATCTTCCTCTATATAAAAAAAATGAATTCTACCATCAAGGTGAGATGCTGCAAATAGGATGCGACAAAACGGTAAATTTTTTGGGAGTTCACCTAGACAGTGATCTGAAATGGAATGTTCATATAAATAACATAATAAGAAAATCAGATATTATTTAGCAAAATTTCGATACCTAAAAAAATTCTTTGATACAAAACATCTGAAAATAATGTATTATGCTCTGATACAAACGCATCTCCACTATGAAATCATAGCATGGGGGGGGGCAACAAATTTTCATATGAGGTATCTGATCACAATACAAAAATGGATCCTGAAAATAATTATGGGAAAGGACTTCAGATATTCGAGTACAGGTTTTTCAGCTCTTTTGACACATCAAAAGAGAAATTTAGCCAAAGTTGAATATGTCGAGCACAACTACTCAACCAGACATAAAGAAAATGCCTGAAGGTCCCTCGTATGTTGAAGACAATAGGGCAAAGGAGCCACATATATCTTGCACCTAAAATTTATAATTTATTACCAAAACAGCTGAAAACACTCGATTCCACATCCCTGCTCAAGTCAAAACTAAAGGCATGGCTTATGAACAAACCCCGAATTGAAATACAGAACATGATTGACTTGAAAAATAATTAGAATTACAATAACTAAGATAATTAGATGTAAGTTTATTGTATATATATATATATATATATATATATATATATATATATATTATATATATATATATATATATATATATTTATACATTTCATATTTTAACACTTCACATTCTAATATTTCACATTTTAATACTTTCAAACCTATTAAAAAAACACACATTCTTATACTTGTAACATTATATTTTCAAATTTCTACGCATTATATATTTTAGTTGTCAAAATCATTCCACATATTATATTATACAATGTGAATATTGTTAATATATCAGAAATACCCACGCACAGGTTCTCCTTTGTGGGTTAACTGAATTTGTTCAGACTGTTCAAATTGTCGCCAATACTGTATTGTACTCATACTAAATACTGAATAAATTCATTATTATTAATATTATTATTATTACATGTGCGAGTATTGCTATTAGTGAACGTTTCACTGAAACCACATTCCCAAACTACACAACTATGTATGTTCAGAATAATTTTCATTTCATAGGGATCAATATCAGTAGTCAAGGAATAGCAGATACTATTCAGTCGCTGAAACCCTCTAACACAGTAGGAATAGATTGTATACCCACAAAAGTTAGAAAACATATCTGTCCATATATTAGCCATTAGCACACTTAATGAACAAATCTGTGTTGTAACACATGTTCTTAAAAAACATAACGCAACTTTATCTAGAAAACTAAAGACCAACCTCTGTTCCTACAGTACTCTGTAAAATTGTTGAAAAATGCATATATAAACATGTTTTCATTCCTCTACAAATTTTACATTATAATAAAACATCAACATGGGTTTCTTCCTGACAGGTCAACGGAAAGTGCCACTGCAGGCTTTTTTTATTACGTTCATAGCCAAGTTGATAGAAAGAGGCATGAGGGTGCGCTTTTCTTGACCTCTCTAAAGCTTTTGATTGTATACTTATACCAATCATTGTAAACTATATGCATTGGGTTTCAGAAGTGATTTTTCCTTGATTATCCTCTTATCTCAGTATTGAGAAAATGTGTTGAAATATTCAAAATAACATGTCTGAATTTAAATATGTCGAAAGAGGAGTTCCCCAAGGATCCACCTTAGGGTTTCTGATATTCTTACTATACCTCAATGACCTACTTTTACATACTAATTCTGATCACACTGTATTATATGCGGATGATACTACTCTGGCAGCAGATAAAGTTGCATGTAAACTCAACATACTGGCAGCAAAATTCACATTGTGCTGCGAAAAAAACTCCTTAATACTAAACTCAAATAAAACTGTAGCTATGCACTTCACTTCTCGGAATCAATCAACTAGTCAATTCACTGTCAAAGTGGAAAGAGAGGATATCCGGCTAGGCAACTATATCCACATTTTTAGGAGTAATGCTTGACAGCACTATTCGCTGTGTGCGTTAGGCTGGAGGGGATAGATGAAACTATGACTATGGTGGCAGAAGTAGGCAATGATCCTGGTAATCACAAGCACAAGCTGAAAACTTTCAGTTTCTGAGGTCTCCCTGTTTATTCACAAATCACTTGAAAATATTGTACCATACTTCAGTTGAATAAACATTATTATTATCGTAGTGGCAACGGTCCCCGTTGGGTAGTATAACAACATACATATAATAAGAATGAGCCTTGCTATTGCTGTGTAGTCGATTGCAAAAATAGTACATGTAAATTTTATACATTTCCAACTGCATCACATAAACTGCAGTAGAGAAATTTATTCCCCGATATTTCAATCTCTAATTCCGGGACGTGAGGTTTCCATTCGATAAATATTTGAGATGTTTTCCGTTTTTTAACCGACGAAACCAAAAAGGAGGAGGTTCTCTAGTCGACGCGTATATATTTTTTTTATGTATGACTACGCATAACTTTTTACTGAGACGTCATATTCCGATAATTCGTCCCATTTGAATTTAAAAGATGAAATCCGCCCTTAAGGGTAGTAAAATGGAGGATATTGATCACTCATCCTCTGAATTCTGGTCCGTTAACCGATTCTATCAGGCATAACTTTGTACTGGAATCTTCGATTTGGATGATTCTTTTTTTATTGAATAGGGTGTACCTCATATTTGGATTTCGAATGGAATTATCTACCCTTATGGGTAGAAAAATAGGGGATAATTGATTTTTCACTTGTGAACATTGGCACACATATGTAGTTGACAATGACCGATCGCTACTGTCATTATTTTTGTTCTCCTACATCCATCACAATCATTATATTCTATAAGAGGATGGAATGATATATAAAGTAATGAAATAAACTAGCCAGAACAACAAAAATAATTTATATTACAACAAATAGTAAAAGTAGATAATCATATTATTTAACTGGTAATAGTTGAAGTAAGGTGGGTAAGTAAGTATTTTGGAAGGAATCAAAAAACAAGTAGGTAGTAATTAGTAGATTTCAGCTACAAAAAATTGAAAAATAAAAACTTCTTCACAAAAAATTAAACCGACGAAATACGGAACTGAAAAGTAAAAAATAAAATAAACCTTTTTAGTCTCAATAACTAAGCTCCTAAGCTAATGTAAGTAACTAATTTTGAGTCGGCGCCAAACGAACAATCAACGAAGATCATCAGAATGTCACCGCGTAACTCGATGCCATCATTTTACGCCTTACCTAATTAATTTGCTTGTTTGTTTGGCGCCGACTCAAAATTAGTTACTTACATTAGTTTAGGAGCTTAGTTATTGAGACTAAAAAGGTTTATTTTATTTTTTACTTTTCAGTTCCGTATTTTGTCGGTTTAATTTTTTGTTAAAAAGTTTTTTATTTGATTATCTAGAAGTGGATAGTAAAAGTATCAAACAAGTTCCGTGGGACAGTGTTGCGACGGCGATGAAAAGCAAATAGCGACTTAAACTGCGAGTTCGGGAACGCCTGGACGGTGTTGTAAACTGATCAATCAGCCTCACGAACAGGAGACAGAGATACTTTTTATGTCTTTCCGAGTAGTCTATCATACACGGCATTCTATCAGGATAAAGTTCTTCGCAGAGGATCATTTGTGTTTTAATGTTCACGAACTGGTTTCGGTTACATAAGCAATTGGCCTTACATGTGAACTAATGTTAAATGGAATGCAGTTCAAGTACTAAGAGTAAACATTGTTACGTGTACTGTTTAAGCAATATGCAATATTTTGTTGACAATTATACGTGTTAGAGAGTGTTGAACGTGTTTGTATTATTTAGGGACCGTTCAACGTTCTTACATCCTTGCAAGGGTAGAAGTGGGATCCCATATTCAGGTAAAATTGTGAACCTCATTCCTTTCCTGATTATTATATTATTTGAGAATTTCATTAGATAGTTTTGCGTTGAATCTGATGTTATTCAGTGGTTTCCCGTCAGGCTAAAGCTAGCCAGGGTTATATGGGTACTTTTTTTGCTTTGTTGAACTACTTGGCTCCTTCACTTGGACCTTATGAACCTGCGACCTTAATAACTAACCTGCAAGCACATTGCTTGCCGTACCTGAAAGAACACAGAAGTAGCATTACTTTATGATATTCAAAATATCATAACTTGACATAGATGACCTCCAAATGCGGTGAACTATCGTACGAATACAAATATTTTTATCATTTACTTACTTTTTTCTTTGATAGAAAAAAACTTCGATTCATCTGGAGTAGTGAGTACAAAATTGTTACATCGTGGAGGATTATTTAGAAATTGTTGAAAAAATTTAATTGTTACATAGTGAGTATTGGAAATAAAACAGGAAAACTTCAGCAATAGTCACTAGAGGGCATTACCAGTCTTTCACACAGCGAATAAGCTGGATAACAAACATCGACAATGTGTGAAAAATAAACAGTAGCTACTTTTCTATAGTGCAACTCAGAAATATATTCAATACCAGGTCTACTATTCACTTATTTATTCCCATATATCAAACAATATTGTGACATGGGGTAGCGTATCTATTGTGGCCAGGGTTTTTGTTGCTCGAAAAAGGATTATCAGGTTGATATTCAATCTGAATTTCAGGCAAACAGTTAGAGGAACTATGAAATCCCAATATTCCCTGCAATATATATCTATAAATATGTTTTATATGCAGAGAATAGTTCCTCTGTATTTTCTAAAAACAATAACTTTCATAACTACTCAACAAGATATGGAGACTAGTTTTGTGTGCCGAAACATTCAACAACCCTTTATGAGTCTAGTCCCAGTATAATGGAATCAGATTCTTTAATCATCTCTAAAAAACATCACAGTCCATAAAATTAAAAAAAAAATGAAATATCTAATAGAGAAGTGTGTGTATAATATTTCTTCTGATTTTATGTGCTAATGTATGTCTTTATCCTCACTGGCAGTGTTTTTTCTTTTATTCCTTTTTTTTTTTTCATGTCGTTATTGTATGGTAAATAAATATTATCATTATTATTATGGCGATGGGCTCAGGAGCCTTTTCGATTGACTTTGTTCTGGATTCTTATTACAATAGGTTTAGATTTGATCAGCTTTCCAGCAACGAAACTCTTCCTTAATGTGGGTTTTGGTGAGACCTGGGCCAGAAAATTGAGTGAGCCGTCTGCATACTCATAGCCTTTAATTCGCTTGTGACTTGGTACCCACTTCAGAGTTACCCAGTTGTCTCAGGAATAGTTTGCACTCTCAAATCAGTCCAGGCTCATAAGTTTCAACTGCTACTTGGCTGTCTGATTAGGCTTTTGCCCCCCTGAAGCCTGTTGCAAGGCATTATTGGGTACATATTTCTATAGAATGGATGTCTGCTTGGAAGATTTTTGCGGCGTTATCTAGCGGTTTGGAGAACTCAAAACTGTGATCCGTAATTTATACTTCAGCCCTTCCGTCCATCTTGGATCCATCAGTATAACAAACTGATGCATCTCTTTTTTTTTGCCCATTTGTTATGCATATTCGTTGGTTATTCATGTCCACCTCGTAATGCAGTTCGCAGTCGTGCCTAGCTGGCATGATATCTGATTGTTTGTTCCTGGATTCTAGGAGAATACGTTCCAGAATCTACAGATGTCCAGTCAGATTTCCAGTCTTCAAGTTTGATGTCCGAGTTTGAAGATACGCATTGCCTTCATTACACACAGGTACAGTGGCGGAAGGTTCAGCATTACTCGTACCTCTAATGCTGCAGTGGGGCATCTGAATATTGCCCTTGTGATTCCCAGACAGGCTAACTGCTGCACTTGTGCCGAGTACTGTTGAAGTTTTGGTAACAATTTTAATGACGTATAGGTGACCATGGATTTGATGATCGTTTGATATGACCAAATATATCATTTTCGGCTTCAAACCTCATGCCAAATACTTTGCGGGACGTCCAGGTTGCCGATGTAGCCTTGGATATATTTTTGTTGATTTGACTGTTCTATGTTAGTTTTTGCTCGAGTATAATACCCAAATATTAAAGTATAGTATCCAGTTGTTTTACCATAAACTATGTTGACCAAGTTTTTATCTTTCAAATTGTATTTGAATTTGGTGGTTCGAAATTCACTAGCAAAAATCAAGATCTCTCAATAGAATGAAAGTACACGCTTATTTGTGAAATTCATGTGTTCATTAAAAAGTGTTAATTATCCTAATAATAGTCATTAGCCCTATCGATCTTGGGGGTGGGCCTTGTTGTTCCGAACAACTGCTTGGTTTAGATTGCCCTCCTCCGATTATCTCATGCGGGGTGGTGGTACTTACTGAAAAATAAAAGATTAGCTGATTTAGATTATTATTTTTTTTCCTCACCTTTTCCAGAGAAGTCATTCTAAGATAGCTGGAAGCAGCATAGACTCGTAGACCAGGATTCATCGATTTCTCAACTTCATCAACAGATTTTATGATATCTACAATGAATTCTCTGATTTTGTTCAGGTCAGAAGGTTGTTAGAGAGGTAATAGTCCAGCAGAGATGAGCCGTGAATGGCTTGGTAATAGTTTGTATCGGAAAGTTTAATGGAACAATGGCATCGGGGACATTTTCCAATCCCCTCAATTTTCAAGACAATTCATCGTCTAGAGACATCAGTCCACTCTCCTAGCTTTCCTTCTTCATTCGTGAAAGTTTCCGTGGTCCCAAAAAGGCCGTTTGAGAAGAAATTACTGGAAAAATCGCCAGGTAGTCTTCGAGGAGTCATCTGATTTCTGACAGATGTAAACATTGTAGTAAATTTCAAGGATTTCATCTCATTTTCGCGCCAACTGTTCTGTGCGGGATCTTGTTCGTAGAACTATAATCTTTGTATATGATTAATTCAGAATTTTTCGCATAAAAATATGCAATAAGCAATAATGTAGAGTTGACAGAAAAATAAAATTTCATTGGTTTGAAGTTTGACATTTAGCGTGACACAAACAGAATTTAACGCCATTCATTTGTTGTTCCCTGAAAATTCTAAACAAAATCAAATCAGTAAATACACCAGGGTTTTTAGGCATCTTAAACAGGGTATGGTAACACTCATTTGAATTTTTATCAAGCTGGAATTGAAACACAACACTTCAGAAAAAATTAAAATACTTGCAAATTGTTTTCAGATGTCTCAATATTCCAATTACTATACCATCTGTTCCATTTCTTCCTTGATAGGTATTATTCTTTCAGGAAAATCATACAATCTACTGGAGGAAAACAGAATTTCTATTCGCTGATTTTGGCATCTCTTGTTCTAATCATTATACTGATGATGTACGTAACGAACATGAATATTCGCGACCAGTATCTTGATCTCCATCTCCACCACACCAACAAACTTCCGGAAGAAATGGAATCCAATCCTGACTACTCCAAACTAATAAATATCACTTTTTCCTTCACGCATCTATCTCTGGTTTGCCGGAATGGATCACCCCTGTTCATACTTGCTGTTCATTCGGCTCCAAGCAATTTTGAGAAGAGGCAAGCAATAAGAGATACCTGGGCCAATAGAAAGAACGGAGTGAAGGTTGTATTCGTGATAGGACTCATCGATGATCTGATAGTGCAAAACAAAATTGAACAAGAATTCGAGAATCACAGAGACTTTGTTCAAGGGAATTTTCTGGACTCCTACCACAACCTAACCTATAAACACGTAACAGTATTGAAATATATAGTCTACCACTGTCCGAATACACATTACCTTGTCAAACTTGATGATGATGTGTTTGTCAACATGCCAAATCTGAAAACGTTTTTGCACATCTATGATCTGGAAAATAGAAACTCGACCAACATTTTATGCTCCAGGATGTATGGAAATCCTGTTTTGCGAGAAGGTAGATGGGGTGTTTCTTTCGAGGAATACCCTGAAAAAATATATCCCTACCACTGTTCTGGTTTTGCCATCATCTATCCCAGGAGGGCTGTTTTTCGGCTTTACGAAGAAGCTCAAAAAACGAAATATTTTTGGATAGATGACGTTCACGTGTCAGGTACTCTGGCGAAGCTCGCCAATATCACTCATACGGGCATCGAAAAATTAATTTTGAGCAATGAAGATGTCATCCATATTGTGGACAACAACTTCACGAATATTACCAAGCCATTTTTGTTTGGCAGAATGAATCTAGATCCACATCAGATCAAGTCCCTATGGAGCTTTGTTGTACAACATACGCCGAAAGTCAGCATATTGGAGTATCTCGAATGAGCTTCTCGGAAGCATTAGGTGAGTTAATGTTAAATATCATTTAATCAGATCGAGGCTCTCAAATAATCGGTACGAAATACCAAACACAATTTCTCACAATTACTTGAGTAGACCAAATGTAGTCTTCGGTGTACCGCAAGGCACTGTATTGGGTCCAATTTTATTTTCAATTTATATAAATGAACTACTGAATTTGGATAGCGCTGGTACTATTTCCTCATTTGCAGACGGCACAGTGATATTGTATTCAGGAACTTCATGGGAAAACTTTGAAGAATCTGCTGAAAAATGAAAACATGGTTTGACGAAATGTCATTGACATTCAGTTTAGAAAAAACAAACTATATTCCATTCGGTTGCAATAAGTGTGCCATCACCAATTCCCGCAAGCAGTCATACAAAATTGAACGAAATATGATATGAGAGAAGTAAATAACCCCAAATACTGTAACGAAGTTACTATTTCAGTAACCACGAGCCCTAAAAATAACTATAAACCAGCTCTTTTTCATAAATAAATAAAATTGTATTCATTTTGGGTTAGATTCCGCGAATAAAAATCAACCGGATCATAATCGTTGAACCGCCACGCGCCAGGCCTATGCCACGACGCCCGTTTATGTAAAACATATGCCATTCCTTTCTCCGCGACGCATTGACTTGAAAGAGCATTTTCACATAGTCAATACGGGCATTTTCACATAGCCAGTACGGGCTGTTAACAATTAAAGAACATTTAGTTCCTCGCTGGCCGAACAAGAGAGTAGATCGTCGGTTCAAAGTGCCACTACCATTGACGTCATCCAGTCTACGTCACAGAAGAGACAGCGAAACAGCCAATTTGCCAAACACGCGATTAATAAAATTTAGTCTTGATCCAACAGTGAATCAGTGAGTTGTGTGGAAGCAGAGAAGTCAACATGTCGTGTGCCATCGGATACGAGTACCGTCGAACCAGAAATCAACGTCACCGATCCACCAGAGTGAAAAGGCTACAAGTAAGTAAATATAATATCCAAGGTATAATTTGTATGAAAATTTGCAAATTCCCTAAAATCGGTCCACGCATGAATGCAAGATAATCGGTAGAAAGGGATAAGTTGTGAGGAGAATTGGTCCATATGCTGTTGATAGCACGATACCAGAGTCAGTAGTGTCCTGACGATCAAAGCAAAGATCACGCGATGAAAGTATCCGTCCGAGTCGTGCAGCAAGATAGCGGAGTGATTTGCTGATTATCGACCTGCAGACCCTGATTTGCCGCAGATATCGAACAAGCTCAGAGGACGAACCCAACGCCGCTTTTGGCACCGTACCGAACCTCATCGGCCCCACCGGTGGTCACGAGACTTGCCGCCCAAGTAGCCACACCGCCACCGAGAAGCCCCGTTAGTCAGCCAGTCACGAACCAAATCAGTCCATTCAACCGCCGCCCAATCGAGAATGTTGGCGATGCAGGCAAGCAGGACATTTCAAGAGCCAATGCCAATCAGCACTAAGGATATTTTGCTCTAGATGAAGCGGGAAGAAGTAATGTTCCTTGCCCACGGCCGGAAAACCTACCGCATCTTTCCGTCAAGATTCCCGGTGGCACCGCTGAGGCTTTGATCGGCACATGCGCCATTTCCTATGTTGGCGACAGGATAGCCAGGCAGTGGAATATGCTAGGAGTACCGAAAACTCCAACTGCTACAAGTTCGGCCCGTCTGGCCAATGGAGAGACCGCTACCGTCGCCGCGACGTATCACGTGGAAATACAATTTGGAGAATACCGTTTTGAGCCATCTTCTCGACATTTATGTGGGCTTCCATCCGACATCGTCCTAGAAATGGACATACTGAGGAAGAGACAATTTGGCCTCGACTTAAGAAGTGGTCAGATCTTGGTGGAGAACCGCCCCGTTGCAATAGAAGCTCAGCCTGTACCATGCCTTCCCATTGGCGTAACAGAGTCAAGGCCGTCCCTGACACTTTCCAGACAGGAATAGAACCATGTACAAGCTTTCCTGCAGGAAGGATTATGACCATTCGGGAAAATTCATGGAGTAACGCCATTGGTGGAATATAGGATCCGTCTCCTAAATCCAGAGCCGATAAAACAACGGGAGCGACCCCAGAATCCTCGGATGCAGAAAGTAATAAATACTGAAGATGACCGGATGCTACAGGAGAATATCATAGAGCCCTCCGAGAGCCCATGGAGTTCGCCTGTAGTCATCGTGCGGAAGATAGATGGCAAGCCGAGGTTCTGCATCGACTTCCGAAAAGTGAACTCAGTCTATATGAAGGATGCTTAACCGCTGCCCTTCATCAATGCCGTCCTAGACAAGCTACGCCACGCCAGGTACATTTCTAGTATCGACTTACGACAGGAATATTGGCAAGTTGCCCTCTCCGAAGACAGTAAACCGGTGACCGCTTTCACTGTACTTGGCAGAGGGCTAGAAATGGACCCATTCTGTTTCGCATATCTCGACGACATCATCGTACTAGGAAGTACGTTTGAAGAACATCTCGCTAACCTGCAGGAAGTGCAGTTTGGGAGGAGATCACTTGAATATCTCAGACACCTAGTGACGTCAGAAGGCATCAGAACCGACCCCAAGAAAGTGGCCTTCCTTGTGGAACTGACCGCTCTCACCAATATGCGAGGTTTGAGACTGTAACCTCGAAACCGTGCTGGCATTCTCCAAAGTGGCAGCACCGCTACACCGTCTGCTGAAAAAAAAAGCGCAGCTGGCACTGTGCACCGTAAGCTGAAGGCTTGCCTAATGGAAGCCCCTGATCGCGCCTGTCCTGTTCACCATGCAAACAGACGCCTCCGACTAAGGCTTAGGAGTAAGTAGTCCTGACTCAGACCACTGGTGACCGCGAATACGTCATTGCATATGCCAGTCGCACCCTAACCTCCGCCGAAAGGGCATACTCCGTGTCAGAGAAGGAGTGCCCAGCCATACTGTGGGGGATCGAGAAGTTACGCCCCTATTTGAAGGAATACCACCGTTATCACCCACTATCAGTCACTCCATTGGCTGCACTCCATCGAAAGCCCTACAGGACGTTTGGCCCGATGGAGTATGTTTCTGCAGCAATACGACTTTGAAGTCAAGTACCACCGAGGAGGGCTGAACAAAGTGGCAGATTCCCTATCGAGAGACCAACGAGGCAAATAATTGGGAGAATATGCCGAATATGTAACCGCCTTCGAACCGGTAGTCGGCTGTACATGGTACGATAAAAAGAAAGTGCAACGAAGTCTCGAGGCATTTTCAGATAACTGTAGCCGCGAATACCGCTTGTACCGTCATTTCTGGGACTCCAATGACCTCACAGGACCAGAACTTTCCGATCCATAGAAATTGTGTATCCCCAAGCCGACAAATTGTACTGCGTGAGATGCACGACGCACCCACCGCTGGGCATATGGGAATCGCCCAAACGATAGCCAGGATTGTCACCCGCTATTAATGGACAGGCATATTCCGCGACGCTGCCAAGTACGCCCGAAGTTGCGATTCATGCCAGAGATATAAGCCGTCTCAGATGAAACCGGCAGGCAAGATGCAACCGTCAATGTGTAATATAATGATCATTGAAACATTTGAATGGCCAATTATAATTACAATAATCTTACTTATTCTGCAACTGATTGCCAAAATGGTTTCTATGTCCGCTGTTAGGATTTCTGCACCACTTTATATTTACTGTTCATTTTGCAATTCGTGTCACTTTTATACCGTTCCTATCTATTTCAATCCACGTTCTCCCATCACATTCGTTAATCCTTTACCATTTTATTTTCGCATTCTGACTGTGGTCTGAAAGTACACTGATTCATTTCTTATTCAATATTCATCAGCACAGGTAATTTAAGTGTTTAATTCTGAATAACTAATTTGACTGTCTTTCACGGAACGGATCAGAATGATTTAATCTACTGATCAACCAACCGATTCGATCTACTGAGCCGTGTTTTCCTCAATTCTTATATTTCTATACCCGAAGTTTACATGTTGAAATGGGCAATGAACAGAAGTAGAAAAATAAAGTTACTTTTACTCTAAATATATGTATAATAATGATATAGTTATTGATCCATGCTCATTAATTTACTGGATCAATGTTGTATTTGTTACCTATCAATTTAATAATTCATAATTTCTCCAGTTTTATTTTTCGGAGATTTCTGGATCAATGAGATTGATGACTTTATTTATGTTCCGTGTTTATCACTAATGGTGACGATCTTGAAGTTGCTAGTGAGGGTGGAAATTGTAAAGAGTTTAGGTCCCCCAACATTCTCGTGTTCCATGCATTTTCAAATTTCGCTCGCGTTGTAACTTCTTACATGACGCTGCTACGTCTAATGGACTACGATAAAAAAGTACATTCTGTAAATTTATTCACTAATATCACATGGTCTCAAGCTGTACTTTTAATGTTTCTTGTATTATTTCCTCTCGTTCTCTCCTTTTTTGAAGTGAACCTTCTCTGCGCGTGTTCAGAGTAGAATTTTGAGGTCGACTTTGAATGCAACGTTTTGATGTTAGGTTCTGAAATGTTTCAAACGAAAGGCGCAAAATAGGTACTTGGCCACATGGAGAGGAATACTATGTACTATATACAATGCTGGCGTCGTTTTTGATTAGTCGCTGCCAGCTACATGAATGATAATCATCATCGGTATTTCAATGGTAAGATGCTGGACTGCCATCCGATGCAATTTTTGTTATCTTAAAGTTGGTAACATTTTTGTTACTTCATGTTTTTTTTAATTTTTATGGAGTTTCTAATAATACTAAATGAGTTATGCAGATGAAATTTGGTGAGTTTTAAGAGGTAGTCATTGCGCATTTTTTTACATGTTTATCATTGGCGCGCATACGGATAATGATCTCAATTTTTTAAAAGAAAAAAATGGTACGCCACTGACATATTCCAAATTAAAAATTATTTTTGAATTCCTCTTTCAATTTATGAGCAAAAATCTCTCCTGTCTTTTTTCAGATATAACATCTCAACGCGTATTTGTCATTACTTCTGTCACGTGTACTAAGTTGCACATGTCCTTTTTTCTATTGAAATCTGAACGCTAATTTTACCGCTTATTACAAATGATCGAGGTTTGTTTTTCTTGCTATCGGGAATTTTCACAGTTATGATAGAATCCATGTCATTAATATCATTCAATGTCAGTTTCTGTAACTCGTTTCCGCGGCATGCCCCTGCAATGCCAAATACTGGAACTATCTATAACAAAACACAACTAAATATAAAGTTAAAAATTAACATCATTTACATGTGCTACCTTCATCATAAGATATTTATTATCCGGAACTCCAATTGAAAATTTGTCAAATCTTTTTATTTCTTGGGACGGTTTCCTCAAAAAGAGAATTAATTTGGTAAAATGTCGAATTTCCACATTTTTATTGATTTTTTTCTTTTGAGTTAGGGTCCTTTCTCAATATCTATCAGATGTTGTTCAATGTCCAGCGTGGCTTTAGCCGAGGAAGTCATTGTTTTCTGTTAGATATTACAAAAAATTACTTCATTTTTATCGTAGATTTTTCAATTCACAGAAAAATATTCCTATTCAATATTCAATTGAGAATGTTTCCTTTTTCAACATGAATACCCCACAAGAGGTTATTTTGAACGATGAAAGATAGTGACTAAAGTTTATCTTTCAGTCGCAGATGATTCCTCATCTGATTTTATGAACATCCCGTTCATATTAAAAAAAAATGAATTAAAAGTGTATGTACCCTTTAACATTGAATAATCTGACCATAAGGTCGATGGCTTTAGTATCTCTGATTTTTCTTCATAACAAACTTTGTATCACACCAGTCTATAAACCGTCTATAACAAATTTCACATACTTTTTATTTATTTATTGGGCAATAAATCTACTGTAGCTTCATTTGCTGACAACGGCATTACATTAAAATAGTGTTACGGTAATCACGAAAATACCCTGGGTACACCCCTGTGCTGATTGCCGATGACATCATGCTCCACATGTTCGATAACCGCCATTGGAAAATTCGAGAAAATGCCGTTACCGATGATGTCATGCTCCAAATGTTCGATAACTGCCATTCGAAGACTCGAGAAGAAATCCGACCGTTAGCGAGGATGTTATGGAACATTCCCAATCGCCGCTGTTCTGGAAATTTCGGCCGTCCTCTATATAGCGGGTCATATGCAATAGGCGGGTCAGTCAGAAGTCAGTATTGTGAATATTTTCATGCATTGTAATTGTGAACAAGTATAGTATTGAGTTGTGTTTCAAAGTGTAATAAACGGATTGAATTCATCGGACAATTTTTGGATCCCAGATACGTAACAATATTACAATTTCAAACTGACAATTCAAAATTAATTACGGAAATTGTCACTGTCAGACGCAATACATAGGTAACTATGAATATGCTTTCGTTAGTAACAAGATTTGAATTAATCAAAATTAGAGTAAAAAATATTTCTTTTAAATATCAAACAGTAACGTTTTGAGGAATATTTAATGGTGATAGTACTTATATGTTCATACGTACACTCAAATTACAAGAATAAATGTTTTCGTAATCGCAGTATTTTTTGCACTAGCGCAAAAATAAATTATCTTTTGCACTAGTGCAAAAAAAGTTAAACATTTGGCACAGTAGATAGTGCAAAATTAGTAACGATCGTAGAAAAAGCATTTTCGTCCAGAATTCCTGGAATAGATACCTGAGTTGAGAGATTTTTAGTATCATATAATTGAATTCTTCTTGTGATATATGCTTTGATCAATAAAATAAAAATATTCTTATAATAACTACAAAATGTCCTTAATAAGCCAGAAATGAATTAACCAATCACCAATTCGCTGTTTGATTACCGCTGGGTTATTCCACGACCCTCATAGTGCCACTCTCCAGACTGATCGATGTTCTCGTTTATTTCCCAATTCTAATGAATGAGTTCGATTTTGAGTAAATTGTGAAAATGCCATTTGGTGGTTCTCAGGGACTGCATTTTGAACATGAATCCGAATTGAAAATGCTCCTCTCTCACATACTTTCGGGTTACAGACGAATATCATTTTCAGCGCTATTTTCAGCTACTGAAAACACTCAAAATTTAAATTGCTTCAACCAACACACCATGCACTCCCGAAAGCACCTGTTCATTGCACGTAGATTATTTTTTTTTTCGATGTTGCCAGCCTTACTTCAGACATAGCTATCTTTCCTTGACATAATTTAAATAGGCGAGATCAGAAACGCGTAAATTTGGTTCGAATGTGCTTATAGTTGAAATATAGTGATACAATGTTATGTATGTATAATTTTTTCTAGAAGATATCATGTAATTATTCGAATAAACTAAATCCCTCCAACTCAGTGAGACATTCAAACAACAGCGTTATGACCGCTTCTTGTGACGTCATGAGTCCTCTGGTGGGCACATTGCTGGGTTTCCAGTTTCACTATTTTTCGAAACTTCTAAAGAAATGTTATTCAGTTTCATCCTATGAATGAAACAGAACTTGTGTCAGCATATATTGTATTGAAATTTAGACTGCGTATTTGATTGCTGTTCTTGAATAATATGTATGTATACTGAATTCTGGGTCATTATTTTTTCGGCGCGCTCATATTGTAAAGAAATATTATGAATGACGTATATTTCTGGATTTCATCATCTAATAAGTTTTTATCTTCGTATAGATTGCTCCTGAAATGCTTACAAATGAAATTGAAGAAATAAAAGATCTTTTTTGAATTTGTATTTCATTATTTTTTCAGGTCATGGTTATTCTAGTCAAAAATAATGAGAGGATATAGACTACAAGAATACTTTCGCCCAGCAGGATCTGTTGAAAGATGAATATTTTTTTAACGTCAGTTTCATTTCAATATTACAAATCACCTCATCTGGACGAAGTAAAATTGATAATTTTCCCAGGCAGAAGGAATTTTCAAGAGCAAGTTTGTAAGGAGAAGACAGCATCAGATTATTTTTAATTGTGTCGAATGCAAAAGTGATTTGAAGTATTTATTATTCAAGTATACCATAACTTTCACTTGAGTACCTGTCCAAATCTGTTTTTTTTTATATTTGGACCATTAAAAAATTTGATATTTTTTGAAATTGTCTTAATTCAATGGGAGGTGTTAGTTACCCCACCCTTAATTTTTGTTATAAATATTGTATCAGTCACCATTGTAAAAAAGAGTTGTTGTATCGATGAAATTTGTCGAATCAATACCTTTGGTACCTACATGACAAATGAGCCTTTTTGAAACCGAAGTTAATTGATTGAGAATTCAGGTCCTCCGAGAAGATTTTCAGAGTGGAAAAGCGCTCGTTAGTTACCCACACCCCCTCAAATGCTTGTTACACCTATATGAATAATTTTTCTGAGGAATAACATAGCAAGAGGCCTTACACTCACTCACACACATATATATATATATATATATATATATATATATATATATATATATATGTAGAAATTAGTGGGAAGCAGTCAATGGTAGACCAATTAATACGATTTCTTCGTTTTTATGTCGAGCTTTCGAAAATTTTTATTTTCTTCTTCAAGACTTAACTAAAAGTAAACTGATATGCTGATACATAAAGGATACTTACTAATGTAGATATACAAAAGAACATCGGTGTTCATTTAAAATGACAAGATGACAGTCACATGACAATACTAGTTATTAAATAATCGAATTTAGATGAAAGAGATACAGAGTGAGAATATAAAAAGTAAGTATATAAATATAAAAAAAATAATAATCATTTCAAAGAGGATTAGGTGTGATATTGTCTCTTATGTTTTTTTTTATCACACCCTAATCCTCTTTGAAATGATTATTATTATTTTTATATTTATATATACTTTTACATTTTTATATTCTCACTGTATCTCTTTCATCTAGAATTTCGATTATTTAGGTATGTAACTGAGTATCTGTCATGTGACTGTCATCTTGTCATTTTAAATTGTAACACTGATGTTTCTTTTGTGTATTATTTTTCTGAATTTCATGTTAGTAAGTATCCTTTAATTATGTAATACCAGCATATAATCATGTATTAACTTTTAGTTAAGTCTTGAAGAAGAAAATAAATTTTTTTCGAAAGCTCGACATAAAAACGAAGAAATCGTATTAATTGGTCTACCATTGACTGCTTCCCACTAATTTCTACATAAATTATCGAACAGTCACGAAAATATCCCCTTATATATATATATATATATATATATATATATATATATATATATATATATATATATATATATATATATATATATATATATAATATATATATATATATATATTATATATATATATATATATATATATAATATATATATATATATATATATACAGTGTGACCCATTTAAAACGGAACCACCCCTGTAAAATTTTCCAATCAATCTAATTTTATAATTGTAAGCATCAAAAACTGTATTTTGACACACATTTTCATTACTACAGTTTTATTTCCAAGGCACTCTATGGTTTTTTTTCTTTGTCAAAAACGGCAAAAGTTTATTGGCAATTTTTGTTTTCAAATTTGACTACACCACTGGATTTGTAGCGCTATAAATGGAAACCATCAAAATTTTATAGAGAAATATTGGTTAACAACGAAGTTACAACAACTTTAATTTTGGAAACAAAGTATTTGATTATAATTTTTATTTAGATTGTAGACATATTGAAAATCTGGCAACACTGCCGATACAAAGTAGATCACCAGTGAACGTGTACAGTGAAAATCCGAAGTCAATAGCTCATTCCGTTCTACAGTTATAACTCCTGAAAGTATGGTAATGTGAGCGATTTGAGGTTGAAGAGATATTGTTATAAAAATCTGACTACGCCACTGGATTTGTGCCGAAATTACACCTCAACAAAAGAAATAGTGTAAAAAATATTCGGAAGAGATACGATTAATGTGTCGAACTAAATGGAGGTTTGGTTGAAGCCACAAAAATTCAAATATTTAATTTTACAGTAATGTTTTTGCTTAATGACGTTTTATTGTTGAATAGATACTTTAAAACTTATTTCTGTTCATTTCGTTTTTATCGGCTATGAAAGAATGTACTACTGTATAACTTGAAAATGAATTTCAACTTTTCTGTTCTTTTCGAATACACTTATAACCTGTACAAGTTCACTGGTGTTCTACTTTGTATCGGCGGTGTTGCCAGATTTAAATATGTCTATAATCTAAATAAAAATCATAATCAAATAGTTTGTTTCCAAAATTGAAGTTGTTGTAACTTCGTTGTTAACCAATATTTTTTTATGAAATTTCAATGGTTTTTATTTATAACGACTACGAATCCAGTGTTGTAGTTAAACTTGAAAGCAAGAATTGCCTATCAAACTTTTGCCGTTTCTGACAAAGAAAAAAAACATAGTGTGCCTTGGGAATAAAACTGAAGTTATGAAAATTTGTGTCAAATACAGTTTTCGATGCATAATATCAAATATTTTTTTAAATTGATTGAAAAATGCGTATTCTACAGGGGTGGTTCCATTTCAAATGGGTCACACTGTATATATGTATATATGTATATATGTATATATGTATATATGTATATTGTATATATGTATATATGTATATATGTATTTATTTATATATGTATATATGTATATATGTATATATGTATATATGTATATATGTATATATGTATATATGTATATATGTATATATGTATATATGTATATATGTATATATGTATATATGTATATATGTATATATGTATATATGTATATATGTATATATGTATATATGTATATATGTATATATGTATATATGTATATATGTATATATGTATATATGTATATATGTATATATGTATATATGTATCCACTGTTTTTACAGAAATTCAAAATTTATGAGGATGATGAATGCAATATCATTTTCCCCCATTTGTTCGCCAGATATAACTTTTATGAGTTTTTGAGAATTGCAAGTGTTTTTATTAATTTTCAAGAACCTTTACATATGTGTGAAAATTCACAAATTGCTTTTCGATACTTTGGTTGACTGATTGCAGCATATTGTGAGGTGATTACTCTAACTTTTTATGTAGACTGCAGTCTTTCCCAAAGTGTTTATATTCAAGGCCGGGCATGCTCCAAAAGTGAACTGGACAGACGCTCTTTCTTTTCACGCCACAGACGGTAGTTTTGGGATAGCATTATTCTCATGTGAGCGACTCCGATGCAGATCCAACATTTAGCCCAATAGGATAGATAGATTAAGTTCATATTCTGATTTATCCCGTATCATTCGCATTCATTCGGATCCTACTCATATCAGAAAAAGCACATTTTTCCTTCTATTATTTCGCCATCATTTATTTTTAGGTAAAAAAAACAATCGTTTTTGATCTTTGCTCTCAACTTCTTTCAAATCACGACCAATGAGTTTTCGAATATTTCGTCCAGTCCTAGCAAACACAATGAGAAACTACCTTCTACACCCAGAAGCACTGGAAGACTGAATGACGAAATTGACAATCGTCCTTCCACTCCAGAGATATCTCCGAATGGGGAAATATCTACTTACGGGAATATAACTGAATATTGTAGAATATGAAAGTAGAAATATTGTGTCCCAAATGTATAATGAAAAAAGGGGAATTTTGTGGCATAGAGGACAAATTATTAAATTAAAGAAGAAAAAAGCATCCTCAAGTGGGAGTCGAACCCATGACCTTATGATTTCTAGCCATATGCTCTACCATCTGAGCTATTCGAGGACATAGGATGCTTTTTTTTCTTTAATTTAATAATTTGTCCTCCATGCCTCAAAATTCCCCCTTCTTCATTATATATTTGGGACACAATATTTCCACTTTCACCTTATATGGCTTAATCTTATCAGTGGTTGGAGATCATCTGCTAAGATCAGCTACTGAAATTTTCGAATGACGATGAAGTTGAGTGACAGTAATGGATCTCGACGGCCAGTTTGATTTTCGATTCATTTCTCACATGAATATTAGATTATGGAAGAAAAGGTTCACGAGTGTTTGTCGATTCCTATGTCCTCGAGTAGCTCAGATGGTAGAGCGTATGGCTAGAAATCACAAGGTCGTGGGTTCGACTCCCACTTGAGGATGCTTTTTTTTCTTTAAATTAATAATTTGTCCTCTATGCCACAAAATTCCCCCTTTTTCATTATATATTTCGGACACAATATTTCCACTTTCACCTTATATATTTGGCTAAATCTTATCAGTGGTTAGAGATCATCTGCTTAGATCTGCTACTGAAATTTTCGAATGACGATGAAGTTGAGTGACAGGTAATGGATCTCGACGGCCAGTGATAAGTACGTTTGATTTTCGATTCAATTCTCACATGAATATTAAATTATGGAAGAAAAGGGTTCACGAGTGTGTGTCGATTCCTATGTCCTCGAATAGCTCAGATGGTAGAGCGTATGGCTAGAAATCATAAGGTCGTGGGTTCGACTCCCACTTGAGGATGCTTTTTTTTCTTTAAATTAATAATTTGTCCTCTATGTCACAAAATTCCCCCTTTTTCATTATATATTTCGGACACAATATTTCCACTTTCACCTTATATATTTGGCTAAATCTTATCAGTGGTTAGATATCATCTGCTTAGATCTGCTACTGAAATTTTCGAATGTCGATGAAGTTGAGTGACAGGTAATGGATCTCGACGGCCAGTGTTAAGTACGTTTGGATTTTCGATTCATTTCTCACATGAATATTAAATGATGGAAAAAAAGGGTTCACGAGTGTGTGTCGATTCCTATGTCCTCGAATAGCTCAGATGGTAGAGCGTATGGCTAGAAATCATAAGGTCGTGGGTTCGACTCCCACTTGGGAAATGCTTTTTTTTTTCTTTAATTCAATAATTTGTCCTCTATGCCACAAAAATTCCCTCTTTTTCATTGAAGAAATGTTTTTTTTTGGATTACCTCATAAGGTTCCATCAACGAAAACGAGAATATTACTCACTGTTACTTTTGTGAGGAGGAATGGGAGAATACTCCTTAGAAGATAATAAGATCGATAGTGTGACTGAGGTTAGAAAAACAAAAATGAAAAAAAAACATTGAAAGAGGAATGAAAAGAACATTGGTGGAATGGACAGCAGATCAGAAAAAAATTGTAACAGAATATTTCGAAAACATATAGAAATAAAATATTTTCCTCGAAGAGATATGAATGTGAAGAATCGAAGGTAAAATACTCACAATTATTAGAAAACAAAGACTGAGCGACTGAGCGATAAAGGTACTTGTACAAAATACATATTCTGCAAAAATGTAAATATATTCTGAAATGACTAATATGGAGATTAATTTTCGAATATTAAATAAGTATCGGAATCGTGATATTTTGGTTGAATTTTGAAAATTCCAGATAATTTATTTCTGTTTTATTCTTTGAAAAAGCAGCACTGAAAGCTCTAAAGTCACACACTTGTGAGTCTAGACTGACTTGGGACTACGAACTCTCCCTAAGACAACTGGCTACGAATAATCAGGTTACTCTGATGTGGGTGCAAATGAATCAAAGGCATTGCGGAAGCGAACAGCCTTGGAAGGGGCAAATACCCAATTTTCTGGCCCAGAACCCTTCTGTGATATTTTCAAAGCCCACATCCAGAAAGAGTTTCGGCGCTGGGAAGCTGACAAAATTGAAATCCACTGAAATAAGGTTCCAGGGCAAAGACAAGTGAAAAAGCTTGTGAGCTCATCGCCAAAGAAAACTGAACAGCTTCTCGAGTTGGACAAGCAGGAGTTGAAACTGCTACTGCTCACTGGACGTTGTCCTCTGAGGTATCACTTCAAAAAACTGGAGAAATCAGACGGTGAACTGTACCGTTACTGCGAGAATTTCGCTGAAACTGCAGAATACTTGCTTTGCGACTACCAAGTGCTGTTTTGCAAAAGGCTTGAGTTCTTCGAAGGAGTTTTACTAACGACCTTATCCACCAGGACTTAGCTCCCAGGAAACTGATACGCTTTGCAGGGAGTCTTGGAATCCCGGGTCTTGAATAGGTGAAGGGTAATGTACAAAAGACCTAACAGGTCGAGGTACGGAGGGGCTGAAGAGCCATATCAACCCCCCTAGGATCTACTCTTTTGAAATGTATTTACTTACTTACGAAAATTATTAACAACGATGCATTTCTCAGCACAACTATATTATTCCTGGACAATGATTGAAAACGAAGCACTCTCCGTTCATCTTGAGTGATTGTGCTGGAGTTATCAAATAGTGGAGTCCAAAAACCAATTTTTTTATATTAAACTGTAGTTTTTGGCAATTTTTTTCCAGCACAACTGTATCTTTCTGGATAATATTTAATTACCAACGATGCATTCTAGTTGTTTTGAGTGATTGTGTGTTATCAAATAGAGGAGTCCGGAAAACACATGTTCATGTATTAAACTGCAGTTTATTAGGGCTATGTCATAATTTCTAGTAGAAATATTTTCCAGCGCAACTTCACTATTTCTGGACGATGATAAACAACAAAGGCCTCTCCGTTCATTTTGAGTGATTGTGCTGGTGTTATCAAATAGTAGTCACGAAAATGTTTTTTTTCATTACTATTTCCGGAAAACGTGAAACATCAAAGCATTATTGGTTCATTTTGAATGATTGTGTTGGAGTTAATAAAAAATTCAGTCAAAAAAATGAATTTTCATGTATTAAACTTCTTCAAATTCGATTGAATTCGGATTTGACATATACTATCTGAAAGTTATTAAAAAGTTATAAATTTGAGCCTTTGACTTATCTTCCTAACTACTCTGGATGGAAAGTTATGGAAGGGCTGTGCCAGCGTTAAGCTGGCACAACACGGCTGAGTTGGAAAATGTTGGTCTGTTTTAGAAAATAGTTGATAAAAAGTTATTAAATACTGCATGATTTTCAGTTGATTGTACCGAAACGTTCAAATAGACATCCGCATGTTCTACATAGCGGAACATTTAATATATGTTCGACTCGCGCTTCAACACTTGTAACTATAAGCTACATAGTGTCGAAATATCGACATAATATATTGGAGGCAACTGACTTCACAAGAGGATACATTCTTTCAAAATAAAAATCAAATACTTTCGACTGCTTCGTATTTTTCAAATACTTGAAATTAAATAGTTGTTCCAAATGCAATGACAACATTTTTTGCTTGGTGGTTTGGACTATATCATATCAAAAATTCCTACCGAAACTTATTTTACATAAGAGTAATGGGATCTTCCAATGGGAAATTGATTTTTTCTTATCTAATGGTTGAATGTCTCTGTGGTTGAGGGGCACTATTGGAAGATTTCACTCTTTCTTGAAAACAACTCGGAGCCTTATTAACACGAACATCTGAACATCCACCAACTGATTAGTTCCAGGACTCCCCTCTCTTTCGGAATCACTTGATCATTTTGCGGATGAGAAATTTGAACTTTGGTATGCAGCCAAAAATAGATTATGCACGTTCCAACTGAATTACTTTCAGATCCCTATTTCTACAGAGTGTCGATATCAACTTATTTCGAATAAAACCCAAAAGTTTTTTTCACATGGTTTGATAGGCTTTCCGAATCTGAGTTCTGATAACCCAAGTTGCGTTATGCAGACTTATCTCTGACAATATTTTGTAAAACCACTGGCCTCTGGAAATGTTTCACGGAAAAAATGTATCTCACAAACCATTCCAACCGGGGTTTTTCCTTCCCCAATAAACCCACGTTGCGTTAAGCAGACTTTTCTATAATTGGAATAGTGATCCTATTCCGTACCATATGGACATATGCTGTTTTCAAGTTAAAATGAAAAATTACCAGGCCCAATCCGATCAGCTATTTCTGAAATAGTTGGGATTTTGTCACTGTAGCTAATTCAGTATAGTAGTAACTTAATATAGAAAGCAGTTTCGATTTCCTTTTGTGAATGAATACGAATTCATATGCAGACAAAACTTACTTTCAATTGCACTTTGCTCTCAAAATGATATATTCTTCTATATTTCAAAGTAAACACTTTTGAATGATTTTCGGATTACTAGACAAAGACAAAATCATGAATTTTGTTATTTATTATTCATTTTCCCTTTACGTCACATTTACTTGGAAGTACCTATCCTAGTAAAACTGGAGCTACACTGGAGGTGGTACAACGGTACCATATGAAAATTCACCCGCCTAGTGGAGGGAAGTCTAAGTAAACTAAAAATTTAGTTTTGAACTTGATAAAAAAAATCGATGTATGAGGGCCGCGACTGTTATATTTATTGTTAAAGATTGGATTCACCGTTGGTGTGATCAATTCGTTGTAGTCAAATTGATATTGATCGTTGGCGAGTAGTCATATATAAAGGATATTTTGAAGGGAGAAGTAATTTTTCATAGAGTTATTTTGTTGATTACTGCTTTGTGCCAAATTTGAAATTATTCTATAACTGATATTTCCATTTTGGAAATAGCCTGTGGCCAAATATTTCATGAAAATCTTTATTGAGTACCTATTACTTGAGTAATTAATTTGAATGATTTTTTATATTATATTATAATCCGAGCAACAAATTTAAATTCTTCTACATACTGAAAAATACTTCAAATTTACTAATGGAAGAATTTAATCCAAATCTAAGAATAAACTAGTATATTTATTTTCGAATGTTTTTTCCAATAACGTGGGAATGATATAACGTTTTTGTCAATAAATTTCGGGAACAGTTTTGAATATATTTTATGTTCACTTGAAACAAAGAGGTCTTCAAGACCGCTAAATGATATTATACGATATTAAATTTTTTATCAAAAGGTTGCTAAAGTTTCCTACTGAAACAATAGAGCAATTTATTGCCTCTGAACTGCATATAACAATTCTGGATAGATTTCATTTCGAGTGGAGATACATATTTTTATTTTGAGGCACACCTTTCAGAAATGTTGAAAGTTCCCGGGTTGAGTTCTTTGTTTTGATATTCTAACGATTATCGATTTTTTAATTGATTCGTTAACAGCCAGACTGTGGATGAATGTATATGTTTTCTTAGTTCTCTATATACCAACCAAAGACGATTCTCGAATTATTTTTGTATTTATTTTGTAGCTTTCAGTAGTGTTCGGTTAGATCATCATAATCTGAAGTCTATTTTCATGATTTTATTTTCGAATGATCATACATATGATAACTGAATATTGGTTGCAAACTGATGAGCTTTTTTATATGCCAGATTATTTTGTGTCCTCAATTTATTGTAGAACTGAATTTCAACATGGCGGTACTATGATTTTGATAAAAATCTCTATATCCTATAGACTAAAATTTGAAGAAATAGAAAAATTTCATCATCTAATAATGTAGGTATCGAGGCAGGTAACCTTCAATGCCTGCAATTACTTTTTTTTTTCATTTTCCACAGTATGGGATGTGTAACTGATTCAATCTGTAACCCTTCGTTATACATGATTATAATGTTCATGGAATACGAAAGGTAGCATTTATTTGGGTAAGTAAAAGCATTTATTTCAATCTGTCATTCTCTAGTCACTCAACCCAAATTTACGGTTCATTCCGCCGTGTGCCATCATTCAAAGATCTGTTTGAATCAAATATTTTTCCCGTTTGAAATTAACGATCAATACATTATTCATTTTATTATATTTATCGTTCACATTCGTCGCCTCTTTCTTAATTTTCCAAGGGAATCGCCAGTAAATCGTATTCTCATTTATGGTATGACGTTTGTGAAAAACAAAATATTAACGAAAAAACATTTGTAAAAATACATAATATTCATGATATAACTTCTGTGAAAATACAGATTGTTGATTAAATTACATTTATCACAATACAGAACTATTATAAAATATTTTCTGTAAAAAAACGAATATTTTTATAATTAAATTTGACAAAGTATATTGAATTGGTTGAACTACATTCGTGAATATACAAAACATTCATAAAATTACATCTGTGAAAAATTGCAATGCCCAAAATACAAAGAATCGGTGAAACTACATTCGTAAAAACACTAAACATTCAAGAAATTTGATTTGTGTAAATACAGGAAATCGTGTGGAAATGCATTTCCACAGAATATTTTTTTTAAATAAAGAAAATCTGCGGTTATACCATTTTTCGCGAAAACACAAAAAGAGATGAAACTGGAATGGTAATTTCTGATTTTCGTTTATAGAAAATACATAATTTTTCTAATTCCACAGTTGCTGTTCACTCGATAATAATTTCGGTTTTATATAATGCATTGATAAAATTCTGAGAATTTCCGCTTGAAAATTTACCACGAAAATGTTGGTCACATGTCCAACATTTTCGTGGTAATTTTACAGAATCCCTCTTATCTGTGGTTTGTTTTTTGTATAGACAATCACATCTTGTATATGAGTTTTCCCAAATAGTTTGGTATAAAATCCGAACATAAGGCATAAGATATTGATTCAGGGATTGGATACATATATATTGGAACATGGATTCCAAGACTTCTACTTTTCCAAGGCCGTCCCGGAACTATATATTATGGTCCTGGAAGTCTACATTGAACATAAAACTCTTTCAAGACCGTCCCGGAACTATACATTATGGTCCTGGAAGTCTACATTAAACATAAAACTCTTCCAAGACCGTCCTGGAACTATACAAAAGTCTTGGAACTAGCCATTAGTTAGCAGGAATAGTCTTGGAAATAAACGTTAGTCATATATATATATATGTATATATGTATATATATATATATATATATATATATATATATATAAATATATGTTGTTATGTTATGAAAAACCAGTTATATATTTTGAAAGGAGAAAACCCACAAAAAGAATAATTATTTAATAGCTATTAGTTTCAAGAGATTGTTTTTACATAATTTTTGAAGTTATATTTCCTTTATTAAGCCTCTGTATAATATGAATAGATAAAAATGTCCAAATACTATGACACAATCAATTTTATACACTGTCATAATGATTACAAACCATAATTGTTCAAAAGACAACAAAAAAGTCTGAACTTACAAAATCATCCTGAATAAAATGTGATCCACAAAATTATAAGCTTGAAACATACAGTATATGAAATTGTATCTAACTTAAAGTAGCCAATGGGAGAACAGCAAACTTCTTGATGACAATAGCCAATTAGGGAACAGTATGGTCAAATGGAAGATTTGAAATTGTGAGAAAATAAGAACGAGAAAGTGTCAGAGACAATTATCACTGAAATTGTATATAGTTTATAAGAAAGTAAAAATAGTTGTATTTATAAGTTTTGACAAATAACCCCAAACAGTGAAAATGTGACAATATAGTGCGCGAATTCAAAAATTCAAATAAAAAGGAATGAAGGAAAAATGGTATCCTGGAAACGGAAAACAAAGCCAGGAGGAGACTGAAAATAATTTAGAAACGAATGCCACGTTTTGTTGGGAGAGAAAGAAAAATTCATTAATTTCAACATAATAAGCAGAAAACCAACATTACCTTATTTGTACACCATATACAATTATTCAAAGCTGATTTCTGAATTTGTATGGTTCCTTCTTTTTGGTATTGGAGTTCCTGAGAGCATTGGAGTGAAAAGGAATCCAAATCCTGGTGTGTATTGAACAGCGACAGTTCCAGCGACAGGTATAAACTTTCCTAGTGCACATCACGAACTGAACAATTTCACTAATAACTCATATTCCATCAGAAGAACTTTATTTCATTTGATTTCGAACTATTAAAGAAATTTTCACTTTCAAGGTAAAAGTGAGGTTGTGTATATTTTACACATGAACTTTTCTCATGATTATCCATAAAAATTTGTAGATTGACATTAGAATAAGTTATCGATCGTAGGCCAGGTGAATTTAAGTTTTCCTGAATGAAGGAAATAATTGTTTTTGATACTTTGTTGCTTATTTTCCACAATTATCAGCAATCATATTTATAAACACTGAATAGAAAGTTGACATCAAGCAGTGGCTAGTGGCTCAATTGCCTGAACCGGCTATCTGAGACAAGAGGCGTACCAACTGAGTTTAGCTGTGGTAAGGAAAGTGATAACAATTGGCAGCAATGTGACGAGAGAACAGTTACGTTAGCTAGCAATTATTATTATAACATCATTCCAAAATTATACAGAGCGGAAATAATTATCTTTATCAATTTATATATCAATTTATTTCCAAAACAGGGCAAAATTAAATTAATAATATTTTTTTATCATTACATTAGAATTGGCACCCAAAACGTGGGGCGAAATAATAACAAAATAATCTGTTATATCATCATTACATTACAATATATATATATATATATATATATGAAAGAGAGGATATCGAGGGGACTTGTTAAAAACAAAATGGAAGGAATTTAGTGGACATAGCCCCCAGAGAAAAGTGTTATATATATATATATATATATATATATATATATATAATATGTAAAGAAAAGTAGCAAGCTGTCACTTCTCTCGGATTTGTACTTCATTTGGTCTCATTGAAAGTCCGATGTTATTCAAATTTTGATAGCATATGGGCCAAACGATTGTGCAGGCCCAAGGGGAAATTTCTTCGGTCTGTTCATTGTTAGCCAATGGAAGAAAGTGAATAGAAAGCTTCTCAATCAGCTCTACATCAGAACCATTGTCCGAAGATATAGAGTCAGTCAACCATGCGGGCTTATCACTGGATGAGATGGAGCTCATCATCAGATGGCATTAGTCCGTTAATACACAAAAAAAAACAAATATCCGATGTCAGAATGGGATGGAACAAATTTCGCACAAATCATATGACAGTTTTCCTTACTGTAAATGGTCGATTTGGTCCATTAATGTATAATTGTGGTATAGGCAACTAAATATACACGATTTCGAATATTATTCAAATGTCAAATCATACTACGCGCTGTCAAATTTATATATATTTATATATTTCCTCCTAGTTGCCGATAATGAATATCGAAAATTTTACGTTGACTCCAAGAACGAGGTCGACGGAATTTTTTGGTAATCAACTCTTATTTTAAAATGGCGATTAATGATCTCGAACATTAACGCGAGAGCGATCATTAATCGCCCCCATTAATACACTAGTTAATTAAATAACTATTGATAGTTCTTTCAGATTAGGCCACTAGAAAAATTATTCATTTATTAACTTGATTTGTTCGATAATTGGGCGCCAGGCTTGTGAAAAGACAAAAGCCAAACATAAGAAAATACATTGAAAAGAAAATTGTTACCTATTTTGTATGGGGAGGCAGAATAAATTCAGGAACTCAACTTAACAAATTAATTTTTTTAATAAAGGAAACAAACCCAAAATATTTGTAAACAAATGGTAAAATATTGAAAATATTATTAAACAAGTTGACAACTGAAAAATTACTGGATTTAAAAAAAACTGCAAGTGGAACAATTGATTGGAAAATGTTAAAATAATCTCAACAAGATTATAATAATAAAAAATACATGTTTACCCTGAGGAATCGTCCGTCTGGGAAGGATACTCCTCAGAAATCACAGCTTCTTGTCCTTGGAAATCTCCTTGTAGTAATCATACAGCGTCAGTCAGGAACGTAGATATTGGTCCACTGAATTTATCGATATTAACTGAAATTTCCATAAGCGTAGAAACTGTCTTCGCAAAATAAACATTGAACTCTCGTTCACAACAAGAACAACTCGCGTTCTACGTAAGCCATTTAGACCTGCAAAATGACCCGATTGAGGAAAATACTTAAAGTATGGAAATTTGGGGAATCAACAAGAAAAAAGATAGTTCCTCAGTTTAAATCAACGCAATTAAAATCCGTGTTAGGCGAAAAAGTCGAGGACGACCTTTTAATTCGAATTTAAATGAAGGAAAATTTATGTATAACCCAAAAATCCTTGCCCGAAGGTTATATGAAAATACGCTAGTACGTGATCATATCTTTTCGACAGGTCAACTGACATTGTGATCTGGGTTAGTTTCCCCCTATAATTTTTTTTCAAAAGCCAGCCATCCATCTTATTTTTTTTGTATTGGTCGGATTCTTGATTGGTGATTTCGAAGAAAGTGAAGTTATGGTCGCTCAATGATTCAGTCACTGACCTGCCAGTTTGTAAGGTTGATTTTAATATCACCGGATGATTTTTATCTCACTTCGCATATATCTTCCAACCAATTCAATTCTACTTTTTCATAATGGGTAGTTCATGTTATGAGGAGGATGCTGTTATTTTCCATATGTGCCGTCGGATGAAAAAAGGAAACACCATACGTAGAGCGGAATTCTCATTGTCGGTTGTTTGTTGCGGCAAGAGAATTACAAGAGAGTGATAATTTTTTTAACATGCATTAGATTGTCAAAAGAATGTTACATTACACATGGGGAAAAGTGTGAATGCAGAAGAATGCACACTGTTAACATTGAAGTAAGTAAAAACTAGATTTACTATGAACATATTCAATTTTATTTGATATTCATCTAATATATTACAAGTGTAAGTTAAATAAACGACAACTGACATGTTGACATTTTTAGCTATCTCATTCCACACTTTCTCCGTACTTTCCTCGAAAATTCTCATAGATTATAATCGTAGAACTCTGGATGTTTCTCCATGTTTATGTCGCATATAACTGGAAGAATAAGTAGTTTATTTATTATTATTCATTGAAAAGTTTCATTTTCTTCTTACTAAATGGCCAATTATAAGATTCCCGTTCTTCGCAGCTCACAAAGTTCGACTGACGGTCGAGACGCTATTTCTTCGACTCCCTATCGACCGCTAATCTACCCGATGGTGGCAAAAAAAATAACCTGTAGTTGGCAAAACCAAAGAGGATCAGAGGTTATACAATCCGCCCTATGTGAAACATTATCCTTCAAATTCAATAAACACAATTGTGGTGCGAGTTGAACTATAAGAGTTAATGCTACTGAAGAACAAAGTTTCGATTGATTAGCAGAAGAACCTTCTACCAGCACTAGGGCTATTTCACATATATGCAAATTTCCCAATCAACAGTAAGTCGGGTAGCACGTGAACAACAATTGTATCCATTTCCCTTGCAAAAGTTGATGGCCCCAAATGCTGGAGATGATACCCCTCGGAGAATTTTTTGTGAATAGTTTTTAAGAATGTATGAAGAAATGAATGATTTTCCTCAACATTATAGCCATTTGTGGGCTGAAGAATATTCCCATGGAATGTTCCGGAAGGGCTACAAAAAAAAGTTTTCGGTTAATATTTGGACAGGAGTTGTCGAAAATCATATAGTGGGACCATATCTGCTTCCTTTCCGTGCAAATGGACAGATCTACAGATTATTCCTGAAACAATTTTTACCTGGACTTCTTGAAGAAGTACCTCTATTAGTCCGTCAAAGGATGTGGTATCAGTTTGATGGAGCACCGGCCCATTTCCAACAAATCATTTCTCAATTACTTGATCAATCATTCCATGATCGGTGGATAGGCAGACGTGGTCCTGGACATTGGCCTGCACGTTCTGCCGATTTAACTTCACTAGATTGTTTTCTATGGAAAAACCTCAAATCCCAGGTGTATTGTACACCGGTAGAGTCTGTGGAAGATTTAACTGCAAGGATTTCAGCAGCATGTATCTGATCCAGGATACACCAGGGATCTTCCAAAGCGTGCGACAGTCGATGATAAGGAGATGTCAATCATGTATTGAACAAAATGGTGGCCCATTTGAACATTTGCTTTGAAATAGAGGAAAGCCACTGTTTTCACAAAATGGAGAGGAATATTCAACGAAGAGTACAGTACATATAAACTGAAATGACATTCAAATCAAATTCAACAAATAGTAAAAATTCCCAAAGTCTTCGCCATGACAGTTTAATATAGATTGAACTGAAGGTTTGTAGATCCTGGCAATTTAATATTCATTTAAATGAATTATTGCATAGATGTCGAGCAGATATCATTCAACATTCAACGTGGTATTAGCCAGGAAAGTAGTTGTTTTCTTCTCTTCATCTACCAACCTTTGGTTTAATTTATATTAAACTGTCATGGAGAAGACTTTTGGAATTTTTACTATTTGTTGAATTTGCTTTGAATGTCATTTCAGTTTATATGTACTGTACGCAATGAACCAGTCACCCTTTATTACTATGAAATTAGATATGCATACCTACACAGTAATTGTGTGTTCTATTTTTATATTTTCCCTTATTAATCAATTAGAGAAATGTTCCGAAAAGTATACTCCAACGTTACATTAATTAACAAACGAGGGGACCTATCTTCAGTTATTCGCAAATATTATTTCAGATCTTAACTCACCTTATTGGAATGTTATGAACTTCAGGTTGAATTTTGATTAGCCTTATGATAGCGTATCTACGACACTAATTCACGGATATTGAAAATTAAAATTTTGTTATCACATCATTTAATCTCGAGTGGTACACCAATTTTATTTTTTTCGTACACGCGTGTTCCTAAAATAAGCAAACTAGCATATAACTAACTATATATATATATATATATATATATATATATATATATATATATATATATATATATATATTTATATATATATTTATATATATATGACAGATTGTGAAGAAGCATATTCTAAAAAAAATCTAAATATTTCTCGAAGTGAGCTCAAAGAGTTTTTCAGAAAATGAATGTGTGATTTCATTTCGATGTATAGGTGAGCATTTACTAGCACCTATATTTGAACTACTATCAATTACTGAAAAGTGTTAACACAGATATCATCAATACGCAATTGTACTGAATAATCTGATTGAGAATATGAATTTCTTCCATTGAGTATTTAATTTGGTTGAATGGAGTATTCGATTTGTTTGAGCTATTTGGTTCTAAAAAGGATCTTCCCTTCTCAATTTTTTAAGAAATATATTTTCATTAGTTGTCGCATTGCTAAAAGATATACTGGGTGAGTCAGAATAAGACCAACAAACTCTGTATGCCGATTCCTCACTTCATTCTAAGTTGAAAAATGTCCTTCAACTTATATACTGAAATACAGGGTATCGAAAGTACGAAAGAAAATTGGATTTTTTTTTCTTCAAAACTACGAAACGAAAACAAAATGAAACAAGGTAAAACATTCTAGGTAGATTCATGTGATGATTTGAAGTTTTGATTTTTGTATTTAGTAGAGCAGTGGCGTAGTTACGGTTGTATATGGTTATATTTTCCTCCATATTTTGTTAAGGTAAATGAATGGACGAATTAGTATTTTAATAAATGTATCCATGTGTAACTGAAATTCCACATTTATTGTTGGATTATTTTATATAATTTTACCTTCGTTTTTAACTAAAATTCTACATTTATTGTTGGATTATTTTATATAATTTTACCTCCGTTTTTGAGATTTTATTGCATTTATTATATATATTTTTAGATATTTTGTAATTCAATATTCATTGATAGTGTCATTCCTATTTTTAACTGTTATTTATATTGTTCGTTCATTTATATATATTTATTTTGTTAATTTATATATTATTTCATTCCTCAAGTAACAATAACCTTCATAATTTTTTTTTGTAATAATATTTCAATGTGTAGTAGTATATATAGTCACGCACAACTCATAGTTGCTATACACTTCTGTGACTCAACCATGTTTATTGCACCTGAGTGTAATCATATTTTATTCATGTCAATAAACATTATTATTGTTATTATTATTATTATATCAGTTAGGTTCATCGATACTCAACCCAAAAGTCATAACATTCCATATGCCTAAATATAGAGGTTTATGATATGTCCTAGGGAAGTATTGAGTGGAGATATCATTTTATCTGTGCTATAATCGCCTAATGCTCATATTGTCAAAAGCCAAAACACAAAAAACATTTTAATTTACAAATTTATAACCGTACTATAACAGTTTGATCAACTGGAAGTTCAGTTACCTAAATCTAATTATAATATTCTGCAATTAACGAATAATGCAAAAATCTTGCTGGCATGCATGATTCGACTTCCAACGAAAATCGGAAGGTGCTTTTTGAGTTCAGTTTTCATACAGACCTTTGAAGAGAACAAACACATCTCTCTGGAAAATGTACCTCCGGTAAGTTTGGTCTGTATTTTGTATTTATATATTCTGCGGAAAACCTATTGTTGGAGGTGATGTTTATTTTAACTTTATTCCAATAAAACACCAGTATTTTGTACTAATGCTCTACTTATTTTAACAGCAATCTACCATCTGAGTTCACACCCAAATAGCGAGACCCCTGTGCTCGCGACAATATTACAATGACAATATTTTGTATAGTATGCCTGTATAGTATAAAAGAACACCCCCATGATAGCTTGTAGGAACTCCACCGTTTTTATTAGTGCTGCCTGTATTTTCAACCGACGAAACCAAAAAGGAGGAGGTTCTCTATTCGACCCGTATATTTTTTTTTCCATCATATTTTTTTATATATGATCACGCATAACTTTTTACTGAGGCGTCCGATTCCGAAAATTATTTTTTCAGTGGATACGGTGTACTTCGAAGTTGGTCCCATTTGAATTTTGAAGATGAAATCTACCCCTAAGGGTAGCGAAATGAAGGATATTGATCACTCACCCTCTGAATTCTGGTCCGGTAACCGATTCTATCAGGCATAACTTTGTACTGGGTTCTTCGATTTGGATGTTTTTTTTTTAATAGATAGGGTATATCTTATATTTGGAGTTCGAAAGGAATTAGCCACCCTTACGGGTAGAAAAATAGGGAATAGATGATTTTTCACTAGTGAACATTGGCACACACATACGTAGTTGACAATGACAGATCGCTACTGACATTATTTTCGTTCCACATCCGTCAAAATCAGTATATTTTATGAGAGGATGGAATAATAAACAATGTAATGAAATAAACTAACCAGAACAACGAAAATAATTTATATTACAACAAATAGTAAATGTAGATAATCATATTATTTAACTGGTAATAGTTGAAGTAAGGTGGGTAAGTATTTTGGAAGTAATCAAAAAACTAGCAATTGAATTAGGTGAAGCGTAAAATGATGGCAGCGAGATGCATGGCTGCGTTTTGATGACTTCTCTCATAGATAATGATCTTCGATAATTGTTTGTTTGGCGCCGACTCAAAATCGGTTACTTACATTAGTTTAGGAGCTCAATTATCATTAAGACTAAGAGGGTTTATTTTATTTTTTGCTTTTCAGTTGATTTTTTTGTCGGTTTAATTTTTTGTTAAAAAGTTTTTATGTTATATACTATTCTTCTTATGTCGTAATTTTAAGATAATCTCAAACACACTCCTTAGAGTGAGTGATTGACTTGTCCTATACATTTTTGTAATGTCACAGAAAGATAAATACATATTTCAATTTCGATATCTAATCAAGTTCCGTGCGCTATTGTTTCTGTCATTTCTCAATAGTGACACTTCCTTTTGACAGATAACACATGATCGCATTCGGGACAGGAAGTGCATCTTCATACCAAATTTCAGCTCGATTGGTAGAACGGTTCGGCAGTTATCGTGGACAGACATACAGACTTTTTTTCGTACGATTACATTACTCGACCACTGGGGGGAGGCTGTCAAGTGAAAGGATATTTTCCAATAGTGCCCTGTATCACAAAAACTAAGCTTTTTCAGACCCATGTTCATGAGATTTTTTTTTTAATTTTGCGGAGCACTATCTATCCTGAATCTTTTTGAAAAACATATATATGCAAGTGGCTGTCATGTAATCCTCCTCCATGACGCAGTTGACTATGTTTTTTCGACGGAGTGACACGTCAACCGTTTATGAAATAAACTATCCGGTCTGGGAATTATTTACAGGTTTCAAATGCTCTCACTTTCAGTCCCAATTTATTCCGACGTAAATAACCACCTTAATGTTGCAAAATAATGTTCAATTTTTTTTATAAAAGAAAATAGGACGCATAATGGTTTGGAATGGAGTAACTTTTCGTTCCTTACAAAAGTAGCAGTTCCAATCGGCTAAAAGGGTTTTTTTTTTTCAGGCGATACGAATCTGGTTACATCAGCCACGTAATAAGAATATTTAGGCATGAAACTTGTCACCGGCGGAAAAAAAAAAGACTGAAAAGCAAAAACTAAAATGAACCTTTTTAGTCTCAATAACTAACCTCTTAAACTAATGTATGAAACTAATTTTGAGTCGGCCCCAAACAAACAATCAACGAAGATCATCAAATTATTTTCAAGAAATGATCGAAACAATATAATGCAACGTGAAATCTCCAGCGATAAACAACAACAATGAAAAAATGCGTTCTCCGCACGACCACTCGCAGCGACGTGTACCCTCACGTGTGTGCCCGTTTGGGTAGCTGTCCCGCTGATATTGACTTCGAGAACGCTCGGCAATTTCCGGCGAAGGGACGCGCAGCCGCCGCTAACCTCGCTGCCATAATTTTACGCTTTAAATAATCAATTTGATTGTTTGTTTGGCGCCGACTCAAAATCAGGTACTTACATTAGTTTAGAAGCTTAGTTATTTGAACTAAAAAGTTTCATTTAATTTTTTGCTTTTCGGTTTCTTTTTTCGTCGGTTAAATTTTTTGTTAAAACGTTTTTTTAAACCCTTCTTCTATCACCCTTTCGGAAACGCCGAGTACTCATATTTGTGTCTAGAGTTGGTAGGTGATGAATTCAAATTTGCGATCATTGCTTCTTATGGAATATATTCTCATATATCGTTGTTGGAGCTATCCTTTTGTAAGCATTTCCACTGTTTGATTTTTGATGTTTGATAATTATTGTTAAAGAACTTGGATTGTGAAATGGCAATTTCAGAATCGATAAATGAATCCTGAAATCTACTTTTCCGACTGACAGCGCCATCGGATTTTTATACACGCTTTATTAGCTTCACCTGTAAGTTTTTATGTATGAATTTAGATAATAGAATTTTTGAAATAAATTTCCACCTTCTTTTAGATATCCGAAATATTCGAAATTTTGCACACATATCAAAAACCCGATGACAATATAATAATTTCATAGCTATGACCTGGTATTCTCACCCAGATCGTCAGAAAAAAAAAGTATTCGGAATATATGGCGAATGCACTGGTTTTTCACAGCATAATTTTCAACTCAAAGATATGGCGAATGCACATTCGCCAAAATTTACTTATAGTTTATTCATCTCAATCAATCGAACAGCTTTTCTCCCGTATTCTTGTTTAGTCTTTTGTAACTCCTAAACTAATGTAAGTAACTAATTTTGAGTCGGCGCCAAACAAACAAGCAAATGAATTAGGTAAGGCGTAAAATGATGGCATCGTGAGGCGCGGTGACATTTTGTTAAGTTTTTTGAAGTAATTCAATGATCCTCGTCGATTGTTTGTTTGGCGCCGACTAAGAAGATTTATTTTATTTTTTGCTTTTCAGTTCCGTTTTTCGTCGGTTTAATTTTCTGTTAAAAAGTTTTTATTTTTCATATTTTTGTGGCTGAAATCCACTAATTACTACCTATATATAATTTTTGATTACTTTCGAAATACTTACTCGCCTCACTTCAACTATCAACAGTTATCTACTTTAATTATTTATTGTTATATAATATAAATTATTTTTGGTAGTTCTGGTTAGTTTATTTCATCACTTCGTATATAATTCCATCCTTTCATGAAATGTAATTATTGTGACGGATGTAGGAGCACAAAAATATTGCCAATAGCAATCTGTGAATGTCAACCACATATGTGTGCCAATGTTCACAAGTGAAAAATCAATCATCCCCCATTTTTCTACCCATAGAGGTGGATTATTCCATCCCAAATACAAATATGATCAACTATAAGGTATACACTATCTGATAAAAAAAGAATCGTCCCAATCGGACAACCCAGTACAAAGTTATGCTTGATAGAATCGGTAAACGAACCAAATTTCAGAGGGTGAACGATCAACATTCTCCATTTTGCTACCCATAGGGAAGGATTTTTCTTTTCAAATTCGAGTGGGACCAACTTCTAAGTACACCCTATCGAATGAAAAAAGAATCATCGAAATCGAACTATTCTGCAAAAAGTTATGCGTGGTCATACATAAATATATATATATATGTATATATATATATATATATATTTATATATATGTATATATATATATATAAATATATATACACATATATATATATATATATATATATATACAGAGTGGCCACTTTTTTAATGGGATTGTATTGGTAACTTTTAAACCATAAGAGTTAGAAGGTCGGTCAAATGGAGAAAAAGTTGCATTCATAGAAGCATTTTCAAGCAGTTCAAACAAACTGAGATTATCAGGGCCGGTTATTGAGATATCATAAGAAAAGTAAATTAAGTCATTTTTATTTTTATTTTTTCCCACTTTATTTCGAATATTATCAAAAAATGTCACAGGAGTTTTTTATTCGACAGTGAATTATTCTCATTTTGACATAATCAGATTTTGTATCCAACGTTTCGTACGCTCTGGGCCACCCTCAACATCATTTTTTCCAATACGGACCTGCATATTTTATGACACTTTTCGAAACAACTTGTGACGCCCAATTCAACGATATATCATACAATGTCATTCAAAGTTGATTTTCAGGTGATTTTGACCCTTATCCAAATTTCTTTGGGTCGGATCTGTATTACATTTAGGTACCTTTAGTTTAATTAACAACATGCAATACATTTCGATAAGAAAATCAACTTACTCATCTTCAACTGAATGGAACGTAACAGTATCAAAGCAAGAAACAAGTAATGATTATTTACAAATTTCAAGAGGTGAAAAACCTAATTCATAATAATTAAACGAAACTATCATTTGATGAAAGAAAAATCAAATGATTATTCGAAAGTAAATGATGAACATTAATGAAGTAAGTGTTCGAAATGTCCACCATTTTGTAAAATGCACTTTGCGGTTCTGGAACCCATACTTCTTATACATTTGCTTATTTCGTCTCCTTGAATACCTTCCAATACATTCTCAATCTTCTCGCGAGGAATCATTATTGTTGGATTTGTCATTTGTTCCGTTAAACAAATTAATCGAATTTTTTTGATCTTAGGTTTAATTTTTGCAAGGCTTGGTATTCAAATTTAAAATCTTTGTTTTTATTTTATTAACAGTTTTTGATAAATTGCATTCACTGGCCACAGTTCTCGATTTTTTTTCTGGGTTCAATTGAATTTGGGTCAGAATATTGATATCGTTGATTGACTTGCTTTTTCTTACATACACACAACTCTAGGTTTATTGAATGTAGTATTTTCATGTAGTAGGCCGTGGATAAAAAAGAACATAACAAGATATGTCATATTATTTGACACTTCGTTTATTATTGTGTCACAAGAACTTGTCATTAAATACTTTTCTGAGTAATTTCAATTTAACTTATTCGATATGGTAAGATACACAAATGAAGAGAAGAGAGATATGTACGAAGTGTACATAAAACTAGATAGAAATTCGTTCAAAGCACAACAAAGGTATGGTGAATTATATCCTGAAAGAACAACACCAAATATTAAAATGTTTCGACGTTTATCTACAACGTTACTTGCACATTAGTCATTCATCAAACCTAGAGGTCCTTATGTACGACGAAACGAGCCTATCAATGACATCAATATTCTGGCCCAAATTCGAATGAATCCAGGAATAGGATCGAGAACTATGGCCAGTGAATGCAATTTATCAAAAAAGTGCTGTTAATAAAATACTCAAGAGACACGGATACCATGACTATAAATACCAAGCCGTGCAAAAACTATATCGCAATGATCCTGAGAGAAGGGTTGCAATTCTGTAATTGGTTTCAACGGAAGGTGCGGAATAACAACAATTTTGCGCACAATATCATTTGGGGAGACGAAACGACATTCACAAATTCTGGCATGTTCAATCGAAGGAACAAACATTTTTATGCCACAGAAAATCCTCACTTAATTCATGAAGTTAGACATCAATATCGTTTTTCTTTGAACATATGGTGCGGTTTGTTGAATAATAAATTACTGAGACCCTATTTTATTGACGGCAACCTAACCGGAGCAAAATATGTAGAAATTATAGAAGAAATGTTGGATGATCTTCCTATACGGTATCGGCCTAATAGTCCATGGTTCCAACAAGACGGATGTGGTCCACACAACTCAAGAATAGTCACAGACTATCTAAATCGAACTTTTCCCGATTCATGGATTGGAACAAGAGGTCCAGTAGCATGGCCTGCCAGATCTCCGGATTTGAATCCGCTGGATTTTTATTTGTGGGGATATCTCAAAAATAAAATTTATGATACTACGAACCCGACAATAGAGATTCTTCGTGAGAAGGTATTCAAGGAGACGAAATAAGCAAATGTATAAGAAGTATAGGTTCCAGAACCGCAAAGTGCATTTTACAAAATGGTGGACATTTCGAACACTTACTTCATTAATGTTCATCATTTACTTTCGAATAATCATTTGATTTTTCTTTCATTAAATGATAGTTTCGTTTAATTATTATGAATTAGGTTTTTCACCTCTTGAAATTTGTAAATAATTATTACTTGTTTCTTGCTTTGATTCTGTTACGTTCCATTCAGTTGAAGATGAATAAGTTGATTTTCTTATCCAAATGTATTGCATGTTGTTAATTAAACTAAAGGTACCTAAATGTAATACAGATCCGACCCAAAGAAATTTGGATAAGGGTCAAAATCACCTGAAAATCAACTTTGAATGACATTGTATGATATATCGTTGAATTCAGCGTTGAAAGTTATTTCGAAAAGTGTCATAAAATATGCAGGTCCGTATTGAAAAAAATGAGGTTGAGGGTGGCCCAGAGCGTACGAAACGTTGGATACAAAATCTGATTATGTCAAATCGAGGATAATTCACTGTCGAATAAAAAACTTGCGTGACATTTTTTGATAATATTCGAAATAAAGTGGGAAAAAAAGAAAAATCAAAATGACAGAATTTACTTTTCTTATGATATCTCAATAACCGGCCCTGATAATCTCGATTTGTTTGAACTGCTTGACAATGCTTCTATGAATGAAACTTTTTCTCCATTAGACCGACCTTCTAACTCTCATGGTTTAAAAGTTACCAATACAATCCCATTAAAAAAGTGGCCACTCTGTATATATATATATATATTTATATACGCGTCGACTAGAGAGCCTCCTCCTTTTTGATTTCATCGGTTAAAAAACTGTTTACTGTCCAAACAGGTACAAGACCCGATTATAGGATCGCTAAAATTGTTATGATAATCTCGTTGAGTCATTTAGAAAGTAGTAATAATGGAGAAAATAATGGGAAAACAATGTTGAGATGGAAAAAAATGGTAAAAAAATGAAAAAATTTGAAAAATATAGGCAATAGTTATATAAAGAGAAAAAAATACAAGTGTAGAGAATCATAGTAACATGTATGAGTGAAGTAGTAGGAAGGGATTTATTTTCACATTTGTTTCATGAACATCACACATCAGAAATAATATTTTATTTAAACTATCTAAAAAGTTAAAAATAAAATTATAGTTTAAAAAACTGAACAACACGCTTATAAACAATAAGGACTAAAAAGTTGGAAATAATAAAAATAAAGTCATTGACCAAAAAATTTCCATAATACTATTAGGATAACTGATAACGAGAACCTCACGCTTTTTTTACATAAGAGAAAATTTTTTGGTCAATGACTTTATTCTACTTATTTCCAACTTTTTAGTCCTTATTGCTTTATGAGCGTGTTTTTTAGTTTTTCAAACTATACTTTCATTTCATTGGAAATAATGAACCAAAAATCCAAGTGGAACCAGTTGTTTACTCAATATTTCAAGAATTACTGCTTATATCTCCGATTGATTTCCACCATTTCAATATAGCTTTCAAATATGCAACTGGTTTCCATTCAACCGACCTTCTTACTCTTATGGGTAAAGGAAACCAATACAATTCCATAAAAAGCGACCTCCCTGTAAACCAGTATATCTGTGTGTTGATTTTTTTATATATATATTTCTAAATTTCTAAAAAGTAGTCTTTTTTGTGCCTTGAGTCGTTTACCCGGCAAAAAACAGATAAGGCTACTGGATATTTTTTTACAACAATTACTCCAAAGATTTTCCCAAAAATGTTTCAAGTTTTCATACCCAATAAAGTAAAAGTAAAGTGGATTGATTTTTTGTTGCTAAAAAAATAACGATTTTGATTCCTTAATCCAAAGGAAATCGAATAGTAGGAACAAAAATATTCACGGAAGTAGATCAGTCTTATACATTTTCTTTTTGAAACATACTTCAGGCGAATTTGAAATTCAATATTAGAATAAAATTATAGTTTGAAAAAACTATAAAACACGCATATTTGGCAATAAGGACTAAAAAGTTAGAAATAGTAAGAATAAAGTCATTGACCAAAATTTTTTATTCTATGTAAAAAAGCATGTCTATATTGCTACATACGACTAAAAAAGACTACGCGATAAAAACTCTTCGATTGATTCATCCACGTGAGAGGGAAATTATTAATAACTACATTTTGGCGAATATGCTGAGAACCAGTGCATTCGCCATATCTTTGAATTGTAAATTATGCTGAGAACGGCCTCAGTGCATTCACCATATTTTACTAGTAGCCACTGAAGAGTTCCACCATTCACCTCCTGGCTCCATCATCAGATCAGCTCCAAAATAAAAAATTATAGTATTGTCATCCAAACTACATATACACACCAAGTTTCATTTCGATATGACAATTAGAAGTAGGTTAAAATTGACTTCCAAGATATGATTACATTGTTTGTTAGTTACAATTGAAGCTAATAAAAGCGTGTTATAAAGAAGAAAGAATACTATATATATATATATATATATATATATATATATATATATATATATATATATATATATATATATATATATATATATTTATATATATATATATATATATATATATATATATATATATTATATATTTATATATATATATACCAGGTGACACAGGATATTGTTGGGCCACCCCTGTGACTTCTGCATTCGTTAACGGAATTTTCTGATATTCGGTGCAGCAACCATTTCGGATTTGATCACATCACAATCCAATATGGCGGACTTCCGGTTTTTCTGGAAATGCCAGCATTTTTTTCAAATGTAACACCCTGTATATTTTTACATATTCAAGTTCAACAGGTCAAAACAAGTCCAAACAAATGAATTTAAAATTGTTTTTATATTTTACCTCGTGAATAAATGAGATTTGGTCAAGGCTATTCACAATGAGTCGCACATAACAGAGGAACTTATTTTTTCCTGAAAAATTATTTTTTGTGTCACTAGTTAATCAATTCAGTCACATCACATTTTGATCAAAAATTCATTTTTTTCAAATGGAACCCTTATGGGCAACCTACATGCCTCTCCAGAACATACATTAAGAGAACAAATTACATATCATGTTTATGTTTCGGTGCAGTAACAAATTTTTATACAATCTACAACTATTTCGTGAGTTTCCTCGCAGTTCGAATAATTTTTCAACTAAGCCGTAAGCCGTGTAAAACAACATAAGCTAAAACATTCATTTCTGCCTCCTCACTTACTATACATGAATTACGATCATCTCCATTGTTGGGTTCTTTTCGGAATCTTGTCTCCACCTCTTTGAAAAAGGTTCTTTGTGGGTGTCTTCTGTGTGGGTATCGTTCAGCGTATAACTGACAAGCAGCGACACTGTTTTTAAGACATTCTCCGTAAATTAATAACATATCAACCTGTTCACTTCTTGTAAACCTATAATTTTTATTTTCCATTTCTACTAATTCTCGGAAGTTAACTACTTTTCGAGAGTTGAGATGAAAGATGACAGCGAAACACAATTAGTTGACAAGATTCAGGAATGTTGTTTTCCACAGCTTACTAAGTTGAAAAATTATTCGAACTGCAAGGAAACTCATGAACTAGTTGTATATTTTTGAAAGTATACAATTTTTTAAGGCACCGAAATACAAAAATTATTTTTTTTTCCAATTATTTTGAAGACACCCGGGAAAAAAAATTTTATAATTGTTTCAATAATTGACAAAAAAATAATTTTTCCAAAAAAATTATGTTTTTCTGTTATGTGCGACTCATTGTGAATAGCCTTGACCAAATCTCATTTATCCACGAGGTAAAATAAAAAAACCATTTTAATTTGAATTGGTTCAAAAAAATGACATTTGATATGAGGTTTGGACTTGTTTTGACCTGTTGAACTTGAATATGTAAAAATATACAGGGTGTTCCATTTGAAAAAACAAAGTTGATGGCATATTCAGAAAAACCGGAAGTTCGCCATATTGGATTCTAATGTGATCAAATACGAAATGGTTGCTTATATAACTGTACCAAATTTCAGAAAAATCCGTTCACGAATGCAGAAGTTACAGGGGTGGCCCGATATCCTGTGTCCCCCGGTATAACGACAAGCACACATCCATCCCAGCATACTCACTAACTTCGAATAATGTGAATGGTATTCATACAGAAATCTTGTGAATCGTGGAAAGATGTCAAAAGTTTAAGTTTGCGTGACCGAGTATAGTAGCTACTTCGAATTAGCCAGACAAGCATGTCTCGTTCATTGCAGACGTATGTCTAAGCGAAAATAGCATATGAACTCTACTCATCCGGTTTTCTGAATTATTCCTTCACTTTCGAGACATGCTAGAGATATAAATCATCAGAGATGTTCCTCACGATAATGAGAATAATTGCAAAAGTTTCACTAACTGATTATCTCATGGGAAAAAGCCGCAAGGCTGTGAAATGACAATCGATAACCAATCCACGATGAGTCCATAATATAGGTCAGTTGTACAGAGGTTGCAATGAGAATAAACCCCTTTTAACCGACGAAATCAAAAAGGATAAGGTTCTCTAGTCGACGCATATATTTTTTTTATGTATGACTACGCATAACTTTTTACAGAGTAGTCCGATAGGGTGTATATCGGAGTTGGTCCCATTTGAAATTGAAAAAAAATATATTAATCGTGCACCCTCTAAATTTTGGCCCGTTAACCGATTCTATCAGGTATAACTTTGTACTGGGTTATCCGATTTAGAATTGTTTTTTCATTGTATAGGGTATAGCTCGAAGTTGGTCATATTTGATAGAAGAATAATGATCCACCCTATGGGTAGAAAAATGGGGGATGATTGATTTTCCACTTGTGAACCGATTCTCTTGAAACTTGGCACACATATGTAGTTCTGATAACACTACAATATCATGGATACCTTAAGTAATAATTGAGTAAGTAGTAACTAGTGGATTTTTAAGAATTAAAAACTTTTTAATAAAAAATGAAACCGACGAAAAAAAACTGAAAAGCAAAAAATAACTCTTCTCAGTGTTTGTAAAATTCGACAAAATTTTGGATAGCGCCACTCGCAAAACTTCAGGTGAAAACGCAATAAACATTCAACTCGACATTTGAATAAAATGGAATGTTGAACTCATTGTGTGGTAAATGTACACATTGCAGGCTGCCAAAAATATATATTCAATTTCAAAGTGAAGAAAACAACCAACCTTGTTAATTCCAAACTCGTGATAAAGTCAGAACTAGTTGACTTCATACTCTGCTTTGAGGCACTTATCATGATTATCACAGTCACTTGTGAGAAACAAACGACACAAACAGTTTTTAAAAGGGAAACATTCGCAATAAATATTATTTTGACAATTATTATCACGACCATTGTAGTGATTCAGACATTCAGAACCCGTGAACACTGTTGCCAAGAAAGATTCTCACATGCAGGGCTCACAAAGTTGTCTACGAACGGAAGTTCTCTCTCTCTCTCTATTTAATTTCTTGGATGTAACTTCCATACGGAGTTATTATTCAGCTCTCCCCCTATCACGTAACCTGTTACGTACTTCGGGGCTTCGTCCTGGGGGTGACACGAGTCTTGCTCTTGGCAATATACCACCCCATCGTCCCTGCTTCCGACAAGTCCGTTGTCATCCGGCCTGGTTACCGGCGTAGAGAAGTATGGGACCATTTATCACATAAAACTTTTCTTAGACTTCACAACTGTATTGATATTTTTGCGATGCACGTATTAAAAAACGGCAGACATTCACATTTCACATTTACTTGACTCCTAACCTAAGAACCCCACCAGTCCTTGACCGTGGTTCGGAGTCGAATGAACGAACGGAAGTTCATTAGATTTCACTAGTGTTTTCTGATTGGCTGGTGAATGAAAGATTCTAATTAGCAACCAATCATAAAACTGTACGCGATGTGCAGGAGAATTGATTTGAACATTATTGTCTTTGTCTTTTGCTAGTTCTCAAAACTAAACACCGAGCTGCTCCGTGCGTAATTTGAAGAATAGAAGACAAGATGAATAACTTGTCGCTTTTATGAAAGAGTAAATTTCAATTCTGGTTGGATTCTGGAGTCGCCAATCACTAGGCGGGTGTTTTCGTACTAGATATATCAATATAATATAAATATTTTTTTGACAGAATGGCAAATTTTTTAAAAGACAATAATATTCAAATTAATTCTCGTGCACATCGCGTACTGTTTTCTGATTATTTGTTAATTAAGATCTTTCATTCAACAGCCAATCAGAAAACACTAGTAGAATCTAATTAACTTTCGTTCGTAGACAGCTTTGTAAACCGTGCATACGAGAATCTTGCTTGGCAACAGCGTTCAGTTCACGTGTTCTGAATGTCTAAATCACAACAATGGTCGTTACATTATTTTTAAAACAATATTCAATTGCGAATGTTTCCTTTTTCAATACTGTTTGTGTCGTACAAGTGACTGTGATAATTACGATAAGTGCCTCAAAGCAGAGTATGAAGTCAATAGTTCTGACTTCATCACCAGTTTGGATAGAACAAGGTTAGTTGTTTTCTTCACTTTGAAATTGATTATCTATCTCAGGCAGCCTGCAATGTCTACATCAACCACACAATCAGTTCAACATTCTACAATATTCAAATGTCGAGTTAAATGTTTATTGCATTCGGTAATTGTCAAAGTTTTCTTCTGAGCAGGTCACTTGAAATTAGGCGGGCGGCTCTACCCAAAATTTTGTCGAATTTTACAAAGAAAAAATATGTTTTTACTTTTTTTTCAGATTTTTAACCACTGTAATTTGTTACAAAATGATATTATACACTCGTCATTTACGGATGTGAAAGAGTTTAGATTACACCCTGCTGTGGATTGGCATGCATCTTACCAACCACATTAATTTGTTAACTATTTCGCACCGTTGCACGATCAGACAGCTCTGCATCTTCAACTCTTTCAGCTGATGCACTGCAAGTTGAAAAGTCAAAGAGAATAAGAGACTGTGTGTTGAGAATATCTTGAAAAAGCAGTAAACCAAAAAGTTGACATCTCCTGTCATCAAGATTCGCTATGAAACATTCAGATGAAATCTACGTAAAGGCTTTGTTGCTCGACAACCTTTCGAATATGTGACTGATATATGAGCAGAATAATTCACGTCAAATATCTACAAAAAAAGGATTGTCGTCTTTTTAGTGCTTTCAAATGAGAGCTTGTTTTTAAAAATGTTCTTATTTTATTATTACAATCGAAATCGTTTATTCACAACAGTAATGCAAACCTTTCCAGACTGAGGGCTATTATTCGGGCAGCCGTCAGCTTTCGGTCGGGTCGCGATGCTTTTCGCCGACGAAAAGGACACGACGAGCGACATTTTATGCTAATTCACGAAGAACTTCTGTGAAACAAACATAACCTAAGGCTTGATCGCATCATTTATCGAGATTTACTCTTTCGAATACTCCAATGGAATTGGATGAAATGAATTTTGTAATAAGCAGATCACACCATCGGATTGTTTTTAAAGGATGTCTGCTTTGAGATCGTTTTCGTTCTGTTATTAGAATATATTTTTCGCCTGATTGTGAAGAGGAATAATTGAATATCATTATGAAGTAATAAGGGCAACTTTAGATCTGGATAGACTACGGGGCTGATTTTGTTCCAGATATTTTTGTTTCCCCCACTTATATAGACTCCATGTACTTCAGTTCCTCAGGACTTTGGTGTAGGACAATCTATTATTCATGAAGGCAGCTTTATCCCTGGGAAAAAAATAAAATAATTAACGCAAATGAGTCAAAGTAACGAATCAAGCGTTCAATAAACGCATGAAAAATATCAATTTCCGACATAATTTCCCAATGTCTCTCTTATACTGCCTATAGGGAATTTTTTACTTATTCGAAAAAAAATTAACCTGGGCTATAGAATAAGACGAGCAACACACACGTTGGCCATTTGAATAGAAATAATTTCTCTTCAAGTCACAGAATCTCCCAGTTCACGAAGGCATATATTTGTTGTGTTCAAATGGTCTCAAATGGGCGACCTTTCTGGAAAATCATTGTATGTGATATTTTTTATCATGTTTCCGGTCAGACTCGGACCAAATATTATATATATGGGAGACATGGAATCTCGATCCAGAAATGGAAATGGGACAGAGAGATTGTCAGGGAGCATATAATATATTAAGAAGGAAATATGTATTTGATCTATTCGGAAAATCATGAAAATAAAATATTATTGTTATGGAGGACCTACTGTATCGACAAATACAGGACATTGGAATAATGTAAAATTAGTTAATAAGTTGAGAACAGTGGTAATTGCACGGTTTTGTTCTGGGTTTCCCGGCAATCAACTAGCCAAATGGGCCATAATGCACTCCCAGATGAATGAGAATAGTCCCTATATATATATATATATATATATATATATATATATATATATATATATATATATATATATATATATATATATATATATATATATATATATATATATATATATATATATATATATATATATATATATATATATATGTGAAAAAAATGCATCAATAAGCCTCTCAAGTATTTGCCTTATTTTGAAAATAGCACCAGAGACTATAAACCCTTGCAGACGTTACACGTTCTAAAGTTAAGCCGCCACTCTAAGAGGGTTCCAAGAGGTTTCACAAAATATGTTGTTTTAGTAATTTCAAACAATCAAAAATGTTTTTTTTGTATATTTGTGAAGCTAATGAACCTTTTGAAGTCCTGGTTATTTTGAATATTGTTAAGTCACGTTATGTTAGTAAAAATTTCAATTCACAGAGTGAATAAGAGCTTAATAAAAAGTCACATTTCTAAGACAAGCTCAATCTTTATTTTATTTCTTCATTATTAGGAAATAGACATTTTCTGAAAACGAAACTGCGAATACATTTTGATTACTGGAAAGAGTAATGAGTTTATCAGAAAACTTGAAAGTCTAAACTCAGTGTGAATTCTCCAGGATGCCAGATGTTTGTAAAGAGATGGCTCCAGGAACATCAAAGGTGAGTGAAAGAAGTTTGACATTGTCCTCATTTCCGAATCCATGCAAATGATGCAGGTTTGAGTTGATTTGGCATCCGTTTAGCTAACATCAGTTTCACGTTGTTCTCAATTAGAAAGGCTACTTCGATTCCATATATTTTCATATAAAACAAGCTTGCGGCTTTGGTGTTGCGAAATAGGGGAAAAGTATAACTTTTTATGTAATGTTTTTGTTTGAATGCAACAAATAACGTTTTAAAAAAGTTCCTCTGTCGGCAAAAAGTTAATTATTTCAGAAACTGCGATATGGCAACTTCTGAAGTTTTGATAGCAGATTGATCGAAGTATGATTTGCGTTGCAGTATCATTTGCGTTTTCTTTGTATTTCCTCGTGAGGTGCCACCTTCACCTCAGTTGAGGTTAGGATATCACTCAGAATTCAGGACGGTCGAGTCTGATGTTCTCGAGCCAAGAGTGGTCACGGCGACCAATTCCTCAATCACCGTCTATTTCACGCTATTATTTCTAATTGCTGTTCCATATCACGTGGACCAGATATGTTGTTCTTCGTCTTTACATTTCCAAGATGAGTTCTTTTTCTTGTTCCATTTCTCACAAGATAACTTCAGTTCGAATTACCCAGGACATTCTTCTGTATATTCCCATCCTTATGCTTCGAGATATCCAAGTCTCGCATCCATACAAATGAAAATAATTTACAGCTCGTCAAAAATAGAAATGCACAAAAGACAATAACACGTGTACCTGCAAATTTGTCATTTATCAGTTCGGATACAAGTAGTGAACATCTATCAGGAGTTGAACCAAGTAATACATTCCTTCAATCGTTGAATGAAGAAATATCATGATCCTACGTCAGTTGTGGTTGAAGAAATAATGCATAGATAGATAGATCTTTATTGTCTGAAATTAAATACATTTTGTCGACAAAGGGTGTTATGTGTATATACACACAAGTATAATAAATTGTACGATATGTACAAAAATACAAGTAGAATGAATAAAAAAACAATATGAAAAAATTATGAAACAACATGAAGATATAAACATGCACAAATAGGTTTGCAACAAAAACAAAATAGTTTTTTGAATTGCTCGATATAAAACAAAACGCATAGAAAGACTAGAAATCATAAGCAAAATACTTTTCCAAACTGTAGGAGCACTTTTCCATTACAACGTTCCTTACCGATTTTCTAAAATTTTTCTGTTCGTTGATTGCTGTTATATGTTTTGGTAAGTATTTCAATATCTGTACTTATCAACTACTACTTATCTACCACTATCTACTTCTGTAGATCAGAGACTGCCTGGTCAGAGATGATATGGAAAGTGAAAGGGCAAGTTTTTTATCACTTCCTGTATGCCTTTCCGTTTGGTTCAAAAACTTTTTCTTATGTTTGTGTAGCTGAAATGAAAATTTCGAATATTGTTAATATTTTATTATTGTAGAAAAGTGGTCTACACGAGTCTCTCATCTTCAAATTGAATATTATTCTCAAAGCTCTCTTCTGAATAACGAATATACTTTGCATTAAAACTTGGCTGCCAGAGCCCCAGAAAGGAATTACATACCTGAGATTACTCTCCATAGGTGAATAGTACGCAGTCATTGATGCTGAAAATCCGAGTTCCCGAGATATGACATTTATGACAAAGCAACCAGAAGACAATTTCTTCTTCCAAGCAGTAATTTACATATCAAATTTCAACTTGCTATCAATATATATATATATATATATATATTGAAGTGTGGGTTCTCTTGAATCCTAGTATATTTTTTTTTGGTTGAGGGTTCTTAGGTTTGGGATTCTTGTGTAAAAATAAAACTATCTTATATCATGCTAGACGTTTCGACCCTGGCCGGAGGCATCTTCAGTAGATTTTTTTTTATAATTAATTTTTTATTTTTTCTCCTGATAATTAACAATGACATTTGAAAAGTAAAACATTTTGTGTTATGGTTAAAACTATTATTTTCATCTTAACCATAACACAAAATGTTTTACTTTTCAGAAGTCATTGTTAATTATCAGGAGAATAAATAAAAAATTAATTATAAAAACACCCCTACTGAAGATGCCTTTGGCCAGGGGCAAAACGTCCAGCATGATATAAGATAGTTTTATTTTTACACAAGAATCCCAAACCTAAGAACCCTCAACCAAAAAAAATTATATATTATATATATATATATATACACCGAGGAATTTAGTTATAGGCCTAATGTTTCTTGTTCTAAATCCCACATGAATGATACCAGATTTGTTTTAGAAACATTCAGCGATAATATATTCGAATCACAACAAGGTGAATGCTCCAGATATATTGAGTTTAACCATATCGTTAATATATAGCAGAAAAAAATGGGCCTAAGACTGATCCCTGAGGAACTCCGCGTACAATTTTCCCACTTTCAGAAATAGTGTTGCTCAATTATATTTTTTGACATCTACCAGTAAGATAATATCTGAACCATTCTAAGGCTGTTTCTCGGATTCCATAATGGAAGAGTTTCTGCAAGAGGATATCATGTCCCACACAATCGAACGCCCTTGTCATTTAGGGTCGTGTAGATTTTCTCAAGAAAATCAAAAAATGACAATTGTCGTGTTTTTATCATGTCGGAAACCAAACTGTACGGGAGCTTACATTTTATGTTTTTCCAAAACACCTACTTTCCCTCGTTTAACTGGTTTTTCAATGATTTTGGATATCGTTGACAAAATTTAGATCGGTCTGGAATTGCTGGGTTCATCAATGGTTCTTCCTTTGTAAAGCGGTATAATTTTCGCCAATTTAAAACTAGAAGGAAAAACACAAGTGGTAAACGATGTGTTTATAGCTATTACTAAGGCTTGAAGAACTTCATCAGGCACTTGTAAAATCAACTCTACTGATAGGTTATTTTCACCACAGGAATTTTTGGTTTTTATTCCTTTTGTTACTAACTTTAGCTTACTCAAGTCTGTATCATATAAGGACAAGGAATTCATAGGAGAGCTAACCTTATTCAAATTATGAAGCGGGTAAAGTGTTGGAATAATATCGTTGGTCAGTTTTGAGGCTATAGAACAATAATATTCATTCAACTGATTTAGGTTTATCTTTATTTATGGATGGCTTTGTTCATTATTACCTCTCAAGTCATTTATTATTGATAGTGATCTTTGGATAATTTGATGGCTTGTCTGTAAATACGACGAAAATTATTAAAGTATGACATAAAAAATATATTGTCACTGTAGAATTTTCTAATGGTATGTAGACACCTCAGTATTTTTCGAAGAAAATTCAAGTACCTTTGCGATCCACGGTTTGGATTTTTTCCGTTTTATCTGGCGCAGGGGAAATTTTTCACAAACAAGTTTTTGCAATTCATTCACTGGATCTTCTGCCCCATGTATTGAATTCCAAGCTGTGGTCCGGCAGAGATTTATGAATTGTACATAATTTTTTCTACTATAATTTCGTTCATATTGTTTTCCATTCTGTATGTTTTTATGTTCATTAAGGTTAGGGATGAGACAAAAGACAGCTTCGTGTCTCAGCATTATAATATTGAATAATTATTGTTTGATGTAATGCCACTTCATTCACCACATGCTCTGACTTCGTACTTTTGAATGCTGCTGACCTTGTCTATTGCGCGAGTAGCAAAATTTCCATAGTCGTACCTATTCTTGACGAGCTGTATATTTCAAGAGGGCATGCGCGTCATTGTGCCCAACAGACACAATGTGATATCACTATGACCCAGTGCGATGTAATTTTTGAAGTCCAATCGATGTAACTGTTTCGATGCCCAATGAATGGATGCGTTGCTATGTAATAATGGGATCCTATGCTAGATAGTGTAGCAACAATTTACTAGCAGGTCCACAGAGGCAGCCAACTGAGTAATAATATGAGATTTGTGAATCATATTTGATCTCGACCCCGCAGCGACATCTATGCGACTTAAAATACGATATAACATGTTCACATTGGGACGTCGCTGGGCATATCTGAGATATTGTCGTGTTTTCTGAGAATCGACAAATTGAAGACACTCTGAAACTGATGTGGGTACCCTCTCACACGTGGATCAGAGGCAATGAGAGAGTTGATTGTCTGACTAGAGCAGCTATCTATGGCAACACACTAACTACTACGACCGTCATTCATATCGACATGAAACCCTTCCTGAAAAATATCCAATCCAAAGCATGGCAATCCGAATGGAATATTACCGACACTAAGCTATCCCCACAAAATCACTAAAAATAAAAAATAATAACTTTTTAACAAAAAATTTAACCGACGAAATACGGAACTGAGAAGTAAAAAATAAAATAAACCTTCTCAGTCTCAATAACTAAGCTCCTAAACTAATGTAAGTAACTCTTTTTGAGTCGGCGCCATACGAACAATCAACGAAGATCATTGAATTACTTCAAAAAAATTATCAGAATGTCACCGCGCAACTCGATGCCATCATTTTACGCCTTACCTAAATCTTTTGCTTGTTTGTTTGGCGCCGACTCAAAATTAGTTACTCACATTAGTTTAGGAGCTTAGTTATTGAGACTAAGAAGGTTTATTTTATTTTTTACTTTTCAGTTCCGTATTTCGTCGGTTCAGTTTTTTGTTGGAAAGTTATTATTTTTCAATTTTATGTGGCTAAAAAAGAATCATCCAAATCGGATAACCCAGTACAAAGTTATGCCTGATAGAAACAGTTAATGGACCAAAATTCAGAGGGTGAACGATCGTTAATGTGCCAAAATTCAGAGGGTGAACGATCGATATTCCCCATTTTGATACCCTTATGGGTGGCATTTTTTTTCAATCTGAGATGGGACCAACTTTGGAGAACACCCTATCCATTGAAAAAAAAAAGCATCGAAATCGGACTACTCTATGGAAAGATATGCGTGGTATGGTGGCTGAAATCTACTAATATTACTACCTACTTAATTTTTGATCACTTCCAAAATACTTACTTACCTAGCTTACTTCAACTATCGACTGTTAAATAATATGATTATCTACTTTAACTATTTATTGTTATATAATATAAATTATTATTGTTATAAAATATAAATAGAATGGAATCATTATTGTGACGGATGTAGGAGGATCTGTCAATGTCAACTACATGTGTGCCACTGTTCACAAGTGAAAAATCAATCATCCTCTATTTTTCTACCCATAGGGGTGAATCATTTCATTTCAAATTGGAATATGATCAACTGTGAGGTATACTCATCCAAATCGAAGATCCCAGTACAAAGTTATGCCTGATAGAATCGGTTAACGGACCAGAATTCAGAGGGTGAGTGATCAATTTCCTTCATTTTGCTACCCTTAGGGCTGGATGTCATTTCTGAAATTCAAATGGGACCAACTTGGAAGTACACCCTATCCACTGAGATGTCAGAGAAGAGAATAAATCACCGATTTCCTGAAACACTGAAGGAGATTTTAGGTGAAAAGTGTAACATTAATTAACTCTCCGATATCATTCCTCAATACTATAGGTATTTCTAATCGTATCTGATATTGTAATCCAACTTGTAATGTTCCATCGCTAATAACCCTAGTTGTTGATGCGATTTGGAATTGAAGAAAAATCGAAGACATAGGCGCGGATTCGGGGACTTGTTATAAAGAGGTTTTCTTATCATCTTGAATGTTACTGTAGCTTGTTGAATTTTTGACCGGATTATATTTAGCAGAACATACGACATGACGAAAGAGTTCAGCTTCGTGAGGAAGACAGACAGAAACGCCATCAAATTATAAACAGGATGGATCGAAAACAGTAGATGGAACTGGAATGGCAGCATATGGGCCTAGAACCAAATACTATATGAGTCTGAAAAAATTCCCATTTTTTTTCCAGTCGAAAATATATGGGATCGGAAAATGCGCCAATTAAATATTGAAAGAAACTTCTGCAGACGAGAGATTATCATATTGTCTCATAGCAAAGTAGCTCTCAAGTAATCAGCTCTCAAGTAATCAGCTCAATAAAAACTTCTTAACAAAAAATTAAACTGACGACATACGGAACTGAAAAGTAAAAAATAAAATAAACCTTCCTAGTCTCAATAACTAAGCTCCTAAACTTATATAAGTAACTAATTTTGAGTCGGCGCCAAACGAACAAGCAAATGAATTAGGTAAGGCGTAAAATGATGGCATCGAGTTGACATTCTGATAATTTTTTTGGCACACACATATGTAGTTGACAATGACAGATCGCTGCTGTCATTATTTTTTTTTCCACATCCGTCACAATCATTATATTCTATGAGAGGATGGAATGATATACAAAGTGATGAAATAAACTAACCAGAACAACAAATTTAATTCATATTACAACAAATAGTAAAAGTACATAATCATATTATTCAACTTGTAATAGTTGAAGTAAGGTGGGTTCACTTCAACTATTACAAGTTGAATAATATGATTATGTACTTTTACTATTTGTGGTAATATGAATTATTTTTGTTGTTCTGGTTAGTTTATTTCATCACTTTGTATATCATTCCATCCTCTCATAGAATATAATGATGACGGATGTGGAAAAAAAATAATGACAGTAGCGATCTGTCATTGTCAACTACATATGTGTGTGCCAATGTTCACAAGTGAAAAATCAATTATCCCCTATTTTTCTACACGTATTGGTGGAACTTCATTCGAAATCCAAATATGAGGTATACCCTATTTATTAAAAAGAGAATCATCCAAATCGAAGAACCCAGTACAAAGTTATGCCTGATAGAGTCGGTTAACGGACCAGAATTCAGAGGGCGAGTGATCAATATCCTTCATTTTGCTACCCTTAGGAGTGGATTTTTTTTTAAATTCAAATGGGACCAACTTTGAAGTACACCATATCCACTGATGAAAGAACTATCGGAATCGGACGTCTCAGTAAAAAGTTATGCGTGATCATACATAAAAAAAAATGAAAAAAAAATATACGCGTCGACTAGAGAACCTCCTCCTTTTTGGTTTCGTCGGTTAAAAATAGTCTGAAACTGCTTCGGAAAACTAAACTAACAAAGCAGGCAAAACAGGGCCATTCTGTGTTCAGGGGCTTACCGGAGTGAACATAGCAGATAAACTCGCAAAAAGAAGAATTGAAACACCATTCTTGGGACCTGAATTCTTTGCGGGATTAGCATTGCTCTTACGAATAGTACAGTTGTGGTAGATTGATATAAGATACACAGTAAAGTTCTGTCATCCCCTCCTTTTTGGTTTCGTCGGTTAAAAATAGTCTGAAACTGCTTCGGAAAACTAAACTAACAAAGTAGGCAAAACAGGGCCATTCTGTGTTCAGGGGCTTACCGGAGTGAACATAGCAGATAAACTCGCAAAAAGAAGAATTGAAACACCATTCTTGGGACCTGAATTCTTTGCGGGATTAGCATTGCTCTCACGAATAGTACAGTTGTGGTAGATTGATATAAGATACACAGTAAAGTTCTGTCATCTTATTTTGTTTTTTATTCTCCTAGTTAACCTTAGGTAATGAATAGGTAGAAATATCTGCTATGAGAGCAATTTTACTGATAAATTAATCTATTGGGAGTGATATCGTCGTGATATCACAATTTTCTAATTACTTTACTTTTATATTGGTGATTCTGACGTAAATGTGACGAAAGGTTTATCATAGTCAAATAATTCGAAGGACGAAATTTTTACATGCCTTATATTAGCTTCACTTGTATGTTTGTTTGTTTGTAACCGACTCTTTTGGGCGCGATTTTGACCCACTTCCAGACGTCCGAATGATTTGAAATTTGGCAGGTGTACATAATTCCTGTGACAATGCATTAAAAAAAATTTGTGTGGAAAAAAAAACAAAATGGCGGCTCCAATATGGCGAACGAGTTTTGTGATTATGGTCCGATTCGCTTCAAAAATGGTATCTGAGGGTTTTCGTGGTCGGATATTATGATTCTTTTGTCAAAATTGAAAAATTCAAGATGGGGGCTCCAAAATGGTGGACGAATTTTGTGATTATGGACCGATTCGCTTCAAAATGGGTATCTGAGGGTTTAAGTGGACGGAGATTATGATTCTTTTGTCAAAATGAAAAAATTCAAGATGGCGGCTCCAAAATGGCGGACGAGTTTTCTGATTATGGTCCGATTCGCTTCAATATTGGTATCTGAGGGTTTTCGTGTTCTGAAATTATGATCCTTTTGTCAAAATTGAAAAATTCGAGATGGCGGCTCCAAAATGGCAGACGAGTTTTCTGATTATGGTCCGATTCGCTTCAAAATTGGTATCTGTGGGTTTTCGTAGTCGGAGATTATGATCCTCTTGTCAAAATTGAAAAATTCAAGATGGCGGCTCCAAAATGGCAGACGAGTTTTCTGATTATGGTCCGATTCGCTTCAAAATTGGTATCTGTGGGTTTTCGTAGTCGGAGATTATGATCCTCTTGTCAAAATTGAAAAATTCAGGATAGCGGCTCCAAAATGGCAGACGAGTTTTGTGATTATGGTCCGATTCGCTTCAAAATTGGTATCTGTGGGTTTTCGTAGTCGGAGATTATGATCCTCTTGTCAAAATTGAAAAATTCAGGATGGCGGCTCCAAAATGGCAGACGAGTTTTGTGATTATGGTCCGATTCGCTTCAAAATTGGTATCTGAGGGTTTTCGTGGTCGGAGATTATGATCCTTCTGTCAAAATGGAAAAATTCAAGATGGCGGCTCCAAAATGGCGGACGAGTTTTGTGATTATGGTCCGATTCGCTTCAAAATTGGTATCTGAGGGTTTTCGTGGTCGGAGATTATGATTCTTATGTCAAAATTGAAAAATTCGAGATGGCGGCTCCAAAATTGCGGACGAGTTTTGTGATTATGGTCCGATTTGCTTCAAAATTGGTATCTGAGGGTTTTCGTGGTCGGAGATTCTGATTTTTTGTCAAAATTGAAAAATTCAAAATGGGGGCTCCAAAATGGCGGACGAGTTTTGTGATTATGGTCCGATTCTATGTAAAATTAGTATGTGGGGGTTTTTGGGGTCGGAGATTTTCACACGTTACACGCAATATGGACTAAAATGTTAAAAATAAAATTATAGTTTAACAAAAATTAAAAAACACGCTTATATAGCAATAAGGACTAAAAAGTTAAAAATTAATAATAGTTTGAAAAAACTAAAAACACGCTCTTTTATAGAAAACTAAACTAAAAAACATGCTTCTTAGCAATAAGGACTGAAAAGTTATAAATAAATAACAGCTTAAAAAACTAAAAAACACGCTTTTATAGAAAACCAAATTGAAAAAATGGAAAATAAAAAGAAAATGTATTTTATTTAAAAAAAAGCGTGGCGTGCTTGGTATCAATAATTATATAGTACATTACACACCTAGGGCAGTAAAGTAAAGAATGTCTCAGATTACAGGTAATTGATACCATGCACTCCACGCTTTTTTAAATAAAATACATTTTCTTTTTATTTTCTATTTTTTCAGTTTGGTTTTCTATAAAAGCGTGTTTTTTAGTTTTTTTAAGCTATCATTTATTTATAACTTTTCAGTCCTTATTGCTAAAAAGCAGTTTTTCAGTTTGGTTTTCTATAAAAGAGCGTGTTTTTAGTTTTTTCAAACTATTATTTATTGTTTTATTGTTTGTTATGATAGTTATGTATATAAAGTTATTTGATGTTCGAACTAGGTGTACTTCTACAGCAGGGTGATTCACATTTGCGTGCATATACCTAATTCAATCGTAGTATGAACAAAAGGTATGTTGCATGTTATGTCCCTGTCAACCTGTCGATGATTCTGCTTCCCACGACCGCCGAGTACGGTCTCTATAATTTTTTTTATTCCGGTTAGGTATTGTTTTGGTCAAGTTTGTGACTGAAGTAGCAGATATTGTCCCAAATTTATAGGGTACGTCGAAACGTTGGATGTATTTTACTACCGCGTCTCTCCGAGAAGACATCTCTTGAAAAGTTTATTTTCGGCGAGTGGGTCCGTAAATCAGGGCATTAGCATGGGTGTCGATGAAACTGGCGGATAAAGCTGAAATTGGCGAATTTATAGACGCGACGATGGTCAGGTAAACTGTGTCTGACGTTTCGTCAAGAGAATTATTTGCATTCTGTTTACTTTGATACTTATATTTTCTTCATCATTAATGTATATATATATATATATATATATATATTCAGAAGGGTAACCTCTTTACTGGACTAGTTGAATAAAAACATCAAATTTGGAAATACACTTTAAAAGTATATTCCTCTTTTTTGAGGGCAAGCTTTCGAAAACTTTATTTTCATTCTCAAGATATCTTTAAAGTAAAAGAACAATGTAATAACATAGGAAACACATGATATTTGTAAAATGAACTAATTTAGTTGAGGTTTAAGTATAAAAGTAGCTGGTGCACTTATTTCTTTGGATATTGCACAATTATATAACCATATCACAGCATATTCGGTTTGTTACAAAGCTTCAGGTGGAAACAATTTGGTTGAAAACTAACAGAACAAGAAATTGATGTAGTGGCAGGCCACATGGTTCAGTCATCACTGACAAGTATGGGTGTGAGAGGAAATAGAGTAGACATAGTGTCACCTGTCACATGCCAACACTCATCTGTCATGAATGAAACATGTGTTCTGTCATCGTTGAAATTGTCAAAAAAATATGGTGGGTCATTTGAAGCAGTAGAAATATTTGCAAATCTATATTATCAAGATTGAGTAAATAATTATAAATGACCCTTAGGTTTGAGACGTCAGACCTTTTGCTCATACTATTGGGTTCATTACTAATGAAAACCATTTCAAGGAAATTCATTTTTTGATCATTGATCTTCATTGCTAAAATTGAGGGGTTATTGGAATTACTAAAATGGTTCGATTTAATATTATGTTCAGCTAAAGCACAACAACTCTTTTTGCTAAGGTTGCAATCACTTTTATGAGAGGCTATGCGTCCAGTTGAGTTCCTACTGGTTTGGCCAATATAGACCTTATCACAGTTTAAACTTTTCGAATTTAGCTAAGGGAGTTTTGATTTTTGTATATAAACTTGTATATATTTTCTTTGCAATTCGGAGTGGATCTGATTTAAACATGTTTGTGAGTTTTGTAGTTAGTTCTTCAATATAAGGAAGTGTTTTATAAACATTCAAGATTCTAGGTTCAGGTTGAGAAATAGGAGGGTTTACAACTAAAATTTGGGAATGTATACTACTATTATTATTAATATGAGAAATCACTTTATGATCTGTGTTAAAAAGTAATTTATTGATAAGTTTGCAGGGGTAAGATTTTTGAGAATTGTTTTTAATTCATTCTAGCAGTCCTTTTGATAAATTGAATGTGACAAGCTGACAACTCTGTTTTTTAGGCCATGATAAGGTTAGTTTTCATATTCATATTTCATAACAAACCGAATATGCTGTAATATGGTTTTATAATTGTACAACATCCCAAAAATGAAGTGAACCAGCAACTTTTATACTTCAACCTCAACTTAGTGTTTCCAATGTTATCACATTGTTCTTTTACTTTATCTTAAAAATTTTTTATTTTTTTTTCAAAAGATTGACAATTTAAAAAAAAGTTTTTTTCATCTCATCGGCCGTTTTTTCATTAATACCAAGGAATATCCCTCTAAATTGTATTTCCAAATTTGATATATATATATTATATATATATATATATATATATATATATATATATATATATATTATGTGTATGTATATATATATTTCCCGGGATTCTGTCTGCGTTGTGTGTTCATGGTCCTCAAAAGGTCCGATTTCACGACGTTTCGGCAAATTCAAATTTGCCATCTTCAGGTGATGTCTACAAATTCGATTGTTTCGAACTCGACTGATGTTTTCGTGTTGTGCTTTTCAATTTGTAATGGTGAAGATAGCAAATGTGAATTTGCCGAAACGTCGTAAAATCGGATCTTTTGAGGACCAACCACCCAGAACGCGGACAGAAACCCGAGAAACTATCTCAACACGTTATATCCGCTCTAATATACGAAGAAACATATATATGTATATATATATATATATATATATATATATATATATATATATATATATACAGGGTGTCCCGAAACTATGGTGCCAAATTGAAACGGAAGATTCCCTTCGAAAAATAAATAGGACTTTCCTTATATCTTTTTTCTCAAATGTCTTTCGTTGCAGAGATACAGGGAGTTAAATATGAATTTTTTTTAATTATTTTTCATTCATAACTTCCAGTTTTGAAAAATTTTCAATTACATATGGAGAAATGTGTTTGTTCAATAAGCGCTTTATTTTGAAAAAAAACACATTTTTAGTTGAACTAGTGGCGTACAAGAAGGGTATCATAGTCCCTTTTCTGTCTTCCTCTTTTATGGATACAAAAATACTAGTAACGAACAAAATGTTCGGCTGAAGTGAATTTTACAATCCGAATTACTGGTTCAAATTACAACTGGATATTCCATCAAAGAAAATGAATCACACTTTCACATGCATTTTTTCACAAAGCTACTTCCTTGCAGAGGTACAGGGTGTTGAAACTGGAAAATTAGAAAGCATTTTTCTCGTAATTTTCATAGTTTTGAAAAAAAAACAATTAAATTTGAAGGTATGTTTTCCTTCAATGTGTGCTTTATTTTGAAAAGTAATCAGTTGTCACAGTTACGTGCAGAATGGTACTACCTCACATCCCACAAGAGTGATACATTTTTAGTGAAAAGTGTATAACCCTGTCAAAAATAAATGTTGATTATAAATACATGTTTTCGATTTTTTCGTTGTATTGTATTATTATTCATATCATTCATTTGCATTGAATTCCAATTATTTCAAACAGAAATGCACTTTTGAGGTGCATTTTTTTTCAGCTCATTCACCATAATATTGGAATAATGTAAACATTTCTCCTATGGAAATATGTAATAAGAAGTTTCTTTCGAACTTATTCTCTGAGTGCTTGTTGAAAGGACCCGATCGGAAAGATAAAAACACAACAAAACTATTCGATATACAGAAAAATATCCCAAAATGATATCAAAGTGAAGTATAATATTGAACTAGTTTACATCATTATTTATTTCAATTCAATTTTGCAATGCACTCCTATCCGCAATGAGGTGGTTCGGATGATTATGTACGGTAATCTCTCATTGCAGTGATATTATTTCTTCTTGTCATGGAAGATGGACGAAATGTTAGTGTTTTTTGGACAGAGTAATAAAAACAGTTGCAAAATGTTCCCTTTAGTGAGCTTGCAGATATGCATTTCGTTTATGGTATGTGTCTTGGAAATTCAAGGGCTTCCTTGAGAAAATATCAAGAATTATATCCGTATAGGCAACTACCTAGTAAAAGGATATTCAATTCCTTACATCGAAGGTTGAGTGAAAATGGGTCTTTCACGACCAATATGAGATCGATAGGAAGACCAAGGTCAGTCAGAAATGTACGGGGAGAAGGGTTTTATAAAATGTATATCAAGACCACTCAATGGGCGTTCGAAGAATTGGTTTGGCAGAAAATGTCTCCAAATCATGTGTTCACAGGATATGTGAGGAACAGCAACTGCATCCATTTCAGTTGGTCAAAGTTCAAGAACTTCGTGCTGGTGATCACCGAAAAAGATTAGAGTTCTGTAATTGGGTTATCGAGAAACATGAAAATGATGATTCATTAACAAAAGATTGTTCACGGATGAAACAACATTTACCAGGAAAGGTATTTTCAATCAGCGAAACGCACATGTATATGCAGAAGAAAATCGACATGAAACTATAGAACATAATTTCCAATATTCATTTAAAATAAATATTTGATGTGGTATAGTAACCGATAACCTAATGGGATTCTTTGAAATCTAAGGAGCACTAAATGGACGGGCATAAATATCTCGAATACATGAACAATACTCTTCCAGAATTCTTGGAAGATATAAATTTACAAGATCGACAACAATTATGGTTATGCATTATGGTGCACATCGTCATTACACACTGCCAGTGAGGGGATGGCCACATTCATTTCAATAACAGGTGGATTGGTCGCGGCAGAGATGCACTTCTCAGTTGACCTCCCCGAAGTCCAGACTTGAATCCACTAGATTTTTATGTTCGGGGAGAAAGTTTATTCGAAACCCATACACATAGTGGAGTTGCGAGAGAGAATTCAGGAAAACATGGAAAGGATGCAGCTATATTAAAATGTTCTGAGAAAACTCAAATTTAATTTAATAAAAAGGGTTAGAGCTTGTATCCAAAACAATGGTGGGCACTTCGAACAGTTCATGAGATAAAATGATTTTAAAGAAATTGTTCAATAAATAGATTCTATAGAAGTTCAAATTTACTAATTTCTGACAAATTATTTTACTTTGAAGTGTTTCCAAAATTATAATTCAGCTTGTAAAAACCATCGTCTGAATCTCCACCAAAATCTCTTGACTCCAGAGGCAAAATGCATGGACAAAAATCACTCATTATTTACTTCAAATATGCCCTTATATCCCGAAGGGTGTTTCAGGTAATAATTAGGAAAAATTAAACCCAAAGTTCACCGGCAAAATGTCTTTAAGGTCCACGAACTTCATGGAATGTTTTTGAGTGAATATTCAGCATAATATAACCTCGAATACGTTCATATGGCCAGGGCGTGAAGAAGTAGAAAAGTAGGCCAAATTTGTATTTCTTTCACCCATTTTTATACCAGAAATTCGAGAAGGAACTTGTGACATGTTATCGACTCATAGGTCCATAACGAAAGAGACTCCATATTTGTTGGATTGCACTGTTTTCAGCATTGAATATGAAAATATTTCTCAACCACATCCTAATGAGTACTCATCATGAAATACATCAATGACATATATGTGAACATACTTCAACTTCCAAACTAATTTTGGAAGTGTTTCACAATTTGTCTAAGTTTTGCAAAGCACGTTGATGTTCGTAAACTCGGCTGGCCTGTTAGTTTGTCCGATGTATGTCCTAGGACATTCAGAGCATGGTATTTCGTATATTCCTTGGGACTCGTTAGCTATGTTATCTTCAGGAGGCCTGAGAAAATCAGAGATTTCATTATTTGCTGTGAAAATTGCTTTAATGTCGTGTTTCTCTAAGATTCTGCTAATTTTGTCAGTGACACCTTTGATATAGGCAGGGAACTTTGTTGGTTGGTTATCTGTTGGGTTTTGGAAGTTTGGAGAACGGATTTGATGATGGTGGATTGACCTGCATTTGGGTGTTATTATAACCGTTTTGAAAAAAAGCGGTTTTGAGTTTGTTCAAGGTCTGTTGTGATTATCGGTAAGTTAAATCGATCTGTGAATGAGAGAGTTTAAGACAGAGTTGGTTTAAGCTGGATGATGATGAGAGCTGGCGTGTAGATACCGATTAGTGTGTGTTGGTTTTCTGTATACTGTGTGAGTAAAGGAGCCGTTAGTTTTTGTGATTAAGGACATCTAGGAAAGGAAGTGAGTTATCGGTTTCGGTTTCCATTGTGAATTTGATGTTGGAGGGAATGTTGTTTGATTCATCTAGGAATCCATGTGGGTTTTGGAGCGAGCCATGGGGCCGTATGACAAATATGTCGTCAACGTATCTGATCCAAAAAATGGATTTGTGGTCGAATGACGCTAAGGCCTCAATCTCAAATTTCTCCACGTATAGATTTGCAAGAACTGGAGAAAGGGGAGATGTAATATGTGCCTGGAAAAAGAAGTATGTGCTGTTCATATAATGATCGATGAGGGTTAGGGTATCTTTGGGTATATTTTGTTTGGATTTGAGGATGTCTGGTATATCTGCCGGAGGGATGTTAGTAAATTGATACTATATCAAAGCTGACGAGGATATCGGTGCTTTGGATTCTAAGTGTTTTGAGGAGTTCTAAGTGAAGTTGCGTACATATGATGAAGCTTATTCGGATAGAGGCTGAAGATTGTTTGCTAGATGTTTTGCAAGTGTGTGAGTTGGTGAACCGAAAGCGCTGACAATTGGACGGAGGGGTATGTTTTATTTGTGAATTTTCTCGACATATGCTGAAGTGTTGAGAATCACTGTGGCATTACCTTTATCTGCTGGAAGTATGATATTTTTACGATGGATCTGGGAGTTCCCCAAGGATCCATCTTAAGTCCTATGATTTTTCTACTATTTATAGATGATCTATCTCTCCTCTCCATGTAAGCACAAACTGTGTGGTTTGCTATGCTGATGACACGACTTTAGCGGCTGATGCTAAGAGCCCTGTAGAACTACAGACTAAATTGAATTCACTCGTAAAGGATGTCACTACCTGGTGCGAGATGAATTATCTTATAGTGAACACCAAATTGCAGATCTACGATAACGGAAAATATACAAGTGGAAGTAATGAATGATGTGATCAGTCTCTCTGAAAGTACTTAATTCCTTAGAACCTTTGTTGACAGTAATATGAGTTGGGAATCAAATATGAACATTATAAGTTAAGCAGTGACGATTACGCTATTCAACTAAAATATTTTTTCGACACAACCCAACTAATCAATATTTATTATGCCATAACATATTCTCATAAATATTGTAATATCACCATTTGGGACTTGCGGTTTTTTCCACGGTCTAAAAAACTGCGGTCCAGTAGTTCCAACAGGATATTTGTGTTACAGAAAAGAGTCATCAGACTAATTTTCAATTCGAGAAACAGAGATTCATGCGAAGAATATTTTAGGAAATATAACATTTTATCTTTTCCTTGTATGTATATATTTTTGAATGAATTATGCTATTCCTGAAATATATACCTAAATATATACGACACAGTTTCTCAGAATCACACTTATTCTACTAGATATGGAGATCTCTTCAGAATTCCTAGTCATAACTAATCATTTTTCAAAAATAGTCTATCATACATAGGCGTTACATTTTTCAACCATCTCCCTATTTGTCTGAGAGAAATGCACAATCAAAATTGAAAAGATACCTGCAAAAACATAGTTTCTACAGCGTCTCGGAATTTTTAAACTTGATATAGCATTTTTATCATGTCTTTGAATCATATGTCATCTATACTGTATTTTAATTTAATCCCAGAGGATTCAATAAATTATTATCAATATAATACGTACGCAAATGGTTTCAGCGGACATCATTTTATATAACAGGCTCGACTGGAATGTTTCAGGAGACGCAACAAACTAGAGAATAATGGAAATTTTGTAATGACAACACACGATTTCTTAGAAATGCGCTTTTGGAATACTTCTTTCCGGAATAACAAACGCTGATATTTCAAGTATTTGACTAAAGTAGGTATCGTGGATAAACGATCGTTTGCTATCGTGGATAAACGATCGTTTGCTAAATTTTGGCACATCTTCTAAAACAGAACGATATGGATGGCAATTGAAAATGTTTATCATAATCATAATCAGGAAATGTAAATAGAAAAACAATTGAACGTCAAATCAAAAAGTTATGATATAAACTTTTGTTTTTTCTAATGGGACACCCAGTATATTATTGCATTTTTGGGTTCTCCGGAAAATTCTAGATATGTTTCATTCATTTCTACTTGCACATTCCTATCTTAGTTTTTCATGAGCTATCCAATGACATCAACTTCAGATTTAACGTCGTTCGCCTATGGAATACGGCGAAGACGACTCGGTTTTATAGTTTAATAATGATTCATTAATCTCTCGCATTAGGAAACAGAGTATAGTATAGACAGAAAAAGTAAGTAAATTTATTCAGCGTTCACGTTCTGTTTATTTAGAATGTTAAGGTAGTTCCGCCACGAGACAGTTGAATTAGGAAATTATTAAAATTTGGCATACGTATTGTATAACATGTGAACAACACCTCTATACAATTTTAACAAGTTTCACCATCCCGAACCCGAGATATATATAATTGAAGTTGACTCAATTAACACGTACCATATGGACCATGCATAGGCAAGCAGCACATTATTAATTCTACCGTTAGTACTAAAATTAAGAAGTTTATGAAAAACGAGGAGGAGCTTGATCAGGATATCACAGATATTGTGAAAAAAAATCAAAGTGATCGACTATCTAGTTTGACAGATATAATCAAAACTACTCTCGTTATTCAAAATAGTCCACGGGGAAGCGCACAGTCTAAAGGGGGGGTCGTAGAGAAGTGCGGATTGTGCCAGGGGACTTTTTAAAGGAGGACGGGGGACCATTTGAGGGTCTGAACGCGAAAAAAAACTACTTCTCCCAGTTGACCCCATCGATTTTAATTATACCCCCCCTTCCCCCCCCCAAAAAAAAAGTTCAAAAAGAGTACTACAAAAAAGTCCATTGAAGTTTTATCGAAAACGATAATCTTTTCCCATGACGTATGATTTCTAGTGAGGGGGGGAGGGGAAGGGGGGGGGGCGAGTCGATTGGGGGCAAGTGTCCCCCTTCAAAAAAATGTTTTTTTCGCGTTTCAAATCGAAAAGTCTTTTGAAATTTTTCGATTCCGTCGAAAATAATTTCCTAATTCAACTGTCTCGTGGCGGAACTACCTTAATACAAAAAAGATTGTATGAAGCACGTACGCAATAGGCTTCAGCCGACATTATCTTCATATTATGGACTCGGCTGACGCCTTGTCCGTGAATATTTCGATTTGTTCGCTGAAGCCCCATTTTGCGTACTTAAACTTACGTACTCAACTAGCGTTACATAAACTACTATTATAAATATTAATATTATTAGAAAAATATTTAGCAAAAAAGAATTAAGATTCAACCCCTTAGTAGGTTTAAACTTGGGGGGTTTTGTGTGCATATGATTCATGTTGATATCTTCGTTGCGAGAGGCCATTCAAATCCCCAGAACAAGAACAATTCCCTATATTCACGTGTTTTGAGATGATAAATAATAATTAAGTGGTCGTAGTGTGCTGTGAAGGGCCGTCGTGCTGGAGAGGTGGCGTTGGATCGATGTGAAAGCAGTTATTCGGACGACAGCCCCGTCACTATGGTCTGGCTCACTCACTTGGCATTTGTTTTGAATTGACGGTTCAGACGCTTCTATCATCGTGATGGTTTTGTTACCCCTGTTTCGATTCCAGATCCTCGCCGAGTTTGGTTTTATCAAGAACGGAATCACGGGAAAGAACGAATATTCGTTAAGTCATTGAGAACCTTTGGAATATAGAAGAAATCAATACATTGCCAATCTAGTGATGAAGATTATTATTAGCATGTATGTCAGGTATTAGGGTTTTCCTGATATTGTTTGTTATCTGAATTCCAGAGAATGTTGCTGGGAACTGATTATATGTTTGATCTACCATGAAATGATAATTTAAATTCCAGTATAGTTCTTCCTTAGGATGAAAGAAGATCGCGTGCAACTCGGTAAAAGTAACAGAAGTGAAACGTCTTTGGCGATCTGAACCCCCGGCAGAGATGTCGGAAAATTTTAACACCATCAAATTTCATTTCTTTCATAAGGATTCATAAACGCTTAGAAAAAAAAACGAATGCGAGATATATTAAATAATTAAATTCAATATAGATATAATAGAAACATTCACCTCATACGCAAAGTACTTACCCACATATTACAACCTGAACATTTCTACTAGAAATGGCAATTTTAATATAAAATCAGCTACAAGTGTAAAATATCTAGGTATTTATGTTGCCAGTAATTTAAAATGGGACATCCATGTGAATTATGTCGTGAAAAAAGCCAGATATCTACTGTATAAGATGAGATATTTTTGTAAAATATTTTTGTAAAATAAATACTCACGGATACTATACTATGCACTCTTTGAAACCCACCTTAATTATGGGATAATTGCATGGGGAGCTACAAAAAAAATCATATTTCGCAGCTAGAAATTATTCAACGAAAGGCAATCAAAAGTATGTATAAAAAGCCATATACCTACCCCACAGAGGACCTACATAAGGATACCAAAATTATGGACACAAGGCAACTCTATTTCTTCCAAACAGTAACTAGACAACACCTTAATAAACACGAATTAATACCAATTAACCACCCTCATGCTACTCGACACAAAAATAACTCAGTATGCGTACCAAATCCTGAAAAAAATACCCTACGACGGTCATATGTTTACTTGGGACCAAAACTATAAAACTCTATACCACCAGAATTGAAAGAAATTAACTCTACTTCACTCTTTGAAAGACACTTGAGGAATTGGATGACACAAACAGACAGACTGAAAATCCATCAACTTCTTGACCTGACTTTATGGTTAACTTTCTGAAAAGAAATTTGCAATTTTCTGAATACAGTGATAAAATTGTATGGTATATATGTTTGTATTTCATATTGTATTATTTTAATATTATGTGTATATTTATATGTATATAATTTTTATGTAAATATTTGCTAATCAATGTATACTCTGTATTATTATTGCTATTATCATCATAAATTTCAAAATAAGTAATCCTATGTCAATATTTCTTCTCTCAAATATTCCTGTACTATTCCATAAACACAGTTATTATTATAATTCCACCATGTACCCACCCCCATACCCATTCTCGAGGGCAACTTTTTATGGGTTAACTATATTTATTCCTCTACACCCATATACTATTATGAACAAATGTATATCACTATCGAAGGGAAATAAATATATTATTATTATTATTATTTTATATCGTTGAAAAAATTCAAGTGATTCAATTAATCAAAATATTGGCATTACAGATAGATAGATACTTTATTCGTTCACCATTTAATATATTCACAAGGAAATATAAATGGACAAACACGTCAAAAACACAAAATGAAAATACCTAAAATTATGATATATAACACAAATATGGTATTTGTTACAGAAAAACCGAGTAATGAAAAATTTAAAAAAAAAAACCAAAAAAAAAAAAAAATAAAATGTTATAACATAATATATATATATATATATATATATATATATATATATATATATATATATATATAAATATATATATAAATAAATATATATATATATATATGTATATATATATATATATATATATATATCTGCATCCTCAACATGTTTAGATAATTTTATCATTAGTTCTAGTTTTGAATGCTACGAATCAAATGTGGTTAATTTTCGAATATCTGATCACTATGCTCAACATATCAGATTCTCTTATATAAATAATTTAATAGAAAGCTCTCAATGTTATGTGTACCGGATGCTTCTCACTGAAAACAATAACAATCATTTTCTAGAATGTTTTGGAGCTGAAAATTGGATTGATATTTACAATGAACAGAATTTAAATATAGAGTGGGATAATTCCATCAACACCATAATTAGACATAAGAATAACTGCCTCCCTCTTCGCATAATTGCGTCAAATCCTAAAAGAAGAGGTGTAAAGAATGCGTGGATGACTGATCATGTTAAACATCTTAAAGAACGGATGACTTTGTTCTCAGATTTGTAACAAACCGATCCTCAATATAAAATCGCGAGTATAGAGAGTCCGAAGCAATACTGTATGGCACTAACAAGGGCAAAGAAGAATTTCTTTGACAACTTAAAAACGAATTCCGATAATAAATCAAAAGCGACGTGGGACATAATTGATAAACTCAAAGGTGCAAAGAGAGGAGAAAAACAATTAGTTGAAATAAAGGAAAATGGTGTGCAATTATCTGATCAGGAATTGGCTATAAAATTCAATTTGCTTTTTACGAAAGACATCATTCAAGACCGTAAAAAAATCTGGATCTCATTAGCTTGAATATTCCTTTTTTTTCATAAAACCTGTCACACTTATAGACGTCAAAACCACTATTGATAATTTGAAGACATCCAACTTATTAGGATATGATCAAGTTTCAAATAATATAATTAAAAAGGCAAGTCTCTACTCATGTCCACCATTGGTATTCTTGATGAATAAGTCCTATGAAATGGGCATTTTTCCAGACTGTCTCAAACTAGCAGAGGTAATGCCTCTCTATAAGAAAGGAGATTGCAATGACCTTGCAAATTATAGAGTTATCAGCTTACTTTGCAGTTTTTCCAAAATTATTGAAATGAACATGAAAGATCAGCTGAATTCATTCATAACTCAGCATAAAATTTTATCAACAAGCCAACATGGATTTCGTACTAATATGGGTACAGAGACTGCACTCGTCTGTAGGTTAGATAAATGAGATCATGTGAGCGGATTGTTTATAGATTTTTCGAGGGCCTTCGATATGGTTGACCATAACATGTAACTTACTAAACTCGAACGATATGGAATGAGAGGTATGCCTTTGAAGTTCTCTCAATCATATCTCTTGAATGGGACTCAGTTTTTTTTACTCAACGGTACTAACAGTCCTTTCTATACCATCATACAGGGAGTTCCACAGGGATCAGTAATGGGACCTCTGCTTTTCAACGTATTTGCGAATGACCTCATATATTTTGTAGAAAACATTCCGAATGTCGAGATTGTATGTTACGCTGATGATACTAACATCATTATATCTGGTGACAGCCAACAATCACTGATCTGTTCCACAGAAATAGTATAAAATAATATAATACGCTGGTCCGAAAATAATAATTTTCTATTGAACCACATAAAAAAACAGTGTTGACATATTTCGGACATAGACGACATGATCTACCTACAATATTTAAAGATACAGAAAATCAATTACTCTGCTCTGAAAACGTGAAACTATGAGGAGTTACTTTTGACAGGCAATTATCATGGACAGAACATACCAACCAATTATGTAAGAAACTTAGTGCTTGCTACATCATCAAATATTTGAAGAATCATTGCAGCAAACACTTTCTTATTACACTGTATTATGCCAATTTTCACTCCCACATGAGATATGGAATACTAAGCTGGGGTAATAGTGCTAATGTAAACAGAGTTTTTATTCTACAGAAATAGGTATTACGCATTATTGAAAATATTAATATGGGGACTAGCTGTAGAGAACTTTTCAAAAAACTAAAAATCCTGACACTACATAGCGTATATATTTTGGAGGTGTGTATATATTTCTATAATAATTGAAAAACATTACAACGTGCTTGCCAAAACATGATCATAACACTCGTTGCCGCAATACGTTACAGCCCAATTCTCACTACACTGCACTTTATCAAAAAAGTTTTTAATTTATCGGGTGCAAATTGTACAATAAATTGAATCCTAAAATAAAATCTACACAAAAAATATTCAAAAATAGACGAAAAGAATTTTTAATTGAAAAGTGCTGCTACTCATTAGACGAATTTTTATGTTTGTGATAATTTGATAAATATATGCATGTGCGTCTATATGTATATTTTCATTTATGAATAGTATATTGTTTTGTATTATTTTTATTCTGAGGTATTACTTACTAGACTATTGTTCATTTAAATTGTATTTCATTACTCGGTTTTTCTGTAACAAATACCATATTTGTGTTATATATCATAATTTTAGGTATTTTCATTTTGTGTTTTTGACGTGTTTGTCCATTTATATTTCCTTGTGAATATATTAAATGGTGAACGAATAAAGTATCTATCTATCTGTAATGCCAATATTTTGATTAATTGAATCACTTGAATTTTTTCAACGATATAATAATAATAATAATAATAAAATATATTTATTTCCCTTCGATAGTGATATACATTTGTTCATAATAGTATATGGGTGTAGAGGAATAAATATAGTTAACCCATAAAAAGTTGCCCTCGAGAATGGGTATGGGGGTGGGTACATGGTGGAATTATAATAATAACTGTGTTTATGGAATAGTACAGGAATATTTGAGAGAAGAAATATTGACATAGGATTACTTATTTTGAAATTTATGATATAATAGCAATAAATACAGAGTATACATTGATTAGCAAATATTTACATAAAAATTATATACATATAAATATACACATAATATTAAAATAATACAATATGAAATACAAACATATATACCATACAATTTTATCACTGTATTCAGAAATTGCAAATTTCTTTTCAGAAAGTTAACCATAAAGTCAGGTCAGAAGTTGATGGATTTTCAGTCTGTCTGTTTGTGTCATCCAATTCCTCAAGTGTCTTTCAAAGAGTGAAGTAGAGTTAATTTCTTTCAATTCTGGTGGTATAGAGTTTTATAGTTTTGGTCCCAAGTAAACATATGACCGTCGTAGGGTATTTTTTTCAGGATTTGGTACGCATACTGAGTTATTTTTGTGTCGAGTAGCATGAGGGTGGTTAATTGGTATTAATTCGTGTTTATTAAGGTGTTGTCTAGTTACTGTTTGGAAGAAATAGAGTTGCCTTGTGTCCATAATTTTGGTATCCTTATGTAGGTCCTCTGTGGGGTAGGTATATGGCTTTTTATACATACTTTTGATTGCCTTTCGTTGAATAATTTCTAGCTGCGAAATATGATTTTTTTTGTAGCTCCCCATGCAATTATCCCATAATTAAGGTGGGTTTCAAAGAGTGCATAGTATAGTATCCGTGAGTATTTATTTTACAAAAATATTTTACAAAAATATCTCATCTTATACAGTAGATATCTGGCTTTTTTCACGACATAATTCACATGGATGTCCCATTTTAAATTACTGGCAACATAAATACCTAGATATTTTACACTTGTAGCTGATTTTATATTAAAATTGCCATTTCTAGTAGAAATGTTCAGGTTGTAATATGTGGGTAAGTACTTTGCGTATGAGGTGAATGTTTCTATTATATCTATATTGAATTTAATTATTTAATATATCTCGCATTCGTTTTTTTTTCTAAGCGTTTATGAATCCTTATGAAAGAAATGAAATTTGATGGTGTTAAAATTTTCCGACATCTCTGCCGGGGGTTCAGATCGCCAAAGACGTTTCACTTCTGTTACTTTTACCGAGTTGCACGCGATCTTCTTTCATCCTAAGGAAGAACTATACTGGAATTTAAATTATTCTTCTTTGCCCTTGTTAGTGCCATACAGTATTGCTTCGGACTCTCTATACTCGCGATTTTATATTGAGGATCGGTTTGTTACAAATCTGAGAACAAAGTCATCCGTTCTTTAAGATGTTTAACATGATCAGTCATCCACGCATTCTTTACACCTCTTCTTTTAGGATTTGACGCAATTATGCGAAGAGGGAGGCAGTTATTCTTATGTCTAATTATGGTGTTGATGGAATTATCCCACTCTATATTTAAATTCTGTTCATTGTAAATATCAATCCAATTTTCAGCTCCAAAACATTCTAGAAAATGATTGTTATTGTTTTCAGTGAGAAGCATCCGGTACACATAACATTGAGAGCTTTCTATTAAATTATTTATATAAGAGAATCTGATATGTTGAGCATAGTGATCAGATATTCGAAAATTAACCACATTTGATTCGTAGCATTCAAAACTAGAACTAATGATTTTATTATGTAGCCTTGTAAATATAAAAATAAAATTATTAAAATTATTATATATATATATATATATATATATATATATATATAAATATATATATAAATAAATATATATATATATATATTATATATATATATTGTTATGTTAGGAAATGTTTATAAAATAATGAAAATGATAATTCGTTATTATTAATAGGTATTTGAGTTATCGTGGTTCATGCTATGTTTGTTTAACAATTTTTCTATACTTTTTACTGTTATAGAATCTTGTACCATATTCTAGTCAACGCATATGTCTCAAAAAGTCAGTACTGAAGTATCTCTATTGTCATAAGTATGTTACCAACAATACATTGAATTTGCACAAACAATAAAAATAATTTTAATTCATGAAAAGACTTTGGATCTCAAGTAGATGAAATGGTATTCAAGTTGGAACATCCTGTATGATAAATCATATCAGGAGAAAACCCAACAGCGAGATGTCAAAAACAATATGAGACAAATAATAAAATATAAAAATTATGAAAACAGAAAAATGTCAAATATGAATTTTAACCAAATTTGTACTTATAATATAAAATGTAGAATTATATATTGTAAATAAAATCATTAGAATAAGTTAGAATAACAAAAAGTGATACAGAAAGTGGGAATAAACTTTAAATTTGTGAAAATAAACAAAAAATGTGTGTTACCAAAAAGAAATGTAACAAGCTTTAAGAGATGAAAAATTGATGTAAAAAACAAAACCAGGTACCAATTTGGAAGAACAATTTATAATAAAACACTAGAGAAAAACAAGAAAAACTACTCTCCAAAGTTATACAACGGAATCAGATACGAATGGGAAAATATACAGTCCAGTCCGTGACATTGCCAGGAACAAAAGGGGGCTTTCTGCAGTGTAACTGTACTTTTCCAGAGAGCACGAACACTTCTAACAGTCAGGAGAACACCAAAAAAGGAGAATATCAGGTATTTCAAAAAAACCAGACCTAAATAAAGTGCTACATATCAGGACCAGACACTAATATTGGTTAATGGATCACTTGTATCCACGCATCTAAACTTTTGTTGGTCTTTTCTATGCTCACAGACTGTTCATAACATTGAAACGTCTATTCACCAAGTATTTATCATACATAAGCAAGTTTTACCATTTCACATCACTGTTCTGAGTAAGATAAGTTAGATATCGCAGGTTAAGTCAATTTTAGGACTTATTTCAATAAAAACAACAACTATTTGACGATTTTCTGCATTCTTTGTTTATCTATTGAGCACCCAATCATAATCTTCCCACAAAATAGCACGTTTGACATCAAGCAGCGCTACAAGTTGGCATTACAGAATCCTGCCATGAGAGTGGAGATGCGTCATTTTCCATAGGCGTACTGACTGAGCTGGCATAAGGTAAAAGAGTGATGAAAAAGGGTCAGAACGACATAGCCGGAGTTTAATTACTGTTATGATAGGTATTTATTTTTCAAAATTATTAAATAAAAAAGGAAATCAATGAAAAACATTTATCATAACAAATATTTTATTATGATGACTAGTTGTTATTAAAAAAGGATAAGTAACAATAACAATCCTTATTAAAATAACTATTAGCCAATAATAAATATAAATGTAAAGAGCTATCACAATAATATATATATATGCCTAATATTATATATATATATATATATATATATATATATATATATATATATATATATATATATATATATATATATATATATATATATATATATATATATATATATATATATATATATATATATATATAAATATATATATATATATATATATATATATATATATATATATATATATATATATATAATATATATATAAATATATATATACATATATTGGGAAGAAGAGCCCAAATATCAATTTCTATATTCTAACTTCAAAACTAAACGGTACATTTATACAAACTTATACCATCTTTTCATCTCTTCAGGGATGGAATATCAAACTCTCCTTAGTGGTTATCTATGTCATTATAAGAATACGCTGTCAAAATTTCAGCTTTTTTTGTCCAGCGGTTTAGTCGGTCTACATGAAAACGTTGCACAAAAGTGTTTCATTTGAAACGTTAAATGAAAACGTTGGACTCAAATTGGACCCTGAAATTTTACTCTCATTGCACCCAAAAAAGTTTCACTTAAAAAATAGTAGTCTTTGTTATTCATTGAGATTTCGGGGAATATGTTTGAAAACATATAAGGACATTGAAAATTAAATTACTATTGTAAATAAAATGTAAAAAACACGTTCAGGTCACACACTAAAATAATATACTTTTCCATTGTGAAGTAATAATTTTTCAATTTCATTATGCTGCCTCAATAAATTTGATACAGTTCTTGGTAATGCAAGCAAACTTACAAGCGAATCGCAAGTAAATAGTAACAAGTATGTGAGAACACTTGTACCCAGAATGAAAAATACTATTGCTACAATAAAGTCGTCTAGTTTTATATATGACATTTCATCATCTCATACAAGTGATTTCAGGCAAATTCTCGTCATTGTTCGGATAGTGGTTTTATAAGAGCCATGAATCACAGACGTAAATACTACCAATGAATATTAGAATTACTCCCTCATTGAAATAATATGATAAAAATATACAATATAAAATAAATACAAATAAAATATAAAATAAATACAAATGTAAAATGAATCAAGATGCAATAATTTCAACTTTGTGTGCCCTCTTGCTCATAGAAGAGTACTTACGCTTCTCCATTAACTAGGGATTTTGAGGTATATATAAATCCAGTGTCCTGATGTTTGTTCCCAGTGAACTCTTCACCAAGTCAATCGAATTCGATGAAAATTGGCATGTATATGTTATTTTTTCCAACTTGAGAGATAGGCTATTTTTCATCCCCCTAAATGTTAAGGGTGGTCCACCCCTTAATTTTTTATTTTATTTTTTTGGTTGAATTTTTTTTTTTATTTTTTTATCATACAGCATTCAAAAATACATACAACTCTAAATTTTCACCCTTCTACGATCAACCCACATATTTCCATCGCGATTTTTATGTTTTTTTATTTTATCTACAGATTCGCAATAGGGTTGCAAGATGGCAATCGAATATAATAATTGTAGTACGAACGATAAAGAAAAAACGGAATAACGAAAAAACGTGAAAACGGGATGACAGGATAAGGGGGTAGGACGAGAGTTTTCGGGAAAAACATTTTAGGGAACATAGAAATTTGGACAGGACAACGTCTGTCGGGTTTTAGTTTTAGTTTATAACGATAACCTTAGCCACAGCAACGCGTGTCCGGGTCTGCTAATATATATATATATATATATATATATATATATATATATATATTATATATATATATATTATATCATTCATAGAACAGAAATCTATGCCATTTAATTATGTGAGATACTTTCCTTAATAGTAGCATATTATCTGATCATGGATCCATACTTTTAAGATAATTTTTGCGATACGATATCATTTTTTTACTCATGCATAATTCATGGGGTCTCAGAGTAGAAATATAACTGGTGTCTTCTCTGCTTTGTCCTAAGTCCCATTAAGTCTCTACATTCCGGTCCTCAACCTACAGCAATATCCTATGTTATAACATGTCAATATTCACCTTGGAACATTGGGTTCGAAATTATATTCTTAACTTCCATTAATTTTCATTCAACTTCCAACATTTAACTTTCGACCTTCAACTTTCGATATTCAACTTTTAACATTCCAATCAACTATTCATCTATATGAAATGAAAATATAAATATCTGATATTTTACGTTTGACTACACTCAGAATACTTGTAAAAGACTGGTGTTTTCATCAAACAGGCCTCAGAAAATAAACTTTTTTCCACTGCCTCTTTATAAATAGATTGGCATCCCCCCACTTAATCCCAACCATACATATTTTTCTACCATATCCTCATATTTTGTTTTCACCAAATAGTTCATGAACTTATCTATATGTTGGCACAATGGATGTTTTGAAAATCGCTAGTTCAAATGTTAGCACACTTTCAACAGGATTCATTGATTTCAGTTAGTTTAATATTTCCAACGACTGTAGTAGCAGTAACACACACTTGGTTGACAAATTTAACTCCTGATAATTTGGTTGCAATACGAGGTTACCAATCATATAGATGTAATACATAATTTTGGAAGAAATAAAATTGTATTTACTCATTGAACAATTTTGATATAGAAATTATTTGATTTTCAATTGAAAAATAAGAAATGAAAAGTGAGATTACTTCCTCGTCAACGTTACAGAAAACTGTAAAAAGCATCTCTGCTGCATAAAACATGTTAAAATTCATTCTGGTCCAGGATTATTGTGGATTGCAAGTTATTAGAAATCGATATCTCTGGCCAATATTCATTGATGAAGTGAATTTGAAACTTGGCAATATGTGACAAGAATGAAAGGTAATTGACATGACAAGTGAATTTTGTAACATGGAATCGCAGAACTAGAAATCAGAAATAACCCTAAAATAAGCCATTATATCATCTGAAACACAGATCTAATAATGAACAGTCTAATGAGAACCTACATCTGTCAGATATATGTCAAAATATGCCAAGAAAACTTAACAAGATTGTTGTGGAACTCTCCAATTTTGAGACATCATAATCGAACTCTGGTACAAAGGTAAAGTTTCATGAGAACTATGCCAGTATCAACGTTTTCGATCAAGAAGACCAAAAAAAGAGGAGGAAGAAGAAAACAGCCCTCATTTGACAAAAGAAAGACAGACATTTACAAAATTAGTCATAAAAAATTTCCAACTCAACAAAGTTACGTTCAGCCTCCACTAGAGGATGTTGAGTAAGTTATTTTCATTTTGGATTAGCACCCACAAGGTTTTGCCAGCTTTCGACTTTTGGACTTTTGGGTTGGGTGTAAGTTCTCTAGTGGAGGTTGAACGTAACTTCGTTGAGTTGGACATTTTTTATGACTAATTTTGGAAATTTCTGTCTTTCTTTTGTCAAACAAGGGTGTTTTCTTCTTCTCCTTCTTTTTTTGGTCTTCTCGATCGAAAACTTTGGTACTGGCATAGTTCTCATCATATTTTATTTTTGTAGCAGAGTTCGATTATGTTGGCTCAAAATTGGAGACTTACACAACAATCTTGTTAAGTTCTCTTGGCATAATTTGACACAGATCTGATAAATGTAGGTTCTCATTAGACAGATCTGTGTTCCAGTTGACATGATGGCTTATTACAGGGTTATATGTGATTTCTAGTGATGTGATTCCATGTCACAAAATTCACTTGTCATGTCAATTATCTTTCATTCTTCTCACATATTGTCAAGTTTCAAATTCACTTCATCAATGATTAATTCATCATCTGGAAAAGTGCAATATGGCTCGTTAATTTATTAGTGTTTTATGGAGAATGTAATGAGGTTTCCACAAGAACAGTTATACTTTTGCTACGATATCCAGGAACACCATCTGCAGATACCATCAGAAGATTAATATTCAACCTTACGAACTATGGATCCTTCAAGAGGAATATTATTGAAACTTAAACGTTGGTGGACAACAAGAACATGAAATCACAGTGCTTGGGTACTTCGCAGCTTTTCCAGAAACATCGTTGAAAGATGCTTCACGAGATTTGGGATTAAATAGTATAACTAACCTACTTCCTGAAGGCAATGTAATCTGCTACGCTGATGACACAGTGCTACTTTTCCAAGATAGCTTATGGAGTGATGTATTCGAAAAGGCTGAGAATGCTTTAATCATAGTTGAACAGTGGCTAGGCAACAATCTTTCAAATCTAAATGTAAAGAAATCTCACAAAAAATAAACTTCCTGAGAATAAAGTCCTGAAAATACACAAACCTGACTGCAAACACCTTCAGAACTGTGACTGTACAGAACAAATTATACCAAGCTCTCAAACAAAATACCTAGGAATCTTTTTCGATACTGCTTTAAAATGGAATCACCATGTCGAATACATTACTACAAAAATTAGAAAACGTTATTAGAAATTTCATTAATTGGGACAAATGTTATCGAGATAATACTTTCAAAAGTATATAAGGCCTAAGTAGAATCAGTTTCAAACTATGGATTGATAATATTGGGCAAGCTGCCAAAGTATCATTGGACCCATAAAAATTGCACACAAAAAAATACTCAAAATAATTTGGAATAAACCAAGCCGTTTTCCCAGTGATCTTATCTACAGAGAAACAAGACTTTTGAAAATGGAGCAAATCAACATGAAAGCAGTCATCAGTTGCATATTAAAAGGTAAAATACAAATGAATAAACTGAATCACCCCATCATCACAAGATCCTTATCTAATAACGTTAAGACTCCACATACATTGTATACTACAATCCAGGGAACTCTTCTTTATACTGCTCCTAGAATATATAACCTTTTACCTGTTATGAGATTGAGAAATAGTAATTATCTCAGAGGAAGCTAACAACCTGGTTGCTTGACGAAAATATCACAACTTTCATATGACAATATGACTGACGTAGTACCATCAGGGTACAAACCACATATTATCATAGGACATATATACAACTTTGTAAAATTCCTCTAATTTTAGTTCCTAAAATAATGTAATAGTATATGTATTGTAACGAACCTAGGCCGGACCTGTCGCCTCGCGCGTTGCCGTCGACAGCGATGAGGTCATCCCCGGAGATGTTCGAGAACAGTCCAGTCGCTCTGCCGCGGAGAGCAACGGTCGATATTGGAAACGATTGGAACATGCTGGTCGCCAACTGCCGGAATTCGAAAGATCGGGAATTCTGTGACGGAGATAAATATGTAGCCCTCAAGATGGCACGGACAGTCTGAACGAGCCCATACGATCGAGCTATACAGTGGCGTAATATAAATTAAGTTGTAGATTTAAGTGTGAAATAAATTATTAAAACCAAGTTAAGTTTATTTACGTTACAATTGGTGTCGGAAGTGAGATTTTGAAAATAAACAAGTGATCGTGGAGTGGATAGTCAGAAAAATAAATTGATAGACCTTTTTGTACGCCCAAAATAGACAGTGGCCCGGTTTTCGCGAAGTGGACAATTGTGCGTGGGAATATAAACTGATACTCTTCGCGTGAAACAGACAATAGACTGGTGGCCCGTGGAAAAGAATTCGCGAAGTGAATTTTTAACAAACTGATAAACTTTTTCGTGTGAAACAGACTGATACCTCGTCAAAGACAAAATGTGTTCAAGAAAAGTGCGCCTTGCGGACTTGAAGGTAGCGGAATTGAAACAGGAATTGGAGGAAAGGGAACTGGAAACAACGGGTAAAAAGCAAGTACTCCAGGAAAGACTTGCAGAAGGACTTATACAAGAAGGTGAGGACCCCGAAACATTTTTATTCGAAGTTCCCGGAGGTGATTTGAGTTTGGTAATGAATAAACTCGAAGAAACTACTAAATCCGTGAAAGAAGAACTGCAACAAAATTCGAGGACTTTGGAAGAAAATGCTAGAAATCTGGAAGAGAAGCTTCAAGAAAATTCTAGAAATCTGGAAGAGAAGCTTCAAGAAAATTCTAGAAATCTGGAAGAGAAGCTTCTAGAAAGCCTGGAAGATAAGCTCCTTGAAAACACAGAAGGCCTAAAAAAAAGAACTCTGTGGTGTGGCGAATCGTCTAGAAAAAAGAATAGGAACCGTCGAAGCAGAGATGGATAAGATGAAGGAAATAATCAGCGATGAAATCAAAGACGGAATCGAGGCAGAAATGGACAAAATAAAGGAAACGATCAGTAAGCTGGAAAAACGAATTGATAGTGCGCCCTCCACAGAGATGGTTAACAAAAATGCAATGCTGGACTTGAGTTTGAACTTGGATAAAGTTCAAGAGGGTATACAAGATGTCAAGGTCATTTCTGAAATAGGGAAGCCGCCTCAATTCGACGGAAAAACTCCATGGGAAAATTACCGTCGACAGTTTGAAGCAGCGGCCAAAGCAAATGGATGGAATGCAGGGGAAAGAGCTGTAGCACTAACACTTGCATTACGTGGAGAAGCGACGAATATCCTACAAACTCTTACCGCCCAAGAACAGGAGGACTATGATCAGCTGATTAAACATCTAGAATTACGATATGGGCAGGCGCATTTGGAACACGTATACCACTCCCAACTGAAAAATCGCTGCCAGAAATCGGGCGAATCCTTACAAGAATTCGAAGCTGACATTGCACGCTTGGTTCGTCTCGCATATCCAGCAACACCGGAAAATGTAATGGAGCGATTAGCGGTTCAGGCATTCTTGGATGGACTCCGTGACCAAGAAACCAGACAAGCGTTGACACTAGCTCGTCCAACACATCTCGTAGACGCACTGGCACGCGCTTTGGAATTTGAGGCAGCAAAACAATCCTGCAAAAACCAAAGTAAAGTTCGAAGTATTGAAGAAGACTCACGGGAGCATGCTGACTTGGAAGCTGCCATAAGAAAAGTGATGAAGGAAGTTTTGCCTGAGAAAAGACAGATAAGATGCTGGAATTGTGCAAAATTGGACATGTGCGTAGCAAATGTCCAACATTCTAGCACACGCCTCTGATGCAGGAAAACGAAAGAGGTCGACGAGAAGGGGGAATCGTCGGCCTGTGTCCGGCAAGCCCCGGTTAGCGACGCATATGTCGCTATCCTGCAGCGACAGAACAGAGGTGTTTTCGTAGACGATCTCATCAATAACGAGCCTTGCACCATGCTGCTAGATACAGGTGCGACTAGGACAATTCTCGGCCTTCCTTTGCCAGAACACCGGAACGAATTGAACCGACAACTTGGGAAACTACGCACAGCAACAGGGAGCCAGCTACTGTAATGGCGAGCTACCGATTGAAATAATTTTGGGCAGCACTAAAGTGAAACATCAGGCACTTGAGCGGACATCGAAGACGATGCAATCATCGGAATGGACATCATGAATTCCAGAGGGTTTGAATTGGATTTCAAAGACGGCGTCCTACGTGTCAACGGAAGAGCTGGTACTTCATGGGAGAAGTGAAGAGTTGATCCGTGTGCTGTTGGCTGAGGATGTAAGCGTACCTGAGAGGGCTGAAACCATCCTGGAGGCTCGCCTGGACGGGAGTGCGAGCAGTGGAGACGTGGTGATGTTCGAGCCCAAACTTCATGATGAGAAAATTGGACGAGGGATTGCCCTAGGGAAAACCCTGTTACGTGCTGAAAAATTTGTACCGGTAAGGGTCATGAATGTCAATTACTTTCCAGTGACCTTAAAGAAAGGAACAATTTTAGGGCACTGCTCGTCAGTTTCATCTGTGATCCGGTACGATTAGCCAACCCAACATCTTGCCCACAGAACTAGAAAAATTAGTTGCCATCTCTTCCAAAGATATAAAACCAGCTCAACAGCCCAAACTAAGAGATTTAGTCAAAAAGTACCAAGACATCTTCGATACCGGACAAGGAAAAGGAGGTCGAACTAATGTGGTCCAGCACAAGATTGATACTGGGGGTGCCCGACCGATCCGGCAATCAGCAAGAAGACTTCCTCTTGCCAAGAAGGAAGAGGCTGACAAAATAGTCAGCGATATGGGAAAAGAAGGAGTTATCGAACCATCTGACAGTCCCTGGTCCTCTCCAGTCGTACTGGTGAAGAAAAAGGATGGATCGACACGCTTTTGTGTAGACTATCGCCAACTTAATAATGTCACGAAGAAGGACAGTTACCCTCTCCCAAGAATAGATGACACCCTAGACACGTTGGCTGGTTCCACGATTTTCTCGACTCTTGATCTGAAGAGTGGATATTGGCAAGTAGAACTGGCTCAGGAAGATCGAGAAAATACTGCTTTTACCATCGGCTCAGGATTGTGGCAGTTCACCGTTATGCCATTCGGGCTCTGTAATGCTCCCGCCACATTCGAAAGATTGATGGAGACAGTGCTGAAGGGACTCTCATGGAACACGTGTCTAGTGTATCTCGACGACATAATTGTGGTCGGCAGATCGTTCGAGGACCACGTGAAAAACTTGGAGGAAGTATTTCTGCGACTGAGGAACTCCGGATTGAAGCTGAGCCCTAAGAAATGCCATCTGTTCCAAAAAGAAGTACGATACCTCGGCCACGTTGTCTCTGGGGAAGGAGTAGCAGTGGATGACCAGAAGATCAAAGCTGTTAAGGATTGGCCCATCCCAAAAGACATTCACCAACTTCGAAGTTTCCTTGGTTTATGCACATACTATCGCCGATATGTGCTGGGATTCGCCAACATCGCTAAACCACTGACCAGGCTCACGGAAGGTCAAACAAAGTTCCAGTGGTCCGAAGAATGTCAAGACTCATCCAGGAAGCTGAAAGGAGCTTTGATCAACGCACCTGTACTGAGCTATCCCCTACCCAAAGAGAAATTCATTTTGGATACGGACGCCAGCAACGTGGGACTTGGAGCTGTCCTATCTCAGATCCAGGAGGGACAGGAGAAGGTCATTGGTTATTTCAGCAAGACGCTTAGCAAACCAGAGCGCAATTACTGTGTCACCAGGCGAGAGCTGTTAGCTGTTGTAAAGGGAGTGGAGCACTTCTACAAGTACGTGTATGGAAGAAGATTCCTGTTGAGAACTGACCATGCAGCTCTCAAATGGCTCTTACAGTTCAAAAATCCTGAGGGTCAAGTAGCACGTTGGATCGAGAGACTCCAAGAATTCGATTTCGAGATCGAACATCGAGCCGGAACTAGCCATAAGAATGCAGATGCCTTGTCGCGAAGACCATGTCCAGATGATTGCTCACATTGCCGACGAACAGAAGAGAAAGAAGCAACACTTTGTAGAACCGCGGCAATGGATGACAACTGGAATGACAGCAAGATCCAGAAAGACCAAGAGAAAGACCCCGACCTTGGCTTAGTTGTCAGCTGGAAGAAGGGCAATCGAAGACCATCATGGCAGGAAGTCGCAGGTTACTCGCCGGCTGTTAAGTCCTATTGGGCACAATGGAACTCTCTTATTCTGGACAATGGGATCCTGAAACGTGTGCTGGAGGCCGATATTGGTGGGGAAGACAGACGCCAAATAATTGTTCCCAGGAACAGAAGAGAGGAAGTGCTGCGGGAAATCCATGATGGAGTCGCTGGAGGACATCTGGGAGTGACAAAGACACTGCAGAAAGTGAGGCAACGGTTTTACTGGACCAATTGTCAAGCTTGTTACATCCCCAGCCTATTATTTAGGAATAGAAATTATCTCACCTCGGCTCAACTACGGTCAAGCCGTGGGACCGTTATCAAAAGATTAACCCTTTTGTAACGCCACTGGTTTGGGATAGATCGTTCCTCCATATAATTAGCCCAAGACGCTAAGGACGTTTCTAGTATAGAAAGTCTATACTCGATTAGTCCTTTGTTGAAAAGTTGCTCGCAAAGCTACAACTTTGTTGGGTATTAGCAGCAATTATAAAATAATTTATTCGCACTGAAGTTAACGGACATGAGCGGCTACATCCATTACCTTCCTTCTAACACCCAGGGAACATAGGTTGTTTATTTAGAAGTATGTACCGTTCGCTGAATTCTATATCAATAAAAAGGCACTGGGAATCATAAAACTTATATTCATAAAACGAAATTATACATAAGATAAAAAAAAACACATTACACTGTTATCCTTAGAATGCAACTATTGTGGTAACTCTCAAGAAATAATCCAAATACCCGTTAATAATGGAGATAGAAAATAAAATAAACTAAAGAACTGCACTACTATAAGCTCTTTCCTTTCATCCCTGTATAAACCATTCCCATCCTTACAGACTGAGTAACCCTTTTACCAAAAGTAAATTGACAAAATTATTGTATAGTACATAGATAAACAAACAAATAAGAGCACAAAGAAAACATTTGATATAGGTAACAACATGCCCAATTTTACTTGTGATTTTTCGGTATCATGGATTGTGAGCTTAAAGTCAATAACCATGGATTAGTACCTCTTGACAATGTTTCTTTTTTATGGGAGATATATGTATGCATAACGTGTACATTAAGAAAATCATATAATAGTAATAGAAAACCAAAACATTAATTTCAATAATAGGAATTCATTACCTAGGTCGAATTGTCCAGTTGCCTTCCTTGGGTCGCACTCGAAAAGTTTCACGATTAACCGGATTTATTATCTTAGGCGCTTGTCATTGTTCATTACCGGAATATGTTACAGGATGAAATATTTGCTCGTTTTTATGGACATCAGCAACAAAGCGTCATTCGATCGAGGAAAGCACAACACTGGAAAAGTACTTTCGACTGAAGTAATTTTGTTTTTACGATGCATGAAATGAACTATTGTTAGAGCGATTAGAATTGTCCGTAATTATGCGGCGAAATATTGTCTCTTTACACTGACTCTAGTTAAAAGGATGACATGTTAGTATTGCTGTACCCGAGATGGTTTTTACACGTGGAAAGATTTTATTTCTCGGGACATTTTTCACTGGTACTAATATGAATGCATACTATATTTCTTCCCGTATGATATATGTGATTACTCCACGGACTACTGTTCTGAACTAACTTAACTCTTTCGGCTCCCGTTGCCTTTTATAATATCTTCGATCGGGAACTGGGGCGGGACTTAGTGTGTTTTATGAGTAATTGACGAGGTGACATCGTAAAACTGATAAGGGTCTTGTTTTTCTAACCCGTTCTCGCTTATCTTATGTTATAATTGGATAATATTTTACTGCATGACAGGTATTTACGGTAGCTGTCGGTTAATCTTCGAAATAATGACCAACAAGTGAGTTTATGAACTTCTCAGTGGCGATTCCCTGTGATTTATGAGTTAGATACGGCCCTTAATGATGTGGGCTGGTGTGCCTGTCGGTTATCGGGATTGTTTTTAATGGCCTTGTTTGTGTTATTGACTTTGGATGGGTGTTAGAATTAGGGATTCGTTTTCGGTAGTAAAATAAAACTGTTTGTCTTATCTATCAGTGACGTTGATGGTGGATAATACCCAGTGGCAAGTTTGATTTCTTTTGTTTAAAGGATTGATCATAACAAGCTGACGTCCAGGACTGGTGCAGAAAGTGCGGTGTATGCGCTGCTAGCAATGGACCTCGAATACGACCCAAGGCCCCGATGCGTCAGTACAACGTAGGCAGCCCGTTCGAGAGAATCGCCATTGACATCGCCGGCCCGTTTCCCGTATCCGACCACGGGAATAAATACATCCTTGTGGCAATGGACTACTTCAGTAAGTGGACGGAAGCCTATCCCCTGCCCAACCAGGAAGCCATCACCGTCGCCGACGTCTTGGTGAAAGAGTGGATATGTCGATTCGGTATTCCAATGGAGCTGCACTCGGATCAAGGCAGAAATTTCGAATCCAACCTTTTCCAAGAAATATGTCTACTGCTGAACATCCGCAAGACAAGAACCACGGCCCTACATCCGCAGTCCGATGGAATGGTGGAACGGATGAACAGGACGATCAACCGCCACTTGTCCAAGGTTGTCTCTGACCATCAAAGAGACTGGGACCAGTATCTTCATTTGTTCTGATGGCCTATCGATCCGCAGTACACGAGTCAACCGGTCAAACTCCTGCTAGTATTATAATGGGCCGAGAACTGCGACTGCCTTGTGACCTGAAGTTTGGGATACCGCCAGGACAAGACACTGCGGGAGAGGACTACGTCAGCAAACTTCGGCAGAGAATGGACGACATCCACGAACGAGTCCGGTTGAACATCCAGAGTGATAAAATGAAGAAGACCTATGACATCAAGGCCGACACTGGAGGATTTAAGGTTGATGACCTGGTTTGGCTGTACAACCCCAAACGTCGTCGTGGACTATCACCAAAGTTGCGGAACTCGTGGGAAGGCCCGTATAAAATCGTGAAAAGGATAAACGACCTTGTGTACCGAATCCATAAGCCACCCGAGGGAAACCAAGGGTCGTCCATTTCAACAGGTTGGCCCTTACGCTGGAAACCATGACCAAGTTCGCACCCTCAAGCCACCGGAGGATAATATGACGTTCGAGAAGTTTATGTCCTTGTATTCAAACGGGCAGAAAGTTCTACATGGGTTACTAGAGAGGAGTCACGAGACCTTTCGAGGTGCCTGCTGACTACGCACTAGCGCACTGTGTGGCAGAAGATCTTCGAATGTCCAGGGGCATCGCCGTAGTGTTCTCCAAGAAATTTGGTCAACTCCAAACACTGCGGGAGCAGAATCCAGAAGTTGGTGGGGTGCTACAGTTGAAGAAAGGCCAGAGAAACATCTACTACCTAGTTACCAAGAGGCATTCCCAAGATAAACTGTCCTATGAAGATGTCTGGAAGAGTCTCACCAAACTAAGAGATACTATGGTGGACCAGAATCTGGTGGATCTAGCAATTCCAAAATTGTCCTGTGGTATTGATGGGTTGGACTGGAGAGTCATAAGAAGTATGCTGGAGGCGATATTCAGATCCAGCGGCGTCAAGATTTTGGTTTGCTGTAACCCTCTTCCACGACCGATCATGAAGACCGTGGAGTGTTACTTCCATCGAACTTCACGGTGCAGATATGGGGAGTCATGCAGATATCGTCACACTCCAAGGATGAAATTTCGGGACGAAATGTCTTTAAGAAGGGGCAATGTAACGAACCTAGGCTGGACCTGTCGCCTCGCGCGTTGCCGTCGACAGCGATGAGGTCATCCCCGGAGATGTTCGAGAACAGTCCAGTCGCTCTGCCGCGGAGAGCAACGGTCGATATTGGAAACGATTGGAACATGCTGGTCGCCAACTGCCGGAATTCGAAAGATCGGGAATTCTGTGACGGAGATAAATAGGTAGCCCTCAAGATGGCACGGACAGTCTGAACGAGCCCATACGATCGAGCTATACAGTGGCGTAATATAAATTAAGTTGTAGATTTAAGTGTGAAATAAATTATTAAAACCAAGTTAAGTTTATTTACGTTACAGTATATTTGAATTACTGTAGTCAAATTATAAGTAGACTCACCCCACCTTATTCTCATAATTTAGTTAGTTCATGGCCTGAAGCTGTCCGACTATGAGAGGAGAGTTAACTTTGCGGAGTTCATCATTATGAAGAATCAGTCATGGAAGGTGATCTATAGAGCATGAAACTACACGAGAAATAGATTTCAGTGACGTTAGAAAGGACTTTCTCACATTAAAGTTAAAATATGTTTTATTTCAGCAATAAATCATTTAAAAAAATTTACTTCATTATCTAACTATCCAAATACATATAAAGCTGAACTATAGCAGACTGTTACTTGCTACTATAGTATACTAACTACCAGATGCAAAACTAAGGACCAGGGGACCCATGGGAATCAGAGTACTGGGCCTCAACATTTTTGTCACCGGTCCTGGTTATATGATCAATTTTTCGATACATTTGATTCTTCTCAAAAACAATAAATTTCAGATTTATTGTTAGCATATATTCGTTCTGACTTGGAAGTATATCAACTCTTATCAACTCTGAGATAGATCATTATAAAAAATCATAGGGACTTTCATTCGTCCAGTTCCAATCAGGAAATTATAATATCGAGTCAAAGTCTATATTTGTTCGGTAAAATTATATTCAGACGCGACATTCACTAAGTAAGCATTCAAAATCCGCTAAATATCAGTATCCTTCATTATAACACAAATTATTAAGCTTGATTTGCCGTCCTTCGGAGGGGACGTTGAGATGGCTGTCCCGAGTTCATAGGTGTTGAGCTCGTTAGAGAAACCTACCCCTGAAACAACAGAGGATTCGGCAAAATTTCCGGTTGGGGGGGAGTGTGCTCACCGGCGTCGGTTTGTTGCCCTGGTCGCAGAAATAGACCGATGTTGAATAAAGCAATAAAAAAATAAAAAAAAGGTTGATTACTTATTAAGCCCCGTTTATTTATAATAATATGGAGGACACCCAATAAAGTGACACTCAATAAAGTGAATAGTTTTAGTTGCCATATTGAAAAAAATATTCAGCGACGTTTTTGAATACATCACAGCTGAAATATATTTTTATATTTTTCTACATTCAGTTAATGGACTTAATATTTTTACAACAGTCTTTTCTATTCTTCTTCTAGAGATCAATAACTTTAAAAATATTGACATTATATGTCTCACTGAACTATGGGAAACTGCAGAATCTGTTAGTCAAATATGTCTTGAAGGTTTTATGTTAGCTAGTAGTTATACTCGTAATGCAGAGGTAAAGGGTGGTGGAGTGAAGGAATATGAATCAAAAAAGGGATTAGATATAATAATAATCTCAACTTGAAACAATTGGATACGAATGTAGCTTTTACTTATTTTATAAACATTTTTACCTTTCACTTTAATGTACATTTTCCATTAATAACGAGACAATCTGCAAAAAGATATTCTAAGTGGATGAATAATGATATACGACAATCGTCTACAAGCCTAAAAAACCTACATGCCCTATCAAGGACGTTTCCTGACTTACGTGAATATTATAAAACCAAAAAATGGATCATATAAACCTGCTGAAGGCAACACGGAAGAAACATTATCAGAATATAATTGAAACATCCGATAATCCTACAAAAAGCGCTTGGAAAGTAATATATGATTTCACAAAAAACAAAAAAATAAATCATTGATATCAGATGAAAATAGCCTACAAGAGAACTCCATAGATGTTAATGATTCTTTCAATCTTTTTTTTAAATGCCCCATTTGATATCATTGAGAATATACCGTGTGGTTCTGCTATGGATTCTATTAATGAACCATCACACTCTTCACAAACAATGTTTTTATTGTATCCTTACTACTACAAAATAAGTTGAAAATAAGAGTTCTTATGGCTTTGACGACATACCAGCATTTTTGCTAAAGAAGGCTGTCTTTTTTATAATATCTCCTCTGAACTATCTTGTCAACCTTTCGTTTTCAAACGGTAATTTTCCCGATTGACTGGCAGGGTCGTTCCAATTCTGAAAAAAGGTGATCCAAAGCAGGTTAGTAATTATCGTCCCATAACTATTCCCTCCATATTTTCAAAAATATTTGAATATGCGTATTTAGAGAGCTTGAATCTTCACTTGAAGCAGAATCATAAAATAATCTATAACCAGCATGGATTTCAAGCAAACAAATCGACAAACAGTGTTGTTCACTCTTTTTATGAAAACCTGACAAATCCGGTCGATGCAGGCGAGTGCCCTGTTGGGAAATAAATTAATTGAAATTGGTGTTCAGGGACTTGCCCTGGAATGGATAAAATAATATCTGTACGCACGTCGCCAGTACGTTAGTCTTCCAAGGGTGACTGAGCGATCAGTGACTACCTGTAATTCAGATTATCTTGACATCAGTGAAGGTGTTCCTCAAGGGTCAGTAGTGGGCCCAATATCGTTTTCAATATACGTAAATGACATCGTTTGAGCGATCCCATCTACACATTTCACGTTGTATGTGGACGATACGTCCATACTAATCTCTGAAAAATCTAACTATTCCTTGGAAAAAAGATATAATGAAGTTCTTTCTAGTCTGTATGATTGGTTCTGCATGAACTCACTACACCTAAATGCAGAAAAAACTCAGTCAATGCATTTTTATAAAGGGCAAAAACAAGTGCCTACCATTCATGTAAATATTAATAATGGAGTTTTGGAAAATGTACCATGTGTAAGGTTTCTAGGCCTATACATTGATGAGTGTCTTGACTGGAGAAGACACTGCGAGACAGTAATATCAACTTTACTCTGTCAGCTATCTATTCAAAAACATGAGAACAGTTCTGACGGAAAAACAATTGATAATGTTATACTATGCTCAGGCCGAATCTCGACTAATATGTATTTATCTCGCGAAAAAAATGATTCATTGTATCGATGGTGTCTCTCATACCACTAGTTGTCGATTTTTTTTTATAAACCTATGAAATTTCAATCTTACCGTGTTTGTATATTTTTGAAGTATGTGTTTTTATTTTTCATAACCCAACCACTTTTAGGACAAATAAACAAATTTACTCCAATAATACAGACAGCAGAATGACTTACATGTACTATTTTCGAAAACGAATCTTCTATATAGATCACCCACTGTGACTGGGCAAAGGTTATTCAATAAACTTCCGGCCAACATTAAATTATGTGTAACACTGAAATCATTTGAGCAATGTCTTAGGAAATACCTACTGGAAGCTTGTTTTTATTCCCTGGACGAGTTTTAAAATGTTAGTTGTTTCTCCATGTCATTAAGAAAATAAGGTATTATTATTATTATTGGTGTGTTTTGAAGGCCAAATGCGGTTAATAAAGATTATATAGAATCGCTGATACTCAATTGGCAAGGTCAATGTTCGAATTGATGTTCATTGACCTTTTTACGGCTTTTCCATACCAGACTTGGGTGAATTTAGTTTTTGCCTCAACACCTTGACAATATGAGATAGAAATAATAAAACCTATTGTTTCATTATCATTACATATATTCATCCTTTATATTCCAGAAATGATTGCCGATTACGAAGACGACGCCCATTTCTGTCTGAAATGCCATATAACCATAATCGGTTTGAACAATTACGTCAACCATCGGAAAGCAGGCTGTTCTAAGAACTTATCGGAGCCCCCCAAATCCCCACTCCCGAGTCAACTACTTCCTCCAGATGAGTCCTTCAATTTGAAAGCCGACGACTTCTTTTCATCCCTGGAGCTCAGGAGCAGCTCCAAGAAAATCGAAACCCAGTCAACTTCCGGAAAAAACTTCAGCGGGATACTCACCCGGAGTAAGACAACAGCGGTGATTCAGGCCACTTCACAAACAAACACCGTACTTGGGAAGGAAACAAACGAACCTCAACAGTCGAAATCTGGAAAAAACGTTTGGATCGGCGGTCATCAGCTGAAAGAATTGGGACAAGGTGATAACCAGTCCAAACTGATAAAAGCCGTTGCCAATTTGGAAAGAAGGAAAGAAGAACCTACCAGATTTGATGCTTATGATGATAGTGATGAGGACTCCGAGGAGTATGATTACGATGAAGACGAGTCAAGTAGTGATGACCAAGATGTTCCTCCGAAGAATTACACGGGTAAGACATATTTTTTTTTTGTTAAAATTGTTTTTAACCGCTTTCTTAGTGGTTTGACCAACCCTCAGAAGTTAATGAAAACTTGTACGAGTTAAGATCACGGGGACCTTATTTTTTATAGTGGGATCCGAAACCACTCTTGGGACCTTGAAAAAATTTTTCACCAGCTGCGGGAATCGAACCCGCGCCAGGTGGAAACAGTTGACACAAGACCGACGCTCGTGACACTGAGCCACAAGCCCCGTGATCATATATCAATTATTAATATATTTGTTTACTTTTCAGGTGGAAAATGGAAACCTTCGTCCCCAATAGAATGGACTAGAAGCTCCGATACTAGAGACTGGAACATACCTCCTCCATCTCACACCGGAGGGAAATGGAAACCATACCCCAAACGATCATCTTCTCCTGCCAACCATACAAAAGGAAAATGGAAACCATCTTGTTCAAGAGATGACGACAACATACCTCCGTCCACTTTCACGGGCAGTAAATGGGTTTCTACTAAAAAACAAGAGAATGTTGATATCCCACCACCGACGTTCACTGGAAGTAAATGGATTTCTTCCAAGAAGCATGATTATCATGATGCTCCTCCACCAGCAACAGTCAAAGGAAAATGGAAAACTAGACCAGATGAAGAAGAACTCTCATTACCACCTTCTGATCCCAAAGGAAAATGGAAATCGAAGAATCCTGCTATCGATGTTATCCCACCACCTGATTATACTAAGGGTATGTTTTTTGTCACCATAGTGAAAGTGATTCCAGCAATGATGATTATTCATTCTGTTTCAGGAAAATGGAAACCAGAAGTCGAAAACGCTGATAATTCACCTCCAGCTTCTACCAGCAAGGAAAAATATAAATCCAAACCGATAACAGAAAATGTTCATCCACAATCTTCTACTAGGTTACAACCAAATTTTTCGAATGATCATAAGAAAACCCACGATGAAAAAACAAATATCGGCATGAGTGCACCTGAAGGGACGTATACAAAAGGCAAATGGCTACCACCCACACATAGTAAGAAAAACCCCAAAATCGACGACATTTCCCTTCTGAGGAAATCTAATGGTGCCATTCAATACTGGTGCAGTCCCTGTAATAGGAGACTAGCCTCTAAAATCGTTTACGAACGACATCTTAAATCTGAATTGCACTTCAAAAGAACATCCCATGACAGAGAGTTTGATGACAATGAACCAATTGTTCTGATGAAAGAATCAAGGAGAGCCAAGTTGAAACGACCAGAACCGATTGTTATTGCTGAAAACAAATCATCCAAAGTTACTAGTGAAAAGAAAAGAATCCGTAAAAAAATATATGAGAGGTGCGTAGTTTGCCATTCTAAGGTTAATAAGTTTCTCATTGGAAAACATTTAATCTCCCACTATCATTGTCGAAGGGGTGACATAACCTCAGAAGTAGCCAGAAGAATGGTTCTGGAGAATATCCACGGTGTTATACTGGAAAGCCCTTTTCAATGTAGCATCTGTAAGTTTTACTGCAACACCCAAGAAGACTTCCTTCGTCACTGGTCGTCTGCTGACCATGTAGAAAAAGTTGCCCCCGGTTACTTCTTCTGCATTCTCTGCAAGTATCGGAATGAAGACAACAGAATGATGTACAAGCATTTAGTCTCATCTGAACATATGGAGGTTGTTTCTGTCATCAACAGATCTGTACCCATTGTAATAAAAAAAGTCAACCCAATAAATTGTCTGACATGCAATGAAGAATTTCTGCTGAACATGCAACTCATCAGTCATTGCAAGAAGTTCAACCATGATGATTCTGTTGTGAAGAAATTCAGAAATGAGTTCGTATGTAATACCTGTGGAGTGGGGCTACTATCAAATGTTTCCTTGAAACGGCATAAACAGATTGTTCACAAAGAGAAATACTTCATTTGCACCCCCTGTAATCTCAAGTTCAGTGATGTAAATGAAGCAAGGAAACATAGAAAATCGGTTCAGCATAAATATAACAATATAAACAAAGGAAATGATGCGAGTCTAACAAAAAAGTGTGAATATTGCAAGGAATGCTTTGCAAATTTTCTGTTATTGAAGGAACATCTGCAAAAGTCACATCCTGAGCATAAAATCAGGTGAGTATTGACTTGTTTCCATTCCTCCGATTTCAATTCTTCGAGTTATTGATCGAAAATAGTTCCTTCAAAAAGTCGATTATAATTATGTACTGCAAGAAATCTGTAGAAGTTTACTAGGTAGTAGTTCAAGAAACACTGCCGATACTTGCAAACAATGCTTTACTATAAGTTTTTGGTTCTAAAATAAGTTTACAAAACCACAATACGTATTTTGCACACAGAAATATAAACACTTGAATGCCATTACGTACGCGCAAGATCTGTCAGGAACAGGCCGTACGCAGTCCCCATGATGGCTGCAATGTAAACAAAATACACAATCATCGACCATTTAATATGCATAGGTGTGAGCGTAAGCGAACATAAAAGTGATATACCGACTTAAAAAATAAATATAAAATTAATATAATTGCACCTTCAAAAACTGACAATTTGAATGCAATAACTGTAATAAGCAGTTCAGTCATAAAGGTAATTCCAAATTTGATGTTGAGAAAGTGCACAATGTTTCACTGGAACTAATCACGAAAACGGAAACAAAAATGTTGTTTATATAACTATATCTGTCATTTTTGAGAAAGAGTACCTACATTAAACATTGTGAATAGATTAGAGAACTTCCGCATGTGGATATTCATTATTGAGTTTTCAGATTTATTAACGTTTTTTTAGAATAGAATATTCATTTCACCAAGTTAAAATTTTTATGTTCCTGGCAGGTCAGGTACAAGAGACATGTTAAATAGTTAATTAAAAAAAACACAAAAATATGTACATTAAAATTAAGGTTAAAATTAAAATTTGTGACATAGACATACACCTAGAAATCTAGTGATAAGAAACTAAAAACCTCCCATATGGCAGGTCAGGGACAGTACATGATTATGTGGTAATAAAAAAGTACATTAAAATGGTAACATAGACATAGGTACCCATAAAAATCTGGCAATAAGACAATTAAAAACATTCATGAGAACTTATTGAAGGGGCGTCCTCAAGTATTCATCGATAGAATAGAAACAGTGTCGGATAATATTACGTTTCAATTTTGATTTGAAACAATTCAAATTCATAACCTTGAGCTCTTTGGTGGCATTGATACCGCTTGACGACATTATTCACAATTTTCTTTTTCTCCTGGAGGTTTGGTTGATATGTTTTCACATCAAAAAACAAAAACCCCCTTAGACATTACATCAAATGTGGTATACCAAATTAAGTGTGACAACTGTCCAAAATGCTATGTAGGACAAACAAAACATTATTCGAAAACAAAGTTAGCTGAAACGAAAGAGACACAAAAAAACTAAAGATTAACAACCCTACTGCTCAAGTTGAACACATAGAAGGTCATAGTTTCAATTTTGCGACACCCACCTTCCTCGATACACAACCCTTATTATCCAAAAGAATCATCAGTTAAATTATTCATATAATTAAAGAAAACAGTGTTAATACCAGAAGGGATATTGAATGTTCAAACAGATTCCGATTTAATCATCCATTCATATCTATGGTGTTTTTTACCTTTTTTCTTCGATCCATTCTAAAAGAACAACTGCACTCGACTCACTTTCCTCATTAATTCTCAGTATTCGTCTATATTTAGTAGTTGTATGTGTTATTGTTTCCTCGTTCGATGTATCTGATAATGTCAGTTTTTAAAATTATGTTAAGGATTTCAAACACAGAAAAACTAACTTTTGGTAAGTCCTCCCGAATTTTTAAAGTCTCGTCCTCGTCAATGTATAATATAATATAATATAATGTAAAATAATATAATAATAGACCGTGGCAAGTAATACAAACTCCATTGGCACTTAAAAAATTGTTGTTCTTCGAATTTATTGATACAAATCCCCACCAAACCTCCAGAAGAGTAAACTCAGGATCACCAAATTCATCATTTATTATTAACAATGATGAGGATTTAAAATATAAGTTAGGTACATTCATTATTCGCAACATATTCAGACCAAGAATTTGCAAGAGTGAGAGAGAGAGAGAGAGAGAGAAATAGTATGTTCTGAATTACATTTGGAAACGGGTCATGTACACAATGTACATTTTCCCCAAAATGATATTCTATTTGTGGTCTTGAATTCTGTTGGTAAAATACTATCAAGAATAAGAATTCTCCTGGGAAGCTGAAAGTATTACCGTGAATTTATAATTGTGTGTATTTTTTTTGTTGGTGTATTTTCATAACGGATTTTTTTAATGATTTTGAGGAATTGCCCCAAATAACATAGCCATTCGTACTGATTCTTCATTGATTCAACTAGTCCATATGTTCTACTGAATGTCCCGACGATGAATAGTTATAAAAATAATATACCGAAGGAATAATTTTCTATAGAGAGAATATTTGACGAAATTTTTGGCTCGCTGCTTCTTTATCTCACATGAAAAAATAAAATATGAACGATAATTTGAAAAAAAACTCTTTCAGATATGGACATCTCAAACAAAAATCACTTTCAGATAAAATTTTCTTTAAAACCTATCTGCACACCCTATAAACAAAATCGAACTATATAGCGTTTCGAACATTGAAGTTTTGTGATCTGCATATGACATGCTCTCCATTTTGATATTGTTTGGAATAGTTTATCTAGGTAATGCTTAATATTCGAATTTCATGATGGAAAATGATTTCGTTCACTCTATTATGAAATACCTGGCAGATCATTGAATATATTATGCAGATGGCATTCTAGTATCATTGGGGTCCTAATTTTACCAAAAAGTCCTTCAATCGTAGGTAAAAACACGAACTTTTCTCCATGTATTCCAGAAATAATATACCAAAAATGTAGTAAATTGTATCGATAGTCATCATATCATCATCAGGAAATATATCTAATCTTTGAGTCATCTCAGAATGACTTCTCCAAAATATCTAAAGTTAATTATCATAACAATTATTTCCACAGATGCCCTCATTGTGGGGCAAACTTCACCATAGCACAAGAACTCACTACCCATCTTCGATTGAAATCCTGCAAATTCGAAGACAATTCCGAAAACTCCTTACGCTGCGAAAAATGCCCGTTTTCTTCCAACTCCACTTCCGAACTCATTTTCCACGTGGCGCTGCATGATGAACCACTACTGACATACTCATCCGATACAGGAACTGACTCCAAGAATAAACCGACACCAAGATATAAATGCCCAGTTTGTGACAAGCTGTACCCAAGAGCCTCTCTGCATGCCCATATCAGACAACATACCCACGAGAGACCTTACGTTTGTAATATTTGTAATAAGGCTTTTGCTAGAAAAAACAATTTGCAATTTCACATCAAGAATCACTCCAGAAAAAGCAGTGTGAAGCCGGTTTCAGGGGACAGAACATTTTTATGTTCTGTGTGCGGAGCCAACTTCAAGAAAAAGTGAGTAGACATATTTTAGTTTTCACATCCATGCATGTTTGTATGTTTGTTTAATAGGGCTGTGATATTCCCTCTTTTAGTGCAAACATGTTCTCCAACTGCTGTTCAATATTAATGAAAAAGTTAACTTCACTATGGATACTGTTTATAACAAAATGATAATTTTCCGCTGAAACAAATCGAGCCAAAGATTAATTAATAAGTAACCCGTTTATTGGTCGTATAACAGATGGAGAGAACAAGGAGAAACTCTTTCAGAATTTAATTTGGAGCAGTTCTTTGGTAAAAACTCCAAAACTCTGAAGAAGATCTCTATACTCAAAAAGGACAAAAAATTAACAAACCATACATACGGGGTGTGAACTGTAACTTGTTGTATGGTGTATGGTGCCATTTTATAAGTACAGTAGATAAAAGTATGGAAAAAAACAACTCGGAACCGTGAGAAAACACTGGCGGATGCAAGATATTCATTTGAATATGTGGAATTTTGAACTGATTATTTGTGAAATGTGAAAAGAGTCTGAGAATCCTTATAAACATTCGTTGCAGGTAACCGCTGATGAGTATTCAAACTATGCCTCTGCATTAACGACAATTTTTCACAAATGAAAAGAAACCAACTTCCTTATATCCAAACTGGTAGATAAAGTCAAAACTAGTAGATGAAGTCAGAATACTTCAAAGCACTCAACAAACCACAATTATCAAAAAATAATTTGTAAGGCATTGTAACGCACACAGCCTTTGAATCCACACGGAAAGTAAATGAGATCAACCGACACAGGCATGTTGACAGTTGACGGCCAAGGGTCAAGCCAAGCAGCGTTGCCAGTTGGTACCAACAACTGGAACAAAATGTACAACTTCACACAATTCTCTAGCGATGAATTTGAAAGCTGTCTACGGATATTTGACCTTTATCAGATTGGACCACTGTTTTCCGACTGCCCAGGAATGGAAAACTTAGCAACCCATCAGAAAATCCTATGCATCAGAAATAATTTGAACATTATTGTCATTCTTAGGCAGCGTGCAAATTAGCCGATAAATTATTGATGATCATTGAAATATCCTAATATTCACGTCAAATATTTGTTCGCTGGAATTCGTTCTCACCACCAAACACCAAACTGTTTCGTCCGTATTCTGAACTTTCCATTCAAAATTAGCTTTATATATTTCTCTTCATAGTAATTAGGACATTTTGATTCCTCATTTGGAAAGTCAAGGGAATAAGATAGAGAAAAACTCTTCGATTTATTCATCTACATGACATGAAGTTATAATTAACTTTTGGTGAAAGTACTGGGACCAGTGCATTCGCCAAACCTCTGTTATGTAAATCAGTCTGTTAGGGGTGAAAACTGAATTGAAAGGCTCTATTATATTCATACATACAAAAAAGTCAAGCTAATGAAAGCGTGTTAAAAATAATCAATGTGAACGTTACTCATGGGTGTAGTGAGTGTAACGAACATATATTAGTAAGTTATTTGGCAAAGTTGATTGGCTGATGGCTATCAATTTGGATAGGAATGTTAGCCAAGTTAGATTAGGTTGTGTTTTGAGTAAGAAAACAAACCCTGTCAATATTTCACGTTAAAGATGTTAACACAATCTCACCCAACTTGGGTAACTATCCATATTGATAGCCAACTGAATATCAGCTAAGTGCGTTTGAATGAAATAAAAACGCTAGTCCAGTAGAACCCATCGGGAGCGATACTGAAGCAGGGTTTCCGCGGCATTTGCAATCCGATAATCCCATTTCATTTTGAAAGTGTGTTTACAGTTTTCATCCTTTCGTGTGAGGGTATGGATCAGCAAAGTCGAAGTTCTACTCACCTATATAGAATAGAGTGAAAATTAATCTGAAAATGAATACAATACTAAAATAAATACTGTATAATAACATTTAAACTTGTAAATAACATATATAACAAATTTGAACCGATTTGTTGAAAATATGAACAGAATGTTCATAAAATCGGATGTGGAATCATCTATCAGATGTAGTTCAATGTCCAGCGTGGCTTTAGCCGGGGAAGGAGTTGTTTTCTGTTAGACATTCACAAAAAATAACTTCATTTTTATCTAGGATTTTTCAATTCACAAAAAAATCTTTCTATCAATATTTAATTGAGAATGTTTCCCTTTTCGACATGAATACCCCACAAGAGGTTATCTTGACGATGGAAGATAGTGACTAAAGTTTATCTTTCAGTCGCAGATGATTCCACATCCGATTTTATGAACATTCTGTTCATATTTTCAACAAATCAATCTATCATACCCCATGACAGGTTTTAATGTCAGAAAACACTAATTTCAAAGTGTCTCTCCAAAAGAAATGATTTTAACTTTATCCATCTTTGCAAAGTGAGATTGCTTCTTGAAAATGTGTTCTTCCGGTCTTCCTGATGATCGTGGAAGCGTGAAATAGATTTTCTTCGACAAAAATGTATTGAAGACCTAGTGAATGCGATGTCTCTCTTGCATCAATGTTACGAATGATTTCTGTGAGTACTCTTTTTTGGAAAACATTCTTCTTTGCCTCATTCATCTTCATGGGTTCTTAATCAAGACTGGAATAGAAAATCAAATAACTATCTGAATGAAAATGCAAATTTTCAATTTCAGATTTTTTCTTTTGAGTTAGGGTCTTTTCAGAATATCTATCAGATGTAGTTCAATGTCCAGCGTGGCTTTAGCTGAGGAAGTGGGGAAGTAGTTGTTTTCTGTTAGACATTCACAAAAAATAACTTCATTTTTATCGTGGATTTTTCAATTCACAGAAAAATCTTTCTATCAATATCTAATTGAGAATGTTTCCCTTTTCAAATTTGAACCCTGTTGAACATTCAAAATAACAAAGAACATTGCTCAGTGCATACAAGACAGATAACTGGGTATCATCTAAATATTTGGACATACTATTGAAACATTCATTTAGGACAGCGGATTTGAATTTGGATTCGTCAGGAATTTGCTTGATTTTCAAAATGGGAGTTCACTGTACAATGTGATATCATTATGAAGCGGTGATCTCTCAAATGCTAGTGTTCGATGTAGGTACCATCAAAGTTTTGTTGTTGCGTGTGTTGTGCTGATGTGCAGCTGAAAGAGTAACTGTGGGTGAGTGTTTTGAGGCGCATCCAGACCAATGAAACAAACAGCGCAAAACGTTCGCGAACGTTGCAGAACATGTCAGTGTGGACGGTAGCGCGCTCAGTTTTGTGCACGCGCGCTCCATTTCGCGCGCGCATAATGTTTTCCTGTACGATGTCGGTACATCTAAAGAAACCTGCTTGTTTGTGTGCGTAGATATGAACGCTTTTGTTCATTCAGAGTCCCGTAAGTTGCTGAGGGATGGTTTAAGCATTGACCATCATCACAACATGCAATTACGAGAATATTTTGGGATTAATAGGGTTATATGAGTTGCTTTGATATTTTAAATAGGTACATCAAGATAGTTTGTTTATTTATAAATCCCATCTACAGAACAGACATGTAGGAAGGAATATATTTACATCATAATATAAAACAATAACATCATTCTGCGAAATCATACATGCAGCTTATTATAGATATTCAGTTATTTGAAAAATTCGGATTTGATAAGAATTACTGAACAGTTAAATATATCTATCTGAGAGCATTTTGAGTAGTAGTTCGATAGCATATTGTGTAATGGTGAAAACTTAAGAATGTTTGTGCGTGCTGTTGGGACATAAAATGTGCTGTTCACTCGAGATACAGTTCTTGGAATATGAAAATCTAGTTTTTCTATCAGAGCGGGACAATCACCGAATTGCATTCACGTCTACATTTGAACTCATTCATCTTGTGCCTCTCCAGGAGTTCACTTTGGGCAATACCTCTTGGTGGATAGGAGTCATTTATTCCAGAGCTTAAAAATTTTAGGAAGCGTCGTTGACTTGATTCTTTTTTGTCAACATGTAATTGATAGTGAGGATTCCATATTAGTGGCATATTCAAGCTTAGACCTGACAAACGAATAGTATAGCGTTTTAGATGTAGTCATATCAGAAAATTCCCGACTTGTATGAACTATAAATCCGTACATTCTGAACGCGGTAGACACTGAGTTGTCAATATGGGGTAATAATGTAAGTTGGGGATCAAAAGTCACCCCTAGGTCATTGAATTTTTTCGGCCTCTCCAATGATTTTCCATCTATATCATACCTATAGATTAATGGTTCCAATTTGAGTGTGGAAGACATAACATTGCATTCTGAAATTATTAAGCTGACACCATCTTTGAATGCTGACCAGCTTACAAGAAAGACGCTCACAATTACTCAAGTCATTTATATTCCAGTATTTTTTCATAACGTCAGCGTATAGCAAACAATTCACATCAATGACATCAACCATATCATTCATGAATATATTTAATAGCAATGGGCCTATGTTAGACCCTTGGGGTACAACTGACGTTCCGAAGAACACGACCGACTTGTAGCCATTAACAGCAACATATTGTTTCGTGTCATGTACATATGAAAAAAAGAGAATCGGAGAGTCCAAAATGAACTAATTTTTTCAGTAATATTCCGTGGTCAAGGCTATCGAATGCCTTTGAAAAATATGTGTATATAACATCGGTTTGACTGCAATTATTGAGTGCTTCAGGAACATATTATGAGATTTCGATGAGATTAGTGGCGGTTGATCGACCCTTCATGAATCCATGTTGATATGGTGTCAGTTTATTGCTTACAAAAGGATACAAATTATGTTGTAATAAAATCTCCAAGACTTTACAAGTTGCAGATTATCGTTAAAGGCCATAAGTTAGTTACATAAGGCTTTTTCATATATGGGGAATACCTTTGAGGATTTCCAGAAAGAGGGAATTGAACAGTTTTTGATGCAAATGTTAAATAATATGGTTAAAGTTTATGCCAGAGCTTGCGCACAGTCTCTGACGACAAATGTTGGTATATCATCAGGACCTGTCGTTTTCTTACCCTCAGTTTGCTAAAATTTGGATATGTTGATTGTCGTGTGGTGCACCTCGTCATCATCTTGAATGTGATCGGTGGATGGAATGTATGATTTACTGAAGTAATCAGCGAACCCATTGACAATATCTTGAGGAGAAATTAGTAGGTGACCATCGTAGGACACAACATTGGAGATAGAGGTTGTTTCTTTTTGTCGATTGGTAAAAGCCTAGAACTTATTGGGGTCACGATTTATATCTGATTCTGCTGCTTCAACGAAATTTTTATACGCTATATCAATATCTGTCTTGATTTTGGATCTCAGCCGTCTGAACTCTCCAAAAACAGTTTTTGCCTGATTCATATTGGGGATGTAGTTTTGCTTTTTGTCGTATTTGTTTGACTATCTGGAGGTCGACCAAAGGAGGATATTTTCAATTGGACTTTACAGTATATTTTGGAACACGCCGATCAAATACACTGTGAAGTTTACCATAAAAGTAGATACATGCCTCATCTACATTTTCGAATACTTCAAGAAAATTCCAGTTGATCCTAGCTATCCCATCATACATATCATGAAAATTTGCTTTACGGAAATTGTATCGATTTTCAAAAGAGGCACCAAGGTTGTCTTTAACGTTCGTGGCCGCATTGAAATTGCACTCTATTTCGAGAGCAGGATGGTGACGGTCTTCATCGACTTGAGAAAAAGTATATTTTTCAATTAGGCAGAAGTTATTATGTAAAACTAGGTCAAGCAATCTTTCAGAATTATTATTATTTTATCGATACTAGGGATACTTTGCCTATAGTTCGTATTTTTTTCGTAAATTCAGGCCCAATCAAATTAATTTGAATATCATAACCCATTGACATTCGGCAAAATGTTTGTATTGGCCTGTATCTTCAATAGATGAATATTTAATGAATTGGAGGCTCCATAATGGACCCTTCTTCTCGTCACTCATTTTTCGCGATTTGCACTAGCGCGCGATAAATGGAGACATTGACGAACACTGACAAATGAGTGACGCATCGCATTCATAGTAAGGTGTAATGCATTAAAATGAAAGAAAAAAACGTCATTGTGGAGCCTCCAATCTACTCAATGATTTAGCTATAGAAAATACAGGCCAATACAAAAAATTTGCCAAATGTCTTCAGGGGATTATGAGACTTGGAATAATTTAATTGGGCTAAAGTTACGGAAAAAACTACAAACCATAGGCAAAATATCCCTACTATTCCACACTAGCTTAATGTACTCATTAAAAATATCAAAGTGGATCATTTCATATAACTCTATTAATTCTGAAATATTTTCGCGATTCCATTTTGTGCTCATGGTTAATGCAGTACTTAAAACCAACTTGCTACCGTTCAAACTGACATGTTCTGCAACGTTCGCGAATATCTTGCGAACAAGCCAACTATGTCTAGACAATACTTCATTTGATAAATTTCGAAGTATGATCTATTCAGTTACATCTGTGTAGTCATTTCAGGTTAGCTGATCATCTATCTGAGATCCCAAAAACTTCACTTTGTCAGAGAAGCAAATACCCAGGTAACTGCTCACGGTATTGGGAATAAATGTCTGAGATAGAAATTTACTGACATTGTCTTGTATACAGGGTGATTCAAAAGTACTTTAACAAACTTCACAATATTCTGATTTGAATTGTCCAATTAAATATATGTCCGGAAACGCTTCGTTTCCAAAATACAGGGTGTTGGAATTTCATTTTTATTTTCGTTTTTTCAAATAACTTTCGAAATACTGACCTTAATTGAACAAAAATTGGTATGAGAGGTTTTTTGAGGTGTCAAATTCGAACCTGATGTTATTATTGCTCTTACTAGTAGGAAGCGCCAGCTACATGCCTTTTTCTTTTTTGAAGATTAATAACTTTTTTGAGCACATTTTTCAGTAAAGAATCAATTCCTACATCATATCTACGTAAAAAAGCTATCCTTGTTACAAGTCGCTATAAGCAACCGTTTTCTAGATATTTGGACTTGAAATTTTCAAGTCGATTATTTGATAATCGATGCGTGTTGAAGTTATTACCATTATTTTGCATTTTTCACAGGAATGCTCGGGAAATTAATTTGGGGTTTAAGTAAGTAGTTTTGGTTTTTTGTAGGAGGCGCCACCTATTCTATTTATTTTCACTTGTTTGACATAGTTATTTTTGTATCGAGGGTGCAAAATCTGTATTTGTTTTGAAAAATTTTGCAAGGAATATCAACATTTTATTTCAAGAAATTTCGAATATTTAGAATACGATAAAATAAAGGAAACTAAATTGTATTCAAATAAACTGTTCAAAGTGTCCACCTTCAGCGAAGATACAGCATTCAGTCTGCTAGTCATGCTACTGGAGTTTCATAAACTAGTGACTTCAAATGTCCCCAAAATTAAAAATCTAGCGGGTTTAGATCTGGGGACCTTGGTGCCCACGCCTGGTTCTCCTACACCCCTACCGATCCATCGATTTGGAAAGACAGCGTTAAGGAATTTCCTGGCTACAACGCTAAAATGGGCCGGAGCCCCATCATGCATAAACCACATGCGGATACGAATTTCTAATGGTACATTCTGAAGTAGTCCCGGCAATTAATTTCCTGAAAAGTCTCTGTAAGTTACGCCATTCAGTCGGAACGGAAGAAAGAAAGGACCTATCAAGTAATTATCGATCATTGCCGCCCACACATTTACAGAAAATTGATACTGATAATGTCTTTCACTAACAGCATAGTTGTTATGAAAGTTTGTGATAGCATTTCGGGAGAAGTTTGCCTCGTCCGTGAAGAGTACATATCTTAAAAATTGAGGATTGCCAGCCAATTTTCTTAAAAACCACTGACACCTAGTAATGCATTGGTGAAAGCCTCGTAGCAGAAGAGCTTGTACCCTTTGAATATGGTATGGATAAAATTGTTGAACATGGATAATTCTCCAAACTGTGTACTGAGTAGAATTGAGAGCTTCAGCAATTATTCTTGTACTTGTTTCTGGATTCTCTTTGAGAGCGTTCAAAACAGTTTCTTTCAATTCTGGGGTTCGGACTGCTCGTGGTCTTCCAATAATATCAGCGGCCCTCTTAAAGCTACCTGTTTCTGCCGAACGACGGTGGAGACTGGTTAATGTTGGAGCTGAAGGCAGTACTTGGTTAGGAAATCGCTCCTAGTAAATATATCTTGCTCCGCACGCATTGCCATCCGCAAGGCCATAAACGAAATGCATATCGGCTAAATGAGCATTATTGTTTCAATAATCCATTTTTTCAAAATTAGTGTTCTAAAACTTACAGAAACTTCAACAAAACAACAAAACGTTCAACTGTCACATAATATGTAATTACCAAAACTACTCACTTAAACGTCAAATTCATTTCCTAAGCATTCTTGTGAAAAATGCAAAATAATGGTAATAACTTCAACACGCATCGATTATCAAATAATCGACTTAAAATTTTCAAGTCAAAATATCTAAAAAACGGTTGCTTATAGCGACTTGTAATAAGGGTAGCTTTTTTACGTGGATATAATGGAGGAATTGATTTTTTTACTGAAAAATGTGCTAGATGTACGCTCAAAAAAGTTATGGATCCTCAAAAGAGAAAAAGACTTGTAGGTGACGCCCCTTACGAGTAAGAGCAATAATAATAACATCAGGTTCGAATTCGACACCACTAAAAACCTCTCAATACCAATTTTCGTTCAATTAGGGTCAGTATTTAGAAAGTAATTAGAAAAAAACGAAAGTAAAAATGAAACTTTAACACCCTGTTTCTTGGAAACAGGGCATTTCCGGACATATATTTATTCGGACAATTCATATTAGAATACTGTGAGGAATCACTTCCTGAAGTTTGTCAAAGTACTTTTGAATCACCCTGTATATTGAGAATCAGAGAATTACATTAACACCAGGATCCAACTTCATTAACAAATCTAATAACTTCCGTTTTCAGTTCGCCATCAGCATGCATAGTTATATGTGCCCTCATATGCTCAGGTAGGTCTTGAATGAAAATAGTAAAAAGTAGCTGCCCCAGTACTGAGCTCTTGGGGCTCCACTTTCACAGGATATTTGTTGAAATTGCTATCGCCACACCTTCCAATCATAAGCCTTGTTGTTATGTGTGAGTTGATCCACTTTTTTGAATTTTGGGAAAAACGTAGTATATTCAGCTTAGGAACCAGTTCACTAGAACAAACAGTATTGAAATATACTGAACTGTGACTAAAATGAATTCGAAAGAACTCGAAGTAAAAAAAAGATTTTAACAGAATAACTGAATCTGTGCTGATATTTAAACTAATGCCAATCATATATGGTAGTCAGTAGGTCAGAATGTCATTCAAATAGTTTATTCATCAGTAACGTATGTAGATTTCGATGCGTTGAATTCAAGCCCACCACATATTCATGAATGTTTTGAATGCAAATCTGATTCGAAGTAGTCATTATTCAAGATTTACGTTCTCTTGAATCAGGAAATCCATTGGATTCGAATATTTGGATCATTGCGAAAGCTTTTTTTTATTATTCAACATGCCTCAAATTTCAATGGAAGGGACTGCTTTGGGAAGTTCATTCACAGACAATGGAAGGAGGAGAATAGAAAGTTTCTCGATGAGTATTTCACCAAATTTTAAAGACTTGGCTTGGCAATGAAAAAACATAACATATTCCATTCACCCAAATGAAATACTTGTGGAATTAAATAAGACACAAAATCAGATCACTTAGATCACTCATTATCACATTTTATCAAGTCATTATTACTGTCATATGTATTTGTGGTAAATGTAAATGAAGGTTCTGATGAATAGTTACACTTAAACATGTTTAAGAAATTTGCTTCTTTCTTCATTAAATCAATTTTTCCACTATCGGACATATAAGTTTGTATTATATAGGTCTAGTAGTATGCTCATTATCCATTTATTGATATTTTGAAGTTTATATTTGAACTAAGAAATCGAATATATTTTTTTTGTGAACTATATTTCAAGACCACGCATCATTTATTATGAATTTCAATAAATAATCATTTCCTTCAAATATGCAAATTACAGTATCAAATAAATAATTATAAGAAAATCAAATAAATATTTAGTGTTATCTACCAATTCACAAATATGTCTTCACTTCAAATGACATATTTCTGGGATCATATATTTATTGCAATATGACTATTGAATCAAATAAATACTTTTTAACAAAAAATTACACCGACAAAATACGGAACTGAAAAGTAAAAAATAAAATAAACCTTCTTAGTCTCAATAACTAAGCTCCTAAACTAATGTGAGTAACTAATTTTGAGTCGGCGCCAAACAATCAAGCAAATGAATTAGGTAGGGCGTAAAATGATGGCATCGAGTTGCGCGGTGACATTCTGATAATTTTTAGAAGTAATTTAATGATCTTCGTTGATTGTTCGTTTGGCGCCGACTCAAAATTAGTTACTTACATCAGTTTAGGAGCTTAGTTATTGAGACTAAGAAGGTTTATTTTGTTTTTTACTTTTCAGTTCCGTATTTCGTCGGTTTAATTTTTTGTTAAAAAGTTTTTATTTTGCAATTTTTTGTAATTACTACTTACTTGTTTTTTTATTACTTCCAAAATACTTACCCACCTTACTTCAACTATTACCAGTTAAATAATATGATTATCTACTTTTACTATTAGCTGTATGGGGTCGGCTTTAGAATAGCCCCATGGTAAATCCTGCCTGTCGTAAGAGGCGACTAAAAGGATAACCGTAGGTGGAAGATGGTCTCATCGCCCGGTGAAATACCACCATATCGACTTTGTGTGCTGTGAAATGGATCATTCCATGTTTCAGTGTTCGGTCGATACTTTCCGGTCTCCCTCTTTCCTTTTCCCCAATTCCTCCTTTATTTTCAGGTGCATCCTAATAGTAATAATGATGAAGTCTCCTAGAGTAAAACACTCCGGAAGCAAAATACCTCTCCATTCGGATTTCCGGGCGAGAGGTACTCGAGGGGACTCAACATTAAAGATTAATTTTTGCAACATCCGCGGACTCAACAAGAACATCAATGACGTCCATCATCACCTACAGACGAAAAAACCGGATATTCTGGCTCTAACAGAAACACAAGTAAACTCGTCCACCAACAAGGTCCATATGCTTTGTCCTGGTTACGAACTCCATTCTCGATTCAGGTTCAAAGGTGGAGTCTGCCTTTACGCTAAGGCTAACCTTTCATGCCAGCGTGAAGAGAGTTTGGAACCGAAAGACTTTGATGTGATGTGGTTCAAGCTATCTGATACCAAACTGACTAAGTTCCTCTGCTGCCTTTACCTATCACCTAATGAACCTTCATATAACGACCCCTTTGAGTTTTTATCACTCAAACTGGACTACATTCAGGAGAACCATCCAACAGCTGAAACCATAATCATGGGAGACTTTAATGTACATAACGCTGCCTGGCTCAAATTCTCTAACAAAACAGATGATGCGGGTCGTCAAGCCGAGGCCTTCGCCATCACTCATGGTCTAGAACAACTGATCGAGCTACCAACCCGCATCCCTGATGTCAACAACCAGTCTGCCAATACACTAGATCTTTTCCTTACCACCAATCCTGACCCGTATAGAATAGAAGTTTGTGCCCCACTTGGAAACTCTGATCACACCCTCATCTCCACAACATGCTCTTTCCATTTACCATCGAGCTGCACAATACCACCCCGTCTCATGTAGCATTACAATTCGGCCGACTGGGAAGGTCTTCGTATGTTTTTCTCAGCGTTTCCATGGAAGAGAGTTTGTTTCTCTTCAGTAGATCCAACACGATGTGCTGAGACAATTTCTGAAATCATCATGTTGGGGATGCAAACTTTCATACCGAATACCGAAAGAAGAACATCATCCGATAAGACCTGGTTTAACAGAAACTGCTCTAGAACTGTGGCTTCCAAACAGGCAGCATACCATCGATGGCTGAAAAATCCGGGCCCTGAGACCAGAGTCGAGGCTAGAGGCATATGCAAAGAGACAATAGAATGCTCAAAAGATGCCCACAATGCCAAAATAAGATCAAAACTTGCTGAATGTCCTAACGGATCTCGTTCATTTTGGTCTTTCGCCAAAGCTGTGGGAAGAAACTTCACTTCCAGCTCATTTCCTCCTCTAACCAAAGAAGATGGAACACTAGCAACGACTGCCCAGGAAAAAGCCAATATCTTTGCGCACCTATTTGCTGAAAATTCCACTCTGGATTCATCGGGAAAACAACCTCCGAACATTACACCTATTGACAGTCACATGCCCGAGATCACCTTTCGCCAACGTACTATCAGAAAGATTTTGCTGGGTCTCAACACCAACAAAGCCTGTGGATCTGACGGAATCCCGCCGATTGTTCTCAAGAAATGTGCTCCCGAACTAACACCTGTTCTTTGCAAGTTGTTCAACCACTCTTACAATTTGGGGGTATTTCCGTCCAATTGGAAAATGGCAAGAGTACAGCCAGTCCCTAAAAAAGGCAAAAAGGCCCTACCTAGCAACTACAGACCTATCGCACTGCTATCCATTATTTCAAAGGTCATGGAAAAAGCCATCAACATCGAGCTCATGAAATATCTGGAAGACTCAGGAATTGTCAACGATAGGCAATATGGCTTCCGCCATCAGAGATCAACTGGTGACCTGCTCGCTTACGTCTCACATATATGGCAGCTATCTATTGAAAAGTATGGAGAAACTTTAGCTGTGGCATTAGATATCTACAAGGCGTTCGATCGAGTTTGGCACCAGGGACTCCTCGCCAAGCTTCCGTCTTATGGCTTGCCCCCTCAGCTGTGTTCTCTGCTTGCTAATTTTCTCTCAAACAGGTATCTCCATGTAGTGGTCGATGGAGTTTCATCTGACACTCTACTCATAAATGCTGGTGTTCCGCAAGGATCTATTCTCGCACCAACACTATTTCTACTTCACATCAACGACCTGTTGAAAGCAACTTCATGTCCAGTACACAGCTTTGCAGATGATAGTACCCTCCATACCGCTTTCTCTTCCAGGGCCCCTATATCAGCCCGTGAAACCAGAAATGAACGAGGAAGAAATGTTAATAATATAAATATGGACTTAGCAACAATTCTCGAGTGGGGATCTAATAACTTGGTAGAATTCAATGCAAACAAAACACAAGCATGTCTTTTCTCTAGGAAATCCGATCTCACTGTGCCTAACATAACTTTGTCAGGAGTAACCATACCACTGGAGTCATCCATATCGATGCTTGGTATTACTATCAGCAATAACCTTTCCTGGGAAAATCACGTGAGGTCCATTGCCAAAAGTGCATCCCAAAAACTTGGTTTTTTGTTTCGTGCCAAGAGCTATTTCACCCCACTCAGCTGCTTATGATCTATAAGGCACAGATCCGACCTGTCCTGGAATACTGTTCCCATATTTGGAGCGCGGCACCTAAACATATCCTGAGGCTATTGGATTCTGTCCAAAAAAGGGCAATTCGTCTCGTCGGTGATGCCTCGCTTACAAACTCGCTCACTTGTCTGGAACACCGTAGAAAAGTTGGCGATTTGTCTCTATTTTATAGATATTTTCATGGGCGATGCTCTTCTGAAATATCAACAATCGTTCCTGCTTTGGCAGTCTCTTCGAGACTAACCCGTCAAGTTCAGTCATCACACCCCTTCGTGGTCACTTTGGAGACCTGCAGAACATCACTTTCCAAAGACTCGTTCATCCAACGAACAGCGAGGCTTTGGAACTCATTGCCTAGGGAGGTGTTCCCCGAGGCATACAACCTCCAGAAATTTAAGAAGAACACCAACTCCTACCTTCTTTCCCTTGGTTCCCACGATGTTCTCTGAACATTACAGGATATCCCTTTTCGTGGGAACCAGAAAAAAAAAAAAAATCTTGTAATATACATTATTTTTGTTGTTCTGGTTAGTTTATTCCATTACTTTGTATATCATTCCATCCTCTCATAGAATATAATGATTGTAACGGATGTGGAACAAAAATAATGGCAGTAGCGATCTGTCATTGTCAACTACATATGTGTGTGCCAAAGTTCACAAGTGAAAAATCAATTATCCCCTATTCTTCTACCCGTAAGGGTGGATGATTTCATTCGAAATCCAAATATGAGGTATACCCTAAAAACCCAGTACAAAGTTCTGCCTGGTAGAATCGGTTAACAAACCAGAATTCAGAGGGTGAGTGATCAATATCCTTCATTTTGCTACCCTTAGGGGTGGATTTCATCTTTTAAATTCAAATGGGACCAACTTCGAAGTACACCCTATCCACTGAAAGAATTATCGGAATCGAACATCTCAGTAGAAAGTTATGCGTGATCAAGCATAAAAAAAATTATAAAAAAAATATACGCGTCGACTAGAGAACCTCCTCCTTTTTGGTTTCGTCGGTTAATAAATCGGAATACTCGGACTCAATAAATATCATACTTGACTTCTTGGCAATAAACTGGAAAAATAAAGTTATTTCTACTCCAAATATATGAATAATAACGATATAGTTATTGATCCATTTATTGGATCAATGTTGTATTTATTACTTTAATAATTCATATCATATATGATTCATTATAATTATAATTCATTATTCATTATTTATTACTTTAATAATTCATAATTTCTCCAGTTTTATTTTTCGGAGATTTCTGGATCAATGAGATTGATGACGTTATTTATGTCCCGTGTTTTTCACTAATGGTGACGATCTTGAAGCTTCTAGTGAAGGTGGAAATTATAAAGAGTTTAGGTCCCCCAACATTCCCCTGTTCGATGCATTTTCACTACGATAAAAAAAGTACATTCTGGAAATTTATTCACTAATATCACATGCTCTCAAGCTGTATTTTCAATGTTTCTCATATTATTTTCTCTCATTCTCTCCTTTTTACACGCTTTATATTAGCTTCACTTGTATGTTTGTTTGTTTGTTTGTTTGTAACCGACTCTTTTGGGCGCGATTTTGACCCACTTCCAGACGCCCGAATGATTTGAAATTTGGCAGATGTACATAATTCCGGTGACAAGGCATTAAGAAATTTTTGTGTGAAGAAAAAACAAAATGGCGGCTCCAATATGGCGTACGAGTTTTGTGATTATGGACCGATTTGCTTCAAAATTGGTATCCGAGGGTTTTTGTCAGAATTTTGTCAGAATTTTGTCAAAATTGAAAAATTCAAGATGGCGGCTCCAAAATGGCGGCCGAGTTGTGTGATTATGGTCTGATTCTATTCAAAATTGGTATGTGGGGGTTTTTGGGGTCGAATATTATGATTCTCTTGTAAAAATTGAAAAATTCAAGATGGCGGCTTCAAAATGGCGGCCGAGTTTTGTGATTATGGTCTGATTCTATTAAAAATTGGTATGTGGGGGTTTTTGGAGTCGAATATTATGATTCTCCTGTAAAAATTGAAAAATTCAAGATGGCGGCTTCAAAATGGCGGCCGAGTTTTGTGATTATGGTCTGATTCCATTCAAAATTGGTATGTGGGGGTTTTTGGTGTCGGAGATTATGATTACCTAATTTGATAAGATTATTCCATTTTTAATTTGCAAAAAAATAATAAAAATAATAGTTTTTATAAATAAACCACACTAAAAAGTAGGGAAATAAATAATAGTTTGAAAAAACTAAAAAACACGCTTTTATAGAAAACCAGACTAAAAAAATAGAAAATAAGAAAAAAATGTATTTTATTTAAAAAAAGCGTGGGGTGCATGGTATCAATAATTATATAGTACATTACACGCCGAGGCGATACCATGCACCCCACGCTTTTTTTTAAATAAAATACATTTTTTTCCTATTTTCTATTTTTTTAGTCTGGTTTTCTATAAAAGCGTGTTTTTTTAGTTTTTTCAAACTATTATTTATTTGAAGTGAACCTTCTCTGCGCGTGTTCAGAGTAAAATTTTGAGGTCGACTTTGAATGTTAGGTTCTGAAATGTTTCAACCGAAAGGCTTCTGGCGCAAAAAAGGCGGAAAATAGGTACTTGGTCACATGAAGAGGAAAAAAGAGAGAACTATACTATATACAATGCTGGCGTCGTTTTTGATGAGTCGCTGCCAGGTACACAAATGATAATCAGCATCGGTAGTTCAATGGTGAGATGTTCGACTGCCATCCGATACAATTTTTGTTATCTCAAAGTTAGTAATATTTTTGTTACTTCATGTTTATTTATTTTTCTTTTTATCAATTTTTAAATAATACTTAATGAGTTTAGGATTCTTGAATACTTAAACAGAAACTAAAGCCAAAAACACATAGCATGCTATCTTGTTAGTAAATTGTTTAAACGATTTTTCAGAGTAACGTTGAGTAAACCTCTAAAAGTGTTTGGGGATAAACTACGTCGAAGATGATTTACGTTTCGAGACGTGTATGAATTGTAATTAAAATTGTTTTCATGCTATAGTCGGTGTCCTGAAAATATTAATATAACGTGTGGGTTTGTAGACTTCTGTCACATGTACTAAGTTGCACGTGTCTTTTTTTCTATTGAAATCTGAACGCTACTTTTCCTGAAATACGATGGAACTTGTCATTTCTCATAAGGCTCAATGTTGAATATATAAAATTACAAATACCACTATCTTTTTACTGGTTTTGTAGTTCTAGAAAAATTCAATTGGATCTTTTTAAATCATAATTTATTACTATGCTAAAGGACTAGGCACAGATACAGGGTGTTAGTGAATAAGTGCGACGAACTCCAGGGGGTGATTCTGCATGAAAAAATAGTTTGCTATATAACTTTTGTCCGCAAGTGCTTCGTTTTCCGAGATACGGGGTGTTAACGTTTTTCTTAAAAACTGACTATTTATTTATTGCTCTGAAACCGGTCGAAATATACAAATGAAATTTGGTGAGTTTTAAGAGGTAGTTAATGCGCATTTTTTGATATGCAATTGAGAATGTTATGTTCATCATTGGCGGGCATACGGGTAATAAACTAAATTTTTTTAAAGAAAAAAATGGTACGCCACTGAGATATTCCAAATTAAATACCATTTTTGAATTTGTGACAGAAAATCTCTGCTGCATTTTTTCAGATATAACATCTCAACGCGTATTTGTCATTACTTTAATACATTACCTAGTAGCGATGCTAGTAGGCTACTGTCAACATTCTGTTAAATACGAATATTTCAACGAAATGTCAAATTAGCGTCATTTTCAAGCTTTTATTTTGGTATAACATCAATAATAATGAGTAATACATTTTTCTTTTATGGAAAAGAATGGAAAATTATAGAAATGCGGTATTGTCGAAGTAATGGAAATGGTCGGCAAGCTCGACGATTGTATGCTGAGTTGTATCCAGGCCGTAGGGTACCCCATCACAAAATATTTGCTCGTCTTCACCAACGTTTGCGCGAAAATGGTATGTTTAAGAAACAAACGACTGACTGCGGGCACCCTCGAGAAGTGCGAACTGTGCAACTAGAAGAAGCAGTTCTCGAGTTAATTGCGGAGTCACCTGAAACAAGTAGGTACTCAAAAAATTGCCAACATACTGAATGTAAGCAACTTCTTAAAGAACAGCAAATGAATCCGTTTCATATTCAACGTGTGCAAGCTCTACTACCTAGAGACTTTTTCCGCGCCTAATATATTACTTTGAACCAAACATTTTTTTTCTGTGCAGTAAAAATGTTATTTTCAAATTTCGAAACACTGAGAAATTCTGTTTTCTCGTATATGGTTGTAAATGAAAATTATTGTGAACTCGCAGAATCATAAGATATACTGATAATTTTTTTTAACAAAAAATAAAACCGAAAAGCTAGAAATGAAATGAACATTTTCAGTCTCAATAACTAAGCTCCTAAACTAATGTTAGTAACAGATTTTGAGTCGACGCCAAACAAACAGGCAAATTAAAAGCGTAAAATGATGGTAGTGGGGGTGCGCGGCAGCGGCGCGTCCCTTCGCTGGAATTTGCCGAGCGTTCTCGAAGCCCATATCAGCGAGACAGCTACCCGAATGGGCACACACGTGAAGGCACATGTCGTTGAGCGTGGTCGTGCGAAGAGCGCATTTTTGGAATGTTATTATCGCCGGAGATTTCACGTTGCATTTTTATGTTATTTTGTTTTGATCATTTCTATAAAGTAATTTAATGATCTTCATTTTGTTTGTTTTGGCGCCGTCTCAAAATCAGTTACACACATTAGTTCAGGAGCTTAGTTATTGAGACTAAAAAGGTTTTTGCCGGTTTTATTTTTTGTTAAAAAGTTAAAAAAAATTAATTTTTTGTAGCTAAAATTTACTAATTGCAACCTACTTGATTTGGATTACTCTTGAAATACTTACTTACCCACCTTACTATTAACTGTTGTTACAACTATAACAAATCTTCTCAGCCCGTTAGGGACGGAATTTCTGAGAATACTGAAACACGTATTTCTTTATTTATAACAAAGACCTCAAATATCAATTTTTATGACCATAACTTCAAAACTAACGGAAGCCCCATAACAAACTTTCACCCCTTCAACCCTGAAATACATATTTCTTCTATTTGTAACAAAGACTTCAAATACCAATTTTCAAAACTCCAACGTGAGAACTAACAGAATTCCTATACAAATTCTAAATCCCAATTTAACCCCCATTTCACCACTTGAAATTGAATTTCCAAAAACACAAAGACCCCCAATTACCCATTTTCATGATCCCACTTTAAAACAAATTATACAGACGTTCTACCTCCATTTTTCCATTTTAGGGTTGAATTTTCGAAAACCCTGAAACACATTTACCTTCATTTGTGAAGAGCCCAAATACTAATTCCCATGACTCTAATTTCAAAACCAACTGTACTTTCACTTTCACCCCCTTTCTCACCCACCTTTTCACCCCTTTATGAAACATCAAAAAATATGCTGTCAAAGTTTTAGCTCTTAGGACTAGCGATTTGGTCTGGACGTTGATCGTATATTAGTCAATCAGTGAGTCAGTTAGTCAGGACATGTAATTATATATGTACATATTACCCCAAACACGAGGTAGCTGATGTGAACCGTTGAGGAGATCCCTCAACTGTCTTCCGTCTCCATCATCAAATTAACTCCGGGCCTCCATTAGGTTGTAGTGTCATCAGAACTACATATGTGTGCCAAGTTTAAACAGAATCGGTTCACAGGTGTAAAATCAATTAATCATCCCGTATTTTTGTACCCTTATGGGTGTAATTTTTTTCAAGTTCAAATGGGACCACGTTCGAAGCATACCCTGTACAATAGAAAAATGACGATTTAAATCGGATAACCCAGTACAAAGTTATGCATTGTAGAATCAATTAAGAAGTGAAAATTCAGTGGGTGAACCAACAATCTTTCCCATTTTCCTCGTTTAGGAGTGGAAAGGGACCAACTTCGAGGTATACCCTATCCATTGAAAAAAGAATAATCAAAATCGGACTACTCTGTGGTCATACATAAAAAAACATATACGCGTCGACTAGAGAACCTCCTCCTTTTTTTTTTCGTCGGTTAAAAATGCGCTCAGTCAGGTGGAGGTCATCTTATGTGATGAATGTTGCAGTATATCTGTCTAACCTTATATTGTTTTTTTGGAAATGTGGATTGTTCCATCGCTTCTGGCGTGCAGTATACATCACCTGATCATTGATCGTATCTTTGGTATATCTGACTATCCTGCGAGTCTCATAATTCTACGTCAATTGAGGCAAAACATAAGAGGAAGAAATTGTGACACCATGACACTTAAGTGCCCCAGCTAATTTTTTTCTGATTTTAAATATGGTACCTGAGCGACCGAGTTTTGCACAAGCTTTGCTCAGTGTTTTTTTTTCCTGTAAAACCGTGTTTTTTCGAAGAAGACGCTTATTTAGATACAAATCACATAAATAAACATTGTAAATAAACCGTATGAGTTCCTTGGACTAACTAAAGAAAAACATATATAACATTTATTTGATGCCCACATTCGGTAATGTCACTCGGTAAGGTTATTCGTATTCGGATAATGTCATATAGCGCCATCTCACAAAGCTTAGAGGTACCAGTAGGTAACATCGGATAGCAACAATGCAAAAGTACCAGAAAAATTTACGAGATGGCGCTATACATTTTTAGCACGAGAGCAGATAGTGAGGCCTATATAGATAAACAAGAGCAAAACCCTATCTATATACAAAATTTCATCCAAATTGTTAGAGCCGTTTCCGAGATACACGAAATATATTCATATATATATATATATATATATATATATACAAGAATTGCTTGTTTGAAGATATAAGATATTCAATTATTCACAAACATTTTATCATTGAAATCGGAGCTGTTTCCGAGGGTTTGACAAAACGCGTATGTAACATTTGAGTTGACTTTTTCCAAAGAAATCAACGCAATCAAACCTACTGCGCCATAATCCTTCCAAAAAATCTCTCCGAATATCCCACTGATCATTTGAGCATTACATTCCCATTGTAAGTTTTCGAAAAATCCCCCCGGGCTTTAATGGACAAACAATATTACCGAAAGCCTGAAAACTTTGTTGTCGTAAATCTCGAGTGCTAACGGATCCCCGTAATATGCACCGACCATAGACGACCCATTTGCTGCCGGTAAATAACTTAAGTACACATTAGAAGTGCGGCTGGCTCCATATATCACGGGGTGAGTCCAGCGAACTACAACTTAAACACAACCCAGGAATTATGAGATAATACGTTAGGCAAATGTCTACTTAGTTGTTGGACCCTTGGAAATACGCACATTAAGCCGACATATCGAAGAGATATGATAGAAGTGCTCAAGAAGTTGGAGCTTACTCCTACTCCATGACCTCAAATTTTAACTTGAATATGCGTTTATGTTGTCAATCTGTGGGGAATTGTTTGGTTCATCTTCGTACAAAGGATCAGAGTTAAAATATAATAATGGAATGAAAAAAATAATGACAAATGTCTTGTCGGTGTTTTATACTGACTATTTATTTCAATCCACAAAAATATATTATCGCTATGAAAAAGTTCGAAGTTGGCGATGTTTGTGAAGTTTTAGTACCATTCCAACTAACCGCACCGTATATACAGGGTGCGATCTAACCTATTGCACAGCCGCTAACGTGTAATAGTCCATAAAAAAATAAACAGATTTTTCCTTTGAAATTTTCTAGCCAAATTAAAAAAATTCCAGTGAGAATACCTTTGAAATGAAAGAAGATATCAAGGAATGCCCAAACCACTTTCAGGTCAAGGTCAAGAAAACCAAAATGGCACATGAGCGGACTTCGATACCCTCACCACATCAACTCCCAATTCAAAAGTTTAAATGGCAACCCACATGTGTAAAACATCATTGGAAAGCCCTCAAAAAATGCTTTTCAGTGGTACACAATTCTTGTAGTGTTATCGTCAAATATACACAAAAAATCCCAATTATGAATCTTAGACGAATGGATTCAAAAAGAACCCGAAAAACTGCAAAAACTGAAAAAATTACCATCGATGGAAAAACTCACAAAACTGGAACTTTTTCAAATTTATTGATTGGCAGAGGAACGAAATAGACGAATGTTGTTAGTAACTTCGTATTATCAGATGGGTATACCGTTTATTGCTGTTTTATTTTGATTATTTCTTCTAATTCGAAACCATGCGGCGAAGAGTTAATATACTTCATCAATTCAAGCGTTAGAGAACTCGGGTATCAGAGGGATGGTGCTAAATTTATTCGAAAGCTATTTGAGTTCAAGAAAGCAAGTTGTTAGGGTGGGGGATGAAATAAGTAAAAAACTAGACACTGAATACGGAGTACCACAAGGTACGATCTTGGGACCAACATTACTCAATCTTTACCTCAATGACTTATTCAGCTTGAAAATAAGTGGAGAAATAATAGGTTTTGCAGAAGACACTGCTGTTTTATATGAAGCAGATACTTGGTCAAAGAAAGTAGAGAAAGACCTCAAGGTAATAAAAGGCTGGTTTGATCACAAACACACTTGGTATCCAATCCAACCTAGGGGTATATCTAGATTGGCATCTAAGGTAGGATAGACACTTACAAAATATAATATTTACCCTCAAACACATGAAACTTGGAAACCTTGTATTTTGCCCTTGTAGAGAGTCATCTCAGATACGGAATACAGGCATAGGGCGCAGCTGCGCGATTATACATCGATGCACTCGAAATCCTACAAAGAAGATTCCTGAAAATAGTTATGTCAAAACCGCGTAGATATTCTACTGAGGATCTGTACAGCGCCAACTAGTTACACAACCATTATTGAAAAAATCACTGTCACAGAGGAGCTACTCCTATATTGGCACTAAAATGTATAACACCATCCCTGAAAGCATGAAACCTATTACCAACAATAAAACATTCAAAATGTACCTGAAAAAGTTCTTGCTACAGACTCCCAGAACATTTTTTATTACCATGATAGAATCTAATGGTTGATAAAATAAAAACTTTTTAACAAAAAATTAAACCGACGAAAAAATCAACTGAAAAGCAAAAAATAAAATAAACCTTCTTTGTCTAAATAATAATTGAGCTCCTAAACTAATGTAACTAACTGATTTTGAGTCGGCGCCAAACAAACAATTATCGAAGATCATTATTTATGAAAGAAGTCATCAAAACGCAGCCGTGCATCTCGCTGCCATCATTTTACGCTTCACCTAATTCAATTGCTAGTTTGTTTGGCGCCGACTCAAAATCAGTCACTTACATTAGTTTAGGAGCTCAATATCATTAGACTAAGAAGGTTTATTTATTTTCCTTTCAGTTGATTTCGTCGATTAATTTTGTTAAAAGATTTTTACTCAGTTCCGTATTTCGTCAGTTTAATTTTTGTTAAAAGTTTTTATTTTTCAATTTTTTGTGGCTAAAATCTACCAATTACTACCTACTTGTTTTTTGATTACTTCCAAAATACTTACTTACCCACCTCACTTCAACTATTACCAGTTAAATAATATGATTATCTACTTTTACTATTTGTTGTAATATAAATTATTTTTGTTGTTCTGGTTAGTTTATTTCATTACTTTGTATATCATTCCATCCTCTCATAAAATATACTGATTTTGACGGATGTGGAACAAGAATAATGTCAGTAGCGATCTGTCATTGTCAACTACGTATGTGTGTGCTAATGTTCACTAGTGAAAAATCAATTATCCCCTATTTTTCTACCCGTAAGGGTGGCTAATTCCTTTCGAAATCCAAATATAAGGCATACCCTATCTATTAAAAAAAGAATCATCCAAATCGAAGAACCCAGTACAAAGTTATGCCTGATAGAATCGGTTAACGGACCAGAATTCAGCGGGTGAGTGATCAATATCCTTCATTTTGCTACCCTCAGGGGACCAAATTCGAAGTACACCCTATCTACTGAAAAAAGAATTATCGGAATCGGACGCCTCAGTAAAAAGTTATGCGTGATCATATATAAAAAAATATGATGGTTTCGTCGGTTAAAAAACAAATAGATAGTTGTACCCTGTTCTTTACACATTAAATTGTATTTTCATTTTATTTTATTCTATTGTATCTCACAAGTATTTAACTATGGGTCTTTGTGGTTAATTGTATTATTATTAGGTACTGTATTCTATTATATATCATGTATTTATATTTTAGTATTTAACTGGATCCCATCATTCATTCTTTTTTTATTGGAACTTATGTATCTTATCTGTGTTGTTTATATTTATCTGTATTATATTTATTTGTATTTTTTATATATTTTGTATTTTTTCATTTATCTTTTTTATGAGAAACAAGTGCTTGCACTTATTCCTAACAGTACTTCATTCACTCCTTACATGTATCCTTTTAGCTGTATTCATTTATCCTGAATAAAGTTATATTATTATTATTACTCATGCAAAAAAATATTGAAATCTCGAGTATTGGATTTATTTGTTAGTTATGCGAGTGTATTGTGTTCTCTTCCATTTCGTCAAGTTATTTTTGGGTTGTAAACATTTTACTTTTGTGAATTTGTTCATTCATTTTCATCGGTTGAGTTCTGTTGGAGTTTTTTTTGGTTCGCGATAATGGTTCATTCGATGAATGAAAGAATTTAAATAATTTACCTGTATGCGAAATAGGATAATTGTTTGAGGAGATCTGAAATTGTTTTTTACAAACGTCATCCAGAAAAAAATGTTATCCAAGAATACATAGGTGAGTTGTTGACAAAATCTGAGGAAACGAGCTCCGTGAAGAATAATATGAGGGCTACACCACGAGTACTTGATGAAGCTGCTACTGTGGAAGTACTGGAACAATTAGCAATGAATCCTCAATTTTCCTTGCGAAAGGCTGTGTGGAAAGATCTAGAGCATCATTCGTTTTTTCCATATCAAATAAAAAATTTGCAAGAACTAGATGATGATGACCCTGATAGAAGAATATAATTTTGCGAACTGATGACTAACTCAATTGATGCTGCGCCTGGAACCATAAAAAACATTTGTTTTAGTGATGAATGTACTTTCTTTCTGGATGGAAAAGTCAATAAGCAAAACTGTCGTTATTGGAGTGGCGAAAATCCGCACATTCTGGAAGGAAGGACACACTCAGCATCCTCAAAAAGTAAATGTGTGCCCTGGAATTTATGGAGATAAAGTTATAGTACCCTTAGAGTCAAACTACATAGACGGAATTTCCGCGGCGTCATTCACGCGATGGTTTGCACGTTCAAATAGAAAACGTGACGACAAATGAGTTAAACTAGACGAACGGAATATACGTCGCCTAGATTCTAATTTCGCCGGCGTGAGCGTGTAGAACGTTTCAAGTTACGTGGAAATCGCCAATGCATTGCTGGAAACGAAATGCATTGCTTAGTACCGAGCAAACTATACGAGGAGAGGGAATTACAGTTTGGTGAAAAATGTTCGACACCCAGAAATTCATTTGCGAAGTAGAAAAGCATCCTGCATTGTCTATACAGGGTGGGGCACCCCATAGGACACGGTCCCTGTAAACCAAATCATTAATTTGTTCGGAAATTTCTCCATTTCATTATATGTATATTGATTAAGGCTGCAAAAGGAAATTATTTTGGAGTTGTTATTTGGTTTTCAATTGTACCTAGCATTTTCATAAAAAAATCTATAAATCGAGAACGGTTATAGTTAGGTACATAGTACCTCCTATGTAATCATATTATTTTTTCCTGACCTATTCAAAAGTGTAACGAATTAGAGGGTGTTTCGTTTAAAAAAACACAACTGTGATATGTCACCCTGTGGGTGGCTCAAAAAAGTGTGACATATCACAGTTGTGTTTTTTTAAATGGAACACCCTGTAATTCGTTACACTTTTGGATAGGTCAGGAAAAAATAATATGATTTCATAGAAGGTACTATGTACCTAACTATAACCGTTCTCGAGTTATTGATTTTTTTATGAAAAAGCTAGGTACAATTGGAAACTAAATAACATCGAAATGTATAGAAATCATCCCTTCAAATTCTGACCAAGCATAAAAGAGGTTATGGGCTATTGATTGCGATAAAACCCGTTTCTCAATATCATACAGAATTTTCAAAAATCATTGTCACTTTTTTATAATTTCGGACAAAGATAACTTTCGGACAAAGATAAAAAATTTTTTGGTCTGAACAATATAAAATTTAATTATCTTTCATTTCATATTGGGGATCCCTATACCTAACCTAAATAGTTTTTCAGATATTGGCGTTTTCAAATAGTAGTTCTTATTTCAATGCATTCTTTGGATCAAGATAGCTTTGAAACGACATTTATTCAACTTGTTGAAAGAATTCTTATTGACAGTTATTGTGTTTCACGTTATTCAAAACATTCACTGAATTATTAGCGTCCAAAATGAAAACTTATCCCATTCAAGACCGGATAGATATGATTTTAGCGATTGGTGAGTGTTTAGAGAATTGCCTTTTGGCGTCGAGGATGTATGCCCAAAAATATCCAGACCGGAATCATCCAAACAAGTTGATTTTCAAACGATTGCCACATCAATTTCGTAGGACTGGAAGTGTAGCTCATGTAAAGGCAAATAGACCGAAACCTATCATTGGAAATGAGGAAAATGAATTTCTTATTATGGGATCAATCATAGAAAACCCTCATACGAGTCAACGTAAGATCGAGAAAGATACAGGGATAAGCAGGCGGGGCATTTCTAGGGTAATAAAAAAATAAAAATTTCACCCGTACCGTATTCAGATGCACCAGGAATTATATGAAATAGACTTCCATCGACGATCGAGTTTTGTCTATGGGTTCTGGGCAATTTTAGTGAGGATGAAAATTTTTTGGATTCCATTTGATTTTCTGATTAATCTACTTTTCATAACAATGGCTTAGTGAACAGACACAACTTTCATTATTATAGTGATGTGAATCCTTATTTTTTCCGCACTCTGGATCACCAGAATAGATGGTCTGTTAACGTGTGGGGAGGAATTATAGGTACACAAGTTATAGGACCATACTTTTTTTGTGGAAACTTGAATGGTCAAATTTTTTTACAATTTTTACGAGATGATCTGCCTGGGCTTCTGGAGAATGTGCCGCTAAATATAAGACAACGGATGTGGTTACAATTGGATGGAGCTCCGGCACATTTCAAATTCAGTGTCAGACAGTTTTTGAATATGTGCTTCCCGAATAAATGGATTGGTAGGGGAGGACCACAAAATTGGCCAGCGAGATCACCAGATTTGACTTGCCTTGATTTTTTCCTATGGGATTACTTGAAGAATGAGATTTACGACATTCCTCCAACCACACTGGAAAATATGAATTATTAAATGTTAAGAAGTCTTTCATAGAGAGAGTGCATGGCCCTTTGTATTCAACAGGATGGTCGTCATTTCGAGCACCTACTTTGAATTAAATACATTTGTGTTTCATATTTTGTTGTTGTTTCAATTGAATAATAAAAAAAAATGTATTGTCTGTTTAATGAACTACTGCCAGAATATGAATGTAAATGATAACTTCATTTTAGTGAACAGTAAATATTTTTGATGAAGTGACGTATAACAACTGTCAATGAGAATTCTGTGAGCAAATCAAATAAATGTAAAAAATTGAAATAAGAACTACTATTTGAAAAAGCCAATATCTGAAAAACTATTCAGGTTAGGTATAGGGAACTCCGATATGGAATGAAAGATAATTGAATTTTATATCGTTCAGACCAAAAATATACAGGGTGTTCTATTTGAAATAACAAAGTTATCTTTGTCCGAAATTATAAAAAAGTGACAATGATTTTTGAACAATCTGTATTATATTGAGAAACGGGTTTTATCGAAATCAATAGCCCAAAACCTCTTTTATGCTTGGTCAGAATTCGAAGGGATGATTTCTATGTTATTTAGTTTCCAATTGTACCTAGCATTTTCATAAAAAAATTAATAACTCGAGTACGGTTATAGTTAGGTACAAAGTACCTCATATGAAATCATTATTTTTTCCTGACCTATTCAAAAGTGTAACGAAATACAAGATGTTCCATTTAAAAAAACTCAACTTTGATATGTCACACTTTTTTGAGCCACCCTGTAGACTCCGAAATGATTTCCATTTGGAGTCTTGATCAATATACATATAAAGAAATGAAGAAATTCCCGAACAAATTAATGATTTGGTTTACAGGGACCGTGTCGTATGGGGTGCCCCACCCTGTATAATAAAAATGAATCTCGAAAATTCGGGTAAATAGGAAATTTGGCGAAGAAAAAGAAATAGCTGAGCACTGTCGCCTACCAAGCAGATGGTCACAGGAGCAAATCCTGGTCGGGATAACATTTTTTTATTTTATAAAAACAACTGCTGGACCGATTTGACTAATTGTTTTCTTGAATTTTCGTGATACTCCGAATGAGGTGTTTGGGGAAAGAAAGGATTTTTAGAAAAATTACTGGAAATTTCTTTATCCTGGAATAGTTCTCAGGATTATAATATAATATATAATAAAAATGAATGTATGTTTGTGTTGGTAAGCTCATAACTTGAGAACGGCTAACGGAATGATGGAATAGCGGGAAAACGGGAAATGGATAACGGGACGGGAAAACAAGAAAACGGGATAAAGGGAAAACAAGATAACGGAAAAACGGAATAACTGGAAAATGGGATAACGGAAAAAGGATAACGGGAAAACGGGATAACGGAAAAATGGGATGAAGGAAAAACGGGATAACGAGAAGTGGGCAGAGTCAAAAAGATAACGTAGGTGGAACAACAAAAGAAAACATAGGAAAACAGAAATTATACGTGGACAAGAGTTTTCAGGAAAAAAAATTAGGGAATTTAGAAATTTGGACAGGACAACGTCTGTCGGGTCAGCTAGTACAATACAAATAAAATAATTAATAAAAAACATTTTTGAAGACAAGCTCTTATTTAAATGCCCCAAAAATTAAAAAATAATTGCTTTGGATGTATGATGTAGGTTATTCCGTGAGCTACAGATTCAAGAGCAGGTCGCGCAAAGTTTTCAGTTCTAATACAAAAGCGACAAGCTTTTGAATCTGTAACTCACGAAATAACCTACGTCACACATCAAAATCAATAATATTTTGCTTTTTAGGTATTGATAAAAATTTAATTATTTATACTAGGTTGCTAGACTTTTTGATTGGAAGTCAAATATAATTTTTATATTTGAATAAAAGCTTGTATTTAAAATTGTTTTTTATTAATTCTTTTATTATGTGCTTTTTAGTTAGTACGCATTTTTGTTGAAGCATCGTTATTATGAGGCCTTTTTCCTGTCAGTTTTGAGCTATCTAGTTCTTCAATGAGGAGACCATCCAAGGATCAACTCGTCCGCCATCCTGGAGCTGCCATCTTTAACACATGAATTTTGACAAAAAATCAATAATAATCTTCGACGAAATTCATAATATTTGACCCCAAAAACCTCGACATACCAATTTTGAATCGAATCGGTCCATAATCGGTCACAAAATTTGAATTTATGAATTTTGACAATAAATTCATAATGTAAATGGTTAATTCATGAATTCAGGATTAAATCGTTTAGATCCGATAGACAAGATCTGTTTTCGAAAGTTATTATGTTTGAACCAGACAAATGAGAAAAACTCTTAAAAAAACTACCAAAATAGTAAAGACGCCATAACTTGACCTCCAAAATGAGTTGCCTAAAATAAACAGTTTTACGTACCTGATATTGGCGATTCATTGTTATTTTAATTATTACACATTTAACTCTCCCTAGAAAAAGTGTTTAACCGTCGACGATGGCAAAGAAATATTTGAAGATGATCCACAGCATAACAACAAATACCAAATACCACTGTGCTGTGATCATCATTACGAATAGTCGCCCGCAAAACATCAGCGCATGCGCGTATAATGAGTAAACTGCATTCATCATTCGTAGCTTGAAGGTTATATTGGTAGTTTTTATCTGTACATTTGAAACATTTCAATCTGTACATTGGAAACATTTTATACTAGACTAGGAGGAATCGGCGCATGAGTACCGAAAACTATTCCACCTCAATTTTGATGATGATGATACAAATGCATGTTGCCATGGGGCAACCCCGTGCCATATTGTTTAAACCGAAATTGTTTAAACAATTGCAAGGAATTGTTATTTTTCAACCGGACAATTTTTTTTTATATTCTTTATCAAAATACAAATAAAAAAGGCCCCATGACTTTTCACGATAAAGTTATTATTTTTAGAGATATGAATTTTTAAAGGTTCAAAAAATCTCATATTTGGGTACTTTTGACCCATGAAAAATATATAAAAAAAAAAATCGAAATAATTTTTTTTTAATTCTTTATACAATAGTTAATAACATTCTTAATAGAGATTTAAAAAAATTTCATTGATTTACCTTTTAAGTTCAAAAAATCTCATTTGGTACATTTTTCACAATGACAAATATTTACTCATGCGCTGCATCGGCCTCTCTGTTTCCTGAATCATTATTTATCATTTATCTTAAAAACTATTAAATTTTTTTAAGATTGTTAAAGAGAGCAATGTTATTAACAATTAAATTGTCTAAAAAATAATATAAACTGATAAAAAATAATTTTAATTACATGTTCCGATTCATGCTTGAATAACGTTTGTAAAATTGATTCCAGAAAAAAATTGTAAAAAACAAATTGTAGACAATTTAATTGTTGATAACATTGCTCTCTTTAACAATCTTAAAAAAGTTAATGGTTTTTAAGATAAATGATAAATAATGATTCAGGAAACAGAGGCCGATGCAGCGCATGAGTCAGAGAGAGACGGCGATACTTAAAGGTAAGCGATGTATACTTGTGAGCGCGCGAAATTGATAATAAAAACAGGTATAATCAATGAATTTTTTTTAAATCTTATTAAAATGTTATTAACTATTGTATAAAAATAAAAAAAAATATTATTTCGATTTTTTTTTTTTTATATATTTTTCATGGGTCAAAAGTTCCCAAATATGAGATTTTTTGAACCTTTAAAAATTCATATCTCTAAAAATATTAACTTTATCGTGAAAATTCATAGGACCTTTTTTATTTGTATTTTAATAAAGAATATAAAAAAAAATTGTCCGGTTGAAAAATAACAATTCCTTGCAATTGTTTAAACAATTTCGCTTTGAACAATATGGCAAGGGGTTGCCCCATGGCAACATGCATTTGTATCATCAGTAGGGCAATTTGAAGAGGATCGCATAAAAAAATTGAGGTGGAATAGTTTTCGGTACTCATGCGCCGATTCCTCCTAGTCTATACACATTTACTTGTGAATGTGAAATGTTAGATGTTTATGATATATTTCTGAAACGTGCGTTCAGAATGTTTCATATGATTCGATTTAGGGTTCCGTTGAAACGTTTCATTACGCATTATGTGTTTACTGGGTAGCGTCCGACCCTGAAAACTCCCACATACCAATTTTGAATCGAATCGCACCATAAACACCAATCTCGTCCGCCATTTTGTTTTTTCTTCAAATTTTATGATGCATTGTAACCGGACTTATGAACACCTGCCAAATTTCACGTCAATCGGACAACTAGTTGTGGGTCAAAATTCACTTGCGAGATTTGTGTTTTGTGGGAACATACAAATGTGAAGTTAATATAAAGCTTGTACTAATAATATGAAGAAGTAAAGCAATGGAAATATTGAAATGAAAATGTGGGAAGAAGTGGCAATGGCTATGTATGAAAACTGAAATGAGTTAGAGGTACTAGGAAAAAACCCGTATATTGTTTTGTTCGAATGTACTCGACGCTATTTGTTTTGTTGCGTCAAACTCAGCGAAAATATCGTCGCGTGATAAATGGCAGTCTGAATGGAGAACGAAGATACGGAAGAGCTTCCATGTGAAGTGAGACAAATTTGGACTTTTTACAACTGATTTTTTTTAGGAAAAATGTCTACAGAAATCAAATTTGTTGTTATGATCACGAACCTGAAGATTTTTCCGGAAATGTCGATTTGTTGTCTTATCGTTTCTGGTGTGCAAAGAAGCTCCACCTAGGCATTGAGTGCATTTTCGATATTTTAGTCGATCCTGCAAATTTCATAATTCCACGTCAACATTTACAAGAGATAGGGAGACGATTTGTTTGAAAATATGAACAGGGTGTTCATAATATCAGATGTGGAATTATCTGCGACTGAAAGAAGAACTTTAGTCACTATCTTCCATCAGATGTAGTTCGTCTAGCGCGGTTTTAGCAGAGGAAGTAGTTGTTTTCTGTTAGATATTACAAAAATAACTTCATGTTGATGGTAAATTTTTCAATTTTCAGAAAGTATCTAATTTAGATATAGTTCGTCTAGCGTGGTTTTGGCAGAGGAAGTAGTTATTTTCTGTTATATATTAAAAAAATAACTTCATTTTCATCGTAGATTTTAGGGATCATAGGGTGAGCTGTATTTAATCTGTCTTTATATTCTATTTTTTTTGTCGTTTTAGGAGTAATATCAGGGGAAAAACCATTATTTACAGCTAATTGTTTAAGGATTTTAAATTCATCCTCGAATATGGTATTTAATATAAGTATGTTGAGTAACCTGTGAGTGTAGCAATAAATAGAAGACATTTTTTGTTGGTATGGGTGGTTGGAGTTGAAAGAGATAAGATGGTCAGTTTGTGTAGGTTTGCGATAGATGGAGAACTCGAGCTTTTTATTGAGTTTTTTTTATTTTCAAATCTAAGAAGTTCAGTTCGTTGTGTAGTTTCTATTTCCATGATGAATTGAATATGGGGATGTACGCTGTTAATTGAGCGTAGAATGTTGATTCCGTTATTTTTCCTTCAATTACTGTTCAAGGCTTCCGATGAAGAGGTCTTTGCCTAATAGGGTGGAGTCTGTAAATAGCCGTCAGACCAGTGCCCTGATTTTTAATTCACAAATAGACTCCCATGCAAGAATTTCTACAGTTTTTACGATTTCAAAGGTATGTTTATTATAGCATTCTTCAATATAAACTAAGAATCCGTCGTTTTGAATGAGGGGTTAATAAATATTATTGCCTCAGCATGATAAAGTCAAAGGGTTCCAATTTATCTAGTATTATTTCCGTAAAATAGATCACACTATCAAATATACTTTTCACAATATTTATGTTGGGTGCTCTCTTAGTGCCCACTTCTGATGAATCAAAATCCTATATATAAATAAATATATATATATATATATATATATATATATATACCGGGTGATTCTCTAAGGTGGATCACCCCTATAACTTTTTTATTATTGAAGATAGAAAAACGAAATTGGGGGGTCGGGTATTATAGTTCAATATAAATTTTTTGACATATTCACTTGCTTTGCCGACTTCCGGTTTGACCGGAAATGACCCCAACTTTCGATTTTTAAATGGGACATCCTATATATTGTCAAAAATGAGTGAAAAAATCAGCATGATTCTCAAGTGGGTCACCTTTGTTGTTATTCTGCAAAACACGAATTAGTGCCAAACAAAAACAAGAGGTTTTAAAAGTGACGACTGATGGTTTGATCGGGGAGTCGACGTTGGGTTTTTGCCGTGCCCAAAGTTAGATTGGGAAATGGGGGCAGCTAGAGAGTTGAAAGGTCAAAAAGCCCTATTGCCCTATTACCAATTTGAAGATTATGATTTTTGGAATTAGTCCACATTTATTTCTGTAAGTAACAAATATATGCTCTATACATTTGTAATTCATAACTAGGTACTAAAAGGGATTCATTGATTCATTTTTCATTTACAATTCATTTAATTAATTGTTTCATTTTAATAAATATTTTTCTATACTTTTTTACAAAGTGTGTTCAATCATTGAAGGGTCAGAATCTACCTAAGTAGTCGTGAACAAACCCCAATTCACGACAATATTTTTACTCATTTCGATCGAGAATTACATTCTCAATCCAACAACACCTCATTTCTCAATATTTAACAAATTCATTCCAATTTTTATTTTTCGATCTAGAATGCCATGGATCATGTAAATCGCTTCATTCTTGATCAAGTAACATGAAAAATACGACTTTGAGGCTTATGACTTGACAGTCGTTTTAAGAATTATTGAAAAGTCGCAAATATGAATTTTTTCAGTTAACTTGATTTTTTCAAATGGAAACGGGGTGGCTGGTCGGCTTTTTGTGAAAGATCATCACACTTTCACTTTATTTTCACTATTTTTCTGAATAGTTGCAAAAATAACAAATAATACGTATTACGTGCATAAAGTCCTGTTATTCTAGTTATCCGTGACAAACAATTAAAGCTCTTGCTAGGACTACCTAAACAAATAGGCTGATGAATATGCTATCAGTTTTAAAAATTTATTTGTTGCGTAGTTTATAATTTGATATGGAAAATTATACTAGAATCGAGAGAATTGATATTTACGGAGAAACAAAAAAGTATGCATGTGATGCAGCTCGAATTTATGCTCAGAGATTCCCTAATCGTCGCCATCCCAGTCGGCATTATTTTCCAAAACTGGAAAGGAAAATGCGAAATGAACCAGAAGAAAATGCCAATAACCTCATCGTCAGTGAAGAAAAAGATGTAGACGTGTTGGCCTATGTTGAAGAGAATTGTACGGCGTCAATTCGCCAAATTGTTTCTGAGTGTGATATAAGTTATTCGTCCGTTTGGAGAATTCTTTAGAAATATAATTATCGATCAATCAAGTACCAACTACACCAACATCTTTACGATAACGACCACAACCGAAGATTAACTTATTGCATTTGGTTTTTGGCTAAATACAGAGAAGATGTACGTTTTCCATTTAAAATTATCTATTCAGATGAAACTCGAGTCACCAACTTGGGTCTGTTCAATCGGAATAATAAAAAATACTGGTCCTGACTGATGTAAGAAGGTAATGTTCAAGAGCGATTTGGTTTCAATTGCTGGATTATCGGAGGAAAACCTTTGGGACCAATAATTTTCGACGGACAACTCACTGCGGAAAGATATCTATAGTTCCTTAGAAATCAAATCAATGATTTCATTGAAGATTTGCCACTGGCTAACCAAGTTGATATCTATTTTCAACAAGAGAACATCTGAATGACACCTCCCCAGAAAAGTGGATTGGTAGATTCAATGGCCTGCGAGGTACAAGTTGTCATATTTTTTCATAATGTATTATTTCTTTTCCATATTCTAGATCACCAGATCTTACTCCGCTAGATTTTTTTCTCTGGGGAACAATTAAAAATCAGATGTATAACACAGCATCAGCTACTCGTGAAGAACTGGAGTATAAAGTAAGGGTGGCATTCCAGAACATCACTGCGGAACAGCTAATCAATGTGGTGCGCGCAACAATTGAAAAAGTTGAACTTTGCCGTGATCAAGGAGGTCATTTTGAAAATTAAAACCTCAATTGACTAACTTGCGACTTTTGAATAATTCTTAAGACGACTGTGAAGTCAATAGCCTGAAAGTCGTATTTTTCCATGTTACTTGATCAAGAATGAAGCGATTTACACGATCCATAGCCTTCTAGATCTAAAAATAAAAATTGGAATGAAAATGACTTTATTTGTCAAATATTGACAAATGAGGTGTTCGACTTAGAATGTCATTCTCGATCGAAACAAGTAAAAATATATAGGATGTCCCATTCAAAAATCGAAAGTTGGGGTCATTTCCGGTCAAACCGGAAGTACGGCAAAGCAAGTAAATATGTCAAAAAATTAAAATTAAACTATAATACACAACCCCCAAATTTTGTTTTTCTATCTTCAATAATAAAAAACTTATAGGGGTGAGCCACCTTGGAGAATCACCCGATATATATATATATATAGACAGAGTGGCCACTTTTTTAATGGGATTGTATCAGTAACTTTTAAACCATAAGAGTTAGAAGGTCGGTCAAATGGAGAAAAAGTTGCATTCATAGAAACATTGTCAAGCAGTTCAAACAAATCAAGATTATCAGGGCCGGCTATTGAGATATCATAAGAAAAGTTAATTCTGTCATTTTGATTTTTCTTTTTTTCCCCCCTTTATTTCGAATATTATCGAAAAATGTCACGGGAGTTTTTTATTCGACAGTAAATTATCCTCATTTTGACATAATCAGATTTTGTATCCAACGTTTCGTACGCTCTGGGCCACCCTCAACCTGATTTTTTTCAATACGGACCTGCATATTTTATGACACTTTTCGAAATAACTTTCAACGATATATCATACAATTCATTCAAAGTTGATTTTCAGGTGATTTTGACCCTTATCCAAATTTCTTTGGGTCGGATCTGTATTACATTTAGGTACCTTTAGTTTAGTTAACAACATGCAATACATTTCGATAAGAAAATCAACTAACTCATCTTCAACTGAACGGAACGAAACAGAATCAAAGCAAGAAACAAGTAATAATTATTTACAAATTTCAAGAGGTGAAAAACCTAATTCATAATAATTAAACGAAACTACTATTCTCTTATAGTGTTTTGTGACCTCATTGGTTATTATAGCTTAAAGTTTGGTTGGGAAAAGGTCAATTAACTGAAACAGATCAACAGATCCATAGTGGTTTCAGTTAATTGACCTTTTCTCAACCAAACTCCAAGCTATAAGAAACTATCATTTAATGAAAGAAAAATCAAATGATTATTCGAAAGTAAATGATGAACATTAATGAAGTAAGTGTTCGAAATGTTCACCATTTTGTAAAATGCACTTTGCGGTTCTGGAACCCATACTTCTTATAAATTTGCTTATTTCGTCTCCTTGAATACCTTCCAATACATTCTCAATCTTCTCGCGAGGAATCATTATTGTTGGATTTGTCATTTGTTCCGTTGAAACAAATTACAGAATCGAACTTTATTTTGAGATCATTACTATATAATTTTTGCAAGGCTTGGTATTCTTTTTTTAAAATTTTTTTTTTTAATTTTTAATGGAAAAAAGAACATAACAAGAAATGTCATATTATTTGTCACTTCGTTTATTAGTGTGTCACAAGAACTTGTCATCAAATACTTTTCTGAGTAATTTCAATTTAACTTATTCGATATGGTAAGATACACAAATGAAGAGAAGAGAGATATGTACGAAGTGTACATAAAACTAGATAGAAATTCGTTCAAAGCACAACAAAGGTATGGTGAATTATATCCTGAAAGAACAACACCAAATATTAAAATGTTTCGACGTTTATCTACAACGTTACTTGCACATAATTCATTCATCAAACCTAGAGCTCCTTATGTACGACGAAACGAGCCTATCAATGACATCAATGATCTGGCCCAAATTCGAATGAATCCAGGAATAGGATCGAGAACTATGGCCAGTGAATGCAATTTATCAAAAAGTGCTGTTGATAAAATACTCAAGAGACACGGATACCATGACTATAAATACCAAGCCGTCCAAAAACTATATCGCAATGATCCTGAGAGAAGGTTGCAATTCTGTAATTGGTTTTAACGGAAGGTGCGGAATAACAACAATTTTGCGCACAATATCATTTGGGGAGACGAAACGACATTCACAAATTCTGGCATGTTCAATCGAAGGAACAAACATTTTTATGCCACAGAAAATCCTCACTTAATTCATGAAGTTAGACATCAATATCGTTTTTCTTTGAACATATGGTGCGGTTTGTTGAATAATGAATTACTGGGACCCTATTTTATTGACGGCAACCTAACCGGAGCAAAATATGTAGAAATTATAGAAGAAATGTTGGATGATCTTCCTATACGGTATCGGCGTAATAGTCCATGGTTCCAACAAGACGGATGTGGTCCACACAACTCAAGAATAGTCACAGACTATCTAAATCGAACTTTTCCCGATTCATGGATTGGAACAAGAGGTCCAGTAGCATGGCCTGCCAGATCTCCGGATTTGAATTCGGTGGATTTTTATTTGTGGGGATATCTCAAAAATAAAATGTATGATACTACGAACCCGACAATAGAGATTCTTCGCGAGAAGATTGAGAATGTATTGGAAGGTATTCAAGGAGACGAAATAAGCAAATGTATAAGAAGTATGGGTTCCAGAACCGCAAAGTGCATTTTACAAAATGGTGGACATTTCGAACACTTACTTCATTAATGTTCATCATTTACTTTCGAATAATCATTCGATTTTTCTTTCATTAAATGATAGTTTCGTTTAATTATTATGAATTAGGTTTTTCACCTCTTGAAATTTGTAAATAATTATTACTTGTTTCTTGCTTCGATTCTGTTACGTTCCATTCAGTTGAAGATGAGTAAGTTGATTTTCTTATCGAAATGTATTGCATGTTGTTAATTAAACTAAAGGTACCTAAATGTAATACAGATCCGACCCAAAGAAATTTGGATAAGGGTCAAAATCACCTGAAAATCAACTTTGAATGATATTGTATGATATATCGTTGAATTCAGCGTTAAAAGTTATTTCGAAAAGTGTCATAAAATATGCAGGTCCGTATTGAAAAAAATGAGGTTGAGGGTGGCCCAGAGCGTACGAAACGTTGGATACGAAATCTGATTATGTCAAATTGAGAATAATTTACTGTCAAATAAAAAACTTCCGTGACATTTTTTGATAATATTCGAAAGAAAGTGGAAAAAAAAGAAAAATCAAAATGACAGAATTTACTTTTCTTATGATATCTCAATAACCGGCCCTGATAATCTCAATTTGTTTGAACTGCTTGACGAAGCTTCTATGAATGCAACTTTTTCTCCATTTGACCGACCTTCTAACTTTTATGGTTTAAAAGTTACCAATACAATCCCATTAAAAAAGTGGCCACTCTGTATATATCCAATAAATTCGTGCATTTTCCAAGAAAGTAACACTCAAATTCCTATTCACGCAGTAATAACCAACGGCTCAAAAACAATACTCTTGAGAATACTCTTGAGAATACTCTTGAGAAAAACATAGGGAAAAATATTTTAAAATTTAAAAATCGAAACAGTCAAATTATTTTTGGTCCAAAATAACAAAAAAAAAAAAAAATATTTAAGAATTTAATAGCAAAATAATATAAATATAAAATTCCAAATATAAACATAACCTGGTGGACATATTGTAAAAGCTTGATGGTTGTCAATACTTTCAAAGATTTTCATATACCAATCTCGATCATTAGAAAAGCCGCCAATAGACGTTTATGGTAAAGATTCCATGATATTGGCAAGATTTACCAAGCGATATCTAATTCATAATATAATATTCACTTTTGTGCAACCCGCACACATCGGTGTAACGAATGACATTCAATTTGCTTCACACTATACTGTTTATTTATCTTATTCGTATGTTTCACCGAATTAAATGTGTCTAAATTAGTGTCCTTTTGGCGTAATGAAATTGCAGCCGCGCCACTGCCACATTTCAGATCCGAAGAGTGAGACGCCCCCATCGTAATTTATACGACTTGAAGCGAGATAAGCAGACATTGCGGAATGGCGGCTTTTTAACTCTCTTCAGTATTTATACCAGCATCGCATAGAACTCACCTGCAGTAATAACCGAGGTACAAATTTATTGTAAATGAAACAGTATCTAAAGGCTATTTATATCTGTTATTATATTTCTTTCTCATTAAGGATATATCTTAGTTAACAGCGTTTTACAACACGTTAAAAAGATACACCGAGATAGACTTTCCAACAAACTTTTGTTATTATTGGTACTAAGGGCGTCTAAATCTGAATTAACCGGTAATGCGGATGTTATGAATGTTCACGATGTATCCTATAAGTTATTGTTATGCTAGTTTACTTGTTATTTACATACACGACCAGTCGGATATATCCATATCTTGTAATAAAAGTACTGAATGTAAGCTCTTTTGACATTATGGTTGTTTTCAATCCGAAACAATGATGTTGGGATGAAAAGATATACGATGCGGGACAAAAGTATGGAACAATATTACTTGAAAATCATTTTTGTGGAATCAATGACGTCCACCATCACCTACAGACGAAAAAACCGGATATTCTGGCTCTAACAGAAACACAAGTAAACTCGTCAACCAACAAGGTCCATATGCTTTGTCCTGGTTACGAACTCCATTCTCGATTCAGGTTCAAAGGTGGAGTCTGCCTTTACGCTAAGGCTAACCTTTCATGCCAGCGTGAAGAGAGTTTGGAACCGAAAGACTTTGATGTGATGTGGTTCAAGCTATCTGATACGAAACTTACTAAGTTCCTCTGCTGCCTTTACCTATCACCTAATGAACCTTCATATAACGACCTCTTTGAGTTTTTATCACTCAAACTGGACTACATTCAGGAGAACCATCCAACAGCTGAAACCATAATCATGGGAGACTTTAATGTACATAACGCTGCCTGGCTCAAATTCTCTAACAAAACAGATGATGCGGGTCGTCAAGCCGAGGCCTTCGCCATCACTCATGGTCTAGAACAACTGGTCGAGCTACCAACCCGCATCCCTGATGTCAACAACCAGTCTGCCAATACACTAGATCTTTTCCTCACCACCAATCCTGACCCGTATAGAATAGAAGTTTGTGCCCCACTTGGAAACTCTGATCACACCCTCATCTCCACAACATGCTCTTTCCATTTACCATCGAGCTGCACAATACCACCCCGTCTCATGTGGCATTACAATTGGCCTGCCGATACGCTAGATCTATTCCTCTCAGCGTTTCCATGGAAGAGAGTTTGTTTCTCTTCGGTAGATCCAACACGATGTGCTGAGACAATTTCTGAAATCATCATGTTGGGAATGCAAACCTACATACCGAATACCGAAAGAAGAACATCATCCGATAAGACCTGGTTCAACAGAAACTGCTCTAGAGCTGTGGCTTCCAAACAGGCAGCATACCATCGATGGCTAAAAAATCCGGGCCCTGAGACCAGAGCAGCATATGTCGAGGCTAGAGGCATATGCAAAGAGACAATAGAATGCTCAAAAGATGCCCACAATGCCAAAATAAGATCAAAACTTGCTGAATGTCCTAACGGATCCCGTTCATTTTGGTCTTTCGCCAAAGCTGTGGAAAGAAACTTCACTTCCAGCTCATTTCCTCCTCTAACCAAAGAAGATGGAACACTAGCAACGACTGCCCAGGAAAAAGCCAATATCTTTGCGCACCTATTTGCTGGAAATTCCACTCTGGATTCATCGGGAAAACAACCCCCGAACATTACACCTATTGACAGTCACATGCCCGAGATCACCTTTCGCCAACGTACTATCAGAAAGATTTTGCTGGGTCTCAACACCAACAAAGCCTGTGGATCTGACGGAATCCCGCCGATTGTTCTCAGAAATGTGCCCCGAACTAAGACCTGTTCTTTGCAAGTTGTTCAACCACTCTTACAATTTGGGGGTATTTCCGTCCAATTGGAAAATTGCAAGAGTACAGCCAGTCCCTAAAAAAGGCAAAGAGGCCCTACCTAGCAACTACAGACCTATCGCACTGCTATCTATTATTTCAAAGGTCATGGAAAAAGCGATCAACATCGAGCTCATGAAATATCTGGAAGACTCAGGAACTGTCAACGATAGGCAATATGGCTTCCGCCATCAGAGATCAACTGGTGACCTGCTCGCTTACGTCTCACATATTGAAAAGAATGGAGAAACTTTAGCTGTGGCATTAGATATCTCTAAGGCGTTCGATCGAGTTTAGCACCAGGGACTCCTCGCCAAGCTTCCGTCTTATGGCTTGCCCCCTCAGCTGTGTTCTCTGCTTGCTAGTTTCCTCTCAAACAGGTCTCTCCATGTAGTGGTCGATGGAGTTTCATCTGACACTCTACTCATAAATGCTGGTGTTCCGCAAGGATCTATTCTCGCACCAACACTATTTCTACTTCACATCAACGACCTGTTGAAAGCAACTTTATGTCCAGTACACAGCTTTGCCGATGATAGTACCCTCCATACCGCTTTCTCCTCCAGGGCCCCTATATCAGCCCGTGAAACCAGAAATGAACGAGGAAGAAATGTTAATAATATAAATATGGACTTAGCAACAATTCTCGAGTGGGGATCTAATAACTTGGTAGAATTCAATGCAAACAAAACACAAGCATGTCTTTTCTCTAGAAAAGCCGATCTCACTGTGCCTAACATAACTTTGTCAGGAGTAACCATACCACTGAAGTCATCCATATCGATGCTTGGTATTACTATCAGCAATAACCTTTCCTGGGAAAATCACGTGAGGTCCATTGCCAAAAGTGCATCCCAAAACTTGGTTTTTGTTTCGTGCCAAGAGCTATTTCACCCCCACTCAGCTGCTTATGATCTATAAGGCACAGATCCGACCTGTCCTGGAATACTGTTCCCATATTTGGAGCGCGGCACCTAAACATATCCTGAGGCTATTGGATTCTGTCCAAAAAAGGGCAATTCGTCTCGTCGGTGATGCCTCGCTTACAAACTCGCTCACTTGTCTGGAACACCGTAGAAAAGTTGGCGATTTGTCTCTATTTTATAGATATTTTCATGGGCGATGCTCTTCTGAAATATCAACAATCGTTCCTGCTTTGGCAGTCTCTTCGAGACTAACCCGTCAAGTTCAGTCATCACACCCCTTCGTGGTCACTTTGGAGACCTGCAGAACATCACTTTCCAAAGACTCGTTCATCCAACGAACAGCGAGGCTTTGGAACTCATTGCCTAGGGAGGTGTTCCCCGAGGCATACAACCTCCAGAAATTTAAGAAGAACACCAACTCCCACCTTCTTTCCCTTGGTTCCCACGATGTTCTCTGAACATTACAGGATATCCCTTTTCGTGGGAACCAGAACATGAAATAAAAAAAAAAAAAAATAACTATGGCTCCGGTTATTGTTTTTATTTAGAACCTCCTGCAAGCCAAATATTTATAAAATAAAATATGAATGTAGAAGGACAAACTACTACCCGGCCCCGATAGTATTATGCTTTTCCTTAGATTTTCGTGGAAGAAGTATCCTTCAACTCCATCAACAGGCTGTTGATGAAATCAGATGTGGAATTATCTGCGACTCAAAGATAAACTTTAGTCAATATTTTTCATCGTTCAAGATAACCTAATTAAGTCATTTTTTTGTTAATATTTTGTTAATATTAGCTGAAAAATTCAATGCTCACTTTACAAAGCCTCTGTCTGGAAATTTCTCATTGGCTACTCGATTTCTTGAAAGTAACATCCCACTCAATGCCTCCACTTTTTTTATGTCTCCTATCACTGAAAGGGAGTTGGTACAGTTAATAAATAAACTGAAAAACACTAACTCATGCGGAACGGACCAAATATCAAACAAGTTGATTAAATGTTGCTCCTCTGAATTATGCACTGTACTCACCTTCCTAATCAATCTGTCAACAGAAAAGGGCATTTTTCCAAATAATTTAAAATTAGCCAGTGTATCTCCTATATATAAAAAAGGAGATAAAAATGATCTAAATAACTACAGAGCAATCAGTATTCTCTCTAGCATTTCGAAACTATATGAAATGAATTTAAAAGAGCAGTTAAATGCTTATTTTACTAAGATGGAATTATTATCACCATTACAACATGGTTTCACAACTAATAAAGGCACTAATACAGCTCTTTGCGATTTTCACAGTCGAATAATAACGGCCTTGGACCAAAAAAAGTGTGTGCTTGGATTGTTTATCGATTTTTCACGTGCGTTTGATTGCGTGAATCACAGTCTCTTGCTGGAAAAACTCTCGAGATATGGGGTTAGAGGATTGCCGCTCAATTTATTGACCTCCTACCTGAAAAATAGGAGACAAATAGTAAAAATTGGGGAGAATACAAGCTCCGAAAAACATATTGCCGACGGTGTGCCTCAGGGATCCATTTTGGGGCCTCTATTATATTTAGTTTTTGCTAATGATTTATTAGTGTATCTGAATGGAAATTCTTCCACTCACTGTATATGTTATGCTGATGACACGAATATACTAGTTATTGAGGATGACCTAAACTCCCTGAAAAATACAGCTGAAAGCACTTTCAGTAAAGTTATCACTTGGTCTGAGAAAAATAATTTAGAAATGAATAAAACAAAAACCAAAATGCTTCAATTCATGATAAGACGACAACACCATGAGGTGAGTCTGTTTCAGAATACTGAATTATCATTGGATTCCACAACAACAACCAACATGTTAGGAGTTGTCTTCGACAACAATTTACAATGGAAGCCACAAGTAGATAATTTGTGCAAAAAACTCAGAAATTCCTGCTACTCTCTTAGGTTTCTCTCCAATCACTGCAGTCAAGAGATTCTACTTACGCTTTACTATGCGAATTTCAATTCTCACCTCAGGTATAGCATACTGAACTGGGGCACAAGTTCCTCTGTGGGTCGAGTGTTCATAATACAGAAATATGCAATGAGGATCATTGCTAAGTTGGGTTTTAGGGATTCCTGTAGGGGAGCATTCCAAAACTTTAAAATATTAACAGTTGCAGGACTATACAGGGTGTAACTGAATAAGTGTAAAACATTTAAGGAGGTGATTCCTCATCGAAAAAAAGATAGGATCTTTCATATAAAGAAACTTCATTGGAGCATCCCTTGTTAAGATACAGCCCCTTAAAGGGGGTACATAAAATTTGTATAACAATTTTTTTCACAAGCACTGAAAAAGTTACAATATTGAAATTAACCTGACGTTTTGTACTACCAAAAGACACTTAGCCAGTAATTTATTTGGTTTACCCCATGGTTGTAAGGTGAAAAACGCAACCCTAAAATTTATTTCCAATGTAACTTTTGTCTTATTATTTGTTTACCATTTAAAATTTATTTCCGATAGCCTGATTCATTCTAAACAAAAAATGTCTCTTGGGTTTTTTGCCCAAAATAAACCAGTAAGCAGCAAAACATTATTTTACGAACAACTACAGAGATACATCGTCATAAATGCGAACTGGATTTATTGTTATTTTGTAGTTAGTACCTGCATTAAACGATTAAAGGGTAATAAACAAAACTAAGTTATTAATAACAAAACACACAACATGTAGAAATCATAGTGAATGTTCAATATGTCTACCTTCAAACATTACGCATGCGTCTAGACGTCGGCGCATTGAGCCACGTATTCGCTCAAATATTCCTGGAGTCTCTCTGATTACCCTGCACGCATCGATGATGCGGTTTCTTAAGTCCTCTACATCGCGAACAGGAGTACGATATACCAAATGCTGTGAATGGCCCCAAATAGAGAAATCGAGAGGATTGAGATCCGGGGATCGAGCGGGCCATTTATGTGGTCCTCCTCGACCTATCCACTGATTTGCATATGTTTCAGTTAAATGCTGACGTGCTACTTGACTAAAATGGGCGGAGCCCCATCATGCATAAAAACATATCCCTTCTGACGCCCAAAGGAACTTCCTCCAGCAGTACTGGATGCACTTCTCTTAAAAATTGAACGTATGCCTCACCATTTAATCGAGGAGGTAGAAAATGAGGCCCAATTAAATCATCCCCAATAACTCCGAGCCACACGTTAAGAGAAAACTGTTCTTGATGGCTAGTTTCGACAATAGCGTGAGGGTTTTCATCAGCCCATATGTGGTAATTATGAAAATTAATAATCTTGTCCCGAGAAAACTACATTCGTCTGTGAGTTCTATCGTCTTCAGAAAGTCACAATTTCTTCTAATCATTTCCAGCATCCAATTGCAAAATTCAAGACGGTTCGGAAAGTCTCGCGGTAACAGTGCCTGTACTCGTTGCAGATGGTAAGGGTATAAGAGTTGTTCCTTTAAAATTCGAAATACCGTCATATGATCAACATTTAGCTGGAAAGCAATCTTTCTAGTACTGGTAGTAGGTTGTTCTTCAATCAAATTAAGTACTGCTTCCTCAAGCTGTGGTGTTCGTATTTCTCGATGGCGACCACAATCCTGCGTTCTTTTGTCGAATGGACCATATTCTCGTAATCGTTGATGAAGTCGAGCAAATATTCTATGTGAAGGATGCTGCCGTTGAGGATACATTTCAGCATATCTTCTAGAAGCTTCTAACCCATTCCCCTGCGACAGACCGTAAACGTAATGCATATCAGCCATTTCCTCATTTGTGTATGCCATTTTATTAACAAGTGAATTATTAAAGTAACAAATTAAGAACAGAACAACAACACACAATTAGTATTAATTCAATTTCGAAAATTCCCAAACTGACAGCGTCATACCAATTTAATTGTCACTATCGCTAATAGCGACCTACTAGATAGATTAGTTTCGTATTTTCGCATTTATGACGATGTATCTCTGTAGTTGTTCGTAAAATAATGTTTTGCTGCACACTGGTTTATTTTGGGCAAAAAACCCAAGAGACATTTTTTGTTTAGAATGAAACAGGCTATCGGAAATAAATTTTTAAATGGTAAACAAATAATAAGACAAAAAGTTACATTGGAAATAAATTTTAGGGGTTGCGTTTTCACCCTTACAACCATGGGGTAAACCAAATAAATTACTGGCTAAGTGTCTTTTTGGTAGTACAAAACGTCAGGTTAATTTCAATATTGTAACTTTTTCAGTGCTTGTGAAAAAAATTGTTATACAAATTTTATGTACCCCCTTTAAGGGGCTGTATCTTAACAAGGGATGCTCCAATGAAGTTTCTTTATATGAAAGATCCTATCTTTTTTTCGATGAGGAATCACCTCCTTAAATGTTTTACACTTATTCAGTTACACCCTGTATATACTTGAGGCGTGCACATATGTATACCGCAACAAAAACATATTGGCTACCAACAGACCACCACATACCCATTTGACACGAAATTCACACTTACTCCTACCCAGTCAACATCGCACTGCACTCTACCAAAAAAGCTTTGAATATCAGGGATGCAAACTGTACAACAAACTTCCCGATGACATTAAAGCTTCAGGAAATGTACATATTTTCAAGAAAAAAGTTAAACAGCTCTTATTGTCAAAAAACTGCTACACTGTTGAGGAATTTCTGTCGTAACTTGTTTTGTAACGTGAACGTTTTCTTTACAGTTGATTATTGTCATATTTTATATTTATATTTTATATTATTTCTTATTATTGTTTGTGACGTGTATGTGATGTTCCTATATACATCCAGAGATTTTAGATTGTCTCTTTTCGACTATGGCTTGATTTTATTGACGTTTTTCTATTTTTTATTTTTAGTTTCACACTGTTGAGGAATTTCTGCCGTAACTTGTTTTGTAACGTGAACGTTTTCTTTATATACACCTAGAGTTATATAGTTATGGTCATATTTTTATATTTATATTTTAAATTATTTACTATTATTGTTTGTGACGTGTATGTGATGTTCATTTTTACGGCCGGAGGTTTTAGATTGTCTCTTTCCGACTATTTCTTGATTTTATTGTCTCTTTTCGACTATTTCTTGATTTTATTGACGTTTTTCTATTTTTTATTTGTATTTTCACACTGTTGATGTACAAATTAATTTGTGAAAATGAAGAAATTATTATTATTATTATTATAACAGAAAACAACTTCTTTTCTGGCTGAAACCACACTGGACATGGAACTACATCTGATAGATATTTTGAAGGGACCCTAAATCAAAAAGGAAGAAAAAATCTGAAAGTAAAAATTTGCATTTTTATTCAGTTTGTTATTTTATTTTCCATTCCATTTCCAGTTATCAAGAACTCATAGAGATAAATAAAGTCGGATATAATCCACATGTGTGTTGAACTGCCCTAAAGGCGCTCCAAAGCGTAGGCAGGGTCAACAGAATAACTCTGCTATGGGTCCCAGGACACAAAGGCTTTGAAGGAAATCAGAAAACCAACCTTTTGGCAAAAGAAGGCACTGTAAGGAGTGTATAGGGCCAGAGCCCTTCTCCGGAATAAAGAGCATAAGCAAAGAATTATTCTCAGACTGGACTCAGCGGAAAAAACGCTAGTGCTGGTATGAAACATTGGGTCAAATCCACTCGAAGGGAATTCATACCAAACCTTTCGAAAAAAAGAACAGCAGCCCTATTAGAACTCAATAGGAAAAACCTGTGGTTTATAACAGGGCTACTGACAGGTCAGAGCGCAAAGTGTCGCTTTTGCCATGACGAGGAAGAAACAGCAGAGCACATGTTGTATAGCTACGAAGGTCTGGAACGAACAAGATCCTATCGTATTCCGTAGTTTCTGGCCAGCTTAGTGAAGTCATCTGGAATTATTATTATGAATTATTTTGAAAAAATGTTACACACTATTTTATTTATTTATTTTACATCCAGTAGGTTGAACCCCATTACAGGAAGTATATAATGTATACTAATGGTAAGTAGTTAATTAATTAGGTAAAGTCACATGTAAGTGCCTTATAAATTGATTGATGTTCAAGAAAAATATGTCTACATTACATAAATCATTAGCTTGTCTACACATTGTGTTAATGGGAGAGTGGAGGTGGTGAAAAGAGTTTGGTACATTTGAGTGAAATGTTAAATTAGATCTAGGCGTTAGACGTGGTACATTGAAGTCAATAAGGTTGTGAATGATTTTATAAATGAATGTGAGATCACCAATTTTCCTAATTTTGCAAAGTGACTCAAACTTGAACTCATTGAGAAGGAGGTCATAATTGTAACCTCTCGCGGGATAGACTCCGTGTTTGTTTCATAAAACAATAACTGAGAAATGTTTTCTGTACTCTTTTAATGGCAGCGATGATTCTCTCATGGATCGGATTCCACACAGAACTACAATAACTGAGTTTACTCATCACAAGGGAATTATAAACAGCTTTTAGAGCATCTAGCGATTTTATATCTCTGCAATTGCGCATCAGAAATCCCAGCAATTTGGTTGACTTAGATACGATAGTATCAATGTGAAATGAAAATGTGAGTTTGCTGTCGAACAATATTCCTAGGTCTTTGAATTCAGTGACACGGGAAAAATGCCTATTAGAGGTTGTATACAATTAATCTATTGAAACCGTTCTTCTGGTGTACGTCATGACCTTGCACTTTCCATCATTGAGAGTTAATGTATTTTCTGCACACCAAATATTAAGTGCCTTGATATCATTTTGTAGAGATATGCAATCCGATTCATCATCAATAATTCTGAATATCTTCATGTCATCCACGTATAGTAATTTGTGTGATTGTATAGACGAGCAGACATCATCAACAAATAGGAGGAATAACACTGGACCTGAATTCGATCCTTGGGGAACCCCTGAAGTTGCTGAAAAAGTATACGATTTCACGCCCTCGTTTTCAACGAATGAACGCCTATCCACTAAATATGAATTCAGTAATTCTCTAATTGATTGTGATATTCCAAAAGTTGGTAATTTATTTAACAGCTGTTGATGCGAAACACGGTTGAAGGCTTTGCTGAAATCCGTGTAGATAACGTCAACCTGTTTTTTGGTATCGAGTGCACTAGAAACGAATTGAGTGAATGTGCACAGGTTTGTTGGAGTGCTCAGACATTTGACAAGTCCGTGCTGAAATTTCGAGATCGACCGACGAACGTGTTCGTATATCATCTCCGAGAGTATAATCTCGATTAATTTTGAGAAGACTGATATAATTACAACTGGTCTGTAGTTTGTTACTTCGTTGGCCACTCCGGTTTTAAATATCGGACAGATCCTAGCAATTTTCCATAGGTTTGGAAATTGTTTGGTTTTTATGATCATATTGAAGAGAAATAAAAGCGGGGTGACAAATAGTTCTATGTGATCTTTTACGAGCTTAGCTGGGATATGGTCCGGACCGCATGTTAATTTGTTTTTCAATTTATTTCCCGCCATTAGGATCTGATCTCGGGTGATGGAGTTGATGTTAGGGTACTGGCTGGGGTTATTGCATGAGTTAATGTTAATATTGTCATTACTCGGAGGAAGATAGACACTTTCAAAATATTTTGCAAATGCATCCATAACTGATTTCGCTGGGGCAAAGGATTCATTTTCATATTTCATTCGACCGAGTATGCGAGATTTATTCTTTTTGGAATTCATGAAGTTTCAGTAAGCTTTAGGATCTTTTTTACCGTGCGTCTGGCTCGTTTCAAATTTTCACTATTTGTGAATGTACGAATTGAGATAAAACGAACAAAAACCAGTTTTTTATTTCATGTAAAACAAACAAGATGGGGTGAAAATGTGTCCTTATCGTTGTGAATGTTTAAAGTTTCAGCATAGAATGTCATTTGTAAGTATTATAAACTGGCAATGCCTAACACTAGTTGATAAGACCAATAGTCGTGTCTTTTATTTAGTAAATACATAACACTTATCACATATATATATATATATATATATATATATATATATTATATATATTGTCACTTTTTTTCCATACTGTTTGAATAATCTTCGGTATGTTGGATAATATCTCTTTTTTCTCTCAACTCTCTTTTATTTCTTCTCAACTCTCGTTGAAAGTTCTCTTTTCACTTAGACGATACAGGAAGATTTTGGGAAAGAACTGTATTTTTCTTCGAAATGTTCCAAAAAGTAAACAATGTACTTCATCGCCCCGTGAAATACCATCGCTCTGACTATAGGTGCCGTGAAATAACTAGTCATGTTTCGACACTTGGTCAGAGTTTCCGGTCCTTCGGGTGAAATGTGTTCTAGCTGACATTGGAATGGAAGCGTCCAGACATCAGATGAGCCTCTCTGGGGCTGAGGGTACAGCATTGAAACAGTTCCGCAGGCTGGCCGCCAAGTAGTACAGTCTCCAACCCATTGGTAATGCTATGGGAGGCTGCCACATCAATTGGTGTATAATCCCGATGCTCTTGTTCTGCCAGTTCGTGATCCGAGCTCGTGTATTCGGGGGACATTGCCGAGGCCACAGTCCATCGAGGTCAACTGACCGTCTTGGGTACAGAAATTTCTCTTGGAGCTAGTCCATATATCAACTACTCCTTCTTTTCTTTTTCTTTCTTTTCCTCCTTTCTTTTCTAACCAACACTTCGAAATCAGGGAAAGTCCAATTGAAATAAATGTTTCAACTGCGGTTGCTAATAATTCCCCCAAAAGCAACTTCAGAATGGAGTTCTGCAATATTCGAGGCCTCAACTCCAACATCAATTCAATACACTACCACCTGTGAACTAACAGGCCCCATTTTCTGGCTCTAACAGAGACACAAATCAAACCCTCCTCCACCAACACCTACCTCCAGTGTCCTGGTTTCGAAACGAGATTCAAATTCAAGACCGGTCTCTGTGTCTACACTCGCAGCGATCTTTCCTGCTGTAGACAGGAGCACTTAGAACCAATGGACGGTCTAGAGGTTGTGTGGTTCAAGTTAACTCTTGAAAAGTCAACAAAATTTCTGTGCTGCCTGTATCTTACCTCTACCAACCCTCCATACGTCAACCTCTTCCAACGTATCTCCGACACACTGGAGCTGTTGCAAACTAAAAATCTCAACGCATGAGTTATATTTTTGGGTGATTTCAACGTCCACAACGCGAACTGGCTGAGATCCAACCGCACCGACAACGCCGGACTGGAAGCCGAGAACTTTGCGATAGGCCACAACGTGTCCCAGCTAGTAGAAGAATCAACCAGCATACTTGACAACACCAACCATAAAGCCAACATTCTTGATCTCTCCCTCACGACACATCCCGCTCAATATCAATTCTCTTTATCCTTCCTACTCGGGAAATCCGATCATAAACTCATCTCAGCCACGTTTCAACAAACAATCCCGCCCAAAATAGGGTCTGGAACCCCCATTGTCTGGCATTATAGATCAGCAAAACGGGATGAACTGAAGTACTCCTGCCTACAACCTCCAACCCCAAGCCCTGGTTCAACCAAGAATGCAACCGTGCGGTGAGAGTAAAAAATCAAGCATATCGACTTTGGTGCGAACTTCCGACAATCGCTAACCGCGAGGAACACAATAGAACACAGTAGAACGATTGACCTCGCCAAAAAATCACATGACACGAGAATATGTAATAAGCTCGTCAACTCCCCTCCTGGATCAAGGACTTTCTGGTCTCTGGCCAAGGCCATAAATTAGAATTTTACATCTTCTTCCTACCACCACTCGAGAGGTCCAATGGCACGACAGCTGTGTCTTCCAAGGAGAAAGCGGATTTGCTGGCTCATATGTTTAGTTCTAACTCAACCATCGATGCTGTTGGGAAGGAGTCCCCAACGATACCTAGAATAATATCATCAATGCCTGAGGTTGCTTTCCGTTCCCGCACTATCGAGCGTATCCTACGAAATCTTGACTAAAATAAGGCACCAGGACCAGATAGAATTCCGATAATTGCCCTGAAGAACCGTGCTCAAGAGCTCACCCTAGTTCTCTGTAGACTCTTCAAGCCATCATACAACAAAGGGGTATTTTCGTCCATGTGGAAAAACGCTAAAGTCCAACCCATCGCGAAGAAGGGAAAGAGGACCATTCCTGCGGAATATCGCCCTATTGCACTACTCTCTGCCATATCCAAAGTTATGGAGAAAGCGATCGACATAGAACTCATCAAATATCTGGAAGAATTCGAGATAATTCACGACAGGCAATATGGATTCCGTCAACTTCGGTCCACTGGAGATTCACTGGCATATGTCACTCAGGTCTGGACAAGCACTGTCGAGAAATTTGGAGAATCTCGTGCAATAGCCTTAGATAATAATAATAATAATAAATATACTTTATTGTCCGAAGATGTTGACAAAGCTTCAAATGCAAGTATATAAAATAATACATTGGACGAAACACAGTGCTTCCGGTCATCTAATCACAGGTTCCAAAAAATTTAATCGTAAGTATGTACAATTAATAAGTAAATAAATATACAATATAAAATATGAATAAATATTAATAAATACAATATAAAATATAAATGAATACACAATACAAAATAGTCAAACTATAATCAGATTATCGTCATAAAATTCTTGTAGAACATAATACGGTCTTCTACACAGTAGATTTTTTATGTTTTTTCTAAAACCCACATTATCTACATTAGTGTCTTTGACTTCGATTGGCAAATGATTATACATCTTAATTCCGTTATGAATAAACAAATCCTTGATTAGAGAGGATGAAGGTAAGGGTAATTTCGAATTACTCCTAGAGCTCAGTCTTGTGGAATAATCAGAAGAAATGACTTCGAATTTCAAAATATGTTTTCTTATACGACTAACAGTTTCCAAAATGAATAGAGCTACAACAGTCAGTATATCCATAACAATGGATAGTTGCCTGCATGAATCGCGTGGTCCAATTTTACCAATATATCTGATGGCACTTTTCTGAATTTTGAGGACCCAGTCCAGCAAATTTAAGCTACACACTCCCCAAAAAGGAATACCATACCTCAAATGAGATTCAAACAAAGCGTAATAGGCTGTTTTAGCAGTGGTTCTCCAATCTCCCTAGCAATTACTCAGATTGCATAACAACCGGAAGAAATTTTTCTTTTTACTTGTTTTATGTGTATATCAAACTTCAGTTTCTTGTCAATATTCAAACCCAGAAATCTGGAACAATCTTTATTTTCAATGATATTATTTTCTAAGTTCACATCGTGAAGAGTACATTTAAAGGAGACAATATTCGATATTGAATAATAAAAGGTTTGAATCACACCTAGACTTAACCATTTTTAAATCGCAACAAATTTTCTCGTTAAGATATTCAACGGTCTTACTCTTCCAAAAAATTGTGGTATCATCTGCAAATGCTGTTAGTTTACCAGAAATATTAAGATTTGATAGATCATTAATGTATAGTAAAAACAGAGTTGGACCTAGAACCGATCCTTGCAGCACACCCGAATCTATCTCATTGGTCTTTGAAATTTCGTGGGTCTTCACAACTTGCCTACGTTCTGTGAAGTACGACTCAAACCAATCCAAAGTAACTCCTCTACACCCATAGTGATGAAGCTTTCGCAAGAGTATTCTGTGATTCACGGAGTCAAAAGCTTTCGTGAGGTCACAGAACACTGCCGCGGCAATATCTCCGCCATTTATGTCCGAGTAAAGCTCATCTAGATATATCTGAAGCCTTCGACCGCATCTGGCACCAGGCATTATTGAGCAAACTATCTGCCTACGGTCTTGCAACCAAACTGCGCCAGTGGCTCATGAGCTTCATGCAAGATCGCTCTCTTCATGTGGCGGTCGACGGTGTTTCACTTCTACACATCATTGACCTCTTGAAGATCACCACGAATCCCATCTACAGCTTCGCAGACGATAGCACACTTGTCTCGACTTTTACATCCTATCGACCACTTTCGGTGATCGATACAAACAGATTCAGGCAGGAGTAGGTTGACTCCGTCAATAGAGAACTTGAAGCCATCGTCGAATGAGGAACCAACAATCTGGTTCAGTTCAACGCCCAAAAAACACAATGCACCATGTTTTCGAAGAAAGTCAACTCCTCAAATAATTCCATCACAATGTCCGGAAACACCCTTGAATCAAGCCCCTCCATCTCGATTTTGGGAGTCACGGTGTCCAATGGGTTTTCTATGGAGAGCTAGGAAGTTATTTACCCCTGACCAACTGTTGACGACGTACAAACTGACCTCTGCTAGAGTATTGCTCGCACATATGTGATTCAGCACCAAAGCATTCGCTTCGACTTCTAGATTCCATACTGAAAAGGGCAATTCGGTTGATAAACAACCCAAACCTCACAGATACCCTCCATCCACTGGAACATAGAAGAAGAGTTGCAGACTTGACATTATTCTACAAATATTTTCATGGCAGATTCATTCATTCATTTTGCATTTCAGATTTATTTGATGGAATGATATATCTTCCACAACGATAATGACTTACATTTCTCAAAGAATTGTATAAAATAAGCGAAAAAGACATTTTCCGAGAATGAATGTGCCTGGTTCAAGTTTTGCCAATCCATGAACTCTTGAGTATGCCTTCGAATATTGCTTCTTTGATTTTTCCGGCAATAAGTTCAGTTGCTGTTTTCGCCGATTCCAATAAATCCGGTGGTGTACAGATCTCATTATTCTCACTATCACTGCTTCCCCAATCATAATTATTCATTTTATATTTTGATCGTGACAGATCAAAGTTTTTTCTTGGATGAACCGCATTCAACCTTGTTTTCAAACCGCATTCAATATGACGTAGTGGATAATGCCATTCAAGAAAATACCACGTTTTTTGAAAGGGTCATGTCAACTGTCACCAATATAATTATTAAGTATTGTTTATATATTATCGTCGCTAAGAATTATTATAAAATTGAAAATGAATTTGCAGGATATTTTTCAAATTTTTGTTGATCGACAAACAAACATATTACTTCTGCTAAATCAGTTGCAGTTAGCAGAAGAGAGTATGTCTCAGGAATTATTTATTTTTTACAATTTTCAACATTCAAAGATTGGTAATTTTGCCGAAGAATGGTTGGATAATTATCTGGATTACGACTTTTTCCAGCTGTTTAGGTTCCAGAAACAAACTGTTAGAGATTTACTCTCTCGGATAGATGGCCCCGAATTGAATGTTCCTTACAGTGGAGGAGGACTACCTATCCCCGCTTATAAGCAACTGTTAGTTACATTGTGGTGGTTAGGCAAAGGGGAAACATCAATATCTGTAGGGGACAAATTCAATTTGGCAATTTCAACTGTTTATTCTATAACAGAGGGAATTGTTTACAAGTTGGTGAACTTGAAGGAAGCATATATTAAATGGCCTACATTTCAAGAAATGAACACAGTTGTAGATAATTTCAGAAGAATAGGTGGTTATCCAGGTGCCATATTCACTTTCCACTTCTAGTCATCTTCATTCTTACTATTTCATTATTTCAGGTGTTGTCGGGGCTGTTGACTGCTGTAATATTGAATTCAAGCTCCCTCATGAGCAGCAAGATAGCTACATTAATAAGAACAGTAAGCATTCTATAAAACTGCAGGGTATTGTCACATCCAACAAAATATTCACAAACATCAATGTCGGCTTTCCAGGCTCCGCTCATGATAGTCGGGTGGGTAGATAAAAGTAGTAAATAGTAATAGTTTTTTTTTTTGAAATACTGTATTTTTGTAGGTGTTGAAAAACTCCAATGAATATGTCGATATAATGACAAATAACAAATTGAAGAAATATTTCAAATCAGAGGAGTTTCACTTAGTGGGCGATAAAGCATATCCACTACTCAGCTGGTTAATGACCCCTTACAAGTGAGATTTTTTGGGACTCTAATCACTTGATTTTATTTTTCATTTTTTAGTAATTATGGTAACTTGACGAGAGCATAATAAAAGCCTGAGCCGATGCAGAGTTTGTGTGGAAAAAACTTTTGGTATATTGAAATCAAGATGGAGAATATTACATTTTATTGATGTTAAATCTGAAGAGAAAGCTGTTAGAGTTATAGTAGCATGTTGTGTTGTCCATAACTTTGGTTATTTGAATTATGATTATTGCGATGATTATACAGATATTGATCAAGAGGCAGTAGATTTCAGACAAACGGAAGAGAACAACGATGAAGCTATTGTTAAAAGATATGATATAACTCAACAATTGTCAAGACTTCGATAGAAGTATTGTACTTTGTGTTGTCACTCCTTTTCTCAATAAATATTTTTTTCGAAACTGTTCATACTTTTTATAAAATTATCTGTGTGGTGGTCAGATCAAATAAAAAACGGATACAAGAAAAAACTTTATATACTAAGTAATAAAAAAATCAACAAATTCTAACTAAAAATTAAAAACATTTTCTAAAAATTAAATACTTCCTCATTTGGAATATCACAAACATAAAATTAATAAAAAACATAACAGCAATTCTTCGAATCAAAATAAAAATAGACTTCTGTTATGATCAGACTACATGAAAAAATTAACAACAAACAAAACTAGTCTGAATCCTCATTGTCATTTCTTTTTCTTTTCTTGCTTTTGTTTCCCATATTTTCGATCAAACTCATAATCTGTTTATGTCTTTGTTCACTTTCTTTATTTAAAAATTCCATCATATTGTGGAAATTTTTTTCATTAATTTTTTGATTTTCTTTATTGAGTTCGTATATTTTCAATAATATTTCATTTTTATTTGGTTTTACACTATTTTTCACTTCACTGAATCTATTGGGAGTTGTTCATTTGTTTTGTTGTCCATTTTCAGATTTGTTTTTTTCCTCTTGAAGCTTTTCCATTTCAGCTCTTTCAATGGGAAGAGAGTCTAAGACAAGTATTGGCTCAATTTTGTGTTTATCCCCCATAATATCTTCCAGTTCATCGTAGAAGGGAGGCTTTACAATTTTCCCCTCTCCAGTCTGCTTTCTTTTGTCAACATATTTTATTCAAGATGCCTGGAGGTTACTGAATTTTTGTCGACATTTTTCCCTCCCATCAATTCCATCTCCCACAAAAAATCCATTGTCATTCATGATTTTGGCAATTTGGGCCCAGACGCTATTTTTATTGGTAGTTTTGTCAGCAAACTCCCTATCATATTTTTTTCTCAAGTCAAGAAAAAATCTTGTGGCCTCCCTATCTCGGTCAGTCTGGTTTTTGCTTGTTTTCCAAACAGGTACAGGTATGTTAGAATCAATGTTTGTTGCTCCTTTCCAAATAGTTGCTGCCTTATTTGCCTGGAATAGTTCTTACAGGCTTCTGGATCTATTATAATGAATAACGAAATGTAAACAAGAGTTATTTTCCAAACAAAACTGAACTTACCAGCTTGCAACATTCGGGCCGTTTCTCTATCAACCGTAATAATTAAACCGTCTATTTCGATTTGTACCATTCCACTGTCGGTACTGTCCATTTTCCCTTTATTTTCAATCGAAAAACAACTTATAACACCATTATCCAAAATAAACATCCGTCAAAAAATTGTCAATGATCTGACATTTCCCCTCTCTTCTACTGCTTTTGATTTCGAACCGTTATTATAGATGCATTCAAACCAGAATGAACCGCATTCAATGCTGACGTCACTGGTTCGACAAGAAAATGTTTGGTTTCAAAGCGCATTGAACATGGTTCTTCAAGAAAAAACCTTTTAGGAAAACAGTCAATCTGACATTCGCGGAAGCCAAGCCGTGACACGTCGAATGAGGCAAAGCCTTCTTGAGAAATTTGTTCGGTAGATTTGCTGTTTTGTCATAAGTCTAAACCTCTCAGTTCCCGTGGATCCTGAAAATTCTGAATCGGTGATTGGTCGAGTGCCGTTGAATAATGAGTTAGGATCCACGGTGTCTTGGAAACATATTCATTCATCAATTAATAACCAATATGTAATCAATGTAGAATACGATAGTCGTGTAGAAAATATATTATACCACTACTGGCCACATTCGACCGAAGAACTCGGCACGCTGATCGGTCTCACCCATTTACTGTCAAGATTGACACTGCTACGGATTGGAACAAGCTCCCGAAACCAATTTTCCCAGAGAACTATAACCTACAGCTCTTCGAAAAGACGGTCCATAATAATTTCCTTTCTTTATTACCCCTTCTAATGGTCGCAGGGCGGGTCGCTCGTTGCCCACACGATAGGTCTACACTTTTGCGTCCATTTCCAGTAAAAAAAACACAAAAAACTCATGTATAGTTTCAAAAACCGACACCAGAGGGAGTGTCCGTTATTTTGAATTCCCAATTGCAGAAAAACAGTCACATTTGCAGATAAATAAATTTGTTTCACCAAGACAATGCGTTGTCTCACACCTCAACGGTTGCCATGGCGGGAATCCACGAACTACGGTTTGAACTATTTGACCACCCTCTTTACTTACCAGATCTAGCTAAGCTAGGAAGACAGATTTTCGTCAAATGAAGAGGCCATCACCTTCGTAAACAATTATTTTGCAGAGAATCGGCGTCTTTCTCTACTTGGAAGGGTTGAAGAGATGGGAGCATCGCTAGGAGAAGTGTGTAGACTTACAAGGAAACTATGTAGAACAATAAAAATGAATTTGGATAACAAATGTCTTGTATATTTGTTGGTTCGGATTTCTTTCAGTCCACCCTCGTAGCATTGTTCTGCAACTTGTTTGGAAGAAGGAAATATCCCGATTCAAATATTGTATTAATAAGGTGAACCAGTAGTTCAGCAATTACTTCATTTATTGCTATCAAATTCACATATGTTTTGATATCTATACCAGGAGTCTTTAAATTTATAATATTTCATGGTATTTTTTTATTTGTTCACATTGGTTCATTGATTACTGGGAGTGGGATAATTTGAATAATTGTGCACTTTATTCATAATTTCTGCAGACAAATGTTCTTTAACATTCTAATAATATTATAAAATAATTCGATAATTGCTTTAATCTTCCTTAATTATTCTATAAATTTATTTGGTAAGTGGACGGTGTATATTAATTTTTTTCTTTTACTTGATTACTTGCCATCGATGTAGAAATTCGAAGAGCACTTTTTAAATACCCACTATATAAACAATACGTTCAAAATTACAGATGTTTTGAAATCAATACCCGAAGTCCTTAAATTGTAAATATTTCATGGTATTTTCTAATTCGTTCACATTGGTTCAATGATTACTGGAAGTGGAATAATTTGAATAATTGTGTACCTTATTCATAATTTCTGCAGACAAATTTTCTTTAACTTTCTGATAATATCATAAAATAATTCGATGATTTCTTCAATCTTTCTTAGTTATTCTAAAAATGTATTTGGTAAGTGGACGGTGTATATTGATTTTTACTCTCACTTGATTACTTACCATCGATGTAGAAATTCGAAAAGCACTTTTCGAATACCCAGTATATAAACAATACGTTCGGTACGTACGTTCGCTTTTCTCTTCTTCCACAATATCTATCCAATGTAGTTCAACGTCCAGCGTTGGTATATTGCCGGAAAAGTAGTTGTTTTCTGTTATTTATCAGTTGAAAACGTTTTTCCTTCTCAACTGATAATCTCAATTAACTACAACTATCACGAGATTAATATTTTGGGTCACAAGTGGCCGAATACTTTTAATGAATCTTTCTTAAGCTTTTAATTTTTCCCAGGCGAAGTCAATAGCACCAAAATATGAAAGTGTGAACGGAGCTTCTGAAAAATGGAATCATATTTTCAATAGTTACGCAGGGAAATATTCATCTGGATATGCTACAAAATCTAATCGAATCACAACTGATACTTTCAATACTGATCTCGATGATGATCGTCACCCAATTATAGCAATTCGATCAACAGAGTTGCTATCCCAACGTTTTGGGAAGGCCGTTAAAGACTAATAGAGTGACCAGCTTGCCTACTGGATGATTTTTTTCATGTTGAATTTTTTATTTGTAACAACTAATTGAGCTTATTAACTGAAAAGGGCAAAATGGACGAATAACTAGTATTCGATCAAATTGTCAAAGAATCATTTCCAAAGTTGCCGATTCAATTTGAAAATCCCTGTATGGAGATGGTGGGGTGTCTTTTGAACATGTCTTGTGATTACATTTTTGATAACCGATTCCGAACTTTGAATTAGTCACAACATTAAAATTGAAAATTTACTATGTTAACTTGGATATCTCGCAAAACGTCTTGGCCAGATCCAAAAATTTGTTCTAGTCTGTTTTGACCGCATATCAATGATATTTCCAATGTTCCGTCAACCAAGAATACAAAAATTACTCTCTGATAACCTAGCCTAAGAAGCCATGATCACTTCGAAAGCCAGCGTATATCGCGTGTGCAAGCCACAAGACATACATTCCCGTCATTAAAGGCCGTTATTAACGCCAAGATATTGATAAGTTTGTGAAGTTTTTTCCCGTCCCAATAAATTACGTTTATTTCTTTAGTTTGACAACCAGTTAATCATTCTGTTTATGCGAGTGACTCGGTGTGCTCAGAGCGCTGCCTCGCCAGGATTCTCTAAATCATTTCTGATGCGATCTCGGCCGGAACAACTTGCCTCATAATTAATCGACAGAGTTTAATTGAGATTTTTCTTTGATCGTTCATTCGATATCGTGATTTATCGGTGTTTTTGTAAAGTTCTCTATATATTTGCAATCATATCAACTCCGGTTTGATTTAAAGAAATGGCGAGGCCGATTCGCAGTTGCAATCATTACTTTATTACTCCAGTTTTCGTTCTATTTGAAACCTTAACCTTATCGAAATCACCCGCTGTCATGGGTATTTATGGAGGAGAAAGAAAGGACGCGTGATCGGAAATTCGAAGGAGCATGGGCAGTAATATGTTTGTTAACGATACCTGAATTCGAAATAATCATACGACTGTTAGTATAACTATGACGAAAAATCAAATCTATCCCCTTCAGGGTCTGTCAGTCTCTCAGCTTCTCTGTTATAGCTTTCTAGAAGCTAACCCTTTCAATTCAGTTGATTGAAATATGATATAGCAATAATTGTTTTAACCTCCAAACTAAGAAATAAAATATCCCATTCAAGCAAATGTTGGTCTCTTTTGACGTGACGAACTTGCTTTTTAACCGACGAAACCAAAAAGGAGGAGGTTCTCTAGTCGACGCGGATATATTTTTTTCTTATGTATGATCACGCAAAACTTTTTACTGAGACGTCTGATTCCGATAACTCTTTTTTCAGTGGATGGGATGTACTTCGAAGTTGGTCCCATTTGAATTTAAAAGATGAAATCCACCCCTAAGGGTGGCAAAATGAAGGATATTTATCACTAACCTTCTGAGTTCTGGTCCGTTAACCGATTCTATCAGCTATAACTAACCGATTCTATCAGCTATAAACCCTAGAAAATTTAAAAACAAACTTAAACTTTTCGTTCAGCATACTTCCCGTGCAGAAATACATGAGAAAATTGAAAACTAAATGCAAGACTTGACTTTTTCTCATATACGATTGTCAAACACTTATATATATATATATATATATATATATATATATATATGTATATATGTATGTGTGTATATATGTATATATATATATATATGTGTATATGTATTATATATATATATATATATATATATATATATATATATCATTTTATAGATTTATTATCACTATTCGTTTTACTTCAAAATCTTTTAATACCTTAGTTTTATCTTGTGACAGTTATATACCCTGATTTTTACACCATTTTCTTGTTGTCTGTATCACCAATCTTATATATCATTTTATAGATTTATTATCACTGTTCGTTTTACTTCAAAATCTTTTAATACCTTAGTTTTATCTTGTGACAGTTATATACCCTGATTTTTACACCATTTTCTTGTTGTCGGTATTACCAATCTTTTAATATTGTATACCTTCCATAGTTAATTATTTATATCTCAAATAAATGTTTATTATTGCACAATCTTACTATATTGTTAAACTACTGTATTCTTACACACAAGCAGGCATACCCTGCTTCGTAAGTATTTTCTTAAATTTATTCACCATTCGCCATTCCAAGAATGCAATTACACTGTGAAATTATAAATTATAAACTTGAGTGAATAAATTATGATTATGATTATGATTATGATTATTTGAACTTTGTTCTGGGATCTTCGATTTGGATGATTCTATTTTTATTAGATAAGGTATACCTCATAGTTGATCATATTCGGATTCCAAATGGAATTATCCACCCTAACGGGTAGAAAAATAGGAAATAATTGATTTTTCACTTGTGAACATTGGCACACATAAGTAGTTGAGAATGACAGATCGCTAATGTCATTATTTTTGTTCTCCTACATCCGTCACAATCATTATATTCTATGAGAGGATGGAATGATATACGAAGTAATGAAATAAACTAACCAGAACAACAAAAATAATTTATATTACAACAAATAGTAAAAGTAGATAATCATATTATTTAACTGGTAATAGTTCAAGTAAGGTGGGTAAGTAAATATTTTGGAAGTAATCGAAAAACCAGTAGGTAGTAATTAGTAGATTTCAGTTACAAAAAATTAAATAATAAAAACTTTTTAACAAAAAATTAAACCGACGAAATACGGAATTGAAAATTGAAAAATAAAATAAACCTTAGTCTCAATAACAAAGCTCCTAAACTAATGTAAGTAACTAATTTTGAGTCGGCGCCAAACGAACAATCAACGAAGATCATTAAATTACTTTAAAAAAATTATCAGAATGTCACCGCGCAACTCGATGCCATCATTTTACGCCTTATCTAATTCATTTGCTTGTTTGTTTGGCGCCGACTCAAAATTAGTTACTTCATCAGTTTAGGAGCTTAGTTATTGAGACTAAGCAGGTTTATTTTATTTTTTACTTTTTAGTTCCGTATTTCGTCGGTTTAAGTTTTTGTTAAAATGTTTTTATGATTTAATCACGAATGATTGTTTGAAAATAACAAGAGAACTCCTTCTTGAAAACAATAAATAACAAACACATTATTCTCGATCTATGTTGCTCAGTTGTCAAACATATTGATTTTTTCCAGTTCGATAATGAACACTAGACTAGAAAGTGGAAAGTAATTGCTGACTAGTAGGGTACAAAACTAGGGATATTGGAGTGGGCAGCAATGAAAAAGTAAACTCTTTGAGGTTTATCCAAGCTTTCGTAAATGTTTATTTCCATCCTCAGGGAGGAACTCTCCAGATCAGTTCACAATCCTGAAAATTATTAAATATCATATGAAACAGTTCTAACAATCAGATCAATTTATTCTAAAGTTAAAGATAAAACTCCATTACTCTCAATGTCGAATGATATTCATAGTATATCTTGTCATGGTTGTAATAAACAATATATTGGTCAAACGCAAACATCATTATCGAACAGAATTTTTTTTCATAAAAGTGACTGCAGATTGCATCCTGAAACATGTGCTCTGGCAGAACATGTGAATAAATTTGACAACCAGATGAATTACGATTCAGTCAGAGTCACACACATGCAGAAATGGCTTTCCCAAGAAAACAATTGTATAAATAAAAAACAGATATTAACCATTTGAGTGAGATCTACTCTTATTCATTGTGTTAAGATATCAATCAAAATTGACAACAATGTAATTAAAATAAAAAATAAAATATATATATAATGTATATAATAAAAAAAATAGATATTAACCATTTGAGTGAGATCTCTTATTTATTGTCTTTAGATATCAATCAAAATTGACAACAATGTAATATAAAATAATAGTTCTTTTTAACATTAGCGCCACCTGGTAACATCAGTTGGTACTAATCTAACAGTTGGCACCACTGTAACTATTTCCAAGTGACACCCGTCAGGTGTCGTTGGCTTAAATATAATTGCGAGATTCATTCCTAACCTGTCAGTTTCACTTGTCACACCACATAGAGTACACATTTATAGTTATATAATTTTAAACAATGCTAATGTGGTTGTAGTAACTTTGAACTTCGTTTTATTCCTTGATCTACGTTTTTTTTCTTTTTTATCACGTTAGATGAATATGTTTAACATCATTAAAACCAACCTCAACAAAATTTCTCCCTGATGATGGAAATAAACATTTCCGAAAGCTTGGATAAACCTTGAAGAGTTTACTTCTTCATTGCTTTTTACCCCAATATCCCTAGTTTTGTGTATATATATATATCTTGTAACGAAAATGAGTTAAGTACGACCCTGCGTGTTTATCCGATCGTTTCTCACGCGTTGGGAAATTCCGATGACAAACATCGAATGATCTCGATGTTTCCACGAACTGCTCGATGATTCCGGAAGCCAAGAAAGAGGATATGAGTTCGAAAGTCATTCATTCATACTGAGTGGGAAACATATTTCATAACGGATGAAAATTGGGGCATTGCGTAAAACTTGCATTTGAGTTGTCAAAATTCTAAATTTCCAAAAAGTGTAGAGGGTAGAACAAAAATCAAGAATTTTGATCAAGAATAAACTACCCTTATTTGCGAAATTATCAAAAAAGTTTATTTGGAAAAGTTGTTCAGGATTAGAAACAATATCCACGTTTGATATCACAGCCACCTACGCAACAATGTTTTTCCATTGTTTATGGTTCTAGCCTCATAAAGAGTACTAGTATCTCATATACACCTCAGGCTCTTTCCTCATATTACTATAATAATATTTTAATGCAAATTTTATATTTCACTCTGTATGTCTGTCCATAATAATGGAAAAAAGTTATTGGATGAATTAATTAGTTTGTGCTAAACAATTAAATAATACAAATCTGCAAGTTTTCTATCACTTTAGTGTTACCTTAAAGGGTAGTCCTAATTTATGTATTGAATATAAAGGAAAATCAAATTACAAAAACGTTCAGAAACCTGAATAATCAATCATTGAATCCCTGAATTTCAACATGTCTTCATTCGCCAAACATTTTATTGTACGTGCACGGAAATCTTTATTGATTTTTCTTTAAGATTTCGGTACAACACTCCCTAATAACTTTTTCTAATTCATCGATATTCTTCGATCATCCCCCTTTTCCTTGAGGTACCCCCATAGAAAAAAAGTATATTTTTTCCAAAACTAAATTTATATGTACTTCCCGTATTAACGTTTTGTACGATAAACGATATTAGGAATAATTTCATATTTCACACGGATTTCCTCATAGGTGGAAGCATGCCATCGTGGTTATGATTCCGAAACAGGGACAAAACTCGACCTTTCCGCAAAATTATCGGCCGATCAGTCTGCTTTGCAGTTCAGCTAATTGGCTGAGAAAATCGTCCTGGAAAGGCTTGACGAGGAAGGGGATAGAAATGTCCTACCTTATGAACAATTTGGTTTTAGACGTGCTCACTCCACCGAGCTTCAGGTTATATGAGGCTAGTGGATGACACAATTTCATCGCCTAATACTAACAATAGCGCTGACATCGTTTTGCTAGATATCAGCAAAGCTTCCAGAAGAGTGTGGCACGAAGGCCTACTGTCATGGCTTCCACCTGCCGCTTAGTTTGATGAAGTGGATTAAATCGTTCCTCTTAGGTAGGACATTTCAGGTCAGGGTCGACAATTTGCTCTCGAATTCGAAAGAAATTGGCATTCCTCAGGGGGCAGTGCTGTCTCCTGTATTATACGCCCCTCACACGTCAGATATACCGAGGAGCGAACATGTGAAGATATTCTTATTTGCTGACGATACGGCTTTGCTTTCCTCTGCAGCTAACCACTTGATGGGTGTCGTTTATTTGCGGAATGCATTAAACGACCTCCAGCTGTGGTATCAGGAGTGGAAAATAAAGCTGAATCCTGACAAAACACAGGCGATTTCAATGGGTCGTAAGAGAAACAACCGGAGAGGGGAGTGACTTTCTCTGGAAGGGAGATAGAATGGACGGAGCGGGTCAAGTACCTGGAAGTTACTGTGGACCACCGGCTCACGTGGAGACCACATGTCAATATTGTTAGGGACAAAATTATTAAACAGATATGTGCGTTATATCCCCTGATTAACGGCTCTCCCTCAAAAACAAAGTCATGATTTACAGGATGATGTTCAGGCCTGTCATTTTGTATGCCTCAGCCGGCTGGGGACTAATCTGCAGGTCTAGCATTGGCGTCCTGGAACGGGCGCAAATGAGAGTCATGCAGATGATAACGAGCGCTCCGTGGTACGTCCGGAACGATCGGATCCTTGAAGACTTAAATCTGCCTTCCATCGGAAGTATCATCTGAGAACACAATAAAAAAGTATTTGATTGTGCATTAGCTCACGAGAATCCACTCGTGAGGGAAGCCACTGATTATAACATAGACACCCCTCGCGTTTTAAGCGTCCCAGGCACTCTCTGAAGTGATGGGTTACTTACTAATCCATACAGGGTAGCAAAGCTGCATCCTTAATAGAAATTATATATATTTTTCCACTTTTTTTATCAAACTTTCCTCTCGGTCATGGTTCGAGAAACGCCATCATGGCAAGGGCTAGGGACCGGTCTGAAGTCCTTTACCAACCAAAATTCGTGAACGGCTGTGGCCCACTTATTCGAAGTCCAAAGAGTAAGAGCCTTATTAGGGTTACGCTTGGTTTTACTAGTAATACTAGAGTAATAGAAGATCCTGATATATTTCACATGAGAAATTCCTTTATGAATGACTAATATCACATTACCTCCGACTTTTGATGAAGCAGTAGTTGTATAGACCATATTTTTATAAAAACTAAGGAAATATATGAGGACTTCACTCCAATAGTGTTAAAATATTTCCTTACGGATAATTATTCTGAAATTCTTCAATACGAGCTTCACTCTGAAAGAGAAAAGAAAAAAACCTATAACCATCAGAAAACATAAATAAACTACGATGTCCTGAGAAAACTACTAGCCTTGAAAACCTGGGCTGATATGTTTACATCTGACGATACTAATCGTATCACGAAATCATTTATATATAAATTCAAGGAACACATCGAACAATGTAGTAAAACTGTCACTATAAAAAAACAGAAAAAAAGTTCTTGGGTAACTGACGGACTAGTAAAATCTGTTAATAAAAAAAAATAACTTGTATAAAAAATTTAAAAAAAATCCAGATGATATTAACTTGAGATATGAATTGAAAGTATACAGGAACACTCTAGATGCTCCCACAATAAGTGTTAGGCAGAATATTATAAAAGAAAAATTAATAAAAATAAGAACTGTCCGAAACCCATGTGGAGGTGTGTTGAAAAATTACAAAGGAAAGAAACTACCAATAACATTAAAGAAATATAGCTAGATGATAAAATCCTTACTGATACTTTTGATATAACAGAATCGTCCAATAACTATTTCATCATTGTAAGAGCAAATCTTGCGAATGAAATAACAGAAACCGATAGAACATTCCCCAGCAATAGAATTCCAAATACTCACAATATATATGGCGCCAATAGATGTACATGAAATAAAACATATTGTAATTGAACTGAAATCAAGTAAAGCTCCTGAATTGGACGAAATCGGAGCGGAGACAATGAAAAAATGCAGTGATCTGTTAGTTCACCGTATAAAAACAATTATAAATATGGTTTTAGAAACTGGAGTATTTCCAGAAATTCAAAAAATTGCTATTGTGTAACCTCTGTATAAATCATGCAAAAAAATTATAGGCCGATTTCAGTTCTCTCCGAAATAATAATAAAAAACTGATAATTAGTTTTGAACAAAAATACAAATTGATTTCAGAGAATCAATATGGCTTCGTAGAGGGTTAATCGACGCAAGATGCAATTGCTGAATCAATCAGACACATTTATTCTGCGGTAGATTCAAAGGAACCAGCAATTTGTGTCTTCATCGATTTGGCTAAAGCGTTCGACACCGTAAGCCATTCAAACTTTAATGAAAATATTGGATGATTTAGAGGAAAATCACTAAATCTAATTAATAGCTATCTGAATAGTCGACAGCAATGTGATACTTTGAGTAATGACAAAACTATACAATATGGAGTTCCTCAGGGTACTGTTTTAGGGCCGATTCTTTCTACACTTTATATTAATGAAATTTTCAACTTTCCTATTCCTGGTGATAAAACCGGTTTTGCCGATGACACGGTTGTTTTTTTCTAGGGCCGAGACTGGCTCAGTCTGAAAAGTGAATTTCATAACGCCAATACCAATTTTATTCGATTTTTACGATTTGATTCAACTCCAAAATATCCCCTAGAGTTATCAAAAAGTTAAAATTGAGTGATTTTACAGAACATTAATAATTACCGAGATATCGTTGATTTGTTGAAAATATGAACAGGATGTTCATAAAATCAGATGTGGAATCATCTGCGACTGAAAGATAAACTCTACTCACTATCTTCCATCGCCAAGATAACCTCTTGTGGGGTATTCATGTTGGAATGTTTCCCTTTTCAATACCGAGATCATTAATTGAAAGTTTTATAAAAAGATATTACGGTCCTGGGCAATTTGGGAGTTCTCTCATTGTTTGTTTTTATTGAGCACGTGATCTCTTCAGTATAAGTATGCCGTCAAACGGAAGACTTGATGTTGGTTGTTTATGTGAAATGTAACATGTGCAGTACTTTAGAGGAAAAGGTTAGGATTAAAATTTTCCTTGAAGAAATGTCTGGAAAGTTTTGGTTTTCACTAGTTGCTGAGTAGAGTTTACATAAATTCTACTGTATATAATAATAATGATAATAATAATAGATATTTACATTTGGAAAAATCATACATTTCATACATTGTTCCAAATGAAACGTAGTCTTATCAGGGATATCAATTTCATCAATCAAATAACCCACAAAAGCAAGCCGGAGCTAGTGCAGACATAGTTAGGAAAAATTTAGACGACCAATTGTATTATAGACAGAATCAACACATATATTTTTTCACTTCTCCACCACCAAACTACATAAGCATTGATTTGGGTTATGATCACTAGAAATCATTTTAACACCCAAAATATTAAAAAAAAATTAATCCATAGAAAACAACAACTTTCTCGGATATAGCCACGCTGGACATCAAACTACGTCTTATAGATATTATGAAAGGAAAGGAATAAATCTGGAAGTGAAAATTCATTTAGTTATTTGATTTTCTTTTTGAACGATATAAGATAGTCACTATACTTAGTTTATCTTTCAACCGCAGATGATTCCACATCTGATTTTATGAACACCCTGTTCATATTTTCAAACAAATCAACATTGAGAGAGTTTAAGAAAGATATGTTCATCTACAGGTACCATTAAAAACAAAACAACAACTACAGGACTAAATAGAGAAATTTGAGTTACCCAGCGGACCACACTATTCTGAATTATGGGGCACAAGCTATAATTTCAGGGAACCAAAGACGATTCTATAAAGTACTTTCCAATGAATATATCGATTGAAAAAACAAGATTACTTGGAAGGTTCCGAAAGAAATAAAAGGCTTTCGTAAGAAAGCAAAAATATACACTGGCAACCCTTAAAGAGGACAAAAACTCCTGGCCACGACCTGGTCCCGGGAGAGAGCGACAATAGGCGAGCACACGAGAAATCATTATCGCTTCAAATATGCTTCAAAACACATAACGCGTATATAAATGTACCGAAAAATGTTTTTGATTCAAATTTCAATTACAGCAGTTCCCATCCGTGTTTGAAAATTAGCAAATTTTGAAGCTAATAATAATAGCGCTCTTTGTGACGTAGCGACCGAACAGCCAATAGGCGTAATCGGGTTGATTATGACACTTAACGGCAATGTTGCCAAGTTTCTTAAACTACAAATGTCAGAACTAGAACACTTTTCGCAATGTCAAAATTTGAAAATATGGCAACGTTGCAAAATTGATTGAAGCTGTCATCTGTGGGATTGGTTGATCAGGTGATTACGTCACAACTTTTTGCAATGGCGCTAGAAAGAAGCCATTTGAATTTTGCCGACTTTAAATTATTTTTTTTTAATTTCAGAAAATTAAAATAAGAAAGAAAATTGTCATCAGAGTTTTCACAAGCCGTAAAATGCATAACAAATATTTTGAAAATTTCGTGTCCTCGCCCATTATCGTGGAAGGAATTGTTTTACCAGCGTTTAGTTGAGCTTATAGATTCAGAGATGTAGTTGGAAAGTAACAGGCAATATTATGCTCCCAATGCCGGACAAGCCACCGATTGAAGTGAAATCCTATAGGTCTTTTTATTGAGAAAAAAAGTAATACCAAATCATCAATTCTTGTTTACAGATAAAGCAAACAATAGATCATGTATATACACATAATCTGTTCATTACAGAAGCGAGCGTTAAGATACATGTGTAGGGTGTCTCCCAAACATCCAAACCGCTATTTGTCTCTGAGAGAATACTCACTCTATCTTCTTTATTTATACTAGGAAGCGTGTGCTTAGTTTTCAAAAACCGTGATAATTTAGCAAGTCATCAGATACATTACAGAACACGTAGGACAAATAATCTAAATCTTCCTCTGCCTATACCCTCCTTGACTTTGACCAGGAAATCAATTATATATAAATGTATAAAAATTTATAATCACATACATAAACTGTATTAACTCTTTTAAAAAATGTTGGGAGTATGTTAAAGATTTATTACTTGAGGGAGCTTACTATAATTTGGAAGAGTACTATTCGTATAATCGTACAGCTATATATATGTGTGTTTTTATATGTTAATTTGTTTGTATCTTATGTGTATATTTATTTAAACATGTTTTATACTCTTGTGTAATGATGACAAATAAGTTTTTAAGTGCATCTGACGTACTACTTCATTAATGTGTAGTTACTGTAATTGATTCTTATATTATTTACCTACAATTAATGTTAATTTTTTTTAACTTTGTCAATGAGAAAATGTTTTTTCTTTGACAATGAAGTATATTCCTCTCTCTCTCTCTCTATCTCTCTTTTCTCTCTCTCTCTATCTCTCTCTCTCTCTCTCTCTCTCTCTCTCTCTCTCTCATGCATATGAAAGTTATCAATGGTACCCGTTTTATAGAATACTCAATATTTCCAATTCCATCCAAATTATTTCCAATAATGTCGCCGCCAATGGAAAAAGTGTCAAATTCTTCCTTGAAGACATAAAAGTCTCCGCCATGCTCGTGGTCTAAGCTCTGAGAGCCGCACGCAGAATCTTCTCCACTTTATGATGGAGCGATATGACATAATCATAATAAATAATACCTTGTTTTAATAAGTTTCCATTCCAGCACCGCGTTATCTTTCGTATTAAGAATATAATAAAGGAATCTAAAGGAATCTGCATAATGACGACGAAATGGAGGATAAACTGGACGATAAACATTGTCCGGCATGAGTCACGCTAATAGCAATTGCTTTTCTCTGCGAGTATCAAAATAATTGCCGATATTTTCTCGTTAATTTACCGGCAGGCAGTCATTTTCGAAGTGTCTTAATCGAATCAAATTAAATGTCGAATTTATGGAGGTACGAAAACTTTAAATTAATTTGACGGTAGCTGTAGGTACTGTAAACTTGTTCGTCTTCTACATGGTCGTGACCGAATATCACAAGTTCTTTAAATTGAAATGATATGTTTACTGCCCTCTGCATGTTTTTACACACTGTATATTAAGTCTCACGTGTATGAATGTACTTAAGTATCTGAAGAATATTCTCATCTAATTTCACATGTTCGATTGACATGAAATTTCGCAGGTTTGCGTGGCAATGCAGAAGTTGGCGCGGCGAGTGGGAAAGGTAGATTTTACAATTCATTCATTGATTCTGAAATTATCATCAATCAAGTTGACATATCATGGAAAATATTTTTCATTGTAAAACACAAATAGCATTTCTATTTTTGTGTTAACCTCAAACTCTACGATCGAAAGAAAAGAAATACACCAAACTGGTTTCTTTTCGGTGTGATACAACTCTAAAACTTCATGAAGATTTCCAAATGTTGAAAGTTTAGATCTACAACACTTCTGAAAATACACCACTCATATATCAAACAAAAACACACAGGATAAAGACAGTACTCACTTGGTTTCATTATATTGATTCTCTTCGAGAAGTAATAACCCATAATAAAGTTCAACTTCGAATTCGAAAAATGTGATGGTAGTTTAATCGGAAATATTACCGACAAATGGATGACACAATATCTATTTGTCAGATTAGGCCATTGTTGAGGGATTTAAAATTCTGACCAGGCACTTTTCAGTGGTGTATCTTGGGGTATAATTTCTGTTTGAAAGTATAATGGTAATTATTTTATGAAAATATTTATAACATTACTATAGAATGTTATTCCTTAACAATTAGTTGGTAATGAATGGAAAAATAGTAAGATGTTGTGTATTTTCACCGATCATAGTTAAAATCAGTTATATAAAAATAAACAAGTAATAATGGGATCAAAGAAGAACGATGTTATTGCTAGCCGCCTTAAAATATCACAAAAAATTATTTATATGAAGTCATAACCAATGCAGCAGCTTATTTAAAAAAATAATTTACAATAAGTATATACAGTATTTACAATAACTCATCACTTAAAGATGGCAACTGGTATCAGAGTCGGAAGAAGATGAATCATCTTCATCAATGTCAATAACAACTGGATCAATGAAGACTTCACAAATATTGTCAATTTTCCACATGGCATGTTGTACGGTGATAACATGGTCAACGCATTTTTTACAATTGTCGCTGGTCACTTCACTAACCGCACATTCAAACAATAACTGAACATCCTTTATTTTGAAGATCGTATTTTTCCGGATTTTTCACTTGAGCCCATATTAGTTCTATCGAATTCAGATCGCAGTGATACGGGGAAAGTCGAATAACTGATATTCCACGTGAATCGGCTAGTTCAACAACGATATACTTTTTATACTGGTTTTTGTGGATTTGAGCGATACTATAAAGTTCTTTTTTTATTGGATCAGTGGGAAAAACATTGTTTTTTGAGCTAAGCCACTCCAATAGTTTGCCTTTAGTCCAATTGCTTGTCGGTAAATCTTCTTGTAATCTAGAATGGTAACTAGCTTTGTCCATAACAATAGTAGATCCCTGCGGAATAAAATCAATCATTTGTTCAAACCATTCTTCAAAAACGTCACCATTCGTATCTTCGTGATAGTCACCGGTTCGTTTTGATACAAGTCCTCTTTCCGCAAACATTTCTGTCTGAACTACCTATATAAACGATTATTAATCTTTTACCCTTGCTTGATGGTGGATTCAAACCCGTTGACAATCCTTCGACGAAGGCTTGCCTTCCTCTCTTAATATTGCTGTCCTGCCTATCTGAGATACAGTATATCCTTCGTATCTCCACGTTTCGTCCAGGTTATAATTGCGTCGATCGTCGTTTCGGGCTTGTTTAATATTGCGTAGTTAGTCTCTTCTCCAAATCACAATATCTGGTTTATCTATCAATACAGATTCTCTATTGTTTGGCCTAGTTGACGCCGATTTGTTTCAAAATTTTCGATAATGTCATTTAAGAGAATGTTGGGTAATCCGGATCAGCTTGAACTGCAGACATAATTCTATCCAGTGTGGGAATTTCACTTCTTAGCTGAAACGCATGGACTTTATGCCTTAACCTCTGCTTTAACGATTCGTCTATCGTGATCTGTGGTCGATGTTTTTGGTGATTGGAGATCTCCACTTTTCTTTTCTCTTATTAATTTATAGATGGTGGACTTCGCCATGCCCATCATAGGAGATGCTTTTGTAACAGTCTCATGTACCTACACTGGCACTTTTGTTCTGATTTTGCAACGAAATTAAACAGTTCAAAATTAATGTTTTTCATCATTTAAAGATAATGGACCCAATTTTGGCCGTTTTGATGGTCCTTGTTCAGCATCCATAATACTTGAGATTACGAGTTTTTCGTAGCAGTTCGTACTTATACCTACCTGAATTTACAGAATTACGGTACGTCTATGGAATCGATGCATCTGACTGTTTATCACTCCATGCCTTTATTTTACGGACTATAATGTCAAATGGCTTCTAATTAACACAAGTATGTGGAATTTTGAACTGATTGTTTTTCTTGAATGAAAGAATTGAAAATAATAATTAATTACGGAATAACTGAAATGGTGCCAGAAACTTTTTCAACAAGTTCCTGTAGGATTTTTCCCGTAGATTTAGAATGTGAGCTCAGAAAAAAAATCGTTGCCTCCTACGCCTTCGTATAGTGCAGAAGTTTATCGCAGCAAATTAATTTCTTTGTCTTTCCAGATTTGTATGGATTCCTTAATAATTATTTTCGATAAATTATCCAGAAATGTCGAGAATGATGTTTTTATACACAGATTCAGTCCTAAATATTCGTTGCAATTAATATCTCAAATTTTCTTTAAATATTTGATTTTAATGAAGAGTTTTTTTATAAATTCCAGTTTAAAGTTTTCGAGTTTCGTCCCTTCTACAGTAAGAATTCATGTTGTTGAGAAATATACTATTCACCTCAATTCTATCAAATTTAAACGACTTCAGTTGCAAATCATTGAATATTTTTATTACATAATAGTATCTAATAATATCATGATAATCTTCACCATAATTGTTTTGTCGTCACAAATAGTTCCAAAAATTTTGGAAACCCTACCTCTTCATTTTTTTTTCCAGGGTATAACCAAAAATAAAATATTCACAAAAACATCGTTTTTTCTATAAAAAACTGAATGATAATGGTGTGGGAAACAAAATTAGATTGTTCCTTTTTTTCAACAATATTACATTAAAACCAACAATTATCTTTGTTCCGACTATGATCCTCTGAAGATGATACTAATTCGATCATGATATGCATCCACTCAAAAATAAAATCATCTTTTAATATTAATTGGGTATCCCGTTGAATATAATTAGGTAAAAGTCGAGTTTGTAGGGTAATTTACCAATTAACAGTGTTTTTTATGTTGACATCGAATCGTTGTTCAATTTGTTTCTTTGTATTCGGTATAATTGAACACATTCCTAATTTGATTATTCGGCGAATTATTTCCATATATTAATTAGTGTGACCTAATTGAGTTTTCAGACACACGACGTGGAATGGAACGTTTCTTGGTGCTCCAGATGGAAGTTGTCTCCTACGAAAATCAGAAGATAGCTAGATATATAGGGTGCACAGTTAGATGTTTTGTTTCAAGCTCGAAGATGATTTCAGTAATAGCGGTGGGGGCCGCCATTGCTCAAGCGAGCGGATAATCGAGGATAATATCATATGTGCTAGGGGTTTTGTCGCTCAAATATTTTTAAAATTTTCGAGAAAGCATTTTGCCTGGAAATTTTATTGGGTGCGATTTGCGGTCTTTTATCTGATTAAATGGCCGCAAATTGCATGAGTTAAATTTCCTAGAGGCAAAATTTTAAAAATTCAGCACGGATGATATTTGATGAGAATATTTTCCGAATAACATTTGGAACTGGATAAAACTACCAGAATTCATGTTATATTCAAATTTTCAATGTGGAAAGTTACAACAATTATTCTCATTCCAAAATCGAAGGAATCGCTTACAGATTCATTCATAATGATTATTTACTGCTCTTTAACTCACTCAAAAACTTAAGATACATTAATTTTTCTGGTATATTTAATCAGGATATAATTTTGAGAAAAATGGGATAGGGTTGGCTCGTTTCCTTCTAAGCTTACATGAGCGTCTGTGAATTGGGGATAGTAGAGGCTACCATAGGAAGAAATATCATATATTTACGGGGGAAATTGAGAAAAAATCAGTTTTAAAGATTTCTCGATGCATTTACCTTGTGAGTGCATCGGTTGCACAAGCTGCGTTGTGTTTTTATTGAAATTTAATTAGGAAAATGAAAAACAATTACGGTGGTGGGATTCGAACCCCGGTTGCTTTATTCGTGGCCTGCTCCTTTGAAATAAGTGTAATTTTGAATGGCTGTTGACTTCATGCATATACTAATTGAGTTTTGTGTGATTTGTGCTATTCTGAGATTTTTATGAAGTTGTTAGTGGTTTTACAATTCTTCATGAAATATTTCTAGCTCCGCGTGATAGTCTGGTTACCTACCCACTACTCCACAGCACCTATTTATTGTATGAGAATATGGGAGTTATATGATTCACAGCCTCACTTGGCTCATTTAACAGTCTGAAAAAGTGTATATATTTGAATTCCAATATCAAATCACTATATGTAGTTAGCACAAAATCCCTTATTTAATCCATTTGGTATTTCCTGTTTCCTTACAGGAATTGAATTATACATACTTTATGAATTGAATGCGTTGACATATAATGACAGGTGACAGGGCATAATGCGGCGTTATCGAAAAACAATATCGAGTCTACTAGTGGTTTTATCGAATAACAATATCGAATCTACTAATGGTTTCATCAGTATAAAACAGCGAGAAGACGTTCCATCACTATAAAACTGACCTGATTGGTATTCTAGTTTGAAATTTTCACCATTTGATCAGTGCAAAAATTATGAGGGGAATAGTCGCTGCAAATAAGATACGTAGAGATTTGAATCGACAGATCCTCATCGGCCGAATAAAATCTTTCATTGTTTACTTACCATAATACCAAATACGAGCATCAGATCTTTGTGCACGATTTGACATATAGGCCAACCAATAGAGGTTTTTTTCACTCAAATAAAGACGCAAACAGCCTATACCTACTACCTTTTGAAGGATAGTTTGTAGATGAAAACGCCGGTGTCGGCCCCAGCAAAATCGCATTGTGGAATTTTTTTACCAAGAAATATTGTCAAAAATTACCACTTTTTTGTTTTTTTATAAATGTTTCAGAAAGCATCGAAGGAATAGTTTCACACTTTTGTAGAGAATTCAAAAACATTTTCCACAGAGAAAATCCGGGAAAACCTCTAAAAAACATTTTTCAAAAATGCTTTATTTTTATTAATTTAAAGCTGGACAAACAATTGATGAAATGATAGATAATAACATGTACTTCAACTATGCACAACATGGTTTCTGTCCGATGTATAGTTTTTGCACAATTGCGATATAAACAATTTAAGGGCTTATCTTGCAAAATGCGACGACTTGAGGAAAATCGTCGCATTCAAATTATGTAAACGTCATTCGGAAGTAAAGATCAATTTCTACAATTTGTATATTTTGGATTTTTACTTGAGAGGTGGGAAATGTGTTGAAAATGTCACTGGAAGTTGCTCCAAACGCCTCAAAGTGCGTTCGAGGCAATGTCGAGTAGCGGTAGTGAGGGAACGAGCCAGCGGAGGAGAGTTGCTTATAAGTTATAAGCGTGTTTTGCATACATTTTCAGTTATTCAATGTTTTTTTTTTATTAACCATTATGTTACATTCATAAAATTTTGCATCTACTTGATTAATTTAATGCCATGGAAATGCACAAAATTTAAAAACGCGGTTTAAAGGAGGATATTAATGCATATTTTTGTTTTTATCAACACTTGTTAACATTTTTGTATCATGTTGAACTTTCATCAGTTGAATCCTCCGCTGGTTCGTTCCCCCACTACGGCTACTCGACTCTGCCTCGAGCGCACTTTCAAGCGTTTGGAGCAACTTTCATTGACATTTTCAAGACATTTCCCACCTCCCAGGTGGTGGAAATCCAAAATATACAAATTGTAGTTATCGATCTCTACTTCCAGATGCCGTTTACAAAATTTGAATACGACAACTTTACTTAAATCGGCGCATTTTGCAAGATAAGCCCTTGAATTGTTTATAACGCGATTGTGCAAAAACTACATATCGGAGAAAAACCATCTTTCGCACAGTTGAACGACATGTTATTATCCATCATTTTTCGCAAGAGTGTGTGTTCAGCTTCAAATTTATAAAAAAAATTGTGTCTTTTTAGAAGTTTTCCCGGATTTTCTCATTGGAAAATAGACCGATCCGGTTGCACAAAAAACTATTTTGTAGGTTTTTAAATTCTCTACTAAAGTGTGGAACGATTCCTTCAATACTCTTCAAGTTATTCGTAAAAAAAACAAAAATGTGGTAATTTTTGACACTATTTCTTGTTTAAAAAAACCACAAAGCGATTTTGCTGCGGCCGACACCGGGATTTTCATCTACGAACTATCTTTCGAAAGGTAGTGCAGGTTATTTGCGTCTTCATTTAAGTGTGAAAATAGCCTCTATTTTTTCTCTATTGGTTGGCCTAATATCTAATATAGTCTGGTCAACAAGTGCTTTTTGGACCATTATTTTTATATGGTGAGGTGTCATATGAGTGAGGTGTCATTCGATTCATAATGAAATTCAGAAAAAAGGTAAAAAAAACTCCCGTTTGCAAAAATTGCAAAAGTTATAAACAATTTAAAAAAAAGAGAGATCTAGTTTTTCACAACTATCTCAAAAACTATTGCAGATATCCAGAATCGTCAAAAAGATCCGAAGAAAGCAAGGAAATTTCCTTAAAAAATTCCTCTCGGAACTGTACCACCAATGTTTATAATTTTAATTGAGCGGTGAAAATACGGGTGAAAACGGGTGGCGTGCGCGTCATTCGAATCGGATGCTTAAACAAAAAAAATATTTTGGAATTCAAGTACTTTCTAAATACATGAATAAACAATAATCCGTCGGCAATTTTTCTATTAGTTGTGCTTTTATTAATTAACAATTCTTAAGAAGTGGAAAATTAATTTTTATAATCTTTTTTTTTTCTTGGAACTATTCTTCAAAGGCTTAAAAAATGATCCTTGTTGGAAATATGATTTTTTCATTTTTTTATAAACAATGTAAGACATTGAAAAATAAAAAACCTTAATAAAGCACCGATTTTTTTCGCAAAATATGCCAATTGTTTTGTTTTTTAATGTTTAAAGCTACATGAAAAGGATTTTTTACATTTTTTCACACTCATTGTTCAAATCATTGTTATAAACAAATGCATTGTGCATGAGATAATCAATTTTTTTTTAAACCCTATCATTGATAAAAATAATGATTTTTAAGATAAAAAGGGTTTCTTAATAAAAATTATGTCTTGAAATCGCACTTGTTAATTAACAATTTTTTTTGCAAGTAAATATTAATATTAAGGAACTACTTTTTTTTAATAATTTCTATTGTTTTTTTGTAGTTCGAAACAAAATATTATTTGTTTATTTAATGAACAGTTTGTTATAAAAAGAGGAATTTTGGCGTTATATATTTCTTATTAATTGTACAAAATAAAACCATAACAAAGTTTTTTGGGGATTTTTTTTTTCTATTTCTTCAGAATTTGGAATATTTTCGTCTTCTTAACTTTACCGTTTGCACCTGGTCTTTTATAATTAATATAACTGTTGGAGATACGACAATGACATCCAGGCCTTTTTCATTCTTAATTAACCAATAACAAATTAAGCTTTCAATAGAAGCTCTAACTCAATTATTCCTTCAATTTTTCGAATTCATTTATAAAAATAAAAAAGGTTTTAAAAATTTAAATATCTCGTGAACTATTACGATACGACAAGATTACTTCAAATCTTTTCCATTTTTCGTTAATCAAAAACAAATTGAGCTTTTGCCGAAGCTCTAACTCTATTATTTTATGAATTATGAATGAAAGTATGTAAACAAAAAATAAATTCTCAGAGTTTATTAGCCTCAGTGTCTTATCAAATAAAAGTTATTTGAACATGGTTTTTAATTTTACGAACTCTATTGATTTATAACTTTTTTACATCAAACAATATTTTTTTATCTATTTCTGTGTATTTTTGGTAATCTCTTGGAACTTTTTTTTTTTGGTGGTAGCTCATAATTTCTTGAATGAATGGGATATATTGTATTTATTTTCCATTACCTGAGTAATTTGAAAAAAAAAACGAAAGTCATATATAAATTATTATAAATACTTAATATAAAGGGCAAATCGAAAAAAATATTGCTCGATATATTTTTACTAATAATAGCAAATTATTTAATGAATGAAAGAGTTAGAGCCTCAACCAAAAGCTCAAGTAGTTTATTAATGAACGAAAAATGGAAAAGACTTGAAGTAATCTTGTCGTATCTGTAATAGTTTATAAGATATTTAAATTTTTAAAGCCTAAAATAACATTTCTTGAAGTATTTTCATAAATAATTGCAATATATTAAATGAATATTTGAGTTTAAAGTTAAAAATGGTTTCTTAAAAAAAAGTATTGCGTAAAATCGCACTTCATAATTAATCATTTTTTTTGCAAGTAAATATTAAGGAACAATTTTTTTTAATCATTTCTATTGCTTTTTCGTATTTCGAAAAAAAAATTGTTTATTTAATAAACAATTTGTTATAAAGAAAGAAATTTTGGCGTCATATATTTTTTTAATTAATTGTACAAATTGAATCAATCACAACCGTGTGTCGTTTTTCATAAAAAAAATGTTTTCAATTCTTTTTTAGAATTTCCAATATTTTCGTCTTCTTAACTTTACCGTTCGCACCTGGTTTTTTATCTTGGTAATCAATATAACTATCGAAGATACGATAAGAACATCCAGACCTTTTTTATTCTTCATTAACCAATAACAAATTAAGCTTTCAATCGAAGCTCTGACTCAATTATTCATTAAATTTCTCGCAATCTTTTATTGAAATAAAATAGGTTTTAAAAATTTGAATATCTCGTAAGCTGCTACAGATACGACAATATTACTTCAATTCTTTTCCATTTTTCGTTAATCAATAAACAAATTGAGCTTTTGGCTGAAGCTCTAAATGTATTATTTTATGAATTATGAATAAAAGTATGTAAACAAAAAAAAAACTCCGAGCTTATTAGCCTCAGTGTCTCATCAACTGAAAGTAATTTAGACATAGTTTTTAATTTTACGACTTCTTAACAACAAACAATATTTTTTTATATATTTCTGTGTATTTTTGAGTAATCTTTTGGGAAGTTTTATTGGTGTTTTTTTTCATAATTTTCTGTTCCTTGATGAATTAATGGGATATATTGTATTTCCCATTACCTGCGTAATTTGAAAAAAAAAACTAATGTCAAATATAAATTATTATAAATAATATAGAGGGCAAACCGAAAAAAATTTTGCTCGATATATTTTTACTAATTATAGCAGATTATTTAATAAATGATAGAGTTAGAGCTCCAGCCAAAAGCTCAATTTGTTATTGATTAATGAAAAATGGAAAAGACTTGAAGTAATCCTTCGTATGTGTAATAGTTCATGAGATATTTGAATTTTGAATCCTAAAAAAAATGTTCTCCAAGTATTTTTATAAATAATTGCAAGATATTGAATGAATAATTGAGTTAAAGCTTTGATTGGAAGCTCAATCTGTTCATTGGTTAATGAAGAATAAAAAAGGTCTGTATGTTCTTGTCGTATCTCCAATAGTTCATAAGTTATATTAATTATAAAGATAAAAAACCAGGTGCGAACGGCGAAGTTAAAAAGACGAAAATATTCAAAATTCTGAAAAAAAATTTAAAACAAATTTTACCCAGAAAACGACACATGGTCTTATTGTTTTATTTGGTAAAATAAAAAAAAACGCCAACATTTCTTTCTTTATAACAAATTGTTTATTGAATAAAGATTTTTTTTCAAAATACGAAAGAACAATACAAATAATGATTAAAAAAAAAGATTTCTCAATATTAATATTTTCTTGTTACTTAACAATTGCAATTTTAAGCAATAAAAATCGTTATTTTCATAAATGATTAAGTTTCAAAAAAAAATTGGATTATCTTATAAAGAATTCATTTGTTTATAACAATTATCCAAATAATAGGGGTAAAAAAATTAAAAAATCATATTCATGTAGCTTTTAACAATAAATAAAAAACAATCGGCATATTTTGGAGAAAAAAATTCAACGTTCTATTAATGTTTTTCAATGTCTTACATTGTTAATAAAAATTTGAAAAATCAGATTTTCTCATTTTTCCAACAGAGTTCGTTCTTCAAGCCTATGAAGAATAGTTCCAAAGAAAAAAAAAATTATTTCAACAATTTTATTGTTTTTAGGTTAATGTTCAACTTCTTAAAATTGTTATTAACCGCCAACTCAGTTGCAAAGCAAGCCTCGAAAGTCAGAGACTTGTGAGTTAAGAAGAAGTTAAGTGTCATCTGAAGCACTACTCGGCTGGTAACCGTGGGCAGTCCGAAGGATTGATATCTAGGTACCAAGAATGTTCAGTTAGTCATCAACCTCCTCCCTCTCAACAAAACTATAGAAATGAATTTTTATTCCATTAGCCGTGCCGAGATTCGAACTCGGACCATCTGGACATCAACCAGCGCCTCTTTGCTCATGACCACCAGCCCATTTAGGAATCGTTAATTAATAAAAGCATAACTAATAGAAACATTGCGGTAATTTTTTTCTGCTGACCGATTATTGTTTATTCATGTATTCAGAAAATACCTGAATTTTTTCATTCCATAATATTAATATTTAATTGGTTATTTTTTTTTGTTTAAGCGTCCAATCCGGACAACGCGCGCGTGAACGGAACCGTTTTCACCCGTATTGTCACCGCTCAATTAAACTTATTAATATTGGTGGTACAGTTCTGGAAAAACTTTTTTTAGGAAATTTCCTGCTCTCGTTGGATCTCATTTCCGATTTTGGATATCTGCGATGGTTTTTGAGATATTTGCGAAAAAGCAAACCCCTCTTTTTTGGAAATTTTTTGAGTGAGGTGTCATTCGATTCGTGGAGGCATTTAGAAAAAAGTTAAAAAAACTCCCGTTTACAAAAATTGCAAAAGTTATAAACAATTTAATAAAAAAAGAGGGGTTTGCTTTTTCGCGAAAATCTCAAAAACCATCGCAGATATCCAAAATCGGAAATAAGATCCAACGAGAGCAGGAAATTTCCTAAAAAAAGTTTTTCCAGAACTGTACCACCAATATTAATAAGTTTAATTGAGCGGTGACAATACGGGTTCGGTTCACGCGCGCGTTATCCGGATTGGACGCTTAAACAAAAAAAAATAACCAATTAAATATGAATATTATGGAATGAAAAAATTCAGGTATTTTCTGAATACATGAATAAACAATAATCGGTCAGCAGAAAAAAATTACCGCAATGTTTCTATTAGTTACGCTTTTATTAATTAACGATTCCTAAATGGGCTGGTGGTCATGAGCAAAGAGGCGCTGGTTGATGTCCAGATGGTCCGAGTTCGAATCTCGGCACGGCTAATGGAATAAAAAATCATTTCTATAGTTTTGTTGAGAGGGAGGAGGTTGATGACTAACTGAACATTCTTGGTACCTAGATATCAATCCTTCGGACTGCCCACGGTTACCAGCCGAGTAGTGCTTCAGATGACACTTAACTTCTTCTTAACTCACAAGTCTCTGACTTTCGAGGCTTGCTTTGCAACTGAGTTGGCGGTTAAAAACAATTTTAAGGAGTTGAACCTAACCTAAAAATTAATTAACCTAACCGATTTTGGATATCTGCGATGGTTTTTGAGATATTTGCGAAAAAGCAAACCCCTCTTTTTTTTATTAAATTGTTTATAACTTTTGCAATTTTTGTAAACGGGAGTTTTTTTAACTTTTTTCTAAATGCCTTCACGAATCGAATGACACCTCACTCAAAAATTTTCCGTTTCCATAGAAAAATAAAGGTCCAAAAAGCACTTGTTGACCAGACTGATACTTCTTTTTGTGAAGAAGAATGTACGGATTCTTTTTTTAAGAGACGGAATGTCATTTCAATGTGGCCGAATGTATATCATTGATTTTCATCATTTTGTTTTCAACATTCTTTACATTTATTTAAAAAAAGCTCTGATGATGGCTAATACCCAGCTTTGGCAATGAAACTTTGTACATTCTGAATACATTTTCCTTGCTATTTTTTAGTTTCCAAATGAAAAAAATGGATAGAAATTGCGCTGGAAAATCATAAACAGTCGGGGAGCAATTTATGAAAAAAATATTCGGATTGAACGTCCACCTTTATCAGGAGCTAAATATTATAAAAATATTTTTTTTTATAGCATTGATGCTATTAATAATTCCAACTATGAATTCGTGTATGTTGATGTGGGAAAGTAAGTACGATTATCTATGGTGGATCTAATTGGCAACAAAGTTTTACGAATTATCAGTAGAGGATGATTTACAATTCCTTAACAGAGATGAAAACGATGAAAATTGAATTTTATATCAACTGGGGACGAGGCGTTTGCACTCTTACTTCAAAACCGTTTTCACAGAAAGAATTGACGAATAAAAGGAGTATTTATAATGTATGCATTTTCCTGTGTAGAAATGTGATTGAAAATGCTTCCGATCTGATGGCGTCTAGGTTGAAAATTCTACATAAAAAATATCAATTTTACTATAGGTTGGTCAGTTTCTCAGCGTCTACAATAGACATTACAATGTTTACATACTGTTATTTTCCATATGCCGATCTCAATGTTTTCACTTTGAAGTTTTATGCTTTGATAGAGGTAGATTGGCAGATAGCCAATCTACGTTCTTTCTTATCTCTTCTTCTGTTATAGCTTCGTCAATTCTTTTCACATGTATGACCTTTCAATCGAGAAGAAGAGAGGTTTTTGTTTTCGGGACTTTCGCCTCGATTTCAGTCTTCAGAATTCCAGCGTTGTCTGTGTCATTTCGAATTGTGAGAAGTTGGTCCCCTTTTTTATCTTGATGACGTCATTGGCATCTATCCCCATCTCATTTGGATTGATAGTGCGTCTCACTGATTTAAGTAGGTCTGCATAGGACTGGCCCTTGGTTTTGATGAGAATTGCCACATATTTGTGTGGTGAATTTACCAGTTGCAGTTTTTTGTTTTCACCATCGCTTGACTGAAAATATGTATTTCAGTACAGAACTAGTCCTCTAATTCCTTCTATTTCGGGTACAGCTAGGTTTGTTTTCTTGTTTTCTAGCATATGCTTTCTAACTCCTTCCATTGCCTGGTAGACAATATTATCATTTGGTTCCTGATTACATCCGTTTGTTATCAGTAGATATGTTTGATCGTGAATTTTTTTAAGTAGATTGGAGAAGTGATGCACATAACAGCTTTGTACCACATCAGCCTAATCCAACAAATACCGTCCCATTGGAAGCAACAAATAATCGACAAAAAGTACTTGGAAAATTTTAATGGGGTTGAAAAAGTACAGTGGCAGCCACAAGGCTTATTTTCATTTGAATGATAAATTAATTTATTGGTCTGTTTTCTTGTGATCCAAGATCTTCATTTTTTGGTACTTGCTGTGCAGAATATTCATCCACATTAAAAATGTTGTCTTGGTCTGTGGTAAATGAGAGTAATTCGTAATACCTATTGAAAAATTTGTATAACATTTAATGTTTGTGTAGAATACATTTTGAACTGACAATTGTCACTTCGAATTGACAATTGTCACTTCAAAGTGGCAATTGTTAGCAAAAAAGGATATTTATTGCCAACTGCAATACAATAATATTGTTTTTCAGTCAATTTACGCGTATACTGTTGTGATGAGATTCAAATGCCAACTGCATTGCAATAATATTGTTTTTCAGTCAATTTACACGTGTGCTGCTGTGATGACATTCATAATGAAAATAATGGGATTTTAACTTATTAGGAAAGTAATATTTCCTTTTTAGAAAACTCTTTATTTTCCATCTATGAAACAATACTCTACTATTTTTCATTATTTTCTATAACAACGAACTTTACTGAAATATACAAAATGTTTCGCATAGAGGTTATAATTATTTTTATTCTCGACACCTTCTGCTTATAATGAATTACTGAATGAATCAAATCTTGGAAACTAAAGAATTTTTGAGTTTTTTGAACTTGCAATATGGAAGGGGTTTTGTGAAAATGTCTGCCACTTGATCATCAGAGCAACAATACTGGATATCGATGACTCCTTCATTCACCTTTTCATTGATAAAATGATAGCGAACATCAATATGTTTGCTACTTTGATTAAAATGCCCATTTCGTATTAATTTCATGGTGCTTTGATTGTCGATATTCAGCTTGATGGTCACATTTCGATTTGTAAGCTCGTAAATGGGTGATTTTAAAGAAATTAACTCCTTAGTGCAATCTGCAGCGGCAATATACTCTGCCTCGGTACTAGATAAGACCACAATCGGTTGTTTCCTGGAACACCAGTATACAGGTCCAATCTGAGTCACATTATGCTACCATTGAGTTTCTTGAGTATCGAATTCCATAATCTTGGGAGATATTTCAGTATCCTTTTTACGTTAAACACACTTCAAAGTGTGTCACTTCAAAGTGATAATTGTCACTTCAAAGTGACAATTGTCAGATTAAAGTGACAATTGTCATTTCAAAGTGAAAATTGTCAGTTCAACGTGACAATTGTCAGTTCAAAGTGGCAATTCCAAATGTTATTGAAAAATATTTTGTTGTTGGCCTTTCTACGCCTTCGTATTTTTATGCAAGTAGCACCGATCCCTATTAGCGCGTTAACGGTTTTTCATTGAACCATGTAATAAATGTGGCAAAAGGTTTCTCATACAGTTTCCTGCTCTTTTCCAGTACTAAACTTAAAGATGTACTTTTTGCAGTTTCTGCCACTTGTATAGGGGTCAACTTAAATCTTCGTAGACAAACATTTATTCAACTTTTCATAACATATTTAGCAATATTGAAAAGATAAACATTCCCAATAGAATAATGAAATGAAAACAATCTAACGATAAAAACGAAGTATTCTTTTGTTATATCAAAGGAAAATCACTACTTCCTTTCAACACGAGGGAAGTTGAACTACATCTGATAAATATTGTAAAAGAACCATAACTCAAAGGAAACAATCTGTAATCGAAAATGTCCATTTTTATTGGAAGAGTTATTCGATTTTTTATGTTTTTGTTAGTTCAATTGGGTACACACATCTAGATGAATATGGCAATGAAGAATACTCTCCAGAAATCATTGTAACATGTATACAAGACTGGCATCGCATTCACTAGTTCTTCAATCTATATTGACGAAATTATCGAATTTGATATAATGGTAGATATCTAAAACATGATATCTCAATTTGAATATTCAATTTCATGTATGTTTGGTTTCCTATACTTAAATCGTTCATTAATGAACGAAATATTGATTAATATAGGTATTGATAAATGTATACATTTATCAAACTCATAAACACAGTCAACGAACAAAAATATCCTAAAAGGAAGAGATAGACGATCCAGTAACGTGCATAACTTTCAAAAGAAGATAAGTAAGAGGTTAGCGACCATTTTCGAATGATTATTATGAATTGGTATTAAGACCAATTCTTATTATTTCACAAATTTAGAAATTGTTCCTTTGATTATGAGATGAACCGTTATTTCAAGAGCTCATCGAGTCCGGCATTTTCACAATATGGTCTTGTAAAACAGATGCACATTTTCTGCGATGATTTCGACGTCTTGCATTCGAGAGTGCGAAAAGCCCCCAGCACTTTCACACCCCTCATCTCTCACCTATATTTCACGTGCACCGCAATTCTCTAATTACTACACGTTCAGTACGAAATATGAGGCATAAATAACAGGCACAAATGCTCACTGTCCGATTTATGTTCTGCTACGGTTGCATTGCCTCACTGCCTGCCACCAAGTGGTCTACAAACAACAGTTTTTAGGCACTAATTGTTAACACCCTGCCATATATCACATTAAACATGGTGGAAAGGGATACCACGCAGAATACTCATCTGAAATTGCTCCGGAACATCGAAAAAATTCCTCAGAGACGCAACGATTATGAGCAATAAATTCTATTGCATATAGCGCTGGGTATTTGCTACACACGTATTCCAGTCAATATGTTGGTTTTTACCTTGCAAAAAGTCAGGGAATACTTATGCGTTTTTTGAGTGTGACTTACTAATTGACATTCTGATATTCCGACTCCTCTGCCCTATTAGAAAAATGGAGCAAAAATTCAATTTTTTGCAAGCTACCAAGGAATACAAACATAAATAAACAGTAGTGGGGACTGTTGTACCTTGGATCACAATTTACTTTTATATATTTTACAAGCCATTATTTTCACATACTATGATTTTTTGTTAATTTAAATACCAAGCATCTACAGTTTATTATTATTTCATTGTTAAAATGATTCCAGCATAATAAAGCGAAACACAAATGACATGATGCAAAAACGTCTCTCCTGCATTTTTCCTAATAGCAGTTTTGGTCCAACTTAAGATCTTTATTTTCTCTGTTTCCTTCAATGTTATGTTCCTTTATCATAATCGCCGAATCTGATTCTCGTCCATCTCGCTGATGAATGGTACATATTTCATTATTTCCATCAATGTGCTTCTGACATAACCAAAAACTGCAACTGCAAAATTGCTTTTCCATTCCTTGTACAATGCTTCATTCCATAAGCCAGTGTAATTTCGATCTCTATCAGAATCATCATTGTTATAGATATTATCAAAAGTTGTAGCTATCACTGGTTTGACTATCCATTACATTATCTGTAAGAAAGCCACCACATTTCTTTTTCCAACTTTCCACATCTACTAAGAATTGCGTTTTTGTCAAGAGCCGACGTGGGTAGTGCCCAGTTGACAAAAGAACAAAAAATTTGTAAGTTGAATTTTGCATATTTCAAAATAGGGCAAATATGCATCATTGCAAATGAATTAGCTGGCAAGCTTGGTACCTTCGTCAACAATTTTTTTTTAATATACCATTGCTTATGGGCGTATTTTATATTCGCTGGTTTGCTTCGAAATATTTTATTCGTTTTGAATATAAGCCTAAATTAAAAAATAACATAACATCTGAACTATCTGGAGTTGATTTACGCCACTTTGAGAACATATAAATTAGCTTCGGAGCAATATGTTACCCCAAAAAAACCATTTACGCCTTTTTCCTATATACGCTACTTTGTAAATTCACCGACCATATAAACTACCATTAATATTTGGAACAGACACAGAACAAACTCATTTTTTATTCTAGTATTTTTGGGCCCTCTAATTTGAATATAATCGATTCCTATGAAATTCTCAAATTGGATTTTTTTACGATTACACTACATTCTTTGAAGGGCGGTTAGTACCTACTTGTATGAGTGACCGCGACTGACAGTGGAAACTCGCTATAAAAACCTATACAGCTGAAACGTAGTAGTATATCACAGCTCGGAAGCAGTATATCAATGAATACAAGATACAGCGAGAGGTAATGGATGTTGAGCTCGTCAAAAATCCCTTCTGTCGGGAAACACCGGCGTTTCGACAGACATGTTGGCCGGCATTTAATGAAAACGTATAAAAACATATCTCCTCAAATGTTAGTCATACAATTTCTCAAACTCTCTATATGGAACTCAATACTTTCGAACAAATAGTGACCCAGATATAAAGAAGGAAATAGGAATACTTTTTTAGTTCATCAATTTTTTAAATTATTTTTGAGGATTATAATAAATATTTGCTTTTCTTTCATTTCCACAACACTAATGAAATAAGAGTGAGGATGCTCCAATGATATTTATGTAAATTATAATTTTCAAATAATTCATAAATATCTATAGGTGTACCATTTTTTGAACTAGCAGAACTAACGTTAGCAACCAAGTGTTTTCCATTATAGGCCCAATTAGAAGTGAATTAAAATTTTATAACCACCTATAATCCTAACAATTTTGATATGTTATATATGATGTTTTTGTTCTCTGCATTACTGATTTTCCAGAAAGCAAAACCCAACGATGATGCATGAGCAATCATTTCGAGGAAATCGTAACTTAAGAAATATAGATTTCCAGTCGAAAAATTACTATCCATCAAAACGAAGCGTTCATTGCCAACCGTTAATTTCAGACAATGGATAATACGTCATTGCACCAAAAGACATAAATTGCTGAATTATTTTCCAACGTCGTTATAAATCAAGAAAAGGTATCATAAACTCTTCGCCCAATTATTATCAATAAGCAATCCACGGCCCAGTGGCTCCCCAATGCTTTGATTTTGTGTGATTATTGAAGGTAAAATGTTCACTCCATTGGAGATGGCGCTAAACATATTTCATTCATAGTTCATTAATAGACTTATGATGATATATATGTAACTACATGCGTGCTCTTCGGAGTGTGTTCGTTGGTAGACACGCACCACCAAGATACGTTCATCCAGTATCTAGTAAAGTACCGAGGATGGATGATTGTGAATTACAAATATCAATTCTTAATGGATAAATGTACCTTCAAAAGTACAACTGTCATAAGAACTGAAGTGGTGAAGCACTTGAAGAAGGCTGTCGAGCAAAGAGATCAAATCTAGGCCACAGTTTATAGCTAAAGAATCAGTTCGCTCACTTGGCGTCGGCACTTTGATCTTTATGTTCCCGTTTGTACACTGCGCAACTCTGATTTGTATCCCTCGCGCATACCGCGTGTTACTGTGTTACTGATACGGACATTTTTCCGATACTTCGAAGAGCGATAATCGCGTACAGTCTTCTGCGCAACCTGAATTGTTTCCCTGGAGTAGATGTTACCTCGGAACATGCATGTATGCCAAGTGAGCTAACTGCTTCTTTAGCTTTAAACTTTGTCTAGGCTATGTGGAATCGGGGGCGCAATTTACATAGAACGGGTGCGTGGTGTTGGCTTGGGATACAAGCGCCTGGCGGGAGCACATTTTCGAAGGCCTTAAAACGGGGAGGCGTGATTTAAAATTGCGGGATTTTTCAAATCTAACAGCCAGATCTAAGAGAAGGTTCTAATTGCAGTCGACGTTCTTCGATATAGTTAAATTAACACAAATCTTAAGCCTTCGGAAATGTGCGCCTGCTGGGCGCTTTAGCTTGGGACTAGAGTGGTGCAGCCGTGGAAACATACCGACGTTTGTCATTTGTCAGTGTGAAACGGAGTGAAAATGCTCTCGAACGGAGAAGATGAGCAGAATATGTTGGACCCTGCGAACATACCAAAGGAAAGGGGATACCGGGTACATCCTTCATGGTTAGATAAAGGAAAAACTAGTGGTTTGTTCAACGTTATGCGGAAGCTCAACATGTACCCTGAACGTTTTCAAAGTCATACAGTTGCACTTCTCCGCAAAACTCTATTTTACGTTGGAAATCGTCACGCATTTCATGCTAAAGACGTTAAACAAACACTGATTACAGACTTTCGTATGGCATGTGTCACTCGTGTAGGCTCCTCATAGCGTTGAAGTGACGTAGCTGGTGGCGGAAGTCATCACGCCAGTGGCACGTCACTTCTATCTGTATTGCCCCATAGGCTAACGTGCAGGTGGCACATGACCGTACCACGCCAGTATCACACCACCACCCCGCACCCGTTCTATGTGAATTGCGTCTGAGATGTCTTTTAGGAAGCGAGAAGCAATTTTAAAGGAGGACTACGGCCAGCAGGCAAATATTCTTTTCATAAGTTACCTCTTAAGAGCGACATATTGCCTAGTATACTGAGCTGTGAGACAAATTTAATCCCTCGGGACGTCGGGTCGGAGCAACTTCCGGAGATCAATTTTCCTAGCAGATGCCAGCCCACAGTTTGGCGTGGCCTTTTGTTGAATATGTCATATTCTAGACGGTTGATGTGTTCGAGAAATCATGTTACCCAGCTTTCAGACCTATCAGTCACAGATATTTTCCATTGAAGGCTATGGGAATAACTGATAGAATGTCGATTAAAATGGTCCCTTAGATGATGGTGTATATTGTTCAAATAGATTGTTGTCGATATGGCTCTTCAGCCTCTGGGTACCTTGATCAATGAGATTTTTTGTACATTACCCTTCATCTATTCAAAACCCGGTATTGTGAAACTGCGAAGTCTATTAGTTTCATAGGAGCTAAGTTCCTGATATCTGAGAGCATCAATGAAACCCTTCCGAAGAACTTCAGCCTTCTGCAATACAGCTCTTGGCAGTCGCAAAAGAGGTGTTCTGCAGTTTCAGCTTAATTATCGCAGAAGCAGGACAGTTTTCTGGCTGATCTATCCATTTTTGTGGACAGTGTCCAGCGAATAGTTCCGTTGCCAGTATCAAGCCTTTCTTGTCCAACTTGAGACGCTGTTTAGGGTTTAGCTTTCTTTGGTGATGAACTCCGAAGACTTTTTGCTTGTCTTTGTTCTGGAACCTTATTCCATAGGGTTTTGATTTGGTCAGCTTTCCAGCGCCCACACTCTCCCTCAACGTGGGTTTCAGAAAGACCACAGGAGGTGGTCCAGGAACTTGAGTGTTTTCCCCTTCCTTGGCAAGGCTGTCTGCTTCCTCATTGCATTTGATTCCCTTGTGACCTGGTACCCACATCAGAGTCTCAGGGAAAGGTTGCCCAAGTCAGTCTTGACTCATAAGTGTGTAACTTTAGAGCTTTTAGTGATGCTTGGCTATCTGACAGGATATGGATTTATGCTTTCCTGCAGCCTCTTGCAAAGCAATCTCGAGCGCAAATTCCTATAGCATGGATTTCTGCTTGAAAAATTGTTGAGACTTTGCCTGAGGGTATTGAGAGTCCAAAACTAGGACCCGTTATTCCCACTCCAGCCCTTTCCATTCGCACACCAAACTGATGCATCCCTTTCTAGTTGAGGTCTAATGGTTTCTACCTGGATTCCAATCAGATTTCCAGCTTTCAAGTTTAATGTCTGGTGCAGTTTGAAGGTACTTATTGCCGCTTCCTTCATTGCACACAAATGCAGTAGCGGAAGGTTCAGCATGACCTCTAATGGTGCAGTGGGTCATGTGAAGATGGCCCCTGTGATTCCCAGACAAGCTAACTTCTGCACTTTTCACAACTTCATATGTGCCGAGTACTGTTGAATTTGTAGCCACCATACCCTTGATGCATAGGTGAACATGGGTTTGATGATCGTTTGGTATGACCATTTATGATTTTTGGCCTCAAACCCCATATCTTGCCAAATACTCTGCGGCACGTCCAGGTTGCCGCTGTAACCCTGGAAAGAATGAAATTGATGTGATTGTCATATGTTAGTCTTCGGTCTATGATAACGCTCAAATTGACTCCTTTGCCGAGTTCAACTCTGAAGGGTACTTGACGTGAAAGTTGCCTGCCAAAAATCAAGAGCAGATGTCATCTGCAAGGATCTGTAAGTGAAGGGAATATATATCTGATGACGCATACGCTTGCAAAGAGCGTGTCCCAGTGACATGTTTTTACCCAGTTTCACGAAATTTTTTTTTTCGATTCTGCTAACTATAGACTTGAGACGTGTTGACCAGGGTATTTATTATTAAACATTTCCTTTTGAGTTCTTGTTTTATTACCGCATCCAATCATAATTAAAATGTCTATTCTTTGAGTTTCGGATAAATGATCCATAGTTAAATCAAATACACACACACAAATATCTTGCAATACACTGACGTGTGTCCGCAACTTATAATTATCAAAATAACAGTAGTCTACTAGATTGACAATACATTATTTATGTGGGTTTGTGAATGATTTTTTGGTGTCTTGAACGACTTTTTCCTGACTTTTAGCAAAACAGATAATTTCTCATGAGGTTATTTAAAATCAAAAGTATATTTCAACAGACCAGACAATATTGCAGATTTAAAAGTTAGCATAACGGAATAAATCAACAACATATCCCCTGAGGTCCTACAAAATGTTGTACGAGAATTCCAAGATCGACTTGCTTATTGTCAAGAAGAGAATGGTGGTCATTTGGAACATTCAATTTAATTGTAAATAAATTGAATAATACTTCCCAAACATTATGTGACATTATTTTATTCATTCTACGTAAAGAATCAAAATTTTAGATTTTCAAAATAAATTTTCACAATTATGATTGCACCAAATTTGGGAAACTTGATATTGCTGAACAGTGAATGAAAATCCCTTTCGAACAAGATGTCACACGAATCCCCCATCTAATTTAAATTTTTGAGGGGTGCTCATAATTCATAGGGGGTGCAAGAAAGGGGTAATATTTTCCTGTAAATTATCAAATCGACAATAGAAATCGACCTGTTTCAGGTTTTTTAAACAAATACATAATATCGCTAAAAATGAATTTAATCCATACCTATGGACCGCACTGTATATGCATATGCATGTGAAAACGGGATAACGGGAATAACAGAAAATGGGATTAGGAGAAAACGGGATAACGGGTTAATGGGAAAACGGGATAACGGAATTACGGGAGCACGGGATAACGGGATAACGGGAAAACGGGATAACGGCAAAACACGATAACGGGATGACGGAAAAATGGGATAACGGGAAGCGGGCAGAGTCAAAAACATAACCAAGATGGAACAACACAAAGAAAAACATGGGAAAAAATAAATTCTACGCGGAAGAGAGTTTTCAGGAAAGATTTTTTACGGAATACATAAATTTGGACAGGACAACGTCTGTCGGGTCTGCTAGTTTTTACATAAAATAATATTTTTTATGTAAATGACTTGACAACAGCGTTATCACTGTTGCCTCGAATCATAATCACGTTTTTTCAACGAACAATGTGGAAAGATTTTCACAAAAGAATATTCTGATAATAAAGAATACGATCTGAATATGGGGTGAGTGGAACGGGCTGATCAGAATATAATTCACTATAACACTCAGGGGTTGAAAGTGATATTTGCCATTGTTTCGTCATAGCAATTCAAAACGATTGGTTGGGAAAAAGGATCACCGGGGGTTTAGGAGCTTATAAAAAATAAAACCACCATATTTTCCAAATAACCTTGAGTTATTTGAATCGACATGTGAATTATTTGCACTAGAAGAAAAATCTGTGGAGGATTGCATTTCACTGCTTTCTGCATATTACAATAGTTATTTTGCACACATAATTATTGTACCTGAATAGTTTCCAAACGAAACATCTACTTATTTGAATATTATAATAATGAGTGATATGGAGTTAATATTTCGAATCTCAGAATGGTGAAAGTACATCAACTAATTTAACATACCTTTTGTAGGTTGACATAAAATAATCGATACAGATGATCATCCATGATTGACTATTCATTTCTGAGACTTTTGCCCTTTTCTTGAACTGCCAGTGTTATAGGTCTGTTTTGCATAATCGAACCATTCAGAAAGACATTCCGCTCAAAAATACGATAATTGCGCCCGAAATATACGGCGAAATTTTCAGTTCGGAGCTCCTTACCTAAAAGAAAACATAGTCGAGTCGTTAAGAAAACGATATGTGTGACAAACATCAGTCAGTTATATTATACTATAAGGCTTCCACACTACATTAACATTTTATTTATATCTGGAGTGGTGCTGATATCATTATCATCATGTGTTGCCTGCCCCCTCGAAAACATACCAAAACTGGTTTGAAATATTGATGTCTGTATCATCCAGTGATGTAGATTTTTCTCATAAAATTATTTAATATTAGTGTCAGTTACTTATTGCCACTATCAATACAAAACCAAACACAATAAACAAGTAAGAAGGATAAACCAAAAACGTTTGAGGAATACATGCAAAAAAAACTACCACAGCAAATTTGGAAATACATTTTCCTTTGAACAAACTCTTTACTAATGCAAAACTGTATTCTGAATTCAAGGGTGGTGTTTCTTATTCTTTAAATCGATCAGGTATAAATACAAAAATGTTTAATATTTAAGTAGGAGAAATGCTTTAACCAATTATTATTTCACTGTTTTGAAAAAATGATTCGATTTGTCCGTAACTTATGGTATTCTGAATTTACCTATCCATTAAAATTTTCAAAGTAGAATTATTTTTAATTCATATTCGACAGATGCCAATTGACAACTGCTAAAATTCTTTGGAGTGGCATATTTGCTACCTTGATACCTAGGGTGTTTGCGAGGGTGAAACAACCAACCAAAATATGTACACCATAACTAATTATTCGCTACTGAACAGCACTTGAAAATACTGAAAATAATTATGAAAGATTGAAAGGGTACTGATAATACCAAAAGTGTATTGAAAATAATAAAATGCTTTAAATTTAAAAGTCTTCAAAAAAATAATTTTGAGGTAATTTCATAAATAATAGCAAAAAAGTTTATAAATAATTAACTCAATTAATTTATTGTTCAACGGAGAATAACAAAGAAAAGAAGAATTTTAGTCGAATCTTCAATAGTTTAAATAGTTTATAAGTTATTTCAATTACAATAATGGAAAACTAAAAGGTAACGACAAGCTTAAGAACACGAAAATATTGAAAATTATATAAAAAATATAAAACCATTTTTTTCATCACAAAGTCATAGATGGTTGTTATTTTTTTTAGTATCTGGAAAAAAATATTGCGCAGAAATCCAATTGTTTATTGAATAAGCAATTAAAAAATAAATCGAAAACTTTGAGCAATAGAAATAATGATTTAAAAAAAAGGAACGGTCTCTTAATATTGATACAGTAAAGCTCGTTAAAAAAGAATTAAAACATGTTTCATTTACCTGCCGGACTTTTTCATTTGGTACGTTATAACCGTGAGTTCGTAATAAGCGTGAGTTTTACTGTATATAGCAGTAAAAATATTGTTAATTCATAAATGCGTTTTCAAGCAATAACATTTTTTTTAGGAAACAATTTTTTTCTTAAAAATCATCATTTTCATCAATGATTAGATTCCCTAAAGGAATTTGATTTCCTCGTAAACAATGCATTTGTTTATAATTATTCAAACAATGGGAGTAAAAAATTCAAAAAAATTATATTCTTGTTGTTTTTAAGAATGAAAAATGTAATGATCAGGATATTTAGAAAAATTATAACTTTATTTTTTGATGCCTTCAGTTGTAAATAAAAAAGTGAATAATCTTTTTTTTTATTATTCCAACGGCGATCTTTTTCAAAGTCAAAAGAATAGATTCAAGAAATGGAAAAAATCTCAGGTTTTTAGTTTGAAAATTATGTTAATTTCCAACTTTTAAAAGTATCTTAATTAAGTAAAGCACAACTAATGGAAAAATTGCTGATTTTTTTTCCGACGAACTATTGTTTATTCATGTATCCATATGGTATATTAATTTTTTTCAAATTCAATGGGTTACAAATTTTTGTTTTGTTTTTGTGGACGAATCGTGCGGTGCGCGCGGAAGACACATCACCCGTTTTTAGCCCTATTTTGATCTTGCATTAAAATTATAAATATTGGTAGTAGAATTCCTGGAGGTGATACTTTTTTTTAATTGATTTTAAGGGTCTTTTTTCGATTTCAGATATCTGCAATAGTTTTTGAGCTATTCGCGAAAAACAAATCTCCCTCTTTTTGACTAAATTGTTTAAAACTTTTGCAATTTTTTTCAAAAAGTTTCTAGTTGCATTCACGAATCGAATCGACACCTTGATCATAATTTTTGATGAAGGCAAAGAATTCGAAAAAATGGCACATGTTGCTAAGACTATGTATCAATGAAGCAAATATTTTCCTCCATCTGTCAAATATAAATCGAAAATAAATCGATATTTCAAGCGAGGGGCCAACCCACAATACGATAAGCTACCTCAAACCATTATTAAAGGTAATGGAGGAAATAAAGAACTTATAATTTTTTGAAATGTTTTATTTTACAAAACGAATAACAGTAAAGTAAATTAATTTTGGAATCATGAAAATATTATATAATATCTCAGTATTAAACTTAAATTGAAACAAAACAAAAATTAATATATTTGAGAAGATTATAGGAACAGTGAGCAACATACACTTGTTATTCATTCAACTCATTCTACGATCATTTTGTTGATTCCAGTGGTAAGATCCAAATGGGAAAATACTTCTGCATCAATATATGTCTGGTAGTATTTCAATCTTCAGATTCAACTATGTCAGTACCACATTGGTCAATTATAGATGCTTGTACAGCTATCCTATGATCGATATCCTAGAAGTAAAATATACCTCTATCATATGCTGAGAGATAAAAAACATATTACAAACATTGGAAGTATTATATTTTCAACTTCAGCTTGATGTTATACAATTACTTTTCTGGGATTAATCAGTGACTCAGGATTTCGACATATAACTTTTGCAGGGTTTTTCTTCGAACATAGTTGTGTGAATTATTATTTCACTATTTGTGAACCTACTCACCAGTAAAATGATGTTATAAACTCGAGCATTTTGAGTTTGATTGATTTAATCTATTTCTATTGCAATAAGATTCGATTTATGTCTGTGATGTATTTCACCAGTTAGAAAGAAGTTATGAAAAAACTCAGATGTTGCGTAGAGTCCGGTCAATATAGACATTTAAAATAACAAAAATTCCTGGGGAGCCAAATATTGGTGGAGAGCTGGGGTTTACCATTACAAATGGAGTTTTAAAAATCCCCATCGATCCTATGTGTGCTACAAAAGTTATTCGGGGTCAAAGGTCAAAATTTGTGTTTTTTTTAGATTTTTCTCGAAAATGGTAAGTTTTATCAAAAAAAAAACTCCAAACCAAAGTGGTTGACCTCAAATTCTCTACAAAAATGGTCTCCATGATTTTTTTCCTAAGAGTTACCATTCCTGAGATATCGCGATTCTAAGAGTCACATTATACATGATATGCACACATTTCCACGCTACCTGTGAGGTAGTGTACTCGGCGCGTTTTTTTTACCGTGGTTTCCCCTGTAGGCCTACTCCACTAAGTGTCATGACAATTTGAGGATAATTTAAGGGAACAATACCGTCAAGTTCTAGATATCACCTTATTATTGATATTGCTATTGATTATTGGGTTAACTATTGTTTTGATTTCTTTAGATATTTTAATCAGGTTCATACTCTTGAAAGTCTACTTCAACAGTCATGTCTTCTTCGATTTCTTCTACTCCCTCTTCCTCTTGCTGGATGTCCATAAATTGTTCAAATGTGGCTGAGTCATTGGTCTCTTCATTAAAATCACAGGAATCTTCCTCTATTGTACTCAGCTGGACTTTTGAGCAAGACTGACCTTGGCAATTGGTACACGCTGGAGAACATAGCAACCCGACTTTTTTACAGCTACATTTGGCACTACAACCTTTTTTGCAATTGCAAAAAAAAGTGTTGAGGAGTTTTTCTGGAGCAGGTGGGGGTAGAGTTTGAATGGGTTCCAGAGTATTATCTATCAATTTCCAACCCCAGTCTTCTGGGTTCAGTTGATTGCCTAGCCATGTTTGAACTTGATAGGATACTCGATACAAGTGTTGAATAGCAGATGCCGATGTTGGAGGAAGACATGATAGTTGTACTTGTTTCTTGTATCGCGTATTTTTTACAGAAGTTAAGTATCGGTATTTATCAATGCAAGTAATTTTTTTTGGAGCTCCATAAACCGCAAGAAGAAAGCGAATTCCTTCCGTAATTATTGTTTGAGGTGTGGAATCAATTTCTGTAAATACTTCAGCGCAGTCAGTCAAATCTTTTTTTTCGAATAATTTAAATACTGACGTTTTGCCCGTTCTGTACATTGCTGACGAAGTGTCGCAGCCGGTTATCGCATGTAAAAATAAAATATAGTTTTGGAATTTGGGATAAGCAGATAAACTTTTTGGAGAATATATTTCTGTTCGCTGTTGAGCCCTTCCAGGTTTCAGAAAATAAATAATTTTATCCATTGGAGTCCTTGCAGTAAGTAGTACTAAGAAATCAACATCTTCACCAACTACAATTGTTGTGTTTGTTGCATTTAATTTATCTTGGTAATTGTCAATAAAACAAATAAATGTTAATTTTCCAGGCTTCTCTGTAATAATAATTCTACTGCCATACTTCAATTGTATTTTTATAGTTCTGTCATCTAAAGCTCCATCTTGACAAACATCCTTCAATTCATCCAACGGAAACTGGCAATCATCACTCGTTTCTATGAATTGAAAAATTTTCTCCATCGCAGAGTTCACAGTTTCATCTTGTGGACGGCCAATTTTACCACCAGTATTAGGTTTTAAGAAAGATTTGTAACATCTGTCATGGTATTTTGCATCAGCAGCGACTAAATCATACTCAAAATTCAAGAACAGCCTTCGACACATCATCAGAACGATCTTTAGCAAATTTCAACAGGGATTCTTTGAATTTTAGTGTAGTCACGTTATAATTTTTTTTTCGACGATGCTGTGCTTTCTTTTTCTCAGTTTCTTCATTGGCTTCATTGCCACAAAATAAACAGTATTTTTTAAAACAAAAATTTGATTCACTTACTCGCGTTCTAGTACGAGGTGGACTTATTTTTGAAGTACTAGCCTGTTCCTCCTCACGTTGTCTTTTTACTGCAGCGATTGAAGTTTTCCGAGTGTATGATTTTCTGCAATCCACGTGTATTGTAACGGATTTTGGAGTTCTTAAATACTCAGTAAACTTATCACCTCTCGCGATACCCTCGATTAAAGTTGGCAGTCCACGATCAACCACAACTGTTTCATCTTCAGTTAAAAGTTTATTGCAAATAAAGCAAAACTGAGACATTTTTTCGAGCTATAAAATAGCACAAATAACCTAAATGGTAGACGCTTGTAATAAGTACGTATATTCATTTGAACTGAACCTTTAGCGCTAAAAGAAACAGGTATATGAACGAGACCTACGGACAATAGAATAGCCAGATGTTTTTCAAGGCCACGTGGGTAGAGGGGATTCAGTTAGGGACTGACTATCTTTTGAATAAATGTTCTCAGAATAGTATGATATATATAAAAGAGACACAAATAGGTATTTATACTTATCTTAAGTGCCTGATTATGTATATACGTGGCTTATATGTGCATATAATGTGACTCTTAGAATCACGATATCTCAGGAATGGTAACTCTTAGGAAAAAATCATAGGAATTATTTTTGTAGAGAATTTTGGGATCTACAACTTTGTTTTTTTCTGATAAAACTCACCGTTTTCGAGAAAAATTAAAAAAACCTCAAATTTTGACCTTTGACCCTGAATAACTTTTGTAGCACACATAGGATCGATGGGGACTTTCAAAACTCCATTTGTAATGGTAAACCCCAGCTCTCCTCCAATATTTGGTTCTCCGGGAATTTTTGTTAGTTGACCACTATTTTTATGTCTAAATTGACCGGACTAGTAGTTCAATCCGGTATTGAATGTTTCTACCCGGTGTTTTTGCAATAATGAGAACAAGGTGCTATTCCTGGATGTTGCTCAAGCTTTTAATAAAGTTTGGCATTAATGGCTGATGTATAATACCTTTTCTATAATAGCTACCTTTGCTGATGACACTGCACTGATAACAATCGGCAAATCAGTGTTTTGCAGTGGGTCGTGCAAAAAAGCCTTCCATGCCAGCTGTGTGGATATACCCGGCGAGCTACTTTCGCATATGACGTCCGTTCAAGGACTGAGATGGTATTGCTCAACTTACAGAATCAATGAAAGTGAACTCGATGACAGGAAACTGTAAGATATCTTCGATAAGCGTTGTGCTGCATTGTTTGGTGATTTTGCAGCCAAATTTGAAACTCTGACATTCCTACTCCCTCCTCAAGTACCTTATTGCCTATACCTACATTTTCTGATGGAATAATCCATGGATCTATGTAAAAGTAAATTGTGAAACCCAAAAACCCGCAGGAATCCCCTCGTACTAAAAGATGGTGGAATGCAGTCAACCCATTGAAGCATCCAAGCTGGAAAAAGTTGTGCAGGAGAAACTGTCTACTAACTACAATGTGCACATCCTGTAAAGCCTACATCCCCAAATCAGAGTCGTCATATACACGGAAGATTTGGATGAAGCAAGTCTACTGCAGTTCATACAGAAGCAGAATTATGCCATTTTTGAACCACATTCGGACTGTAAAATTATTCGAACCGGAGCAACCAACAAAAATATAGTTATTTAATCAACCAGTGTAATAATGGTGCCGATTAATGATATTGTTCGAGATCATTATTCGCCATTTTAATATACGAGTTGATTACAAAAATTTTCCGTCGACCTCGTTCCTGGGGTCAACGTGAAATTTTCGATATCCATTTCCTTCAACTAGGAGGAAACTCACAATATTTGGATTTGAAAATATATATCTTTGACAGCGCAATGGTAATATGATTTGACATTTGAATAATATTCGAATTCGTGTATGTTTAGTTGCCAATACCACAATGATGCATTAATGGAGAAATTGACCATTTTCAGATTATTAATGGTCGATTTCGGTGCATGTTTGGTTGCATATATCACAATCATGCATTGAAAGATCGATTTCGAGTAGATTAAATAGACTCGATAATACGAGGTCGCCGGAAAAAGCCCTTTATCAAGCCACATTGCAGGTAAATATAACATCTTATCATAAGAAACTGATTGATCAAGGATATATCCGTATTGGATTTGATAGTTGTGCGGTGTTTGATGCCACCCATGTTCCTCGTTATTTCAATTGCAACTCATCCTTCCAAAAGCGAGTATGAATAAAATTTGTTGCCCCATATGCTCTACACCAAACGACCTCAAATCCTACCCGGAAGATATTCCCCATCAATGCATCAACTGCACGACCTCAGCAAAAGCCAGGGATTATGCTACCAGTTAAAAAATTAAAGTGTGACATTTTTGGCACACCTTGTAAATAGCAATCAACTGATAGTCTACTATCTTTCTCTAACATGTCTACTTCTGCTTTGACGCCTGTCTTCTCCGAATTTTATTTATATTATCAAAACATGCGCGGCCTGAGAACTAAAACCACAGATCTTTTAAATTCCAGAACTGCAAGCAATTACCGTTGCATAGCAATCACAGAAACATGGCTAGTGCCAAGTGTGAGTAGTGCTGAATTATTCGATGTAAATCAATTTACAGTTTTTCGTTGCGACCGCGATTTTGCAAATATTGACCGTACTAGAGGTGGAGTTGCATTAGCTATTGTCTCCTTCATAACATCAACCGACCTGAATCTGAAAGCATCATCAGACATCGGAGACTTGCACTTAGTAGATATCTTAGGCATTCAAATAACAATAGGGTTCCAAACATTTTATAGTATTATCTTATATATCCCACCCAGCGGGTGCGTGAAAGCGGCTGAGTAGTGGGGGTAGAGCAGCAGTCGCAGGGAAGCGTATTTATAGTAATACAAGCGCGCTGCTCCCAATATGAATCTGCTGCTCTACCCCAAATCCTGAGCCGCGTTCATGCACTCGCCCGTTTTCTGTCATGTTTGCAAGTATTTCTCACCTATTTCCGAGTATTCAAACGCAAAACGAGATGAAACGTTTCGTAGTACTATACTTCTTCTCTCAAAATCTTTCAGAAAAATTGAAATCGGACCACCTATGGAGCATCCAGGTCTGCTGCAATAAAGTGCGTAAAAAAATTCAGATTGCAATGTTTCCAAAACTAATGATCCGACAGCGCCTCAATTTCTCCCACATAAAGTACATATTAATCACTACTATGACGTGGAAAGCATCTGGATTGTTTCATTAGTTTCCATGTTAGAAGCAAAAAATAAAAGATTTTTTGTATTAAAATGTTTATAACAATTTTAGCAATGACACTTGGCGAGTAGGAAACATAATTGGATATAACTATGGACCGTTTTTAGTACGATGGCGCAGTCAGTTTCCTGGTAGTATTTTTGTCACGAAAAAATCTCTATTGATTGGTCTATAAATCTATTGAAATTTTCACCACAACATGCCATGTACAAGGTACATAACGTGCAAGTATCCCATCGGATCGATATATTCTCCTGCAATATGCCATCCATAAAAAAGCTGACTTTTTCATGACATATTATTTATATTTTTGTCTTAGTCATTAGAACAATATTACTTTTGTATATACGCCTGTTACCCCCACTCTACAATTAGATGTAATCTGATGAGTAGTGTGAATAAAAAAATGTGGCATATACCGAAAGAAAAAATAATTCGTCACAGACTCCATCATTGATCATAAAACATTTAGAGTACTTCCGGTAACTTTGGGAAGAGTTTGGATATGTCCGAAAATGCTCCTGAGCAAAATAGGTATATAGAACTTTCCAGTCTCTCAGAAACGTATTGTTTTTAATTGCCTGAGATTCACAACAAAATAAAACAATTTTATATTTTTCGGTGATTATTCGGGACCCATCTCTGTTCCCCTTTTCAAACCTTTCGATAAATCCAGGAATTATATGTGCTAGAAGAATTATATGGTTTTCTTTTACAAATTTATATTGATTTGATGAAATATTCCTAATTTAAAATCTTTTTTATCACAACACAAAGATAAGAAAATGAAAAAAAAACAGAAGAAAAATATCCTTGAATAGTTTATCTACTAATAAATGAGAATAATGAGAAATACTTTTCTTTCTATAAAGGAAGGTTTTAGCTAAACTATCAAAAATCACCTGTTTGTCGCACAAAAAATCAATATTCAGTCTCACAAATGGCTGTAGTATTTCAGAGTTTGTTATAAGCTGAGAAGAAAACTTTTGTTGTTTACAAGCTTCCTGTACACTATTTCGTCGATTCCTATATGTGTATCTTATATATTTTGTGTTCTCAGTAAGTAATAAAAGTACCTATTCACTTTCAATTAGCGGGTTCAACATCAAATAGTATATGAGACCTAACAGTCATTGAGTGTTATAAAACCTGAAAAATCTTCAATAAAACTGGTTTTTTATTACCGCGTCTTCAAATGAGAGAAGAAGCCGAATATTTAATTGCCGCTTTTATGGCTCTGGTGATGATTAGATAATCGTTCTTTCTATGGTGTTATAAACAACTCAACGTGATGAATGAAGATTTGTTTCAGGTCATGGCGTAGCTCCAAAAATCGACAGATTATGGAATTGTATGAGTAATGTGGGTAATCATAGAAAAGTAGAATAATTCAAATTCCGTTTCAAAGAAAAAGTGGTCAAGTGTCAAGTGTTATTTTATATTGCTACTTCTCTCATTTTCTATGAATTCTTCGATAATGAGGATAAAAATATTCCTGTCGTATTATAATTGACTGTCATCATCACGGTACATTCGAACTTTCACAAAAAATATGTTGATTACTGGACGAGAATATTCCACTATTCATTCATTGTTTTTCCGTAAAAGTTTTCGTTTGAAGAAATTACATTTCCACATAACAAAAAAAAATGAGACATATGACACAATATGGTTGATCACTAGATCAGGTGAGCAGTTACTTTTTAGTGGAAAATAAAGAATTGGGTGGTGGTATTGAATTTTTCTATTCGATTGCTTCACCATGGTTCACGTCAGTGCCGGATTTATATTTTTTATGAGTGTAGGCCACTTTATTTCCGCCGCCCCATGTAGGTAGGTTTATGTATGTATGTATGTATGTAGGTTTCTAAAATACTTAATAACTTTCCATTTGTTTGTATTATGGAAGGCACTGAAGTTAAATAAACGAATGAGTCAGAAAGTTATTAATAAAATTATTAATTAATTAAAGATAATTAGTACTTAATTAAGAAAGAGCGCAAAAAAAAACAAGAATTACAATTTTTTACGGGACTTTCTAATAGCAAAATCATTTATAATATCATCATAGCTTATGGTGTTCATTATCTCTGCTTCTATGTAGAGAATAGCTAAAGAATTCATTTTTTCTTGAGACAATGAAGACCTTTGATAATTTTTCACGAGTTTTAAGCAGGAGAAACTCCTTTCCCCAGAACAATTTGTAGCGGAGTGGAAAGTGCGATGCGGAGAGCTATATCCAAGTTAGGGTAAACATTAGACAGAGATTGATTAGATTAGATTAAACATTAGAAAGAGACGTTGAAAGACTGAGTAGTGAGTTTGATCCAGGCTTCACTGTACACTCTGCAGTTTTAATAGATGAAATGTGACTGTGAAAATGCACACATTCTTGAACCAAATCGTCCTCTAAATCATTGGTATAATATTTCACGAGAGTTCAGTCATTCTTGTTAAAAATGAAAATTTTTCTTTAAAGTTTAAGTAAGCATTATGCCTTCTCTGTATTTCAGCCCTCAGTCTATCAATGATGACCAAAAGGTGTTCACTCTGAAATAATCTCTGGAGCCGGAGGGTATTTCAGGTTCTTCATTCGATGTATCATCCGTCATTTTTTTTCTTTTAGGTTGCCTCTTTATGTTACCTTGATATTGCTTAAGTGTGCTCATCTCAGTTGCTTTTTCTTCGAAATAGTCAGTTTTCTCGCTCTGCTATTGTAAACTCTACTAGAGATCAGATACCGTCAATACATCTACAGATGAGCTCTGAATCTGAACACTCACTTTATTTAACCTTTCCAAAATAGCATTCCAAAATACGACCATGAACGCCGTTTCAAGTTTTTCTAATTTGATGCGAATTCCCTTTGCCTCATTTCGCGGGACGGGTTTTGAATCATTTTTAAAACTGTAATTACTTCATCCCAGGAATCTGTTAGACTTTTACAGGCATCTGCTCTAGCCGACCAACGAGTGAGGTTCACTCTCTTGAGTGTCTTTCCTCTTCCTATCTCATTCATTGATTTTTTCCAACGTTCGGTTGACTTCACGAAGGAAGTATATACGTCCTCTAGCAACATGAAAAAGTGGCAGGCTTCTGTACAAGACTCAGCGGCCGAGGTTCCCACCAAATTCAATGAATGAGCTGCACAAGGAACAAACATAGCAAATGGTGCTTGTTCTTGAATTTCAGCTTGTAAACCGTTGTAAGTCCCTGACATGTTAGAGGCATTATCATAAGATTGACCACGGCGATCTTTGAGATCAATGTTTAACTTTTCCAGCTCTATAGTAATGGCATCAAACATTTCTTGAGCCTCGTGTCCTACAGAAAGTAAGAATTTGAGAAATCTCTCACATGGTTCTTTGTTATCTAAAACATATCGAATCACCAGTGTTAGCTGATCTACATGTGCTACATCCGGTGTAGAATCCACAATCAAAGAAAAGTACTTTGCTTTTTTAATCTCATCACTGATGTATATCAGTACTTTTTCAGCCATTAAATAAATGAATTCGTCGCAGACAGTTTTCGATAGGTAGCTAGTTTTTCCTGATCCCTGTTGTGTTTTGTTAGTAATGGGTCCAACTCTGCTATTAATTCCAGAAGCATAATGTAATTTTCACTGTGCTGGTCACCAAATTTTTCATTACTTCCTCTAAAAGCGAGACCCCTAGAAGCTAATCCTTTTATTACAGCAACAACCCTCATTAAAATGTTCTTCCAGTAAGAAATTCCTTCGTTAAATTGGGCAGTTAAAGAAGATCGGATATTGCCGTGAATCATACCTCTAGCTCTTAATGCGAGAATGCAGGATTTATGATTTAGAGAGTTTTCGTCAAACTGTGTCCTGTTCTCAATAGATCCAAAGGCCAAACAGGGTCTGCAGAATACCGAGCCTTTGCTTTCCGAATACACGAGCCAATTCCTTCCTTTAACTTCATTATTCTTCATTTTTCTGTAAAATATATTTTTTGGTCAATAACGGCGATGATCGGAATACACTCTCCCACTTTTTGTGACATCACAGGATTTGTTTTGTTCGAAACCATCTCTTGCAATAATATATCTCGTTAAATCGTTCATTTTCCTAAGGCTGGATCTGTGTTTATATATATATATATATATATATATATATATATATATATATATATATATATATATATATATATATATATATATATATATATATATATATATATATTTGAAGGAGCTTTCTTAGGGTATTGATAATGATAATGATGATTATGATAATGATGATTATAATAATAATAGGGAGCAATCGATTTTAAACCAACTTCCCTATGAACTAGAAACTTGAAACTTCAGATATAGCTCAGAACTGGATGACAAAAAAATACCTATAAAAGGCACCATAAAAATACCCGAAAATTGCATAGTAAACGCTGCTAAATCGAATGCAAAAAAAACGCGCAGTAAAATCGCCAACACTCTGCAGGAACTACCGTCCCACGAAATCACATTGTAGGGTTTATCTTCATATCGTCCTCGAACAGCATCTCATCTGCTGCTGTCAGCTGACCACACCCTATCCTTAAGAACCTCCTATCTCCCTGCAAAAAAATCTCCACTATGGCCCTACCTTGACCTCCGTATTTTCCCAATCATGGTCCTACCTCGATCTACTATATGCCCATTTCCTATAGAGCCTCCTATTCCTCAAGAAAAAATCTCAAATGTGGTCCAACCTTGACCTACTAAAACAACATCTTCAATCCTCATAATGGTCCTGCCTTCTTCAGCAGAACATATCCACTGGCCCACCCTTTCTCGGCGCCCCCCACAGCTACATGGAGGCAACTTGCTCTGCCTGCAGACTAATATCGCTATAACAAAACTCACAGTTGTCGACAAACAACTACTTTACGGGCACACACCCCGACAAACATTGAATTGCAATCAGCAAATATAATATTTTTTTTCACTAGTTTTCTGTATACAGTCGCACTTTTTATTTTTCGAGGCCCTTTGCTCTCAATTACTCAAAAATAATCTGTCTCACAAGCAGACAACCAATTTTATCGACTGCGTACATTCATCAGCCTAAAATCAGTAACTGCTTCTACCAGCAGAATAAAAACTTCATCAAAAGCTCCCAGTTTCTTCCAAAGGGCCCCTACTACTTAATCCTGCTTTTCTCGGGAGCTCACAAAATTACCCTCATTCAGGTCCAAATCAAATCGCAAAATCTACAACTGCTTCTTCCAACCGCCTAAATCTTCAACACGGGCTAATTGTGTCCCACTTTTTACTTACAACTGCCCTAACTAACCACTCAATCTAAATTTTTCATCCACAAAAATTTCCAAAAACAACCGCTTTCTCCTGGCTAACAATTGTTTTCCCCAAAATAAATCCTTGTGTCAATCCTAAAATAAAAGAATCAACCATTTATCCCCAAAACCTCCAAATGTAAATCTCCCAAATCTCCTGTAAACATCAAAATCCTGTAACAAAATAACTCCCCAAGACCTGAAAAATTATTTTGAAATTCGCTCCATCAAAAATCATATTCCCAATCAAAAAACAACATCCAAATTTTATAAAAAAATCAATACGAAAAACACTTACACAAAATATTATTTTCCTGAAATTAAATCGTTAGAATAACCTTTGCATCAATAGCGTTTACTTTATTTCCATTAAAAAAAATCGTGTTCATTTTACCATATAGCGTCATAGTTATTGTTCAAAATTCTATTGTTGCACTTACGTAAAAGAGATTCATTAACAACAAAACATATGGATCAGCAAATTCTACCTAGCTGTACCGGAATCTAGGTTAAGTTCGAGTCTCATTTCGAAGTGAAATTATTATCGACTTAATATGTTTATTCTCTCAATATACTTTTAGATAGATACCAAAGTTAAAATTGACCCATTATGAAGAATGGATCCACACGAAAAAAACACGGAGCCTTCACCACTTGTTGTGAATTGGGGTTGTTTCACGACTCACTAGGTAGAATCTAATCCTTTATTGATTGAAAACACCTTGTAAAAAATATAGAAAAATGTATAGGAAGATTGAATGAATAATAGTTATTTATGTATCAAGGGCGTAAAATAGGCTTTTATGGACCGCAGCGTGTAAGTAATAGCCCGAGCGATAGCGAGGGCTATTAATACGCCTAGGTCCATAAAAGCAAATTACGCCCGAAATACATACAAAATTTTATGCACGACCAGTATATTTGATGTCATGTAGATAGATACCTCTTAATATCTAGAACATGATAAAAATACATCAAGGCTGCCGTGAGGATGTATTTTCAAATCATATCGGAAACAGAATAAATCAAGAAGTGATGGAATGAATGTTACCATGGCAACTCAGTCAATTTTTCGAAATAAGATTATATAGGCTAGTAGCCATATTTGCTGTCAATTTTTGTGATCACAGATAATTTATTACTGATTTTGAAATGGATTCAAGCGACGAAGAAAGTGTGAATTGTACTCCACCAGAAATAAGTAAAGCAGCTGAGGATGCGAAATTGAGTTTATTGTCAAGTTAATCCAAGAAAATATACGACAAGGTGTATGAAGAATTCGTGAGGTGGTGCAACGGGAAAAATGTAAAAAATAAGAAATACACAGAGACTGTACTTCTTGCCTATTTTCTGGAAAACTAAAATTTGATGGTTATAAACCAAAGAAATCGAAGATTCTAAGCAGAGAAGAAATCGAGTTATTTTTGAGGGAAGCACCAGATGATTTGTATCTTATGATGAAAGTAAGTTCTAATTTCATGTTTTCTCAATGTTCAGTATGTTAATCTGAGAATTTATTGTAGGTAGCACTGATTTTTGGTATTTGTGGAGCATGTCGCCGCGAAGAATTGGCAAATATCACAGTGGACGACATTCAAGATTTCGAGACATTCTTACTCATAACTATACGAGAAACCAAAACGAAGATAGATCGAGTATTTACTGTAATCGATAAAGAACAGAAATCGCCAAGTTATTTGAATATTTACAGAAAATATTCTTCCTTGCGAGATCAGAATGATCAAAAGCGGTTTTTTTATATTATAAAAATGGCAAGTATACGAGACAGGTTATCGGAAAAAATACATTCGGTCAAATACCATTCAGAATAGCCACTTACCTAGGTATTTCTAATGCGAAAGAATATACTGGTCACTGCTTCAGACGTTCCTCAGCAACTATGTTAGCGGATGCAGGCGAGGATTGAAAGACATGCTGGGTGGAAGTCGACGACTGTTGCGGAAGGTTATATTGGAAATTCAATTGCAAATAAGCTGAAGATTGCTAAGAAAATTGTAGAAAATGATGAGCCTTCTACTAGCCATTGCAGACAATTTGAAAATATTGCTCACTACTCTGAAACACCAGATAATAACATGCATTCTCTTCAGACTTCTAGTAATGAGAGATCAGTTGAAATCAGTAACTAAGTAACTATCTGCAACAACAGAAAACAACAAATCCAAATATTTCCATAAATAACTGTTCTAATTGTATGGTCAATATTGAGTTATAATTCATTTTTTAAATTAATTTATGTTCATTGTTTTCGTTATATTATTGTTAATAATGATTTGGGTTTGATTATATGATCCATCCGAATATAGATTTCTATCGATATCAGATTGAAATTCACTTTAGCACCTGTTCAACGATTTTATCGCCCGCCGGGCGATAAAGTAGTCCGCGGGCACTAATGTGCATAAAATAAAGTAACAAATATCTTCGAATACTTATAAATTACTACCTACCTACTGAAAAAAATTGATAAAACAAATAATGGAAACGGTAAGAAAAACTGTTAGCGTTTGGTACGGAAGTTTTAGAAGTGAAATTGTTGTTTTTTTTTGCCAGTATGATTTGGATGCAAAATGGGGAAACCCCGCATAGTGTCCTACCCGTTCAACAACATTTGAATTATGTATTCCCATTATGAATAGGAAATAATGGAAGTATTATATGGCCACCTAATCGTCCGGGCTCGACCCCTATGGATTCATTTTCTGGGGATTTCTGAAAGACATTGTTAGTAATAATAATATTCAACTCACTAAGGGCACGATTCGACTTGAAATAGAGAATCTGAATGTCCAATGCACTTATAAATATAAGAAAACATTATCGATTATGCATTGATAATAATGGTGGACACAATGAACATATTTTATGAGTTATCATGTTATTTAAATTTCCTAAATAAGTCTTTGTTATCTATTTTTGTATAAATATTTGAACTTTTTTCCTCACTAAACCATTTTGATTATTCGACGTTTAATAACTCAAACACGGTATAAGATAGGGGGACATATGGTATATCTTTGAAACAGGCAAAAAAGATCATTCCAAAAATTCAATAATATACATGGTATCCCACTAAAAAAAAATGTTTTTTCATCCCCTGAAATCTGCACGCTACTGTATTTTTTATAGCATTTCATCAAAATTCAGTAATACACACACTTTTTATATCTGACTTTTTTTTTCTATAGGCAATAACGATGATGAGGGGTGGGTAATTTATAGTGAATAACCCGGTACATAACAGTCAGATGGTCGGTTCTGCTGTTTCAAATACTCAACTATCGTCGCTCATTAGGAATATCGGCACTCTCGAATGCAACACAAAATTTCATTTTCAGTAAGCTGAAAGAATGGTCGGTTGTTCAGCATGGTAATGAAAACTTTTCGCATGATATATATTACATATGAAGCCGTTCCGAACTAACTGGTGTTTTCGACAAAGGCAGAAGACGCGTCACTCTTCTTGTACCGCTATATCGAATCATGCCAATCTCCGATGCAGGGAGGCGGGGGGCGGATTTTTGAGCCGCTGGTCCAAGATTTATTGCATACTTTTAAGCCTCTGGCGGCCGTAAATTTGAAGTCTCCTTTTTACGTTCCCGTCACCCCTTGGTGATGCATGGATGGGCGAACGCTAATGGTACTCCCCACACCCCCTTACTCCCACACCTTGGCAGACACCAGATGCAAATCTACCGATAACGACGAACTTGATATCCGAAAAGATATTTATTGTGATTATTTTGATGGGAGGACGAGATTCGGGTTGTTTGATGAGGGTATTTTGATTAGTTTGAATATCAATTTATATTCTATAACATAAATGCCGAAATATATATTAATCCTGAGTGATCTGAGGAAATATAAAACAGCTTTAGGAAACAAATTAATAAAAAAACATATTTCATAAATAGGCAAAATAGGCCAAGAGCGGGCTGCAGAAAACTGGCCATTCGAGTAACAAATTGAAATGTGCATATGCATTGAATTGAATGTGCATATGCATGCGCATCAACTCGAAAATGAGCGTGGTGGTTCACACCCCAGCTCTGGCAGCTTTTTGTATATTTTTTCTTTCGAAATTGAAAAATCATTTTTGTTTGGGGCGAATATTCGTCTCAAAACAAATCATTTCTCATGTCTAAGAGCTGGGTGCAGAAAACCTGGCCGATTGAGTAACATAATGAAATGTTTTTGCAAGCTTTCATATAATTTCACAAATGTATGTTTGATTCGAATCTTGCAAGTGAATTTCGATTAACGTGAAATTTGGCAGGTGTTCATAATTTCGATGACAATGCATTATGGAATTTTTGCCAAAGAAAAAACGAAATGGCGGCTCCAATATGGCTGACGAATTTGTGATTATACATAGTTCGATTCTATTCAAAATTAGTATGTGGGGGTTTTTGGGGTCGGACAACATGATTTCTTTATCAAAATTCATGAATTCAAGATGAAGGCTCTAAAAATGGCGATGTTTTGTGGTTATAGCCCTATTCCAATTGAAATTGGTATGTGGGGGTTTTTGGAGTCAAAGGTCATGATTTTTTTGTCAGAAATCACTAATTCAAGATGAAGGCTCCAAAATGGCGATGTTTTGTGGTTATAGCCGTATTCCAATTGAAATTGGTATGTGGGGGTTTTTGGAGTCAAAGATCATGATTTTTTTGTCAGAAATCACTAATTCAAGATGGCGGCTCCAAGATGGCGACAACTTCCATTATAGCCCGACTCGATTCAAAATTCTTTCGAGAAAAAGTTAAATCTGTCTGGCGCCTTAGACCGCTCGGCCAAATGGAGAGATAGTAAGTGTCAAACGTATTTCGAACATGTATTACATTAGTATGGTTGCTTCTTCCGGAAAAGGCCATACAAAACTCATGCACAACTTTTGTCCAGGCAGTCAATGATTTTTCTTATGTTTGCTGTGAGTACTAACATTTCATTCTGTTTTAATTAGCCAGGTTTTCTGCAGTCCGCTCTTAGACTAAGGACGGCAGGTAGGGGCCACAAAAACAAAAGATGCCAAGCTATTTCCATTTTTCAACTGAACTGCCAGAGGAAATAGTACTAGAGTGGTAGTACAGTGTCTATACTTTCCAGTAGTAAATCAAATGTTTCTTTATTCATGGGGCTTGTAGCTCTGTGGCACGAGTGTTGGTCTTCTGTCCACTGTTTCCACCCGGCGCGGGATCGACTCCCGCAGCTGGTGAAAAAATTTTTAAGGCTTCAAGAGTGGTTTCGGATCCCACTATAAAAGGTGAGGTCCCCGTGATCTTAACTCGTACAAATTTTCATTAACTTCTGAGGGTTGGTCAAACAACCAAGAAAACGGTTAAAAACCATTTTCAATTCTTCTATTATTATACCTCTTCTTATGATTGCATATTGTTGTAATATAATTATTGTAGGTAGTTCATTGTTTGATGACTGGAGTTAATCTTCTAAATATCGATTCGTAGAAAAATAATGTCTTCGCGTCTATTTCGGTATACCTATTCTAGCTCTTGTATATTTCGTGTTTATTTGAAATAAGAAAAATTATAATGTATTCAATGAATGATTGGATAGGGGCGTATTTTGAAAGTTTTCCATCCACTTTCCAGAAGATATATTTGTTTTAATTAAATTGACATTTCCTTTGAAATACAAAATCATGTTTTTTTCAATAATAAATGACGAAAAATTGAAGAATGATTATTTTACAACAACTGGCGTTCATCGATTTGCAATTTTCAAGAGTACAAAAATGGCATTCATTATTATTATCATGGGAGAATTAATGCTGCCTTGCCTGGACAAATCTGACATAGAAATATATAAATTATTCAATGCATTTGCTACTCACATCCTAAATCTTTGGACTTTTTTTTAATTATTATTTATTCGTGTTGAAAAGGGAAACATCCTCAATTGAATATTGAATAGAAAGATTTTTCTATGAATTGAAAAATCCACGATAAATGAAGTTATTTTTTGTAAATGTCTAACAGAAAACAACTACTTTCCCGGCTAAAGCCACGCTGGACATTGAACTACATCTGATAGATATTCTGAAAGTCACTAACTCAAAAGAAATAAATCTGTAATTGAAAATTTGCATTTTCATTTGATTTTCTATTCCAGTTTTAATTAAGAACTCATAAAGATGAATGAGGCAAAGAAGAATGTTTTCCAAAAGAGAGTACTCACCAGAAATCATTCGTTACATTGACGCAGTAGACACATCGCATTCACTGGGTCTTCAATACATTTTTGTCGACGAAAATCTATTTCACTCTTCCACGATCATCAGGAAGACCGGAAGAAATGGGAAACACATTTTCAAGAAGCAATCTCACTTTGCAAAGATGGAAAAAGTTAGAATTATTTCTTTTGGAGAGACACCTTGAAATTAGTGTTTTTTGACATTAAAACCTGTCATGGGGTATGATAGATTGATTTGTTGAAAATATGAACAGGATGTTCATAAAATCAGATGTGGAATCATCTGCGACTGAAAGATAAACTTTAGTCACTATCTTCCATCGTCAAGATAACCTCTTGTCGGGTATTCATGTTGAAAAGGAAACATTCTCAATTGAATATGAATAGAAAGATTTTTCTGTGAATTGAAAAATCCACGATAAATGAAGTTATTTTTTGTGAATGTCTAACAGAAAACAACTACTTTCCCGGCTAAAGCCACGCTGGACATTGAACTACATCCGATAGATATTCTGAAAAGTTCATATTTTCAACAAATCTATTTATTCGTATTTATAGCATGTGCATGTCAATAAAAATTTTGAAAATTTCCTACATATCTTCATATATATTTTTCCAAAGTAACTGAATAATTTGCAAAATGTCAGACACTTTCACAAAAATATTTTCTTAATTTTTCACTTTGCTGATTTTCGAATAGTTTGCAAATGACTATATACTATTGAAAATCTTGTGATCAATATTTCTCTGGGTTTGCAAATTGTTTTTATCGCAAAATAGTAATACATTTTGATATTTTTGTTCTTAACATGTTGCCGTGTTCAGAATAATTTCCAAAATGATATTAATTAATTTCATAACAATCTCAAATCGCAAAACATATTTGAGAACATTAGGAATTATTGTTAAATTTTACATTTTTAATATCTATTTCTTCTGGTCTAATTGGTGTACACCAGGATAATGTGTGAAGTCATCTATATCGTAAATGCTGCCTCTCCAGACGGTCAATAGTAATTGTATGAAAATTTCATCGATGGACATAGCCTCTGAGTCACCGAAACATGTTTTAATCGCTAGATTGAAGGGGTACAAGTGACTCAAAAAATGCGGTTGGTTATATATAGTTAATACATAATGGAAAGTTGGTGGCAAAGGGAATTTATCAAAATGATTTAATTTTAAATTGCGTTTTCACAAAATGATGGAATTGTCACGTACCTTTCGATGAATTGCTTTGAATTTACTACACAGATTTAAATAAGAGACCAATCGTTTTATTCACAGTGAAGAATGGAAGACGGTATGACAGGAACAATTTTACCCATAGCATTACCAAACATATCACAATAACAAGCACACACGAAATGAAGTGAGTAATATTTATAACATACTCGTTTTGTAGTAGAAAATTCTCATGCTGTATATTTCCAATAAATAAATAAAAGGCGTGTGGAATGGAAAAATATTTTGTTTTTATCGCGGATAGATAAACATACCAGGACCTCAATAGGAATGAATCAAACGGTTAGTTTTTTGCGTTAATTATGTATTTTATGATTATATCTTGAAAAATTATCTATTTTGACGAATTCTACCTCCACTTGAAAAAGATGCATCACCTTTGAGAACACCAAGTATAAATTTAACGAAGTTACAATCGCAGTAGTGAAGAATTACTACTTAAATTCATGATTATACTTTAGTTTTCGGATAGTATTTTTTCAATTTGAATTTATTTAATTGTTTATGTATATTTCGGAAAACATGTTATATAATATCAGCTAATCCTCTACAAGATATATGTTCGTGTGTAAAACACATGAATTATAAATTATAACGTCTAACCTATAATCCATATCTAGACCGTATCTCAAAATGTAATTCTGGTTGCGACACTAATAAAAACTTTTTAACAAAAAATCAAACCGACGAAATACGGAACTGAAAAGTAAAAATAAAATAAACCTTATTCTCAATAACTAAGCTCCTAAACTAATGTAAGTGACTAATTTTGAGTCGGCGCCAAACAAACAAGCAAATGAATTAGATAAGGCGTAAAATGATGACATCGAGATGCGCGGTGACATTCTGATAATTTTTTTGAAGTAATTTAATGATCTTCGTTGATTGTTCGTTTGGCGCCGACTCAAACTTAGTTACTTACATTAGTTTAGGAGCTTAGTTATTGAGAATAAAAAGGTTTATTTTATTTTTATTTTTCAGTTCCGTATTTCGTCAGTTTAATTTTTTGGTAAAAAGTTTTTATTTTTCAATTTCTTGTGGCTGAAATCTACTGATTACTACCTACATGTTTTTTTATTACTTCCAAAATACTTACTTACCCACCTTACTTCAACTATCACCAGTTAAATAATATGATTATCTACTTTTACTATTTGTTGTAATATAAATTATTTTTGTTGTTCTGGTTAGTTTATTTCATTACTTTGTATATCATTCCATCCTGTCATAGAATATAATGATTGTGACGGATGTAGGAGAACAAAAATAATGACATTAGCGATCTGTCATTGTCAACTACATATGTGTGCCAATGTTCACAAGTGAAAAATCAATCATTTCCCATTTTTCTACCCGTAAGGGTGAATAATTCCATTCGAAATCCAAATATGATCAACTATGAGGTATACCCTATCTAATAAAAAAATAATCATCCAAATCGAAGAACCCAGTACAAAGTTATGCCTGATAGAATCGGTTAACGGACCAGAATTCAAAAAATATACGCGTCGACTAGAGAACCTCCTCCTTTTTGGTTTCGTCGGTTAAAAATACTAGATATCGAGTATGTCTAAATTCCGGAAATAATAATAGATAAATTCAGTGAACGGAGTAAATTTTTTTTTCAGATATTAAAAATACTAATAATTCATGTTGGAAGAGAAATATCCTTAATTGAAAATTTCTCGGGAAATAGAAAATCGACGGTAAAAAATAAAGTTATGAATTTTTCCAAAAATTCAGTTTTACAATGTTTAACAATGTTTTCTTTCTCATTAAGCTATTTGTTATTTATTTTCGGAAAAGTATTTTTTCTAATCTTTAATTGTGCTTCCCAAGAGGTTATTTATTGAACGATTGAAGATACTTACTAACGTTTATCCTACAGCCACAAGAGATTTCATATCTGATTCCATGAACATATTGTTCATAATTTCAAATAAACCTGAATGCCATACCCCATGACATGGAAAGTTCCATATTTCACAATGTCATTGCCAAATAAATGTTTGCGAAGTAAAATAGCTCTGATAAGTTTCCTAATTCTCCCGATCATCCAGCTTATAGTGGGTACGTGTTATAGATTTTCGTCGATAAAAGTGGTTTCTGATAAAAACTATTTTTTTTTTGGAAAACGTTCTCATCTATATGAGTTTTCAAGTGAGTGGATTAAAAACTAACAACTATCTGAATAAAAAAGCAATTCACTTTTTTTTCAATATAAGACTCTTTGACAATACCTATCAAATGCAGTTCAGCGTTAGCATAGTTTCTGGGAAACAGTTGTTTTCTGTATTACAAAAGTAATTTGAGTTTTTATGTAGATTCCGTATTTTTTTCCAAATCTCAATTAAAAATGCTTCCTTTTTCAACTGACAATTTACTTTAATCATACCCTACCATGTTAGTGTGTCAAGTCGACAAGAAAAAAGTTTATTTTGTCTCATCTCGGCAGAAGCATCACAAGATCATTCAAATTCCAAATGTTGATCGAAATTGTACTATCACGATCACTAATCCATCTACCTCCTACCTTCATTTCAGCCATAAAGAAAAGACAACAAAACCCCGATATTTATGTTCTAATCAAGTACACAATGAAGCAAGTTTTTTATTACAATTTCTCGAGCGTTGATCGATATTAATGCTCGCTATGGATAACAATAAAAAACAGTCTATCGTACATCCCATTGGTATTAATAAATGTGAATGGTATCTGTCTGTAATTTCCTCTCGGATTCATTGGTAATTTACGGCGACTGATGGGCGTTCTACTCAAAAATCTGGACATGGGGCGGCATCTCTGGCGCGTATAAATCTGTCAAAGCGATATTGTATTGCTGTTATTTATGTAGAAATCAACTGTTCACTTCATTCTCATCAATCTAGCTCACCATGACCGGCAACCAGACCCAACTACATTATTTTATACGCACACCTATCTCTCTTCGGTATAATCCACTCTTTCATTTGAGGCGTATATACCGCTTGTCTCAGATAGACATCATATGGAATTTTGTTCATTAGTAAGTTTTTTGTATGTGTTTTTTTGTAAAGGAATTGTCAATCGAGAGTTTACCGCAATATTCACTTATTTCACTTACTATATTCTTGTACTGTAACGAAAGGAATAAAGAGCACTCTGATATCCATTCAGGATCCCGTTAACGACAAAGTTCTATTTTTAAGCCCTAATATCCTGAGTATTCTGATATAAAAAATTAAATCTACCATCCTGCTTCTGGTAATACAAGTACGTTGAGAATCAATGCATTTACATTTCATTAATTCAAATAAATGAAAAGACATCTTATAATATAACAATTGCTTGATTTATTTTCGTTTTATTTTTTCAAAACATTATCCACCAGGATGAAATTTCACACAGAACATGGATGAAATTGAAACAGCACTTCGACATTGGAGTCAAAATAATAAAGGATATCATGTTACTTTTTTATTTTTGAATAACATTTATCATATAAAGGACCCCGCAAAATCATTATGTATGGAAAATGGCTCTCTGAAACTCTGCATAAAGATAGTATTCGGTATGATGATCAAAAGTCTTAATGGGCACAACCCCAGACCCCCTACAGCCCCCCCAAAGCACTTTTCGGTGTTTTAACAGTTTCAATTCATCTTCACAGCGTTTCCTTTCACTGCCCACCCCTTTCTCCAACCGAATCCTACATTCTACCCTCACCAAACCTCGCCCTCACCCCCACATCCCCCCCCCAACCCATCATTAACGCTTCATTACACACTTTCAATGTTAAAGATTCTTTAATTGTTTCATTTCAATCTTTTGAAGCTTTTATTATATATATATATATATATATATATATATATATATATATATATAACTATGAATTTGAAATAAACTTTGTAGAAAGGATATTCCTTGAGGTTGCAGTCAAATTTAATGGCCAATGAGAAAAGAAAAACTCTTTCTTATTTAGTCAAGCTTTCGAAAATGTTTATTTTCATTATCAAGACAGCTGTGAAAAAAGAAAACACTATTGTGAAATACGATTTTAAACAAATCTATAGAACTTACTGAGGTGAGGTTAAGTGAAGACTGCGATCTTATCACCATTTTGTGATTGAGGAAGTTTTCAAAATCACTATGAAACACTACTAGTAATATATATAAAAATTAAACAATTGCAAACGCACATATTGTTTAAGAAACTTAATTTAAACAATGTAAAATTTGACAAGTACAAAAATTACCACATGGTTAAAGCATGACTGAAAAATGAAAATGGTGGATGACAAGTAATGCATGACATGAAGTGTCAAGTGTCATATGTCAAAGTCGAAATGTCATAGGAGAAACATGTGTTTTGTCCACAGAACAAAAGGAATAGTACCAATCTATATGACAATTAAATTATTAAATGAGAGAAAATTCTAGGCTGTGCATGAACTGCAACCGGTTAATAATTGGAGAATTAGTTTTAATTGATGCCGATCCAAGTTATTTGCGATTGAACGTTCTTACGCAATCAGCATCTCGTTCTTGTGTTATTTGTAATGAGCAATATGACATCCACCGATTATCCACTCAATGCAGGATTCAGGTCTATATAGAAAGAAATATTTTTGGCCAGATAATAAACGTAGTTGTAGGCATCATTTAGATGAAAAAGGCTGTTTTCTAAATGTACTTTCACAGAGTTTGCAATTTATTAACAGACCTTATGTTATTAGAGGTCAGCAATTGCAAGTTTTTTCCCCAAGAAATGAGAAATGTGTCATTGAATAGAGGTAAAGGTGTAGATTGGGATAATTTGACTAAAGAGGAATTCTAGAGCTTGTCGCCGATCAATAAAAATCAATTTGAAGAACTGCTCACTTATTGCGAACCAGTTCTTTATAATGGAACATTGAGATATATCCAAAGGAAGGATTAATTAGTTTTCTCATGTAAAATGAAACAAGGAATAAGCGATGACTTCTTGAAAACAATTTTTGATTACTCCAGTAGACAGAATGTGAGTTCGGTTATTGACCTTGTAAGATTGTCATTGTTAAAACGATTTGTACCCAATAATATTGGTCCTGATAGATTTTGCAAATGAACTTTACGATCCTGAACCCGAAGAACGTAAAGCTATAGTTGCGATTGATACGACTCACGCCTACATACACAAAAGTTCAAACTTTAGAGTATTGCGACAGTCTTACTCTCCTCACAAACATCGCTTTAAACCGACCCTGGTAGTAGCCCCAGATGGTTATATTCTAGCGATTTTGGGTCCATATTTTTCAGACTCTCACAACAATGATGCTGCAATTCTCTGAGAAGATTTTGAAAGAGATGCTGGTATTTTAGCAAACTGGTTCCAAGACGGTGACATTGTTTTGGTGGATAGAGGTTATCATGATGCAATTCCTTTACTGCAACATATTGGCAATGATCATAGAATGCCTGCACTTCTTCCAGTTGGGCAAAGACAACTCCTAACAGAAGATGCCAATAAAACGCGAAAAGTAACTAAAAGTCGATGGATAGTCGATGCGCGAAATGGGCATATGAGATCTATTTTTAAGTTTCTATCTCAAACGCTAATATTACAGAAAGCGAAAAAATTAAATAGGTACTATCTCATAGCTGGAGCTATCATAAACAGATATCATCCCACTATTACCATGCAAGATGCAGACATTGAACTTGCTAGAAGAATGATGTAAAGGTCAAATATGCCCAATATTGTACAAGCAAGACTTGAGGCAAATAATTTAACGAGAAGAAACGGTCAGTGGGATCGACTGGACCATCAAGACCTAGTAGATTTTCCTGAACTAGACTTGGACTACTTGAGAGACCTGACAGTAGGAACATATCAAACTAGTAAGAGATAACGACGAACAACTCCAACTTGACAATCATGTAAATGAGCCCGGATTCTTGAGAGTACGTGTATATTCAAGATTTCGCAATGCCACTAAGCATCAACTTTTTATAGCTCACAGATTCGATGATGAACATTTCCAGAATCATGGCGATAATATATATATATATATATATATATATATATATATATATATATATATATATATATATATATATCCGGTCAAACCGGAAGTGACTTTCAATTTTTGTTTTTCTCAGTTGAAGGTTGCTTGAACGAATTGAATATCATGAAATTTTAAATTTTTTTCTTTCGAAATGGCTGAGATAATCCATTGGAACAGGTATACTGGGACACCCGGTATATATATATATATATATATATATATATATATATATATATTTATATATGTGCCCGAAACATGTTCAAACATCATGGAGAGTTAGGACCTGATCCTAAACCTTGGGAAAAAAAACAATTTTTGGTGTTTGTTACCAAACGATTGGAATTAAACGCTGTGGAGACGACTTTGTGTGTTTATTTATCAAAAATAAATATTCCACTTAGAGAATGGACTACTTCTTTCGTATTATTATGTTGTGAGGAACCGTCCTATATGTAAAGATCAATTAAAATTGTTTTTTTTTTAAATATAATGACAATAAGTTCGGGTACCCTTCAAAACATAATTACTTGTGCATGACTCTGAAGGAAATCGAAATGTTAAAACATGGAGAATGTATAAAATTGAATCTACATATAAAGCAATAAAAATATTCTGAATAGTATTATGTAACACTGGAATATAAATTGACAATTTCACAAAACCTTTGAGGACCAAAGATTGTTGGAACCTGATGAACATTACCATTTGAAATAAAGACCAAATGCAACGAGAATAGATTATAGGGGGAGTCGATATGACTCTTCGGCCTCTCCTTAATCGACCTATAAGATCTTTTGTACATTACCCTTAATCTATTCGGGATTCCGAGATTCCTTGCGGAGTTTATCAGTTTCTTAGGAGCTATGTTCCTCATGCCCGAGGGCATTTTGTGGCAGTCGCAAAGCAGATGTTCTGCAGTTTCAGAAAAGTTCTCGCAGTAACGGCATAGTTCACTATCTGATATATCCTTATTTTCAAGGTGATTCCGGTGAGCAGTCCTGTTCCAGTTTCGAGTCTTTCTTATCTAACTTGCCTTTTTGCTTGTCTTTGTCCTTATTTCAGTGGGTTTCGATTTGGTAGCTTACCAGCGCCGAAACTGTTCCTTGATGTGGGCTTTGGAGAAACCACACAAGGGTTCTGGGCCAGGAAATAAAGTTTTTCCTCATTGTCTTCTGATTCCTTTGTGAACTGGCATCCACGTCAGAGGGGCCTGATTGTTCGTAGCCAGTTGTCTTAGAGTCAAACTACTCGGGTGGAATTTCCGCAGCGTGTTTCACGCGACGATATTTCCGCTGAGTTTGACGCATCAAAACATGAAGTGTTTTTCCCGTCGAGTACATTCAAGCAAAACAGTATTCGTGCTTTTTGCTAGAGCTCGTCCAATATTGAAACGACCACTTTGGTCTTCCCCTACCTAACAACCAATTATTCTCGAAGATGCCCGAACTGTGGCTATTAAAAGAAATTCCATCGGCGTACCAAATTATTTGGTATAGGCGATACACGAGACGTAGAGAACTTCTGAATGGAAAAAATATTTTTCGGCAAATCTGCCAGAGGGATATAGATATATTTTTATAAAAAGTGTCAAAATAAAAATTTTTAAAAAGGGTAATTTGAAAAGTTTTTTTTATTAGTTATTTTTTTAAATCAAAATTAAAGAACTGAAAATGTCGCACAAATAACTATTGTGGTTTATATCTTGATTGGATCTATGAAAGGATAGAATTATATACAAAGTGCTGAAATAAACTAACCAGAACTATCAAAAATAATTTATATTATATACATATTAAAGTAGATAATCATATTGTTTAACTGTTAATAGTTGAAGTAAGGTGGATAAGTATGATATTAACCTAACCTTACCTAACCTCATGTTCGTTTGCGCAATGCATTTGTTTCCTTGATACAAGGCAAATTTTCATTGTGAAAATGATTTCTACATAACATTAATCATGAAATTACGTTATTGTAATGGACATAGTGATCTTATTGTAATGATTTCGTTGATTATTTAATCACAAAAATGGACTGATTTTCATTATGTTTGGTCATTGCCTCAGGGAAAAATACGTTGGGACAATTATTTTGCAGTCAATAAGTAGTGGTCATTAATATCAGGTCCAATATTTCTTTCTGTGTAGGCATTCACGGGAGCGACTGTAATCAGTAATACAATCACAAGTGCAAAGTAATACCCTCCAAAATAATCATGAAAACACCTAAGTGGTTGCTAGAATATTCCAATTCATACCCTTTATCAACGATCACTGAGATTTGTCCAGAGCAGGGCGAAATTCTGATAATCTTATCGGAATATACGAAATTTGCAAAGAAATTCCTTTGACGATGATGAAGTCAAACAACACCGAAAGAATGCATTCTTCACATGGAATATATTCCCATATTATGACAGTTCCAAGCATCTATTAATTATACCAATTAGCGTGACAGCATGTCGCATCCACTAAAATATTTGATTCATGTTACCTTTGAGTCTTACTTTATACCCTCGGAGTTTATTAAAGGGAATCGCTGATAAAATGCTGTTTTTATTAATATAATAATTTGTTACTGAAGACATGAGATATGCGAGAGGACGAGTGACAAAAGACCTAGTCAGCCCACTAGTGGGCAAGAGCAAATCAACAGTGGCGGGGCATTTATATGCCGGGATATATCGAATGGCCTAGTGAATGGACTGAAATCAGAGAAAATGAGACTCCAGAACATGTGTCACAGCTTTTGAAAAATATTGGTTGGCCGAACAAGTAAACTAGGCACACGTTTAGCTACGATTTTTCATAAATTTCAACTAGCTACTACTACCTAATTTTAACTTGCATTTGTGAAAACCAACATTTTTCCAACACTTTTAACTCTTTCTCATAATGGAATGTTCTTGTTGGTCTGCTCTATTCTGTTCTGTTGTACTTTTCTCTGATATTCTACAAAGAATAATTTTATTTTTGTTTTACGCTGAAATTCGAATAGTTTCAAATCGAGTGAAAGCATTTATTATTATACGTAGGACACGGACAATGTTTTCAAAATCAATATTCATGTAGAAACTGTGAGTGGTTTATATGGTTCGAGGAAACAATAAGATGCATGACAGAGACATCTGACAACATAATAGAAGGCTGATTCATGGACTACTACTACACATTGACACTGTAACTTTCTCAGCCCTTCCGCTTTTAGCTGAAATATATCCATATTTGATTTATAAAACGAAACCCTGACTATTGGAAAATGTTTGCAATCTTCAGAAAATGTCATATGTTCGAGATACAGGGTCTCAAAGTTCTCAGAAAAAAAAATAAGTTTTTTATTAATTATTCAAAAACCTTTCGGCTGATTTTGATCAAACTTGGCACGCTCATTTAAGATAATGAGGGGCTTCTTTCTATGTAATTAGAATGGAATTATTAACTCCATTGGCGTCCCAGAGGGTAATCTATTTGAAATAAAGACAAATCATTGTACGCCCCAATTTTTTAGAGTGAAATTCGAAATTTATCTTGGAATCTGAAATTTTCAAATCGTTACTTTTTGCCTGCTCACAAATCTTTTCGGTCCCGAATATCACATCAACTGACTTGTTGGGATTGATTTTCAACATTTGATCTCTAGATACCTCCAGAATTACATTTAAGCCACTATTGATACAGTTTGCGGCCTCTGCGAGATTTGGTGGTCAAAGGAGAAATATATCTGTGAGTCATCTGCATATAGATGGTAGATAGGAGAACAAAAGATTTTGAAGATGAAGTGATGGAAGAAAAACAAAACTTCATAACCAAACTTCAAACACAGATAGATACAATTGAAAGGCTGAAAAAAGAAATTACAGAAAAAGTGAAATTCTAAATTGAAGGAAGAAAAGCAAGAAAGTGAGGAAGAATGCAACATAGCCAATAAACTTTTAGATGAAATGAAAAAAATCAACTCAGAAATGGTTGAAGCAATCAGGACATTGAAAAGAGATAACCAAACATGTGATGTTGAATTATATGAAATATGCAAAACAAATTCACTGTATGAAAAAAATGATAGGGAAAAACAGAAGAGGAGAGGAAAGTTCACAGAAGAGTGGAAGAAAATGGCAAGATTCTGGTATATGGACTGGCAGCTGCTTTGGGAGAACTTATAGACATAAATTTGTATCAAGTCACAGGTATTGTTAAATCCGGGGCAAGCGTCGGAGAGATTTCAAGATGCATCCACAATTCAATTAAAAAATTTTCTACTAATGACTTTGTAGTCATCACACTGAATTTGAACTTTGTTGAGAAAATTAGTATATACTCTTTAGAAATCTTAGCATCTCTCTCTAAACATACAAACTTAATTATATGTATTAAGAGTGCAATTCAAACGGGGATTATAAATGAAATTTTAAAAAATACACGCTGATAATGATGTAAATATAACAATGATTCTCAACAACGAACTGAATTCTAAGTATAAGTATAGTAAGTTTTTACTCTGCAAAAGCATTGTAAAATGCATTACAGTTTTTTATAACCAAAGTAATACATTAGTAGGATCCACTTCAGAATTGACAAAGAATAGAGATCAGTGTCTTACTTCACATAATGATCAACTTTCCATTGTGTAATCAACCCCTATCAATAGAGATATAAGAGATATGTGTCAAAACTCAGGTGATGCAAAAAGTAACACTTTTTTAGACAAACGTCAAGTAGCAGTAGAGAGAAAAAAATATAAATTTTTTTGGTGTGTATGAATGCACAGAGCTTACCAGCTCATTTTGATGAGATTCACTCATACATTGTCAAAAAAAACCTCTTTTGATTTGTTTGTCAGAAACACATGTAAAAATATATATGATAGTGAAATTGATATTATGGGTTATAAACTATTCAGGGCAGATAGTGAAAGTAGACATACCGGTGGTGTAGTAATATATGTGAGAAAAAATATATTGGAAAGTAAAAGTATAAGTATTGGAAATTAAAAAAGTAGTTGAAGAAAAAATGTATTGGATGGTTGCTGTAAAGATAGAACATGAAAAATATGTATATCTAATTGTTTCACTTCATAGATCTCCTAGCAGTAGTTGTGTGAATTTTTTAAACTATTTTGAAAATTGGGTTGATGACAATGTATGTGACAAAAAAGAGTTACTGTGATTATTGTCGGAGATTTCAACATAGACTGGTTGTCAGGAGACACGTACAAAAGGTTAAAGAATATGGTAACTGATGCTTGGCTAGAAAACATTGTGAAGGAATGCACTCATTTCAACAGTGGTAGTGGTTCTCTCGTAGATCTAGTACTCACTAATAGCGATAAACTCAAAGCAAAAGTCACCAATACACCTCAGATAACTGATCATTTTATTATCTCACTCAAGTTAATAGGGACTAACTTCAGAAGCAACGGCACTGAAAATTCAAAGCAGGGGAAGAAATATTGATTATGACCATATAAATCAAAGATTACAAGAAACAAATTGGGACTTTAGAACACAGGATATTGACGAAAAATATAGGACTTTTTATTCAGTCATAAGTAATATCCTCAACGAAATTGCGCCAATAAGGCAAATGAGAATTGTTCCAAAATATAAAGAGTGGTGGACACAGCATGTTCAAGAGTGTACACGAAATAGGGACATCAGTTATAAAAAGTTTATCACAGACAAAACTCAAGAGAACTGGAAAATTTATAAACAACATAGAAATACAGTAGTGAAAGTTATGAGAGAAGAAAAACATAAATATTTTGATAACAATATTTTGGAAAATAAAGGAAACTCTGTTAAAATTCTGTCTCCCGAAGAAATTTTTTCCAGAATATAAAGAGTGGTGGACACAGCATGTTCAAGAGTGTACACGAAATAGGGACATCAGTTATAAAAAGTTTATAACAGACAAAACTCAAGAGAACTGGAAAATTTATAAACAACATAGAAATACAGTAGTGAAAGTTATGAGAGAAAAAAAACATAAATATTTTGATAACAAAATTTTGGGAAATAAAGGAAAGAAACTCTGTTAAAATTCTGTCTCCCGAAGAAATTAATAGATAATATCTTGGCGGAACTTAAAATAGATGATGATATCACAACAGATATATATGCAATGCAAATTTACTAAATAATTACTATGTAGAAAGAATACAACAGCTCAATAGTGAAATAGACAATACAGGTCCTGATTTTCCAATTTTACGAAGATATCGTGAACGCGTTTTAGATGGCTTCAAATTTATTGACTATGAAAAACTCAGAACTATTATTTTCTCTTTGCCTACTAAAGGTAGTCCAGATGATGTTAATATACATTTACTGGAGAATTGTTTCGATAATATTGCACAGTTCCTGTTGAACCTCATCAACTCCTCTTTTGAAACGTGTAGAGATCCCAGTGATATCAAGGTATCCACAATAGTACCAATTCCTAAGGTAAAAATTTCAACGATGATAAAGACCTGCGACTAATCAATATGCTACCTCAATAAAGAAAATATTAGAGAAAGCTGTATATGAGTAAATTTTGGATTTTCTGGACCAGAACGAGTAATCAATAGTGTGCAGTCGGCTTTCCGTGCTGGGCACAATTGTGAAACAGCTTCACAGTGTGTGCTTGATGATTTCAAAAATTATTTAGATAAACATGTAATGACAGGAGTAGTTTTCCTTGACATGCAAAGAGCTTTTGAAACTGTTGACAGGGGTAGGTTGGTAAGAAAATTAGGAAGTATTGGTATTATTGGGGATGTATTGGCATGGTTGGTTGATTATCTCGAGAACCGAAGACAAAAACTTAAATTGAACAATACAGGGTAGTGTACTTGGTCCCCTATTATTTTTAATATACATTGACGATGTGGTTAATAATGTTGGAACATGCTCAATTCATGTATTTGCTGACGACACACTGATTCACTTTTCAAATTCAGAATGTACGACGGTAGTGAATATAATCAACGAAACACTAGAAAACATATTCAGATGGTGCTGTGCCAACAAATTGAAGGTAAATAAAAAAAAAAACGAATTCATGTTGATAGGTAACGACAAGGAATATAAAAAGTTCAAAGAAAATATGTGTGAAATAAAAATCAACAATAGTTCAATTGAACTAGTGGATACTTACAAATATTTAGGAGTAATTATTGATAGAGATTTGAAATTCAAAGAACATGCAAACTATATAATAAAAACAATATCATTTAAAATAAACTATTTGTATAGAAGATCCAGATTTCTCTCCATATGGTCAAAAACTATATTTACAATACAATAATTCTTAATCACAACTACTGCTCTACCATACTATTTTTACTACAACAAAATGAAATGAAACGATTACAGAAATTGCAAAATCGAGCAATTAGAATAATATTAACCTGCTCTAAACGAACACCCATAAATAAAATGTTGAATAAGCTTGACTGGTTACCAGTAGAAAAAATGTTACTATATCAAACAATGATCTTCATCTCCACCATATCTGAGGGAAAAAAATATCTTTCGTATCAGAACACCACAATTACAACACCAGAAATAGAAATAATTTATTCATTCGAAATGTGAAAACAAAAAAATCGCAAAATTATTATTATTAATTTTTATTTATGTGTGTGTATATGTATGTATATATAGTGTTGTGCCAATTACTATCTGTTTGTTATTAATGTATTTCTATGTAACTATATTTTATTCTACTTATTTTATTGACTGTACTTATATATCAGTCTTGAGCTAAATGAAGGATTCATATATTTAACAAATAAACATAAATAAAATACAGCCTTTTGGTATCCTTCAATTTATTTCCTGCCAATTCGAGGATGTATCACCTACAATAACCTTATGTTTTATATTATGTAAATAGGATGAAATTAATAGTCTTGCTGTATCACTGAATTCAAAATAGTGCAACATAGACAGTAGTATTTGGTGATTTATAGGGTCGAATGCCGTCAAATGTTATCATCAATAACATGGTTACCTATTCTACTTCTGTCTAGATAAAAGTGTCCGCCTGAGTAAAAGTGAACTGGAAACATATTTCAAAATTTTATTTCAAATATATTTTTTACATTAGTAGAAAAATCAGCGAGCGGTGTTTAAGAGTGTTTGTATGGCTCGCATGGTTGAGACTCGCTACAAACTTTCTCTCCTAATGACACAATATACCATTTGAGATCTGAAAATTATAATCGAAAAAACTGTCGTTTTTTGAATGAAGTAGATCATTTTTCTTTTTTTTTCGGTTGCAGATCCATACTTCAACAACATATGCAAATTCACACGGGCAAGCTATGCAAATGTCCAGAGGTTGGATGTATTTATACGGCTAGAAAAATGAGCGAAATCAATGAACACATCAAGACTCATTCAGACGTTAGATCCTTTTCATGCGACGTTTGTGATTATAAAGGAAAATCAAAGCAACAGCTGAATAGGTGAGTGGGCATAATAAAATAAAAACCCTTTTCAATGACCCGCTGTGCATGCGTGAGATGCTTTGTGATAATCAAGGAGCTAGCACTGCCCAAAACTATATATTTTTTAATGGAAAAATTGGGCGTCTTTGTGTTAAGGTTTTCAGTCGTTTACGTCATAGTCTGGACGGCAAGCCTTGCTGCACATCTTAGGAATAGGTATTTTTTTTCTTTTCTGAAGCTGTTACAACCAACTTCACGAACATATTAATGATGTTCAATAACAAGAACACCAGAGGATAAAAGAAGACTCAACAGGGCAGTGCAGGAAATACAATTTTTACTCATTGGCTATGAGATCAATGGTATCCAAAATTATCTTTAAAACTTAACAGCAACCGAAGCCACTAAATATCCACTATGGAAAGCCGCAATAAATTTCAACTGGCCACAACTCTTTAACCTACCTATCCGTTCAGAACAATGACTCTAAAGATGATTAATCAGAAAAAATAATTAGCTTTCGCCAGGAACTCAGCAAATGTTTTTTAACCAAACATTCTCGAATCCGAAGACATCATCGACCTATCCGAATATTTAGAATCTCACACCAATTAGAGCCACCTTTGGAAAATATTACCATTCTACAAGTCAGACGGGCTATTAAAATATTTAACCTCAAAAAATATCCTATAATGTACAGTTGCTATAATGAGAGAAAGCAGCTATTGCGCTACTTTCTACACGTCCTTATATTTTTATCAGAAAATTTACTTGTTGTCAGTTGTTTGTGAAAAGTATACAAGAAATACAAAATATACATGCTGGAAGCCTCAAAGGGAATTTATCGGCATGTTTATTTAAATCCATGCTGTCACCCATAAAAATAACTTATTCTGTATAAGAATATTTATTTGTGATAAGAGACAGAAGTCTGTGACATATCGATAGAGGATAATATTGAATCAAAAATTTAAAACGTCTTATTCCTCAAGACTGCTGACTACAAATACCTATACAATAGGTGTATGTCGGTCGAATATCTATCAAAAAAACAACTACTTTCCTGGCTAATGCCTCGATGGTCGTTGAATGACATCCGATGGCTAAACGTGCAAAGTACTACAACGATTTACAAACAAACAAATTTTGCAGTAGATGATTTGACTGAGCAAGATTGTTATGAAATGTGAATGTCTTTTCACATTATTACGTCAAAGCAGATTTCTCAATATACACCACTCACAATATGCGAAGTGGTAGACTAAAACTGAGATCGATTCAGTTACCATGTTACAAGAATCTCACATAATCATATCAATTTCAAAATTGTTTGGCATCATATTAATAACTATAATTTACCAAAATCTTTTGTTTTGTTTATGTTTGTCGTACTTGCTTCGTACAACAACACCAACCCATGCGCCAGGCCTAAACTGTACCATAAATGACATAGACCAATTTCTTAATACAAACCGCTTCTATTTTTCATTACAAAATCATTTATTTTTTCGACATTGCTAGCTAACTTCCCGTTCCAAGGACCAGGCACGTACATTATGGAAAATAGCCTTCTCTAAAAATCGCTCAATTTTTGGTATATGATATCATCCTGCACAAAAGTCTCCACGGACTCAACAAATTCGTACAGACGGTTTTTAAGATATGGGTATGTATCAACCTTCCGTACACAAGAAAGGGCGTATGTCATTTTCCTGAACAATGAGTATTTCAAAATAACAAAACGAACAAAACGAACAAAACGAACAAAACGAACAAAACGAGACAAAACGAACAAACGCAACAAAACGAACAAAACGACAAAACGAACAAAACGAACAAAACGAACAAAACGAACAAAACGAACAAAACGAACAAAACGAACAAAACGAACAAAACCAACCAAAACCGAACAAAACCTACCAAAACCGACCAAAACCGAACAAAATCAACTAACCAACCAACCGATCGACCGACCGACTGACCGACCGACCTACCAACCGACCAACCACCGACCAAAACTGACCAAAACTGACCGACCAACCGACGAACCGACCAAAAGATCAACCGACCAACGTACCAACCTACCAACCGATCAACCGAACCACCGACCAACCGACCGACCGACCAAAATCGACCAAAACCGACCAAAACCCAATAAAACCGACCGACCAAAACCGAATTTGTTCATTTTGACAAAAGAATAATAATCTCCGACCCCAAAAACCCCCACATACCAATTTTGAATAAAATCGGACCATAATCACAAATATCGTCGGCTATCTTGGATCCGCCATTTTGATTTTATGAATTTAGAGAAAAATTCATAATCCTCGACCCCAAAAAGCCCCACATACCAATTCTGAATAAAATCTGACCATAATCACAAATATCGTCGGCCATCTTGGATCCACCATTTTGATTTTATGAATTTTGACACAAACCATTTTGACACAAACACAAACCTCGTCCGCCATCTTGAAGCCGCCATTTTGGTTTTTTTTCTCTAACAAAAATTCCATAATGCATTGTCACGCGAACTATGAACACCTGCCAAATTTCACGTTAATCGGACAATTAGAAGTGGGTCAAATTCAACTTGTAAGATTTGATTACACACATCAGGAAATAAAAGATTGTAAAAAGTAGACACTTATTAAGTGAAATAATCCTCGTATCTAATTGCAGCAAAAGTGTTCATTTTGAAACACCTTTGTGCAGTATGAAAATTCCTTTTTACCCCAGGAAATCAAAAAGGAGGTTCTCTAGTCGACGCGTATATTTGTTTTATGTATGACCACGCATAACTTTTTACAGAATCGTTCGATTTTGTTGATTTTTTTTTCACTGGATAGGGTTTACCTCAAAGTTGGTCCCATTTTGATTTTTAAAAGAATCACCATTAAGGGTGGAAAAATACTGAATTTTTACACGATTCTACCACTCAATAACTTTGTACTGGGTTATCAAATTCAGATGATTCTTTTTTTATTGGATAGGGTATACTTCAAAGTTGGTCCTATTTGAATTTGGCCCATATGTAGTTCTGATGACACTGAAACATAATGGATACCTGAAGTCAATTGAGTAGGTAGTAGTTACTGGATTTTAGCCACAAAAAAATTAAAATTAATTTTTTTTAACAAAAAATAAAACCGACGAAAAAAGAAACTGAAAAGCAAAAAATAAATTAAACATTCTCAGTTTTGACAATAACAGAGCTCCTAAATTGATGTGAGTAACTAATTTTGAGTCGGCGCCAAACAAACAATCGAAGAAGATTATTGAGTTTTTTAAATAAAGTCATCAAAACGCCGCCGTGCATCCCGCTGCCATCATTTTATGCTTTACCTAATTCAATTGGTAGTTTGTTTGGCGCCGACTCAAAATTAGTTACTCACATTAATTTAGGAGCTCAGTTAATGTCAAAACGAAGTTTCATTTTATTTTTTGGTTTTCAGTTTATTTTTTCGTCGGTTTCATTTTAGGTACATCTATTTAAATTGTGGTTATTTCCAAAAAATTATACATATGGCAGGATACATGGACTACCCACAATATTATATGAGCAAAAAATGACGAAAGCGCAACTATACATTAATTGAACCGATTTGACCCAATTTTGAAAGCGCACCGTCATAACGTTCCTAGATTGCCCAGGTAGCATTGCCAACATAATGCTATTGGAATTTTTTTTTTTTATGTTCTGGTTCCCACGAAAAGGGATATCCTGTAATGTTCAGAGAACATCGTGGGAACCAAGGAAAGAAGGTAGGAGTTGGTGTTCTTCTTAAATTTCTGGAGGTTGTATGCCTCGGGGAACACCTCCCTAGGCAATGAGTTCCAAAGCCTCGCTGTTCGTTGGATGAACGAGTCTTTGGAAAGTGATGTTCTGCAGGTCTCCAAAGTGACCACGAAGGGGTGTGATGACTGAACTTGACGGGTTAGTCTCGAAGAGACTGCCAAAGCAGGAACGATTGTTGATATTTCAGAAGAGCCCATGAAAATATCTATAAAATAGAGACAAATCGCCAACTTTTCTACGGTGTTCCAGACAAGTGAGCGAGTCTGTAAGCGAGGCATCACCGACGAGACGAATTGCCCTTTTTTGGACAGAATCCAATAGCCTCAGGATATGTTTAGGTGCCGCGCTCCAAATATGGGTACAGTATTCCAGGACAGGTCGGATCTGTGCCTTATAGATCATAAGCAGTTGAGTGGGGGTGAAATAGCTTTTGGCACGAAACAAAAAACCAAGTTTTTGGGATGCACTTTTGGCAATGGACCTCACGTGATTTTCCCAGGAAAGGTTATTGCTGATAGTAATACCATGCATCGATATGGATGACTTCAGTGGTATGGTTACTCCTGACAAAGTTATGTTAGGCACAGTGAGATCGGCTTTTTTAGAGAAAAGACATGCTTGTGTTTTGTTTGCATTGAATTCTACCAAGTTATTAGATCCCCACTCGAGAATTGTTGCTAAGTCCATATTTATATTATTAACATGTCTTCCTCGTTCATTTCTGGTTTCACGGGCTGATATAGGGGCCCTGGAAGAGAAAGCGGTATGGAGGGTACTATCATCGGCAAAGCTGTGTACTGGACATGAAGTTGCTTTCAACAGGTCGTTGATGTGAAGTAGAAATAGTGTTGGTGCGAGAATAGATCCTTGCGGAACACCAGCATTTATGAGTAGAGTGTCAGATGAAACCCCATCGACCACTACATGAAGAGACCTGTTTGAGAGAAAACTAGCAAGCAGAGAACACAGCTGAGGGGGCAAGCCATAAGACGGAAGCTTGGCGAGGAGTCCCTGGTGCCAAACTCGATCGAACGCCTTGGAGATATCTAATGCCACAGCTAAAGTTTCTCCATACTTTTCCATAGATAGCTGCCATATATGTGAGACGTAAGCGAGCAGGTCACCAGTTGATCTCTGATGGCGGAAGCCATATTGCCTATCGTTGACAATTCCTGAGTCTTCCAGATATTTCATGAGCTCGATGTTGATGGCTTTTTCCATGACCTTTGAAATAATAGATAGCAGTGCGATAGGTCTGTAGTTGCTAGGTAGGGCCTTTTGCCTTTTAGGGACTGGCTGTACTCTTGCAATTTTCCAATTGGACGGAAATACCCCAAATTGTAAGAGTGGCTGAACAACTTGCAAAGAACAGGTGTTAGTTCGGGGCACATTTCTTGAGAACAATCGGCGGGATTCCGTCAGATCCATAGGCTTTGTTGGTGTTGAGACCCAGCAAAATCTTTCTGATAGTACGTTGGCGAAAGGTGATCTCGGGCATGTGACTGTCAATAGGTGTAATGTTCGGGGTTGTTTTCCCGATGAATCCAGAGTGGAATTTCCAGCAAATAGGTGCGCAAAGATATTGGATTTTTCCTGGGCAGTCGTTGCTAGTGTTCCATCTTCTTTGGATAGAGGAGGAAATGAGCTGGAAGTGAAGTTTCTTCCCACAGCTTTGGCGAAAGACCAAAATGAACGGGATCCGTTAGGACATTCAGCAAGTTTTGATCTTATTTTGGCATTGTGGGCATCTTTTGAGCATTCTATTGTCTCTTTGCATATGCCTCTAGCCTCGACATATGCTGCTCTGGTCTCAGGGCCCGGATTTTTGAGCCATCGATGGTATGCTGCCTGTTTGGAAGCCACAGCTCTAGAGCAGTTTCTGTTAAACCAGGTCTTATCGGATGATGTTCTTCTTTCGGTATTCGGTATGTAGGTTTGCATCCCCAACATGATGATTTCAGAAATTGTCTCAGCACATCGTGTTGGATCTACTGAAGAGAAACAAACTCTCTTCCATGGAAACGCTGAGAAAAACATACGAAGACCTTCCCAGTCGGCCGAATTGTAATGCCACATGAGACGGGGTGGTATTGTGCAGCTCGATGGTAAATGGAAAGAGCATGTTGTGGAGATGAGGGTGTGATCAAAGTTTCCAAGTGGGGCACAAACTTCTATTCTATACGGGTCAGGATTGGTGGTGAGGAAAAGATCTAGTGTATTGGCAGACTGGTTGTTGACATCAGGGATGCGGGTTGGTAGCTCGACCAGTTGTTCTAGACCATGAGTGATGGCGAAGGCCTCGGCTTGACGACCCGCATCATCTGTTTTGTTAGAGAATTTGAGCCAGGCAGCGTTATGTACATTAAAGTCTCCCATGATTATTGTTTCAGCTGTTGGATGGTTCTCCTGAATGTAGTCCAGTTTGAGTGATAAAAACTCAAAGAGGTCGTTATATGAAGGTTCATTAGGTGATAGGTAAAGGCAGCAGAGGAACTTAGTCAGTTTGGTATCAGATAGCTTGAACCACATCACATCAAAGTCTTTCGGTTCCAAACTCTCTTCACGCTGGCATGAAAGGTTAGCCTTAGCGTAAAGCCAGACTCCACCTTTGAACCTGAATCGAGAATGGAGTTCGTAACCAGGACAAAGCATATGGACCTTGTTGGTGGACGAGTTTACTTGTGTTTCTGTTAGAGCCAGAATATCCGGTTTCTTCGTCTGTAGGTGATGATGGACGTCATTGATGTTCTTGTTGAGTCCGCGGATGTTGCAAAAATTAATCTTTAATGTTGAGTCCCCTCGAGTACCTCTCGCCCGGAAATTCGAATGGAGAGGTATTTTGCTTCCGGAGTGTTTTACTCTAGGAGACTTCATCATTATTACTATTAGGATGCACCTGAAAATAAAGGAGGAATTGGGGAAAAGGAAAGAGGGAGACCGGAAAGTATCGACCGAACACTGAAACATGGAATGATCCATTTCACAGCACACAAAGTCGATATGGTGGTATTTCACCGGGCGATGAGACCATCTTCCACCTACGGTTATCCTTTTAGTCGCCTCTTACGACAGGCAGGATTTACCATGGGGCTATTCTAAAGCCGACCCCATACAGCTAATATGAATATGAATATGAATGACGTATCAACATATATTTCGATAAGGACAAAGTTAAAAAATTATGGACAAGGGTCTCAGAAAATGTACTAGACATGTGAACACATTTTTGTAAACACACAATACTCATTCCGGAAGACTGGACAAAACCAACAACACCTATTCTTCTAGGTGTTGTTGACAAAACACATGATAATATTCCTCCTGTAATTATTGGACTTGGGGATGGGTCTGATGATTCAGATGATTATAGCTTTGACTTCTAAAGCCGGGATCCAACGGCGCGTCGAGTGGCAATCCTGGATTGAGGGTTGAGTGTCAAGGTTGGCGCGTCGAAATGTGTCGGGCCGTTCCCACAGCGCATGTAGGATCGCGGTTTCAGACGTGGACACGCAGCGGTTGTAGTCTGTTGTACGCCGGCAGTGTTGGCGGTGAACATTTAAATAATTTATACTCATTTGCTCTTCAATTCGCTTCCAGGCATCATGAATTAAATTCCTGTTTTATGGTTTGGATCCTGTGGGTTCCAAATAATCGGCTTGGCTTCATAGAGTGATGAAAATTCACTTCGTTCGACCACTCGATGGTGAAAGTTACCACGGCACTGACAGTACCACGCGCCTAGTCTCGTCGTTGGAGCGGTATACACGTTGAGCGCCATCGTCGACTTTAACGTGTTCATTTACCGACAGACGACGGCTTAAGATCGACTCGAACCACGGTCAGGACTGGTGGCGTTCTAGGTTAGAGTCAAGTAAATGGAAATGTGAATGTCTGCCGTTTTAATACGTCATCGCAAATATTAATACAGTGTAGTCTAAGAAAAGTTTTATGAATAAATGGTCCGTACTTCTCGCCGGTAACCAGGCCGGGTGACAACGGACTTGTCGAAGCAGGGACGATGGGGTGATAGTCCAGAGCAAGTCGTGTCACCCCAGACGAACAGTACGTAACAGGTTACGTAATAGGGGAGAGCTGGATAATAACGCCGATGGAAGTTACATCCAAGAAGTTAAATAGAGAGAGAGAAACGGGCTTCAACGCGCCTACCTAAAATCGCCAAGCCTGCCCTATCCGAGGGCGCATGAACTGGCAACTTTGGCGCGAGGAGTGGCACTCCACGCGCCGTTGAATCCCCGCTTGACTACGACTTGGCAAAGATACTGTTCATATTCAGTCGAACATCTTGACAGATTCTTGGGTGATCTTTAACGATTCATCAACTCAAATTGGAAATTGTTCATTAAATCAGTTAAAGGGCAAATTTTCATTATTTATTGTTTCTTCCAAGTGCGAATTTTGATTAGTTTTGATGAGTACATTGAAAAACAGTAATACACTGTGAAAATGTGGATTTCTTTGAAACCTCTTTTTTGCGAACAGATCAAATAAATATACTATACGGCAACGGGGAGCTCGACATTTCGAATATTTATTGTGAAATTTAAGCCTTCCGAGATATAGATAAATATGATTGTACTGTATTTGAAGCTCTCTGTATGATTTTGTGGGACCCTATAAAAAACATATCATAATATCATACCAATGTGGTTCTTTTACTTAGAATTATTATCATTTCCAGGCACACGACTATCCACCGCGATACGAAGAAATATCATTGTTCCCAATGTTCTTTTTCTGCGAGGAATTCTATGCATTTGAGGAGGCATATACGAATTCATACAGGGGCTAAGCCGTTCAGTTGTCCTCATTGCGCCTATAGATGTAATAATCTGGTGAGTTTCATACGGGTAGAGGATTACCTTTATAGACAGTTGAAGTTGAATCATGATATAATTAGAAAATGTTTTTGAGAATTCATTCAGTATTTATGGATCTGAGCCCCCACAATTTAACTGCCTTATTTCAAAAACTATCATTGGGTAAGAATCTCTGATTCAAAATTTCAGGAATATCTTGATTTTATCTATGCAAACAAAATGTCTCTATTCCAATGAATCGATGTTCAACTCAAAGACACTTGCAGATGTGAAAAAGTGCCAAATTTAGTTTTCCCTCAAGAAATATTAAATTGGCGAAAATGACCAAACTTAGCGGGAATTAGAAGAAATCCAATAGAGTTTCAAGTGAATATTGAAATTTTCAATCAAGTAACATAGACATAAACTGACCCTGTCGAAAAACACAATTCACAATTTACATCCAGAAGAACATTATTTCCTACAAAGAATCGTAAGAATTGATATTCCATAGCACAGATAGATACTTCATTATTATTCATTTATTTATTCATTTACAAAGAGGAATACAAACGGGATTAACCCAGAGACACTATTCACAAATAAGTGATTTATCAATATACAATCTTTATAATTCTAAAATGAAATTACGAAATAGGTGATAGATATAAATCAAAAATCAATTAAAGTTATGAATTGTGTACATGTGGTGAATGAAATGACAACGAAAATGAAAACATATTTATTCAATACATATCATTTAAGTCTGCGAAGCGAAAAAATGGCTTTTCAAAATGTGGGAAAACTTTGAAAATGAGTAAGAGAGATATCATATCAATGGAATTTGATAGAGTATTGTATAATTTCAAAAAATTGTTTGTTTGAGATTGTTCGTAACGGAAAAGGTGTGATGCCTGGTAATATACAGTGAGGACGTAAAAAGTCCTCCTTAACTTTTGAACGGAACAAGCTGTCGAGGTCGGGTAAAATTCAGATAAAAAGGTACCACTTTTTGGCATGAAAATGATTATGGTCACGTGGTCTAATGTCAAGAGGGCACCATCAACTTTTTTTTTTATGTAAAGGGGGGTCACGTGACTCCTGGTTTTGAAGGCTATCCGATTTTCTAGCCAACACCGCTTCGTTTGTGAAAATCGGCCAAGCCGTTTCAAACTGACAAGCGTTTGAAATTTGCTTCAAATATTTTACAAATAAATTAAAAACCTATATTACTTTTGATTGCAACAGAATTTTAAGTAACAATTGCAACTATTTCAACAAGTGCTCGAAATGTTCACCGTTCACGTCTTGACAGAAAAAAAGTCGGTTGTGAAATTCATTTCGAACGTTATTAAATGTTTCCGGGGTAATACTGTAACACACATCTGTTATTCGGTCCAAAAGTTCCTGGAGTGGCTGCGTGACGTAGATTTTATGTACCCCCACAGAAAGAAGTCCATAGGTGTCATATCAGGTGACTAGCTGGCCATTTAATGGGGCCACGTCGGCCTATCCACCGTCCCGAAAAATTCTCGTTGAGCCATTCTCGGACAGGTCTGTAGTTGTGAGGGGGTGCACCATCTTGTTGAAAGGTAACATCCATGGTAAATTCATTTGGGTTTGCCCCAACTACTTCTTGAATACTGTGATGGATCTGATTTTGAAGCATATTTAAATACAGATGCCCAGTTAAATTGTCTGCCATAAATATTGGACCTATGATATGGTCACCCAAAATACCAGCCCATACGTTGATCTTTTCTGGAGTTTGAGTATGACCCTCTCGAAAAACGTGCGGATTTACGTCTGACCAATAACGCACATTCTGTCTATTTACTGTTCCATTTGGATGAAACGTATTTTCATCACTAAAACAAATAGAGTTAATGTAACCGGGATTTTGGGTTATGCGGTCAGACATGACCTCACAAAACTGCAGTCTTCTATCCGGGTCGTCTTCTGTTAATTGATGCAAAAAAATTAATTTATATGGGTGAAATTTGTGTTTTTTAAGATATTTTTTCACCTTGGTCGTAGATACGTCACAAGCCGTGGCTACCGTTTTCGTTGTTTGTTGCGGATTATTAACAACAGCTGCCAGAACGTCGATTTGCTGTTCTTCTGAAATAGATTTGCTTCCAGATCCTTTTTCCCTCGTTACGCAACCAGTCCTTAGAAATTTACTAACCAATTCCTTCAAGTAGGTACGAGATATTGGATTATTTGGGAAGCGCTCATTGAATATTATTTCTGCTTCATGGTAATTACGCCTAGCTTCAGCGTAAATTAAAATTGCTTCGGTTTTTTCTTCTAAAGGACGAGAACGCGGCACTTGAAATTTATAAAGAAATGCTGAAACCTATGACAACTGTCAAAAGTATCGATATGATTAACGTCACTATTAGACTGAGATTGAAATGAAATGCTATTTGGAGCACATTTCAAAGTACAAATAATATGCAAACCTTTTTTACCACAAAAAATCTATTTTTCGACCAGAATCAGTAACGAAGTTGAAATTCTGCTGCAATTAATAGTTAAACTAATTTATTTGTAAAATATTTGAAGCAAATTTCAAACGCTTGTCAGTTTGAAACGGCTTGGTCGATTTTCACAAACGAAGCGGTGTTGGATAGAGAATCGGAAGGCTTTCAAAACCAGGAGCCACGTGACCCCCCTTTACATTAAAAAAAAGTTGATGATGCCCTCTTGACACTAGACCACGTGACCACAATCATTTTTATGCCAAAAAGTGGTAAAAGTGGTACCTTTTTACCTGAATTTTACTCAACCTCGACAGCTTGTTCCGTTCAAAAGTTAGGGGGGGAGGACTTTTTACGTCCTCACTGTATGTAGGAGTGTTAAGATATATGTTACTGAGGATAGCAGGCGAATCAACTAAGTTGTTAATGACTTCAAAGAGGAACTTCACGTCTATAATTTTCCTTCTATTCGTTAGTGTTAATAAGTTCAGCTCATTCCGAACGTACGGACGATTGTTGGGGTTGGATGGAAAACATATTTTATTGACATAACCTATGAATATATTCTGAACCCGTTCGAGTTTATTTATGTAAATGTCATAATCAGGGTTCCATATTATAGAATCAAAATTCAAAACACTATCGACGTATGATATATAGAGAGTACAGAGAGTCTGTGTGTTTTTAAATTCACGACAAGTTCTCATAATAAAACCTAACATTTTGTGAGCCTTTTTTGAAATGTGAAATATATGTTATCGAAGAGCATTTTGGAATCGAATATTATTTCCAAGTCCTTTATTTCCGTGACAGTTTTCAAGGGTTGAAAAGATATTCGATGAGAATGATTTAGAATACTTTTCCGCACCCATACAAAATGTGGTAACACTTTCCAAAATTCAGATAAAGGCTATTTACCTCACAGTAATCATGAGAGTTATTGCCTGCTGCATTAGTGTGATATCGTCAGCATCAGAAATAGAGTAATATATTTTTAGATCAATGGCATACATTAAAAAATTGGCAAATCGAAAAAATTGGGATATATAGTTGATATATATATATATTAAATAGGAGTGGCCCTAGATGAGATCCTTGGGGCACTCCAGAGGTAATTTGTCGATATTCGGATTTGTGGTTCCCGAATGTTACCGCTTGACAACGATCAGTTACATAAGATTCGAGCGAATTTAGTTGGTTGCCGTTTACCCAGACTCCAGCGAGTTTCTGTAGCAAAACTGAGTGATCCATTTTGTCAAAGGCTTTGCTGAAGTCGGTGTAAATAGCATCAACTTGGTGTTTGTCATTGAGGCTATGCAGGATGTTCAGTACACGTGAATAAGTTGAAGTCTACTGATCGTTTCTTCATGAAGCCATGTTGTTCAATATTAATTATGTTTTTAACATCGAGGAACAGGTTATCGATTAATAATGGATGATGGATTCAAATATTTTTGCTATAGATTGACAGTTTTGAAATGGGCCTATAGTTTCTGACGAGTTGATTATTATCAAATTCTAAGATTGGGATTATATGAGCTTTCTTTCATACTGAAGGAAATACTTCCTCTTCAAGGGATTTATTGAAGATTATGTTGAGTGGAATTGCAATATATTCAGCACAGTACTTGAGGAATGTTGTTGGTAGCTCATCCGGTCCCACTCCTTTATTCGAGAGATTTTGAAGTTTGAGAAGAATAGCTTGTAAGGAAATGTTATAAGAAGCAATTTTTTTATGTCATTCTTGATGTATTGCGTTATGAGCTGAAATAACTCTTCTCGGATTTGAAACAGAGAGGAAATATTCAAAAAATATCTTGCAAATTTCATTAGAATTTGTAATTATCCTATCGTTATCGTGTTAATTGAAGCAGTACTGTTTTTTTTATTCCACAAATTGCCATAAGTGTTTTGGGTTTGAGTTGATACTGGTTCCACAAAGATTGATGTAGCTTTTTTAATCCTCTTCAATTAAAAATTTGGAACCACCACGCAGTAGCTTGAATGTTAATGTTAATAGTCAATTTGATTATTGTACTTGTTCCATAATCCATGATATTTTCTCTTCACTCTGATGACTTTGATCGTACTGTGGGCATACCATGGAGGATGTTTCTTATGAAAATTTGGTTTTCTCGGGATTACAGACTTAATTTTTAAATATATAGTGTTATAAAACATATTATTCCAATCAATTTTAGATAATTCTGAATTCAATAACTTATAATCAGCTTTACAGAAGTCAAAAGAGTTATGTTTGCTGTTATTAACAGATAAAAAGGATTTATGGATATTGACAGAGAATTCTAAAGTATTGTGATTTTTGTCTTCTGAAACTAATGGTGAGGTGCTCAATTCCACATTCTGGATGCTGAATGTGTTATTGAAAACTAGATCAATTGTATTACCAGACGAATTAATGAAGTAGTTGTATTGCGATAGGGCATTGAAAGAAACAGTGTCTATCAATAAGTTTAAAAATTGATCAAAAAAATGTTTAGGCTTGCAGATATTATTGATACGGTCTTGCAACCATTTTATATTTGGGGAGTTAAAGTCCCCACAAATCACAACGATATCATCGGGATTAGATAGGATTATATCACTCAGTTTCGTTACGATACGACAGTGGTAGCTCACTTGTGAAATGGTTTGATCACAACTTTTGATTTATTTTTTTCACACTCCATATTGCATAAACATGTAAATATATTTTTTTTTTTTTTTATGTTCTGGTTCCCACGAAAAGGGATATCCTGTAATGTTCAGAGAACATCGTGGGAACCAAGGGAAAGAAGGTAGGAGTTGGTGTTCTTCTTAAATTTCTGGAGGTTGTATGCCTCGGGGAACACCTCCCTAGGCAATGAGTTCCAAAGCCTCGCTGTTCGTTGGATGAACGAGTCTTTGGAAAGTGATGTTCTCAGGTCTCCAAAGTGACCACGAAGGGGTGTGATGACTGAACTTGACGGGTTAGTCTCGAAGAGACTGCCAAAGCAAGGAACGATTGTTGATATTTCAGAAGAGCATCGCCCATGAAAATATCTATAAAATAGAGACAAATCGCCAACTTTTCTACGGTGTTCCAGACAAGTGAGCGAGTTTGTAAGCGAGGCATCACCGACGAGACGAATTGCCCTTTTTTGGACAGAATCCAATAGCCTCAGGATATGTTTAGGTGCCTCGCTCCAAATGTGGGAACAGTATTCCAAGACAGGTCGGATCTGTGCCTTATAGATCATAAGCAGCTGGGTGGGGGTGAAATAGCTCTTGGCACGAAACAGAAAACCAAGTTTTTGGGATGCACTTTTGGCAATGGACCTCACGTGATTTTCCCAGGAAAGGTTATTGCTGATAGTAATACCAAGCATCGATATGGATGACTTCAGTGGTATGGTTACTCCTAAAGTTATGTTAGGCACAGTGAGATCGGCTTTTTTAGAGAAAAGACATGCTTGTGTTTTGTTTGCATTGAATTCTACCAAGTTATTAGATCCCCACTCGAGAATTGTTGCTAAGTCCATATTTATATTATTAACATTTCTTCCTCGTTCATTTCTGGTTTCACGGGCTGATATAGGGGCCCTGGAAGAGAAAGCGGTATGGAGGGTACTATCATCGGCAAAGCTGTGTACTGGACATGAAGTTGCTTACAACAGGTCGTTGATGTGAAGTAGAAATAGTGTTGGTGCGAGAATAGATCCTTGCGGAACACCAGCATTTATGAGTAGAGTGTCAGATGAAACTCCATCGACCACTACATGGAGAGACCTGTTTGAGAGAAAACTAGCAAGCAGAGAACACAGCTGGGGGGGCAAGCCATAAGACGGAAGCTTGGCGAGAGTCCCTGGTGCCAAACTCGATCGAACGCCTTGGAGATATCTAATGCCACAGCTGAAGTTTCTCCATACTTTTCAATAGATAGCTGCCATATATGTGAGACGTAAGCGAGCAGGTCACCAGTTGATCTCTGATGGCGGAAGCCATATTGCCTATCGTTGACAATTCCTGAGTCTTCCAGATATTTCATGAGCTCGATGTTGATGGCTTTTTCCATGACCTTTGAAATAATAGATAGCAGTGCGATAGGTCTGTAGTTGCTAGGTAGGGCCTTTTTGCCTTTTTTAGGGCTGGCTGTACTCTTGCAATTTTCCAATTGGACGGAAATACCCCAAATTGTAAGAGTGGTTGAACAACTTGCAAAGAACAGGTGTTAGTTCGGGGCACATTTATTGAGAACAATCGGCGGGATTCCGTCAGATCCACAGGCTTTGTTGGTGTTGAGACCCAGCAAAATCTTTCTGATAGTACGTTGGCGAAAGGTGATCTCGGGCATGTGACTGTCAATAGGTGTAATGTTCGGGGGTTGTTTTCCCGATGAATCCAGAGTGGAATTTCCAGCAAATAGGTGCGCAAAGATATTGGCTTTTTCCTGGGCAGTCGTTGCTAGTGTTTCATCATCTTTGGTTAGAGGAGGAAATGAGCTGGAAGTGAAGTTTCTTCCCACAGCTTTGGCGAAAGACCAAAATGAACGGGATCCGTTAGGACATTCAGCAAGTTTTGATCTTATTTTGGCATTGTGGGCATCTTTTGAGCATTCTATTGTCTCTTTGCATATGCCCTAGCCTCGACATATGCTGCTCTGGTCTCAGGGCCCGGATTTTTTAGCCATCGATGGTATGCTGCCTGTTTGGAAGCCACAGCTCTAGAGCAGTTTCTGTTAAACCAGGTCTTATCGGATGATGTTCTTCTTTCGGTATTCGGTATGTAGGTTTGCATCCCCAACATGATGATTTCAGAAATTGTCTCAGCACATCGTGTTGGATCTACTGAAGAGAAACAAACTCTTCCATGGAAACGCTGAGAAAAACATACGAAGACCTTCCCAGTCGGCCGAATTGTAATGCCACATGAGACGGGGTGGTATTGTGCAGCTCGATGGTGAATGGAAAGAGCATGTTGTGGAGATGAGGGTGTGATCAGAGTTTCCAAGTGGGGCACAAACTTCTATTCTATACGGGTCAGGATTGGTGGTGAGGAAAAGATCTAGTGTATTGGCAGACTGGTTGTTGACATCAGGGATGCGGGTTGGTAGCTCGACCAGTTGTTCTAGACCATGAGTGATGGCGAAGGCCTCGGCTTGACGACCCGCATCATCTGTTTTGTTAGAGAATTTGAGCCAGGCAGCGTTATGTACATTAAAGTCTCCCATGATTATGGTTTCAGCTGTTGGATGGTTCTCCTGAATGTAGTCCAGTTTGAGTGACAAAAACTCAAAGAGGTCGTTATATGAAGGTTCATTAGGTGATAGGTAAAGGCAGCAGAGGAACTTAGTCAGTTTGGTATCAGATAGCTTGAACCACATCACATCAAAGTCTTTCGGTTCCAAACTCTCTTCACGCTGGCATGAAAGGTTAGCCTTAGCGTAAAGGCAGACTCCACCTTTGAACCTGAATCGAGAATGGAGTTCGTAACCAGGACAAAGCATATGGACCTTGTTGGTGGACGAGTTTACTTGTGTTTCTGTTAGAGCCAGAATATCCGGTTTTTTCGTCTGTAGGTGATGGTGGACGTCATTGATGTTCTTGTTGAGTCCGCGGATGTTGCAAAAATTAATCTTTAATGTTGAGTCCCCTCGAGTACCTCTCGCCCGGAAATCCGAATGGAGAGGTATTTTGCTTCCGGAGTGTTTTACTCTAAATATAAAACTACCCAATCCAAAAACATAGGTCAAGTCAATATATCTCGGTGATTTCCTTCACGAAACGTTCATGTGCAAAGATTATAATCAAAACATAATCACATATCATCTGTTTTATTCTGTCGAACATCAAATAGACTTGATGTTTGTTTTAATAGGCTCCCACTGAGCTTAAATAACGACTAAAACGTTCCAATCGATTTCTTACGATTATAACTCACACTAAAATGATATTCTTGGTTTTGGAACGACATATTAACGATCAAAAAGGAAAATCTTACTGATAATGTAGCTCCTAAAAATGTGACTTGACAACAATGGATGACAATGGATTCATAATATTATGAATAGATGTTGCCTTCTAGTTTATTTGTGTGACTCATTTAGTCCATGTTACTTGATCAAAAATTCAAATCCACTAGTTCTACTGATGCCAGCCCTAATTCACTCAAATCGAAAAAGTAGCATATTTTTCATTATTAAAAAAGCACATATGCAACCACGGGATAAGTAAGCCCCCGAAATTCAAGTAAATTCCGGAATAATCGCGCCTATTCTTCCAGAATAATATATATGTATACCGGGTGTCAACGAATCTATTAGACAAGTCATAACTTCTAGAATATTAGGTGAATGAAAATGATGCTCCTACTGGGCATGCAGAAGAGCCTTCGGCAACACATGAGGCTTGACACCCAAAACCCCACACTGGATATACACGGCGATCATTCGCCCGATACTAACGTATGGATCCATCATTTGGTGGACCGGTACTACAAAGGGCAAGTCCAGAAATGAACTTGATAAAGTACAACGACTGGCTTGTCTGGGAATAACGGGTGCCATGAGGACCACGCCTACTAGAGCTCTAGAAGTTTTACTAGGACTACCACCTCTGCACCTTGTGATTGAGCATGAAGCCATGCGTGCTGCATACAGACTCAAAGGCGCAAGCCAATCGATGGGTACTGAGGCAGACCATGGACACTCAGCTATCTGGAACAGGGCAAAGGAAGGATGTCCAGTCCTATTGATGGAAAGAGACAGCACCCCGCCTGTTCTGGATTTTAGAAAAGGACCCAATATAACCATCCCCTCAAGGGAAGAATGGAAAGACAATGCGCCTGACAGACCCCCAAACCATGGATCAACCTGGTACACAGATGGATCAAGAAGGAACAAAGAGAGAAATCTCAGTACCTTTAGGCAAATATGCCTCAGTGTTCCAGGCTGAAGTATATGCTATACTAACCTGTGTGCAGGAAAATTTCGACAATAAAAGTCGATGGCCTACTGCCGTCTACTCGGACAGCGAAGCTGCTATTATGGCGTTAGGCAGAAATAGGATTGTATCCAAACTGGTGTCCGAGTGTAGAAACGCCAGAGAAAGTTTATCGAAAACAAGCAAAGTCAGCCTCATATGGGTCCCGGGACACTCAGGTGTCCCTGGGAACGAGGATGCAGACAAATTAGCCAAAATAGGATCGGGAAAGACACCAGTTGGACCTGAACCCATCTTGGGAATACCCAGCAGCCTGGCAATCTCAAATATGAAGGAACTGCTACAAAAGCAGTTCCTTAAAACATGGCAAGACGCGCCAGGCATGAGGCAATCAAAGTTCCACATAAAGGAGCCAAGGAAAAACATGTCTAAAGAGATCCTGTCACTTAACAGACGGGACATCAAGACTGTGACTGGGCTCCTGACATAATCACCTGAACAGGCACATGGAGCTCATCGGGATCACAGATGATCCCCTATGTAGATGGTGCCTGGAAGATGACGAGACATCGTCGCACATCCTCACTGAGTGCCCAGCTTTGGTGCACCAGAGGGAGATCAACCTTGGGTGCATAATTCTGAACCCAGAGGACGTCAAGGAGATTCAGCTGAGGAAGTTGCTGAATTTTTTCAAAGAAATCGGCATGCCCAGCTGATTTTCTCAGAACAAGTGGGCGCACAAAGGGCCCAAATAGAGAGGCCTACATGTACGGGGTTCTTCGGAACCAGCCCACCTTGTGCGAAGAAGAAGAAGAAGAATCAAAATGAGACTTGGTTTAGGTGAATGGTATGTGAAGAGGAGAGTTTTCGCATATTTTTCACTTTTCGGTCACTTCCGGTTTCACCGGAAATAGCTCTGGCTTTGAATTTTTGAATGGAACACCCTGTATATTGTAACATTTTTGGATTTCTGAGACAATTCCTAATCAGAATGTGACATTTTGAAAAGTTTTTATGCCTACTCCATTTTTTTAGTAACTTTTAATATTGCATCTAGGTGACCATGATCCATGTGTACCTCAGGTGAAGTCAGAAAATTACAGTCGCAAAGTATCAGCGACTAGTATGGTAGATTGGAATAAGACAAGTTGGTAAAATTACATTTTCGTGTCTAACTATTATTTTTCAAATAGCGACAATTTTTTGACGAGGACTTTTCGAAAAAATTATTTTTGGCGAATCCAACGATTTACGATTGGATTGAAAATGATAAGATAAATTAAATATCACTAAGGAAAATACTGGACAATAATTTATTTTCTGTTGTCAAGTGTGCCATGGATAGCCATATGCATAATATTTTGCAGTTATTTTTATCAAGTCTTCTTTGGAAAACAAAACACTCACTTAGGTAATGACAGTGCATAAGCTTTATGAGCAGACAGTAAAAGTTTCTTAATTTTCGTTAAATTTCAGTTTAATTTTTCTTCAAAATAATGTATACTCAAAGTGAAAAAGTGGATATGTTATTAATATTTGGAGAATGTCATAGAAATTCAAGGAATGCTGCTGAGTTGTATGCTCAGAGATATCCCAATCGGCAAAATCCAGCCAATCAGTATTTTCCGTATGTTGAGAATCGTTTTAGGCAAGAAGGAAATCGAGAGGCGGAACAGAGATGATCATAAATGAGGAGACGGAGATTAACGTTCTTGCTAGGGTTGAAGTTGATAAAACGGTTTCTTTAAGAGAAATTAGTCAAGAAATGCAGATAAGTCACGAATCAGCAAGAAAAATACTGAAAAAGCACGGATATCGAGTATTCAAATATCAGTTACATCAATATTTGTATGCTGACTATGGCGATAGACGGGTAATGTGTTGTGATTGGCTGCTTCAAAATCATAGAGTTAACCCAAATTTTATCAACTTTATTCTATTTTCTGACGAAACACGATTTACAAATAATGCTATGTTCAATAAGCAGAATACTCGGAACTGGGCCCAACAAAATCAATATGCAATGAGAGAGAGGGCAATTTTCAAGGAAGGTTTGGCGTCAATGTCTGAGCTGGTATCGTTGGAAACAGAATAATTGGGCCAATATTGTTTCAAGGTCAGTTAACAGGGGTTAGGTACTTAGGTTTTTTTCAAAATGAAATCGAGGATCATGTTAATAATCTACCTTCAGCAGTTTTACGGCGAATTCACTTCCAACAAGTTGGAGCACCCACTCATAATACCAGAGAAGTTTTTAATTACTTAATAGAGCATTTTAATAATAACAACCAATGGTCCAGTACGGTGGCCTGCACTCTCACCGGATCTCACTGTGCTGGATTTGATTAATATGAGATATGTTAAAGAAAAGGTTTACTATGCAACAGCCTCAGCCACTCTTGAATTCTTAGAAGAATTCTACGGGCATTTAGAAGTATAACGCCTCAAATATTACGAAACGTGTTGAGAGAAACAATTGAACGAGCTGAAATGTGTCTTGAACAAGGAGGAATGCACTTTGAAAATTCACTACTACAGTGAAAGTAAATAAATTATTATCCATAGCACACTTGACAAAAGGAAATAAATTATTATGCAGTATTTTCCTCAGTAATATTTAATTTATATTCTTATTTCAAATCCAATCGCAAATAAATTAGTATCGTTAGATTCGTCAAAAAATCCTTTTTTCGAAAAGTGCTCGTCAAAAAATGGTCTCTATTTGAAAAATAATAGTTAGACAGGAAAATGTAATTTTGCCAACTTGTCTCATCCCTATCTATCATACAAGACACTAAAACTTTGCGATTGTAATTTTCTGACATCACCTGAAGTCCTCAGATTAGTTTACGTTCGATCATGGCCAACTAGATGCAATATTAAAAGTGACTCTAAAAAAATGAAGTGGGCGTACAAACTTTTTAAAATGTCGCATTCTGATCAGAAATCCAAGAATGTTAGAATATACAGGGTGTTCCATTTAAAAAATTAAAACCGGAGCAATTTTCGGTGAAACCGGAAGTGACCGAAAGTGAAAAATATGTGAAAATTCTCCTCTTCACATACCATTTACCTATACCAAATCTCATTTTGATACACCTAATATTCTAGAAGTTATGACTTGTCTAAAAGATTCGTTGACACTCCGTATAGAATTAATGATAACACTGTCGTATATCTCTTCTCACTTGGCAATGTCAGCAATTGATATTTCAGGTACCTCCTAATAATAAATATAAAAGTTGACATTTTAAAATTATGATGGAGTTGCGACTGAGACTAACAGTGTTTTGAGACATACTGCAAAAATGTGTTTTTAGTATTAGTAAGGTTATTATGGCTCTTCGGTCCATTTCAATGAAGGGGAAAACTCAATAACCATAGATCGTCAAGCTCATCGTCGTCATCAATAATACTCGTTTTCTGTTTGCTGAAAACTAGTTTTCCATTACTTTACATAATTGCATCATGCTTTTCAATTCTCTAGAAACCAATAGTTTGTTCGAATATCCGCAATTCATTCACGAAAAAGCTATAGCAATATGAATTCAAATCTTAATCCGAATACCCCCCTCGCCAAATCTCTTTTATATAATATGACCGTCAGAAGAAACTTTCGGAAAAGTGCCGTTGTAAAAGTTCTAATATGCAAAAATGTCTCTGCCACTAGGAAAATTTACGAAAGCACGTCTTGTCTACAAACAAACATCCGGGAAAATGCATTTACGAGTGTAAGTTTTGCTCCGGCCAATTCTACACCAACTTTGCGAAAGAGTTCAAGGCCCATTTGGTAACGAAGCATTCGGAAGTATTCGGAAACGGCACTGAAGCTGCGACTTATGTGGCCGGCATCTACGACGTCCAAGATGACAGCACGTATTTGAATGACGTCATAGGGCACATTGGAGATCCGTCAGGGTAAGTTTCTATCTAGCATTATTTCAACCCGACTACGATTTTGATTGTATATGAAAATTTCCCACCTCAGCTACTGAACTACTGGAAAAATTACAACTAATCAACTTATTTAATACTGTTTTTTCTACTAAAACTGGTGAAAAATAAAAGTTGAGAACCTGAAACCCGATTAACAATAACCTTAAAAATGGAAACAATCAAAACTCGACGTGAAAAATATACAAAAAATACAAAATATATATGTCCTCAAAGGGAATTTATTGCCATATTTATTCAAATCCATGTTCTCCCCATAAAAATAACTTCTTCAGTATATGAATATTCATTATAGTTCCCGAAACGTCAAGATATAGAGAAGTGTCTCTAAATTCAATAATTTTTGTAGTAGGCAAAAAATTGAATACGACAAGTAATTTGGTGTACGCAGTAACTTATCAGAGCAAAGTGATTTCTTTGTCCTTCTACACTTGTATGGATTCTTCGATCCATTCAATTTTGTTTTCAGATTGTGGAAGGTTATAATCCCAAAAAGTGTCAAGAATAATTTATTCATATTTATGATCCATGACAAATTCATAACCGTTATCAATAATTAGGCATAATGATGTTTACAGTCAATAATGATCTCATGAAATGTCACTTGTCAGTATGCTACACAATCATGTTCTTGCCATTTATTGACATTTTTTACAGCATCAGTAATAGGCTAAAAGCGGGCTGCAGAAAACCTGGCCAATCAAGTAACAGAATGAAATGTTTAAACTGTTAGTACTCTCGGCAAACATAAGAAAAATTATTGACTGCCTGGGCAAAAGTTGTGCATAAGTTTTTTATGGCCATAACAATGTAGCAATAGTAATACTTTCAACATAAAGTATCTTCCGAGTGGTCGAGCGGTCTAAGGCATTTGATGTTGGTTCACGAAAGGAAGCTCTGTCAGATTTTTTTTTATTTTTTCCTTCGAAATTGAAAAATGATTTGTTTGGCGCGATTTTCCATACCAAAACAAATCATTTCTCATGTCTAAGAGCTGGCTGCAAAAAACCTGGCCGATCGAGTAACATAATAAAATGTTTTTACAAGCGTTTATTTAATTTCACAATGTATGTCTGTTCAGTTCGAACCTTGCAAGTGAATTTTGACCTACTTCTAGTCCGATTAACGGGAAAAACAAAATGACGGCTCCAATATGGCAGACGACTTTTGTGATTATAGTTCGATTCTATTCAAAATTAGTATGTGGGGGTTTTTGGGGTCGGACATCATGATTTCTTCGTCAAAATTTATGAATTTAAGATGGCGGCTCCAATATGGCGATGAGTTTTGTGGTTATAGCCCTATTCCAATAGAAATTGGTGTGTGGGGGTTTTTGGAGTCGGATATCATAATTTCTCAGTTAAAATTCATGAATTCAAGATGGCGGCTTCAAGAAGGCGATGTGTTTTGTTATTATGGCCCGATTCCATTCAAAATTGGTATGTGGATTTGTTTGGTGTCGTAGATTTTCAATTTTTGACAGAATTAAATGAGATGACGGATTCCATGAATAACTGAAAATAAATCAATAAAAAGGATTGAAAAAAAAATAAGGCAAGCTTTTATACAAAAAAGGAAAAAATAATTTATTTAACTGTTTGACCTAGGTTATTCTATGAGATTCAAAAGCTTGCTGCGAATATAAAATAGGTATTCTTGGGTGGCAAGATTTTGAGTCTGTTACTCATAGAATAATATAGGCCAAACAAAGAAATAATGTATTCTTTTTTGTATGAAAGCTTGTCTTTTCAAATCATTTTTATTTAATTCTTTTCAGTAATTCATAAAATCCGTCATCTTATTGATTCTGACAAAAATTGATAATCTACGACCCCAAAAAAACCACACACCAATTTTGAATGGAATCGGACTATAATAACAAAAGTCGTCGCCATCTTAAATTCGTGAATTAGAACAAAAAAATGATGGTTTTTGATTCCAAAAACTCCCACATACCAAATTTTATTGGAATAGGGCTATAACCACAAAACTCATCGCCATCTTGAATTAATGAATTTTGACAAAGAAATCAAATCCCGATCCCAAAAACCTCCACTTACTAATTTTGAATAGAATCGAACTATAACACAAAACTAGTACGCCATAATGGAGCCGCCATTTTGTTTTTTCTTTGTCAAAAATTCTATAATGGATTGTCACCGGAATTATGACCACCTGCCAAATTTCACGTTAATCGGACAACTAGAGGTGGGCCCAAATTCACTTGCAAGATTTGAACTAAACATACATACATATGTGAAATAAAATAAAAGCTTGTGAAAACATTTCACTCGATCAGCTAGGTTTTCTGCAGCCAGCTCTCAGACATGGGAAATGATTTGTTTTGGGACGAATATTCGCCCCAAATAAATATTTTTCAATTTCGAAGGAAAAAATAAAAAAAAAAGCTGCCTGAGCTAGGGTTTGAACCCACGCTCCCTTTCGTGAACCCCTTTGAGTCTGGCGCCTTAGAGCGCTCGACCATTCGTAAGATACTTTATGTTGAAAGTATTACCAATCTATTGTTACATTGGTATGGTTGCTTTTTCCGAAAAAAGGCCATACGAAACGTATGCACAACTTTTGCCCAGCCAGTCAATGATTTTTATTATGATTGCTTTGAGTACTAACATTTTTAAACATTTCATTCTGTTACTCCATTGGCCAGATTTTCTGCAGCACGCTCTTGTACTAAAAGTTGATTTTACTGAACAACAAGTATTTTTCCTATCAACCAAGTACAGAAGCTGTAATCCGATAATTGCAGCTTATCACACTACTGCGGTAAGGAAATGTTTTCTTTTATCTACAGATCAACTCTGGAAACCTTAACATAGAATTAATTCATTTAATTGAAAGTTGAAAGCACAATTTGAACAATTGTTGAATGTAATAATATTTTTTGAGAAGTTTCGTGATTGGAATCAACAAATTCAAACTAACAGAAACATCTTCTTCGGAATATTTCCGAAAATATGAATAGGATGTTTATAAAATCAGATGTGGAATCATCTGCGACCGAAAGATAACTTTTTCCACCGCCAGGTTGCGGCTAGTACTTGGATGGGTGACCACTGCTTGCCAAGGAACGTTCGCGGTATTGAGCCCCATACAACTGCAGCGTAGTAGCATTTTCGCAGCTGCACGCATCATATCAATGAGCACGAGATAAATCGGGAGATATGCCGTCATTCGGAAGGGTCGTTTAGATGGTGGTCCCGAGTTCATAAATGTTGAGCTCGTTAAATAACCCTACCTCTGGTTGGAAATACCGAGGATTCGGCAAAATTTCCGGTACAGGGAAGTGTGCTCATCGGCGACAGTGTTGAGCTTAGTACCAGAAATAGGCGAACGTTAGATGAATGATAAAAAAAACGTTCGGTAGGTTACATTATCATGTTAGCACAGAGTAGACTTCATTCCGTATATTATCTAAACATAAAAAAGGAAAATGCTTGACCTCCGCTCATTTGTATCTAAAGGCGCAATTGGAAATAATACACTTTCAAGTAACAAAGTGCTCTCATCTTGGGGCACTATGATTTTTCAGACATCAGCCTTTATTCATTGTACCAATTTCCTCGTCTTTATGTCTATCCTGATTGAGGTCATCAACGTATGGGGATAACCAACCATTTTCAGCGTTAATATTACCTCTTAATCCATTACAATTTGGGGAAAAGTGAACAGAATTCAAATAATACGGAAGAACAAATGACCAAATAATTCTAGCTTATTATAATTGGGAGATACGGTCATGGCCTCACCAACGTATATTCTATTGGGTTCTTGTATTTTTCTCGCCTACGACAACGCCAAAAGGAAGGGTTATGTTTTTAGCAGTCTATGTATATTTATATTTACGAATGTTCCACCGTAGCGCTTACCCTACTCCTACGATTTTGTTGAATGAGGAATCAATGGATTCGTTATTATGGTCAGGAGGACATAGGCTACATATAAACAAAATCAATATGGCGTATGTTACATCCAAAAAAATAAGGGTCTCTAATTTTTTTTCTTTTCTATCATATCGAGGTGGATGTCGAATGAATGAGTAGAAAATTAATAAAAGTAAAGTACAATATTAAATATAAAATCCATCATTTCTTTCGCGTGCGGAACATTAATTTCTCATAAGGTTATTTTTTGTTTAGTTATACTCTGTTTCCTAATGTGAGAGAGTTATTAAATGTAAATTTGCAATGACAGAATCCATTAAACAGGGTGGACAACCCAAAGATTGCATTGTAAACTTGCAATGATAGTTTTTAAAAATTCAGTTATATAAGACGTAAGTACACAATCCGAATCGGTCCTGAATTAGGGTCACCTTGATTTGCTAACAATAGAAAGAGGAGTTTTCCGAATGAAATTTATGTGACAGCGGCGTAACTACAGGTAGTTTGTTGGAATAATAAGTATAATAATAATTATACATGATCAAAATTATAGATAAAAACTTATATACAAATAATAATAATAATAAAATAGATAAATTGGAATAAATATTGATATTTATAAAAAAAATCTACTATTTACAATACAAAGATTTAATTTTTAAATGTTAGCCATTTCATTCCGAGTAGTCCGATGAACTATCTTCGTTGGGTTCCAGATGAATGTGGCTCTACAGTGTTTTCTAGCATGTTATCAGCTTCCCACATTCTTTCTTCTGTTCCAATAACATGTTCGACGCACTTACTCCATTTTTCGCAATCCACTGTCTTTATTTCTTCTTCAAGAAGTTTTCAACGTTTCTTATTTTAAAAGTAGTGTTATGCCTTGCTACAAACCCTTTTACTTGCGCCCACACCAATTCTATGGGGTTTAATTCGCATTGATATGGCGGAAGGCGATTTCGTTTTGAAGCGATTTCGTCCACAACAAATTCCGTACAATCTCCAGTAGCTCCCTTTTCAGCATATCTTTGTGAAATGGCTCCTTATTTGAAGTAAACCAATGAGTAATGTCATTTTTTGCAAGAAGACGCTGGTATTTTTTCGGATTTTCTTGAGTGGCATTATCCATGACTATAACAGACCCAGGAGGAATGAGATATAGGATCTACTGGAAGTATTCTTCAAAAACAGCGTTCATATCTTCATGATAGTCTCGAGTCCATTTTGATTGAAATGCTAGTAAGCCACCATCGACAAATTCGTTTTTGCTTCCAATGTGAGTAATTATTAATCTTTTACATTTTCTCCAGGGTGCCTTTATTCCAGTGGACCACCCTTCCATGAAAGCTTGTCTTTATATTTTCATCCTGCCATATTTTACCAACATTATATCCTTCATTTAACCATTCCCCATTCGAAACTGTCTAACTGCTCCTCAAAAATCGTCGTCGCCAGCAGATGATTTCGTCTTTCTCTATCAAAAGTGATTTTCTGTTTTGAATTTTTTCATAACGAAAATTCATTTCCTTCAAAGTTTTCCACACTTTCATCCTACCCATGGATGGAATGACGTAATCGTTTTTCATTTCAGACATTATTTTGTTCAAGGTAGGTATTTTTTTTTTTGGGTAAACCGAGTGTATGATTCTTCTGATGGCAGTCTTTTCATCCACATTTATTAGAGTTTCTTTTCTTCCTGTACTTCTCTTTGGTGACCTGATCGGGCCGCGTTTATCCTCGTGCACAAGTCGGTATATTGCTGACTGGCGACTCCAGTCATATTCGAACATATTTTATTTATTTTTGTAACAATGTTGAGTTTTGGTGGCGAACAGCGTTGAACACATTAAAAATAATTTTTTTTTTTATTTTTAGAAAGCGCACTTTTACTAATCCGTTTCTCAGCAACATATTCAGAAACACTAGCCATTTTTAAGAAGGAACTTCTCCAACAACTACCGGAAAGTAACTAAACATTTCAATTTTTCTAATCACTAAGGCACATCTAGGTAAACTACCTAAGCTTATAACCGTTTTCTTAGAAGAACCCTCCATGTGGGAAGCGAATCCGACCATATTGTTATCTCTTTTCGCAAGACGGATTTATATCTACATAATATTATTTGTTAAAAAATCTTTTGAAGTAAGGAAAAGATAATCAGGTAGGTGATTGTAAATTTATTATTTTATTGTACCTGGAACAGGAAATTACAGAGCATACTTAAGCGTTGTACATTGTTAGGGGCTAATCATATTAACAGTCCCTAAGCTGGTACGAAGTATCTTTGAACCAACTTTACATTACCAATAGATATCCTCCTTATTTGGAGAGCTAGAAAAATTATTAAATTAGAAAAGTTGTAGCATTTTTTCTGAACCGCCAGGAAATGTAAATAGAAAAACAATTGAACGTTGCATTGAAAAGTTATGATATATAATATATAATAATAAGTTTATTTACAAAAAATTAAAAGTAGCAATATGAAAAATAGATGCAGTAATACATATAAATATACTGTAAATAAACAATAATCACGGAAGCGATATGTTAATCGCTTGTATGTGATAAAAAAATTAAATAAGAATTGAAAGACAATAAAAAAAACTAATACTAGAACATATATTAAAGAAAATTGAGTTAATTCGATATAGTTAAAAAACCCTTTATATAAATAAGCGAGCAAAAAGGAAATGAGTAACTTTAAAGAAAATAATATGATACAAAAGGCTAATAAAAGAAGTTCTAGTAGATTGGAAAATATACACACATACATACAAAAGACTGATTTAATGATAATATTCATATTCACTTTATTTGTGAAGTACTTTAAGTTAACAAGTAATTAGTAATGTGGCGTCTATTTCAGATAAGGTCGATCTATCAGATCATGGATCTGATCACGGGGCTGAGACCTAATATATATGATTTCAAGTGATTTTTGAAAGAGTTGGTGGATACCACGTCTTTCAGATTGGTAGGAAGGGAATTGAAAAGTTTAGGTCCCAGATACGTAAATTTGTTTGGTTCTGGAGGGTAACTACGTGTTTTTTATATTTCGCGTTCCGTAATTGTGCTGTGGGGTGTTTATTTCTGTTCGATGTTTGTGTTGCCAAATATTAAAGTTGAAAAAATATTGTTGCTTTATATCGAAAACTCCAATTTCGTTATATAAAGAGTCTGATGAATGATTTCTTTATTGAACATAATTTTCAGGAGTTTTTTTTTAATTATTTAAAGTTTATTCAATATTGTTTTCCCAATCTCACCCCACGCCATTATACCATAGGTCAAATGAGGTTCAACAAGCGCATAGTATACTTTTTTTAGTTGTTGTTCATTAAGAATTCCTTTAAGGTTTTGGAATTTATATACCAAGAATTGAAGTTTTTTTATTATGAAGGTTATGTGATTTTCCCACTTCAAATTATTATCCAAAATTAAACCCAAGTATTTAATTTTTGGTGTGGATTTGATGGTTAAATTTGTATTGATATGCAGGTTTGTGAATATTGGTTGGGCCAGTTTATTAGTAAAAGTGGGGAGATAAAACGTTTTACTTTCGTTCATGGTTAGAAGCCTCGTTCGTAACCATGTAAGAATCGATTTAAATCATTTTCCGCTTTGTTTTTGAGAGATTTCCAATCAGTGTCAGTATAAAATATTGCAGTATCATCTGCATATGCTATGATTTTACCACAGCTATTTATTGAGAAGAGTCCATTTTTTATAAATATTAAAAAGGACTAGGCCTAATACCGTTCCCTGAGGTACTCCGTATACTATAACATATTCTGAACTGATAGAGTTTCCGATCTTAACAGACTGCGTCCTATTGGAGAAATAACTTGTGAATAAGTCTAGTACACTTCCTCTCACTCCTATATTCTCCAGGGTTTCTAATAATAGGCTATGGCTAATTGTGTCAAAGGCCTTCGACAGGTCTATAAAAACAGTAAGAGATGGTTTACTCTCATCTAGGGATGAATACATTTCAGCAGTGAGTTTAATTATTGCATCTTGTGTGGAGATACCCCTTTGGAAGCCGTATTGGTTTTCCGAAATTATTTTATATTTATTGAGGTATCTTGTAAGTCTTGCCTTGAGAAGTTTTTCAAATATTTTCAAAAAATTTGTGATGACTGATATGGGACGATGCTTGACTACGAGTTGTTTGTCGCCGTTTTTGAAAATGGGGAAAATTATGGATTTTTTGAATGTTGTTGGAAAGTGACCTTGGTGTATGCATTTATTAAATATATCTGCAAGTGGTTCACAAATTAGACTGCATATCTCTTTTACTGTTCTGGTTGTTATATTATCAAGTTCAGGTGATTTCATTTCAGAGTCATGAGATATTTTTTTTATCTTAAGAAACAGTGTTAGGAATTTTTAGGTTGAAGTTTCGAATTGGGAATGAAGAAAATTGTTCTGCAATTTTTTTTCCTATGTTGGTATAGTGATTGTTCATTGCATCTGCTATTTCTTGTGGATCTTCAATGTCGGTACCATCCGTATGTATTATTTTTATATGTAATGGTTTCGATTTTTTGCGAAAAGAAATTTTATTAACAATGTCCCACAGACGTTAAGAATCATTCGGGATCTCAGTTATCATTCTTTTGTAGTAATAGATTTTTGTTTTTCTTACATTTTTTGGTACACTATTGTGGAGGAATTTATAGTTTTCTTTCAAGTTATTGTTTAGAGAATCATTAAGGAGGTTTTGGTGCATTTTGTCGCGAGCGTTAATCATTTCTAAGAGTTCAATGGTCATCCACGGTTTTTTAAATTTTACTTTCTTTTTCTTGATGTATGAACAGTTAATTAATTGTTCTTCAATTATGTTAACAAAGTTATGCGCTGCTATTTCTGAATCATTCATATGATATACTGCGTCCCAAGATATATTTGACAGTCTACTTTTGTTTTTTCTAATGGGACACCCAGTATATTATTGCATTTTTGGGAATTCAACATTTTACGACTATTGGAATATCTTCGCCGATCATGGCTCCCAGAACCTTCGAATTAATATATATATATATATATATATATATATATATATATATATATATATATATATATATATATATATATATATATATATATATATATATATATATATATATATATATATATATATATAAATATATATATAGGGTAGTCTCTTGACTGCAGTCATCAAAAATTTGTCAATTTATTTTCTTCATCTGTGTCGAAAAGGAGCAGCACATGAATATTGTAAAAAAGGACTTACATAGTTGAGGTTAGTTATAGGAAAGTTTACATATCACAGAACGTTCAGTTTGTAAAAACGATTAAAATATACAAGTAAGGAAAATAATAATTAAAAACTAGAAATACGATTTTGTGTTCTATTTTCAATACCCTATCTTTAAAAAAGTTCAATACCTATGTTGATATAAACTTCTTATCTCAAATCACGCAATTCTGAAACACCTTCTTGATGAGAAATAGAAAGAAATATATAAAATGTAACGACCCCCCTTAAGGTATTTATCGCATATGAACATGTAAAACCAAGGCTAAACATGTTTTTAATATAAAAATGCAACGCTTGCCATATTTGAGAAGTTAATCGTCCGAATTTCGTAAAGGTACTATATTCTTGTAAAGGATGAACAGATCGTATACCAAACTACTAATAGTATTCATTATAATTGAACCAACAGTTTGAATGCAATGTAATTTTTCAATTTAATTCGTAGGACCTTGGAGCAGAACGAGAACATCCACAAATTGACCACAGATGCAGATCCCATAGTATGTCAAGTATCCAGCATCGCATCATCGTCATCCAAAGACCAACCCCTGGATCAAATGCTACCCAGATTCATTATCCCCAAGGACGATTGTGGTACCCTTGCCATAGAAAATCTTCAAGACTCGTGGAATTTGGTCGGTAGATATGATGTCGAAGAAGAATCTGGAACGTTAATACCTTTTGAGAGTGATAGCGAGAGCTTGTTTCAAGAACATTTTTGATTAGACATTGATTTGTATTTCAAATAAAATAAATGATATAACTAAATAATTTTTCAGTTCATTGGATCCCCAATTGATTTTACCATTGTAAAGGAGAAAGGAATATTCGGCACATGCAATTGTTGGATTCCAATGCATTTTCTCCTTTTTTTTAATTATTTTATTGTCATTTTCAGGAACGTGTTAATGCCAGAAAGCTTCAAAACATGTTTTGAAGTCATTGTAAGCTAGTATTCTGAAATTCTAATAAAACGAAATATTTGTTAAGCAAAGCATTGAATTTTCATATGGAATGCATGAAGTACACAAAGTCGTCTTCACAAAAGGTTCAATATAAATTGAAACACAATTGGTAGACCGACAGGCGAAAAACAACTACTTTCCTAGCAAATACCACGCAGAACGTTGAATGATATTCACCTGACAATCCATGCAAACTTCCATATAAATGGATATTGTTCGCAAATGTTTCTTTCTGATGAGCTCGATTATGTTTAAATTCATGTCGTGTCCGCCTAACAATCCGCATACCGGTTTCAGGCTTTTTTGGCCATCATCAGTCCGGAGTAGTCACCAGCCAGAGATCCGGAGAGCTCTGGCCGAAGCGAGACACAACATAAATACACACACCATGCCCCCCTTAAGGTTGAGCGCCCATGGATAGTAAATCCCCTTCATGTTATATGTGAACGAGATTTACTATCCACTTCCATCCTCCCCCGCTCCTCCTTGGAGCGGTCCTCAACTCGCAAATGGCACGTTTGCGAAATTGAAATCGTACCTCCTGTGGTATGAAGTCAGCCTCTGAGTGCTTTAAACCCCTTATTATCTGATTTTGTATGTTTACCTGACTTGTGCTGTGTGTGCATGGTGGTGATGTACCTGATGGGTGTGTAAGTGTATGGTGTGATGTGGGTGTGTTGATCTTACGTGTTTTGTGTTGAGTTGTTACTCACCTGACGCGCCGGAGTGCTACTCTCGGTGGTGGACGGTCGTTTTGGTAGACTGGCCGCAAATACTTTTCCCTTTCTCTAAACCTGGGATCGTCCAGGTTTAGGTTCGCGTGGATGTCTTGAATCACCGGGTTCGTGTGGGTGTCCGTCTTCAGGAACGTCGCGGTGACGTGGTTCCGAAGATGGTCGTCAATGAAGTTCGGATTGACATTCAGGTCCCTGTAGATGAATCTATTCGGGACGTATCTGGGAGCGTTCACTGCCATTCTTAGGCTCACGTTCAAGAATAGCTGGATCTTGGTCCTGTATGTTTGTGCGCATTGACCCCATGCGGCGGATGCATACAGGATGATGGGGAGGAGGATGGTCCTGATAAGGAGCAGTTTTAACTGGAGGTCCATGTTGCTACTGCGTCCTATGAGGGGGTAGAGGTTCTTTCGGGCTGCTTTCGCTAGTCCGAGCCTCCGGTCTACGTGTTGCCTGAATGTCAATCTTTTGTCCAAGGTGACTCCAAGGTATTTGGCCTCGTTTGCCCATGGGATCCGTTGGTCATTCATGATGACGTGTCCTGACGGTGAAAAGTATCGCCTGGCTCTTTTTCGCGTTGATCTCGATCTTCCATAGGTTGAACCAGTCCTCAAGCTTGATCTTGCAGGTATCGGGTTACTTGCGTTGCGTTCACCGATCTGGCCACTAGTGCTGTGTCGTCCGCGTACAGCGCTAGCTTGTTGAAGTTGTCAGCAGGCTTTGGGATGTCCGCCGTGTAGATGGAGAACAGGTGTGGAGATAAGACTGCGCCTTGCGGTACTCCTGCTTCTAGGGTCCTCACTGCTGAGAGGACGCTGCCAACTTTACATTGGCACCGCCGTCCTCGCAGGAAGGAGTCTATCAGCTTCACTATGGGAGTGGGGTATCCGAGGTCTGTCATTTTGGTGATCAAGCCATCGTGCCAGACCCTATCGAAGGCCTTGGATACGTCTAGGAAGAAGGCTCCTGTGTGGTGTCCCCTGCCCAGGTTGAAGCCTGTTACGGCAAAGTCCACTATCCTCAGGACCTGCATTTCCGTAGAGTGTCCTTGTCGGAAGCCGAACTGCTCGTCTGGTAGGACGTTGAGTTCTTCCGTGAGTGGTTCCAATCGTCTCTGGATGACTCGTTCTGCCACCTTGCTCATCGAGGGTGTGAGGCTGATGGGTCGGTGGTTTTGCGGTATCACATGGTTCTTGTTGGGTTTGGGGATCATGATGACCGTGGCTTCTTTCCATGGTCGTGGAAAGTGTCTGAGCCTGAGCACTGCATTGACGATGTTGGTCAAGGCAGCAATTCCTTTTCTCGGTAGTGCCTTCAAGGCTCTATTCGAAATTTGGTCTGGTCCGGGTGCCTTGCGGGTAGCAAGGTTTCGGATGATGTCCTTGATTTCTTCTGGCGAAGTTGGTTCAAGGACGTGCTCGGCATCATTGATCCGTCTTATTCTCCTGACAGTCTGACTGGCTCGGGTTTCCATGTCTTCCACCTCGTCGGTTTGTGACTGGATGTTTCTCTCTTCGAAAGCGTCCGCAACCTTTCCTCCGGTCGGGCCGTTTTTTTTCTTGTTGTACTTTCTGCATTCTCCATACAGAGTTGTCTTCTGTGCTCATTTCTGTCATCCTGTTTGTCCATCGCTGTGTTTGGTGAGCTTTGAGTTCCAGCCGCAGTTGCCTGCCTGCCTGGTTCATTCTCCTCTTATCTTCGGGAGCCAGTGTTCTCTGGTATCTCTTTTTCAAGCGGCGCCTGCTCCTAACTAGTTCCCTAACCTCTGGGGTTAGTGCTAGTTGGAAGTTGAACCTGGTTGCTTGGGTGGTCTTGGAGCTGCGTTCTATGGCTTCCTGTATCGTTTGTTGTAACTGTATTGTTGCTCTTTCGAGGTCTGTCTTTGTGTGTATCTGTGGGATGTGTCCTATGGAGTCGTGTATGATTCTTTGGAATCGGTTCCAGTCGGTCGTCTTCCTGATGGCTGGTTCCCCAGGTTCCGCGTCTCCCTCTCCTATTGTTAGTAGGATTGGGTTGTGGTCTGAGGAGCCCTCGTCTAATACTTCCATCTCGGTGTTGGCTGGGATGGACTGTATGAGTGCTATGTCTAGGATGTCTGGTGTATGGTTTGCTAGTCCGTGATAGGTGGGTTCGAAGGGGGCTACTACTTCGATGTCGTTGTAGTCGGCCAGTAAATTCTCCAGATTTCGGCCTCGTGGATTGTTGTTTCTGCAGTGCCATGTCTGTGACTTCGCGTTGAAGTCTCCGATGGCTACAGTTGGGTGATGATCTGGAAATAGTTCTGCTAGGTCTTCTCTTTGTATATTTCCCCCTGGCGGGATATACGCTGAGATGATTCTTAGCATTCCTATGCGCCTGACTTTCACTTTTACTGCGACTGCTTCGCCTCGAGATAGTTCTGGTTTCTCAGCCTCGTGTTGTTCGAGGTCAGTTCTTACTAGAAGGGCTGCGCCTCCGCGGGTGCGACAACCGGGCCTGTCTGTCCGGTAGCAGGTGAATCCTGGAAGATGGAAGTTCTTCTGGGGTTTCAGTGCTGTTTCCTGGATGGCGATGACGTCCACTTGTGTTCTGGATATCAATTCGTGCAGCTCATTCTTGCGTGTGAGTGCGCTGTTGACGTTCCAGGAGCAGATTTTGAGTCTTTTCGGAGGTTGTCTTAACATTTAAGATTTCCTGGGGCCTGACTCTGTTTGAAGAGCTCAAGAAGTTGCTTCTTGAGCGCCTCGGGTAGTGCCAACAGTTGTTGGTTTACTGTTGTGGTTGCCGTCGTCGTTATCTTCGTTGGCCCCCATTTTGGTGGTGCCTGTGGTGCTTGGGGTTGGGGCACAGCGTTCCTGGGTCCCTGCCTCCTCCGTGGTGGTTGGTATGTTGTTTGTGTAGGTCTTGGTTGTTGTTGTTGTGTGGGTCTTGTCGTGGGTTTGGGGAATTTGGGACAGCCTCTAAAGCTGGCCGTGTGTGGGCCCCCACAGTTTGCGCAGATGGCTGGCTGCTCTCTGTTCTTCGTGCAGGTGCGGGACTCGTGCTCTGCTCCGCACTTCACGCACCTGGGGGTGGAATGGCAACACCTCTGTGCGTGTCCGAACCACTGGCATTTATGGCATTGGGAGACGAATCCGCCGGTCCTTTGCCGTTGAGGTTCCACTTTGACCTTCAACATGACACAGGTGTCAAGCTTGAAGATGTGGGATTCTGACTTGGGCACTTTCACTAGGAACAGTGGAAGTGCCTTTTTGGTTCGTCTTGATGTCATTTGGTGACATTCCAGGACAGTGAAGCCCGAATCCTGGACGCTTTCCTTCACGTCCTCCGACTTGGTGTTTTCCGGTATTCCCCGGATCACCGCGTGTAATGGGATCTCTGTTTTGAGAGAGTACGTATAGAATTCGTACCCTCCTGCTTCCAGGAATGCTGTTGTTGCCCTCCAGCTAATTTCGTTCTCCGTCTGGATGGTTATTCCATCGGAGGTGAGCCTGGCCTTCAGGAAGTTTATCTTCCTCCTGGCCATTTCGGCGGAGACGGTCTGCCACTTGTCCTTATTCCTAAGGACGACTGGTGGTGGTCTTTTGGGGTCGCTTCCTGGAGGTGGGGGCCCCTCGAGGATGGTTTTTTCTCCGCTGGCCGCGACGGGGGCCGTTTTTTCGACGGGGGTTGATTTGATGTCGGCTTCGGCTGATGGGGTGCCGGTTTCGCCTCTCTTTTTCTTTTGTTGTGGGATACGGTGGTATATCCGTCGTCATTGCTCCCGTTTGCAACATAAATAAAATATTCATCGAGCTTAAAACATCTTTAGGTGCGTCGGAAAAGATAACTTTTAACCGGCGACACCTAGTGACAGAAAGAAACACTCCATACAATTCTCCTACCTCGATAGGATTCTAAATAAAAGATTCCTTCTCATAGGAGTGGCTCAAATTACCCGACCGGCATATTTTAATGAAAGAAAAAGCCATATGAAGGGGAAAAGATATGGAATGAAATGCATAAAGCACACAAAGTCGTCTTCACAAAAGGTTCAATATAAATTGAAACACAATTGGTAGACCACAGGCGAAAAACAACTACTTTCCTAGCAAATACCACGCAGAACGTTGAATGATATTCACCTGACAATCCATGCAAACTTCCATATGAATGGATATTATTACTATTGTACTACTCCGTACTGATGGGGGCCAAAAAAACCTGAAACCGGTATGCGGATTGTTAGGCGGACACGACATGAATTTAAACATAATCGAGCTTATCAGAAAGAAACATTTGCGAACAATATCCATTTATATGGAAGTTTGCATGGATTGTCAGGTGAATATCATTCAACGTTCTGCGTGGTATTTGCTAGGAAAGTAGTTGTTTTTCGCCTGTCGGTCTACAAATTGTGTTTCAATTTATATTGAACCTTTTGTGAAAACGACTTTGTGTCATTTATCCTTTATAATAATCCACTGGTTGACCTATTTCATAACATGTTTTATTTTACCTTCCCTTGCCAAGAACCCACGTGTTTTGTCATCGACTTGGCATTTTTTCCGAAAAAAAATATCCTCTTTTTTCGAAAAATGCCAGACAGGAAATTTTTCCTTGGCGGCATCACTGAATCTTCATGAAAAGGAATTCAAGCAATTTTGTTGAATGGACCATGTGTGACTTTTGTTGCAGCTACCAGGTGCTTGGAAAAAATGTATGTCATATAATGTCATATAATCACGAATAAACTGAAAAGTAAAAATTCCCTATGGGCATTTAACATGCATTTGCATTTTCGATGGAAAGGTTCGTAAGCTCCTCCCTTTTGTGATGTCAGACTTAGGCAGTCTATTATTATTATCAGGATGGAATGTTGAAGTCATTTATCCTTTATAAAAATTCACTGGACATTCTATTTCATAACATGTTTTCTCTCGCCTTCTCTTGCCAAGAACCCACGTGTTTTGTCTCAAATAACCCATCGACTTGGCCCTTTTTCCAAAAAAATATCTTTTTTTTTTCGAAAAATGCAAGACAAGAAACTCATGCCTTGGCGGCATCACTAAATCTTCATGAAAAAAAAATGAAAATTAAATCCAAGCAAACTTACAAACTCGCTCACTTGTCTGGAACACCGTAGAAAAGTTGGCGATTTGTCTCTATTTTATACATATTTTCATGGGCGATGCTCTTCTGAAATATCAACAATCGTTCCTGCTTTGGCAGTCTCTTCGAGATTAACCCGTCAAGTTCAGTCATCACACCCCTTCGTGGTCACTTTGGAGACCTGCAGAACATCACTTTCCAAAGACTCGTTCATCCAACGAACAGCGAGGCTTTGGAACTCATTGCCTAGGGAGGTGTTCCCCGAGGCATACAACCTTCAGAAATTTAAGAAGAACACCAACTCCTACCTTCTTTTCCTAGGTTCCCACGATGTTCTCTGAACATTACAGGATATCCCTTTTCGTGGGAACCAGAACATAAAAAAAAAAAATTTCGTTGAATGGACGACTTTTGTTGCAGCTACCAGGTGCTTGGAAACATTTTATGTCATACAATTTCATAGAGCGAATATCCCTTCATAAAGATGAGCCTGGGAGTGCCATAACTCATGAAGCATATATCAACAGCATGTCAGGAGTGGAACACCACCCTAAGACGAGCCAGATTTTCCCCTAGGAAAGTGTACTAGCCAGCGCTTTTGATGGCCCGTATATCAAAGTTTCGACATCGTGATACAATAATTCACTAGCTTTACATCTCGAATAGACAAGAAGGGCCAGATAAAGTGCTAGCGTTATATTTTGTCACCCCTTTTCTCAAGCTAGAACGACGGCTGAGGGAAAACAAAATAAAATTTGAATATAAATTGTATCAAAAGTTGTGTTATCTCTTTCCCATTGTCGGATCCCATAAAATGTGTATCGAATTCGGGCGGTCTCTGTTCGATTCAAAACGGAATGAAGTGTGTAATACAAATGTCACAAATCTTCGAAGGAACTCCCGAAATTCCTAAACTAATATAACTAACTGAGTCGGCGCCGAACAAACATGCTTGCTTGTTTGTTTTAATTAATTAATTACCCAAAGCGTAAAATGTTGGCAGCGGGGTGCGCGGCTACGGCGCGTCCCTTCGCCGCAAATTGCCGAGCGATCTCGAAGTCAATATCAACGAGACAGCTACCCGAACGGGGACACACGTGTGGCACACGTCGTTGCGAGTGGTCGGACGGAGAGCACATTTTTGGAATTGTTTATCGCTGGAGATTTCACATTGTCTTTTCATATTATTTTGTTTTGATCATTTCTATAAAGTAATTTAATGATCTTTGTTGATTGTTTGTTTGGCGCCGACTGAAAATTAGTTACTTACATCAGTTAAGGAGCTTAGTTATTGGAATAAAAAGGTTCATTTAATTTTTGCTTTCAGTAGATATAGCTATACGCATTCTGGATCACTTTTGAACTTTTTCCCATGAAAATTCCCATAAGAAAATCTAAGGTCCAACGTGGTAACTTTGCGACCAAAGATCCTTGGGGAACACCTATTTTTTACGTGCTCAAGGTCTATATTACCCTGCATTTTCCCTAGATCTACTGTATTTTAGGGGTCAACCTGATGGATTTCTACCTTTTAATATGACTTTTTAATTTATTCCACATGTAGATTGGACTTTTTCCCTAGATCTAGGAAAAAATTCAATTATCCATGAAAATCCATCAGGTGAACCCTCAAAATTCAGAAAATTATGGGAAAAACTATATGAAATACATGAATATGCGTGAAAAAATCCATAGATCAGGGAAAAAGTCCAATTCTTATGTGGAATAAGGTAAAAAGTCATATTAAAAGGTAGAAATCCAACTGGTTGACCCCAAAAATTCAGTTGATCTAGGGAAAATCGAGGGTAATACATGTAAAAAATGGGTGCTCTCCAAGGATCTGAATTTTGGTCGCAAAATTACCACGTTGGACCTTAGATTTTCGTATGGGAATTTACATGGGAAAAAGTTCAAAAGTGAGTCAGAATCCGTATATATATATATATATATATATATATATGTTATTTATTTTGTATTATTAATATGAATAATTGTATCTTTTTTGGGATGAATAAAGTTGTTATTATTATTATTAATTTCTTTTTTCATCGGTTTAATTTTTTGTTTGGAAGTTTTTATTCTTAAATTTTTTGTGGCTATAATCTACTAATTGCTACCTACTCAATTTGGATTACTTTCAAAATACTCATTTGCCCACCTTACTTCAACTATGAACTGTTATATACTATAACTACTGGTACCAGCGACTTTCTATTTTTTGTGACGACTATTACAAATTCACTCACCCCTATATGGACGAAATTTCTAAAAATACTGAAAGACGTATTATATTATTTGTAAAAAAGACCTCAAATATCAATGTTTATGCCCCTTACTTCAAAACTAACGGAACTCTCTCACAAACTTTCAGCCCCCTAGGGGTTGCATTTATAAAAACACTGAAACATTTATTTCTTTAATCCTCACGAATACCTCAAATACTAATATTTATGAAAAGTAACGCAACCCCCATATAAAATTTCAACCTCCATTTCACCCCTTTAGAGGTTGAATTTCTGAAAACATTCTTCTTCTATTTGTTACATAACTTTACTCAATAATTTTGGAAATTTCACCCATAGCTTGTCTGTGTCTCGTCTTGTCATCGTTCACATGACCCAAATTTTGGGACGAGTCACCCCTTTATTTGAGTTTTCCACACTTGACAAATGGATACTCCTGAAAACATTTTTCATCCTATTTTTGTGATTGATGAAAGCATCATTAGACTCATTTCCTTGGTCTTATCCTCTTTTGTTTGTGCTATTTGTTCCCCACCCATTCCCTCATTTTTCACCTTGGGTTTTCCTTCATTATCAATATAATTTTTATTTCCTATCTGTAATTGACAATAGAAATAATTTTTTCCCTGGTTTCATTTCTGTTGAGACTGCCTACGACAACATTTTCGTTGATAGAATTTTATTATTCTTTTCTCTTGGTTGAGCGGTAATGTAACTCGGTAGGTATACCCAAAGTTATTCTCTTCAATGTTCCTTCAAGATTTTTCATGAAGGCTTTGCTCTTTTCTGATTTCCATCCTCTGGTTCAAATACTCTTTTTTCTTCTTTATTTTCCTCTTTTTTCTCAGACATTATACTGTTAAGATAGGAGTTATTGTATGTGGGCTAAAATCTTCAATATTTTTATTTTCGGTACTTGCTAGTGGAGGAGGCGTAGGAGGGAGTGGTGCCATTTCTTTCGATTCGGGTAAGGGAAAGTCATTAGCTAGGCGTAGAGGAACACATTTTCTGGCAGATTTGCACGCGACGAGCAGAAGTGACGGATAAATCCGTACATTCATGCATACTTTGCACGCCACATCACGAGCCATGCAAATCCGGGAACTAGCCGCTCTCTTGCGTGCCACAGGTTTACCCCATAACGTACATATTTGCCGGCGTGAACTTTAATACAGTTAGCGTGGTTGCGACCTTTTGAAATTTCCAAAGAGCCACAAGCCATGCAAATCCATCGCGCAAATCGTTAAATTTTTCCATAAACATAAATCTGAGATTTTACCAATGAGTTGGCTCAACCCTCTGTCGGTTGTACTCTCCCCAGGATTGGCCAGGTACCTACCTTTCGGCCCAATCAGCGCGCTGGGTAATCCCAGCTACCGTTAATGCGCCGCTCCCCGCCGAGTCAGGCAGGGAATACAATCATCTGGACCCATCAGATGAAGGATTCCCCGTCTCTCCAAATTACGGTATTGTTTTCCATTGCACTATCTAGCACCACACCCCCCAGAGTCCAACACCATGTGGAGAGGCATTGGCGAACTGATGGGGCTATCCTCCTCCCAATGGGTACCCATGTCAACAAGATTCCTCTTGTTCCGTTTGATGGGTCGCCGTCGTATTAGTCCTTCAATCAAATACTGCTCGTGTAACGTGTAACCGTTCGAGTGAGGGTGCGCCGAAGATACTAATCACGCTACCATATTAGTGGAGAGGGGGACCTGGACTTTGCCCTGCGGTGTCAGGGATCGTCACAGGTTCTCCCGTCCCGACGGCCAAGTCACACGGTAGGGCTAGGCCCAAATTCCATAAACAGGCAGATTCACTCGATTGGCATGGATGTTTACGGTGTCGGTCGAAAAAATGCTCGCCGTTGCTCGCCACGAGTAAATGTGCCACTTTTTCACGCCACGTGCAAATCTGTCAGAAAATGTGTTTGTCTATGACTAGCCATTAGCCAGGCGTAGACGAACATATTTTCTGACAGATTTGCACGCGGCAAGCGGAAGTGGCGGATAGATCCGTACATTTATGCGGACTTGGCACGCCACATCACGAGCCATCCAAATTCGGGAACAAGCCGTAGCTTGCATGCCACAGGTTTACACATTTGCTCGGCGTGAACTTTAATGCAGTTAGCGTGGCTCTTGAAATTTCCAAATAGCCACAAGTCATGTAAATCCTTCGCGCAAATCGTTAAATTCTTCCATAAACAGGCAGATTTAATCGTGGTGAACCAGCACGACGGATAATTCGTACGACTGGCATGGATGTTTTTGTCTAAGAGCTACGTAAATTAAAAATAATGAGGTACAAGGGACATTTTTCTGTGTTCTGCAGGCAGAAGTCAGTCCCGGGGCTGAAATCGGAGCGTCGCCCGGCGCTCAGATAACTCCAAACACATTATCAATTCAACAAGGCCTGGTAGCCCAGTTGGATGAACGCTCGCTTTCGAGTAATTCTTCAAAAACAGAAATAATAAATTTACAAATAATATTTTTTTAACGAAATTAGAATCAACAACACCCAGATTGAAGAATCGAGTTCTGCGAGATACCTGGGTGTACATCTGGACACACGTCTAACAATACCCAAACATATAAACCTCGCGATACAAAGAGTATCCGCAGCCGTGAAACGAAATTACTCACTTATCGCCAGAAATTCAAAATTATCAACCACCAAATTCATAATATATAAAACACTTATCAGGCCAGTAATGTTATACGCCTGTCCAGTATTTTGCAGCGTGCCCAAAACCACCTTATTGAAATTGGACAGCATGCAAAATAAGATACTTCGTATAGTCACACGGAGCGACAGATACATTCGATTGGATGCGTTGCGCGAGCTAGCATGGGTAGCCATCATCCAGGATCACATTAGGGAACTAACTAATAAATTCTACAGAAACTTCATCCCTAAAAGTCCGTAGATCCGTGATATAACCGACATTAGAGCACATTACAATCTGCCACGAATACACGGCGGAGTTATTTATCAAAACACTGATATCTACCATGAATAGGTGTACGAAATTTGCCGCCCACCACCCAGGTCAACCAAAATCATATGAAGGTCTGACACGAAATTCATAGTGTATCACATGTCCCTCAGTGGCCGAAGGCAAACCAATAATTCTGAAATCGTTTTTTTGACGCACTTTTTCCGATATATACAAAAAATTTGACTAACCAGAGCCTATAAGAGACTTTCCAATTACCTTAAATTAACATATAATATTAAATTCCGTATAAGCGAAAAGCAGACCATTGAGACGTCCCCCACTGCCCCTCTCAGCAGCAAACGAGGCGCTTAGGGACACCTCTATGGTGCAACTATTGACAGTCACATGCCCGAGATCACCTTTCGCCAACGTACTATCAGAAAGATTTTGCTGGGTCTCAACACCAACAAAGCCTGTGGATCTGACGGAATCCCGCCGATTGTTCTCAAGAAATGTGCCCCCGAACTAACACCTGTTCTTTGCAAGTTGTTCGACCACTCTTACAATTTGGGGGTATTTCCGTCCAATTGGAAAATTGCAAGAGTACAGCCAGTCCCTAAAAAAGGCAAAAAGGCCCTACCTAGCAACTACAGACCTATCGCACTGCTATCTATTATTTCAAAGGTCATGGAAAAAGCCATCAACATCGAGCTCATGAAATATCTGGAAGACTCAGGAATTGTCAACGATAGGCAATATGGCTTCCGCCATCAGAGATCAACTGGTGACCTGCTCGCTTACGTCTCACATATATGGCAGCTATCTATTGAAAAGTATGGAGAAACTTTAGCTGTGGCATTAGATATCTCCAAGGCGTTCGATCGAGTTTGGCACCAGGGACTCCTCGCCAAGCTTCCGTCTTATGGCTTGCCCCCTCAGCTGTGTTCTCTGCTTGCTAGTTTTCTCTCAAACAGGTCTCTCCATGTAGTGGTCGATGGAGTTTCATCTGACACTCTACTCATTAATGCTGGTGTTCCGCAAGGATCCATTCTCGCACCAACACTATTTCTACTTCACATCAACGACCTGTTGAAAGCAACTTCATGTCCAGTACACAGCTTTGCCGATGATAGTACCCTCCATACCGCTTTCTCTTCCAGGGCCCCTATATCAGCCCGTGAAACCAGAAATGAACGAGGAAGAAATGTTAATAATATAAATATGGACTTAGCAACAATTCTCAAATGGGGATCTATTAACTTGGTAGAATTCAATGCAAACAAAACACAAGCATGTCTTTTCTCTAGAAAAGCCGATCTCACTGTGCCTAACATAACTTTGTCAGGAGTAACCATACCACTGAAGCCATCCATATCGATGCTTGGTATTACTATCAGCAATAACCTTTCCTGGGAAAATCACGTGAGGTCCATTGCCAAAAGTGCATCCCAAAAACTTGGTTTTCTGTTTCGTGCCAAGAGCTATTTCACCCCAGTCAGCTGCTTATGATCTATAAGGCACAGATCCGACCTGTCCTGGAATACTGTTCCCATATTTGGAGTGCGGCACCTAAACATATCCTGAGGCTATTGGATTCTGTCCAAAAAAGGGCAATTCGTCTCGTCGGTGATGCCTCGCTTACAAACTCGCTCACTTGTCTGGAACACCGTAGAAAAGTTGGCGATTTGTCTCTATTTTATAGATATTTTCATGGGCGATGCTCTTCTGAAATATCAACAATCATTCCTGCTTTGGCAGTCTCTTCGAGATTAACCCGTCAAGTTCAGTCATCACACCCCTTCGTGGTCACTTTGGAGACCTGCAGAACATCACTTTCCAAAGACTCGTTCATCCAACGAACAGCGAGGCTTTGGAACTCATTGCCTAGGGAGGTGTTCCCCGAGGCATACAACCTTCAGAAATTTAAGAAGAACACCAACTCCTATCTTCTTTCCCTAGGTTCCCACGATGTTCTCTGAACATTACAGGATATCCCTTTTCGTGGGAACCAGAACATAAAAAAAAAAAAACTTTCCCCCCAAATCCCCATTTCACCACCTGAAATCCCTGATTTCGTTTGAAATAAATATTTCAAGGAATGGAATGATTTGTAAGCACTAGAGAATGAGATTGTACGTACTAAAACAGATAAAATGAATTATTTGAAATTGAAATTTCAAAGTGCAAGGACCTGGGTTCGATCCCGAGCTGGGTCACGCATTTTTTATTTCATTTTCTATTACACTGAAATCAACCACAAAACTGTTAATCACAAAAATATATTACCTCAGAACATTCACCCTCACAACCCCTCAAGACACAAAACAGCATTTTCACAGAGCATGACTTGCTCCGCAGCGGCCGAAGGCTGCCGAAAATTGCTCTGGACCTGTTTTTTTTTGGCGTACTTTTTCCAGGAATTAGCTCTAATTTATTCAACGACAGTATTATCCGTAAATTGCAATTGTTCTACCATGACCAAATGACAGCTCCCAAGTAGCATTTTAAGTGGACGGAACGTAGCGGCCACGATTCTGGAAATTTTGGAAGTGTTTGACTACAATCACTGCCACGTAATATACACGGTTCTATCACGCGGCGGCTTCCAAAATGGGGAACACTTTTTTGGTGGATGCTATGTTCCGATCTACGTTCCTGGATCTCAGATAGCCACATTCTAACCACGTTTATATAGTATATAACATATAAACATACAAACGCGTAAGTAAGTGTATTGAATTTGGATACTTCTGTTCGGGATGAAATTAAAACGATTGAAAGTTTTATGTGAAATATGGGTGTTTCAGCTCGATTGTGAGCACGCGCCATCTGATTACACTTTATTTAAGGAAAACATTATAATTTTGGAAATAACTCGCCTCTGAAATTATTTACTTAAATACCTCAAACATTGTTTTATCAATCTTGGTTAGTTGAAACAAATACTTACGTAACAAATTACTACGTTTGATGCAGTGCTGATGACAAATGAATCTTTATTGAATATTTCGATAATTTCTCTAATAATGGCGACCCAGCATATTCCTGTAAATATGGCGGCTTTTGGAGAATTTAGTTTAAAAGTGGCAGAAAGAGTAAATATACCACTCTAAAGCTCTTCCCATCATAAAGTGCCCAGTGGAACTAAATTATTAACTTTTCCACCACTGGAAAGTGGCACCCACGTCGCAGGCCCATGACTCACCACATCAGAGTTATAATCTAAAAATTACAATATGTCTTATACCCTTGAGAGGGGCGAACACGTAGGGCTATTATATCCTGCCACTTCAAAGTTATAACTTCGAAATTGCGGGTACCTGTTCATTAATTGTTAAAAAAAGGACATGTAGCAAGTATAGTGGATTTATGCAGCTCCAATCAACAATTATCAAGGACTAATTGACAAGTATTGAAAATGATGGCATTATGCAAACAGAATTAATAATTAAAGTATAAATATTAAGCAAGAGTACAAGTCAGAGATCCGATCTATTTAAATTAACCTTTTTATACAAAATCAAGAAAAATTGTCTATTGAAAACGCATAACATTTCATTTTGGATGAATATCATTCACATTTCACGTAATAGGTAAAACGAACTTTTTGTAAGCCACAATAAAATAATTTGAGAAAAGTTAGGTTAGTTTTCGTCATAAAAATCAAGGAAAATTGTCTATTGAAAACGCATAACCCATTTCATATTGAATGAATATCATTCACGTTTCACGTAACAGGTTAAACAAACTTTTTGTAAGCCACAATAAAATAATTTGAGAAAACTTAGGTTAGCTTTCGTCATCGCGCAGAATGGTGAATTTTGACAGTTATTATAATTTGTAGTGACTTTTATTAAATGCGAACTGTGGATATCACTTATGGAGATAACAAAAACGTGGCAACCATCACCACATATCACAATCAAGTGCCTGCCACATTGAAGGTTTTATGGAAGTTACCAAAACGTCACCAAAACTATCTTACTCTCTTGAAAGTGACTGTGACTTCTAAGTGATATTTAAGTGGTACAGGATGGTTACCGCAACGGTTATTCTCCACTTTTAAGTTTGAAAACCTTCAAAGTTATCTGCTCAGTGGCCATAATATTTCAGACACCTCAAATGACACTAATAAGTTATAGAACTGTGGAGTGGCTACCATAGATGAGAATTACGTGACAACAACAATACACATAAAATTTCAGTTATTCTTACTGTATAGTGGTAGATTTAATGGTGATTACGTGATAAACACCGAGTCGAAGTTGCAGTATCAGTTTCCGTCACTATAATGCAAATCTTTCGCATAAGCGAATAGCAGGAAGGAAAGCTCTATTTGGCTTGAAATACTTTATTTTTAAGGCCCCCACAGACGATGTGATCGGTATCGCTACAGGTTGCATGATACCGTAATAGCGATACAAATTTCATCGTATGTGTGGTTGTATCAGTATCACCGTCTCAATTACTGTCGTGAAACGGCGATACAACGTGCTCGCGAATGATGTTTCATGATTCCGTCTCAACGTATGTGGAGACGCTGATACTTGATACAAATCTCATATACTTGTATCGCCACGTGTATCGCGACATGTAGCGATACCGATCTCATCGTCTGTGGGGGCCTTTACATAGGGTATCGCAAAACATCGCGGGGCGACTTCCTACTGCCTCTTCACAGGGGCAATTCCCCATTTTATCCTTGAAATACAGAATAAAATGCATTGTAAATGATAAATTAGGAGATGTACCGTACTGAGTTGATACATATATTTTATATGAATTGAATTGAATTTGGTCAAACGCGTTAATTTTCAATAAACATAAAATCTTTTAGTGCAGCCCTGGAATTTTCTGTAGTAGATTTCAACTGTAGAAATTGCGTAAAATTATCGCCAAGTCTAGGTCGAGGATTAAACGTTGCTAGAAGTCGGTAAAGTTGTAAGAACATTGTTCAAATTTTAATGACAATGTGCAGTTCTGGCAATTTCGTTTTCATATTATTTACGGCTTAAGAAAGCTTTACAAAATCTGCTAGAGAGCAAATTGATGGCTAAGTGGAGGATAAGTAATGCATATACTTTACCTCCAGATTCTTCCTTATTTAGTATAACATCTTCAACTGTTGACGGTAATTGTGGGCCATCAAACCATTTGAATTCAAACATGGCTTTGATGAATCCAGTCACAATTAGTAGGTTCGAGATCTGTTGGAACTGCTAAGTGTGCATTTGCCCAGATATGTGAGTCTGTATTTCAAGGATAAAATGGGGAAATGCCTCTGTGAAGAGGCAGTAGGAGGTCTCCTCGCGATGTAAAAATAAATAATTTCAAGTCAAATAAAGCTTTATATCCGTTCCTGCTATTCGCTCATGATAAAGATCTGTAATTTGATCATAATAGAATAATTGAAATTTATGGACAATACATCATTGAATAAAATAGAGCTATTTCCTAGAAAAAGTAAGCCGAAAAACCAGGTTCAGAGAAATTTTCAGCAGCCTTCGGCCGCTACGGAGCAAGTCATGCTCTGTGAAAATGCTGTTTTGTGTCTTGAGGGGTTATGAAGGGTGAATGTTCTGAGGTTATATAATTTTGTGACTTGTAGAAGTTTTGTGGTTGATTTGTTATGACCTATACAGGGTGTTATTTATTGAAAAACCATACCTCTGATTAGCTAATTGTTTTTTAAACCTCATATTTACTTTTATAAAAGAACACTTTAGAAAACCCAAATAATAAGGAATTTACAAATACCGCTCAATGATGTATAACTATACAGGATTTTAGTTGTATCACTTTGGTTCACTTTAATCGATATCAAATCTTTTTCACACCATTTGACAGTACAAAAGCGTGTTTTCAAAAGTCTTTAGAGGTTTCTTGTGTTGTGAAGCTGAAAGCTAACAACTAGAGTTACTTGGAGGGCAGTCTGTTCAAATAATTCACTCTCAATATGATTGAGGTTCGTTCTAATCTATGTACTCGGTCATATCTCAAGTTATCAAAAAAATGAAATAATAATAAGTTGCAAATTTAAAAGATATAATTAAGATAAATTCTCAAAAAATCACACAAATCCATAAATCAATAATTCTTAAAACTATCACATATAATTTCACCTGAAAATATGGGTATAAAAATGTCAATAAAACCATAGCAAAATCAATATCATATCAGATACAAATTTGTATCAATATCATATCAGATACAAATGTTAATAATGTATTTTCAGTATTAACTTTCAATATTGGTTTATAGTCAATTGTAGCAATATATTTTAATTGAAAAGTGTGACTGTGTGCACGTATCGATATAATCGATGAAAGAAAATTGTATTTCGTGCATAAAATAATTCATTAAAACGTAGCAAAGCGCTTTCGACCGTTAGGTCAAGTAATATTGATAGAGAATAAGTTACTGAAAAGTTTTTTCGAGAAAGAAAATTGACATATTTTTAATGTGAGGTTACTCACTCGTCAGGTGTACAAGAAGCCAAAAAGACCATAAAATATCTCATGATCAATGAAAGTTATATAGGTTCACGTGACACACATGTTAAAATACATATTCTTGGCCAGGATGAAAATTGAGATTACAATTTTTCCTTATCTTTTAAAAAGCCATTGTTGTTGTGTGATAGCTGGACCCAAGTGACAAGATTGACAATTGACAAGTGAACTATGAAGTAGATTGACAATTGACAAGTGAACTATGAAGTAGATTGGCAGGGAACACCAAACCATGGAGATATCAGAATCAAAGAAGGAATATCCCTGTCATACGAAAACACACTAGAAGATGATCAATCTAATGAGGACTGTCATCTGTCAAATATATGTTCCAGTATTCCAAGGAAGACCAGACAAGACTCTTCAATTCTCACATTTGAGTCATCACAATTGAATATAAGTTCAAGGAAGAAGTCTAATTAGACCTGTCCTGATCAAAACAACCAATTGAATAACTCTGGACAATGAATTTAAATTTTTCTTAATAAAAATAAAACTCCTTGTCCACCATGGCTCAGTTGAACCGCAACTGGGGGATAAGAAGTGTGATACAACTCTAATGGGAACTAGACCCAACTTCACAACTCCCACAGCTGGAGTAAAACAGAGTATAAAAGGTGATAATCCAGAACCTGACTTGTGTTCTCAGTATGGAAAAAACTGAAGAAGAGGCTGGCAAATTGCAAAGAGATACAAGTAAAATCATCATCACTTAAGATTTAACAATCATAATTTTAGTCCAAATAGAAATTCACAAATCTTACATGAAGTCAGTTCCAAAAATTATAATAGATTAGATTTTCTTGAAGATTTACACATTAGTAAAGAAATACTCAACAATAACCTTTGTCTCAACACGCAAGTCAATTCAAATAGATCCTATATTCCACTTCATAGACGTCTAAATTAAATAATATTTAAATTCCTTAGCTTTTTTACTCTAATTCACATTTTAGTGTTTTGTTAATCATGCTAATAATTTTCAATTTCCATTCTCTATGATGATTTGTCTGGTCTTCCTTGGAATACTGGAACATATATTCGACAGATGACAGTCCTCATTAGATTGATCATCTTCTAGTGTGTTTTCGTATGACTGAAATATTCCTTTCTTGATTCTGATATCTCCATGATTTGGTGTTCCCTGCCAATCTACTTCATAGTTCACTTGTCAATTGTCAATCTACTTCATAGTTCACTTGTCAATTGTCAATCTTGTCACTTGGGTCACACAACAACAATGGCTTTTCAAAAGATAAGGAAAAATTGTAATCTCAATTTTCATCATGGCCAAGAATATGTATTTTAACATGTGTGTCACGTAAACCTATATAACTTTCATTGATCATGAGATATTTTATGGTCTTTTTGGCTTCTTGTACACCTGACGAGTAAGTAACCTCACATTTAAAATATGTCAATTTTCTTTCTCGAAAAAACTTTTCAGTAACTCATTCTCTATCAATATTACTTACTTTCAGGTACGCACTGATGATGACCTAACGGTCGAAAGCACTTTGCTACGATTTTAATAAATTATTTTATGCACGAAATACAATTTTCTTTCATCGATTATATATTTTAATAACTTCTTTTTGTGCTTTATCAGTATAATCTGTAATTTTATATTTATCAAATTACACAAATCTATAGCACCAAGGCCAATAACTTGGTTAAAACAATTATCATTGTAATTGTTTTTCTTCTTTAAACAACAAACTTTAATATTTTACTGAACAATCATAGTATATCTTTTCAGAACAAGCAAACTGTCAAAATCTAATAAAATTAAGGAATATTTACCAGATTAGTTGATTACCAATTCAAGGAATGTAGAGTATGAATGTGGAAAATATTCATCAAATAAAACCTGGTACACAATACAAAGAGAAGAAATATGTTAGTCTCACCCTATATACACTTGGTCCGAAGATCACTCACTACAAACGGTTCTTGGTTCATTACCGGTAATTCATTAGGCAAATATTTTAATTAAGTATTTTATAATTTAATCTTTAAAAATCCCGTAACGAAATTACTTCTGTTGCCAATGATGAAGAATTCTCCTAACTACATATGTATGTAGATCGACTCGTTTTCTATGTAGCTACGATGTTGAAGTTGTTTTTCTTCTTATAAACTGGTAAACAAACTCATCAGTGTGAGTCCTAATAACTGGTACATATTGAACTTGTTTGAATCTGAATATAACTTGAAACACTATTAAAATTTTTCATCTATCTAACTGAATCGTGGTCTAATCAAATTAACTCCAATTGAGATGCCGATACGCATCATAAGTTACATACTGAATTAAAAGTAATACCCGAATGGAATGCTCTCTAATTCCCAGTTGCTCTAATTTATAACCTTCCAATTCTCTCACAGAAAGATTTTTACACAACCAGCTATATTAGTTTATCCCCCAAGTATTCTAATTTGTAATGTTGATTTTAAACTATGGTGATATCTCCTACAACGATCACCTGCTTTTCATATTAGGTTGCAACTGCTATAATTGTTTCTGTCTTTTTGAAAGAATTGAGTTCACTGCAAATCATATCTAATAAAAGATTTCGGTTGTTCGTTTATTTTAGTAACCTTTATTTTGAAGTTCATTGCTTCCCAAGTGGAGTATATAATTATATTTTTGTCCCCAGCATAGATCTATCGTATTATTTTCATAATATTAAGGTTCACTGATTTCGTATACTTAATGGAATGGTATTACTTTCCCGTAATATGAATTTATATATTAGTACTGGATTTTTTCATAGTTTTAAGGGTGATATTCCTCAATTAATATATTATTTCAATTCTTTATTTTTTTCCGAACTCTATATACAGAGTATGACAGATTCGAGTGTAATAGAAAAAAACAAATTGCATGACCCAGCTCGGGATCGGACCCAGATCCTTGCACTTTGAAAGCGAGAGTTCATCCAACTGGACTGCCAGGCCTTGTTGAATTAATAATGTGTTTGGAGTTATCTGAGCGCTAGGCGGCGCTCTGGAAGAATATTTGACCGCTCGCCCCCGCTTTCAGCCCCGGGACTGACTTCTGCCTACAGAGCTATACACTTGTCAGCTAGTTAGGAAGGTTCATATGTAAAAATTTCCCTTGTACCTTATCATTTTTAATTTACGTAGCCAGCTCTCTGTCCATTTATGGTGTCGGTTGTAGAAATGCTCGACATTGCTCGCCACGAGTAAATGTACCACTTTTGCTCGCCATGTGCAAATCTGTGAGAAAATGTGTTTGTCTATGCCTAGTCATCTGCCCCACTCGAATTAGAATATGGCGATGGTGTGTCTTAAGGCAGGTGATTCAACATTATTGTCTTCGTTATCATCGTTCAAAACGTCATCATTTTGAAGCAGCTCAGAGGGAACAATGGTAGCAGGCATATCTGGCAAATTCGGGAAGAAAGCAGGAATGATGGATTCTGCGGGGTTAAAGACATTATCACGGTGTACAACTGCAACAACACTCCCTTCACATGGTACAACATCAGAAACATAGGATCGATAGACAATTTACTTTACGAGTTGTTAAGATCAATGTCGACTTCTTCCAACATTTCATCCAGTTTCTTCAGCTCTTGTTGTATTTCAAGGACCTCTATTTTGTCTTCGGTTTCAACAGGCAGCGGAGGAGCTGGCTTCTTTTTGGGTTGTGTGATTTTGTAAGTAAGCTCATTGGCTTCAAATGCGATGTTATTGTAAAAATTCACCATACCATGCGTTATATACAGCATTCTCTGCTCAGTTATATTTTGAAATGCGACTCATTGTCAACATGAATGTGGATCAAATTGATTGACATGACTATGACTGGTTTTATGTAGTGAATTCAAATTATAAACTCACAAAGTAATTAAAATATTAGCAGCAGAGATAGCGGAGACATTCAATCAATCCAAATCAGGTTAACCACCTGTTTCGGGGGTTTTGTGTGACTTTCGACCAAAGCGTAGTACAATATCATATAATATTCAGTGTTGATTATGTCGGAGATGTTCCTAAATCTATATAACATGAGTCGTATTATTTTATCAAGTGAGGGTCTATACCCAGTTATTTGATTTTATCAATAGACTCTATTTTTGAATGGTTGTCGTTATCATTTGTATATTGAGTTCATTATATGATGGTAGATTTGAAGAGTATGAAGTGAAAGGCAAGAAATTTGTTTTTTGAAATTGATTGTCAATATTCTATTCCTGAAAAAAATTATAACATTCTGAAATTCCTCCTCAATGATGTATTTGAGTGTAGTCCAGTAAGGTGCTCTCTTCGAAACTTACCACTTCTCGGCACAGTTCTTGTTCAAACAAATCATTTATATATGAGTTGAAAAGAACTGGCCCTAAAACAGTACTTCGAGGTACGCCATATTTTATTGTTCAATAACTGCTCCTCGTTCCATCAATATTCACTCATTGTTTTCGGTTACATAGATAACTTTGGAACAATTCATACCTCGAATCCCAATGACATTAATTCAACATGGACAAGAGTATCGAATGCTTTCGCCAGATCAATAAAAATAGAGATAGAGGGATTTTTTCGTCAATTGCATTATTTTTCATTTCTATCAATTCGGCAATTGCATCAGATGTTGAACTGTTTTCTCGAAAACCATATTGTTTGTTAGACTTAATTTTGTACTTATGGAGGAATGAAATCAACCTATTTTGTAATATTTCTCCGAAAACCTCACCAATATTCGATATTAATGAAATAGGGATCAATTGATTGACTAAATATTTTCACAAGTAATTGGATGATCTTGTCCCCTTTATATGTCTTATTTCCCACAAATTCGTGCACTTGATGTTAATTATAGAACATTTTTGAGATTATAATTCAAACGGTTTTATTTAGCTTGGCTTGTTTCTGTCTTGTGTGGGTCAAATCTAGTAATTGAAATATTCCCCCTTCCTGTTGAGCGATTGATCTGAAATTTGGTACACACCTTTAGTTCCGATGACAATACAATTATGTGTATTCAGTATCATTGTAAATTCAATATGGCCGCCGCCACAAAATGGCGGATTACATATTTTAGAGTTTAGACAGTCAATACAACCCCCTCAATATGGATATCAAATGAAAGGGCTTGACTAGTAGAATATAGGACACCATGAAAAAAGTCCAAATCCAAGATCGCGTCCGAAACAAAATGGCGGATCCTAGAGTTCAGACAGTCAATTCATTGAAACTGAAATCTAGGTATATAATCAAAACAAAGGATTTTGTCAACTTAGAATAGTTATTCAAGCATGAATCTCCCACCCAAGTCAAGATTTCGTTGTCATGGGCTTCCACTGTCCACAAAATGCAAAGCAACACTGTAGACCACGCAGTTGTGTATTTAGGATCGACGTGGCACTGAGTCGAGTAAAGTTTTGGAAGGATTATGTATTGAGGAGTTAGATTGCAACAAACTGACAGGAAAGAAACCTTGTAATAATGAGGCACTAAAAGAACTAAATAGAATGAGAAATATTGAGTAACTTAATAAAAAACTTCAAACTTGAAAATGAAATGAGTAAAGAAAATTTTTCGCCTTTTATTGTAGAGAAACATAATAATGATGCAGATAATGTACTAAAAGCTAAAAATAATTAGGTAGGTACCAGGTACCAGTCATCACACCACTCTCCTCATCAATATAGGGCATTGATCAGACTAAAATAAAATCGTAGGGCGCGTCAAATTTGTATTATCTATAGTCAACCGCTCATATCATTAGATGCTTTGGATGCATCTTCTCAATAGACAACTAATGCAAGATGTGTGTAAAAGTAAATCCGTCACTATCATCGTGCGACATCACAGAACGATCATTCACATATTCACTCAGGTTACGCTACGCCCCACGATTTCATTTTAGTCTGATCAATTCCCTATATTGATGAGGGAGTGGTGATATGACTGTACCTGGTACCTACCTAATAATTTTTTAGCTTTTAGCACATTATCTGCATTATTATTATGTTTCTTACAATAAAACCGTTTAACTTGAAAAAAACACTTATTTTATTTATACCAATGTTATACTTGATATTTGGTATACAAAAAACGACGATATGAAATTTGACTACGAATGACAGCATATCATAAATTTTACTGTATAATGCTATAAAAGGGGTGTCATTTGCATCGAGAAAATGGATATCTCTTTCATATGAATACAGAACTAAAACTAATATTTTTCCTTAAGTCGCCCGTTTTTCCAATAATTGAACATCAAAATGTATATCAAGAAGTGATAATTGGCAAGCCTGCACTCCATATTTATCGCCGCTGCCACCAAGCGCTGGTATAGGGTAGTGTTTAGTATTCACATAATACCTTGAGCCGGTTAGACTTATTTTTTTGACGCGATGACTTCGTTTTCCATTAGGGAATATCACGATATGCTAACTACTCACACTATGGCCTACTAGGAATACTATAATGAAAAATTTCAGAACACAATTTCGGACTCAATTTTGAGTAATGTTAAGTATTCAAATTATATTGATATTTAGTTGTGTGTATTTCTACAACCATTATTGTTATATAATGTTTTGCATTGTTGATTTACACTATTCATATGTTTATTTACACTATTTTAAAGGAAACATTGGATACCTACTGATTTGTGTGTTATGATAATTCATAGCATCTTTGTTTGTAATGTGTTAATTGTGATATGTTTTTTCTCTTCTTATTTATTTTTATATTTTTTCTTTTTAATTAATGACACAGTGGCTCTCCTGTTACCATTTCAAAAGCATAGTCAATAAGATAATGAATTCTTGGACAATAAAGCACAGTTTTAAGACTCTATTATTGAACGATATCCATAAAGACGACAGACATTTGCCCGAAGTTTGGAGGGTGTATCCTTGAGGCTGTAGATATCGTAAAGTGCTACCGAAAAAGACGAGTGGGAGAGCACGTAGTGATCGTATACTCAGTGCAGAAGAAAACATTCTGAATATTAATGCAGATGATCCAACAATAAGTACACGATCTGTGTCTGTTTTACAGTGCTCCATACGCATTTTTTTTCAAAGAATACGCAGTAAAGAAGAAACCATTTCTTGTAATAAAAATCAACACATATTGATTATCCTAATTCAACGAAGCTGATAACTGAATCCAACTAAAGTTGACACTGAGAGAGGTTAAGATTATTGCCAAACTTAAGACGTGTTATCATCGCGTATCCTCTAGTACGAACAATCACCCTGGCGGGGTAGCCAGATGTAAAAAAAATTCCCCAGATTTCGCTTGATACTCATAAAAATTGGAGTTGTTTTTTCGATACATATATCAAGCATTCTTTACCCTAAATACGAATGAGGGAGACTGTTGTAGCTTGATCATAGTGTACCTTGGATCACCCAGTTTCTTGACAAATGCTGTTATCTACGTAACAGAACTATACCAAGACAATGTTCACTCAGTAGAGTGCAAGCAAGCGGAAGAGTGGTTGTCCATGTGCTATTGTTTTCGAGTAAAATATTTATTTTTGCTCAAAAAGTAACAACTTTTGGTTCTACTGTTCATTTTTTTACAAGTTGACGATTGTGTTTTGTGTTTTAAATCATATTTCACCTGAATCACTGCCCATTGGTGAATAATTTGTTATGCCATATTTCAGTTTTAAATATAACCTAGAATATTGAGGAAGATAAGTTTGTAAAAAAGCACCATCATGTACCTTGGAGCGGCTAGAACTGATATACAGTTATGGTTCCAAGTGGACTTTTCTAGCTTTAACGTTAACTATTATTGTTGAAATTTTACTAATATTGATTAAAACCGAATTTACATACCTAATTTTTTTGCCTATTAATTTTAAGTTATAAATTTCATATTGTAACTTTTTGTACACATGTATACAAATAAAAATTAGGTTATACTTTAAAACAATCTTATTTCTTCTTGTAATGAAACAATATAATGTAATTTCTGTATAAAAATGTTGTTTTTAATACATGGTCTTGTACCATTGATCATATATCAATAAAATATAATATATTTTTTTCTATAACTGCTTAAGATTCAAAATTCACAAAAAAATACATAGTGTGTAGGAATAATGGTGATATCAGGAGAAACTCTTTCCATTATTATATTTCAATAAAACCGGCGAAAACAGAAACTGAGAAGTAAAAAATAAACATTCTTATTAACTAATGTGTGTAACTAATTTTGAGTCAGCGCCAGTTTTTCTGTTTTCGTCGGTTTCATTGTTTGTTAAAAAGTTTTTATTTTTCAATTTTTTGTGGCTGAAATCTATAAATTACTACCTACTAAATTTTTTATTATTTCCAAAATACTTACCGTAACTACTATTAACAGTTAAATAATATGATTATCTAATTTAACTATTTATTGTTATATAATATAAATAATTTTTGATAGTTCTGTTTGGTTCATTTCATCACTTTGTATATTCCATCTTTTTATAGAATGTAATTATTGTGAGGGATGCAGGAGAACAAAAATAATGACAATAGCGATCTGTCAATGTCAACTACATATGTGTGCCAATGTTCATAAGTGAAAAATCAATCATCCCCTATTTTTCTACCCATAGATGTGGATTATTTCATTCCAAATTCAAATATAATCAACTATGAGGTATACCCTATCTAATAGAAAAAATCACCCAAATCGGAAAACCGGGTACAAAGTTATGCCTTGTAGAATCGGTCAACGGACCAAAATTCAGAGGGTGAACGATCAATATCCTCCATTTTGCTACCCTCAGGGGTGTATTTTTCCTTTCAAATTCAAATGGGGCCAACTTCGAAGTACACCCTATCCAATGAAAAAAGAATCATCAGAATCGGACTCTTCTGTGAAAAGTTATGCGTGATCATACATAAAAAAAATAAAAAGTATACGCGTTGACTAGAAAACCTCCTCCTTTTTTATTTGGTCGGTTAAAAAATGGCTTGTAAAAAATAAAAAAGTAAATTTTGATCCAAGGTACAACAGTCTCCCCTACCATGTCTACGTGAAAGGAACCCACCATTTTCAAGGACCCTGTATATCCGTATGAAAAAATTATTTAATACAAGATACTTAGAAGAAAGATTCATGTAGTAAGGTTATTAGTAACCTGTTATCTCGTGTTTTTATTCATTGTGGAAATACATGTTTACAGCATTTAATTGTCCATAGCTCAGTCTCATTTTCCCAATTTGCATTTTGGGTCCAAATGCACCTTAGAATAACATAGAATCATCATTACTTTAGATAATTTTTTTGACTTATTCGTATCGCACATTCAACTGCCTCTCATGAAACCGTGATTTGTATCACTCGATCACGACTGCTTGAAACATGTTAAGTACGACAATTATGGCCACTAAGGGAACTAAACTCGGGAGAAAATATGTCAAGGAGTGGTACTGTATCAGCTCCGGTTTATTTAAGATGGCACTGGCGAATGTTGAACTTGTAATTGGGCTGAGGTGGGCTCAGTGTAATGTTCTCGGACATTCCCACGTTACAATGTGATTAACTGAGTTATTTCGACAGGAGATGTACAGAGTGCTCGAAAAACCATTGGACCGATTTTTTGCAGATAAATAATAGGGTTTTTTACCAGACTAAGTATTTTGAGTTTGGCTGTGTATGAATTCACCAAATGCGAGAAAAATATTCTCGTGTCATCTGAAATATACCGTTTTCCCAGCATATATATATTATGAATATTCGTCGAGCGCGAAGTAATAAGAGAGATTTGTTTGAGAGAATAGAATCCTGTGTTTGAGTACTGTTCTAAATCAATTCGACGTCACTCTGCACATTTGTTTCTGTAGTTCTTTCCTTGTGAATATGTTGTATGACAAACTATCTGTAAATGGGATTGAATTGGTAGATTCTGAACCGAAAGACATAAGAGTTAGGTAAAATGGGAAAAAAGTTGTATATCAGGACCAGTTCTTATGATATTGACAAAAAATCAAATTCCCTCTATTATTTTGAGTGATATCCAAAATGTTTGTTTTATTCACGTCCAAAATTGTTTTCTTGTTTGTTCCAATTGAGAACTCAAAAACACTCATTGTCTACAGATTTGTTGCTATTATTTCAACTATGAGTCCCGCCTTCCTCAGGGCTAAAATATAAATAATGAAACGGAAACGACCAATATTCGGAAAACGTATTCACGATATGAACACAAAGCCAATGAGTCTACTCACCTCAAATATAATTGAAGTAATGGTGTCAAGATATAATCTAAAGGGGAATTTCTCTAAGATTCTAAATATCAATCAATAAAAATTTACTTTATTGCCTGAAGATTAATATTGTAACGTAAATAAACTTAACTTGGTTCAACTAATTTATTTAACACTTAATCTACAACTTAATTTATATTACTACGCTACTGAATAGCTCGATCGTATGGGCTCGTTCAGACTGTCCGTGAGACTTGAGGGCTGTCTATTTATCTCCGTTACAGAATTCCCGATCTTTCGAATTCTGGCGGTTGGCGACGGCATGTTCTAATTGTTTCCAATATTGACCGTTGTTTTACGTGGAAGAGCGACTGGATGGTTCTCGAATATCTCCGGGGATGATCTCATCGCTGTCGATGGCAACGTGTGAGGCGACAGGTCCGGCCTAGGTTCGTTACAATATCTTATTGACAAAGTCTTGTACAACATAAAAAAGTTAATGGTAAATAAAACACAATAATAACAGTAATGAAAATAGTTTGATGCGATACATAAACTAATGATAAAGATAAAGTTTAAAAAAAAATCTTTACATTTCATTACTGATACAAAAAAGTCAAGTAAATTGATCTTGATAGAATTCTTCTTTCACAACCAAGAGCTTTTTTACTTTTTTTCTGAACATGATTACACTTTGTATTTCTTTTAATCTGTTAGGAAGGTGATTAAACAATATTTCGCTCTTATAAATGAGATGATTTTGAGTAAGAGCAGAAGTAGGGATGGAAAGTGGAATATGGTGGATTAAACGTGTATTATAAACTAAAGAGGTATTTAGATCATATCAATACTTCTTGTGAATTAGACATACTGTCTCTAAGATGAAAAGTCCCGTCAGTGTTAAAATTGTATCTTCTAAAAATAGTGGTCGGCCTAAATCGCGGTATTTGGCTTTGCATCTAATGGCCCTTTTTTATAGGGTGAAGACCACCTCAAATAGATGGTGTGGACACATACCCCAGAAGCAAATGCCATAGCCTAGGTGTGACTCCACTAATGGGAAGTAAACTTTTCTAGCATTATTAAAATCTAGATCATTGGCAATGGTACGTACAGCGTAGCAACCTGATGCTTACCGTTTGCACAAGTTATTAATATGGCTTTTGAATCTTAATTTTCCATCAACATATAAGCCCAAAAACTTTTCCACAGTACTTGTGATTTTTTCATTGTCCATTGAAACTTCCTTGATGCTACACTTCAATGAGACAATGTTTGTTTTGTTAAAATTGAATGATAGAAGATTTGCATCACATCATTCTTTCACCCTTTTTACATCCACACTAATATGACCTAATAGATCACTGGCTGATTTGTCATGCCAGAGGATTGTGGTGTCATCCGCGAACATGGTAAATTTACCCTAGATGTCTAAAAGAGTCAAATCATTGACATACAACAAAAATAAAATCGGTCGGAGACCTGAGCCTTGGGGGACACCAGAGTTAACCACGCATTCTTTGGATTCAATGCCATTGAGTAACACATTTTGGCGACGTTCAGAAACATAAGATGTAAACCAAGACAATGCAGTACCCCTAAATCCATAGATGCAAGCCATAATCTCTACAATTCTGGTAACTTCCAAGGAAACATCCTAGTGGTGCTCGATAATGAATTATTTGGACCCTACTCCACTGAAGGAGGTAAATATTTGAGAATTATATAAGAAATTTTGGATGATATTTCCTTGAAGTATTGGCAACAGCCCTCTGTTTCAATAATATGGATGTGGTCCACACATCTAGAACAATTGTAAATAATTTGAATCGATTATTTACGCTCTTTTTGTTTGGGAATAAAATACTTGCGATCAATTCAAGTATTCCAAGATAAATTATTCCAAATGCCAATTTTCCCATATATTCCAAGAAGTATCATTAAATATATAAGTATTTTCATTATTACTAGAGGTTAAACGAGCTAGAATTCCGAAATGGCTAATTCCAACAACAAGTCGGAATTGTCCAATTCTGAGTTATAAACGGAAAATTCCGACTTATTCAGTCGGAATTAGCTGATTTCGATATAATAATGATAATAATATCATTTATTTATTAAAAGAAGAATGTATACAGTAATTAAAAAAAATGCATAAATGATACTCGATAAATGAGCAAACACTTGTTTCGAGATAAAATACCTTTCTTAACTACATAAAAAATATTCAATGCAATACAAGTACATTACGAAAATAAGCATTACACATAAAAATATAAATATAAAATAAATGGAATAACACATACTCGATACATACTCGATAAGTGAGCAAACACTTGTTTCGAGATAAAATACCTTACTTAACTACATAAAAATATTCAATACAATACAAGTACATTACGGAATAAGCATCACACATAAAAATATAAATATAAATGGAATAACACAGTAATACCAAAGCAACACAAAATAAGAACATTTTAACAGTACAAACAATTGGAATGTAAGAAATAGTTATGGAAATAAAACCCGTGCATGAAAGATCAAAAAGGCAAGTATAAATAAAATGAATCAGTTGTGGAAATTTGGTTCAACGATCTCATTACATTTGGCTCTTGGTGTTTCGTGAATGAATCTTTTTACCTTATTTTTAAACATGTTACAGTTCTTTATTTCTTTTATATGGTCTGGAATAAAATTGAACACCTTGGGTACTATATAACAAAATGATCGCTGACAAACAGATCTGCTCATCTGTGGAATACCATAATTATGCGTAGGTAAACTGGCGTGATTTTTATTTTTTTATATTTCAATATAACATTAAAACAATATAGTTGTCTCAGATCCAGTATCCCGCATTCCTTATATAAAAGATCTATAGAATATCGGTGGGGTTTTTCTAAAATCAATCTCAGGAATCCGTTTCGGATAATCTCTAGTGGTTTGATGTGTGTTCGTAGGGCCCCTCCCCAACCTACTATACCGAAACGTAAGTGACTTTCTACTAAAGCAAAATATAGTGTTTTCATTGCTTGAATGATAAAATTTTCTTGAGGTATCTGAGTTTATATAGGCTGCTCTGTAGTTTTTTCATTTTCATTTTTCTGTAGCTTTCAATATCTGACAGCTGTATCATTACTTCATTGCCCCTAAGTAATTGATATGTGGAATTTTCGGATGCCCCTTTTTTCGGAGTAGTGATACATGTTTTGACATTCCATAGAATATGAATGAATGTATTTCATCAAATCAGTTGACTTTGGGTCCTCTGACTTCTTATCTACCCTATTCTAAGGTATTTTGGATAGAGGTTGTTCTTATGGATTTCTTGTTTCAATATTATTGCTATTTGATTTCTTCTGGTAAGTATTCATATCCTTTTAAGGAATTTATTGATGAATATTTTTTTTCATATTTGGATTCATCGCTTGATCCTTGCATTATAACACTTTTCACAGTTCGTTTTAATTACAAAAATTGTAGCCACTTATCTGTAACTGAACTAAAGCGCACAAAACTAATCGCTTCCGGTGATATTTTTAAGTGCATTGCTTCTATGCCCGCTGAAAATCAAACCACGTGCCATTTCCTTATCATTCATTGTGTTGAGTTGGTGACTGAATACTGAAAAATATGGATATATGGTTTTTATGGCAATTTCACCGTCTTCAACTATGTATGAAGAAACATTCGACTTAAAACCAATGGTAAGAATGAAATACCCAGTCAGAAATATCCACTTTGAAATCATTGTAACACTCAATTGAATCTACATCAAGGAGAGTTCATTAACTATCAATGCAATTATTCGAACTTCTTTATATATTATTTTGAACTTTTATTTGCCGTAATATGTGAGACATATTTCTTTAATATATCTGGCGATGAAGTCTACAAGAGAAACCTCCCCATGTAAATATCTATATCATCACACCTGACAATCGACTGCCCTTTCCACTATCGACAGATCGGATAATATCCAATAAATCTTGTGCAAGTTATTAAATAGTAGAAGTGGAAAGCGGTCGTTTCGTAGGGTTGATTAGTGATTGGGATTTGTCAGGTGGCGTGCCGCAAGGTCGTATATAACAGCTCAAGAAAGATGGCGGCCCTCTATCTTCGTAAATCATACGAAACCTGTAATCACCACTCATAAATAGAATCGGCTGACGATCTCAACTCGATTGCCACCCTGCGCTCATTCTCACAATTGCTGATTGAATTTCATTTCCTGCCATTACATTAATATACCAGGTCATTCGATGAGATCGAAATGAAAAAGTGCAAGGGTCGTTATTATAATGTCAGTTCAAACTTCTTAATCCAAATGTGGTGAAAAAGTCGTTCTATAATAAAATAATCAATGAAAAACCTTTTTAAAGACAAGCTTTCATTCAAATGCATCAAAAAGTAAAAAATAATTAGTTTGGATGTATGACATAGGCTATTCCGTTTGTTATAGATTCAAAAGCTTGTTGCTTTTGTATTCGAACTGAAAACTTTGCGCGACTAGCTTTTGAATCTATAACTACGAAATAACCTACGTCACACATTGAAAGCAATTATTTTTTATTTTATTTTGTGCTTTTTAGTACTTAAGTACGCCTTAATCTATGCATTTTTGTTTAAGCATCGTTATTATGAGGCCTTTTTCCTGTAAGTAAGTCCTTCAATGAGGAGATCATCTAAAGATTAACTCATTCGCCATCTTGGAGTTGCCATCTTCAATTCATGAATTTCAACTGAAAATCAATAATCTTCGACTAAATTCATGATAACCCTTATTTTTTGATAAAAAATTCATAATCTTCGACCCCGAAAACCCCCACATACCAATTTTGAATAGAATTGGACCATAAACACAGAGATCATCAGCCAACTTGGAGGCGCCATTTTGATTTTTGAATTTTAAAAAAATCGACCTCCAAAACCATTTTCTTCTGAATCTTGAAAAAAATTTTATTTTTTCTCTAACAAAAATTTCCCAATGCATTGTCACCGGAATTACGAACACCTGCCAAATTTCAGCTCAATCGGATGTCGGCAAGTGCTCCAAAAATTGATTACAAATTTTGAACCGGAAAGAATGGCAGAATGACAGAATGATATGCGAACCAAACAAGTTAAATAGAAGCTTCAAAAAACACAAAAGATTTTTGTTTTCGATGCATAAAAATTTCATCTGGCACTTAGCGTTATTAGACCAGTGCTAAGCCTTTGAAAATGGTAAAAAGTGAAAAAAAAATAGTAGTCGGATGAAACCCTTTGGAAAAGGAAGAGAATATAACAAAAATGAAAGGAAAAATAATTTACGGGCGATCTGAGGTCGGGAAGTGGAAGGGGGTGAGTTTTTAAGGGTAAAAAACGGTTTATCTCGATTTCCGGCAAAACTACAAGTCCTATTGAAAAGTTGTAGGTAATAAAAAGATCTACAACTTTTGTATTTACACTTTTTTTACATAACCTCAAAATTTATGTGAAAAATTCAAATAACCAAGTTTTTGGTTTTTTATTTTTATCTTCTACAACAATTTTATTTCTCACGCAATTTGGTGGAAACCTCCTTTTTTATGTTACAAACACTGTAATTTTTTGATTTAAAATATTTATTTTTTCGCCTTATTTTGACTTAATATCGAAAAAGCACCCTAATTTTCAATCGAAAATTCTCCCGTTAAAATATCAGCTTTTTTAAAAAAGTCGGTGGGCTTTTTGTTCGTTGAAATCTCTACTTTCTGATGGTATAAAAAAAAGTACATTACTATGACATATGACATCTACAATATTTTGAGAAAGTTGTAGAATCTTCTTTAAATTATATGCGTAGATGCCTATTTATTGCTATTTTAAGATAACTTATATACCTGAGTGACCTACGGAAAATTTTAGCCCATCAAAAGGTATTTCATAGAGAAGTGGGGAAGAGGCTAGGAGGGTCTGGGCCTTACTACCTGTTATTTCTTTGCATTTTCTGAGAACATTTACCATAGTAATGTATATTTTTTTTACACTATCAGAAAGTAGAGATTTCAACGAACAAAAAGCTCACCGACTTTTTTAAAAACCTGATATTTTGACGGGAGAATTTCTGATTGAAAATTAGGGTGCTTTTTCGATATTAAGTCAAAATAAGGTGGAAAAATAAATATTTTAAATAAAAAAAAATCACAGTGTGTTTGGGACATAAAAAAGTAAGTTTTCACCAAATTTCGTGAAAAAAACTTTTTTTTGTAAAAGGTAAAAATAAAAAAATAAAAAACTGGATTATTTGAATTTTTCACATAAATTTTGAGATTATGTGAAAAAAGTGTCAATACCAAAGTTGTAGATCTTTTTATTACCTACAACTTTTCCATAGGATAAACCCTCAAAAACTCACCCCCTTCCACTTCCCGACCTCAGATCGCCCGTAAATTATTTTTCCTTTCATTTTTGTTATATTCTCTTCCTTCTCCAATGAGTTTCATTCTACCATAATTTTTTTTGGTTTCAAAAATTATCGACCCTGGTCTATATGGTTTTTTGTGAAAAGTGACGTGAAGCAAAATTACATAATTTTTATTTATATTTGTGGCATCCTCCACATTCCAATGAAAGTGAAATTCATTTGAATAATAAAAGAATGGCAGACTAGTTGTAAAGGTATATTAGTGCATTTTCAGATATGAAAACAAAACGGATATGCAATTTTTCAAAATCCTTATAAAATTGGTCAAAAAATACAAAGATAAAGTAGAATCTAAGAAGTCCGACACAGTTAAATTGAAGGAGAAGCTGAAAGCCCTTAACCAAAATACACAAAGAACTTCAAAAAATCTCAGAAATAAATATGAAAACATAGAGAAAACACCAAACAAAAAATTTACCATGGAGAAACGAGAAATATACAAAACTGGGGGACGAACTCCTGCACCTGTTTCATCACAAAAACAGATTTTGGTGTAAAAGAATTGTTGGGAGTTGCAGTAATAGGCGAGATCACAAACTCACAAATGTTCTTCATGTGTGAAATATAGCGATAAAATATTATATATGCATAGTTTTTCGTAGAAGATATTGTGTAATATTCGAATAAACGCTGTTCTAAAACCCTCAAATTCAGTGAGACATTCAAAGACAGCGTTATTACCGCTTCTTTTGACGTCACAAGTCCATTGATTTGGCATTTTTCAGAATTGCCAGTGTCACTATTTTGCGGAACATCTGAGAAAACGTTATTCTCTTTCATCCTATGAATTAATCAGAACTCATGTCAGCATGTGTTATTTTTTCGGCCTGCTCTTATTGTAAAGAAATATTATGAATAACGCTTGGCAACGATGTAATTCCTGGCAATCTTCGCGATCGGGGAGTTGCCAGTGTATATATTTTGCAGAAATTCTAAGGGAATGCTCTCCGGATCTCTGGCTGGTGGCTACTCCGTGCTGATGAGGGCCAAAAAGCCTGAAACCGGTATGCGGATTGTTAGGCGGACCCGACATAAATTAAACATAATCGAAGTTATCAGAAAGAAACATTTGCAATTAATTTCCATTTATGTGGAAGTTCCCACGGATTTTCAGGTGAATATCATTTAACGTTCTGCGTGGTATTTGCTAGGGAAGTAGTTGTTTTTCGCCTGTGGTCTACCAATTTTGTTTCAATTCATATTGAATCTTTTGTGAAGATGACTTTTTGCACTTCATTTCTTATTTTATTCCACTTCACTTGGCTTTTTTCTTTAACATATATGCTAGTCGGGCAACTCAGGCACTCCTACTGAGAAGGAATCTTTCATTTAGAATCCTATCGAGGTAGGAGAAATGTATGGAGTGTTTCTTTCTGTCACTAGGTATCGCCGGTTAAAAGTGATCTTTTCCGGCGTACCTAAAGATGTTATAGGCTTGATGGTGATTATGTTGTGTTTCGCTTCGGCCAGAGCTCTCGGGATCTCTGGCTGGTGACTACTCCGTGCTGATGAGGGCCAAAAAGCCTGAATCCGGTATGCGGATTGTTAGGCGGACCCGACATAAATTAAACATGATCGAGCTTATCAGGAAGAAACATTTGCAATCAATTTCCATTTATATGGAAGTTTGCATGGATATTCAGGTGAATATCATTCAACGTTCTGCGTGGTATTTGCTAGGAAAGTAGTTGTTTTTCGCCTGTGGTCTACCAATTTTGTTTCACTTTATATTGAATCTTTTGTGAAGATGACTTTGTGCACTTTATTTCTTATTTTATTCCACTTCACTTGGCTTTTTCCTTCAACATATATGCTAGTCGGGCAACTCAGCCACTCCTACAGAGAAGGAATCTTCCATTTAGAATCGAGGTAGGAGAAATGTATGGAGTGTTTCTTTCTGTCACTAGGTACCACCGGTTAAAAGTTATCTTTTCCGGCGTACCTAAAGATGTTATAGGTTCGATGGTGATTTCGTTTATGTTGTGTCTCGCTTCGGCCAGAGCTCTCCGGATCTCTGGCTGGTGACTACTCCGTCAATCAATTCCCATTTATATGGAAGTTTGCATGGATTTTCAGGTGAAAATCATTCAACGTTCTGCGTGGTATTTGCTAGGGATCTATATTGAATCTTTTGTGAAGATGACTTTTTGCACTTTATTTCTTATGGAATGTTATTCTGTTTCATCCTATGAATGAAACAAAACTTGTAACAGCATGTGTTATATTGAAATGAAGACTCCTTATTTGATAGCTGCTCTTGGCTTAGTCATTATTGAATCCGTATGCCGAGTGCTATGTCATTATTTTTGCGGCCTGCTACATTGTAAAGGAATATTATCAATAACACTTGGTAACTCTGTAATTATCTTGGGTTGGCGATAGATCTGAACTTGTTACGTCACATCCTGGCGCGGTTTTCGCAGTGTTTAAACAGGAGCATTTCTTTAAGTTTTTTTTTTGAAAAACTATTTCAAAAAAAAATTTAAAAAAAAATCCAACCACTTTTCTCATCGTTCTGGACATTGTGTTATTTCTTCCAGAAATTATTGATTTCGCCTATTAAGGAAATCATTATTGATTGTGATTACATTCAGGATGATGACAACTTGAATGAGAATAACTTGGGCAATGGAACAGTTTATGAGGAAACATCAGCTGAATTGCACTGTCATCTTAGAACCCTTCAGATTTAAGAAGGAGAACTTCGTTACTCCTCAGTGTTAAGGATAACTACCTAATTAAACTGCATTTAATTAGTATTCACTGTTGTTTTTTTTCTATAATAACAGGTGAGTTCCACATACTTCTGGGTGTGCAGGGAGCAGCCCATCTGTGGGGTGGGGCGTTGACCGGAGCTCTGGAAACGGTGCTCCGGGGGACGATCCATCCCTCTTCGGGCTGCGGGTTGCGAGTACAACTCGTAGACTGTTTATACTGTATATATGTAAACCTGTATATATGTAAATAGTCGTTTTTTTACTAAGTCGTAAAATCTAACAACGGAAAATTTTAAAATAAATGATATTGGATTGGATTGGATTGGGTGTGCAGGGAACACCAAAAGTTCCTATAAAATGGAATTAAATAATCTAATGGTGCATTGAACCTACAGTTTTACACAAGCTGTACACTTGATAGGGGTTTCATGGTATCGCAACATATATTTTCAGGTCACCACATTGATGGTCTTATTGCGTCTCTCAAGAATATAGTTTCGTTTATATTTAGTTTCAAAGTTGTTGAGTGGCATGATAATTTGTCGGATCGTGCCTTAGATCTTCTACATTCACATTAATTTTTTATGTACATTGATATTTGGCAGAATCTCTAGTAGCAAAAGCGGACAAGAAAAGAAGTATATAAGTGATATTACGCAGATTCAAGTTACTGCCGAGTCGGTTCTGAAGAAGACGGTAGTTTTATGAAGAAATGGAAGAAATAATCATATTTGTCATTTACGGCTGCAATGTTAGTTGTAATTGTAATTACAAACAGTGTTTGATATATTGGGCAAATGTTCGAAACTGATTCTTTGATTATTTGATAATTGAAGACGTGAGTGGATGAAGGTTTTATGTTACCAACATTTTTAGTAAAGCAAGGTCAAAATTTTTTGCATGTAATTTTTTCCATTCAGGACTAGCTGAGCAACGGTGTGTCCAAGTAGTTATCAAAGATCATACAATTTTACTCACTAACGATTCATTAATGTGAAAGATGGGTACATTCGAGAAAACCTCCATTTATGCAAAAAGAAACAGATTTTTAAGGATTGTAACATAACACCTTCAGCCACTCGTGTCTTCAATTATTCAATCCTTTGAAAGTTATGTTCAACAAGAATCCAATTTGTTTTGCTCTATTGTAATTTGAATTGAATATTGTGAATGTTAGATTGCATTTGATGAGATAAATCAATAATGTAAACTATCTTCATTTTTCTGAGGCCAATGAAAAATATATTAAATAATAATAATTCTTTATTCAATTGGCCAAATTACAAACAATAGTAAATGGCGATATCCGTATCATTACACGTACGAGGTGTGAACCAATTATTAGATTCCAATAAATATGTTTTCTTAATTCTGTCCAGAATACTGGAAATATATAAAAAAAGAAAAAATACGTACATGCATAAAATGCATACAAAAAAAAGTTGTTGGCAAACCCTTTGCTCTAATAAATGATTTGAACTGTTTGTAGACTGAAAACATACTGGGTCGCAATTTAATTTCAAGAGAGATGTAGTCGTATGTTTTTACAGCATTACAGCGAAAATATTTGAAATTAAGTAGTTGTATGCCTAGGAGCGCTAATTGGCATACCGAGTGTTACGATCATGACATTGCGCTTATTCACCTCACATAAAAGATACGGGGAGTTTCATGGGTATATATAGATAATACGTGCCATTTGTACAAAATATCTTTGATCAAGAGTAAACCAGCCTGAATCCAGAAATGAATCAGAGATGTAACCAATCATATTTTCAAATAACATATCCAAAACGTACGCAACGATTTCGATTTCTCTAGAGACATTCCTTATCCCCATTGAGAATGTCAGGCCAGTATATTGCAATACGATGTACTGGACATAACGAACTAGATTTTCACAACAATGCATGTTGGAAATCACCTGATCATTCGAAACAATACGAAATGAATTGCTATTCATCAGTTTATCTCTTTGACTTTCTCCTAATAATTATGATTTCTTTTTTCAAGTGTTGGTTGGCGGGAATTCGGTCGGAATATTGGAGGAAACCAGTTGAAATCGTCGACGTTTCGAAGCTTTATTGCTTCATCTTCAGGACTCTGAAGTGTAAGAACAATAACATACATTTTAAAATGGAGTATTCATAATTGCAAATACATTATCTTAAATTCCGATCGGTTAAAAATGAAACGCTTCAAACAGTGTATAGAAAACTAACATTGATAAGTACTTACATTTAGAGTGGCTTTCCGAGTTCAAAAATGGTAATAAATAACATTGACATAAAATATAAATACAAGCACAGTTTCATGAAAAACGTTATCACCGACACAATGAAATGAGCAAACTGAACTGGTGGTGAATCGTTTCTTTACCATGTAAAAAAAAGACTAATGAAAGAAATTGGGAGAGTTGGAAAAGGTCCTCCGTTAATGATCAACAGTTTATGTTTCATTTTCTTTATTAAGATCAAATACGAGGTGTTTAGATTTTCGATATCGGACCTTTTGTCAACACATTTTTCTCCATGCTTGGTTATTTCATTCAGGAGTCTTTTTTTAATATCGTCTGTTGTCCAATGATACTAGCTGAATTAAAATGAAAAGTGTGAAGGGATGACCTACAGTGTTCTGCAAGGCTTGTTGGATTTTTTAATGTTCTAAGTGGGTTGTGTATATTTATACAATCCCTACTGTGTTCTGTCATCCTTTGTTTCAAGTACCTACCTCTTTGCCCTATGTACACCTATCACACTCAGCCCATGGTATTTTGTAAATAATATTGGATTTCAGATCTTTTGATTATGATTTCTGTTCCTGTTGAAAAGAGAAACATTCTCAATTGAATATTGAATAGAAAGATGTTTATGTGAATTGAAAAATTCACGATAAAAAATAAGTTATTTTTTGGGAATGTCTAACAGAAAACAATCACTTCCCTGGCTAAAGCCACGCTGGACATTGAACTAAATCTGATAGATATTCTGGAAAGATCCTAACTCAACAGAAATAATCTGAAATTGAAAATTTGCATTCTCATTCAGATAGTTATTTGATTTTCTATTCCAGTCTTAATTAAAAACTCATAAAGATTAATGAGGCAAAGAAGAATGTTTTCCAAAAGAGAATACTCATCAGAAATTATTCGTAACATTGACGCAAGAGAGGCATCGCATTCATAGGTCTTCAATACATTTTTAAAATCTATTTACGCTTCCCCAGGAAGGTTATTTCAAGATGACTAAGTTTATCTTTCAGTCGCAGATGATTCCACATCTGATTTTATGAACATCCTGTTCATATTTTCAACAAATCAATCTATCATACCCCATGACAGGTTTTAATGTCAAAAAATACTAATTTCAAAGTTCTCTCCAAAAGAAATGATTCTAACTTTTTCCATCTTTGCAAAGTGAGATTGCTTCTTGAAAATGTGTTTCCCATTTCTTCCGGTCTTCCTGATGATCGTGGAAGCGTGAAATAGATTTTCGTCGACAAAAATGTATTGAAGACCTAGTGAATGCGATGCCTCTCTTGCGTCAATGTTACGAATAATTTCTGATGAGTATTCTCTTTTGGAAAACATTCTTCTTTGACTCATTAATCTTTATGAGTTTTTAATTAAGACTGGAATAGAAAATCGAATAACTATCTGAATGAAAATGCAAATTTTCAATTTCAGATTTTTTCTTTTGAGTTAGGGTATTTTCAGAATATTTATCAGATTTAGTTCAATGTCCAGCGTGGCTTTAGCCGGGGAAGAAGTCGTTTTCTGTTGGACATTCACAAAAAATAACTTCATTTTTATCGTGGATTTTTCAATTCACAGAAAAATATGTCTATTCAATATTCAATTGAGAATGTTTCCCTTTTCAACATGAATACCCCACAAGAGGTTATCTTGACGATAGAAGATAGTGACTAAAGTTCATTTTTCAGTCACAGATTATTCCACATATGATTTCATGAACAACCTGTTCATATTTTTAATAAATCAATTTCTGTTCCATTGTTATTCAGAACCAAACCATGAGCGTTGGATACCTAGATAATAGCCTGCTAGTCAATATTTATTACATCCGCCGCTATGACCTATCACCCTCCCGAAAAGAAAAATGCATTTGATTGTCATTAGCATATTGATGAGAAGAACATTTTTCGAAAAATTACAAAACTCAGCTGTGTATACTGAAAATAGCAGAATCCCTAAAAAAACTACCTTGAGGTACCTCGTATTCAAATTAATTTATTCAGAACATAATTAGTCAAAAAACCCCTCTGATGAATACTGCAATTTAGTACAAAGTGTATGTTGATTCAGAGTGTCAACTATAATAATAATAAAATATATGTTTATTCATCATAATAATAATACATAATATTTACTTATACAAGTGTGCTTGTGAATAAACAGGTGGGTCACAGAAGTAGTATTAACTACTTGTGTATGTGATTTCCATAGTAAAATTATTACATTAAAATGGGTAAAATTGCTTTGATAAAGTCTTAAAGCATAAGACATGTAGTAAGTTTTTTGTCTGAATTCCAGTGAATTCCAACAAAAATAAAAAATTCTCAATACTGATGGAAATAATCATCTATAAAATTAAGTAGGTTATCTTCATGTTTATATGTATATTCTGTAAGACATTTCCCTCTTTTATTCCCACGTTTCTGCGTTCCCCAGAAATATTTTTTCTACAATAAGTAAGTCATTCAAAGAGTGATGAACTCCCAGAATATTTCAGGAAACTGTTTCCATGTACATATAAGTTTCCCGGACCTGAGCAGGGAAAGTAGCTGCTCGTACATACATTGTATAGTAAATCTCGACGTTTGTCATCTACATTGAAATCCAAACAAAAGTATGAAAGGCCCTATATCAAGGTAAGTCCTTCCGTCTACCGTATGCAAGATTAATTATTGTTATATATCTCACATTCGGACTACACATTTGGAAAAAGATACGAGGCGGTTTCCGCTTGTTTACTTTTTGCATTTTTATCTATAGGAATTTCTATTCGTACCCTAAAAGAGAGTATATTCGTTATACATTTTCTGTTCACTACACAGAGAAAATGGATATTCACTGAAAATACTTACCCTTAAATCAAGGTAATCGTGCGTTTTTCATTTTGACCATAAAACAGGCTATTTTTGGGAATTGTAGAAATAGACCAAGATATTAACATATTGCACAAATCAGGTAAAGTATAATATTAGAATTCAATATCAATATTATGATATAATATTGTCTCTAATATTACCACTTAAAAATATATATTGTTGATTACATTTCCACCTCTAATTTTCATAACAATAGCTCCTAAATGTAATCACATATGGACGACGTTAAGCAGAAAACGTCCAACCAACAAATTGGTAAAAATGAGTTTTATATACGAACTGTTGTAAAATCAACATTTTGACCATTTGCAGAAAACGTCCAAAAGAAATCACTACTCGGTATGAAAATATTTGCTGTGCACATATGTATGTGCTAAAATAGGATTTTTATTTGTATAAAACGTTCAAGTAGTTTGGATGGATTCTATGAAAAATATCGTTGGCTATAATTCCCTTAATAATAAATGGTTGAACAGTCTCAAGTGGTTGGATCAATTGTACCAATAATATTAGATAAAAATATAGTGTACTTAATTTTTGTTTAAAAACGTCCAACCTACTTTGACGTTTTCTACCATAAATTATTCACTATAATTTCATCCATATTTAGTTTTTCGAAAGACGTCCAAACCATTTGGAGTTTCGTTATTGGTAGTACGTAGAATATACACGGTAGAGTAGTTCCCCGCTTACTCATAAGAATTACACTTTCAGTTCCCTAATGCTGTTGTGGCTAAACCTAGCTAACGCATTAGCATTATTGATATATTTTGAACCTCTAAACTAGTTTTAATTTAGAAAAATATGTTCACACGAGAAAAATATATGTGTCAGTTAGTGAAACTTCAAGAGAGTGCTACGAATAATGAAGTTACATCTGCCAAAGAATTATTTCTCAATGGTTATGGTAAGTTTAAGGTGATGCACGTTAATTTTCTTTTTCGTATGATTCCCTGGATGTTCAAACCGTAATTATAATTATTATTGTTGTGAGTTCAGAAATATGTTTTTGTAGATACACTTTTATTTATTAATTCTGCCAATTAAGTAGGTATGACAATAAAAAAGCGCAATATGCAATAAGTTTAACATTGATAAAGATAAATTGAAAACTTAATTTCAGGGGAATTATCAGTGGAATAATGTGTCCCTAATTTTCTGTTCAATTCTACCACACTAATGTTTGGTACTTGTTCAATGAAAAAAGTGAAAGAGAGGCACTCTTTTTCAAAACAATGGTCAGCATTATAATATGTTAATTTGCGAAACTTTTGTATTGATTTTAAAATGCTGAATGGTGAAATTTATATTATAAAATGTTTTGTCTGCTAGGATTAAAAAAAGGATAAACTCAATATTTTGATTAACGCTTTGTTTTTTTTTCGTCAGTGAATATCGAAACAGTCGACAACAATATTACATATGAGCACACTAGTCAGGAAAACATGATTTTGGATGAAAAATCTGAATTGCTTACATAGGTTGCTACAGCTCCCATATATTATGAGGTATATAAGTATCTTATGAATATCCCATTTCTTTATTTGATAGTTCAGTTAACGTAATGTTTTTCATTACAGGTTGATGAAATTAGTGATGTTTGTAGTAGTGGTTCATCTGATAATTATGAACCATCATAAGTATCCTCGTCTAGTGGGGAGATGACGAATATGATGAAAATGAACAGTTTCCAGTAATATGGGTAGAAGAAGGGTCGAAAACCGAACTTTGTTGATTATAGGAATAGGTTCTCTAACGATGAATCTGTTACATTTCTTATGGATATGCTCAGAGGTACAAGATAACTTAGAGTATCTCAAGTTATCTTATAAATTCCAATCTAAGAATCAATATTGCAAATATTAACGCCATCTTACGGCGAACAGACATTAGAGTCAGAGAGAAGAAGAACGCAAAGCATTTTGCAGCACGTAGCAGCAATTTGGTTTTTAAGAAAGGAACGAGCGTGGCTCGCCCCTTGTATCTCTATCTTTGATCGGGACAGCTTGTGTTTTTTTTAACTCGACAGCCATTGCGTGAAGAATTACAATTTATTCATGTTTAAATAACTAATGAATTAGAGCATCTTCCTTTCTTCTGCGAAATTGATTTCAAAGCAGTGAATTATAGTGTGATATCGTGGTATGTAGGAATATTTTTGGCCATTAAAATATAGAAGTCATGTAGAAATATTGTCATACGAGAACGTGGAATATGTCATCATACAAGTTCCTTATTATGCTTCATCACTAATCCTTCGTCAGTTCACAGCAAATAAGTTATTTAGGTCGAGCAGACTCCAGTGCAGTACCATATTTATTTTTCAAATGAGCTCAGATGGAATTATAAACTTCACATTTTTTGTTAAGAGTATACTGCGTATTTATTCAACAGGTTAAACAATCTCGAAGGAGATCCGATTGGAGTAAATCAGTCGTTCAGGGAAAGACACACTCTGTTGAATAGAGGGAATCAGTTGAAAGGAAACGTGGTGAAATTGAGAAAATGGAGCCTTGTCATCTCGGTGAATTCATTGAAACAGGTGAGTTCTGAAATCACATGTAATATTATCAAATTGAATCAAGCTATATGTGTTCAGTCTCATCTGCGTTCATTGCTTTCTCTGACAAGAGTTCATTGAGGTGAACAAAGGGTTTCTCAAATACTCTGATATCACTTACACTGCATTTGGATATATTTTTGGTGTTGATCACAAGAAGAATATGATATAGTTCAATACTATACATTTTTACGGTCTTGGGGATGTATTTTTTGGATAGTTTCTGATTTGGTGATAATTATCACAGAGCTGTGATTTTTTGCTTCTGACCTTAGTGAAGCGATCATATATATGTATATATTTAATCTTTGGTGTTTGGAATATTCTTTTATCATACAGAAAACTTTATGAAGAAGTATTTGACGATTGGTCAAAATAATTCTTTTACACTTCCTATAAATGTCATTGCAATTGGAGCAATTTTTGGATATAAGTTCATTGTGCTGAATTCTGATTTTTATTTTTAATAAAACATAGTCTTGGCTAATCGAGATCAGAACAACCTTTTCATATTTTTTTTGTAATAGAGCAAAGATCAATGTTTGTCTATGTTAAAATTTAATCTTGATTCTTCAATTTCAGTATAGAATATTGATGACAAATCTCAGCATAGGCTGATTTTTATGTTCGAATAATTTTGAGCGACAATTTCTTGATTAGATTATACTCATCTGTGCGTTGAAGAGTGTATTGAGAAATTCCAAATTTCAAGAAGTTGAATTCATTAATAAATACAATTCTGACACCATCAATATTGTTTTTCATGTCATATTGCTGAGAACAATCATTCCACGGATAAGAAGTTGATGATTATCTGTTCAACCTGATTGATCACCCAGTAGCCATTGGTACGTCCTGATTGCGAGCAACACAACCACGCTAAGTCTAGCCACGAACTACTCTACTCCGCTCAATCAGAGGTACATTGTCGTCGATAAAACCGACAGGTTCAGCAAAGATGAACAGAATTTTTGGAATTGTATGACCACGTAAAGGAAACTCAATTGTAATATAGCACATACAGAAACTTTTCTATATACTGATTGTCAACTTATATATATATATATATATATATATATATATATATATCTTTGTTGATAGACTAGTAAAAATTTCGTATTTGTTTTATTGTTGTACTAATTTACAGAAGGAAACATTATTTGATTTGCAATTATTATTGGCTAGGAAATTTACAATTTAAAAAAATCCTTTGCTTGAAACATAAATAAATCTGAAACTAGCAAGGCGGTCCAAAGAACTCCACACCGCTCTTCACTGAATAGCCTGGGCATTCGATTACGTACTTAACTTGTTACAGTTCATACGCGCAAAACAGTTTCTTGACAATTACAACTGTAACTGTCCACGTAAGTGTCGAGAGTTGCTAACACATGATGAAGCTAATGGAGAATTTGACTGATTTTGGGCTCTGGGTTCTTATAATTCACAAACAATTTTCATCGCACACTGCATAAAATAAATTCCCAAAAAAAACGAAGTTGAGGAAGGAATACTCAAAAACGTGTATATACAAAAAAATATTGCTTATCTGATAAAGGTATTTGCAGAGAGATTTTTATAAACACTTTAAGAATAACGCCGACGAGAGTAACAACGGCCCTTGAAAAAGCGAATAATGCAGTACTACTTGATCAAAGAGGCAAGCAACACGGAGGTTTGAATAGAATTCCTGATGATAAAGTGCTACAGGTAATTGAACAAATAAATAAAATACCAAAATACATCGCACTATTGCCGAACAGACACCTCAGCAATGTTCTTGCCTCCACATCTGTCTTTGTCAAAGATATACGATTCGTACGAAAGTGAATACGAACGTCCTGTAACATATGCAACCTATAAACGTATTTTTGCACAACAAATTCAATTTGAAATTCAAAGTGCCTCACAAAGATACTTGTCAAGTGTGTGATGCCTTCAATATTAAGTTACAGGGAGATTATTACAAATACAACTTGACTCGCATCAAGACCTGGCAAACAAAGCAAGGACTTTGCTGAAAGAAGACATAAAGAAAGCTCAAGATAAAAACTTTACTTACAAAAAGGCAAGATTGTTTATATAATTTGGGTAAAGTACAGAAAACATATTGCTATGTATGGCTTGAAGGAACAGCGGGAAGAGGAGCTCAAGAAGTTGGTTCCTGCCTCTTGAGACATGTTACAATGTATCAGTGTCGAATACTTAATATTGTGGTCAGACTGCTGTGGTGGACAGAACCGTAACATTAAGATTACATTGATGTTGTCAAGTTTGCTCCATAAAAATTTGAAAACTATCATATTCAAGTTTCTCGTTCCAGGTCACACTTTTTTACCGAATGACAAAGACTTTGGAGATATTGAATTCCAACTGAAACGGCTTGAACGAATTCTCATCCCTTCAGACTATATGAATATTATAAAGTCATGTCGCAAGAAAAATCCAATAATCACAACTGAAATGAAAATAAAGGTTTTTGGGAACAGAGAAGTTAGAAAAAGCAATTGTAAATATAAAATTGGACACAAATAAAAAGAAATCAACTGGTTACATATCAGGCAAATAACACTGAAAAAAGAAAACAGACTTCGATTCGGAAAGTGTTTGTGTTGATATAGAGCGAAAAAGAAGAGCAAACATGGAATCTTTTTGGGAACTTCTTGTAGAACTGTGGCCCAGAGGAAAACCGTTAGCGAATGCCAAACTTCAAGATATACAAAGTTACATGCACCTTATACCAGATGATATCAAAATTTCACAGAATCTTCAGGAATCTTGGAAAGATGTTATGAAATCAACAATGATTCATATTTTGCAGCTGATACTGAAGAACTTTGATTGTTTTATATTTTCATGTTTAGTTAATCACAGTAAAAAATAGTAAAAAACAAACATTTCTCATTTATCAGACACAATCCAAATCACGTATCCCTTTTTTTTCTGTAATATTAACTTTAATATTTTATTTCTCAGAAAACATCCAAGCATCAAATTTCTAAATAACTCTTCAAGTTCAGATAAAAGTATCATTATAGACTATTACAATAGCTTAGTCAAGAATTAAAGTCAATAATTCTGTTATACGTCTAAACGGCATACTCATAAACTTCAAGTTGAAATTTCCTAAAACTACAATTTGTGGGTTGGATTATTTCTGCTTAACTACGTATCTATACTTACTATTGGGACAGTGATCATTTGATTTATCTTAATCTTTATATTGGAAATAATGTATTCTCATCTTAGTTGAAGCTTGTTTTGTAGAGACAAACTTATATTGTTGATTATGTTTGCTGGTACTTCATAATATGTATAAATGTATACTAAGAGGGCTCTTTTGACAGATAATGCCAATTTCACAAAATATTTAAAATGTCTCATTCTTCCTATACAATGGGAGTATGTTCCGTCGAATATCCATAGAAAACAACTACTTTCCTATCTAATGCCTCGACTAACATTGGATTACATCCAATGGATAATCATGCAAAGTCTTACAAGGTTACTTTGCAAATGTTTATTAATAAATGGATAAATATTGAGCACCTCATTTGGGCTGACCAATATGTAGACCGGTTTCAGGTACTTGCCCTCCGTCAGTATACGGTGTCTGCGATCCCGAATGAGACCATCAAAATTTATCCATTTCTCAGTTTTCGTTAGGAACTTAATGAAAGACACCACTAGTCAACGCTATCCCCACATTAACTCTTGCAACAAATAATACCAAGGGGATATTGACACATAATAGTGAGGTAATTTCATAGAAAATTAAAAATGTGTTATTCCTCACTACTACTCTCTTGTTTTTTTTTCTTATGAACATTCAAACCATCATACACATATTGTATAGTAGTAGTGAGCAGTTTCGAGGAATAACACATTTTCATTTTCTACCTAACAACTTCCGCCAAAACCAAAACTGTTTTATTCTTCTTTGGTTATAGTTGCAGAGCTCAATTTTATTCCCAAAACGTATTACAATATTTTATATCTGACATTTCATGTGTCACCTAACTACTACTTTTTTTAACTACAAGGGAATACAATATTTGATTAATATACAACATCCCCCTTCGAAATGGGACCAGCTTCATCGATCGAAAAAACCGTAAAGGCTTCACTACTCGTGTACCAGAACGTGTAGTCATTCGTGACGTTCCAGGTCTTGAATTTTCTTGTTCGTCCAATGCTTGTGCGGGCTGATTTAGAGTTCATCGATTGATTGGTGGATTTTCCCCAATACTTTAAAACGGTTCATTTGGAATTGTGGTTGAGGATTCTACCGATTCCTGTGGATCACAGAGTAGTGCAAGTGATACCATTCCAGGAATGTCTTTCATATACGGAGCCGGAATCAGATGGAAACGAACACTGGGTTCATGGAGATCTTGTTTTTGACGTAACAATTCTTCATGTTGTCCCAAACATGTAAGTGCATTTTCGAGAGTTAGTGTAGGATCAAGTTGCAGCTTATTCCTAATAGTTGTTTCCCTGATTCCCACAGTAAGGACTAACAGCCATATCATCATTCAAGTCCCCTAATTGCATGTTTTTGATAGACTGTGAGGATCAGTTATGAACATTTCAGCAAAACCATTTCCTTGATTATGTTTTTTTTAAAAATCCCGTTCATAAATTATATTTCTACGAGGTACGAATTATCCCTCAAACTTCTGTAATGTATCATCATATGTCTTAGGTGCGGGCGTAAAAGACTTTATCGTCAAAATCGTTGAAAGTGATTTTTTCATTGCTCCCATTCATTGGGTTGGAAACTGAAAGGTTCTGAAGGTGGCCAAGAAAGGTTTACCATCGGTGTAACTTGATTTCCTGCACAATCAGCTCCATCAACTGTAGTATTGGGCATAGTACACTTAAAACTTTGGTAGCACTAAATTATGTAATGCTTCTCAACTCAAAAGCTCTCGTACTTCTTTTGTACTCCGCAACAGTATATAACTCAAAACATCGCTGTTTTATTCTTCTTTGGTTATAGTTGCAGAGCAGAGGTTGTCCAAAGTAATTAATCAGTCTTCAATAAACTCAATTTTATTTCCAAAACGTATTACAATATTTTATATCTCTGACATTCCAAGTGTCACTAAATACTACTTTTTTTATCTACAAGGATGAATATACAACAAAAACCATACAGTACAGAAATTTGACCATTACGGGACAGTCGGCCAAACTACACAATGCTAAGATACATACCTGTCAGACAAGTGTACCGGACATCAAGCTTGGTCCTATAAATACTATAGATAACACTCAAAGGAGAAATCCCATAAAATAGATAATAAATACAAAACACTGCCTATACTCGACACGATAATTAATACATATGCTCATGCAATAAATGTCTCAAAACAGAAGAGAATTGCCAGCAAAAAACAGAAAAATAATTTTATATCCATAAAATGGGTACAGCAACAGTGTGCGCAGGGAACATAATCTACATCTTAATGTTCGTTATGGAATAAGAAAATACCCCCGTCCTAACAGATCCAACTACTTATGATAATAACGCCCATAATTAATGCATTCTACAATAATGTTATCAGTTATAATATTGAGGCTGAACTCATCAGACATATTATCGAGTCCAATAATATTTTATGTGCAATGTTTTTGGATATTAAAACTAAAAAAGGCAAAAATAAGTTAGAATATAATCCAACGTAACGGAGTCAAAATAAATAACACTACAAGAGGTACAGTTTAATAAAAAAACATCCATCATTGTATAAAATATCCGTTCATACCTAGGCATTTTGTACACAGTTAGAAAAGAGTTGTTAATTTCAACAATATCTAGTTTTGTTGAAAAAATGTTGCTAAAACCAACAATTAATCGGGAATTCACTACTCAAATTACTCCGGCTGTAGTTAAATTCATCCATTGTCAATTTTCACTAATTTTTTGTCAGTATGTCTACCTCATTGTTGTCGAAATCTTCAAATAGAAAGTTGCTGCTGTAACACCTTCATTTTGCAAATATTTTGGTGATCTTAAACAAAATAGCAAATGCTCTTGCAAATTCAGAATATTGATGTGCATTTATTAGCAACATCAAATAGGTATTCATGGCTATGAACAGTTTGCGGAATCGACAATTTTGTTTGTTAAACAACTGATATAGTCAAAATGCAAATTGTTGGATTACCAAACTGTTGGTGGTATTGTCCAATAAATTTGTGGAATTCATCCTATTTCGTTGTGAAAAGGGAATTGATCACCTTCGGGCATTCTCGTGCATATGCGAGTATCGAATTAGCGCCAAAAATTCGCTTCCAGAGCACATCGTCTCAGTCAATCCTCTATGAGACGTATTGTTAATGTGGTATTTGTAATGTGATTTTGTTTGTTCAGGTTGATTTGAGTTTGCCATATAAACAGAACTTTCATTGTATTGTGCCGATATATGAAATTATTTTGGAATAGTGACTTGCATTGTGAATTTAGGCAAACATTTTGTTTCGGTGTTATTACATTTCATTATTCGGTACCTGTTGTTAATTTTAATTTATCGGCATTAACTCTTCTGCCGCGTGAGGGTGAAGAGCAGTAAGTGCATGAAAAATGATTTTGTGTTTGCCAATTTATATATTTTTTTACTCGACTGCGGCAAAGCCAAAAGGACGGTTATGTGTTTGGCCTGTGTACATACATACACGTAAAAAAAAATATAAATTGGCAAACTCAAAATCTTTATTCTTACACTTACTGCTCTTTACCTTCACGCGGCAGTGTTATTTATTATAATACAGTTTTTTTTATATTAATCCACCAAAGGTTATAAAGTTGGCATTCACTCATTGTGTTAATTTATGTTTTTTGTACATTCCTTCACCCAATGATGTTAATTTTATTTTATCGACATTCAACTGTTATTTATTATAATAGAGTATTTATTTTTTTTATAATAGAAGCATTGAAATATTCTAATGTTATATATTCTTGATTTATTAAACCATCCCTCCTGAAAAACTATATTACCAACAAATATTAGATATTTTCACTAAACAAAATAATGATATGGAATACTAATTGTCATTTGAAAAAAAAATTTGAAGACAAAAGCCTAAATACCAATTTCCATGGCGCTTACTTCAAAATTAACGGTTCTTCCAACTTTCACCCCCCTTCTCACCCACTTTTCTTCCCTTCAGGGATGGAGTACCGAAAAAAATATTTCTTAGTGGTTACCATGTTATCATAAGTATACACTTCATTATTTCAGCTCTTTGGGCCCCTCTGTTTGGTCTGGGCGTTGATCGTGTATGTCAGTCAGTCAGTCAGGACAGGTATAAATATGTATATTAGGGTAACCCATTTTGAACGACTATTTTGTTTTTTCAGGTCTGGCATCAAAATATATTCGTTTTTTGTAATTGAGGAGCCCTCTTAAAATTTTAGATGAAACAAATATTTTTGAGGGGTTGTTAAAAAATTTAAAAATTTTCGAAAATGATCAAAATTTTACAATCAATTAACATAATTTTGAACCAATATGAACCACGAGACCCATGAAAATTCTTATGAATGAATTGTTACAAAGAAATATGTGCGGCATTTCTGTTCTGTTTATTTGGAAAGCTAATACAAAAAAATTGTTGTGTGCAACACGTACGTAAGTGGTATTAGCGGACATCATCTTCATATTACATAAACTACTATTATGTAACAAGTATGCAAAGTGAGTCTTTAGGGACGAATCGAAATGTTTACGGACGAGGGGCCAGCCGAGTCCGAAATATGAAGATGATGTCCTCTAAAGCCATTTGCGCACGTGTTGCATACATGTTTTTGTATTAGCTTTCCAAATAAACAACTGAAATGCCACACAAAGTTCCTTGTCGTGCATACATTTTCAATTATCTTCCATACGATAGTGTAAGGAAGTTGTGCAAAAATGAAGCAAGCGATTCTTCATCACTGACACGTTTATCAAATATAAGTGTTAATTTTCATGAAATGAGTAAGTATTCCAAAAGAATGTTTCGAAGAATGCGTGTGCTGTTATTACAAAATTTCAAATAATCTATAGTTTATTGCGTCCTCTGAAACGTTTTTAGGATATTATTTATATAAGTTTTCGTTATAAACAAATTTCGGTCCGCTAAAGTGTTGACATGATGACTTTAAGTACCAGTCCGCTAAAGGGGATTTTGCGGACTTTTTTCAGTATCCAAAGTAGGCATTTTTTGGAGCGTGTACGAGTAATTCCTATTATTTGAAATTGTTCTGAATAGTTGGAATGTTCGTAATAATACAACGTTGTTCTACATCCAAATATATGGAAATTCAATAGCGCTTACTAGGAAGGTTCAAAAAGTGTTCGTGATGTAAAAGTTGTTAACGATACAGCTGCATTGCGTATACAATCGTATAATCGAAGTGCTATTGATGAAGAACAGAATCATTTTTTGTTATAACTTACTGAAGAAAATAGTGAATTAAATCCTAACGCCAATAAAAATGGATTAGAGAAATGTTTAGAGAAATATTAATAATATAATTATAAATAAGTTCAAATAAGTCACTGAAGTTTAATAAAATGTTATTACTCACTACAGTAGAATAGCCCTTTTTTTCGCCTCAAGTTTAATCTAAAAAATAAAAATTAGTTTACTCATTGATAAGCTTAAATATCTTCTGTGATAATTATCCAGTAATTCATTTAAAAATATCAAACTAAATTAAATTAAAGTTTTTGCTTTGTATTTCAAATTTATGATATTTATCTCGTGACTTATAAAAAAAATTGTAACTATTTAAATAAATAAATATTTTTTTCAGTTAAATCATCCATATAAGTATGTTAGTAACAATATATTCACAAGTATTTTTATGGGTCTCGTGGTTCATATTGGTTTGAAATTATGTTAATTGCTTATAGAATAAACATAGAGTCTTAAAATTTATATTTAAAGGTCGCTCGAAAACGTCTAGTCTATAATACTCCACAAGAATACAAATTCTGGAGCAACTTTCAAAAATTTAAATTTTAAGGTAAAATTTTCAGGATAGCATTTTTTTGTGTATACAAAGAATTGCCGCCATGAGAAAACAAATTGAAAAAAAAACAAATTTTGACCATTTGACAATTTTCGAATTTTTTTTCAATTCTTGAGCAATCCCTTAAAAATATTTGTTCCATCTAAAATTTCAAGAGGGCACCTCAATTACAAAAAACTAACATTTTCATGCGAGACTTGAAAAAACAAAATAGTCGGTCAAAATGGGCCACCCTAATATATATATATATATATATATATATATATATATATATATATATATATATATATATATATGTATATATATAAATAAATATATATATATTGTTATGATGAGGTGATTGCTGTTTGTTTTTATTTATTAATTTATCTATTTATTTTCACAATCAGATATCATAACAAAAATATTTTTTGTTTTACTAATTTTTTTTATATTTTCAAATATTTTAGCTAGTTGCCCTTTGAATTTAATTTATTATGTTGATAAATAAATACCCATATAAATATTTGAAAAGTCCGGCTATGTATTTTAACTTTTTCCCATTGATTCTTTTACCTTATTTTCTTAACCTCAGCTAACTCAATCGGTACGCCTATGGAATCTCAGGAGTCAGTTCTACTGTGGAGCCCTCTGGTAGTTCTTGATGTCAGTTTCAGAAAATGGCAACTTGTTCTGCTCAATAATTGAAAACAAGGCAGAAATTCATCAGAATACTAATTTCCTTTATTCAGGAAGACTTACTGTTACCTATTCTGCGAAAATTAACTTAAATTAATGTTTCACAGCAAAAATGAAAAGTGAAGTTATGTGATAATAAAAGTGAAATGAAACCTATTTTTGTAGGTTATGTAGTCTATATACCAATGTATGCAAGTGTTCTATCAAAAGGCTTCTTAAAAAAATTATTTTTTGAATGCACTTAGTTTAGTAACTTTTTATGGTTCAATGTACCTGTGGCTTCTTGAAACGAAACTGTTCAGTGTCTCGGATCGCTCTCCCGTTCCTGGAAACTGCCGTTCCAGTCTGCAGCCCCCTTGTCGACTGTGAATTCACCCTCGTACTGGTATATGTCTCGAATGAGAAGGTAAGATTCGTTCTGCATCTGGGTTTTTTTATCAGCTACAGTTCTTTCTAGTATTTCCTTGTGTTGTATTGGCAAATAACTGTTTTATAACGAAAATATGATTGATTTTTCAAATTCAAATTTCTTGAGTTGCTTCTTTCAAAATCATTTTTCCCAATCTCTCGCTTGTTGATTCCTTTCCCTCGATACCACACATCCTTTGTTTTCTTCTCGAATTTTCGATTTACACGATTTGACAGGTTTTGTTTACGAATCGTTTCTAAATACCTCACATACTATATACATACGTTTTCTGCTTTTTATATTTTTAATATTAATAATTTTGCATCAAGATCTTTCCTGGCATCTCAGTGGCTATTGTTTTCAGATCTAATTTCATATACAGAATGTTCTAACTTAACATTTTGTTGTCTGCTTGTGCTCAAAAATATATTAGGAAATTTTGATTTCTATAATTTTATAAATTATGCCAATTGCTTGTAATGTTGAATACATGTTCATTTCAAACATAGGTATCGACTAATATTATATAAGGTTTCAGAAAAACGTAGAATCTTCAGAAAAACTGTAAAATAACATAGCATAAATTACTAAATATGAACATTTTTTTATTTATGTTTTTTCAATTTTTAATTTTTATTTCAACTCTTGGAACATTCAACACGTACTTCTAAACATAACAAAATATATATATATATATAAATATATATATATATATATATATATATATATATATTTATTCGGCGTTCCCATGAAACTCCTCTAAGATGGCGGAAAAATCGTTAGAATATTTTCATGTCACAGATCCACCATTGGATGGCTCCCCTCGAAGTGATGAATATGACCGCCCCTGAAACTTTCTAACTAAATCCTTATAGGATCACTCAGATTCCCAAACATAATTTGTAGACAGTACACAGTACTTCAAAACTACGATTCAATTAATGAGAAAGTCATAGAAGGGAATCTGAAAACTGAAATTTGTTCCAGGCTGTGTAGGCATATAATGTACAAATAAATCCTATCCGAATAAATTATTTTGTTTTGAAATACATATAATAGTCACCATTCAGTTGTAGACATATTTCTATTATACCTACAAATGTTATGACTCGTAAGTCTAAAATACATCTAAGAAAATATGTGTTTGGTGAGAAAGTATTTTGCGCAGTGCTGCTGTTCCATTCTTTTGATCAGTTGATTTACTGAAAATCAGGTAATTTAAATTATTAACATATTAACGTTCAATAACTTAAAAAGTGACCTGGTTTTAAATAGGGGTCAAAGAGCAGTATATAGTGCTGTATACTATACCCTTCATCTCAGTAGTTCTGTCGGATGAATTTCTCATTATATTCCAATTTCCAATTTCCACACTATGTATAAAAGGAATATCGTTAATGGTTAGTAGTGAAATGGCTGTGCTCTGCGTGGATGCTGCTTCTCAATTCCCATTCGTCGCTGTTCATTCTTTTGTCCTGTCAATCAAACTCTCCATACTTACATCCATCTCCCCGGTAATACGTTTCATTACCATACGAATACAAAATGGTGGAGCTCGTGCAATTTACTTATATGGGAAAGATGGATGTAAGATGTAAAGAAAATGTCACTCCTTTTTCATCGAATGAAATTACTATACATACTTGGTTTACATGAAAATATTCATGACCACAAGTAATTGTAAATGTCAGACTTAGAATAAACGTTTCATTATTGCCTTATGGAATAATAATACTTATATTTGCTAAGTTCATTTGAATGTTTTTGAGGTCATAAATTTGCAATTTCTATTGCTTCCCCAAGTCCTGGAATAATATTCTTCAATATCGGTTTTACTCAGTTATACTGAATATTTTAGACGAAATGAAAGGTTACAAATTGAATTGATAGTTTGAATCATTCATATGTTGCTGCTTGATAATTATGTCATGGCTTCGTGATTTTAGGAACGAACTTATAAAACATTCATGATATACAGTGTGTCTCACTTCTCATGGAAACACCCCCGTATCTTCCGTAATTATTGGAGTAGAATTCTGTTATTTTCACGATCGGTAGATATACAGGCGCTGAGTCTAAATTTTCTCATGGGGTTGACCTGAGTGACATACCCTGCGCGTCAGGACCGATGGATATACCGATTTTTGCGAAAAATAATATTAGGGGGCAAGATAGACTCAAAATGTTTACGGATTCGTGATCAGGTCATCAACTTTAGTACCAATCCATATTTTTGCTGAAAAATTTTCAGTTCTGAAAAATCCGAATTTGTCTAATTTCCCATGAAAACGCCCCCGTATCTTCCGTAATTATCGTAGTAAAACTCTGTAATTTTCACGATCGTTGGATTTACTGAGTATAAGTCTAAATCTCTTCTGGGGTTCATCTGAGTGACATACACTGCGCGCCAGGGGCGATGGATATATTGATTTTTGCGAAAAATAATACAAAGGGGCAAGATAGGCTCAAAATTCTTACGGATTCGGATCAGGACATCAACTTTGGTATCAATCCATATTTTCGCTGAAAAAAATCAGTTCTGAAAAATCCGAATTTGTCCCATTTCTTATGGAAACACGCCCGTATCTTCCATAATGATTGAAGTAGAATTCTGAAATTTTGACAATCATTAGGTATACCGAAGATGATGCTGAATATTTTCTGGGGTGTTGATTTTTGCGAAAAATAATATTAGGAGGCGAGATAAGCGTAATTTAAGTCATTCGTGATCGGGACATCAAATTTATAACCGATAGGCATCTTTGCTGAGGAATATTTCAGTTCAGAAAAATTCGAATTTTCCCACTTCTTATGGAAACACCTCCGTATCTATCGTAATAGGTAGATATTCAGGGGTGTTAATAATATCTGGAATCAAATTTGCTGTGCTTCCAGAGGGAAGAACAAAAATATGGATTTTCTAAAAGAAGTATTGAACTTTATTTCCGAAAACATCACAAAATCGAGAAAAGTGTTCAAAATGAAAAAACTATGTTATTAAAGCATATTAAAAAAAAATTTATTTTTCTGTTCAATAATATTCATTAAAGAAACAAATATTAGATAAATTCAATGTAAAAATATTTCTCAATAATACTGCATTATGGGTGATAATTATCACTCGATATCGCGTTCTACAGTTATAAACTCTGCAAAAATCGTTCTATCCATCGTCCCTGGCGCGCAGTATATGTTACTCAGATAAACTTCAGAAGAGATTTAGACTCATCCTTGGTATGTCTAATGATCATGTAAATTACACAATTCTACTCCAATCATTACGGAAGTTACGGGTGTGTTTCCATCGGAAGTGAGACAAATTCGTTTTATTCAGAACTGAAAATTTTTCAGCACGAATCTGTAAGAATTTTGAACCTATCTTGCCCCCTTATACTATTTTTACCAAAATTAAATATATCCATCGCCCTTGGCGTGCAGTGTATGTCACTCAAATTTACCTCAGAAGAGATTTAGACTCATCCTTGGTCTATCTAACGATCGTGGAAATTACAGAATTCTACTCCAATAATTACGGAAGTTACAGGGGCGTTTCCATGGAATGTGAGACAAATTCTAATTTTTCAGCGAAAATATGGATTGTTACTGAAATTGGTGTCCTGATCACGAATCCGTAAGAATTTTGAGCCTATCTTGCCCCCTCATATTATTTTTCGCAAACATCGGTATATCCATCGCTTCTGGCACGAAGTGTATGTCACTCAGGTCAACCCCATGAGATAATTTAGATCTACCAATCGTGAAAATTACAAAATTCTACTCCAATAATTACGGAAGATACGGGGGAGAAGTGAGAAGTGAAAAGCATCAAATTATAGATAGTGACACCTATAATCTGTGATATGACGAAATTTCTAGAATGAAAAGAAGGCCTATTTATCAACCCAATGAAACGAAATTAGGCTCAAAAGTGCTTTTCATCAATATCTCGATTGAGTTCAAAGAAGGGCCAATTCGGATGAGCAGTAATATTGGCAAACTATAGGTCGTTTGATACAGCGACACAACTTTTATTCGAAAAGTTTCTCACTACGGTGTATACACAAACAGAAAATCGATATAAATTAGTTAATTTTCAATGAATTCATATTTTGTGTTTGCCCTGTGTGTATACTCCTTTTATTTGAAGTTCTTTAGTTTGTGTCAAAAAGCTTTATATGTTAGGTCAGAACGTTGGATTTTTCTAGAATTCAAAGTTAAACCATTTAAATAATTATTAGTTGTCTATATACTTGCTTTTGTTCAATAGCTGAGTAAACTTTTGTATATTCAGAGCCTTCTGATAGAGTCAAATCGAACCAAAAGGAAACTAGTTTCATTTTGTTTTCAGGCTGTGAAAAGTTATTATTCCCCAAAAAGTGTCAAGAATGAAACCAGTTTTCTTATACTTCTTTCTTTTGATTTGAGTCAGATTACATAAAAAGTATAAAAAGCATTCAAAGAGATTGGAATCCTTCTCCAACTTTTAATCGTAGGTTTATACAAAAATAGAGATGCTATTTTCCGAAGAAAATATCGATATATTTTTTTACACATGATTCGTGAGCCTGATTGATGGCAATTTTAAAATCAATAAAAAAAATTGTATTACCGAAAACAAAACTTGAATTGTAATTGTATACATATTGTGTCAACGAATCTATTAGAAAAGTCATAACTTCTAGAATATTAGGTGTATCAAAATGAGATTTGGTATAGGTAAATGGTATGTGAAGAGGAGAGGTTTCGCATATTTTTCACTTCCCGGTCACTTCCGGTTTCACCGGAAATGGCTCCAGTTTTGAATTTTTAAATGGAACACCCCGTATATTATAACAATTTTTTATTTCTGAGACAATTGTGAAAAATGTAAGATTTCAAGAAGTTTTTACGCCCACGTAATTTTTTTAGAGTCACTTTTAATACTGCATCTAGGTGGCCATGATCGAACGTAAACTAATCTGAGGACCTCAGAAAATCACAATCGCAAAGTTTTAGTGACTAGTATGATAGATACGAATAAGACAAGTTGGCAAAATTATATTTTCGTGCCTAACTATTATTATTCAAATGGCGACCATTGATTGACAAGCACTTTCCGAAAAAAGAATGTTTTGGCAATCCAACGATACTAATTTATTTGCGATAGGATTAAAAATAAGAACATAAATCAAATATTACTAAGGACAATACTGGATAATAATTTATTTAATTTTATAAGTGTGCCATGGATAGCCATGATGCATAATATTTTGCAGTTATTTTTAAATCTTCTTTGGAAAACAAAACACTCACTCAGGTAATGACAGTGACATAGCTTTATGAGCAGACACTAAAAGTATCTTAATTTTTAGTTAAATTTCATATTAATTTTTCTTTAAAATAATGTATACTCAATGTGAAAAAGTGGATATGTTATTAATATTTCGAGAATGTCATAGAAATTCAAGGAATGCTGCTGAGTTGTATGCTTAGATATCCCAATCGGCAACATCCAGCCCATCAGTATTTTCCGTTGAGAATCGTTTTAGGCAAGGAGGAAATCGAGAGGCGGAACAGAGGTTTATCATAAATGAAGAGACTGAGATTAACGTTCTTGCTATGGTTGAGGTTGATAAAACGGTTTCTTCAAGACAAATTAGTTAAGAAATGCAGATGAGTCACGAATCAGCAAGAAAAATACTAAAAAAACACGTATATCAGTTACATCAACATTTGTATGCTGACGATGGCGATAGACCGGTAGTGTTTTGTGATTGGCTGCTTCAAAACATAGAGTTAACCCAAATTTCACAACTTTATTCTATTTTCCGACGAATCACGATTTACAAATAATGGTATGTTCAATAAGCAAAATTCTCGGTACTGGGTCCAACAAAATCAACATACAATGAGAGAGGGCAATTTTCAAGAAAAGTTTGGCGTCAATGTCTGGGCTGGTATCGTTGGAAACAGAATAATTGGGCCAATATTGTTTCGAGGTCAGTTAACACGGGTTAGGTACTTGGGTTTCTCAAAAATGATATCGAGGATCATCTTAATAATCTGCCTTCATCAGTTTTACGGCGAATTTACTTCAAACAAGATGAGAAAGTTCTTAATTTCTTAATAGAGCATTTTAATAATCAAGTTATTGCAACCAATGATCCAATACGGTGGCCTCACAGTGTTCGATTTCTTTATTTGGGAATATGTTGAAGAAAAGGTTTACTATGCAACAGACCCAGCTACTCTTGAAATCTCAGAAGAAAGAATTCTACGGGCATTTAGAAGTATACCTCAAATGTTACGAAACGTGTTAAGAGAACCAATTGAACGAGCTGAAATGTGTCTTGAACAAGGAGGAATGCATTTTGAAAATTTACTACAGTGAAAGTAAATAAATTATTATCCATGGCACACTTGACAAAAGTAAATAAATTATTTTCCTTAGTGATATTGAATTTATGTTCTTATTTTTGATCCAATCGCAAATAAATTATTATTATTATTATTAAAATATCATTTTGATACACCTAAGATTCTAGAAGTTATGACTTGTCTAATAGATTCGTTGATATCCGGTATAGGTATTTCTTAAAAGGCAATTGCGTAATTCTTTAGATTTGCAAGTGATTATTTTTCTGCCAGAATGTTCAAGTTAATCGCCATGGAATCAATCTGATTCTGAGAAATGTAAAGACAAGGAAGCCACCATTCAGTCAGTAGTAACCACCCATTCGTGAACGGTGATGCGTATTTCGATCAAAATGTCGTCCGTATAGGGTCGCCGATTTGTTGGCGGTTCTAAAATGAATTGGACACATTTTTACAATTCCGAAGGGATGTTGACAGATATACCTGCTTTGTATTTCTACTCGTAGGCCAAGTGCAAATAGTAGTGAATTGCATTCACCAAGAAGTCAATGTTAGAAGGAATAGGATACTGGGAGTTATTTCTGTGACTGGACCCATTTCAATTCGACTCTATGAAACATCGATCAAGGAATACAAATGAAACTTATAAGATCAGATACTCTTATTAGTAGTTTATGTAACAAGTATGCAAAACTAGGCTTCAGCGGACGAATCGGGATGTTTATGAACGAGGCGCCAACCGAATCCGGAATTAGAAGATGATGTCCGCTAAAGCCATTTATACGTGTTGCACAAATAGTATATTACACTACAAGGGCAGGAATTCTTGAAGATGAGGTTCCTAACAAATCAAAGTTTTGACATTGGCACATAAATACCAAACCAAGCTGTCAATGTTTTATTTTAAACAAAATTAAAAGAAACTTTTAAATGCACGATTTTTGAAGATATTACCAAATAAATCGATCATCTCATCATGCACTACATCGATCAATTTTTAAAAGAAACACAAAAACATTGCCACACTATAACCCTCACCGCATAACCTCACCACCTAAATTAAGATTCCAGAGCCTATCAAACTGATGTTTGTAAGCGCAAAAACCAATTTGTCTGTTTTTGTGGTGTATACAAAACATGCTTGAAACCTTTAGAAATTATTCAAAGGAGATTTTTAAAAATAATTTTCAACAAAAATAACCGCTACCCGACCGAAGCACTATACAAACTGGCAAACGTTTTCGATCTAAGAGAACTATTTCCCAAACTAGCGACAACACAGTACTCACACTCCCACAAATATGAGACACGAAAAAGGAACAAATTCATTCTTCCGCTTATGAATAAGTCAATTGGACAATGCAGCTATCAGTATCTGGGACCAAAAGCCTTTAACAACATTCCAGAAAAAATAAAAAACGAACCAACAATTCATCGTTTTAAAAAGTCCCTAAAAAAATTTATTTATGATTCACCACCACTATATTTGCTCAGTTCTTGGAATTTGAAATTTGAAGATTTTTCTTCTATTCTTGTTCTTTAATTTTTCTAATATACCAATCTCACAGTTTACAAACCAATCTTACTTTTATTATATTGTTATATTTATATGCTATTATAGGCTTTTAACTTAACTTAACTATATTTATATGTAATTTTATATTATCGAATCGTATTTCATACTACTTAGATCTACCTGTATTTTGTATTTTATAATGTATTATATATACTCACTAACGCTCATGTTAACCAACGAAACCTGCATACAGATGCATGTATATCTCGATATATATGCATCTCCTAGGTATTGTTTATTTATTCATATACCTATTTTATTTTACTTTATATTCTGTAAATTACTGTAAATGTGAGTGTGAATAAATCATTTATTATTATTATTGTACTCAAATTTATTACTTGTCACGATGCCCCGATAATATCTGCTGAATGAAGAAGACGACCCCGTCGAAAATATATAGCAAACATTTTTTAAAGACAAGCTTTTATTCATACAAATGCATTAAAATGGAAAAACTAATTTATTTCATTGTTTGATCTAGGTTATTCTGTGAGTAATTTTGTTTACGCATTGTCACAGGAATTATGTACACCTGCCAAATTTCAATTCAATTGGAAGATTAGAAGTGGGTCAGATTCAACTTTTCAAAATTTTATTACAGACAGACAGACACCGGGGCAGGTGCAACTGAATAAAAGCTTGTAAAAAAAAATCTTCGAACCCAAAAACCCCCACATACCAATTTTGAATAGAATCGGAACATAATCACAAAACTCGTCCGCCACTTTGGAGCCGCCATAATGAATTTTAAAATTTTGACAGAAAAAATATAATCTCCGACCCCGAAAACCCTAAGATACCAATTTTGAATAGAATCGGACCATAATAACAAAAATTATCCGTCATTTGGCTTTCTACTTTAAAATCGATGGAGAAAGTACGTACTATACATTTTTTGTTTTAGCTCTCCAAATAAACAGAACAGAAATGCCACACATATTTCCTCGCCGTGTTTACAGATTTTTTCTGATGACACTAGCCGTAAAATATTGTTCATCATATAAATAACTACTATATTAGGCATTTTTTAGGAATGCTCAGAGACATTTTAGAAAATACAGATGTTTGAGGTTTTTCCATCTAATTTTCATCGAAAAATTGAGTTATAGCATATTTTTGTGAATATTATTCCATAGATATTTCGAGAAAAATATATTCATAATTTTTTTTTTCAAGTGTACTGTACCCAAATTTGATGTTAAATAAAAATATGTAGTTTAAAATAAACTAAAAAACACGTTTTTATCACGCACCAAAAATTATAAAATATTGAAATGGACTTGTATTAGTTACGATATAAGTACCTATGCATTTTATCCTTGCCAATATTTCGACTTCATGTAGAGTAAACGCAAACATATATATCTTTTTTTAAACAATACGTGATGGATGATAGATATCATTCTAGGTAGTTTTTAGTAAGCTTGTCACTTTTTTATATCTAATGACTAACTCAAAAAGTGTGGAGGCGCTTTGTTTAAATTAATTAAAATTACACACAACCAAAAATCGCTCCACGCTTTTTGAATTAATCATTAGATATAAAGGAAGTGACAAGCTTACTATTAACTACCTAGGATATCTAATATCCACCACGTATTGTTTAAAAAAATATATGTTTTGTTTGCGTTTACTCTACAATGAAGTTAAAATATTGGCATAGGTACTTATGGACTTGGAGCACCTTTGTAAGTGGCGCCGCACTGGCGGAATCGGGCGACTGACTCCAGATGGCGCAAATTATCCGTATTTTCCCCTGTGATAAATAGAGTGTTTTTAAAGTGCAACAGTTTAAATTTGTTTGTTACAAACGTGAAAACTGCAGTTGCATTGTGATTCGGCATGTATAACCTTTGAATTAAATTGAGCCCCGGTTTCGGAAATTACCCTAGTAATGAATAAAATGCAGATTGAGACGAGTAGTCTGCGAACCGCATTTAACCTACTGACACGTGCACTGCGAATACGTAATTCGCCTGTCATCGTAGTGTTTACATGTAATTTATTGTCAAGTTGAAAAGAGTTTTACATTCGGGATGAATAAAGAGGTAGTTGCAAATATGTTTTTACCCGTTTCAAGTGACATCGTTTTCGAGAATCAGTCTGTGAAAAAAGGAGCCGCATTGGTGCGATCGGGTCATGTGTGTCAGGTGCGGGAAGTAAAAACAATTGATTATTCCAGCATACATGCGAAAGTGATTAGCCAAACAGCAGCGACAACAAATCAGTACTCTATCGAATCCGAATATGTTCTTAAATAATTGATAAAATTCAATTAAAACCTACATGTCTGATGTAGGAGTAAATTACACGAATAAAAAGAAATAATGAAGAGATACTAATAAATTTCATATGAAAAACAAATATTTTTGATGTAATTGCGGTTTCCAGCTATATTTTCCATCATAATTTCACAGAATTCCATCCTTCGGTCTGAGTCATCTTCTATGAGTTGGTGTAACATAACCAACTTGTATGGATGGAATTTTTGTTTCTTCAAATATATTTTTACTGTCGATGTTGATACGTCAATCGTATTTGCTACAAGTGAGGTATTTTGTTGAGGATTAACCACCATTTCGGCAATTACCGAAACTTCCGTCTTCTCCGAAATTGATTTTCAGCCAGCTCCACTGGCCCTATGAACAGATAAGTAATGATATAATCATTGTTACATTAGAAATTCTTAAACATCGACAAAATAAACTAATTTCATAATGGGCATCGGCAAAGGGCAAAAAAAGAAAACAGCAATCTTCAATCTCGACCGTCGCATCAAATGGACATTGTTTTGTGAATATAATATTCACTTTGATCTCGAGCGGCAGCGGTGCCTTGAACGCATCAATACAAGCGGCTAGCGGCTGCAGTACATACTTTTCTTTCAAGAAGAAGAAAAGAGAAGACGCAATCCGCATTCATTAATGGCGCTTTTGCAGAAATATAAAATAAAAGATATTTTGCAACGTAGAAGTAGCTCTGAGAATGTTCCTATCCCTGATGATTAGTATTATGTGATTCTAATCCCAATTGGAACGGCAATAAAAATAAGAGCACTACGAGGAGTGTTCATATGCACTGCCCGGCAAATGGGAAATGTATATATCTTTCAAAGCGTTCCTGGTACAATCATAAAAAAGTTATGGCGCGTGTCTCTAGTTGCCCAGATTATTAGTAAAGGCGCTATCAAATATATTTGAGGAATAGAAGCTCGGCTAGCTGGATTGGACATCTGTTATCTGAATCCGCATGTTTTACGCAGTTCACAATATTTCTCAATCAGTGCCGTGTGTTGGTGAGGTTAGGAATTATCAATTGAAAATAATTTTATCAATATGGCTTTCTGGAGACCTTTCGAAACAAATAATAAAATTCAGTCGAGATAACATGTGTCTACTTTTACATGCGGTGATCAGTTGCTATGATTGTAAGAATAAGTAACTGAAAAAATACCACTGGAAAATAATATACCGACGCCTATGTCAAGGCGGCAATTGGAAAGAGAAATCATTCACGAAATTTTTTGCGGTCCAATTGGGATTAAAATACCATACCAGTGGTGAAAGGTCACTCTCAACTTTAAAAAACTTTTTAACAAAAAATTAAACCGACGAATACGGAACTGAAAAGTAAAAAATAAAAACTTTTTAACAAAAAATTAAACCGACGAAAAAATCAACTGAAAAGCAAAAAATAAAATAAACCTTCTTAGTCTAAATGATAATTGAGCTCCTAAACTAATGTAAGTAACTGATTTTGAGTCGGCGCCAAACGAACAATTATCGAAGATCATTATCTATGAAAGAAGTTATCAAAACGCAGCCGTGCATCTTGCTGCCATCATTTTACGCTTCACCTAATTCAATTGCTAGTTTGCTTTTCAGTAGATTTTTTCGTCGGTTTAATTTTTTGTTAAAAAGTTTTTATTTTTTACTTTTATCCCCTATTTTTCTACCCGTAAGGGTGGCTAATTCCTTCCGAAATCCAAATATAAGGTATACCCTATCTATTAAAAAAAGAATCATCCAAATCGAAGAACCCAGTACAAAGTTATGCCTGATAGAATCGGTTAACGGACCAGAATTCAGAGGGTGAGTGATCAATATCCTTCATTTCGCTACCCTTAGGGGTGGATTTCATCTTTTGAATTCGAATGGGACCAAAGTCGAAGTACACCCTATCCACTGAAAAAAGAATTATCGGAATCGGACGCCTCAGTAAAAAGTTATGCGTGATCATACATAAAAAAAATATGATGGAAAAACATAAAATATACGGGTCGAATAGAGAACCTCCTCCTTTTTGGTTTCGTCGGTTAAAAAGAGGAAAAAATTACCTTAGGATTTCGATGGTTGAGGATAGGAATAGCCTATCGATTTGAAATATCAACAGTGACTTATTAGAGCTGAATTTAGATGATGTCATTGATGAGTTCGCAAAAAAAATCCAGAAAAGTATTTATATATAAAAAAATTGAAGTTTGTGAAGTAAATAAAATTTGTTTCTTTATATGAATAATTTTATGTTATGAAAAAAAACAATAAATGGGTTCTTTGAAACTGACAATTAATACAAGTGGCGTAAGTGACTATAAATCCGGCACTGTATATTGGTAATGACCTGAAACAAATTCTCGTGGAATCCTAGACATACCGTATAGTGAGAGATATATTTGAATTAAAGGGTTTCGAAGTGGTATGTATTATGTACGAACGCTGTTGTGGACATGGGAGGGCATAATGAACACTCTCTTTCCTCAACACTTTCATTATCAGGGGAATTCTTGTATTCTTTACCCCCCAATGATGAAAGATTGTCCCCCTGGAGGGAGGAATGGGACAAAAAGGTCTTCATACATGTGAATTGGAGGTGATAAATTCCCCTACAAAGAGTTGAGCTGTGTAGCGTGACCTCAAACATTTCGGGGATTCAATAATTAAATAAAATAATAGTTTCAAAAACTAAAAAAAAAACACGTAGTAATATGAAAAGTTGAAGATAATAAGAATAAAGTCATTGACCAAAAAATTAACTTCAATGTAAAAAAGGGTGGGGTGCTTGATATCAATTGTCTTAATTTTTGTATCGTAAAGGTAGAGTCATTATGAAAATTAAGTAGAGAGCACCCTACGCTTTTTTTACTTCAAAGTTATTGTTTTGGTCAATGACTTTATTCTTATTATTTGTAACTTTACAAAAGCATTTTTTTGTATTTCAAATTATAATTTTATTTTTAACATTTCAGTCTATATTGCTAGAAAATCGTGTTTTTAAACTTCCCAACTACGGGTGAAAACTCATCGAATAATTCATCCTCATGAAGAGTTTTTACTAATTTTTGGTGGAAGTATATTTTAGAGGGGGCTCTTCAGCCTCGTCGTACCTCAACCTATAAGGTCTTTTGTGCATAGCTATTGGTGAAAGTACTAAGTTTGTTAAGCTGAGTATTCCAGGCAGGGAATCGATACCTTTATGATGAACCAATAAAACGAAGTTTATTTCAATATGAACAATCGTAAAATACCTATATAAAATTATGTATGAAAGAACTGGATGACAACTTGTGACAACTCGTGATAATCGTTCACTTGATCTGTGATTAAGTTATACAGGGTATCTCCCGAGTAGTCGAGTCGAGATCATATTTGAAAACATAACACCTTCAGCTCTAACAAAGATCACTCCAGAGACTTCACCAAATCTCTGAAATGTAAATTAGGCATTTTCACCGGTAACTTCACCAAATCTTGGTAATGTGAAATAGAAATTTTTTTCTGACGATCTTGGTGAGAATACCAGGTCATAACTATGAAATTATTTTATTGTGATCGGTTCTCAGTACGTGTGCAAAATTGCAAATGATTCGGACGTCTGAAAGTGGGTAAAAATTAATTTCAAAGATTCCGTTACATACGTTCATACATACATACAGGTGAAGCTAATAAAATATGAAAGCATGTGTAAAAACATAATACTATTCCTTATTAATATAGATCGGTTCTATCTCTCTAATAATATTATTGTAGCTGGTTTTTCATTTATTTTGTCCATGGCATTTTCCTGAATGAGGAATATGTGTTGCTATGAATAATTCAATTTGAACATTTTACTGCCATCTGTCAAGTAACAGATGAACCCTTTTCGTTTTCTATGGTAGAGAATGGTAGAGATCTCGTTGCAGTCGGTTAGTCACCATGATCGTCCATTTTATGTTGGCGCAACTGATTGTACAAATGATCGAAACCAGGCCATACACACAGATAGGAAGCTCGGCCCATTTCCTTCAATGTTTGGTTTGCCGCTTCATGGACCTCGCACCTTCGACTGTTCTAAACACCGACATAAATTATGTTTTTTTTTTAAATTAGGATAATACTGCCAATATAAGTGCTAAGGTCGAAAAAATTAATGAAAAATTCATAATTGATTGATAACTCGCTTTCAAAATCGAATATAGTGTAGGATGCCCGAGTTTTGAGTTTTGTTATGTGGAATAATATCATTTATACCTTGAATTTCCTGGTTAATTTTGAGTTTTGTGAAGTTGACATTTCTGTGTCATAAAAAAATGGAGGTATTGACGTAAGTTGTATATTTGAAATTACCTTGATGTAGGCCAAGAAGGGCATCTGACAGTTCTCTCGGAGCATTTAAGTTGAGATAGGATTCCATCTCTTTCTAATTTTGTTTGTTTTGTCTAGCCTTCTCCTCTGTGTATTTCTACTCAGTGAGCAGGCCACCGACATAACCTTAATCTAGACTGCTGATCCCGTATGATGAGAATTCATCCAATTACAAGATATCAAAGAGCTTTTAGAGTATGCGCATTTTGTGTCTGTGACGATTCAAAATCACATAATGGCTCCTCGTTAGATGTCAATGTCTGAAATTACATTATTTGTGCTTCCTGCGCTTTGCGCAGACACGTTCACGTAAATTCTATTTGGATGAATTTTTCGAGTGGTGGAAATATGACATCTAGCGTTCTAGATTAAGGTTATGTCGGTGGAGCAGGCGGATAGGGCAGTTCCGCACAAATTGCCAACTTCAAAAACTTGTGCCTCTGCAATTGTAATAATAGGGAACACGCGTGTGCCCCTTTTCTAGACAATTTTGATTTGCATATAAAGATTACCTCCTAGAAAGCTCAGCAACAAACCTAGGAATTTAAGAAATGTCCACTGCTTTTTATAATTAGAAAATGAAAACATCAATATGTTCATCACATTCGAAAACGTACTCCTAGCACCCCTGATAGACGTATGCATCGTTATTTCACACAGTTCAAACTTTTACCGCTAAGTTATTCGAACTGTCAACTATAATTTCGTCTATCTTCATTTATATATTGTACTGATATTTTTATTATTATTATAGTATTTCCAATTGGTAATTCAAAAGTTGAAATGATCTTAGGGTTTTAAGCAATAGTATTGTCTATCAATATTCCTGGAACAACCACAATTGGTGCTAGTGTTTGGGGGGGAAGTTATTCGAGTGATGGTCAAATCGACTTTGAATAGGGGTGTGCCACACAAGTTGCCAATTAAAAAAAAACTTCAAAAGTTCTGCCTCGCCAATGGCAATTGTTTGACTTTGGTTGTATGGAAAATAACCAATTTGATCTATCAATTCAATTACATTTGGTCATGAAGCGCTTATATATTTCTTATATCAAATGTTTCATTCATAGAGATTTTCTGTCTGAAAGTGTGAACAGTTGGTAGCACAAACAATATTTTGTGAAACAAAGATTGAATAAGAGAATACACAGTACAATAACAATTGATAACAACGGAAGTCAAGCAACAAGAGAAAGAAGTGACGTTCTTCTACGTTAAGGTTGATAAGGATAATGCTCGAAAGCACGAATCAGATTGGGACAGGCACCAACACTCGAGATAAAGACACAAAACTCTCCATTGATATAACTAGAAAATAAAAACTCTTTGGGACTCAAAATAAATGATGCAACTTATTCAGTTTGTGTGTTTGTGAGGCAGAAGTATTTGAAGTTATTCTTTAAGTTGGCAACTTGTGCGGCATTTCCCTATTTCTGATTAAACATCTCTTTTATACCATATGATGACAATCTATCCGCTACAGAAATGTTATTGCTATATGACGTCTTACCGAATCCCGTATTTCGCCCCGGATCCAAAATTCATCCATGGCAATCAACTATTTCATAAATAGAACTGACAATAAGGTTACGGCGATGCCGAAACCTACACGTGAAGTTTATATTCGAAGCCGAAGCCTACATTTGAAGTTCATATTTGAAAACGTATGTGGGTCAGAATTGCCGAATTCACAAAAAATCAAAATTGATTTCAGAAATATCCCCAAGTATTGACACATACGATCACGATATCGACTCATAACTCAATGATTTATATTTGCAATAATATTTTTTGCTTTTATCACTTCTGTTGCTAGTATTGGTCCATTTGTCATTGTCAATTGTCACACGTTTCGGACGGTCTTGGCCTCAGAGTAATAATGAGAGATCTCATCACAGACCTCATAAAAGGAGTAGATACCACATGCAGAGATCAAAATGGAAACCTATAGGGCGCCGCCTTTAAACTCCCATATCAAAGTTGGCTTCTCTTTAATTTTGGCCCATCATTCATTTTAATTTATATTTATCATTCAACCTCCATTTCGCTTTTTGCTACTCGTCAATGTATAAGCCTGAATACATTGTGAATATCTAGCAGTTTAGTGCTTCTTAATAATAAACTCGCACATCAATGAAAAATGGAAAACCTGCCCTGAACTCTGAAGGGCAATCAAGTTTTGGCAGCGTTTTATGTCAAATCGTGAATACATTCCTATCTCGTTTCATTCCTTTTATTACAAAGGTACAGACCAAAGAGAGTAAACTGAATAGGAGGCACTAATGAGCTCTATCCAATCAGAATCTTGTAGCATTAACGCATCATAGTGACGTACTTGAACATGAGTACAGGTGGCCCACGTAACATACAGAGTGGTCCAACATACATTCAAGAGCCTTTAACTCTCAGATACCAGAGTGCGGAATGCGCTAGTCCGCCACTGTCCAGAGTGAATGGTGGCCATGACATTACCATATACGTCACTATGACTCACAAATGATCTTTCATCTCTTTCTATTAGTGTCACCATTGTCTTATGGAGAATAGACTCTACTATAACGTTTACTCTCTTTGGGTACAGACAACTAAAAATCAGGGGCACCAACTTGAAGTGGAGTCTCATGTCAGCCATGTAATCATTGGAAGAGCGGCCATCTTATATCTACTTCTTTTATGAGGTCTGTGGATCTCATCTACAAACAGTAAACATAAAACAGAGTTAACTATCGAGCTTGTGGCCAAAGTGGAAGCAAGGCCAAAAATTATGGAGAGAGAAAGAGAGGAGAGACTACTGAGCTAACGGAAAATATGTCCTCCACACACAGTTGTATTACATCGTAGCGCAAGGATTGAGTCATCCTATACCAATGCATTTAAATGTCCCATAGAGAGCTCGAAGTAAACACAATGACGTTATGGGTGACGGAACTATAGCATGATTGTGTACTTAGTTTAGTGGAACGCGCCCTCTAAAATCTGTGAGTTGTCAGCTGTCAAGTTTCAAATTGTCTATTCTATTGTGACATTTCAAAGATTTATGTTTTTGTTGTCACAGATGGATGTTATCCGTATTGTTGATAAAATATCGCATTTTTATTTTATCTATAGAAAAGCTATTAGTTAGTGAAATTATATTCCTGACAAATACCGCCATCACGTCTGAGCTGTCATTATATTACAAGCGAAATGAATTTCAAATCATGTTTCTCTAGTGGAACATTTTTACTGTTTGTTTAATTAGTTATTTACATATTATTTCAAAATGTTTGTGAAACCTCAAGAAGTTCTTATTGCCAATGCATTCTGGTATAGTTCTCCGCACTCGTATTCGAATTAAATTTACGCATTATATCAACTATTTCAGGGAAACCGAGAAATCTTCAATCTACTTTGTTCTACAACACAGAAAAGGCCATGGAAACATTAGAGGGTTATCATCCCTTCTCGTTGGAACGATTGACACTATCTTCGATACTAAGCCAGCACCATATAGAATATTACACCAAACTCCATCATCAGAAGTATATTACTGTGAGTATTGAACACAAAATTTTAACAGTACCATGTACATATATCTACGAATGTCTAGTTTATGTGAAAAGGAACATTGAAAATTATATTACTAGAGACCAACTTCTACTAGGAAAATAATAACCTTGATATAAATAAAATAAATTCTATTCTTATTTTCCCTAATAAAATAAATTATTATAATAGTCAAAATAGGTCAAACAATACCTTCTCAGCAACACCTTCTACTCCATTACTGACTTGAACTCAATGTGATACTTACTTTTTCCTTTTTTTTTCTATATACATAAAAAATTTATATTATTTTTTTTATCGTTAGATATGTACATTCCATGTTAGTATACTTTCAAACATTTATTATACCTTATATTGTATTTTTTTTAAATGACTTGTGTAAATACTATGTATAAATAGCACCAATAAATAAACTAAACTAAACTATTAAACAGGATCACACCTGTCATGGAATTCCATTGCAATATTAATACATTGTCGAAAAAATCTTTCTATCAATATTCAATTGAGAATGTTTCCCTTTTCAACATAATACATTGTCATTGGTAAAAACTTATTGTTCCAAATTATACAGGAAAAATAACCAAAATTAGTTACTAGTATTAATAGAGGAGACCGTGGGAGGTCGACCTTCACCGATCTGATAACTCGCTGAGACATATTTTTTATCAAATATCATTCATAAACAAATATGTCCATGATAACTTGCCTATCGAAAAGTGTTCATAGCTATTTTTAATTGAATTAATTTTAATCAATTTTCTTTTATCACTTCACTCTTTTGATAACCGAATGAGTTTCACTCAACTGATGTTTTTAACACAGAATATGCCTAGGTAGGCTTGCTACTATTTCTGTGCATGGCTACCTGCAAGCAAGTGAACAGGTAAGTCAATATAGGTAACTACACGATCTGTTAACCAATCGAAATTGATATCATAGGTAAGATAATTTATACAAAACCAATCGATAGGCTTGCCTGCAAAAAATCGTACATAAAATATTATTGCCAAGCTATAAAGTTTTAGAATTTTAGCTATTTGATAGGTGCGAGAGAAAGTAGAGCTCCGAGGTCCGTGGTGATAGAACAGGACACAACATAGCAGCTGCACACTACCTGACCATTGAATGTATCCAAAAGTGCATGCTCGTGTACATGTGAGTGACAGTGACAGCATTTATTTACACTCGACAGTAATTTTGAACTCTTTTACATGCCTTGTAATAAACGCTTTTAACAACATAAATGTATTGAATTTTATTTTTCTATAATGATGATTTTTTTATTTATCATATTAAAATTTTAAAAGTAACACTTATTCTTTCCCGCTTTACGGCATTTATTTGATTTTAAATAATAAATAAAGTATTCTTTATTTAATTTTCAATAAAAAATATAGATTTTTTTATCATTTTTAAATTTTATAATTTAGCTTTAAAATGAAAAAAAAACTGTTGATTTTTTTTTTATTTATTAATATATCAAATTATTTATTTTTGATTGTTTCATAGCTGTAAGTATATATATAGTGTGAAATAATACAAAAATTGTGATCGAAATTAGAGTTATAATAAATTAGAGTTCAAAATTACTGTCGAGTGTAAATAAATGCTGTCACTGTCATTCACATGTACACGAGCATGCACACTCGGATACATTCAACGGTCAGGTAGCGTGTAGCTGCTATGTTGTGTCCTGTTCTATCACACGGACCTCGTACGCTCTACTTTCTCTCTCGCACCTATCAAATAGCTAAAATTCTAAGGCTTTATAGCTTGGCAATAATATTTTATGTACGATTTTGCAGGCAAGCCATACTGATTGGTTTTGTAATTAAATTATCTCACCTATGATATCAATTTCGATTGGTTAACAGATCGGTGTAGTTACCTATATTGACTTACCTGTTCACATGTGCTTGCCAGGTAGCCATGCACAGAAATAAGTAGGCAAGCCTACCTAGGCATATTCTGTGTGTTAAAAACTATCAGTTCAGGTTAAACTCATTCGGTTATCAAAAGAGTGAAGGTGATGAAATAAAATTGATTAAAATTAATTCAATTAAAAATAGCTTTGAACACTTTTTTATAGGCAAGTTATCATAGGCATATTTGTTTATAAATTATATTTGATAAGAAATATGTCTCATCGAGTTATCAGATCGGTGAAGGTCGATCTCCCACCGGCTCTTAGACTATATCAAATTGTTTAATTAATTAAATGATTTGAGGAAAAATTGCAGTGTAGGGAGAATCTACAGATTTGTAAAATACATTTTTTTCTGTATATAAACATCCACTGGAATAAGGTTCCAGTGCAAAGACAAGCAAAATGGTTTCTGAGCTCATCGCCAAAGAAAGCCAAACAGCTTCTCGAGTTGTACAAGAAAGACTTGAAACTGGTAACGGGACTGCTCACTGGACATTGTCCTCTGAGGTATCACCTCAAAAAAATGGATAGATCAGACAGTGAACGGTGCCATTATTTTGAAAACTTCGCTGAAACTGCAAAACACCTGCATTGTGACTGCCAAGCGCTGTTTTGTAAAAGGCTTGAGTTCCTCGAAGAGGTTTCATTAATGCCCTCAGACATCAGCAACTTAGCTCCCAGAAAACTGATATGGTTCGCAAGGGGTCTCGAAATCCCTGGTCTTGAATAGATGAAGAGTAATGTACAAAAGACCTTATAGGTCGAGATACGGAGAGGCTGAAGAGCCATATTGACTCCCCTACAATCTGTAAATAAACAAGCCTCCCTAACACTAAAAATAACAAAAAAATCAGTCATAAAAAATAATTTTTTTTGGAATGAAGTTCTTTTACACGGTTTGCGGTAGGTGTTAACTGATAGAAAATATAATGTAAGAAAAATGCGACTTTCTCTCTCTCTCTCTCTCTCTCTCTCTCTCTCTATCTCTTTCTATTATATACGAGTATGTGACAACTTCACACTCCTGTCAGAATTAAATGTCAACGAATTCAATTCCTATCTAGGGAAATAGGAAATGCAAAATTGATGGAATAAGGGATTTTGAATTCACTACATACAGTGATTTGATATTTGAATTTAAATATACCTTTTTCAGCTTGTTAGAAAGTCACAGTTTTCAAGTAAGGCAATGAATAATTTAATTGTTTCATTTTCTGTATATCAATAAAAGTCTTCGTAGAGGAGTGGTTAGCATTATAGGCTATCACGCGGAAGGCCCGGGTTCAATCCCACAACAAGGAACCTTTTTAATTTTTTTCGGTTTCAGATACATATTTGATCTGATAGTGAAAAATTCATATATATTTCAGGTTTTTGGGTGAGTTCAAGAGCAGTGAATGATCATTGTGAATGAATCTGTAAAACGAAGCATTCAGAAACGGTAATTATTCGGACACGATTCCTTCGATTTTGGAATTATTCTAACTTTCCCCTTGAGAATTATAATATAACATGAATTCTGGTAATTTTATCCAATTTTAAATGTGATTCGGAAAATATTCTCAATGAATATCATTCGTGCTAGAGGATTTTATCGCAATTTTTTTAATTTTCCCACAAGCATTTTGCCTCTAGGAAATTTAACTCGTGCAATTTGTGGCCTTGTTATCAAAGATTAAACCACTCAAGCTTCGCTTTCGTGGTTTAATCAGATCATAAGGCCTCAAATCGCATTCGATAAAATTTCCAGGCAAAATGCTTTCTCGAAAATTTAAAAAAAAAATGAGGGATAAAGCCACTAGCACTTATGATATTACCCTCGATACATGAGCGGTAGGATCGCTATGCGAGTACAAATCGAATGTTATCGTTGAGTGGTAATACGTGGAAGATATTTTTGTTTCTTTTATATTTCTATATAACGTGTGTTTAGATGATTATATCCTTTTTCGATCATAATTTCTTATGTTTTTTGTATGCCGAATTGAATTAATGGTTTACATTGAATATGTGGCACGTCAATTTGATATATATATATATATATATATACATATAGATATATAGTGGAAATTATTTTTGGGAATGCAGTCAGTGATGACCAGTTCAAATTATATTCTTCGTTATTAAGTCAAGCTTTCGAAAATATTTTTTTTCTCAAGACTATCTACAATGTTATTTAATAAAAAACATGTGATATATAATATAAATGGTTACTTACTTAACATGAAAATTAAAAAGAATTTGGTACAATGAAGAACATTGGAATTTTCTATTTGAAGTTTGGAAATATTTCAGACAGTGACAATTTCATTATACAGGATGACAAAATATTTGTAAACAATATATTTTATGTGGGACGATTATTTTGATCAATCTCTCCTTGTTTATGTAATATGTAAGTATAAATTGAACTCAGTTCATTAATATCTGTTTTTTTTATTAATAGTTTTTGTTTTATTTTTATTAATGTGGACCATTTCTAAGAAAAGTATTTTTGTCAGGTCTTTTTCAACATCTAATACCCTTGAATTTTGATAATCAATACGATGATCTCTGTCTCTCACAGTCAAGAATATAATCGAAACATATATATATATATATATATATATAATATATATATATATATATATATATATATATAAATATATATATCCTTTATTTAGCAGAACCGCTAATAGTACATCACATAATTATACAATAATAAATCATCAAAATTAATCCAAAGACAATAAATGTAAAAAGCCACAAACTTACACAGATAAACATTCACAACAATCATAAACATAATATTAGCATAGATAATAAAATAGCAAATTATATATTTATAGGATTAGAATTACTTTCATTTTCATAACAGGTAGTTTCGCAGTTTTCTTTTGAAAATTTCCACTGAGCTACATTGTTTGAGATTACTGTCCAAGCTATTGAAGTCCAACATTCCCGCGTGATATGTAGATTTTTCCGTGCTTTTTTGTTCTTAACTCCTACATAGATGTTATGTCTGCTTCTTGTATTGTATTGGTGGTGATCTTCATTGTACTCGATTTTTCTACTCAAGTAGTCAGGTGTTATATATCTTATACAGTGCTCGTCTAAAGTCCGTTCCCCCCCTACTAATTTTTGAACCACCTGGTATATCGCAACGAAATTTGGAGGGCTTGAATAGGAGATAAAAACCTACTTTTTCATGAAAAAATCACAGCTAAAAGTTTTAAAATGGCAGCTGAGCGCCATCTTCAATAATTTTTTTAAATAGAACACCCCGTATTTTATTATTCTCAACAGTTTTCTCTGATACACTTCACTCCTAAATTCAATTGTTTTCCAAATATTAACGTTTGAAAAGTGACATTCCGGTTTAAAATGGAGTATGGATGTTGGTCACTTCCGGTAACTAAACTTTGTTATTAATTTGTACTTAAATCTCTTAATGAATTCGACTAATAAGAGGTGTAAAGAGAGTTTATTAAGGAGAAACAGTACCGCTTACTGGAAAATCTCGAAGCCTACGAATGTGTTCTGAAAATTCACAATCAAAACAAATTAGTTAGCTAAAAAATTATAATTTATTTTTGAATAACACTTTTATTTAACCACAACAATTATTTCATCAAATGTTCAATGTGGCCCCCTCCTAAATCTTGACAATAAAGTGCCCTATTATAAATAGCTTCTCTCACGTTGATGAAAGTCTGTTCATCTATTTCTTCACATGTATCTATTATTCTGTGATCCAACTCTTCTATTGTTTGACATTCAGTGGCGTAGATTTTTGACTTCAGATACCCCCAAAGGAAAAAATCTAGAGGTGTAAGATCCGGAGATCTTGGTGGCCATTCTGTACTTCCCCTGCGACCTATCCATCGCCCAGGAAAGTTTGTATCGAGAAACTCTCTAGCCATGCGATCGAAATGGGGAGGTGCCCCATCCTGCTAAAATATGATTTAACGATTTTCAAACTCTTCCTGATTGTTTAATACAATTTGTCTTATTCGAGGTTCAAGTTCAGTTTCTAAAAGATTTCTGTAAAGAACTCCTGTAAGATTGCCTCTGATGAAAATCGGTCCAACAACGCGATTGCCCAAAATCCTCGCCCAAACATTCACCTTTTTAGGAAACTGGGTATGTCCCTCTCTTTAAAAATATGCGGATTAGTATCGCTCCAGTATCGTACATTCTGTTTGTTGACTTTTCCATTAAGAAAAAACGTGCATTCGTCTGCGAAACATACACGTTTTAGGAAGCCCTGTTCTCCTTCAATTGTTCTCGTTAACCACTCACAAAATTCAACCCTCCGGTCTGGGTCATCCTCCGTGAGAGCACGCAGGATTTTCATTTTATAGGGATGAAACTTTTCTTTTTTTAGGACTCCTTGGACACTTTTTGAACTTACTCAACAGGATTCAGCAACTGCAGACGTCGACTGAGTCGGATTGATTGCCATTTCAGCAACAATTTCTACTTTTTTTTCTTCTGAAAGAGTCGGTCTTCCTGATCTTGGAGCATCTTTCAGCGTACCAGTTGCTTGGAGCTTATTTAAAAGTTTGCAAATATGACCTCAAATAGGATTCTCGGGAAATCTATCATTAAACATGCGGACTGCTAGATGATAATTTCTTCCAGCTTCTCCAAATATAAAACTGCTTCAAATTTATCGTCTAAACAACGAGCCATGATCACACTTTTCATAAAAGGATTTAGGCGCTCAACGGACTATTTGACAGTTAGCAGTTCAGTTTGACTGTAAACAAGATGTTACCGCGACAACGATTTTTTCAATGCAAACTTGATTGAAAGCAACATTAGGGTTTTTGGTTGGGTTTGAAATGACCAAAATGTCACTTTTCAAACGTTAATATTTCGAAAACAATTGAATTTAGGAGTGAAGTGTATGGTGTATGGTATAATGGAATAATATACGGGATGTTCTATTTGAAATATATATTTTGAAGATGGCGCTCAGCCGCCATTTTAAAACTTTTAGCTGTGATTTTTTCATGAAAAAGTAGGTTTATATCTCCTATTTAAGCCCTCCAAATTTTGTTGCGATATACCAGGTGGTTCTAAAATTAGTAGGGGGGAATGGACTTTAGACGAGCACTGTATATTAGTATCATGGTGTGATAATATACATACTCTTTCACACACATCCATTTTAATTCCTTCAGCATATCATTGAATGGTGTCTCTCTCGGTACCCTCAAGATAGATCTCATCGCTCTGTTTTGCAGTTTCTGTAGTCGATCCTCTCATTCTTATCAGCTGAATATATGATTGATGCACAGAATGTAAGATGCGGTAATATTATTGTGTTGTATATCGTTATGTTTGACCATTTAGATAAGGTAGGTGAAATTCTTATCAGAAGGTTGACATTTCTGGAGACTGTTTTTATCACCCCTTGTATATGTTCTTTAAATTGCAGTCCTTGGTCAATTAATACCCCAAGATATTTCACTACTCTAAAATATTGAATTATTTCCTGGTCAATCAGGATACGGAGTCTTCTATTTCAGCATAGCCTGCTTTATTACACAAGACCATACATTTTGTTTTTTCACTATTGAGCTTCAATGTGTTTGAGTTACACCATAGGTTTACTTCACAGAGCTCTTGGTTGAGAGTACTTATAAGATCATCTACATCACCAGAGCAATAGTATATGAGGGTATCATCTGCAAACAATTACCTCACTACAGATGTCATTTATATATAACAGAAAGAGCAGAGGTCCGAGTGTACTGCCCTGTGGTACCCCATTATCGTTATTTATCTCAGAAGAAGTAATGTTGTTGACTTTTGTTACCTGTTTTCTATCACTGAGGTAATTTTCAAACCATTTGAGTACTGTTCCTGATATGTCATAATTTCTTAATTTCCAAAGTAGCCTTTGTCTCTCGACTGTCTCAAAGGCTCGTTTCAAGTCTAGGAATACGGATCCTATCATTTTGTTCTCATCCACCCACATCTTCCAGTCAAATAGAACATTTTGTACAGTAGTTTCACTGTTATGCCCAGTTCTAAAGCCGGATTAGTTTTCTGGCAGAAGACTGTTGCTATCTATGAAATCCATCCATCCATCAGACAACTCTTTCTAATAACTTCTCTATCGTAAATAGGGTATTTATTGGTCTCGGATCACTGGCTTTATTCGACTTTTTAACTTTTTGAACCGGTATAATGGTTGAGACTTTGAGCATGGATGGAAATTATCCAGAGTGCAAAGAACTATTTACCAGATTCAATAATGGACTCTTTATATTATAACACATTTTTCAAGAATTCCATTGTGAGATCAACATTACTTCCTTTATTCTTCATTGAAAATAATATACCTTGTAATTCCTCATAGTCGATTAATTTAAAGTTATTAAAGCAAATATTTGGGTCCAGAGGAAACATTTTATCTTGTTGTGACTCACCATCTATTTCTTAGATTATTTTATTTATACTTTGGACATAATATGTGTTTAGCATATCTGAAATCTCGTTAATGTCCTTTATGTCGTTGATCTGGAGTTTGGTTATTTTAGTATTTACCTTCGCTGATAGTAGGTTGGAGTGTATTCCACATTTGTTTTGGATCTCCTCTACAGTTGTCAATTTTGTTTTGATAAAATATTTGTTTTTGCTCCCTAATAACCCGAATTACATTATTTCTGGCTTTTTTATAGCTTTCTTTATCCTCGGCCCTCTTAGATTCCTTAAATAGTTTATATGCATTATTTCTCATTACAACAGCACTTCTAATGGTATCATTCCAACTTTTTTTTTTGGAGTTGATTCATCCAAAAATAGCACTTCTCGTCAATATTATTGTGCTGGTAAACCCAATTTACTCTTGATAATCTATTATTGATGTCGTTATAATCAATTTTGCCCCTGGTGTAAATAGTGAATCCACTTTTTTTACGATAATTCTTATACTTCAATTGGAATGTAATTAAGTAGTGGTCACTTATTTTCGGTGTTTCATGGACTATGCACGAAATGTTTTCGTTTGTAATCAATAAGTCTATAATGCTGCCTCCATTATCACTAGGATGAGTAATTGTGTCCACAACCTGATTGAAACCCATGTCCAAAGTTCAAACTTTCAGCCTCTTACTATATGTGGTATTTGCTAATGCTTATGTTAAAATCACCCACAATTACAACAGGGTGGTTTATGTCTATTAATGTATTGAACCATTGTTCAATGTAGTTCAAGAAATCAGCATCACTACTACTGGGTGAATGATATAAACAAATTATGTGAATAACCTATCATAATTTTTTTTTAAATGTAACATCCACTTATATAATATAACGAATAGTATTCTCAGGAATAAAATAACTTTTACTGTAGCAGAGGAGTTTGGAAAAATGATATATAGGTATAGTATTGCTTGATATTACGTGACAGTTTCTACCAGTCAATACCTACCGTGAGCCGCATAAAGGAAGTTCGTTCCTGACGGGGGTCCCCGACCGCACGCAATTTTTTTCAATCCGTTATATTCACGATGGTAAATATTCAGTTATTAGACTGGCATGATTCGGGACTTGCCGTTTGGTGGAGCTATCGTATTTTCCCATTCTGAACACAAATCCGAAGTCAAAATGTGGCATTCTCGAATACTTTCCGAGATACGAGCTTCCAGAAGTACTAAAGGCCTTATTTTTCAGCTACTGAAAACACTCACCATTTGTTCTTCTTTTAACAAAAACACCACACACACACAAGCCCTTATTCATGTGTTTTTAGTACTTTTTGGTATGAAAAATTGCCGTTTTCTGAAATATCCACGTTTTTTCAGAATGTAAATATATACCAAGATTCTTACTTTTACCCACCAGAAGCATAGTAGATAGAAAGATAAATATTTTGTCTGAGAAATACGTCAAAAAACTTGTAGTAAAAAATCAATGGTTTACATATAAATTTAAAAAAGTTATGAAACATTCAAATGAATGTAGGTTGCGGTTTCAAACCGATTAAAACAATTTAAAATATAGGATATTTACATCTTATAAAAAATAATTTTTCGATAAATACGTATATACATACCACGATTTTGTATAAAATTTGATTCATAAATTTCTACAGGACAGAAAATATTCCTCGGTATTATAGAGCTCTAGGTTGGTTCCATGACATATCATAATGCGACAGTTCGTAACCCCACAAATGGTAACGGACAATTCGTAACGCCGATAATTCGTAATGGCGACACTTCGTAACGGCGACACTTCGTAACTACAACTATTCGTAACAGTATAATTCGTAACGCCAACATTTAGTTTTTTTTAGCAAGTTTAGCATTACTGGATTTAGACAAAAATGCATTTTGCATACTTTGTATACTTTCCTACACTAAAAATAGTGGTTTTTTTCAAGACCTCTTCTTGCATATATTTTTGTTAATATGACAACTTAAGAATATTTACGTTTTTTTTTAAAATTTTTCATCCTGAATTATCACTTTAAATTAGTAAAACTAAGTCTGAGTAATAATGAAAAAAATTCAAAGCACTTCAATAATAATGTATTTATTATAATAATTAATACCATTTATATTTCTAACATCGATAAAGTATAACCAGGCATACAATTTTAAAAGTATGTATATTTATTTAAAAAAATTGGTAATTCCATACCTTCCTTTACAAAATTTTTCCTTAGAAAGTTGGGAATTCCTAAAAATGGTAATCGGCTTAAAAATTTCTCTAATAAGACTGAAGAAACTTATCGAAGATTGTTACATATGTTAAAAACCCGACTACCAACTTTAAAACCCGATTCTTGCCTACTTGTTTTCGAAAAGGCAGCAATCAATGCTTTTCAAGCTGAATTTTCTGGAATTGAAACAAAAGGATGTTTTCTCCATTTAAATCAATCAGTGATCCGAAAGATAGGGGAAAGTGGTTCAAAACGTGAATTTAATTCTAACGTAGAAAATTTTGCTAACTTCAATATCATTACTCCCTATAAAAGAAACAACTGATGCATATTTACAAGTCGCAGGAATTTTCCCTGAATTTGATGACAGAACTGAAGAGTTTTTGCAGTACTTTGAAAATACGTATATTAGACGTCGTGAATTAAGAAATGGCCGTAGACGAGATCCAGCATTTCCTCCAAACATATGGAATCACTATTCACTTCAATCTTTATTTCAATGTGCCCATCCCACAATGTGGAAATTTCTTGATGGACTTTTTGCAGAAATTACTTTACAATACACATATTATTTGCAATATGAAAGTGGCCAAAGAATGCCGAAACGTTTGAAATATAAACAAATAAAAGAGCACATAGTTAGAGTCGTCCAAGATTATGATATTGATCGGCAATTGACTTTTCTAAGAAATATAGCGCACATGTTTTAATTTTTACATTGAATTAATATACATACTTTTAAAATTGTATGCCTGGTTATACTTTATCGATGTTAGAAATATAAATTGTAGTGATTATTATAATAAATACATTATTATTGAGCTGGTTTTAATTTTTTTCATTATTATTCAGACTTAGTTTTACTACTTTAAAGTGATAATTCAGTATAAAAAATAAAAAAAAGTCAATATTATTTAGTTGTTATATCAACAAAATAATTGCAAAAAGTGTTCTTGAAAAAAAACACTATTTTTAGTGTAGGAAAGTATACAAAGTATGCAAAATGCATTTTTGTCTAAATTCAGTAATGCTAAACTTGCTAAAAAAAACTAAATGTTAGCGTTAGGAATTATACTGTTATGAATAGTTGTAGTTACGAACTGTCGATGTTACGAAGGGTCGCCAATACGAATTATCGGCGTTACGAATTATCCGTTACCATTTGTGGGGTTACGAACTGTCGCGTTACGATATGTCTTGTCACCCTCTAGGTTACATAAAAATTCTCTGACTGATTTCAGAAATCTGCTAGCCACCACAATATCTTTTATATCTTGTGGGAGGTTATTATAAAATTTCACTGCGCTATAGATGGTGCTCCGTTCATATACGGATTTTGAATGAATGGGATATGAGAAGTCTTTTTTTTTGTCTTGTCTCGTAAATATGTGTTTTGCGATGTATGTCAAAAAGTCCTGGATTATTGATCATGAATTTTATTAATTCGAAGATATAGATTGCTGACACAGTCAGTAGTTTGTTTATCTTAAAAATTCTATTGTAGGTTTTTATATTGAGAAGTATCCTGATAATTTTTTTTTGACAAAGGAGAACTCTGTTCATCCTATTACTTGAGCCCCATATGGTTATTCCTAGTCTTATAGCAGAGTAAAAATTCGCATAATATACTGCTGTAAGAGCTTCAAGGTCAACATTTTTTCTAAGAACTCTCATGGCATATGTTACCGAGGATAGTCTATTGCAAAGATAGTCTATCTGACTAGTCCAACTCAAAGTGTCATCAATGTGAAAACCTAGAAACTTCACTGAAGTATTACAGATAATTTTTTGACTGTCCATAGTTATATTTTGTGGTGTTTCTATATTGCTATTGATTTTAAACATGATTCAATCTGTTTTTTCACTTTTCAAAACCAACTTATTCTCTAGAAAAAAATCTTTGGATTGTTCTATTATAGTAATTTCACGGTAATTTTTATATTAATGATGTTCATTGCCTTCACTCGACAGTCAAAAGTCAAACACTACAATAGCTGCTTTTTGTTGACCCCACAATTTCTAGTCTACAGCCCAAGACACGCCTTTGGCGTGGATGTTTTTGAACACTGAACATTGGTGTAGAGGGGATGAGATAGAAAAAATAAGTCTTGGTAAACATAAATTAGTGTGCTACTCATATCGAGCTGAATGTCGAGGTGGAGGTACTGCCTCAAATGAAATTACAATTAGTACCGCAGAAACACCAGTTGCGCAAGTTGAAAAATCATTTGAATACTCCAACTGTAAATTTGCCCTAAATAAATGTATGTATCATTTAGTTTGTGTATCTAGATCTCCATCAGGAGATTTCGATTGTTTTCTTAACAATATGTCTGCAATTTTAGAGTTCATTACTAGTTGGTCAGAACTCACCTTAGTTTGTGAAGATTTCAATGTTAATTTTGCAAAACCTGAAAATGACTCATTAATGTTACTACAATTATTCAATAAGAAAGAGATAACTCCGAGAGTAAACTCACCGACTAGAATTTATCAGCTTACTTCTTCTTTGATTGACAATGTATTCACAAATCTGTTCGAAGAAATGTCGAATTGTACTATACTAAAAATAATTATATCAGATCATTTCAGTCAGATCGAATCGAGTATACTACAAGAGTAGCAAAGCAACTTTAGAAAAAGATTCTTCACAGAAAGAAATATATTGAGATTCATCTCAGCACTAGAAACTGAAACTTGGGGTGATGTATATAATGCAAGTGACATAATAGTAAATACAACAGTTTCTACAATATATTATATTACCACTTTGGCATGTGTTTTCCATTAACCTTATCCAAACTGAAAAATAACAAATGTAACTGGATAAATTCTGAAGTAAAACGTTATTACCTCTATATTCGAGATCTCTATGAACTTTATCTAGAAACAAAATGCGAAAATGTATATATTAAATAAAGGGTGCTTACAGGAGGTACCTGTCAGACTATAAAAATCCGTCAACGATAGTCAAATATCTCATTCACAAAACAAATCAAAAACAGTCTGGAATATCTCTAAGAATATCAAAAAAAAATTGGGAACAAAAATTCTATTGAAATAAAAACAGATATTGGGACTATAACAGATCCCAAGGAAATTGCCAGACAATTCAACAACCATTTAACACAAAAAACTTGCAACTTGATGGGTACGAAGGTAGCTCACAATAATAAAACCATTTTTCTAGATCCAGCCACAGAATCTGAAATTTATAATATTTTAAATGAGTTGCAGCCCAAATTTGCAAGTGGGGTGGATCCTATCCCTCCATTCATATTGAAAAAAGTAGGAAAATACATTAGAAAACCTTTGGTGGACATGATAAATGAGAGTATGGCTTCAGGAATATTCCCAGATAATCTTAAGTCAGCTCGAGTAATTCCCATATACAAAAAAGGTGCCAAAATAGACATCAATAATCACAGGCGTTTCTATTCTGCCTTCTCCTTCGAAGATTTTTGAAAGGACTATTTACAAGCAACTTGTAACATTTCTAAATCGATTTGAAGTACTTGTTCCACAACAATATGGCTTCAGACAAGGCATGTCAACAGAACTAGCAATATATAATGCATTATTTGAAATCTACGAGAAAATTGATGGAAATAAGGCTGCAGGCGGCTTGTATTTTGACCTTTCAAAAGCCTTCGATATGGTAAACCATACTATCATATTGAGTAAACTAGAAGAATATGGAATTAGATGAAAGTGTAATGATCTCATAAAGTCATATCTATCGGGACAATCCCAAATAGTAAGTAAATCAATTATTTTTTTCTGAAAAAAATTAAATCTTGCAAGGAGTGCCGCAAGGTTCTATCCTAGGCCCAATTCTCTTCCTGCTGTATGTAAATGATCTCCGGGAAGCTCTGAGACCAGGGCTGGTCTATCAGTTTGCGAATAATACATCAGTAATAATGTCCACTCCTGGGACTGCGGCGCTTCAAGGGGGATATAGCGGATATAGCAGAAAACATGTCAACATGGTGTACAAAAATGGACTAAAGCTCAATTCAGGAAAAACAGGGCTCATATCATTCTCTAGATATCAACTAAGTCAAGAGTCTATCTATGTTAGGCTTAACTCCAAATACATTCCACTAATAAATGAAATCAAATTCTTAGGGGTAACAATTGAAAGCAGTCTCTGTTGGGAAACACACATAAATATTCTAAACTCCCGACTCTGCTCTCTATGTGGAGTTATTCGAGTTCTTCAGGACCAGGTATCAATAAATACCCTTAAACTACTATGCCCATGTACAATCCATCTTCTGGGGAAGTTCCACCCACTCAGAAAAAATCTTCAAAGCTCAAAAAAGAATTATTTGTTCTAGTTGAAATTGCAACATGGATCATCGTGTTCATCTCATTTTGTCAATTTAGAAATTTTAACAGTACCGTCTTTATACTTCCTACAATTAGTCACTTTTGCACAAAAACATTATACTATTTTCACAAGAAACTTTGATTCATATTCAAACCAAATGACAATATAGATATAGATATGAACTCAGGATACCTTATCAGAACTAATCATTCTTTTTAAAAGGGACCCATAATAGAGCAATCAAAGCCTGTCACTCTATTCCTATTAAAATCAGAAATACTGTACACACGAAAAAATTCAAAATTTCAGTCACAGACTACTTGAAGGAAAAAGTCTATTACAACTTCAACAGCTGGTAAGAGATGAATCTCAATATATATGCAGATATGTGTGTGTGTGTGTTTGTGCATTCATAGATAGATAGATAGATTTTTATTGACAACGTTACACATTTTTACAAGTGTTTGTAGCAAGTCAGATAATTGTCAAAATTATAGAAATTATAAAACACCAGAATATAAAATAATAAAACATTGTTACTGACACAGAGGTACTTAGATTCACTAAAATCAAGGACACACGTAAGTTCAAACATTAAAACAATCATAAATTAAATCATTAAAACAATCACTCAAGTGTAAGAGAACATAATAAAATCATATAGCTAAGTGTGGCGAGAAAAGACATGGGGAGGCAAATGGAGTTTCCAAATATTCCTCTATAGAGTAGAAGCAGTGGTATAATAGGTATTCCTCTACTGTGGATTTGAAAGTGTGAGACTGGAGGGTTTTCCAATTTTTAGGTGGGATGTCTAATATCCAGAGAGTTTATGAACGATTTTGTCAAACGAAATCTGGGTGTTCTTATCAGGTTAGTAGATCTTGTCGAGTAATTATGTACATCAGATTGGATTGTGACATTTTCAATATTTCCTTGGATTTCAAATAGGGTACTATATATGTATAAGCAGGGCAGAGGCATAATTCCAAAACTGATGAAAATTGGGCGACAGTGTTCAATATAGCTTGCGTTAGCTATGATCCTGATTACCTTTTTTTGTTTCTTGAAAATATTAGCTGCACCAGATGAATTTCCCCATAATATTACTCCATAACTGAGTGTTATGTGTTCTAATATTGTACATTTTATTTATACCTTATCTGTAACCCAAAACTATTTTGACGTTGCTATAACCGCTTGTAGATTTTATGGCAATAACGGATATTAGTATTATAAGACCAGAAGGAGGCATACCGAGGGCGTGCCTCTGTCCGTTCTGCACAAAAATGAACCCGGTCAATATCTTACAATAAAAAGGAAACACAACCTAACCTAACTTGGCTAACCTTGCTATTGAAGTAGAATGCAACCAACCAACCTTACGAAGTAACGCTTCGCTCGCAGATACTTCGTTAGCGGTGACTTTTCTCGTTTTCTCCGAATTATTATTGAGGCCAATAGTGACAATCAGTCGCTAGATGCAACTACATGCTACATCACAGACGTTGACCTATAGACAAACCTACTCCATCTAATTGAAACCTCATTATTCGCTGTTTCTTCTTCCACAGGCACATGCATTCAATCAAAAAAGAAAATTGTTAAATTTAATAATTTTTTCAAAATATGTGACTGCCAAGATTTTTTTTTATTTTCAAGCTTCTAGAGGAATGAACTGTCACATGAACCAAAAATTTTAGTTATACGTGAATTCTTCCCAACCTGTATTTTTACCTAATTTTATTTCAGTGGTAGCAGGTGCCATGACGAGAAAAGAAATACTGGAAGATTGGGAATGGCTTTTTAGTAATGTCTGTGAAACATTACATTCCTTTGACAATGAAGATGATATAATAGAATTTGTAACATGTAAGATAGAATCTGTCATTGCAACAAGGCATGAAGCTGAAGTTGATGGTAAGAATTTCAATTAATTGCATAGAGATTATATAGTCAATTTTTGCTGAGGGAATAGTTGAACCGAGTCATACTTTAAATGTCGGAATGTTTCATTGTGATTTTTAAATTAAAAAGGCAAGTGTAAGTGTACTATTTTTTTGGCCTACAGGAATAGTTGTAATGTAATAATGTAATATATTCTTCAAAATAACTTGATTTTAATTTAAACAATGTATGTGAAAAAGGAGAAAATTCAACCAAGAATATTTTTCTGAAACCTGGAAAATGGTTGATTTCATAACAAACGTATAATATCAGAGAAGGTTGCCATGAAATTCACTCTCAACATCTTTGCACTCCTGAATATAGCCTTTTGAAAAACAAAATTGAAAGCCTATTTCATAAGACAAGTGTGTGTAAATTTCCTACATAATCTGTAGAAAGAACATCAACAAACATGGATCACTATTACAGAAATAGGGCGTGTTCAGCAAATTCCAAAATTTTCTGAAAAAAAAAAGTTTTACTTCAAATAAAAATGATCTTGAATCAGTGTAGTAAATTTTTATCTGAAAATGCAGTTTGTACTCATTTAATGATGCAAACAATATTTAAATATAATTAATATAATTGAAAACAATAAATTGTTTAAAATTTGATAGTCAAATGCTTTCCTAAACCACAAAACATTACTGCTGTGATTTTCCCATTATTGATGGAAATAAAGTTCTTTAAGAAATTTGAACCTTTGCCTCTTGAAAGAGGAAAACGAACCTAATTGGAATTATTAAGTTTTGGTAGAGTTGATAATAAATTAAATGGGTCCGAAAGGTATCACCTGCTTCAATATTGAAATTATTTCCATCAAGTTGGGGATGTATCAGTTGAAAGAATCTATCCTGAACAATATTTATTTTTCATTTATCTTCAGGAAAGACTGTATTTCATTAAACAACAAATTTTCAATTTCAGATGAAGATACAACTTCTTTCAAAGTAACATCACAGAAATTTCAGAGATTATTCAGTTTACCAAAAGATGAAAAACTTGTCAATTATTATTCTTGCAGGTAAGAATTTCTATATGAATTTTTTACTAAACGTGTCCATGATAATAATTCAAACACCATTGAAGTGAAATTACACTCATTATCATTTTCCATCAGTTTGTTAATAAAACTGAAAATGAGTCAGCCTTCATGATTCACCTTTCATATCATATTATGCATGTACTGAATTCTAAAAAATAAAAAAGATCAATGATATCATTTTCATTCCATTCATATAGTTTATATTACTCACTACAATGAAAAAAACATTCAATATTTAATAAGTTCAAATTTTCTCAGGGCTCTGTTGTTTTATTTTTGTTGTACTAATATTCCCTATTTTTCTCTTTCCTATCGCTTTTTGATTAATATGTTTTTGAAAAAAATGAATTGACTTTTTTTAAATTGTATATTATCATTTGATTGAATTTCTGGTTTCCAGTACCAAAGATCAATATGTTTATGTGGGGCATAAATATTGAAAAATTAAATTTATCATCATCATAACTGATAAAATTCAGGAAAAGTTTTTGTAAAGGTATTGTAAGTATTTTTATAAGGCTATTCTCGATCAGTGGCGGTCCTGATCATTGCCACATTGGTTTTTGCCAGGTGTGACTAGGTTCTGTTTAGGAATTTGGGATCCTATCTACAAAGCACATTTCATTATCTACAAAGTAGCAAGTCATCATTCACAAAAATAATTAGCACAGTATCTTAATGATTGCTTCCCCAACTGATCTAGAACCTATCTAGTAAGCACCACAGCTTGGTGTTATTTTTCTTCAAATGTTCTATGACCATTTTTGTTTCTGCAGTGACTCTTTTTGTAACGTGATTTGTTAACCCATTTTCCCTTAATTTCTCCATCAGACGTTAATTTTGTTGTCTGCCATGTTAGGCAGTGTTGCTTTCACATTTGGATTAAAGGTATTATGTTCAATTGTTCTTGTATAAGCCATTGGAATGTTTATAGGAAACGGATAAAAACTAACTGTGATATAAGAAAATAGTTTTTTTCAGTTATCTTCAGTTTGTACACCTGAAGTGCAATTATTGTGTTTGATTTATATTCATAATATGCTACAAGTTGATTACGATTCTGGAAATCTGTTTAAATCACATCTACTTGACCTTGTTTGTATAGAGATGTACAAACATATCGAGAAAACACTGATGGCTTTATTATTGTGGATCTATTGTTCATGAAATCATGTTGGTATTCACATATCTTATTACTGGTAGGGTAGAAGAGTAGAGATATGTTTATACAGAATAATTTCAAATGCCTTCCCGAAATTTGAGATTATTGACATTATTCTGTAGTTTATTATTTGTAGTTTCTCCATTTTTACAAGCTTTTATTTAGTTTCACCTGTCCTGATGTCTGTCTGTGGGTTTGTAATCAAATCTTACAAGTTAAATTTGACCCATATCCAGTTGTCCGATTAACGTGAAATTTGGCAGGCGTCCATAATTCCGGTGACAATGCATTATGGAACTTTTGGTAGAGAAAAAACAAAATGGCGGCTCCAATATGGCGGACGAGTTTTGTGATTATGGTTCTATTCTATTCAAAATTGGTATGTGGGAGTTTTCGGAACAAAGATCACGAATTTTTTGTCAAAATTCATAAATTCAAGATGGCGGCTCCAATATGGCGACGAGTTTTGTGGTTATAGCCCGATTCCAATAAAAATTGGTATGTGGGGTTTTGGGGTTGGAGATCATGATTTTTTTGTCAAAATCCACGAATTCAAGATGGCAACGAGTTTTGTGATTACAGCCCGATTCCATTCAAAATTGGTATGTGGGGGTTTTTGGCGTTGGACATCATGATGTTTTTGTCAAAATTCATGTATTCGAGATGGTGGCTCCAAGATGGTGACGTGTTTTGTTATTATGGCCCGATTCCATTCCAAATTGGTATGTCGGTTTTTTTGGGGTCGGAGATTATACATTTTTGTCAGAATTCAATAAGATGACGGATTTCATGAAAAAAATTAAGGCAAGCTTTTATACAAATGCACTAAAAAGGAAAAATAATTTCTTTAATTGTTTGACCTAGGTTATTCTGTGAGTAGCAGATTCAAAAGCTTGCCGCGAATATAAAATAGGTATTTTGAATCTGCTACTCACAGACTAACCTAGGTCAAACAATTAATTAAATTATTTTTTCTTTATTATTGCAATTGTATAAAAGCTTGTCTACAAATTTTGTTATAATCATTTTTTTTTAAATAAAACAATTTTATCTTTAATCTCCAAAATTAAAATTTCAGCAAGTTTCTAGACATCAGGAAAAGTTGCAATTTTCAAATAGAGATTATAAATGAAATAGAGTGTGATAGACAAAACAGGTCTTTCACTGAGAATAGGGTTGCCAGGCCCTAAGATACAAAAGCCAGACTCGGCGCTATGAAAGTCAAGACATTCTGTCCTAAAAGCCGGACATGACTTTTGGAAAAGCCAAACATATATTTTTAAAGCCGGTCATACATTTTTAATGCATGAAATAACTTTCATATTGAAAAAAAAACTGTTACGTATTTTGATTATTGAATACAATTTTAAGTACAAATGCAAGTTTTCATAAAACCTATAAATAATATCATTGTTTTTGTTTGCACCTACTTCATCGGGAATTTTGTTTTCCTTCAAAATCATATCATAGAATTCTTTACAGCTCAATTTTAAATTTCACAATTTCGCAATTGTCTCCGATTGCAATTTATTGTGTTCCTTTGTCCATTGGGCATTGCTTTGCTCTGCAAGAACTGCGTGCAAGTTGAACAACGAGTTACACTGACGAAAAGCCGGACAGGCCGGATACGACCGTAAAAATCCAAACATGTCCGGCTTTAGCCGGACACCTGGCAATCCTAACTGAGAAGGAAGGTATAGAATCCAACCAGAGGTCATTTTGTCATTTTTTTATGTCTTCTCTCACTTCATCCTCACTTATGTTCTGAATATTAAGAACATCCTTGTAATTTACTGTATTTACATGTTCATTTTGGTTTTTGTTTGGAGGGAGATATTTCACTATTTTAGAGGATCTTCTAATTCTTGATTGTCATAGTACATTTTACCAGAAATCCTCAACCTTGTTTTTTTTATTGAATGTTAACGAATATTCATGTTACATCAACTCACACACTACGTTGATTACTCACACACTATGTTGAACAATTGTTCATGTAACACATATGTACTTGTTGGTGTCTCAGCACCAATTGTGAGGTAATGTTGATAGTTGTATGATGGACTATGAGTTAAATGAGTTTCGCTTTTTTAGGTACTTTGTTTTTTTGTAGTTCATTATTAGAATAAATATATTTTTTTTTGTTTTTATAGTAAATTATGTACGATCAAATTATCACCCAGTGCGCATGGCACGGATCCGTGACAAACAAAAAAAAACATTAAAATAATAAATTTTCATAACAAGAGACAAATGATGAATTTTCTGTTAAATAAGGTTTTCTGAAAAAAAAACATTCTGGCTCCTGGGAGAGAGGCTTATCTGTGGTAGCTTGGAACTTATTAAGAAGAATAAACTTAATATTGTTGCCTTACCAAAAATTCATTCAACTTCAGTTATACATCTCTGAATGTGAATTGTATGTTATTGATGTGTTACTGTAACTTTTTTTTTTGTCGACTGATTATTTTTATTTTATTTTTCTCATAAATTCCACTCTGATCATTTGATATTTTATAGGACTAAATTGAAAAATATTCATATTGAGATATATTTTTTTAAGGTAGCGTGGGGAGAAAACAACTATTTTTTGAGTTTTTTTTGTAAGGAGAATATATTTTATTGTCACGAGAAATGAATAAATTCTTATGGACAAAGCACTCCTGTGAAGGTAAAATTATATCTAGTCTATATTATATGGAGTGGCACTAAAAAGATATCTTATCATAAAGTTATGTGCATTATGAAATACTAGTATTCAAAGCACACAAATACTTCGGATATGCCCAATGATAAAATGAAAATAGAAAAATAAAAAGTTGAAGTATATTAAAGTAAAATTCTACCAAGCTAAAAGGTTGATCACATAATTACAAATACACACAGTATTTTTGAAATGATCAATGTGGTTAATATGCCTTACATAATTTGGGAAATGATTTTGTCTTGGTAAGTTTGTGAATGAAGTAATGGAGCAGTATTGAAATTAAGTATACTGTCTCAATAATGAAAATGACAATAACAGTATATTATTTATGGTACAAAAACAACGGTTCAGACATATATCTAACATCCCAAGCATTTGGCTCTCAATATAACTATTATCTAATTCTACATTGCTTAGCCCACACCTAAACGATGTTGGTTTATGTTACCTTCAAAACAAGATGATTTGAATCACACCACTTTTTTATTGCTTCAATGTAATTATGGATTTTTTCTTGCAGAGCATGAGCATTTTTGTCCTGCTATAGAATAGTGGTGTAGAAACAAAATAAATAATAGTTTATAAAAACTAAAAAATACGCTTTTATAGAAAACCAGACTAAAAAAATAGAAAATAAGAAAAACAATTATTTTATTTAAAAAAAAGCGTGAGGTGCATGGTATCGCCTCGGCCAACAATTACCTGTGATCTGAGACATTTCTTACTTTACTGCCCTAGGTGTGTAATGTACAATATAATTATTGATATAGTTATTCTAATTCCAATTGGAACGGCAATAAAATAAGAACACTACGAGGAGTGTTCATATGCACTGCCAGGCAAATGGGAAATTTATAAACTACCAGTGTTTTTACTTTCAAAGCGTTCCTGGTACAATCATACAGAAGTTCTCGCGCGTGTCCATAGTTGCCCAGATTATTAGTAAAGGCGCTATCAAATATATTTGAGTAATGAAAGCTCGGCCAGCTGGATTGGACATATGTTATCTCCAGCTGCATAATATCCTCATTCCACAATATTCCTTAATCATTGCCGTGCCGTGAGGTTAGGAATTAGCCATTGAAAATAATTTTATCATTATGGCTTTCTGGAGACCTTTCGAAACAAATAATAAAATCCAGTTGAGATAACATGTGTCTACTTTTACATGGGGTGATCAATTGCTATGATTGTAAGAATAAGTAACTGAAGAAATACCTCTGAAAAATAATATTCGAATGCCTATGTCAATGCGGCGAGTGCAAAGAGAATTCCTTCTCAAAACTTTTTATGTCGTTCCAATTGGGATTAGAAATACTATACCATGCACCCCACGCTTTTTTTTAAATAAAATAAATTTTTTTCTTATTTTCTATTTTTTCAGTCTGGTTTTCTATAAAAGCGTGTTTTTTAGTTTTTTTAAACTATTATTTATTTCCTACTTTTAAGTGTGGTTTATTTTTAAAAGCGTGTTTTTTTAGTTTTTTTTAAACTATTATTTTTATAATTTTTTTGCAAATTAAAAAATGGAATAATCTTATCAAATTAGGTAATCATAATCTCCGACCCCAAAAACCCCCACATACCAATTTTGAATAGAATCAGACCATAATCACAAAACTCGGCCGCCATTTTAAAGCGACCATCTTGAATTCTTCAATTTTTACAAAAGAATCATAATCTCCGACCACGAAAACCCTCAGATACCAATTTTGAAGCGAATCGGACCATAATCACAAAACTCGTCCGCCATATTGGAGCTGCCATTCTGTTTTTTTTCACACAAAAATTTCCTAAGGCATTGTCACCGGAATTATGTACACCCGCCAAATTTCAAATCATTCGGACGTCTGGAAGTGGGTGAAAATCAAGTCCAAAGGAGTCGGTTACAAACAAACATACAAGTGAAGCTAATATAAAGCGTGTAAAAAGAGATTGGCCCAATATTAATCTTGCAAGTACACTGTAATTTACAGATGAACGCTATTTGAAAATGTTGAGGTTTTTACTACTTGTTAACAATCAGTTAGATAAGACTCTAATCCAAATGTATTCTACACCTCTGAATCCGTGAAGCTTTGCGAACAGAATCTGATGATCAATTCAATCAAAAGCTTTATAGAAATCACAGAATATTATGTCAACAGCTTTATCACTATTGATATTTGAGTATACTTCCTGAAGAAATGAGTGTATTTTTTCCTCGAAAGCCATACTGATTTGAGGGAATTATGTTATGCTTTTCCGAGAACTTTTTATTCTAATTTCAACTATATTTTCAATTATTTTAGCTAGAATAGGTATAAGAGAAATTGGTCAGAAGTTTGTTGGTTCGTCGTTATCACCACCTTTAGGTAAAGGTAAAGCTCTAGATTTTTTTGGGAAATCGAGAAAAACAGCTCTCTGAAATGAATCATTTATCAGTGATGCCAAATACATCGAGAGCATGATCTAGCAGCTTTAATTTTTTTTATTGAAATGACATCTATTCCATGGATATTTTATTTTTATTCTATTTTATCACTTCTTTCAATTCCAACCTCATAAAGTAAGAATGGAAGATTTCTGAAGTGATCCATGGGATTCATATTTCCTTGTCTAAACATAATTTTTATTTAAAATGTTTTCATGTATGTATTTTCCATCACATCAGCTTTAATTTCATAAATCAAATAAAAAATCAAAATCTAAATTGTTCTAAAATACACATTTATAAATGTATATTATCAAAATAGTTTTGGGTCAAGAAACTTCGAAGTTGAATGGTTTAGTTTTCTGAAGGCTGTGACAGTCACCGTACTTCCCATACAGAACACTAAAAATAAATGTTTATTATTGTTGTTTTCTTTCTTTTAATTTTTATTTTATATTTCAGTTTTTGGAAAGGGAAACTTCCCAGACAAGGATGGCTTTACTTATCCCTGAATTATTGCTGCTTTCATGCATTCATTCTTGGGCATGATACTAAAGAATGCATACGTTGGTCAGAAGTTACCAGTCTGAATAAGAAAAACAGCCTTATCCTTCCCGATTCAATTCAGATTTGTACTAGAGAAAAAATCTATAATTTCAGTATGTTTTTGAGTAGGAACGAAACTTTCTCTCTCATGGAACAACTTGTTGACTTAGCAATGAAAAGGTAATTTATATATTTACTTAGTTGCCAAATAGCAATAAAATTAGCGACTTGCAAATATAGCTGTGAAAATCCTTCCAATTTGTATTTGTGGTGTACTGAAAATTGTCAATGGATGATTTACGCATAAAATCCTTTGTCGAGTACAAATATTTTTTAAAGTACAATCACACTTCAAGTACCTTCCAATTGAAATTACTTATTTATGTACGACTGCTATCTCAAGTATATTTAAGATCAATGATTTTGAAAGGAGTGAATCACGAAGGGATGTAAATAGTGAAAAATGCTCATGCGCTATGATAAAACAATTTGATGGGGATGGTAGCTTTAGGATTCAGTTAAGATACTTGTGTTATTGAATATGAAGTTTCGTTCTGATGTTATAAGAGGGTTCGGACTGTTTATCTCCCTAGGCTATGGATATTTGGTCGTATCACCGAGCTTCTCTATAAAAGGTTGAAGTGTTCCGCCAAGATCCTCAGATGTTGCAAATTCAGCTCATAGGTTACTCTTTCCAAGGAAACAAAAACTATCTGAATGAAAATTATCAATTTAAGATTTTTTCATTTAAGTTAGGGTTGTTTTACAATATCTATCAGATGTCATTCAATGTCCAGCATGTGCTTTTCCATGTTTTGATATCCCACTTTGTTTCAAAAACATCGACGTGGCCACTTTGAATACCTATATATAGCTCAACTGAGCGATTCTGAAAGACATATTAATGATTTCTTCCACTTTTTTTCTATCTTTATGTATATCCTTTAGTTTTATAGATTTATCGAGATTACAATTGGGTTAATACATAATTTTAGAAACAATGTTGATTTGTTTTAGAAAGTCCTGATTTTCATTCAGTACATTGCAATAATCTGTATTCAACCTTTTCCAGGCTTATCGATGATAAAAAGAGTTTCAGTGAAGATAAGGAATTACTGAACAAGTTAAGGTAAGTCTATCAATATCCTTTCCTAGGCTTTTCACACAATGCAGTTATATTTTAGCAAAAACGTTCCTAAAAAAGCTTCATTTCTAAAGAGAGATTTAGATGCTAGGGCGCAGTCTGAAGCCTACAGGATGATGTTCAGGTTACCTGCAATTGAAAAACTGGATGGATCTATTGACTGCACCTTGCTCACCCCCTTTAACAAAAAACATGTGAATGGGAGATTGTTCCTGTCACAAAATTATATTTGCTTTGAAAGCAGGGTAAGTATTCAATAGTTATTCACATCAAAAGTGCAGTATTATTAAAGTCACATGTGGGGAATATAATAAAAACGAGTATAACCTGTTTGCCGAGTATTTTTCTACTGTCTATAGTGACAAAGCTGCTGTCACACCTGACCACACCTTTTCAAATTCTATCTTAAATTTATCTACGTGTCTATTGTCAATATCCGACGTATACTTGAAACTGTGTGCCTTGAGCCCACTCAGAAGCCCTGGTCCTGACTGTATTTCCCTGGACTTTTTCGGGGGCTCCACACAGTTCAAGTCTTCTCTTAGTAAACGAGATTCATTACAAACCACTTGACATTTGTTATTGATAATTCATATTGATTTACACCACTGTGTTCTCTTATTATTTTATTTTCTGTAATAGCACTTTACACTTGTTCTTACTCATTGTTCTCACTGTATTTATTCTTAGGTAATTTAATTATGTGATCATAAATATTTGTAATTATTTGATGAGCATTTGCTCGTAATTAAATAAATAATAATACATTCTAAAGTGCAGGCGTTTTCGGATGGCGAAGTAGGCAATAAATCATTGATGAGACGAAATGTATATATTTATTCCATTTCAACTTTATCTGCTCATGTTGATAATAAAAACTTTTTAACAAAAAATTAAACCGACGAAATACGGAACTGAAAAGTAAAAAATAAAATAAACCTTCTCAGTCTAATAACTATATAAGCTCCTAAACTAATGTAAATAACTAATTTTGAGTCGGCGCCAAACAAACAAGCAAATGAATTAGGTAAGGCGTGAAATGATGACATCGAGTTGGGCGGTGACATTCTGATAATTTTTTTGAAGTAATTTAATGATCTTGTTGATTGTTTGTTTGGCCGACTCAAAATTAGTTACCTACATTAGTTTAGGAGCTTAGTTATTGAGACTAAGAAGGTTCATTTTATTTTTTACTTTTCAGTTCCAGTATTTCGTCGGTTTAATTTTTTGTTAAAAGTTTTTATTTTTAAATTTTTTGTGGCTGAAATCTACTAATAACTACCTGCTTGTTTTTTTATTACTTCCAAAATACTTACTTACCCACCTTACTTCAACTATTACCAGTTAAATAATATGATTATCTACTTTTACTATTTGTTGTAATATAAATTATTTTTGTTGTTCTGGTTAGTTTATTTCATTACTTTGTATATCATTCCATCCTCTCATAGAATATAATGATTGTGATAATGACACTAGCGATCTGTCATTGTCAACTACATATGTGTGCCAATGTTCACAAGTGAAAAATCAATTATTCCTATTTTTCTACCCGTAAGGGTGGATAATTCCATTCGAAATCCAAATATGATCAACTATGAGGTATACTCTATCTGATAAAAGAAGAATCATCCAAATCGAAGATCCCAGTACAAAGTTATGCCTGATAGAATCGGTTAACGGACCAGAATTCAGAGGGTGAGTGATCAATATCCTTCATTTTGCTACCCTTAGGGGTGAATTTCATCTTTTAAATTCAAATGGGACCAACTTCGAAGTACACCCTATCCACTGAAAAAAGAATTATCGGAATCGGACGCCTCAGTAAAAAGTTATGCGTTATTCGTCGGTTAAAAATAAGCGACTGCTGTTGGGCCAGCCCAAATTATACTAAGAGTAACATCTTTGAGAATGCATGTGGAGTGGAAAGATTGAAATGTTTTATTGCCTACTTCGCCACCCAAAAACGCCTGCACTTTAGTTCAAGTGCAATGCGCAATATTGAATTTTTCGACCTTTTTTTGGCTTTTGAAAATTATTTCAACTCAAAATATATGTAAATTTGCTATGAATCTCAGAATATTTTTTGACAAATAAAAACATCCTATGATAATGGGGATATACCCCAAACAATATACCATGATGTATTCTTGAAGCAACTTCTACATGGTATAACATTAAGGATGAAAAAGTAATGAAACGAAAGGGGGTAGAGGTGTGGAAATGGAAACAGTCGCGGGTGAAGACACAAAGCAATTAATCATATACTGTCATTGAATTTGCTTTGACATGTGTCAAATACAAATGTAAGAGTGGCTCAGAAATTCAATCATCAAGCAACTGTGGAATCTTTCTATCTTCTAGTTGAACAGAAACTGTATTGCGGAGAAAAATACCTAAGGATCAATTTTCAAAATTGTTACTGGGGGACATTTGATAGTCGAAAATTTATTACTTCTTCGTTCGACCTAGATAGAAGATGAAGGCAAAAAATGAAGAAAACTGAAAAATTATAAGTTTCACATCATCTCATCACCCAATATCCTTGTTATATAACTAAATTGAACCCGATTCGATGAAAATTATTCTCAATTATATATCTATCAGTGGAGCCAATACAAATGGATATTTTTAATTGCTGTGGTTGCTTTTCCAGAAACGCTCCACAAAATATGACATGCAGAAAACTTTTTTATTTTCAGAGGTCGGCTATAACTATCACTAACAGAGTTATAGATCTCGAATAGAAAAAATATTTCATTTGTACATTATTTACTATATTACATAGGTATCAAAGTAATTGCATGGCTAACTTCACTCTGTCAAAAAAATTGCCAATTTAACACTGCACTTACTATTGCCATTGGAAAGGTCTGTAACTGTAAGGTTTTTACAAAAGAAAGATTTGTGCGAGTGTACCTTTAAAGTAAAAAATATCAATAATTTAAATCAAGAAGGCTTGATATTTAACTGAAATGAATATTCAAATGTTCATCCTCACCCAATTCAAATCAATTCGTGAAAGTGCTTTTCACCTCACATATTAGGTGTGAGATGGCAAAACTATCATTTTTATTTGTTGCATATTTATGGTAGTTATCAGAGAATTTTCAAATTTCATGCTTAAAGTCAAAACTGGTTAGATCAGGTGATCTAGCAGGCGGTTATATGGGTATAAGTTCGCCAATCGATTTATGGTGTTTCTGTATATCTAGGCAAACATGTACTGGAGGCCCATCTAGGCAAGTCTACCATATCTATGAAATCAATCCTCCATATTATATTCGGAAATTAAATTCCAGTGAACAATTCATTCCAAGTACATTTGTTATAATTTAATTGAAATGAAAATTGACTGATGAATCCCTGAATTTTGATCTCAAAAATGTTCCAAAATAGGCTAGGAATACCTAAAGGATCGTATCACAAGGAAAATTCATTTTCAAATTATATATATACATACATATATAACACATTTGAAAAATACACAGGGTGCTCCATTTGGGAAAGCCAAGAAAAATAAGTTTGATGTTCCTGGAACCTATTTTAATGACAACCACTTCAGAAATTATGAATTATTCAATAATGGAATTCAAAACGTCATTTCTTAAAATAAAAAACAACCTACCATAGCTGAGTTCTAATATTCTTTGATTCAATTCAGATCCCTAGAGTGGTTCCAATTATGTAAAAAAATATACCAGGTGCCTCTGAAATTTTCTTTGGTCAAATATGATTATTTTGACATTAGGTATATCAGAATACTCCACTTCCGGTTTCAGTGGAAGTGATCCCAACAAATATTTTTCAAATGACACCCATTATGAATATGTGCAAACATTCAGTTTGCAATAATAAAAATGGCAAAGATTCAATCAATTGTTTCAATTGTATATGGTTAGCTGCAGTCAAGACAGTTAGCAGAGGAGGCTTCAAGTAAATAATCATGTATAATTAACAAGTGCCATAAATTGGATTATTCTTCACTTCACTTGACGAGTTATATAAAATTTGGAAATACGAGTGCGTAGCACGAGTTGTATTGCCTAAAATTTTATGCTAAAGAGTAATTGTGAAGGAGAAGAATATGCAGGACAATTTTATCGATACGAGTTGTATTTTGTATGAGAATTTTGCAATTTTTCCTTTTTTTTTGTACTAATAATTAGAACTAGAATTATTTATTTCAACTCATTTAGATACATAGATAATTCCAATTAATTACAATTGAAATTTTGATTGAAGGAACAGTTCTGAAATATAATTTTCGAATTTGTTTGCTCTTTTGTAGCAGTTTCCCATCTATTGGATTCCATTTCTTGTTGGAATCACCGACTAATATTTCGAAAGCGAAACGATATTCAAATGTCAGTTATGCGTCAGAATTTCAGTTACCACAGATATCGAGCTTGTGGTATTGTCGTATATTAATTCGCTGCAGGAGAGAATAATCAACAAAGCTTCAACCTCATTGGATACGTTTTATCATTAGGAGCAATTTTATTGGGTTTTTGAGTTTTAAATCTCAATTAAAATGTTCATGATCATAATTCTACCTTCCTAATTTCCACTCAAATCGTAAAATTTCTTCAGAAAAATGCTCCAAACTACTATTTTTAAAATATTAACATGCTTTTTTCATTTCAATGAGTTGAAAAATATCCAATAATTCTTCTCATATTATTTAAAAAAATCCGAAAAGGGCTAAAGATTTTATAATGAATTATGAAAAACTAAGACAGTTTTGAAAACAAAAATACTCGATCAACTTGTATCTTTGTTGCATTCGGAATTTTTCTTTAAATCATGATGCGATTAGTCAGCATTTTTCAATAATATGAAATGGAAATGGGTATTACTATTTGACAAATAACAGTTTTCCAAAATAACTTTCCGTTCAGTTTTACAAGGCTACCTTTTTTTAATTCGAAGCTAGCTCATTTGATAACCATTTGTCGTCTGAAATTTCTAACTTATTTAATTGATCAGATAGATTAATTATTATTTGAATAAAAAAATGTGTCTTTCTAACAGTTTTAGTGAACACTCGAACGAACCGATAACTTGTGTAATCAGTATTGTAGTACCCTGTATATTTGCTATGTCAGCATCAAATTTTTTTTTAAAAAACAATAATGTTTCAATTCTAAAGCTCTTTCAGATAATCATAAAAAATGTACATGTATTTAAGCACCATCACAATATACCAAATGTTCAAATATCTAAATTCAAAATGTTAATTCGTGTAATACTTTTCACCTTTCGACAGTCAATTCTCAACGAAAACTCCAAATCAAATCAAAATATACTTTATTGTCAGAAGATTTTGCATCCCATAGACAAAGATTTGTAGGTATAAATATAAACATAACTAAGGGTGTATAGATAAAAACTAATTAATTAGACAAAATTTGAATATAACAATTACAGATACAGTAAAAATAAAATAGAATACACGTAATTTTAAAATGATTCATTATAATACTCATGTAGGCTATAATAGGGTCTATCAGCTAGCAAGTTTCTCACTGCTTTCTTAAATTGTACGTTGGTCAGATTTGCAGACCTTATATCCGATTTTGTTTGTAAAATTATCCTTCTAATCATCAGTTAACGGCTATCCTAAAGCCAACAACGAATGGAGTTTAAAATATGTGTAAAACTAGTTCACACTCAGTTTTTTTTCCAAAAATGCAATTGATTTGATGCTGACGCAGCAAAAACGAGTGTATAAGAAATGAAATGCATAAAGCACACAAAGTCGTCTTCACAAAAGGTTCAATCTAAATTGAAACACAATTAGTAGACCGACAGGCGAAAAACAACTACTTTCCTAGCAAATACCACGCAGAACGTTGAATGATATTCACCTGACAATCCATGCAAACTTCCATATAAATGGATATTGTTCGCAAATGTTTCTTTCTGATAAGCTCGATTATGTTTAAATTCATGTCGTGTCCGCCTAACAATCCGCATACCGGTTTCAGGCTTTTGGCCCTCATCAGTACGGAGTAGTCACCAGCCAGAGATCCGGAGAGCTCTGACAGAAGCGAGATACAACATAAATAAAATCATCATCGAGCTTAAAACATCTTTAGGTGCGTCGGAAAAGATAACTTTTAGAATCCTATCGAGGTAGGAGAAATGTATGGAGTGTTTCTTTCTGTCACTAGGTGCCACCGGTTAAAAGTTATTTTTTCCGACTTACCTAAAGATGTTTTAAGCTCGATGATGATTTTATTTATGTTGTGTCTGCCGCCAGAGCTCTCCGGATCGCTGGCTGGTGACTCTCCTACTGATGAGGGCCAAAGCCTGAAACCGGTATCGGATTGTTAAGGGACACGACATTAATTTAAACATAATCGAGCTTATCAGAAAGAAACATTTTGAACAATATCCATTTATATGGAAGTTTGCATGGATTGTCAGGTGAATATCATTCAACGTTCAATTCGATTAATGTGAAGTGTGTAATCTTTTCTACCTATTCGATGTTCAATTCTATGAAGCCTTTTGTTGTAAAACTTATTCTTTAATCCATTCTTCTAGCATTTTTACTCAAAAACGAGTGTGTTCTGAAGGAGTCATTCAAATAAATTCAAGCAAAATCCCAATTTCTTTCGATAATGACTCAAAATGGTGACACGTTGCGGCTTATGTAGTAGTAAGGCACATGCTAGAAGATACTAGAATATTCAAGGCGGCCATCTATCAAATCTTTCGAGAACATTTTCGAAGACCATCTGTCTATCTTTCATGAACATCTATCACATCACCAGATCTCCATGGTCATCTGCATAACCTCTGAGATACCTGCCGGAACTTCAGAGCCATCTGTCTACAACCTAGCCTCGACAGATTAAACAGTCAGTTTTAACAATATTCTTGCAGTAGAGAAAATTCTCCTATGGAAGGAGAATTATTAGTTTTCATCTGTTCAGGAAGGGCAGATTGATAAATTTGCCCCAATACACTTCTGCATTGAAAATGAGAGTGAATATCATAAAGAAATGTTTTACCTAAATAAGTCACAATAAAAACTGCAGATAACAGTTACTTTGACAATGTTCATCGGCAATTCATATCTTGATTTATGAAAAAGCAATGCAAAACTATGTAACTTTATTCGCATAAACAAAGAGTTCACATCACAATAATTAAACATTTTAAATGAAAGCATGTTTGCTAATATTTTTGTTGATTTTAGGTGAAAGCTCAAGTCTGCTTAGTAATTCCTTTGAGAGATGTCAAACTAGCTGAGAAAATCGAGACCAGTATTCCCAATCAATCTCTGGATAAGGCTATCATTGTCACAACAGGAGATGAATTGAACAGAACTAATTTCATCTTTGCTCAAATTCTTGACAGGGATTTTCTGGTGGAGAAAATATCTGAACTGCTATCTAAAATCCAAGGATATGAAAGGTAATTTCACATTTAAGGTGGGAGTCATAATGGACAATTTTCAACCGTAACTAGCGACTCGCCTTTTTGTTAACAATGATGAATGGTTGCAGTAATTGAATTGAAATTTGCTACAGAGATGGATGAATGATCAATATATATATAATGCAATCCGTAACAATTCCAAAAACTGGATGAGTACTCTCAAAAAAATTCTCAAATTTAAACAAGTTTGAGGTTAAGAAGAATTCCGCTCCACAGCGCGAAAAAATTTAATCTTGCATTCTCCAATTGAAAATATGTGTGATAATTACAACTCCATATGCAGTTTTTGCGATATCAATACTTGTTCTGTGAAGCATATGAAAAAAGTAGCAATGGAAATATGGAATTGACTATAATTAATCTGTTTTTGCTGTTTTCTTCTTTTTTTCTTTTTTTTTTTACCATTTATTACCGTTCATTACCATTAATTAGTTTAGTGATTTTTCGTCTCACTAGTGTAATTTACACTTTATTTTTCTTTTTTCTTCTTTTTTCATATATTAATATTGTATCACATGTCACATTTGAACTTAATATTACTTGTTAATTATCTACTACTTAATAGTACTGATATATTTAATTATGTCCTGTGATTGGGTTTTACCTGTTGGGCAATAAATGATTATTATTATTATTGTATTCTTGAATTTATTTTAGAATTACCTTGAAACATCAGATTATCAAGAATGTATCAAACCAAAAAAAATTGGAATAGTATCTTATTTTCAAGATTTTAATCTAGAATTGATACTGTGTATAGGTAAGCAATTTAATGCGTTTTGGTCCATTTTATGGTGGATGTAGTTCATCTACCGACTGCAAGATGACAATTTTACTATAGTCGAAAACATGAATGGAAATTGAAAGCCAAGTAGTAAATATGATACTTGTGTTGCCAAATCTTCATCTCTTCAATAATATTTTCGTAATGATGAATGTTGGCCGTGAATTTCAACTAGTATTGATCCTATCAAGAAAACAAGAATTAGCGAAAGTTTATTTTTTATTAATTTTGAGAACTCCAAACTGAGTAACAAAATAACCTGTAAAATGATGGTTTGAAAAAATCACCATATAATTTCTAAAAAACTATTTGGGGATTTCTCGAGAATTCTTCCAGCCCCTGGAAAAAGTCATAATTTCCATTTTCAACCTAATCGAATGTTACATAACATCACAAAACGTAATAAGTACAGATATATTTATTGATTGTGGTACCTACTCTTCTTAAAAATACCATCGAAAAACAAAGTATTATAAATATTATAAAGGTTTTTTTTTAGATGTGTGACGTAGGTTATTCTGTAAAAAAATCATCGAATACCAGTTTGTGCCTATTCAAACTGAAAACATTGCGTGGCAAGGTTTTGAATCTGTTACAGAATAACCTACACACATCAAAAGACATTATATTTTCTTTTCAGTGCATTTCAATACAAGCTTTTAATTTTTTTAAATCATTTTTGAAAATCGCCTTAAATGTCGACAAAAACGATCATTCAACTCCATCTAAAACCCACAAAACAATTTTTAATAAAATCGCACCAAATCACAAAAAAATCGTCCCCGACCCCAAAAACTTCTACATGCAAAATACTAAATATGAATAGAATTAGACTATAAATCACAAAGCTCCTTGGCTATTTCGTCAGATATGGGATTGTTGTTTACTGGTATTTTTTACGAAAAGTACCGCAATCAAAGTTAGCGATTTTCAATGTTATCCAACAATCATATTTGGATGACATTTTGTAAATTGTGTTTTTACAAGGCGCTGAAAAAAAATTCAACCCGACAAAATCCCTAGTATTTTGCAATTTTGATGTAGGTAATTTTACCTCAACGGTCTATAGAAAAAACATTATAAGGACATTGGAAGCCGTCATACATTAATTTTACTTACCCTTCCCGTAAATGGCACACATCCTCTGATCAACATGTACCTTTTTTTCAAGTTTCGCCTTCACCGAAAATCATGATCAAGTTGTCATTCGATTCTTAATTGCATCTAGAAACTATTTGAAAAAATTTATAAACAATTTAGTAAAAAAAGGGGATTTTGTTTTTCGCAAATATCTCAAAAACTATTGCAGATATCTGAAATCGAAAAAAGATCCTTAAAGAGCAGGAAATTTCCTATAAAGAAGTCCCACCTCCCGGAATCTACCACCATTATTTAATAATTTTAATTGAGAGGTTAAAATAGGGCTAAAAACGGGTGATGTGGCTTCCGCGCGCACCGCACGATTCGTTTACTTGAACGAAAAAAAAATTTGTAGCCCATTAAATATGAATATTAAGGAACAAAAAAAAATCCTGTGTTATTTGGATACATGAATAAACAATAATCCGTCGGAAAAAAAATCCGTGATTTCTATTGTTGTGCTTTTGTTAATTAAGTTATTTTTACAATTTGGAAACATAAAAAACTGTGATTTTCGGGTTTTTCCAAGTTTTTTGAAACTGGGTAAGGAATTTTTTTCATAAGCCAACATGCAAACTTGAAGGGAAAGGGAACCCAAACTGCTATATATAAATTCACTCAGGTTATTTATGTAACGCTGGAAAAAAATTAAAGAGCACTTCGCTTGTTCCTAGATTTAAGTATGCATCAGACAACAAAATGAGGAATTTCTATCAGATTTTACTGAAATTGAAAGAGGTGTACCACAAGGGAGTGTGTTAGGTCCGTTACGTTCATAATTTATATAAACCTTTTTTCCGAATTTTTTAATTCTCAATACAGTTGTTAGTTATGCGGACGATTCAAATCTCATTCTACCAGTTGAGAATTACATTCATTTGGAAAACACAATATTAAAAAATATTTCTTTAGTTTCCTCATATCTCAATGAAAATAAATTACTTCTGAACACCGCGAAAACGGATTGCATTGTTTTCAAAACAAGCCGCAAGAATATTAGCATTCCGGAGTCTATTCATCTGAGAAATGGAGAAGAATTATATTATAATTTTGAAAAGCATATTGACTATCTGGCAAAAAAAACTAGCATCCATACATTTTGCAATAAGAGTTTTGAAAAGTAACCTAAATTTTGAGGCTCTAAAAACTGACTACTATGGGACAGTCTACCTTTTCTGAAGTATGCAATTTTAATATGGAGGTGGTAGTTCACAATTGGCGAGATCATTAAGTTCTGGAAAAAATACTACAATGTCCAGGACGATGAGAAATTTGGTTAGATTTTTTTTCCATTTTTTTTAAGTAGTTTTAAAAAAAAATCTCAAAGAAATGTTCCTGTTTGAACAATGCGGAAACCGGACCAGGATGTGACAACAAGTTCAGAACTATAAAAAAAAAGCATTTATTGTCTAAACAGGAAGAACCAAATTACAAGACAGTTGAAGAGATGAAGCAAGTTTCATTTAGAAATAACTAAGCTAAATATATAAAATAAAACTAAAAGGTACAAATTACATGTGTGGGAACGATAGAATAAGCTCAAAATTGTTTATTGGGGATATGGAAGTGATTGTTTGCTATATAATATTTGTTTTACTTTGTTTTTAAAGGAACTTATTGATTCGTTGTGAATATCGATGTTTGTGCAGACTTCATTTGTTTTTTTTTGCATATTGAATGCAGAGGAGATTTAACGAGAATATTTGTTTTGGGTTTTGTTAGGTAGAAGCACATTTCATACCTGCTGTTGATACGTGATACATGAAAGTTAATTTGTTTGAAAATATGAACGGGATGTTTCCCTTTTCAACATGAAAGTTCAATTGTGTTAACAGTTCGGGGCAATATATCAAGTTATGTACGAGTTTGTAAATGAACAAGCAGGCATAGTATGTTCTACAGTTTTCTAGTGACAGGAATGAGAATTAATTCAATAACATATTGTTGTTGAAACCTTGCGGAGGGTAGACTCCATCTGTCTTGAATGACACATACTTCATAAAGAGCCTCTGTACTGACTTGAGCTGATCGATATGACATTTGTAGAGTGGTGACCATATCAGAGAGCAGTAATCCAGTCTTGATTTTATATATGCATTGTATAGGGTGGTGAGGCGTTCTTTGTTTTGAACATCTCTACATGTACGGAATATTAGTCCGGTCATCCTCTTTGCAGAGGAGGTTATGTTATTATAGTGTTGGGAAAAGTTGAGTTTCGGGTCAAATTCGACACCGAGGTCCTTATTTTGTGTCTTGTGCTGTAATTCAGTGTTGCTAAGGGAGTATTGAAAATCAATGGTTGCATTTCTCAGAGAATAAGTAGTGTATTTGCATTTTTGGACATTTAGTGGTAGTTTGTTTTCGGTGCACCAATGGAGAAAGTTCATGAATGTCGTCATGTAACATTGTACAGTCGAATTCTACGAAATATTTTCAAGTCACCTGCAAATAGCAGCAAGTTGCTGGAGATATTTTTACCAATATAATTTATAAATAATAAGAATAAGTGGGGGCTAAGTGGCTCCCTTGTGGGGCGCCGCTAGAGGCGATGAATTGATAGGATGTGTGTCCTCTAAATTCAAAAAAAAAGTGTGCGGTTTTGGAGGTAAGATTGAAAAATTTTGGTTAGTTGTGTATCAAAGCCAAGGAAGTTTAGTTTGTTCAGAAGTATCTGGTGATCTAGTTTGTCGAAGGCCTTTGAGAAGTCGGTATAGATTGCGTCCAATTGAGAATGATTGTCAAGTGCAGAACTCGCCACCTGAGTGAAACATCAGATTAGTGACCGTTAATTGTTTGCTCAGGAATCCATATTGGTCATTTGTGATGATATTTTTTAGGTTTGGAAATAGTGAATTGTAGAGACATATCTCAAAGCCATTTGCAAAATTGGAGAGACGTGTTATTGGTCTGTAGTTTGCAACATTGTTGATTGCTCCGGATTTGAATATTGGGCATATTTTTGCAGTTTTCCACTTATCTGGGAAGCATCCAGATTTCAGGGCAAGGTTGAAAATTGTCTGAAGAGGTTTAGCTAAAATTTGTGCACAATCCTTGACCAGGAAACTCGGTATCGAATCAGATCCTGACGTTCGTTTGGGTTTTAGTTTTTTCAAAGAATTAAGTACCTCTGTTTCCGAAAAGGATTTTATAGTAATAGTAGGGTAATTAGTCGACAGATTAGATAAATTGTTTGTTGTATTCGAGATAGGGGTGAAAACACTTTCGAAAAATCCAGCAAATATATTGACAATGCTGGATGGATTACTGTATTCGTTGTCGCTATGGTATACAATGCCTGGAATTCTAGAGGATCCTTCTTTGTTTTGGATATATGACCATAGATTGGATGGGTCAGTTTTGATTGAATTTTCTGCTGCTCGTCGGTATTCTTCATATGCGATAGATATTTTTGATTTGATAGATTTTCTGAGTTCCTTGAAATGCTGTTTGTCAAGTTCCGATTGAGTTTTTTTCAGTTTTTTTAAAAGTTTGTTTTTGTTTTATTTCACGAATTATATCACTGTTAAACCAAGAAGTTCCGCAAAACAGTGACACTGGCAACTCGCCGATCGCGGAGAGTGCCAGAAATTTCATCATTGCCAAGTGTTATTCATAATATTTCTTTACAATAAGAGCAAGCCGAAAAAATAATCACATAGCACTCTGTATACATAAATATTATTCAAGAATAACTTAATCAAGGACAGCTATCAAATACGAAGTCTTCATTTCAATATAACACATGCTGACATAAGTTCTGATTAATTCATAGGATGAAAGAGAATGACGTTTCCTCAGAAATTTCGCAAAATAGTGACACTGGCAATTCAGGAATATGCCAAATCAATGGACTTATGACGTCAAAAGAAGCGGCAATAATGCTGTGTTTGAATGTCTCACTGAATTTGAGGGTTTGAGAGCAGCGTTTATTCGAATATTACACAATATCTTTTAGCAAAAACTATGCATACATAATATTTTTCACTATATTTCAACTTCAAGCACATATGAAGCAAATTTGTGAGTTTGTGATTGCGCCTATTATAACGTATCTCAATGGAGTTATTCATAATGTTGACATGATCTCGCATATGTGCATATTTGGGGAATTTAATTGGGAACCTCGATACTATAAACAGCTGAGAAATATGATGTAAAAAGGTTAACAATATCATTAGTGCTATCCGCAGTTTTACCATCATATTGCAATTAGATTTGTATACGGTAGTTATTGTTTTTGTTAATATATTTTCAAAATTGCTTAAGGTCTGAAGCAATATTATTTTGAATATTTGCGATGTAATAATTAAAACATGAATTTCTTAGTTGTGTACACTGTGACCTGAGTGCTTGGAACTGATGATAATAATTTATATCATTGGAAGTTTTATATTGTTTATGCATGTCTTTTTTCTGTTTAAATAATTTGATGAGATCAGTATTGAACAACTGAGGAAAATTGGAGGTTTTGAATTTTCTTATAGGAATAAACAAGTTTATACCAAGTTATAAAATATCATAACGTTATAAAATATCTTAGTAAATGTTATTTATATTGAAAATCGCATACTAATTTATACAAGCCCTATAATCATTGATTCCAATATAATTGCCATTTTTTAATCTAAGAAATCTTCATCATACTGTAGTTTTATTTTGAGGTTAAAAGATACGGTTGAATGGTGTACACTATTATTCAGTAGTAAATCATCCGGTTGAGTCACATCTATGTCACTAAAACTAGAAAAGATCAGATCCAGAAATACTCCTCTATTGTTTGGAATTGAATTTATTTGGTATAAATTCAGAGGACTAAAGGATTGCAGTAGAATTAAAGCATTTGAATTCATTGGACAATCGACATTCACACACATTCTACGGGCATGTGTAATATAGACTTCCTCTTCAGAGGCGGGAGGGAATTATTCACCTCCAATAATAAGATTCAAATTCATTAAATTTATTTGTACAACCATTGTTTGGGGAATTTTGATCGCCTTGGCCGTTATTCACTCTTTACTGCAATTAGGATGCCACCCCCACGAGTTTTACCTGTATTCAGAATATCCCTATCTACTCTAAAAATGTTTTAACCTACTAATCCTAGTTCTTCATCTCGAATGTTGGAATTTAACCATGATTCCACTATAATAATTATGCTTGCTATATATTGAACACAAAACAGTTTGTTGTAAGCTATGAATTTTAGTTTGGAAAGGAGCACAGAGTCAGTAGGGGGAGAGTTTCTAGAATTTAGTTTTTTGAAGCAATATGTGGGACTCCTCTGTTAAACTTAATGAAAACTTCTTCACCTTTATTTCTTCTGTCTCTCACCTCATTCTCAGCTGCATCATATTCTTCTTCACCTCCAGATACACTTTATATCCTTTTTTATGTACGTGTGTTTTTCTTTATTCTCTGTCTCTTGACATGTTTCTTAGCCGAGATACTTTTTACACCACTCTGTATTTTATCTATTGAAATGAATAAACTACCTACCTCCTAAGTATTATTTTTATATTATATTAAATAATCTGTCCGCTTCGCTACAGCCTCCCCAGAGAATAATACCAAAGCAGGCATGGGAATAAAAGTTAGAATAGTAGAATGTTTTGACTATGTTGCTGTTAGCGTGTTTTGCTAGAACTCTGATGTCGTAGCAGGTCTGACTCAGCTTTGAGCATAGATAATCAATATGGTAGTTGAACTTCCATGAAAATTCCCACCAATTTTATGTTGATTAAGAGTAGTGTAGTCTGGTGTGGCCCAGGCTTGATTGACTTTAAACAGGACCATATTAGTTTTGTCGGGATTTATGACTAGCCTGGAGTTCCAGAACCATTTTTCAGCTGCAGTTATTAAGGAGTTTGTGTAAGATATAAGCTCAAGGAACTAAGAAGCAGTTAGAAGTAGTGTAGTTTCATCAGCATAGTTGATGATAGTCTTGTCTTGATCCGCAAGTAAAGCAAAATCATTCAGGATTATAATGAAAATTAGTGGACCAAGGACACCACCCTGCAGCACTCCCAAGGACATGTACAGAGTACTCGACTGTATGTAGTTACCTCTTTCCTCTCTAATTTTAACTGCATGTTTCCTTCCATCTATAAAGGATTTGAACCAGTTTAGAGCAATACCGTAGTGTTCAAGTTTAATTAGTAGCATTGTGGGGTCAATGCAGTCGAATGCCCTGGAAAGTCCAAGAAAATTCCACAGGCCATGTCTCCCCTATCGAGGGAGTTGTATATGTAGTAAGATCAAATAGTGCAGTTTCTACGCTCTTGCCACTTTGAAACCCATGTTGGCTTAAGCTAAGAAGATTGTTATTTTGGAAAAACTCCACCACTTGCCTAGAAATAGCTAACTCAACAATTAAAAATTTTTATAACCGCATGCTGTTTAACTTGCGTTGACATAGCACTAGAACACCCCTCCATACTTCCGCTTCTCAAAATACACGATGAATTAAACGACCTCAAACCTTGCATGCATATGGAGGGGCAATGTCACTTCCACATTTCACCTGGCGCGCTTCTGAAGGTCATTTCGTTCTTGCTGTACAAGTATGTGTGCATTTGTTTTCAGCCTACCCTCGTATATATATATATATATATATATATATATATATATATATATATATATATATATATATATATATATATATATATATATATATATATATATATATGTGTGTGATATTATTCTGACAATAAAGTATATTTTGATTTGACTATACGAAGCAAATCATTTTAGTTTTGTACAGTTTATAAGTGTTTTATGAATTGGCAATTACCTTTTAAACATAATTTATATCACATTTTTATTTATCTTTTATGACATGCTCAACACAGGGAATCACATATGAGTATAAATGCTATTTTATTCTGATCGTAGAGGAATATACTATAAAATATTCAATAGATTCAACTGAAAGAATATTACCAAAAGGTGGATCACAATTATTTTTATTTTGTTCATTCATATTTCCCAAACAACATGAAATCAACTAATAATAATAAAAATAACACATATTCCAGGCAAGAGTTCAGTGAAAAACCCCCAGATTCAAGTGGAGATGGACAAAGAGGTAATATAGATAATGCTTGGAAGTGTCAACAAGCCCTTATGAAAATGTTCCCTTTGAGTCCAATTCCTGATGTAAATAAAAAGCAGGAACAAAAAGCAAGAAAATGGGAAGAGCATTTCAACATTTACGGTAGAGGTATTTCAATGTACAGAACCACAGACATTGCCTCACTTGTTTTACAAGGTGTTCCAGATCATTTGAGGATGGATTTTTGGATGTCTTTCTCAGGTAACATATTAATATCAATGATCATTTTGAAAAATCTTAACATTAAGAAATCATTAGTATGATAAAAAGTGTAGGTTTGGTGGTGATTTGAATCATATTGACTAGTATTGTTTTGATGGGTGTTTAATACAAGCCAATAGACTATTTGCTGGTTTTTAATTTAAATTTTTTTCAAGAAAAAATAAATTTAAAAAAAACTATTTTGCCGATAACTTTCAATATTTTTCCTACCAAAAATTATATCAAGAATGTATGAACTTGAAATCAATTCGTGCGTCTGATTAGATAAATAATGAAATTCCCATACTTACTTGTATTATCTCAACTCCTCGTGTAAAGTATAGTCACACTCTCTTTTTCTAAAATGTTTCTAATATATATTCACATATTATAAGGGCAGCTGCTGTCACCAGGGTGTATGTAGAAAAAAATGTTTTTTCCACACACAATACCAATTTTGCTAGTCAGTAATTTTGCTAGAGTGTTTCTATATTGTAAGGTAAGGTACTGATATTTTGGTTACCACTAGTCCGTCGGACTTAGATTCGTGCCTTCGGCTTAATATGCGAGATCTTTTTGAATAACTTTCTTTTCATTATATAAAATAGTACTTTTTGTCTTTTGTCTCAAGGGACTTTTATTCAAGTAAAAATAAACTTAATAAATGACCTTTGCCTCTTAATTAAAAATGATTTTATTGAACTCAATATCCCCCTTTCCTCAACTTTGATGATGATGATTTTTTGTCCCTTTTTATAATTCAGAACCGGCGGGATGCTATCTCTTTCCATTTGTAGGATTGGACCGCCCTCCTTTGCCTTGTTCCAAATATTGGAGTGTCCATGGTCTGCCTCCGTGCCAATCGATTGGCCTGTACCTTGGAGTCTGTAGGAAGTACACATGGCTTCATGTTCAATGACTAGGTGCAGAGGTGGCAGTCCTAGCAGAACTTCTAGAGCTCTGGTAGGCGTCGTCCTCATAGCACCTGTCATTCCTTGGCAAGCCAGTCTTTGTACTTTGTCTAGTTCATTTCTGGACTTGCTTCTTGTGGTGCCAGTCCACCAAACGATGGACCCGTACGTTAGCGTTGGGCGAATAATCGCCGTATATATCCAATGTAGGGTTTTTGGTGCCAAGCCCCACGACTTACAGAAGGCTATCCTGCATGCCCTATAGGAGCAGATAGCCTTCTTGGTACGATTTCCAATCTGCTCGTTCCAGGTCAGCTTGGTGTCTATGATGACTCCAAGGTGTTTCATCGACCCTTTGTACGGAAGCTGTCTTCCTGAGATACGTATATCTGGAAGAGTTACTATTTTGCGTTTCTTGGTAAAGAGTACCAAGTCCGCTTTTTCTGGATTGACTCTTAACCCTCCGGTAGACACCACTGTTCCACTCTGCAAAGAGCTTTCATGATGATTACTTCCAGCAGGTTTACCGGTTGGTCTTGAGCCAGCAAGACCAAGTCGTCTGCATACGCTTGTGTGTTCAGCCCTGACTCATTTAGCTCCGTGAGAAGCTCGTTAACCACTAGGCACCATAATAGGGGTGACAGAACTCCTCCCTGAGGACACCCTCTTGATACCTTGGCAGCGACGGTTCTCCCGTTTAGTTCTGTCGTTACCACTCGCTGCGATAGCATGGCCTCGATCCACCTGGCAGTGGAGTGGCAGATAGACTCAAATGACGTGTTGTCTAATGCTCCTTCTATATCAATAAAGACCCCCATTGCGGATTGTCCACTAGTCAGTACTCTATCCTGTGTGTCAGGTGGTGGAGAGCTGTGTCTGAGGACTTTCCGGTTTGGTAGGCATACTGTTGCTTGTGCAGTGGATTACTCTGCAGCGATTGTTCTCTGATGTGCCGATCTACCAGCCTTTCGAGTGTTCTCATAAGAAAGGGCGACAGGCTGATGGGTCGGTACGCCTTGGCTTGGGAGTAGTCAGTTTTCCCTGGTTTTGGAATAAATACGATTCTAACTGGCCTCCATACCTCTGGTATGTAGCCCAGGGCCAGACACGATCGAAATATTCTTATAAGTAGGAGGATAATAATATCCAGTCCCTCTTGGAGGAAGGCCGAAAAAATACCATGCTCCCCTGGTGATTTGAATGGTGAGAAGGTCTTTACGGACCATCTCACCTTTTCGCATGTTACCACTCTTGCAGCCGTTTCGTAGTCCATATGAGTTTTCCTCATTGGGCTCGTCCTCAAGGCTGGCTGAGTGATAGGTTCTGATTCTGGGAAGAGTATGGAGATCAGGTATTGTAGAGTCTCCTCGGCTCATGCAGTTTCCTGTCCATAAGGTAGGGACAGGGTACCCACTCCCTTCCCTGGATCCTTAGAGAGAACTTTGCATAGCCTTGCTGCTTTAGATACCTTTCGGCGGTATCTATTTCGGCTCCATTTCCGTATTTGGACGGTAATCCTACGAGTTTCCCTTTTGGTTCCTCTCTAAAGAGATCCCATTTGGTGGCCCTTGGATTCCTGTAGACTTTTTTTCCGGTAGGTCTATGTCACCTATCTTAAACAGAATGTGTTGATGAACTGATAAGGATTCATCTTGTGACACCTTCCATGACTGGATTTTACTCATTAGGTCACGAGTACGAGTGTGAGGTCTATCACTGATTTCCTCCTTGGTGTAAAGTACGTTGGTACCAAGCCCTCGTTTATTATTTCAAGATTGCTAGTGCCGAGGAATTCGAGCAGGGCATTACCCCTGGGATTAGGGTCTGTATTGCCCCATAGTTTGTGATGGGCATTTGAGTCACATCCCATGAGTAGGCCCAGCCCGGACTCCTCACAGTAGCGCACTAGCCTTTCGACCTCTTCAGGTGGAGTTGCTCTCTCATATGGGAAATACGCAGAACAGACTACCAGTTCCTGAATGCGGTCATCTCAGTGCACAGACATCCTCACTGCCACCAGACTTCTGGTTCAGAATCCTGGGACAGGGAATGTCTCTATGCCTTTTTTGTAAACGCGTGCGCGGGGAGAATCGACGAAGGTACAGTAGTGAGCTATTCCTCCGCCCATTCCCATTCCCCTGATCTTTCCCGCATATACCCAAGGCTCCTGTATTAGTAGGATAAGTTCCCACTCAAGAATCCTTCGGCATAGCAGGGCTGTGGGTGCTTTCCCGTGTTGTAAGTTTATTTGTAATAGTCATGATTGATTATAAAGACTTAGTTTGATTGAGGTCCCCTTTCGAGTTCCCCAATCATTTCTTTGGGTTCTTCTTCTCGTCCATCTTCGCTCATCGGTGACGGTGTCCGCTCGATGGTAGTGATGTCGGAGGTCCCTTCTGAGGTTCCTCCGCTTTTTTGTGAGACAGGGGTATCTATCTCGGTTCATCTGGCTCCCTCTCCCGACGATCTTGCATTTGCCTTCCTGGCCTCCGCATCAGAGGCACCCTTAGAGGTTCCTATGGTGCGGGGGCCTGAGGTGGTTGCCATGTTACCTCCGGATTGGGTTCCAGATGGATAACCTTTGCTGTGCCATCGGTCTTTCGAAGATGGTCACAGTCGCCTGTGTGGCGCTGTAATAGGTTTGGAAATTCACCCTGCTTAACAGTGTTATGGATTCATTATCCAACCCTATTACCAGTCGAAGGCCGTGGTTCTCTTCCTTCCTATCCCAGATTCTCCAGGAAGTACCTGAGAGGCCTGGATTCTGCCTTTCCACTCTCTTGATGATGTCCTGGTTAGGCAGAAATATTTTTTCCGGAATCCAAAGCATGGCTTGGCGAAGCAGTATCATTTTGGGTTTCCGCAATGGCGTACCCCCCCCACAGTATCAAGGAATTCCAGCAGCTGGTCCTCATTGAAGCCAGTGTCGGCTTGATCTTCTCTGCTGATGACCAGCTGCAAAGACTTGTCCCCAGTGGCTATTTGGGAGTAGTCAGCCCTCCACTGACCGGGGTTGCCGGTCCATGGTCGTTTGACTTCAAAGAGTCCAGCTTTTCGTTGATCTAGGGCTTCTGTTGAATAAGCCGCCAGTCTCCTCTGATGTTCCTTCTTCCTCCTCTTTTTTTCTGCCCCATATTTGTTGGGCCTTTTTGTCCTTGCCCACCCCATGGACTGGGCTTCTGCATCTGCCGAGGTCCGTTCCCGTTCCTCAGCTTCACCTCGGCTTGTGAACTCAAGGTGAATAAGATCAAGTTCTTATTAAAAAGGAAAACATTCTCAATTTAATAGAAATATTTTTCAGTGAATTGAAAAATCCACAATAAAAATGAAGTTATTTTTTGTGAATGTCTAAAGAAAACAACTACTTCCCGGCTAAAGCCACGCTGGACATTGAACTACATCTGACAGATATTCTGAAAGAACCCTAACTCTAAATAAAAAATCTGAAATTGAAAATTTGCATTTTCATTCAGATAGTTATTTGATTTTCTATTCCAGTTTTAATTGAGAACTCATATAGTTGAGCAAAGAAGAATGTTTTCCAGAAATCATTGAACGCAAAGAGTTAGCACTGGGTGTCTTTCTCGACTTATCTAAAGCATATGATTGCATAGACCACAATATTTGGCATGTTACAGCTTGAAGTTTATTGCAAACTACACGAATTATGTCACTATCAAAACTATATATCACGCAACTGTGGAATCTGTAATACGGTATGGTATAATTTTCTATGGGAATAGCAGGGATGCAAACACTGTTTTTACAGTTCAAAAAAGATCTCTAAGTACTCTTTGGAGACTGAAAGTTGGCGATTCTTGTAGGGGAAAATTCAGAACTAGTAAAATTTTAACCTATGGAATATTCATACAAGAATGTTTATTATACCTTTTCAAAAACAAACCTCAGTTTGAGTATCTAAAGCCACAGTCTAAATACAGTGCAAGGAATACTTTCTACAACTTTTTCAACATAAATTAGCATGCACTGAAAAAAGCGCTCTCTACAACTGCATAAAATTTTCCGATAAACTACCTGCTAACATAAGAACTTTAGAAAAATTGTCTCTATTAGAGAAACAAATTTTTATATTACTTCTGGAAATTGAGCCATACTCAATCAATTATTATCTTTCTCCCAATCTATCTCGGTAATCTTAAGTGTATGTGACAATTGTTTCAGTTAATGGTGCCTTATATTGTCTGATATACATATTGTGACATTCCTTGAAATAAAATTTATTTATCATTATTATTATTCCCTGATGGAATAACAGTCGGGAAAGGAGATATCATAGGAGTACGCGAGCCAGTTGAGTGGGTAGCAGACTGCAAAACAAGGGGATACCATGATAAAAGAGGCACGGCTGATGACATACTGAGAACCATAGTGAAATCTCTGAAACATTTGTCAACGAAGGAACATGACGCCGCCATGAAATTAATTGCCATTGAAAGTGACATATTTGAGTCCGAGGGTCACCAACAGGACGAACCACCTTGGTCCAGCACAGGATATATACCGGTCAAGCCCATCCAATTCGACAACCACCAAGAAGATTACCATTTGCCAAGCAATATAAGTCATTGCTTTTCTTTTGCTCAATTTATTTTATATGCTGATGACCTAAAGGATTGATAGTATGGATGACTGAATAATGTTGCAAAAGGACTTGGAGAGTTTTCATAATTGGTGCGTTGTGAATAAGATGTACCTTAATATTGAAAAATATAAATTCATACAATTAAATAAGTCATTAACTACTGAACGGATAATGTATCAATACAAGATGCACAGTAATGTGTTGGAATGGGTGAGCAATGTCAGAGATTTAGGTGTTATATTTGATACAGTTTACTGTTATGTCTTATGGTCTCTGTAATGGCCCTTCAAGAGATTGATGGAGCTGAGATTGTGTAGACTCACTTGGAAAACTTGCCTGGTGTATCTGGATAATGTCATGGTTTTTCAAAAAAGATCTGGCCAACCTCCTGCGTAAATTTTATTTAAGGAATGCCAACCTCAAGTTGAATCTTCAGAAGTGTACCCTATTCCAGAAGCAAGTGAATTTCTTGGGCCACACATCTGGCAGAAGAAATTCAAAAAAAGAATTGAAGATATAGGCTATTCGAGACTGGCTGAGACCAAAAAATAAGCATTAAATGAGTAGGAGGCGTTTTGTGAAAAAAATTGTAGATATCGTAGCTCCCCTATATAAGGTGACAGGAGATCGAGCCAACTTCCATTAGTCTATTGATTGTTATAAAGCTTTCTGCAAGTTGAAGGCAGCACTTTGTTCGAGTCCAATCTTCGCATACCCACAGCAAAAAGGCCTGTTCATATTGGACAGAGATGCGAGCAATACCGGACTTGGAGCTGTGATATCATAGATGCAAGATGGTCAGGAAAGATTCATCGAACACTACAGCAGAGTGTCCAATCCTGAAAGGAATTACTGTGTCACCAGGAAGGAACTTCTAGCAATAGTCAGGGCAGTAAATCACTTCCAGAAATACTGGAGATGAAATTATAATTGTATCTTTATATAGACCTTGTGGAGGATCAATGAGTATATTTTTTGATAAATTTGAAAATTTGTTAACGAAAGTCACAAGTGATAATAAATTAGTTTTCATAGCAGGTGATTACAACAACGAAATGAAAGAAAACAATAATGAAAAATCAAAACTACTAGCTCTAGCGAGCTCCTTTGATATGTATGAAGTTATTGATGAATATACACGCATAACAAAAAATTCCAAAAGTTGCATTGACAATATCTTTACAAATTATAGGGGTTCTTACATTACAAAAGTACTTGAGACTCATGCTTCAGATCATACAGCCCAAATGATCACATGTAAACTCAATCTGCAAAACCAATGAAAGGTACCCACAAAAGATGTTTCACTGAGGAAGCCATAAAAAAAATTGTCGAAAAACTAAACAATGAGGATTGGGCAGAGGTCTATGAAATAAAACTTGAACAAGTAAACGAACAATGGGTGATGTTCATCAATAACTTTATGAAGATTTTCAACGAATGTTTTCCAATCAAATACATACATTTTCGTAAAAACAAAAATTATTACTCGAATTCTCAAATTAAGGAATGCAAAAGTAGGTTAGATACATTATTATGTCTATCCAAAACGAATGAAAATATCAAATATGAATACTTGAAAACAAAAACTGAGTATGATAAGTTGTTAATATCGTCAAAACAGGAAAATTATAAAGAGCGTATAAAAAATTCTGATAACAAAACAAAATGTATGTGGAGTATCTGCAACGAAATTACCGGCAAAGTAAAGAGGCAAAGCTGTGACATACAGGGTGATCCAATCGATATATCGAATAAATTCAATAACTATTTCAGCGAAATATCTACAACATTAATTAAGAGTAATAATGAACATTTTACTTGTGAAATAGTAGAAAATCCTCAGTTTATGTGCATACAACCACCAACTCCAAATGAAGTGGTTGCAATGTCAAATAAATTGAAGAACAAATACTCAAGCGGAGAAGATGAAATCCCAACTTGTTTGATAAGAAAATGTACAGTAGTAATAAAAGATGTTTTAACACACATAATTAACAATTCCTTGAATTTTGGCATTTTTCCCTCGCAACTCAAGCTCTCAGTTATACAACCATTATACAAAAAAGGGGATACAGATTGTATTGAAAATTATAGACCCATAAGCTTACTCCCAAGTTTCTCCAAATTGTTTGAAACCAACCGCAATGTGTAATAACGTTATACAGTTTTTTAATGAGTGCAATATCTTCAGTGATAATCAACATGGCTACTTACAAAAAAAATCAACACACACGGCAATCTTCCAATATACACAGAACATAATTGGTCTGATGGAAAAACGGCATCTAGCTCTGGGTATGTTTCTTGACCTGTCAAAAGCATACGACTGTCTGGATCATAATATCTTGTTAATTAAATTAGAGAAATATGGAATAAGAGGAAATGCTCTGAAATGGTTTCATTCATATTTAGCAAACAGACAACAGAGAGTCAGTATCACTAAAGATTCGAAAAACTTCAAATCTGATATTATAACAACATCAGTGGGTATACCGCATGGAAGTGTAGCGGGCCCACTGTTGTTCGTTATATTTATGAATGATTTATGCAAATCTAAATTAGCAGAGAATCAATTTATAACTACATATGCTGATGATACAAACCTTCTGGCAGGGGGTGACACATATCCGGAGATGATGGTAAACTGTTATGACATTTTTCAGAAAACAAAAAACTGGTTGAAAACAAATAAGTTAGTATTGAACGAGTCCAAAACTAAAGTGATAATGTTTGCAAACTATCTAACAGCAGATGAAAAACCAAATGATATATCATTTACCAATATTACTTTTCAGTTATCGCATAACACCAAGTTTTTGGGTGTTTACATTGATGAATGGCTGAACTGGTCACAACATATAGAGGAAATCTCTTCGAAGCTTGGAAAAGTGTCCTATGGACTAAGAATAATCACTAAACATCTAGAAAAGCAAGCAGCTTTATTTTGCAAATTTTGAATCTGTCATGAGATACGGAATAATTTTTTGGGGATCCAATAAGAACACAAATAGAATATTTGTTATTCAAAAAAGAGTAATGAGAATAATCAATTGCAAACATTATAATGACTCTTGTCGAACAGTTTTTAAGGATAACAACATCATGACTGTTTATGCTCTGTACATTTTTGAATGTTTGATGTATTTGTTTAAAAATAGAGAACTTTTTAATCTAAATGCCACAGAACACGAATATAACACTAGGAGGCAAGACTTCATTTATCCATATCATACATTAAGACTTACTGAAAAATCTCCCTATTATATAGCAATTAAATTTTACAATAAGTTACCAGTACTTGTAAGACGTTCTGCTAGTATCAATCAATTTAAGAAAAACATCAAAAAGATACTTGTAGATCTAGAACCCTATTGTGTTGAGAATTTTTTAAAACATCAGTTTTGAAATATCATTGTGTGTGACGTCATTTTATTACATGTTGTAATTGTTTTTTATACAAATAATTGTAGCATTTTTTTAAATAAACATTATTATTATTATTATCATCTCAGTTGTACTTTATTCATCTCTAGTTTTATTCTTAATTAAAATAAAAAACACGAAATATATGTGCTACAATTTTTCGAAGAGATTGTTTTTCTGAAAATGAACGGTGAATTGTGTATATTATTGTAACCTCAATGAGTGTATCGGCTATTGTTATTGATGTCTCTCACAAAAAAGATCTTTGTCAGGTGTTATTCAAACACGCATAATTGTGCTCTTGAAAATGTTAGGATTTATTCATTGGACATTGAACTCTATTGTATGGAACAAATTATTTCCAATATACTGTATTTCAAAAGATATTTCCCAACTTACTCTCTCAATTTAATTTCAGGTGCCGCAAATGAGAAAGCTTCCCATCCGGGCCATTACAGAAGTCTTGTTGGAAGAGCTCTTATTCAGCAGTCAACAGCAAATGATGAGATAGAGCGAGATCTTCACCGCTCCTTGCCAGAACATCCTGCATTTCAGGATTCAATAGGTATAGATGCATTACGTAGAGTTCTTTGTGCTTATGCTCTACATAATCCCAGTATTGGTTATTGTCAAGCAATGAATATTGTAGGTGAGTGTATTTGTTTTTTATTGTCAACGGGTTCTCCCCTTTTTTTACATGAAAATGTAATATAATTACATACTTAAACTAAATATAAATAAATTAAATACAGAAACAAATTAAATATAGAAACAATTTCGGTGGCGCTACAGTTGTAGACGGGCACTATTATACTACAAACCTTCTTACATTGGTTTTGAATGAATTTGATGTTTCTCCAGTGAATTCTAAACCTCATATTCATTACCTAATCTAACAAGGCGTGTCATGGAACTATTATAACCAAAATTAGTGCGATGGTAGGGAACTTGGAATAATTCAGTGTTTGGATTTACCTAGAGTAGGGTTAGGGTTTCTGCTATCTTCGCCAAGATGTGCCACCAATCCTAAGGTCCACCGGACAAGATAATATTTGATTTTAGAGTTAAATGTTCATCTTGTTGGATGTGTACACTCCCACAGGAGTTCCATATAAAATGTAAATGAGAATTCTCATTCATTCACTAAGTACAGTCACTGGATGTGAGGTGATACATTTTCAGTTCATTTGTTTTGTTTGAACGCCATACGGAAGTATCTTTCTACAAGTGTTTGTCTGCTGACACATGTATATAGTATTTTCTTTGCTTTTAAAGTGGTTCCAACTACTGAAACGTTGTATTTCCTTTTAACTAAGAGATTTTACCATTGCGTTGGTTCAAACCTTTCGATAGATGTAGAAGATCGCCGATTACAAGAATGTCAAAAGGTATTTCGTGCGACTGCGCTGGAGGGGTTCGTTTCGGATGAAGATGCCGAGAGATTGACCATTGTCAAGAGTTAATAATAATAATAATAATAATAATATCGACTTTATTATTTCTTGAGGAAAAACAAATACATAATTCTTTATTATTTTATAACTAAGAAATCAAGAAATAAAGGGCGAAGTTCATTTTCTGCACTGCTAGGCAAAACAGAAAATGTTCTTCCACTCAACCCTAAACAGAAACCTGTGACTGCTACATAATTATTATTGTTACATTTTTAATTCGAATACGAGCAAACAATGACATAATGGAGTGTAATTTACTTATTCTGAGCAAGATATTAAATATATAACCTTATATCACTCAGACAAATACTCTCTAAATTTAGATTTGAAGTTTAAAAGACTCAGTTGTTTAAATGAGGGGGGAACAGAATTATACATGTGACAAATTCGGTATCTAAAGGACTGCCTGAACATTTCTGTCCTGAATTTCGGTATTGCAAGCATATTTTTTAGTCTTATATTCAAATTGTGAATGTCTGTCCGATATTTAATTTTCCTATGCAGATACGATGGTTTTTTGTCATAACTATTTTATGGAAAAGACAAACAGCGTGAAGTACCCTCCTTTTTCCATGTTCAACCATCCAATTTCTTGTAGTTTATATGAGATCCTTTGTTGGCTGTAATTCCGAAAATTAATCTGAGACACGAGTTTTGAGCTTTTTGAATTTTATTTTATACTGACAAGTTAAACATGGACCATAAAGAACATCTCCATAATTGAAAATTGAGAGTACTAAAGATTCACATAAGGCTTTTTCACATGATAAGGTAGAAAATGTCGATTACCATAAATAATTTTTATTGCACAGTAGGCACGTTGCAGGAGTCTATTTATAAACCCTCAAATCTCAGCTCTACATCCATCAAAATACCAAGATTTTTTGCTTTACTAACAATAGCTAGCGATTCATTTTGTATACAAATATTCACGAATCACTTACTGTGGTACTGAATGTTTTTGGGCCGAAAATCATTACATTTGATTTGCTGGAATTTATAAGTAGACAATGATCCTCAGCCAGGTCTACAAATCTATTCAGATCTGCATTGATAAGATCAGCAAGCATTTTCTACCATCTCAGCCGAAAACTATAATATATTTGGGTGTCAGCGCATATAAGTGCACTTGACAGGTATGAAGGGAATGAAGTAAGTGAGAGGTATATATGGAAAACAGTAATGGGCCAAGTATAGACCCTTGGGGTACTCCAGATTTGAGATATAAAAGTTCTGAGTCACATTCCTCGACACTAACCTTCTGTTGTCTATCTTTCAAATAGTTTGTCATCAATGACAGAGCATCGACAGAAAAAACCTATGTAGCTCAAAATATCTATCAATAAATTATGATTGATGGTATCGAAGGCCGGCTGAAATCCAAAAGAACCAATACCGTACATTTACTTTCATCTGTGGCTTTCATTACATCGTCCACGATATGAAGAAGAGCTGTTGTGCAACTATGTCCTTTCCGAAAACCTGATTGGACAGATGGCAACAAAGAAAAGTTCGATAGATGCTTTTTATTTGCACCTCCATCGCTCGCTCAAGGATTTTCGACAACACTGGCAAAATACTTATTCCCTCAAATCCTTGAATTCCATTGGGCTCTGTTTTTTAGGCAGAACTTTTACAACCGCTCTTCCAAATAGTAGGACAAACATTCTCGGTCAAACAGAAATTTATAATATGAGTAATATATGGTACGATATGAGGACAACACAATCTTAGTAGCTTGATACTGAATCCATCACAACCCCTAGCATTAGTTTTTATACCACAGATAATGTTGTAAACAAACATATCATTAATTTCTTCAAAGGTAAATTTAGCATTAGCATCAATCCGTGTATTATCTTTATAAAAGTTTAATAGATGTTCTGGTGGTTCAGTATGTGGGACTGATTCTACAAAGTACATATTCAATTCCTGAGGGGTTTTCAAATTTTCCGTATATTATTACTCTTTCTCTTATAAACTTATTAGCCCTGAGAGCTTTCCACATTTCTTTCGGCAAGTGTTGTTAAATTCATTGGTGAAATAGGCTCTTTTTCCCTCTTAATAGCCTGATTGGTTAAATTGCGATTTGCCTATAGAAGTCCAAATGCCCTTGTAATTTAGTTCTCTTGAATTTTGCCAAAGCCTTCTCTCGCTCAGCAATCATTATTCTGATAACATCTGTCAACCATGGAGCTTTGGGTTTTGTCACTGAGAAGTAGTAATAGGCATATGTTTATCAAATAGGTTATTCAAACAATTCACCAAGTATGAAACTTTCTCATCAACACTTTCTTGGTCAAATATCCTGAAAAAAGAGGTATTGAACAAATCTACCTGAAAAAGATCTTGGTCGAAATTTTTGAAGCTCCTGTATGTACACATTTTCGGTTTACGTGCTCTCCACGACTCTCAATTTACAATGAACAATGGAATGATCTGAAATGTTGTGATGAATAACACCTTTGTCAGCTTCAGACCCCTCTTGGACAATAATATAGTCCAACAATGTTGCCGACGTAGCTGTGACTCTAGTAGGGACATCTATCAATTGACACAGATTCAATGCATTCAGTATTGAATAGAACTCTTTACACAGTTATTCTCTTCCTCGAATAAATCTAAATTAAAATCACCCATACAAACTATTTCGTCTACGGTTGGTCCTATTGCAATTAAGCTGTCCTCAAATTCGTCAAGAAATGCATTTGTATTCTGTTCATGAGGTTTATAAATAACACCAACAGCAATCGTCTTTTTTTTCAATAATGATTTTTATCCAACATTGTTCCCATGTATAATCCTGCCCACTCTCAATTACCTCAAAACGCAATTTATTACTGACATATAAACATAAACCTTTTCCCCTACAATTTCTGTCCACCCTGTATATATTATATCCATCAAAGTTCAACTCATCGTTATCAATCGAATTTTTTAACCACGTTTCACATACCAGTAATATATCTAAGAAGTTTTCTAAAACTATTTGTCTGACGTTGTTTAAAGAAGGCAATAATGATCTTGCATTACAGCAACCTATGTTTAAAAAATGCATATTTGCTCCGACAGCACTTGCTCGTATTCAATCACAAAACAAGAACCAAAAAAAAACAGTATTTATTTGACCTAAAAGATAATACCTTCCCAAATATTAAAGAAGAAAAAAAAAGAAGAAAAAAAATTAAGAACTTTACTAGTAGGGAACGTGTCAATTGGTCAATGCTGCAAACTTAGTCTCATAAAATCATAGCTACCTATACTATAAAACTAAAAATTGAAGGATACAGGAAACTAAAGATTGAGAAATACAACAATGTGTTGAATGATTGAATTGAACTGATTATTGGATTAATCTAAATATGATTTAAATTAAATTAAACGAATATTTTAACGATATCTTCCATATTGTCTATTTTAAAACTATTTGTCTGCTTGTTTAACTTCACATAAATTTTTCCGGACATTGTCCATACTTTCCCAGCCGCTCCCACTCTCTTAGAAGTTTCAATAACGATTCCTAATTGCTCCTTAGTTAAATCCTCTCTGATCAACACTCTGCTGGATTTCAGGAGTCTCTTATTACTATATACAAGATTCTTGAAGTAGTTTGTGCATAACCTTACCATTATTGCTCTGCTTTTGTTATCTTCTTTCTTACCCAATCGGTAGCAAAACTCCATACATGAATCATCTAATTTGAGTTTCAATTTATTGTTGAAAATATCCAGGACAGTGTTGGGGAGATCTTCCCTAGCTGATGTTTGGGAGCCATACAACCTTAAATTTCTACTCCTTTCTTTCTGTTCTTGTTTCTTCTGCTGGTTAACGAGAGCATTGATAGTATCTTCCTGTTGCTGCAGTTTTTCCATAATATTTTCATTTTCCTTTCTCAACTCGTTGATTTTTTCACTATATTTTTCCTCAATTATTCGAGTTATCGCTTTCAGTTATCCGGCTAATAAAGTCTTCTGCTGTGCACAATTTAGTTACAAGATTTTTAACCACTGAGTGCAATTCATCTTCGCCCTTCCCACTCTGGCCTTGTCTTCGTGTTTCTCGATTCATGATAAGAACAAATAATATCAAACTGACGGCGATATGGTAGATTGAAATGGTTTTTGATTTAAGGAATGTGCACTTATTCACTTCTACTAATTGCACACAAAATTTCGAGTTTATAGATGTACGTTTAACACAAGTTTTTTACTGTTCTATAGCAGCACTGCAAAACACGTCTAGTCTATGCGGCTCATTCACAGTTTTGATAATCTTGGGTTTTGCCTCGGAAATACATCGAGGATGTTTTTGATATTTCCACGATTGTAATCGTCCCTTCGTGTGGGGTAAGTTTAAGGAAATTTATTCATTTGAGAGAGACTTAACTTTCTTTCTTTGTTTGAATAGGGTTTTTGGATGGAGTCCATTTTCGTTTTTTTATGGACTAGGTCACGAACAGCCTCGTGATTCGAAATTTTGGAATGGACGTTGTAGTTTACAAGTTCTGCATTGAGGTTTTGTGAGCATAGTAGCTCACTGGAAATTAGCTGCTCGATTTTGTTGGAAGAATCATTTATGGGATTTTCAAGGATTCATGTTTTCGGTGACCTTATGATGACCTCGTAATTTGCCATGCCTGCGTTGTAGCTTGAATGTCTAACCTCCGAAGAAATGGTTGGTGCACACTTTAAACTTTTCACCAAGATACGAGGAGTTTGCAGAAATTTCATAAGTTCACAGCTCAGTAGTCCTAGTGCTGATCAACATGAACAGAGTGGGAGTGGTACTATTGCCCCATAGATTCAGGCCTGTTAGCCATTTATTTTTATTTCTACATCATATGATTTACCTGCACTTTCTTTGAATATTACACATTTTATGTAAGGCGCACGTACAGTACTGAACGTTAGCTAACTACTAGTCAAATATCTCAGTTAGCCACAGTTATTTATTTTATTTATTTATTTATTCAATCAAGTACTCTACAGAATTCGATACAGATTCCAAATGGTACAACTAATCTAAACGATACAACTAAACTAATACATTTAACGACAAACAAACAATAACAATAAACAGAAATTTATGTGTTTATAAAAAGACAATAGTGAACTTAGGTACATGTATATAAAAATATAAGTAAAGGATACGGTAAAAATAAATTACTTGAATTGAATAACATTGCAAGTTTTCAGGTAGGAGTGACGGAGAATTTCAGTTGTTTCTTAAATACGTAAAAAGGGATATTAAATATGTTTATTGATGAATGATGGATATTGTAGTTTTCTTGAAGCCTACAACAGAAAGCGGTACGACCATAATTAGTACGATGTGTTTGTACATAGAAAGTGTTGCAGGTTCTGGTGGTTCTAGAGTTGGCATGAAATGATAATTTTTCTAATATCTCTGTACAATTTATGACGCCATTTACAATTTTGAATAAAAAATATGACATGGCATTAATTGTCTCTGTTCTAAAGTTTCTAGATTCAACAATGAAATTCTTGTTAGAGAGTCGAGACCGTGGAAGGAAAGTCCAAGTTTCCAAACAAGAAAACTTGTGAACCGACCTTGTACTTCTCTACACGGTCCTTCTGGCAATTGTAAATTGGTGACCAAATTATACTATTATATTCCAGAATGCTTCGAACAAGTGAAATATACAACGCCTTAATTGCGTTCTGATCAGAAATATTTCTAGCTTGCCTCTTTATAAAACCCACCATCCTAGAGATTTATTACAAATATTGTTGATATGATCGTTGAAATTGAGTTCTTTATCAAATATTATCCCTAAATCACTGATACTAGTTACAGCTTGCAAATCAACCCCATGTATACTATAGTTGAAAATAGTTGGATTGAGTATTTTATAAAACGCATGATTTTACACTTATCAATATTGATTTTCAAAATTTTGTTCACAGTAATTGGTGAAATTGATTAAATCATTCTGAATCAAATGACAGTCATCTTCAGATGACACAACTCTATAGAATTTGAGATCATCAGCGTAAAGTAAAATGTTACAATTTTTAAAAGTGCAAATAACATCATTAATGAAGCATAAAAACAGAATAGGACCAATATGGGATCCCTGAGGAACTCCAGAGGTAACATTTATTGATTTAGAAATAGAATCTCCTATTTTCACTTTCTGATTACGCTTGTCCAGATAAGAAATAATAAACTTCAAAAAACTGCCATCCACACCAAGTGCTTTCATTTTAGAAATAAGAAGACTATGATTAACGGAATCGAAAGCCTTGGCGAGGTCAGTGTAAATCACATCAACCTGAAAACCTTGTTCTAGTTTATTACATAAAAAGTTTTGTATAATTCCTAAATTGGTAGCTGTAGAGCGATTTTTAAAAAAGCCATGTTGTTCATTAACAATAATATGCTTAAAATTGGAAAAAAGTTCGTCTGTTAATATTGACTCAAAAACTTTCGGAATACATGAAATTTTAGATATACCTCTGTAATTTTCAATATTGTTTTTACTACCTGACTTAAATATTGGTGATAACAGTGATGATTTCCATATGGTTGGAAATATTCCATCATCGAACGATTTTTGAAAAATAATTTTAAGTGGAGTGGATAATACTCTGCTGCACTGTTTGAGAAGTAACGGAGGAATTCCATCGGGGCCAGCACTTTTGTTTTTGTCCAAGTTAATTAACTTATTTTCAATTTCCTCGTTGCTGAACGTGTGAGATGTTAGCACTGAAGTAGACTGAGACGTGTCCAATGTTGGAATATTTGTAACATCAACCAATTTGGAGAAACACGACTGAAAATGGTCAGCAAATGCGTTAGCTATTTCTTTTGGAGTTTCTAAAGTCTTCCCTCTATACTCCATTATTTTAGGAAGGCCACTGTCTTTTCTATGGGAATTCACAAATGACCAAAAATATTTAATGTTGTCATGTATCATAAGTTCAGTTTTGACAGGTACAAAATAAACACATATAATGTGGTATTTAGTTTCCTTTCGTATATTCGAGTATTCATCATAGTCTCGTTCTAAACCACTTATTTTGAATTTTTTGTGAAGTTTGTTTTTCAGTTTCAGCAATTCAATCAGATGATTGCTGTACCATTTAGGATATTTGGCAGTAGCTTTGAATTTTTGTGGCACGTATTGTTTGAATCCATCAGATAAAACTTTATAAAAAGCTGAAACTGCTTCGTCAATTAGTATTGAGTAATATAAAAATGACCAGTCAACATTAGAAAAGTATTCATTGAGTCCCATATAGTCAGCCTTGTGGAACAAAAATACCTTTTCGTTAGCATAATGGGATGAGAGAATCACGTCCTTATAATCGAATTTAAATTCTACAGCAGGGTGATAGAGATCAGATGAATGATTACTGAGTAGGCATAATTGGGCATGTTCGACACCCACAGACAAATCATCAGAAAAAACTAAGTCCAAAATCTTTCCTGAGCAGTTTGTAACATCATTGAACTGTTGGAAATCCATGACGGCAAATTCGTCCAGGAGAACTTCAATACGTAGCTCATAGCGGTAATTAGGTACGAGAATATGTTCATCGTAACTCCATGAGATTTGAGGCAGGTTGAAATCCCCAGCAATAATGAAGTTCGCGTTTACATTGTTTCTTCTTAAGTCATGAACTTTAGTAGCAAAAGACTGATATGTTTCGGCACTTGAACCAGGGCAGATATACACAGCACAGAGCATTATTTTCCTATTTGAGACTTTTAACTCTACCCAGAGATCCTCAAAGATTAAACTTTCCGTAGAAACAACTTTTTTTGCTAATAGGTTGGACCTAACACTATATCATGACGCCTCCTCCGTGTACAATTAGTTTCCTTATAGTTCCGATCTTGTCTGAAGATTGAATATTTAGAATCACTTAATTCTGTATCAGAGATGTTTATATTTAACCAGGATTCCGTTATTATTATTATGTCGTAATCACATACCTGTAGAGCCCTGTTGAAATCATCCAATTTGGTTCTAAGTCCCCTTATATTTTGATAGTAACAGTGTGTTTGTATTGACAGTATGTGAGAAGGAATGAGTACCAGTTTGTGGTTGAGTACTTCCTACATCATCATTTGAGGGCAATGGTGAATTAATTATGGGTAATTGAGTAGTTATTGATTCACTCATAGAATTATCAGTAGTTAGGATTACTTCATTACAGTTACTGATGCATTGTGCGTTTTGGTGTGTAATTGAGATAGTGGCCGTTGTTTTAGGCAAAGAGTTTGATACGGGGAAGTCTTCATCAATAGCTGTGGAGTCAACTAAAAATCGTCTCCTCTTCGTTCGTATTGATAATATTTTTCGAAGTTGAATCGCTTATAGGCCACAGATCGAGGCCAGGATGACGATTTATAAATTTCATCTTTTAAGCTGTAGTCTATTCCAAACATAAAACATTTATTTTGGTTTACCTCTGTTGTTAGCTCCTTGACTATAATATCCGCATTTTTGAAGATTTCTTGATCTTTGATGTACTTACAGATTTTATCATCAGTGATATGTCTTTTAATTCTATATAGGTAGAGCCAAACTTTCTTCTGGACGCCGAAGTCTTCCATTCCATTTCCTTCACCAATATTTATTTTCGTAGGTTTTTTCATAGGTTGATTTTTCTTGTATGTCCTCACATTTTTCTGTGTATCCCTCACTTTCAACAGTCTGAATGTCATGTTCTAGGTATATAATATCATTAATTTTTTTAATTTTGCTCCTTTCCGGAGCATTTTTTTCCGATTTCAGAATATCAGAGAATCTAGGTACATCTGGCAACACTGTTTTACTAATTTCACCGGTGTTTACTTCAACAGCAGTTGGTACTTTTTGCTCCATTATCTACTTGATGATCCATTTGTTTTTTAATTTGTGCATTATACAGAGTCATGAATCTGCACAGTCCATTTTTATCTTGTATGTTTGTATATCATTTGTACATATTTGAGTTTCAATATATGGGGTTTAAGTAAGGTATTGTTTTACTTCAAGGGAGTATCAGCATTGGTAATTGTTGTATGCAAATGTGTTGAAAATTGATGTTTTGTATTTGCAAATATTTAATAATTTCAGCTAAATTTACTATCCTTGTTTTCTCGAGTCAGACAAGGTTTTGAACTAAGTAGTATTTGTATTATTGGCTTGAGTGGCGCCCAAATTAACTTCTTTTTTAGTAAGAAACTGACTGAATTTATTTAACCTTGACCGCGTGACTCACCAACTACCATAGCTAACAGGAACGTAACATTTCTCCCACAGGGTAGGGAAAATGGCTACAACGAGTAAATCTGTTTGGAACTTCAAATTGAATCAACTGATGCAATGAAGGACAATCTATCTCTCCAGATAGTATTTAGTGGATAGTAGTCAAGTCAGACCTTGTTCTACTATTTTACAAAGTAGTAATGTTAAAATTTTGCATAACCTGCATATAATTGTATGTACCATATTGTAGATTCATTTTGTAAGCTGTACACCTAAGAATTTTTTTGTGCACTCTTTCTAATAGATCAATGTGAGTTTGATAATATGGTGACCACATTGGTGAACCATATTGCATACACGAAAATACTAATGATAGTCATAACATTCTAAAAGCAATAACAACAATAAAATTGTATTTCTAGAAATGAAGCCTAATAACTGAAAAGATTTACTGAGTATAGAGTTAATATGCTGAGTAAAATTCAAATGGTGATCAAATATGATTCCTAAATCGTGAATTTCAGAAACCTGTTTGAGGTTATTTTCAAGTTGATAGTCGAATTGAATAGGATTATTCGACCTAGAAAATTAAATGCAATAGCACTTGTCAACATTAAGTGACATTTCATTATTATTGTTTATAAGTTACATTTCTCAAAGAAATCGTTCATCTAGCACAGAAAAATGAATAATTATCACAGAACTTCCAGATTTCTTAAATTGAGATCAGGATAGTTTTTGAAAGTCAAGCGAATTCCATGTAGAAATAAATTAATTTGACTGAAAATATGAACGGGTTGTTCATAAAATCAGATGTGGAATCATCTGCGACTCAAAAATAAACTTTAGTCACTATCTTCCATCATTCAAGAAGATATTCACAAGATTACCGAGGAATAGAAATAAATTTAAATCAAAATTATGTCAATTTATAAATTGTATTTCTAATAAGTTCGTGAAATATAGAAATTTTAAGATCTTGCAAAGGCAGACTAATGTTGATAATTTGGTCTCCAATATATTTAAATCACATTTATCTGCTCGAATCAATTCAACGGTAATTTATTAAGTATATTGTATATAGAATTGATGGAATTTATCCAGAACAAGGTTTAGATAATAATATATTGCTTAACAGATTTTCTCTGTTATCCTTGGAAAACCGTAGAACTTACCATGCTTGCATATTTATTTATAAACTCGCTAATTACCAAATAGATTGTCCAGAGTTAGTAACTCAATAGAACTTTTATATACCTCGTTTGAACGGTAGGAGTTCACCTTGCTTTTATTTACAATCTCCAGTTCATTCGCTGTGCAGAAAGTTTAATCAGATGAGCGACAATAAAACTGATCTATTTCCAACGCCCAGGGAGCTATTCAAAAAGGAAATAAAACATATTATTTCTAATGTGTGATGTTTATGAAACAAATGTGAAAATATATCCCTGCCTACTCGTATATTCATTCATTCATACATGGTACTATGATTCTTTCCACTTGTATTTTTTCTTTTCTCTTCATATAACTATGACCTATATTTTTTTATTTTTTTTACCACTTTTTATTCCATTTTCCCCAATTTCTTCCCATTATATTCTCCATTATTACTACTTTCTAAAATGACTTAACGAGATTATCATAATACTTTTAGTTTTTAATTCTTGTTCACAGTTACATGTTAACATTGTTATAAGCGGTCCTATAATTGGGTCTTATACCTGTTTGGACAATAAACTTTTTTTTTTTTATAATTTTCTATTATCGATCAGTTATGTATTTGTGTGTCCATATAGTAGTATATATAGTAATCTGTGTTTTTAAGTGGATAATGTTATCTTGAAATTTATAACGATCTATAGTGAAAGACTGAAGAATTTGTTTAGTGTTTGTAATCAACAAAAAGTAAGAAAATCCTCGTGTAATTAGTGTTCTCAACAACAATTTAAATACAGCAATAGAATAAAAACTAACAGAACAAAAACGGGTGGCAATAAAAACATTAATGATAATTCTTTCATTATCTTGATTACTAAGTTGAAATCTGGAAGTGTCTACTGATACTGATTGCTGGTGTTTATAAGTACAGCAAAGCTCCACTAATCCGAACTCCAATAATACAGATTCTCCAATAATCCATACAAATGTGAAATTTAGTTATTTAAATTATGTATTCTATAATCCGGATTACTTGTGATTCCATAATCCGGATCTTCATGTTGCGCGGCGGTTCGCCATGTACGTCACACTGTAACCTCGTGTGAGTCGGTGATTCCTCCATAATATTTTACTCGTTTGCATTTTGTGTTAATAAATCCATACAGTACATATATATTTACCGTATTTTTATGACTTTTAAAAAGGTTTCAATAAACCGGATGTTTCACTAATTCGGATTGTCTCAGTTTTAATTAATCCGGATAAGTGGAGTTTTACTATGTTATCCAAATACTATTTTGTTGTGAAATATGGCGATGGTCAGCAAAACTTGTAATCTTGCAATTACTGCTAGTGAAGGAGTATGTTGTGATTGCTGCTAAATAACAACACATTCTACTTCAAACTGCTCTGGAATATCCACATCTGAGGTGTGGGCTATAGTTTTGCAAAAATAAAATTCACTATATTTTTGTGAAGAATGTCATGATGCTTTCAAAACTGATTAGAGAGATGAAGGACATTAGAAAGGAAATTAATGATTCAAAGATGAAAATGGAAGTTTTTAAGCAAAAAAGCACAAGATTGAGATTTTGAACAGATAGTATGAATATTAATGAATCAACCAAAACAAATAAAAAGGAAAGGGTAGAAAATGAAACAAATTCAGTGAAAAAATATAGTCATTGACAGAAGTAGAAGTTCCTGAATTTAGAATTCAATGTATTGGACTATATGAACCTGGTAAAACCAGACCCTTGAGAATGTTTGCAAAACCTGAAACAGCAAAGGAAATTCTGAAAAATAACATGAAAATCAAAACTTACAAAGTAACTATCTTTGGAGATAAAACCAAAGAACAATGGAGTATTATAATGATATAAAAAACAGTGAAACAATGAAAGGTGGTTGAAGGATTATATCACTCTCCCAGTTCAAGTGATGCAGTTTTTATGGATTGTTTGGAAGAACTGTTTGAGAACTATTTTCTCAAAAATAAATTTATATTGTTAGGGGATTTCAATAGAGATTATGAGAATGGCAATCTATTTTATGGTAAAAAAATAAAAAATTCTTCAAGTATGTATGGCTTTGCTCAAATCAGTGTAATTGAAATATAAAAAAAACAAAAACCCTTATAGATTATGTTATAACGAATTGTAATAATATTCAAGCATATGTCCTTTATACGATAACTGACCATTCAATAGTATATGTAAATTTAGTTGTTTGAAAATATGAGCAGGGTGTTCATAAAATCAGATGTGGAATCATTTGCGACTTAAAGATAAACTTTAAGCAATATCTTGTAGCGTTTGGATTTACCCAGAGTAGGGTTAGCGCGTTTCTGCTATTTTCGCCAAGATGTCACCACCAATCCTAAGGTCCACTGGACAAGATAATATTTGATTTTAGAGTTAAATGTTCATCTTGTTGGATGTGTACACTCCCACAGGAGTTCCATATAAAATGATAATGAGAATTCTCATTCATTCACTAAGTACAGTCACTGAATGTGAGGTGATACATTTTCAGTTCATTTGTTTTGTTTGAACGCCATACGGAAGTACCTTTCTACAAGTGTTTGTCTGCTGACACATGTACATAGTATTGTCTTTGCTTTTAAAGTGGTTTCAACTACTGAAACGTTGTATTTCCTTTTAACTAAGAGATTTCACCATTGCGTTGGTTCAAACTCATCGATAGATGGCAACCATGTAGAAGATCGCCGATTGCAGGAATGTCAAAAGGTACTTTGTGCGACTGCGCTCGAGGGTTCGTTTCGGGTTGAGATGCTGAGAGAGTTTCGATAATCTTGGGTTTTGCCTCGGAAATACATCGAGGATGTTTTTGATATTTCCACGATTGTGATCGGGGATTTTTGGATGGAGTCCATTTTCGTTTTTTTATGGACTAGGTCACGAACAGCCTCGTGATTTGAAATGTTGGAATGGACGTTGTAGTTTGCAAGTTCTGCATTGTAGTTTTGGAGCATAGTAGCTCACTGGAAATTAGCTGCTCGATTTTGTTGGAAGAATCATTTATGGGATTATCAAGGATTCATGTTTTCGGTGACCTTAAGATGACCTCGTAGTTTTGCCATGCCTGCGTTGTAGCTTGGATGTCTAACCTCCAAAGGAATGGTTGTTGCACACTTTCAACTTTCCACCAAGATACGAGGGGTATGCAGAAATTTCATCAGTACACAGCTCAGCAGTCCTAGTACTGATCAAACTGAACAGCGTAGAACACATCATGGGAGTGGTACTATCACACCATAGATTTAGACCTGTTAACTATTTATTTTTATTTCTTCATCATATGATTTACCTGCATTTTCTTTGAATATTACACATTTTATGTAAGGCGCACGTACAGTACTGAACGTTAGCTAACTACAAATTTGCCCGGGTCACTTGATCCATTTGTTTTTTTAATTTGTGCATTATACAGGGTCATGAATCTGCACAGTCCATTTTCACCATGTATGTTTGTATATCATTTGTACATATTTGAGTTTCAATTTTGGTTTGTAGGTATTGTTTTACTTCAAGGGAGTCTCAACATTGGTAATTGTTGTATGAAAATTGATGTTTTATATTTGCAAATATTTAATAATTTCAGCTATATTTACTATCCTTGTTTTCTCGAGTCAGACAAGGTTTTGAACAGTAGTATTTGTATTATTGGCTTGAGTGGCGCCCAAATTAACTTCTTTTTTAGTAAGATACTGACTGAACGGATTTAACCCCGACCGCGTGACTCACCGACTACCATAGCTAACGAGAACGTAACATTTCTCCCACACGGTAGGGAAAATGGTTAGAATCTTCTATCGTTCTTTTCAACCTCTTGTGGGGTATTCATGTTGAAAAAGGAAAAATAGTTGAATATTGAATAGAGATATTTTTCTGAAAATTGAAATATCCATGATAAAAATGAAGCATTTTATACAAACAAACTAACTTCTGAAGTTGTGAAATCAATTGATGTATTCAATCAGGAAACAAAAATTGCCACCAAATAGTGACAATATATTAAATTTTTTTCTTCATTTTCAGCATCCGTCCTTTTAATATATTGCAATGAAGAAGAAGCCTTCTGGTTATTGGCTACGCTTTGTGAAAACCTCTTGCCTGATTATTATAACACTAGAGTAATAGGAGCAGTTGTAGATCAAGGAATTCTGGATGAGCTGACTCTTGAATTCTTACCTAATTTACATGATAAGCTCAACCAATTAGGTTAGTGAAAATTGTTCTGCTTTCACTGGATTCAGACATACCATTAGCAATCAATCAGGAACCTACATTGACATTTGATCCTAAAAAAGTAACAAAAAATATGTCTTTCAATTTTGTTCAGTGAATGGAGAACCGAAAAAAATATGGATGGCTCATCTTCAATATGTTATGAAAAAATCAGTCAATACAAAAATATAATGACAAGTTGAATTAAGTTCTCATATGAGGAAGTCGTATATAAATTACCTTAAGGTAGTTCTGCCACGAGACAGTTGAATTAGGAAATTATTTTCAACAGAATCGAAAAATTTCAAAGGACTTTTTGATTTGAAACGCGGAAAAAAAAAATTGTTTGAAGGGGGGCACTTGCCCCCCCCCTTCGATCGACTCTTCGTTATAGAAAGTCGGCGACTCAAAAAGTTGATGTCGCAGCGGCAGCAAAAAAAATATTTTCAGACCCCCCCCCTCACTAGAAATCATACGTCATGGAAAAAAATTATCGTTTTTCGATAAAACTTCAATGGACTTTTTTTGAAATTTGTGGGAGGGGGTATCGTTAAAATCGATGGAGTCAACTAGGAGGAGTTTATTTTTTTTCGTGTTCAGACCCTCAAATGGTCCCCCGTCCTTCTTTGAAAAGTCCCCTGGCACAATCCCCATTTCTCTACGACCCCCCCCCTTTAGGCTGTGCGCTTCCCCGTGGACTATTTTGTATAACGAGAGTAGTTTTGATATTATATCTGTCAAACTAGATGGTCAATCACTTTGATTTTTTTTTTCACAATATCTGTGTTATCCTGCTCTAGCTCTTCCTCGTTTTTCATGAACTTCCTAATTTTAGTACTAACGGTAGAATTAATAATATGCGCTTCCCCGTGGACTATTTTGAATAACGAGAGTAGTTTTGGTTATATCGATCAAACTAGATGGTCAATCACTTTGATTTTTTTTCACAATATCTGTGATATCCTGCTCTAGCTCCTCCTCGTTTTTTATAAACTTCTTAATTTTAGTACTAACAGTAGAATTAATAATATGCGCTTCCCCGTGGACTATTTTGAATAACGAGAGTAGTTTTGGTTATATCTGTCAAACTAGATGGTCAATCACTTTGATTTTGTTTTTCACAATATCTGTGATATCCTGCTCTAGCTCCTCCTCGTTTTTCATAAACTTCTAAATTTAGTACTAACGGTAGAATTAATAATGTGCGCTTCCCGTGGACTATTTTGAATAACAGAGTAGTTTTGGTTATATCTGTCAAACTAGATGGTCAATCACTTTGATTTTTTTCACAATATCTGTGATATCCTGCTCTAGCTCCTCCTCGTTTTCATAAACTTCTTAATTTTAGTACTAACAGTAGAATTAATAATGTGCACTTCCCGTGGACTATTTTGAATAACGAGAGTAGTTTTGTTTATATCTGTCAAACTAGACGGTCAATCACTTTGATTTTTTTCACAATATCTGTGATATCCTGCTCTAGCTCCTCCTCGTTTTCATAAACTTCTTAATTTTAGTACTAACAGTAGAATTAATAATGTGCACTTCCCGTGGACTATTTTGAATAACGAGGTAGTTTTGTTTATATCTGTCAAACTAGATGGTCAATCACTTTGATTTTTTTTCACAATATCTGTGATATCCTGCTCTAGCTCCTCCTCGTTTTTCATAAACTTCTTAATTTTAGTACTAACGGTAGAATTAATAATGTGCGCTTCCCCGTGGACTATTTTGAATAACGAGAGTAGTTTTGATTATATCTGTCAAACTAGATGGTCAATCACTTTGATTTTTTTTTCACAATATCTGTGATATCCTGCTCTAGCTCCTCCTCGCTTTTCATAAACTTCTTAATTTTAGTACAACGGTAGAATTAATAATGTGCTGTTTGCCTAATCATGGTCCATATGTTACGTGTTAATTGAGTCAACTTCAATTATATATATCTCGGGTTCGGGATGGTGAAACTTATTAAAATTTTATAGAGGTATTGTTCACATGTTAAACAATACGTATGCCAAATTTTAATAATTTCCTAATTCAACTGTCTCGTGGCCGTACTACCTTGATATCATTTTTTGACTTGCCTGATTTCAGTATAGAATATGGAAAAGACATGTTATAAGGAAAACACCTGTTTTAATACATATTTTTGTTCAATTATATTGACGAATTCACTAAATCAGATAATTGAAATTAGATGAATGAATGCCAATAACCTAACATCAGCACTACAAAATGCCATCAAGCATCATATTGATGGAATGTTTGTAAGTTCTGAAGTATAAATATTTGCTTTAATTTTCCTTTATAAAATGTTATTCCGTGTTCCGAATTTGTCTTCTTAATTAATCCCAAATGATTTTTTCAGGTATGACAAATATGATCTCCCTATCGTGGTTCCTGACAATATTTTTATGTGTGATGCCTTATGAAAGTGCTGTTAATATTATGGATTGCTTTTTTTATGATGGAGCTAAAGTTATTTTTCAAGTTGCATTAATGCTGCTGGAATGGAACCAAGATAAACTTTTGGCATGCCGAGATGAAGGTAATTTCCTCAAAATATATCATTCGGATGAATGGAACAATATCTGTGGCTGGGGTTTCTGAGTGTTTCTTAGATCCATCAAGTTCATAATTCAATTTCCATGATCCCTTATCAGTTTGTTCATTATTTTTGTTTACTGTACCTTTATTGCCCTTGGACACATACAGTAAGGACCTAATCCTATTTATTTGCATTTATTCCTCCAAAAGATTAATGTTTGGGCTGGTATTTTAGGTGGCCACATTATAGGTTCCATATTCTTAGAAGAAAATTTATATGGTACCAAACAGGGTTGAAACCATTTACATCAATTGGTGTGAATTTAAATCATATTATTTTTTCAATTTTAATCATGATTAAAATCAAAATTTCCGATAAGTTATAATTAAGAGAAAATAAAAACTTTGAGTTCTAATTAATGGTTTATTATATCAAAAAAATTATACCACTGTATCTAAATATTGTTTATTTTAGTTAATTGTAGTGCTTGTACAAAAAAACTAATTTTGCAGCTTTTTCCGTTCCTAATCGATTTCTGAGTTTGGAATGGACTAAACCAAATGTTGAGGAAATTCTCTTGACTGATGCAGAAGAAGCAGCAGCACAAAATAATTATCAGTAGTAATATCCCTAGGACATTGATAATAGACAAGATAATTTTATGACAATCGAAAGCTTGTTCCTTGTTACCAAGCAACGAGCTTGATAAATTTGTCATAAAATTAAGAGGCATTTGTCAATGTTCAAGGGATATTCAACACAATGAACCATTTATTTATTTATTAAAAGTACAGTTAGTGAAAGTACAATTATAAAAATTTAACTTAACATTAGATTCGTTGCTGTTCTCTACTATAGAAGATCTATTACCACGCATAATATTTATGATCTTGTTGTGGTGTTCTTGATTGAGATTTAAGTATTGTTCTATAGAATTTTGATTACTATGACCAGTAATTTTCAGCAATTGTTGTTCTACGCCACTTTTTGCCAATTCGCTAACAGCAGTTGATCTATTCGAGTGATTTGTTATCTTTTTGTCCTTTACATTCAAGCCAATTGCCTCAGCAGCAGATTTAGTCCATCCATTCATTGTATTTCTTCCAATAGGTACATTATTGTACCATTTGTCAGTTTCATTTTTCCAGTGTCGATTTGGTTTTAAGAACAGTCTTGGTGAGGTAATATTGTCGCCTCGTTTTGATATCAGTTTATGAAAAAGACGTACAGGGCAGCTTTGTCTTTCTCTATTGGAAACCAACCATTTACTACTTGTACAGCTTTCAGAACCACATTGGCACGTTTTACTGAATACCAGATTATATTCAATGCGATTTGTTGGAGAGTCATCGTTATTTTTCTCGATTTGAAAAAAATGCACCAGACAAGCAACTGCCTCTCCTCCTCGCCATGCTAATTCTACAGCACCACTATGGTAAAATTTACGCATAAGACCTTCAGGAGTATTTTCATCCCATAGCAATATTATTTTGTTAACTTCAGACAAATTTAACGAAACTGAACGTTTACATGGATCTGCTTGTAGTTTTTTCCTGATTGCATCGCGGGCATCTCGGGCTGGTTTAAATACTATATTGTTAAACGGGTCAATCATAATATAGTCATTATAGTACTTTTCTTGCAAAAGTTTGTACGAAACATTCCACATTGTCTTCACCGTTGCTTCTTTAAATTCGGTCCCGTCTTTCTTTCTCATATTGACCGCCAATCTTTTAGTATCAACGCCAATTCTTCTAAGCTTCTATGTTCATTTAATTCATATTCTCGTTCGCAGCAAAATTCCATAAATATTCCCCAAATATATTTGTGACTGTAGGTTGTATTTCTGGGAATTTTTTCTTTGATTAGCGCATTTATACTTTGAATATTTGCATTGCCAAAACGTGACATTTTTAAATTTATTTGGAATGAAGTTATCAAACTCAATCGTGTTGTCATAGTGATTGATAATTGCACTGAATGCAATTATCAGTGTAATGTTGACATGATTGGGTGAAATTGTTTCATATGACACAAAATGACAAAATTTCAATGGTTATTAGAACTGTCAAAAAAATTCTAATTGATGAACTCTTTTTGAATAATGGATATACCAATCTATGGGTTTTAAATTCTGAAGAATAATATCAATGAAAAGTTCTGATCTGGCAAAAAACTTGATTATGAGTGGTAGTAAACCACTATTTGGATACAATTCTTTAACAGCTTTTAAACTACATTTTTGTTTACTCTCTGTTAGTGTTTGATGAGTTTTTGTTGGATCAAGAAGATATGCGAACAAATGATATGGGGTTATACACTGTTCATAACGCCTCTTAAATGTTTGCAGATGTTTTAAAGTTTAGTAAAAATGGGTTTTTCATTCTTCTACAACATCTGAAAGACTGGCACTGTTTCTTTGTAGTCAATCTATTGCAATAGAGATAGGCTTAATTATTGTTGGGTATTCTTTTTAAGTATAATTGAAATTTTTCCACTTATAATATTGTCAATTTTGTTTTTGTTCTCCTCGGCAATTTTGAAAAGTATGGGCCCTGACTCAACGAAACCTAAACAGTAGGCAAATGAATTCCATCTGACATCATTTGGCAAAACTAGTTTCTGCCTCCTTTGGCATATGCTGCAGATGCAAAATGGTTGTTAGGAAGTATTTGGCAATGTAAACAACATTTTCTTTAATATTAGCGATTTCCGAATCCTTACAAAGTAAACTTAAAATATGTGCAGCACAACCATATGTAATAAGGTTCAATAGTAGATGTTTTTATTTGATGTCGCATTGCAGCCATATTAGATGCATTATCTGAGAGAAAACTAAATACTTTACAGTCATATTCGGTTTTAAGCTTATTTATGTTAAATTTACAGAAAGGAAGATCCATTTTCTCTAGTAACCATTGTACAGATTATCGGTTCATTATGCACATTGGACCATCCGTTAAGTGACAGAAACACAAATGTTCCGGACAAGTTTTCAATGCATTTGATTTTTTCTTCATTATAAATTTCATCAAGCAATTTATTAGAAACATATCAAATCATCATGGCTAATTGACTTATTTTATTGAATTCTATATTGGGTTAGAAAAAATCTTAAAAATCACCCTGTATTCTGTATATCTTTGGAAAATTATTATAAAAATAAAATTTAAAGAAACAAACGTATTTACTTATTATAATAATAATAATAATAATATGCTGTTTGTGTACTTACAACTGATTCATTTTCCTTTTCGATTTCTGTATTTGTTTCACTATACTTTTGCCAGTGAACTTTCATCCTTTCCACAAGACCTTGCATTTCATGTCTACATATTTTGCATATAGCTCTATTCCCAGATTTCCCTTCAGTTTTATTAGATTTTTCTATAAAATGTATCCAGATAGGGTCTTTTTTCCTTCCACTTCTATGAAGAGTTGACATTGTTACACTATTTGCTGATTTTTAGGTAATATTTATAAAGTTAAAGCAGAAATCACTTATCGCTCTGCTTATTAGACGGCCAATTATCAAATAATGCGAGTTAGGGCGGACGCACCTTCATAACAGTGGAGGGTTTTGTAACTTGTTCTGACAGAAATTTGAGCATTTTTCGATAGGAACTATAAATTTGAAGAACGGTGAGAAAAAATCAAGAACGTGTTGAAAATAGCAACTTGTCTTATTTATAGGAAAAAATCAATAAAAATAGAAAAAAATCGAAAAAATTTTGTTTTTTTTAATCGTGATTTTTGATGTTTTTCAAAAAAATATTGTTTTTTTTTTAACTCTGGTACCAGAAACCTACAAATAAAGCAAGACACAATCACTCCCGGTATCATTGAGATTGTTGCACAATACCCACTGCTTCTATTATTCCATTATTTATATAATAATTTAGTTTCTCCACTTGAAAGAGCTATAGTATAGCGAAACACGTGTCGTGGGTTTTGTAAAACTATTTTTGTGAAAATCGTAATGCAGTGTTTTTTAGTTTACTTTAAGGCTCCTTTTTAAGAATGAATATAGATTGCAACAACTGCTTGCTACAAGAACCCAGAAGGCAATGTGTCAGATGTAATTCAACTAATGCAAAGTATGATGTTTTTCCATATGCCGTACTTAATTCATTAGTGATGACTTTGATAGCATATTAGTTCGATAAGAGTTTTTTGTTGAGGTATTGCACATGTTCTTCAAACTTCAAATTATGATTAATACATACTTCCAAGCATTTTGTACGTGACTTATTCATTGACATGGTTTTGAGGACCGAGATTTCCATATGTAAATCTGAATGAAATCACAGTAGTTTTATTCACATTGAGATTCAAAGAGTACGACCCAAACCAAGTTTTCACCTTTTCTTAATCAAGTTTAATTGTATCTCTTGAAGAGTCTATATCTTTCCATGCCCTAGTAAGTTTGTATTGTTATTGTCTGCAATACGTTGTAAGTTTTCCTTGTACGTCATTAGTTGCTAGGTTATTCGCATAAATATGGAACAATATAGGCCCAAACGCTGAACTTAGAGGGAGCACCAGTCTTACATATATTGTAGAACACTGCTGCAGCTAATTCACCTTTATTTAACCCTCCATATAACTCTTCTAAGGAGTCAAAGACATAATTTGTGCTCTTAAATTTTTTTAAACCAAACTGTCACTTAGTATCATCTGATTATCCAAATATTGCAGTGCTCTTTCAAACTCTGGTGAAACCGGCATTTTATTCATCTTAATGAAATACTTGTTTTGTTGTGTTTATATTCCATGGATTTTTTTAACAGTATTTTGATGGTTGTTATATCTCACATGCTTTAATGCATGTTTTTGTTTTTAATAAATATACTCCATTTCATTTCGATAAAACTTCTTTGAACATCACGGTAAATTTAAAATTATTTTTTTAGGAGAAGCAATGCAGCTATTGGCTGAATATTTGATGGGAGTTTTCAATGATGAAGGAAGAGGTGCTATTAGGAACAAAAACTATGAGGAACAAAACAGAGTAAGCATATGTTCCTCTCTGATGACTCTCACATTGATAATAAGTTTTTAGAGCATGTCTGTTCAAGTTCTTGTATACGAGGCTTATAGAAAATATGGATCTCTTACAACGGGTCAGATAGAAAGACTCAGGCTCAAACATAGGTTAAAAGTAGTTCAGGAACTGGAAGACACGTGTGAGAGAAATGTATTGAGATGTGTTTTAGCTGATGGGTTTTTCAACACTGATGAATTGCAGGTAAAAGTTTGAAATAATTTTGAATGATGAATACGGAATTCTGATCACACTTCTTGTCATTATTGGCGGTCTTGTGTGTAATGAGTAGCAGTTTATATTTGAAAAGATATTCACTCTTGAGTTGTTCAGGATCCAATTACCTTACCTTTTGAATCCTTCACCTTCAAAAGAAAAAACTTTCCTAATGTAATGTTATACAGGCAGGTCAAATCAATAAAATACCCCAAAATGTTGTTAAATTCTCATATACCTAATATAAACTACTGCTAATTTTTGAAATTTTGTAAAATTAAATGAAGCACTTCTTGAAAATATTTCAAACCCCTTGATATAAATTTTGATAAATTTGAAAATTCAAGTGAATTAAAAATTCACTGATTTGTTTGGAAATATGAATAGGATCCACATCTGATTTTATGAACAATCAGATGTGGAATCATCTGCGACTGAAAGATAAACTTTAGTCTTCCATCGTTCAAGATAACCTCTTGTGGGGTATTCATGTTGGAAAGGAAAACATTCTCAATTGAATATTGAATAAAAACATTTTTATGTGAATTGAAAAATTCACGATGAAAAGGAAGTTATTTGTTGTGAATGTCTAACAGAAAACAACTACTTCCCTGGCTAAAGCCACGCTGGATATTGAACTTCATCTGATAGATGTTAGGGTCCTTTCAGAATATCTATCAAATGTAGTTCAATATCCAGCGTGGCTTTAGCCGGGGAAGTAGTTGTTTTCTGCAAATTGGTGACCGAGTGTAGAAACGCCATAGAAAGTTTGCAAAAAACAAGGAAAGCGAGCCTCATATGGGTACCAGGACACACAGGTGTTCCTGGGAACGAAGAGACAGACAGAGTAGCCAAGATTGGATCGGGAAAGACTCCAGTCGGACCGGAACCAATATTGGGAATACCCAATAGCATGGCCATCTCAAACATCGAGGGACTGCTGCAGAGGCAGTTCATCAAAACATGGCAGGAAGGCGCCATGCATGAGGCAATTGACGCTCCAAATAAAGAAGCCTTCGAAGAAACTGTCAAGAGAGATCCTGTCACTCAATAGACGGGATATCAGGACTGTGACTCCTAACGGGACATAATCACCTGAACAGGCACATGGAACTCATCGGGATCACAGATGTCCCATATGCAGATGGTGCCTGGAAGATGACGAGACATCGTCGCACATCCTTACTGAGTGCCCCGCTCTGGTGCACCAGAGGGAGATCAACCTGGGTAGCATAATTCTGAACCCAGAAGATGTCAAAGAGATTCAGCTGAGGAAACTGCTGAGTTTCGTCAGAGAAATCGGCATGCCCAGCTGATTCTCAGATCACGTGGGCGCACAATGGGCCCAAGTAAAGAGGCCTACCTGCATGGGTTCTCCGGAACCCACCATGTGCACAGAAGAAGAAGAGAAGAGTTGTTTTCTGTTAGAAATTCACAAAACATAACTTAATTTTCATCGTGAATTTTTGAAATTCGCATAAAAATGTTTTCATTCAATTGAGAATGTTTTCCTTTTCAATAAAAATTCACTTAAATCACAAAACATCCTATTCTTGTTCTGAAATAAAATGAAATTAAACATTGTAAAGCAGATAATTCTGATTAATGTTTAGTTTGCAAGAATTTTAAATAAGATTTCGGACATTCAGAAATACCGGGTGAGTGAAATTCGAGTAGATGCATGGGGATTTCGGAAACGGTAAGAGCTACAGAGAGGGTTAAATGGAGGCAAAGTTGCGTATTATGGAGCTCATTACTATGATGTTGAAAAATTTGAGCAAGCCTCTCACTTTCAGAGATTACAGGAAAAAATTTAAAATTTGATTTTTGTTTTGCACTTATATCTGCTTTAATACAATAGATTTTTAGAACTGTTTGCACTTTGTCATTGCACTTTAATGGGCTGTAAAATATGTAACGAAGTGTTCTACAGGTGTTGTTTTCCATGGGCCACCTAACTATGAAATTTAAATACGGACCTGGATTTTTATCACTTTTTAGGCTCAATGGTTATATTTTATCATGATTGTGAAGCCTAAAAAAGTGATAAAATCCAGGTCGTATTTAAAATTTCATGTTAGTGCAAGGAAAACAACACCTGTAGAACACTTCGTTTACATATTTTTACAGCCTATTGAAAGTTGCAATGACAAAGTGCAAACAGTTTCTGGAAATCTATTGTATTAAAGCAGATATAAGTGAAAAACAAAATCAAATTTTTCCTATCATCTCTGAAAGTGAGAGGGCTAGCTCAGATTTTTCTACATCATAGTAATGAGCTCCATAATAAGCAACTTTGCCTCCATTTAACCCTCTCTGTAGCTCTTACCGTTTCCGAGATCCCCATGCATCTACTCGAATTTCACTCACCCGGTATATGACCGAAGAAATAATTGTCAAACAAATGAGAAAAATAATTCAACATACTAGGTTTCGAAATAGTAATTTATATTTCATTGTTATATTTGAAGGATCTGTTAGCACTAGTCAGAGAAGAAATAATAAGGCAGAAGAAATGTATACCAGACAAATATGATCCCACATTCCAACCATATGAAGCGTACAAAGTGGATTTTGATTATTTCAAAATATTATTTGCTGCCTTATCACCTTGGGGTAGAGGAGAAACAGCAGAGTCCCTGGCAGCCAGAATTTTCATGGTATGTTCAAAAGAGTAACCCAGTTATGTGTGATGTAATACTTGGTGTTGATAAAATTGTCTATAATTATTTGGCTCTAGCTCATAAATTATATTCAGAAATATATGAAACCAGAGAATTGTTGGGACATAATGTATTGTGATATCAGAAGTAAAAGTTACTTTTTGTATGGCGAGCAACCCAAACAAACTTTTGTACAGAATATTATTTGTTCTTCCAACAAAGAAACATAATTTTGATGGAATCATAATCGCTTAATATTCCACTTTTACTCTAGTGGAGTTGAAGTAGAATATATAATATGATGACAATAGTTTTGAATCGATGCGGCTAATACTTGATGAAAATCCATATTAAAGCAAACAAAAGGCACTCACTTCACTAAATGATTTTCACTAAACTGAGTTCACAAAACCATGACACGTGTTTCCCTATACAATAGCTTCTTCAGGTGGAGATAATACTAACTCAACAATCATGTTAAATGATTTAAAAGCATGTAATTGAAAAAGTCAAGTTCAACAGAAACGCTTAAGTCATAAAATGTCATGTATTTATGATATTTGTAGACAAAATAATATGCTGTTTTTTTTTATTGGCCTGAGTAGTAGAGTTGTGAGAATTAAGAAGAATAGTGTTGAAGAAGAAGAAATAGTACTTTATTGTCTGAAGAAATAATATTCTCATCGATAAAGCATGTTTTAAAATTACAATTTACAATGGTTAACAAAAGAAGTAAGTCAGTACATGTTTATATATTGTTATGATGGGATGGATTTTAGTGTTTATATATTTTGTAGATTTGTTTCAAACATTTCATTAATGAATCCCTATCATAACTAAATGAAAACTCCGGCTATGTTATATTACCCTTTTTCAAACCTCTTTTTACCTTATCCCAGCTCAGTCGGTACGCCTATGAACAATGAGTCTCCTTTCTCTAGATTAGCAGGTTCAGCAGTGCCATCTTGTCGAACGGCTCGATATCAAATGCTGTTTAGTGGGGAAAAGTGTGGTTAGATAAAACACAAATTGCAGAGAATAATCAAATTAATGTTTTTATTCAGATAAAACCTTAAAAACTGACCCATTCTGCGAAAAATACCTTATGGATTAAAATATAAACAATAATGTGATATGGTACAAATTAATATGAGTGTTTATACCAGTTTGAAGAATGTTTGAAAGTTATTTTCAGTCCTTTTTCATCAAATTGTTATGGAATGTTCAATCAAAACAGTGAATCAGATACTCAATGTTATTTGATAAACTGAAGCGATGCACTTTAGTGAGTTCATGTGAATAGAGTACCTGTTGTTCTTCTTCCTGTGATGTGACCCAGTCTCGTGGAAGTACTTTTGAAATTGGGATGACAGCTTACGTGTGTCCAAAACAAATTTTTGTTGCAGTCATTGGCTTTTTTCAGGATTTCTCTTCTGTCACCAGATAAGTGGAATTTTGTGATAAATTATTGCTCCCAGTTGTACCTTATTGAAATTGCTCTCGTTCGGAAATCGTTTTGCAGGTTTTTTCTTGAATTGACTATTATTTTCTCTTCTCAAATTTTGTACGTGGCTTTCTTTTTTCGAAATTTTTGATCTCTCTTCCAAACTCGTTATTTTCTTCCATGGCATCACACACATTTTTTCTTTTTCCCAAATTTTTAAGTTTAGTGCCACTTTCTACCTAATTATTTTTCATTCTAATTACTATTCCTGATTTTATTAATGAAATCTAATCCTAAATCTTATATACTATTTTCAAATTCGTATAAAATGTATTTCTGTCAATTTCTGCTTTCATATCTTTTATATTTCATCACATTTTCCCATACAACTCTTCGATATCTCATTGGTGGGTTTCCTGTTATGAGATTTATCATACAGGATGTTCCAAACTTATATATCAGTTGATCTACTTTAAATACAATGTTTTCTATAATTTCAATTTTCATATACTTTAATTGTGAATTTTCATGAGATGTATTGTTGGTCACATACTTTTGACCTCTTGATACATATGCATCGACTAGAGCATAGATAAGATTCTAGAAATAGTATAAAGGTAAAAAAATTGCAAAACAACATAGCATTAACCACGATACCTAATAATAATAATTATAAGATAACATTTCCTAACATAACAATATGTATAAAATCCGAACACTCAACAAATAACAGTCACACCTAATAATATAAAAAAAGAGATAAAAAAATATTAAATAGTACTTAATCACAGTTTCCTCTGCTAATATATATTTTTGAGATTAGGTGAGTGAGTCTTGATATAACTAATCTAGAATGTAATAGGCTTTCACAACCAAGAGATTTTTTACTTATTTTCTGAATTGAATGCAATTATATATTTCTTTTATGATGATTGAATATTTTCCTTCTTTTGTAGATTAGTGAGTTTCGTGTAAGAGCTGATGTGGGCTTTGAGAGAGGAATATGTGTGTTGTATATTGAGGTGTTTTTTATTTTATCCTTATATTTTTTGTGTATGAGGCATACCGTCTCTAGAATGAAAATGCATGACAGTGTTAGAATCCTGTGTTCGAGAAACAATGCACGACAGAAATTGCAATATTTCATAAATATCTTATAGCTCTTTTTTGTAAAATAAAGACCATGTCGAATAGGTACTGTGAACACAATCCCCAAAAGCAGATGCCATAGGGTAGATGGGTTTCAATCAAAGAAAAGTAAACTTTTTTAGCATTAGCAATATCTAGCTCATTAGAGACAATACTTACAGAATAGCAACCTGCAGTTTACTGATATGGCTTCCAAATCTTAATTTTCTATCGATATGTAGAACGTATTCTCTGCAACATTGGTAATTGTTTTATTCGGCAAGGGGGTTTGCTTGATATCACATTTAAATGAGACGATGTTAGTTTTATTTATATTAAAGGATAAAATATTGGCATCACACCATTCTTTAACCTTATTTAAGTCTACACTGATGTGGTCAGACAGATCAGTGATGATTTTGTTATGCCACGAATTGTGGTATTGTCCGCAAAAACGGTGAATTTGCCCTGGATGTCCACTTGGGTTAAATCATTGATATATAATAGAAATAAGACAGGTCCCAAGACCGAGCCTTATTGGACACCACAGTTAATTTCACATTATTTGGATTCAACTCCATTGAGGAGCACATTTTTGGCGACGATCGGATAGATATGATTTGAACCAACATAGTGAATCCATAAACTTTTAGCTTCTACAGTAATATTTCGTGACTCACACAGGCAAAAGCCTTGGATAGGTCACAAAATTCAGCTGCCGCTGCTTCTCGATCATTTATGTTGAGGTAGAGGTTTTCCAGGAATGCAAAGATAGCATCCTGCGAATTTTAGAGGCTTGAAACCCAAATTGAAGGGGGCTCAGTATATTGAGTTTCTTAAGGAAAGAAGTTACTCTCCTTTTAACCAGTTTTTCAATGATTTTCGAGAGAATCGGTAGCAGGGAAATCAGACTGAAATTAGCAGGAGTGTTATGGTCTCAACATTTATGTATTGGCATTCTCCAGAGTGCCACCTTCATTATCAATGTATGCTAGGATAACCTGCTATAATTGCTTAATAAAACCTCATTAAGATTTTTGGGGTACTCTCTTATATCTTATTAACCAGAACAAATTAAACCAATTACAAAAATTGCAGAATTGTGGCAAGTGCATAATACTAAGAATAACACCTATACCAGATATGCTATGCAGATTAAGGTGGCTTACGGTTTCTTAAAGACTTTACTACCTAACTAAAATAATAAATAAATTGCAACCAACATATTTAGAGAACCTTTTATTTACAAATAATGAAGTACATCATCATAATACCAGATCGAACCAATTTCCACATCCCAAGGACAAACGCACGAAGCAGTATGAACTCATTATTGTTCAAGGGTTCGAATAGTTTTAATAATTGCCAAATAATATAAAAAATTCTTCTTCGATCCATATATTCAAGAGGGATTTGATAATATTTATAACGACAAATTAAATTAAAATAAATCTAATCTATACTTAAAATACAATAATAACTAAAGGTCTTTGTTGAAATTAAGATTCAGAAATGTATTCTATATAAAGAATGTACGATGTAGTTTCTTCTTTTTTACTGTTATTTTGTTGAGATTTTTTAATTTTGTTATTGTTTTGATTTTTTATTTATTATGTCTAGATAAAGTACATTAATTATGTTTATATTAGGCTTGTCTATGTGAAATAAAGTTCTTCTTCTTCTTCATTGTAGTGGCAATTTTTAAATAAGATGGGAAAGATCTTCTAGAAAATGAGATATTGATGGCCTCTGCCAGAACATTTAAAGCATTATCCGGCAATTTTTCAAGGATTTTTAGAGAAATATTATCCCAACCCGAGGAAGTTTTATTCTTCATTTCTCCGAAGATTTGTTTTATTCTGAGTGTAATTTTTTCTGCAAGTTCATCTGCTACCGAACAGTTCATCGGAGGTCAATTCAGTTTTTACTGTATTAAGCCTATTCCCTCTCAATTCATTTATGATTGCCCATGTTTCCTTCTGATTATTATCAGATTGAAGTATTCTGTTTGTGATATCACCTTTTTTCATGACCTTTACAATGATAAAATTATATTTTTCTAAGCAACGCTTTTATAAATATTTAATAAATTTATTGGTAGTAGCTTAAGGCTACTAAATTATTTTTTACCTATGAGAAACAAGAGAACAATATTACCAGATTTACGCCACATTTTAAAGCTCCAGTTGAAATTTCTATTGCAAGATCTGATCTGGACAGAGTGATTTTATAAAAGTGTTATAAAAATAGTGTGATTCAGGACTTGCAAGTGTTCCTTAGCAGTAAAAATTTTGCAACTAAAGATATAGAAATGTCGAGTCATTTAGATCTATAACCTCGTTATCTTTCGAGTTTTTGTTGGTAGTTTTCTTTCATATATGAATTGGTTCTATATCAAATTGACCTCCTTTTCATACCTCTCACCCTAAAGTTAAAAACAAATTATTAAAAACTCTATTTTATTAATGATGCGTTGTAGTTTCACTTTGAAGTTGGCATCTTGATTCAGTTTCCAACAATTTTTTTCTCATATATAAGAAACAAAAATCAGTTTTTATAATTTTTCATCAAATGATTACATTTTTTTCAAGTTATAGCCTATGAAGCACACCTGGATATATCTATATTTTTTAGCATATTCATCATCAATGGAATCGGCTTATCTTTCAAACTTGGAATAGAACATTCTCTATATTTTGGAATTCTTTTTTTTCTCAATTTCATATCTAGAGCACTTAAGTGCTTCAAATGACCTTAAATAATTTCAAGCAACATTAATATAATAGCATTGAAATCAAATTATCACTTATAATAAATACACAGTGCTCAAGTTATTTCCGGATTTTTTTTTTAATTGCGAATATTTTGAAAAGTATTCCGAGTCGAAGAGGGGGTAGTTTTCTCAACATATGGGTGATCAAACAAAATTTTCCAGGAAAAATTTAAGTTCTTCCGATCTAAAATTATAAAAAAACTTGAGAGGTGTCAAGGACACCCGGATGGAACGAAGTTCCTTTCGATTAATTAGTGAAGAATTGTAATTTTTTTTTTTTTTTTTAAGTTATAATAATATTTTATATATATATATATATGCACTCTGTCTGTCTATTCTTTCTACACGTCATAGATGCGCGGGACTTTGTGAACACAACAGAGTGTGTGTTATATATATATATATATATGTCTGTCTATTCTTTCGTACACGTCATAGATGCGCGGGACTTTGTGAGCCTCTAACAGCATTGATATTGTAATATTAAAATATAATTTGCTTTTAAATTTATTAAAGTTATGAGCGCTACACTTGCTAAACACACAATAATGGAGAGATTATAACGCGTATGACTTGGTTAGCACAATAGTAAAGAGAGGTTATAATGCGTACTTGCTAAAAATACATAAGCATTTATTATTGTCTATATAAAATCTCTACTTACCTAACTCCATCAGCAATATCCGGAACTTGTGCAGAAACACTGTCAGGATTCATTATTGTTATTATTTTTTATTATTTATTATGTACAAAAAACCTGTATACACTCAACAAAAATAATCGTCACGACACCACACTGTTCAATGTGAAATAGAAAGACGAATTGAAAATAACTGGCTTGCTTTCTATGAGAGAGAGAGAGAGAGAGACAGACAGAAAAACACGTGCACGCCGCACGACTTATAACATAGTGAAAGTCTCGTTACAAACGTTTGGTTTTAATTTATTCTGTCTAGCCCTCTTTCGCAACGCGCGATAAGGAACTACGTTCCAATAATATTGGAGAACAAACATGTCTTTTTGAATGGTAATTACTGGAATCAAAACTGCAAAGAAAGCTATGGTCATTTCTCATTGTTTTTTCAAACAATTACTTTTTTTTGGAAGGTCGAGAAAATCCTTAATGATCACCTTTCGGTAGGATGAGAGTACCTCCCAGTAAACCAAAATGTGTGTCTGAAACATTCCTGAAACAACTCATTTTACATTTGAAACGTTTCTTCTTTTGACTCAGAAACATTCTTTTGAAACATACCAGACACCAGAACATACCTAAGTATGAAACGTTTCAATAAAAATGTTCTTGGAACATATTTTAACTGTGTTTCAATACATTCAGATATATTTAACGGGCAATGTTTCAGAAGAAACACATATAAAACATAAAATAACTGCTCAAGAATTTGTTTTGAAATATTTCACGTGCAATGTTCCAGAAAAAACATATAAGGAACATATTATATATTTTTATAATACCTATGTTATGAATGTTCACATTCATGAAACATTTCACATAATTCATGAAAAGTAGGTAGGTTAGGTACTATAATGAAGAATTTACATAAATGATTTAACGAAATAGTTGGTCTTTGAAATTTAGAAAAGGCGGTCACAACTATTCCAAAACCCAGTAGATGTTAAAATCATTCATTGAAACCATACATTTCATTTTATAGAATATATATATATATATATATATATATATATATATATATATATATACTTTTAGAGTATATACAAATTGTACTTAACATTTTAGGGCTGGAAGTGGATTGTTATCTATAGTTTCCCTTTTAAACCTGTCGAAACCAGGTAGAAGTGTGTTTTTTTAATTCCGTGTCAGACATACTAGGAAATCGCTTTCGTGCAGCATCTGAAAACCATTTCGAATTAATTAATCTAAAAATTATTTTAGCAAAAAAGCTATACCTCTTGTTATCGAAAAAAGGCAACATTAAAATGAGTACTTCCATGTGATTATTTGGAAGCCTCCATATTTTGTATTAATTGAAGAACCATGCACCTTTCAGAGTTGATACCTAACTATCAAATTATTAAGTAGATAGTTATTTTTCATACCACGAAAACTTTCTGGCCAGTTTGTTGGAAAACATTCTCATTAGGCCTCTTCTGATTATGTCATTGTAGAAAATTCAGTCTTATAGTTTTCCTCAAATGTCTCTTTGTTTTGAAAATTTTTTGCCTATCCATATTTATTGTAATATTAACCAGTAGATACATAAAGCTGAAAAGCAATGTTTTAATACATAAAAAATTGCTTGAAATGTCAGCATTTGCATTAAAAAAATATCAAATATAGTATATAGGTTACTCTAATTTGTCTGTTTTCCATTGAATTCAGTATTTTCTATGATACAAAGATGAATATGACAATTAGCAAGTGCATGCACCAAATCAACAACTTTGACCAATGTAAATTATTATTTCATGAATTCAGGATCAAATCGTTTAGATCCAATAGACAAAAATATGTTTTCGAAAGTTATGTTTGAACCAGACAGATGAGAAAAACACGTAAAAAACTACCAAAATAGAAATGACGCCATAACTTAACCTCTAAAATGAGTTGCTTAAAATAAACAGTTTTACGTACCTGATATTGGCGATTGATTGTAATTATTACGCATTTAACTCTCCCTTGAAAAAATGTATAACCGACGACGATGGCAAAGAAGTATTTGAATATGGTTCACAGCATAATCCAGCAAAAACGAATAATTATAGATCAACTGTGCTGTGGCTGTGTTCACTGTGATTATTTCGAGGATCGACAGTCGCCCGCAAAACATCAGCGCATGCGCGTATCATGAGTAAACTGCATTCATCATTCTAATTTGAAGGTTATATTGGTAGGTTTCATCTGTTTGTTGTTTCAAATGATTCGATTTAGGGTTCTGTTGAAACGTGTCATACACATTATGAGTTTACTGGGCTGTGTGCTGGAGTCTGTGCTCCTGCACCTCAGAGTTACCTACTAAAAACTCCTCTCCACAGGCTCATCTGGCCGTATCCTCTGATGACACTTGAGCTCCTTGGCCCATTGTGTCTTACCTAATAAGAATCTCAGTTGATCTGATAAACAATAGCTCTCTCCTTATCCCTCCCAGACCTTTTGATTCAGGGCCACTTCGAGGTTTCTCATAGCAACTGCAAGTTCTGCCGTGGCTACCTTACAATGCTGGAGGTTCATCTGGATGACACTTATCGTTTGTTCAGTACTCTGAATAGTTCTCTTCCGATCCTGTAGTACGCTCGAAATTGCATACTCTCCAGTGCCTTGAAAGATGCATCATCATCCGAGAGGGCCAAGAGTTGTCCTCATTCCCTTTCGGCATTTCAGCTCAGTAGTAATTTGTACCCACGAGTGAGGGGGGAGGGGTTAGTCCAGCCCTGTGGTGGCCCCTGCACAGGGTTAAGGCTGATTACTCAAAGTCTCAAATATAATTCCTATTAAAAAAATTGCAAACAGCAGTAATGCTGAAGATATGCGACCAATAAATACTTTACCGGCTATTGAAAAAATCCTTGAAAAAGCTGTATATGTTCAACTTAAACAATACATAATCAAAAACAAAATACTAAGTGAATATCAGTCAGGATTCAGGGAGGAATATAGTTGTGAAACAGCACTACAATATGTTTTAAATGAATGGAACGAAGGAAAAGATGCGAGTAAAATAATAGGAGTTATATTTGTAGACCTGAAAAGAGCATTTGAAACTATTGTCAGAATAAAATTACTTGGCAAATTAGAGGCATATGGTATTACTGGCAATGTATACAGTGCTAGTCAAAAGTCCCCTCCCCCCCTCGTATCTTTTGAACGGGTATACTTATAATAATGAAATTTGGAGGGTGGAAATAAACGGATGTAGGCTTCTCAACTGGTCATAACAGGTGACGCAATAGTCATAAATGACGTCACAAGGCCACTGTGACCAATAATTTTAAAAGGGACCCTATGGCAAGTGACAGCTCGTTTGAAAGGTATTGACAACAATACCTATTCAGTCATACCAATTTTGTTTGGGTTTCGGCTGATTTTGATTGATAAATTGAAGAAATACGAAAATTATAGTTTCGCATTTAATTAATAAAGATTTAAGAACCAGTTCTTATAATAAGTGTTCAAAATGTGCTCCATCTACTTCCTGGCAGTAATGCATCCTATTGCTAAACTCTTGTCGTACTCGTCCCAGTGTGTCAGGAAATTGCCCTACATTCTTCAACAATTCGTTGTTTCAGAATGGCAATACTGTCAGGTGCTGTAGCGTAAACCTTAGATTTCAAGTACCCCCATAGAAAAAAATCTAATGGTGTAAGGTCCGGTGACCGAGCTGGCTATTCGATCGAACCTCGTCGTCCAATCCATCTACCACGATATTCTTCATCTAGGTAACGTCTTACTGCACCGTAATAGTGTGCAGGAGCACCATCTTGTTGAAACGTTATTTCCAAGTTGTCGAATTCATCTGGATTATCTTCTAGAATTTCAAGAATTAACGACTCAATATCATTTTGTAACATCTCCAGATACAATTCACGGTTAAGTTAGCATTGAAAAAAAAGAGGCCCAACTATGTGGTTTCCCAAAATACCTGCCCAAACATTTACTTTTTCTGGAAATTGAGTATGTTTTTCACGAAAGATGTGAGGATTTGTGTCACTCCAATACCTCACATTTTGAGTGTTAACATTTCCATTGAGAAAGAAAGTACTTTCGTCACTAAAACAAATTGTCTGTATGTAGCCTGGTTGTTGGTTCATTTTATTGGACATAGTTTCACAGAACTCTAGTCTTCGGTCGGGGTCATCATCTGAAAGTTGGTGCACCATTTTTAATTTGTATGGATGAAATTTGTTTTTAGCCAACACCCTATGTACTGTCCTTTGACTGACTTCACAGATAGACGCAACTTGGGCTGTGGAAGAAGTCGGGTTTACTACCATTTCTCCAATTATGTCAATTTTTTTGTCATCACTAATTGTTGGTTCGACCAGATCGTTTGGCATCTTGAACACTACCTGATGCTTCAAACTTCCGAAGAAGCTCCCTCAAATAAACCCTCGATATAGGCGATCAGGTACCTCTCATTAAACAGTCGTTCGCTGCATGGAAATTGTTTCTACATTCACCAATTATTAAGATAGCTGCTACTTTGTGACTACAGATGCGTACCATTTTGCCTATGTAAACACTTAAACGTCTCGTTAAACAATAGCTTAGGTAAATTTTCAAGGTATAAACACTTTTGACAAGTAGAGAATTCAAAAACGTCAACCTTTTTGACAATTAACCAGAGGCGTACTTTAAAATCTTTATTAATTAAATGCGAAACTATAATTTTCGTATTTCTTCAATTTATCAATCAAAATCAGCCGAAACCCGAACAAAATTGGTATGACTGAATAGGTATTGTCAATACCTTTCAAACGAGCTGTCACTTGCCATAGGGTCCCATTTAAAATTATTGGTCACAGTGGCCTTGTGACGTCATTTATGACTATTGCGTCACCTGTTATGACCAGTTGAGAAGCCTACATCCGTTTATTTCCACCCTCCAAATTTCATTATTATAAGTATACCCGTTCAAAAGATACGAGGGGGGGAGGGGACTTTTGACTAGCACTGTATAAATGGATAAAAGACTATCTGAATAATAGAAGACAAAAAGTTAAAATAGGAGATACAGAGTCAAATGAATTAGGTATTAACTTGGGAGTACCGCAAGGTAGCATACTGGGACCATTATTATTTATATTATATATAAATGACATTCAGCATATATTTCAAAATTCTAAATATCATTTGTTTGCTGATGATACAATTATTTATATGGAAGGAAAACAACTGGACACTCTTGTAAATAATATGAATGAGGATTTAGAGAATTTGAAGGATTGGTTAGGAAATAAATTGAAATTTAAAGTCAAAAAAACGAAAGCAATGCTGATACAAACGGCAATATCTGGACACAATTGTGGATGAAATTAAATATCTGGGGTAATAGTTGATTGTAAACTGAAGTTCGATAAACACATAGATTATACTTGTGGTGAAATAGCTAAAAAATTGGTGTTTTATGAGGGTGAGTAAATATTTGACATTAGTATTCTAGGAAGTTGATTTATAACACAATTATTCTACCTCATTTCAATTATTGCCCCACAATTGTATACATGGCAAGTCAGAGTGAAATAGAGAGATTGCAGAAAATGCAAAATAGAGCCATTAGAGTTATATTACGGTGTGATTATAGAACTTCGGTTCAATCTATGTTACACACCCTGAACTGGTTGGATGTCAAATCATTCATAAAGTACAATGTTATGGTATTCATCCACAATATCAACATAAACACATGTCCTCAATATTTATAAAATATATTAGTAAAATTCAAAACCGTTCATGACTATGATACTAGAGGTAAAGATAATTTTGTTGTGAAGCAAGCAAAGAAAACACAGACACAGCGTTCAGTATTCTACAAAGGTGTGGTGGAATATAATAAACTAGGAAACGAACTGAAGATGAGTCCACTGAATATGTTTAAGAATCATGTCAAGGATTTTATCAGAAGTGAACATATTAATGTAATATTATAATTGTGTAGTGACATATTATATATGTATTGTTGGAATGTATAGCGAAAGGATAAATAAAATTACTTCTACTACCACTCCGAGATTTCGCCCGGTGTCATACATCCGTCACCACAGCGCTCTCAGCTTGGATTTAGGTCTGTTTGCCAGAGCCTTGTTAGTTGAGTCGTGGTCGCCTACACGACCACATGGCCGCGGCAGGTTCACTCCAAACCACGTGAAGGTGAGGTTGGTCTTCAAAGGACAAAAAATTACTTGATTTGAGATTAATTGTTTAATTAACGTTAACAACGTTTAAAATTTAAAATAGTCATCAAAGCAATCTTCCCTAAAAATAAATCCAATGAAACACGGCTTATGCCCATACGTCATTAATGTAACGATTCTCAACTAAAATTTTCCAGTGTAATTTCTAGCGTACCACCAAAAAATTTACCATTTTTTGTTGTTGTCATGGTAACGTTTTGAAATAACAGCATCTGATTGCCTACTAATTAGAGGTGTGACAAATACCTGACAGTTGTCCACCAAGGCATGCCAATGTTTTTGTTTCGATTTGTTTTTCCCTGAATAGCTAATCTATAACCATGAATTTTGGTGAATTTTTTTATTCCTATCAAAAAGATAATTTTAGATGGTATAGTATTGTATTGTTACAAAATGTAGAATACACCCCTGCTTTGTTTGTCATATGGGGGACCCTTGACTTACATTTTCCAAACAGCCCTCTGGGAATTCCGATGTTTTGAGACCCGTATTTCGAAGGCAGGGACATGGAGATATACAGGGTGTTAGTGAATAAGTGCGACAAACTTCAGGGGGTGATTCTGCATGAAAAAATAATGACAGTTTGCTATATAACTTTTGTCCGCAAATGCTTACGTTTTTCAAGATACGGGGTGTTAAAGTTTTTCTTAAAAACTGACTATTTATTTATTGCTCTGAAACCGGTCGAGATATGCAAATGAAATTTGGTGAGTTTCAAGAGGTAGTTATTGCGAATTTTTTGACATGCATTTAAGAATTTTATGTTCATTATTGGCGTGCATACGGGTAAGGATCTCATTTTTTTGAATTCCTCGTTCAATTTGTGACAAAAAATCTCTCCTGCCTTTTTTTTGTTTGGGGCGCCGTTTTTATGCAAAAAAATAAGACATCTTAACCGTATTTGTCATTACTTTAATACATTATCTAGTAGCGATGCTAGTAGGCTACTGTCAACATTCTGTTAAATACGAATATTTCAACAAAATGTCAAATTAGCGTTTCTTAATTTTTAAGCTTTTAGTTTGGTATAACATTAATGATAATAAGTAATTAATTTTTCTTTTATCGAAAAGAATAGAAAATTATACAAATGTGGAATTGTCAGACATGCATTTTGTCTATGGTCGAAGTAATGGAAATGGTCGGCAAGCTCAACGATTGTATGCTTAATTGTATCCAGGACGTAGGGTACCCCATCATACAATATTTGCTCGTCTTCACCAACGTTTGCCGAAAATGGTACATTTAAGAAACAAACGGCTGACTGCAGGCGCCCTCGAGAAGTACGAACTGTGCAACTAGAAGAAGCAGTTCTCGAGTTAATTGCAGAGTCACCTGAAACAAGTACTCGAAAAATTGCCAACATACTGAATGTAAGCAACTTCACTGTATTTAAAATTCTTAAAGAACAGCAATTGTATCCGTTTCATATACAACGTGTGCAAGCTCTACTACCTAGAGACTTTTTTTGCCATTGGATTCTTCATCAAAATGCTCAAATTCCTAATTTTTTAAATGGCAGTTTGGTTACGGATGAGGCTGATTTTGGACGACAGTGTATACGAAATTTTCATAACAATCACCTCGGGGCTGAGGAAAATCCACGTGGAATCTTTGAAGCTCATTTTCAGCATCAGTTTTCAGTAAATGTATGGCTTGGGGTACTTGATGATCATTTAATCGGTCCATATTTCCTCCCACAACGACTAACAGGCGACTCTTACCTTAATTTCCTACAGGAAGAGTTACCTGTTCTTCTTGAAGAAATTCCTCTACAGCTGAGACAACACTTCTGGTTCATGCATGATGATGCACCAGTCCATTTTAGCCTTATTGTACTTAATCACTTAGATACAGTATATCCAAATCGTTGGATAGGTAGGGGAGGTACGGAACATTAGCCTGCTCGATCTCCGGATTTAAATCCTCTAGATTTTTGCCTTTGGGGTTTTCTTAAGTCATTAGTTTATTCCACTCCCGTCGAAAATGTTGAAGACCTGAGGAATCGAATTATAGCCAGCTGTGAGACAATAAGAAATACACCAGGAATATTTGCGCGAATACGACAATCAATGAGGCGAAGAGTTGAATCTTGTATCACGTCTGAGGAAGGTCATTTTGAACATTTGTTGTAGCTTTGCGCCTATTTATTTATTAGTGTTATTCTTATTGTTCTGGTTTAACGTTATTGTATTAGATAGTTCTTGATAATGTATTAAAGAAATGAAAAATACGCGTTAAGATGTTTTATTTTTTTGCATAAAAACGGTGACCCATACGAAAAAAAGGCAGGAGAGATTTTTTTGTCACAAATTGAACGAGGAATTCAAAAATAATTTTTTATTTGAAATATTTCAGTGTCGTACTATTTTTTTCTTTAAAAAAATTTTGGTACATTACCCGTATGCGCGCCAATGATGAACATAAAATTCCTAATTGCATGTCATACAATGCGCAATAACTACCTCTTAAAACTCACCAAATTTCATTTGCATATCTCGACCAGTTTCAGAGCAATAAATAAATAGTCAGTTTTTAAGAAAAACTTCAACACTCCGTATCTCGGAAAACGAAGCATTTGCGGACAAAAGTTATATAGCAAACTGTCATTATTTTTTCATTCAGAATCACCCCCTGAAGTTTGTTGCACTTATTCACTAACACCCTGTATAAGTCGTGAGAATCCCGGAAGGCGCAGTTTGTGAATATTTCTTCTTCTTTTTAATTTAGCTGTTTTAATCATTCGAGTGTTGATATTATTTGTTGCACCAATGGATATTTGGAATATATATATATATGTATGTATATATATATAGTTATTACTGTTGCTTGGGGTGAAATTAGCCCAATGACTGTAGGATTCATAATAAAATTGACAAAAATTTAAATAATGTAGGGTTTAAAAATGAAAAAATGTTATCACTCGTTTTTTTATTTTGAAATATAAAATATATGGGTTTCATGATTTCTGAATTACCCCAGATATAGATTAGTAGTTACACAAGAAAACTAACTGACTTCGAATCTGCATGATTATCTTCATATTTCAGTTGAAAATATATGCAATTTATATCAAATATCAATATATTTTTTCTTTGTTTTCATAGAGTATATTGATGTGGGTCTATTATACATGTAAAATTTTAATAGAGCCTTGTATTTTGTCATGTATGTTTTTATTCTATTCAATTTTTTATTGTAGAATACCACATTTCTATAATTTTATGCTGGGTATTTTATCAGTGTTTGTGACTTGCCATAAATCTACATTGTATATAAAATTGGTCAAATTAACTACTCTACCCGTAAATAAAAATCATTTTCTTTTTAGCTGATGGATCAAAATAGAGATAGTTACCTGAATTTCCGCGAACTAGTTACTGCCCTCGGACTCACATGTACAGCAGATCCAGCCCAAAGGCTGAAATTACTATACACCATTCACCTTCCTCCTATTCTAGTCATGTCTGACATTGAATCTCCAGTGAAAAATGAATGTGGCGCTGAGATTGCCTCAGAAGCATCGGATTTTTTTACCAGTGTCGAACAGAGTTTGAGCATTATCAATGACGAACCTTCCTCACCAATGACCCCTTCATTCAGCTGGCAGTAAGTGATAATCTGTTATGATAAAATTGAACTTTCTAACCTTTTTTTTCAAAGAATAAATAGAATACTGATATATTCAATAAGTATAATAATGAATATGATTTGTTATCATGAGATTCAATCTAACTGACATACTTGGAGTAGTAATATATAAAAACTGTAAAAATAGTGGAAATTTAAAAAAATTAACAACACAGTTAAAACGTTGAAGTGAAACATTTAACTTATTCATAAAATAAATTTAGAATGCTTCAGTAAAATATTCCTGCACACTATTATAGGGTCTTTCAGAAAGAAAGTTTTTCAGTCCCTTTCTGAATCAAATGTTGTTTAAATTTTCTGAGTTGATATGAGCTGTTAAGTGATCATTGAACATTTTGCAACATTATAATATATACAATGTTCAATGAGATTTTTTATGGGTAAAGGAAGTTTCAAACTGTTGCTGCTGTTACAGTGGAAGTTATGGCAAACGTGCCATATGAAAGTTATTGTTGGGAAACAATTTCTGTATGAGACAGGTTTGATGTTACTTATAGCCCGTTTCTGTAATATCAGTAATTTTTTTCGTGAAGTTGGACTGTACACTCCCCAAAAAAAGGATTCTGTAACGTTATTGAGAATCAATAAGCATATAGCAATTTTTTTTAGAAATAACCACATAATAATCACATCTTGAAGAAATCTTAGCAATGAGTTGTTTAAGATATTTGATGATGAACACTCCTAGAAATTTTATATTGATATTTGCTTTTCATCAATAGCTATAGTTTAAGGATGAGAAAGCTATAACAAGTTGTAACGAACGGTGTGCAGCAGTGTAGAAACGGAAACCGTCGTGGGTGGGGCCACAAAGCAATAATCATACAGTATCATTGAATTTGTAATATACGAAGATAAGCCCATGAGGGTTACTTGAAAATTCGATCATTGAAAGACTACAGAATTGTTATATTATTCACTTCCGTACGTATGTGGGAAAAAATTCTGATTTTTTTTTGGTAACCTATCAAAGTTGTTACTCTTGGAATTCAGCATTCATTCAAAATTTATAACTTTTTTCTCTGATCCAGATAGAAGATAAAAGAAACAAATTTAAAAAAATAAAAAATTTGATTCACTTTACGTATTACATAACGGGGCTAGTGGTATGAGCGTTAGTCTTGTTTCCACCCGACGCGGGTTCGAGTCCCACAGCCGCTGAAAAAAATGGCAAGGCCCCAAGAGTGGTTTCGGATCCCACTATGAAAGGTAAGGTCCTAGTGATCTTAACTCGTTCAAGTTTTCATTACCTTCTGAGGGTTGGTAAAACAACTAAGAAAGCAGTTGAAAACACTTTTGAAAGACACGAAAACACATGACATTCATCACCGAATATATTTATTATTTATCAACTAAATTTACCGAATTTGATGAAAGTTATTCTCAGTGGATCCCATCAATGGATCCCTCATGAATGGATATTTTTATTTGATGTTGCCTCCTGTACTCTTTCATAAACGCTCTACAAAAATGACATGCGAAAGACTTTTTATTTTTAGAGGTGGACTATAAGTTCACAGAGTTAATCTCTAGTAGAAAAAAAAAATGTGAACATTATTCACGTATATTAAATAATTGTCAAAGTAATTAGTAAAAAGCCACGCTTAACTACATGACCGCGGAAATATTTCGTACTATCTTACTATTCAACCACATCAAGGGATTATTATTATTAGAAAATGTTTGTAGACAATTTTCTACAGAGATCTCAAACGAAATGAAGTCAATATTGCTCAGATTAGGGAATCTACCCAGCCATAATTTGGGGATATCTAGTGAAAAATATTCTGCAGACCAATCTAGTCTAAGCCTATCAAAATATAGTCATTCCTTCTCATTCAATTTAGTGCATTTTGTATAATTGTAAAAAAAACTACACTTGAATACCTGAATTCCCATCTTCAAAAATATCACAAAAATCATTAATATTAGAATTATTTATGATACTATAAAAAAATACACCAGATTATATATAGAACAGTGTTGATATTGTACATATCACTTGAGGACCCTAAAAAATGGTTTTGAAGGTACAAATTTGAAATTTGGGATATTGTGATAGCGCTCAAAAACAATTATTTGAACATTATGACCAGAAATGCACTGCTTCCAGTCTCCAGTTATATTTTTTTATAATCATTCAAAGGAGCTTTCAGTTTCTAATATATAAGAAGTTGAAATTAAATAGAAATATAATCAATTGTTTTTATTATACAAGCTTAGCTATGCATCATGCCTCTTCCATTTCATTATCTTGAAAAATGTTATAAGTCCTATAGCTCTTGTCATAATAATAAAATGAAAAATTTGGTACTTTAATTTTATAAGGTTTGATTGATCCAAGGATTCCTGTACCCTTGAAACAAATCATTTGGCGCAATGGAAGCCCAAATCACTATTGCCGTGTCAAATCTTCCTGCGAATTTTGAAAAACAAAGACGTTACAATTCTAAAGCTCTTCCGGATACTTATAAAAAATATATTTTGAAATATCTATGGTCAAACCATAAAAAAAACGTGGAAGTATTATATTTCATGGTCATCTGATTTAAATGAAAATTACAAACGTTCAAAATGTTCATATAATTCTTCTCACCTTCTCAACATTGAACAATCAATTTTCAACTTTGAACATTCAATTCTCAACATTCAATAATCAACCTTTTTTATGGTGGGGTGGAAATACATCATGTAACCACCACAATGAAGGAAATTTACTACGAGGAAAACTAAAAAAAAAATCGACGTGTGCTTTAGACCACACGACTGAAGAAAAACTTCTTTAGCTTCATCTATATGTATATATATACACATCTTGCCTACAATACTGCGTCCTTTCAGGAAGCGTACGTTACTGCGTCCACCAGAAATACGCTATCTAGATCAATTCTGATAGAGTATACTGGTTCTACACAAAAAATCCTACTCAAAGCTGGTTTCAGATTATCAAAAACTTCAAGAATAAAAAAAAGTATTCTTATATAATATTGCGTCCTTTCACCATCATATCATTATCACGTCCGGTGAATAATTTATTTTCATATTTAGTATGATACTGCGTCCAATTTGCATTATATCTTTCATACCCAGCACGATACGGCATCCAGCGCTGTTGCCATGTTTTATTACACATTTTTATTTAACTCGCTTCGTTCATATGCTGTCATTCTTTCCGGTTCAAAATTTGTAATCCATTTTTGGAACACTTGCCGACATCTGATTGAGCTGAAATTCGGCAGGTGATCATAATTCCGGTGACAGTGCATTATGAAATTTTCGTTGGAAAAAAATCAGAATGATGTCTCCAAGATGACGGACAAGTTTTGTGATTATGGTACGATTCGATTAAAAATTGGTATTTGGGGGTTTTCAGGAATGGAGAATGTGAAATTCCTGTCAAAATAAAAACATTCAAGATGGCGGACAAGTTTTGTGATTATGGTTCGATTAGATCCAAAAATTGGTATGTGAGGGTTTCCGGGGTTGGAGATTATGAATTTTTTGTCGAAATTTATGAATTCTAGATGGCGGCTCCAAAATGGGAAAGAGTTTTGTGATTATGGTCCGATTCTATTCAATATTTGTGTGTGGTGTTTTCGGAGTCGAAGATTATGAATTTTTTGTCAAAATTTATGAAATTGAAATGGCAGCTCATGGAATTACTGTTAGAGGAAAAAACAAAATGGCGCTTCAAGTGGCGGACGAAATTCAGGTTTATGGTCCAATTCGATTCAAATTGGTATGTGGGAGTTTTCATGGTCGAAGATTAGGAATGTTTCTTCAAAATTCATAAAATCAAAATGGCGCTCCAAGATGGCCGATAACCTCTGTGTTTATGGTCCGATTCTATTCAAAATTGGTATGTGGGGTTTTCGGGGTCAGAGATTGAGGATTTTTCATCAAAAAACCCAAGATGGCGGGCGAGTTTTGTGATTATAGCCCGATTCGATTCAAAATTGGTATGTCGGCCCGATTCGATTCAAAATTGGTATGTCGGGGTTTTTGGGGTCGGAGATTACGAATTATGTCGAAGATTATTGATTTTCAGTTGAAATTCATAAATTGAAGATGGCAACTCCAAGATGGCGAATGAGTTAATCTCTAGATAGTCTCCAAATTGAAGGACTAGATAGCTCAGAACTTACAGGAAAAAAAGGCCTCATAATAACGATGCTTTGACAAAAATGCATAGGTTAGGGAATAACCTACGTCACACATCCAAAGCAATAATTTTTTACTTTTTAGTGCATTTGAATAAAAGCTTGTCTTCAAAAAGGTTTTTTATTATTATTTTATTTCTGTAATGAATTATGGAAAAACCCTCGAAAAAGGAAATAAAAAAAAATACTTCTGAAGTAATAAATAAAATTATTCCTCATCGTAATCCTAAAGTTACTTTTATAGTATGTAAACTCTGATTGATTCTTTCTCGAACAATATCTCGTCATCCTTGATATATAATTAATATTATAGTAAATCATCCTAATAATAATAAATTATGGTTATATAAATGAAATCATTTGATTAATCCTATTATTGTAATTAATCAGTTTTGTTCCCTAAATTAAGTATTTTCTGATGTCTCCAAATGATTAGCCCATTAGGTGATGTCTTCCTTCACTTCCATTATATGTATAACTACACATAAAAAATATCATAATTGCTGGGGACCAGTCATGGATGATATGATAATAAAAGATGGTGTTTCATCACAGCAACAAAAATATGATAGATACAACACGAATACACATCCCCGATCCCAACAGACTATGAAATTTCCAGAGTTCTTTGAATTATTTGAAATTTACCACTCATCTTGTAACCGAACCCACCCCGGTCATATCTGATTGGTAAATTTTCTGGTCGACTTTCATTTTTTTTTCAACCTTTTTTTTTTCTTTTTTTTTTATTGTTGTGATCGTCTAGACAGCCAGCGACACTTCTCAGGTAGCAGGATCTGCAATCCATCTACTCTGAGAAGATAGCCTAGTAAAGCATTTTTTTTTGTCGGCACACAGCCTTATATAGAGAGCCTCTTGAAAGGAGAGACCCTCAATTTTCCCACGTTGTGTATATATATATCTTTTTTTTTTTCTTTAGGATACAAAGTTCTGTTCAGCTGAAGAGAAATGAAAGACAAAGGGTGAATAAATACATATATTAAAGCAAAGAGTTACAATCTATTTGTTTGAGAACAATTAAAAGATTACAGACTTTACATGTTTCTCAAGACAATATTGACAATTCTAAGAGTTCAGCTTATTAGGAAATCGTCTCTGGTTTCGAATCTAATTTGATACCATGATGTAAAGTGTTTCTTAAGTGATGAAATTTGGACTAGATAGACGAGGGACAGGAATATATCTGTCTTTCTAAAATTGTTTGATCCCCAAAATACATTGCCGGTATATTTCGCGGGTATATTCATAGATCTGTCATCGCCAATTGAGATAATGAAGACTATAGTACGTTTCCAGTACCCAACCAAGGAGTTGCTAGACTCAATTGGACCTAGTGACCGGTCGGAGATTATTTTGTGTGCATACATACTAGACAACCCGTTACCATCCTCGGCCACTCTTTACAGCACGTTCTATTTATATAGAGTTTATATATATGCGTAAAGCCGGGATCCATGACTTTTCAGAGAGTAACATTGTAGCACTACAAACCTACTCATTTCAAACATTTCTCAATTTAGCTATGGTATAGTGAAATCGTGATACGATCGATTGCTTTAGGCAACTCCGGACAACTATATCTTGGTGATTTCTAGTTTATAATGACGTGATTCCATTTACTGGCTAAGAGATACGTTCCAGTCTATCATCCAATTTCTGTTCATTAAGAGACGATTTCAATATCTAATTTCTTCCTAACTTACTTTAATCTTTAAATTTCCTGATAAGAGGTTTTTTTCTAGAATTTCCAACATTTAATGAGAGAGACTGTGTAATTAGTCTTAATTAGTCTTGGACCTTAACCAAATTCCTATAGAATTTCCTCCCGACAACGTGTGAGAATAATCCTCTAGTATGTTTAAATTGCCACAACCATGGGTTTGTTCTGACATAAGCTTAGTGACCAGCTTGGAATCGTTTTGGATGCACCCATAAAACAAACCGTTACTTTCCCGATCACTTTTTCAGCTTAAGGGTTTGGCAAGTGGTAAAACCGGGATAAATTCATTTATGGCAAGAAGTAACATTGGGGCCAGATAAACATACTCAGTTCCACTATTTCACCGTTGTGCATAAAAAGGTTTATGAAACCTAGCCTTTACTCGAAGTTGAGGTTAGATCCAGACCAATTCAACTAAAGAAAGCTGACTCTATCAATTCTAATTGTAATGATTTGAGAGTGATATGAAACGACTAATTATGTTTTTGTTCTTAGAACTTTCATCTAACTAATATGAACAACCGAACGTATATTTAAGACTCTAGGCATATTTCATTTAAATAGTTACGGACCCGGACTCTCGAGAGGTAAGTGGATTGGTGTCGTTGATTCCATCTTGAAAGAGAGACTGCCTTATTGTGCCGCCAGTACCTAGGAAGAGAAATATATTAGTCTTACGTCAAACTAGGTGTTCAGAATTTATTTCCGATTAAAACATCAAATAGCTGAAAGAAACAGTCGTTACTAGATTATTCACGTAAATATGGATTTCATCCCTAACTTCTTTCAAAATCACACGCAAATTCTATTTAGATGCCCTTTCTTTCCGGTTCTTACCTTTCATTTGAGATATAACCTTTATGGTAAACCGGTCTGTATTAGATTTATGTCGGAGCAGACGAATAAAGTGTATATGAAGTCTGGCTCAACGGGGTTTATTCCGAGCAGACGAGTGAAGTGTAGTATGAAGTCTGGTTCAACGGGGTTTGCTTCCGGAGCAGACGAGTGAAGTGTATAATGAAGTCTGGCTCAACGGGGTTTATTCGGAGCAGACGAGTGAAGTGTATAATGAAGTCTGCTCAACGGGGTTTATTCCGGAGCAGACGAGTGAAGTGTAAACTGAAGTCTGGCTCAACGGGGTTGCTTCCGGAGCAGACGAGTGAAGTGTATAATGAAGTCTGGCTCAACGGGGTTGCTTCCGAGCAGACGAGTGAAGTGTATAATGAAGTCTGGCTCAACGGGGTTTATTCCGGAGCAGACGAGTGAAGTGTATAATGAAGTCTGGCTCAACGGGGTTTATTCCGGAGCAGACGAGTGAAGTGTAAAATGAAGTCTGGCTCAACGGGGTTGCTTCCGGAGCAGACGAGTGAAGTGTAAAATGAAGTCTGGCTCAACGGGGTTGCTTCCGGAGCAGACGAGTGAAGTGTATAATGAAGTCTGGCTCAACGGGGTTTATTCCGAGCAGACGAGTGAAGTGTAAAATGAAGTCTGGCTCAACGGGGTTATTCCGGAGCAGACGAGTGAAGTGTAAAATGAAGTCTGGCTCAACGGGGTTGCTTCCGGAGCAGACGAGTGAAGTGTAAAATGAAGTCTGGCTCAACGGGGTTGCTTCCGGAGCAGACGAGTGAAGTGTAAAATGAAGTCTGGCTCAACGGGGTTTATTCCGGAGCAGACGAGTGAAGTGTAAAATGAAGTCTGGCTCAACGGGGTTGATTTGTCCTTTCTGTTCCTAAGATTGATATTTGTAGCTCAGATTCATCAATGGAGTGTGTATTTCAATTCTAGATGACAAATTGTTAGGAAAATGTGATTGGGAGATGGCAGCGTAGTGCTGAAGTTGCATCGTAGGAAGTACATATCACGTTACCTAAAAAGTGTATGGACCTCATACCTATGGAGTGATTCATACTCACCTCGTTCTCCTCATACAGTCTTAGACTTGTTATCAGTTGTCATACAATTCCATAACTTCAGTTGCAGGAGAGGGAAAGAAATCATCGAAGGAAATTTACTTACTTCCTGCTAGGTTCTTGTCATCGGAAACGCTTTTCTTGTAAGTACAGATGATGATGCTAACCACCTGCTTGAGATGTGCTCCTTCTCCTGAATGATATTCCATCCTCAGACGATGCTCTGATGTTTTCCATAGTCGACTTCATAACGCTAGTTTTTTTGTTTATGAAAAGAACACTCCCCCTACCCACTGAGATCTAGGAATTTATGTAATCTAACAAGACCCGGGGTCACACCGTCTCAATCTCATCACTTACCTGTTATGGTAATACTAATTGAGAGAATCAAGCTATAGTTAATTTGACGTGCTTCTCTTCGGAAAATTAATCCCTTGCTTATCAAAATTTATCTATTCAATTTTCCATAAAATCAACTGAGGAAGAAGTGTGGGGCCTAGGCCCGCTATGTGTCTAGGCCGCAGGGGGTAATACTTGTGACGATCCCAGACATAGCTGGGTAAAGTCCATGTCCCATCTCAGTTAACATGGTAGCACAGTTAGTAGCTTTTGAAAGAAAGTAAGCGGCGGATATGGTTGATGCGAGAGAAATCTTGCTGATATTGGCATTCTCCTGTTGACATGGGTATCCAGGGAAAGAAAACCTCCCCATAGGCTTGCGCCATTGCCTCACTACAAGGTGTTGGACTCTGGGGGGCAGGATGATAGATGGTTGACCAATGAAAAACATACCGTACTCGGTAGAGACGGGGAAGTCCTTTATCTATGGGCACTGATGATTGTATTCCTTGCTGACTTGGCGGGAAGCAGCGCATTTACTCGCTCGGGTACTGACATCCCAGAGCCAGTAGCCTCATCAGGCGGACCCACCGTGGCTGAAATGATTCGGTAGCAGGATAACTTAGCGCGTTGATCCAGCATATCCGGATTCCCATAGTGTGGGGTAGGGTGAGGTACTCACCAGCTTGCTGTTGTACATATTGTTGCTGTGGGAGTAGTGTATTCGTGACAATGAATACAGACAAGATTTGGGGAAAAAAACTGATTGAGCTTACAGAAATAGTATGCTGTATATATAAATGAATTAATAATTTCCGAAAGATTCGTAAGTAAATACATTTCAAAAGAGTATATCATAGGGGGGTTGATATGGCTCTTCAGCCCCTCCGTACCTCGACCTGTGAGGTCTTTTGTACATTACCCTTCACCTATTCAAGACCCGGGATTCCGAGACTCCCTGCAAAGCGTATCAGTTTCCTGGGAGCTAAGTTCCTGGTGGATAAGGGCGTTAGTAAAACTCCTTCGAGGAACTCAAGCCTTTTGCAAAACAGCACTTGGTAGTCGCAGTTTCAGCGAAATTCTCGCAGTAACGGCACAGTTTACTGTCTGATCTTTTCAATTTTTTGAGGTGATACAATATCCGGTGAGCAGTACCAGTTTCAAGTCTTGCTTGTCCAACTCGAGAAGCTGTTCGGCTTTCTTTGGCGATGAGCTCAAAAGCTTTTTCGCTTGTCTTTGCCCTGGAACCTTATTCCAGTGGGTTTCAATTTTGTCAGCTTCCAGCGCCGAAACTCTTTCTCGATGTGGGCTTTGAAAATATCACAGAAGGGTTCTGGCCAGAAAATTGGGTATTTGCCCCTTCCAAGGCTGTTCGCTTCCGCATTGCCTTTGATTTCTTTGCACCCACATCAGAGTAACCTGATTATTCGTAGCCAGTTGTCTTAGGGAGAGTTTGTAGTCCCAAGTCAGTCTAGACTCACAAGTGTGTGACTTTAGAGCTTTTAGTGCTGCTTTTTCAAAAAGTAAAACAGAAATAAATCCTCTGGAATCTTCAGAATACAACAAAATATCACGATTCCTAAATGAATAAACTTGTTTCAGATAGTCATCTGAAAAATAAGAAATAAAATCTCCATATTAGTCAGTTTCGGAATATATTTACATTTTTGCAGAATATGTATTTTGTAGAAATACCTTTATCTTCGCCCAGTCTTTGTTTTCTAATAATTATGAGTATTTCACCTTCGATTCTTCACATTCATATCTCTTCCAGGGAAATACTGCTGTCCATTCCACCAATGTCCTTTTCATTCCTCTTTCAATGTTTTTTTTATTTTTGTTTTTCAACCTGTCACACTATCGATCTTATTATCTTCTAAGGAGTATTCTCCCATTCCTCCTCACAAAACTAACAGTGAGTAAAATTCTCTTTTTTGTTGATGGAACCTTTGAGGTAATCCAAAAAAAAATATTCCACAATGAAAAAGGGGGAATTTTTGTGGCATAGAGGACAAATTATTAAATTAAAGAAAAAAAAAGCATCCTCAAGTGGGAGTCGAACCCCACGAAGACATAGGAATCGACACACACTCGTGAACCCTTTTCTTCCATAATTTAATATTCATGTGAGAAATGAATCGAAAATCCAAACGTACTTATCACTGGCCGTCAAGATCCATTACCTGTCACTCAACCTCATCGACATTCAAAAATTTCAGTAGCAGATCTAAGCAGATGATATCTAACCACTGATAAGATTTAGAGCCAAATATATAAGGTAAAAGTGGAAATATTGTGTCTGAAATATATAACGAAAAAGGGGGAATTTGGTGGCATAGAGGACAAATTATTAAATTAAAGAAAGAAAATGCATCCTCTGTCCTTGAATAGCTCAGATGGTAGAGCGTATGGCTAGAAATCATAAGGTCGTGGGTTCGACTCCCACTTGAGGATGCTTTCTTCTTCTTTAATTCAATAATTTGTCCTCTATGCCCCCTTTTTCATTATATATTTCGGACACAATATTTCCACTTTCATATTCTACAATATTCAGTTATATTCCCGTAAGTAGATATATTCTCATTCGGATTGTTATCTCTGGAGTGGAAGGACGACTGTCAATTTCGTCATTCAGTCCTCCAGTGCTTCTGGGTGTAGAAGGTAGGGTTTCGTTTTGATCCCTTGATATTGGATTCTCCTGGGTAGAAGGTAGTTTCTCATTGTGTTTGCTAGGGCTGGACGAAATATTCAAATACTCATTGGTCGTGATTTGGAAGAATTTGAGAGCAAAGATCGAAAGCGATTGTTTTTTTTTACCTGAAAATAAATGATGACGAAATAATAGAAGTAAAAATGTGCTTTTTCTGAGATGAGTAGGATCCAAATGAATGCGAATGAAACGGGATAAATTAAAATATGAACTTAATAAGTTGTCTATTGTATTGGGCTAAATGTTGGATCTGCATCGGAGTCGCCCACTGGAGAATAATGCTATCCCAAAACTACCGTCTGTGGCGTGAAAAGAAAGAGCGTCTGTCCAGTTCACTTTTGGAGCATGCCCGGCCTTGAATATAAACACTTTGGAAAAGTCTGCAGTCTACATAAAAAGTTAGAGTTACCACCTCACAATGCTGCAATCAGTCAACCAAACTATCGAAAAGAAATTTGTGAATTTTCACACATATGTAAAGGTTCTGAATAACTCAATTTCTTGAAAATTAATAAAAACACTTGCAATTCTCAAAAAAAAATAAATATGAATCACTAAATATGTTTTCCCCCTCATAAATCTTGAATTTCTGTAAAAACATATAAAAGTCAGGTAAAAAAAATTCAAAGAAGTACTTACTCACAAAATAAAAGTGCACCAGAACTTCGCACGTGTTTGCACATGAAGACACTGACCAAAATGTATTTTTGTACATGGTTCCAAACTGAGGACGCATCATCATGCTACAGGTGAAAGGAGTATATTCAATGTATATTAGCATTCACGATTTAAAGCGCCCCCCAAACAGAAATTGGCTGAACTAAATATATACTGGAACTTTCAAAGACCGTATAATAGTACGTCCTTCATTATGTTTTTCTGGTGTACATAACTCTCGCATTTGATAATGAATGTTTTCTGTTCTCATATGCCATGGGAGCTCTGGAAGCGGAGTACAATTTGCGAATATATAATTCGATGGTTCGTTCAAAATAATGGAATTATTGTTGGAAAACAATACTGCGTCCGGTATACGGACGTTGTATCATTCAGGACGCGGTAGTGTATGGTCGGAAACCCACGTACGGACGTAATATTGTACGCGGGATAAATATATGTTTATATATGTATAATGTATACATGTATATACATATATTAATTTTCTAATAACCTATAATTTCATCATTTTAGTTTGGTAAATTTAGTCATAATGATTATAAAAATAAAATAAAAATTAATTTTATGAATATGTATTAAATACATTTAAATATATTATGTGTAAGTTTTTATTTAATAGACGATAAATAATACATACATAACAATTTCAGATGAGAATATTTTTTTGTTTCATAATTTTTAGAGTAGTCGGGTTTTAGTTTTTGATCTTACTTTTTATTTTATAGATTATTGGTTAAAAATAGAAAACTGATTGTCGGCTCAGCCAATAACTGGCTAATCTGTTTTATCAACTTTCAATATATATACTGAATATTGAAAGTTCGGGTGGAACCGCGTCTAGAAATTTGATAAATTTGACGTTTTGTCTCCCATTTCGGAGCCATTTTCAAGAAAAGTGGAAAAATATATAAATTTAAGATATTGATAAGAGTAACGAAGGGGAAATGATTTCCAACCGAGGTCTCAATCTGCCTACTCCTAGTTGTTGTCACTTAGGTGGGTTTCAGGATTTTGTAACTCGAGATCGGGGTCATTTTAATTGAGTATAGAGTAGAATAGTTTATTTGACTACTTTATATACATTAGTACATTTGTAGCATGTTAGCGCGGCACTTATGGAGTAAATATAAAATCAATAAACTTATTACATACAGAAAACATATTAAAATATAGGGCAAATATAAAATACAGATTCACCTATCACATACATAAAACATGTTGGAATATGAAATGATAGTCGTTAAATTAAGCCTGATTAAATTTGAATAAAAATATAAATATATAAAGAAATCTATTTGATTATAATCAAGGAAGAGAGCGAGTCACAGACCTATGGCATATATCACTATGATCAGCCCCCAAGATATTATTTGATTGTTTTTTTTTTAAGCTAAAGAAATGGAGACTTTTGATTTTGTTTGGTAGGGTGTTATATATACAGAGTGGCCACTTTTTTAATGGGATTGTATTGGTAACTTTCGAACCATAAGAGTTAGAAGGTCGGTCAAATGGAGAAAAAGTTGCATTCATAGAAGCATTGTCAAGCAGTTCAAACAAATCGAGATTATCAGGGCCGGTTATTGAGATATCATAAGAAAAGTAAATTCTGTCATTTTGATTTTTCTTTTTTTCCCACTTTATTTCGAATATTATCAAAAAATGTCACGGAAGTTTTTCATTCGACAGTAAATTATCCTCAATTTGACATAATCAGATTTCATATCCAACGTTTCGTACGCTCTGGGCCACCCTCAACCTCATTTTTTTCAATACGGACCTGCATATTTTATGACACTTTTCGAAATAACTTTTAACGCTGAACTCAACGATATATCATACAATGTCATTCAAAGTTGATTTTCAGGTGATTTTGACCCTTATCCAAATTTCTTTGGGTCGGATCTGTATTACATTTAGATACCTTCAGTTTAATTAACAACAAGCAATACATTTCGATAAGAAAATCAACTTCCTCGTCTTCAACTGAATGGAACGTAACAGAATCAAAGCAAGAAACAAGTCATAATTATTTACAAATTTCAAGAGGTGAAAAACCTAATTCATAATAATTAAACGAAACTATCATTTAATGAAAGAAAAATCAAATGATTATTCGAAAGTAAATGATGAACATTAAGGAAGTAAGTGTTCGAAATGTCCACCATTTTGTAAAATGCACTTTGCGGTTCTGGAACCCATACTTCTTATACATTTGCTTATTTCGTCTCCTTGAATACCTTCCAATACATTCTCAATCTTCTCGCGAGGAATCATTATTGTTGGATTTGTCATTTGTTCCTTTGAAACAAATTACAGAATCGAACTTGATTTTGAGATCATTACCACAGTTATAAAGAAGCAGTAAGGTCACTTGGCCCAAATGCATGTTCCAAGGTAACATCCACTCCAGGGAAAGAATTCAGGATGCGCAGAAGACTGTACGCGATTATCGCTTTCCGAAGTATACGAAAAATGTCAGTATTAGTAACACAGTAACACGCGGTATGCGCGAGGGATAAAAATCAGAGTTGCGCAGTGTACAAACGGGAACATAAAGATCAAAGTGCCGACGCCAAGTGAGCTAACTGCTTCTTTAGCTATAAACTGTGTCATTACGATATAATTTTTGCAAGGCTTGGTATTCAAATTTAAAATCATTGTATTCGCGTCTCTTGACTATTTCATTAACAGCAGTTCTTGATAAACTGCATTCACTGGCCACAGTTCTCGATGTTTTTTCTGGGTTCAATTGAATTTGGGTCAGAACATTGATATCGTTCATAGACTTGTTTTTTCTTACATACACACAATTCTAGGTTTATTGAATGTATTATTTTCAAGTAGTAGGCCGTGGATAAAAAAGAACATAACAGGAAATGTCATATTATTTGTCACTTCATTTATTATTGTGTCACAAGAACTTGTCATTAAATACTTTTCTGAGTGATTTCAATTTAACTTATTCGATATGGTAAGATACACAAATGAAGAGAAGAGAGATATGTATGAAGTGTACATAAAACTAGATAGAAATTCGTTCAAAGCACAACAAAGGTATGGTGAATTATATCCTGAAAGAACAACACCAAATATTAAAATGTTCCGACGTTTATCTACAACGTTACTTGCACATAATTCATTCATCAAACCTAGAGGTCCTTATGTACGACGAAACGAGCCTATCAATGACATCAATGTTCTGGCCCAAATTCGAATGAATCCAGGAATAGGATCGAGAACTATGGACAGTGAATGCAATTTATCAAATAGTGCTGTTACTGAAATACTCAAGAGACACGGATACCATGACTATAAATACCAAGCCGTGCAAAAACTATATCGCAATGATCCTGAGAGAAGGTTGCAATTCTGTAATTGGTTTTAACGGGAGGTGCGGAATAACAACAATTTTGCGCACAATATCATTTGGGGAGACGAAACGACATTCACAAATTCTGGCATGTTCAATCGAAGGAACAAACATTTTTATGCCACAGAAAATCCTCACTTAATTCATGAAGTTAGACATCAATATCGTTTTTCTTTGAACGTATGGTGCGGTTTGTTGAATAATAAATTACTGGGACCCTATTTTATTGACGGCAACCTAACCGGAGCAAAATATGTAGAAATTATAGAAGAAATGTTGGATGATCTTCCTATACGGTATCGGCGTAATAGTCCATGGTTCCAACAAGACGGATGTGGTCCACACAACTCAAGAATAGTCACAGATGAACTGAGTATCTAAATCGAACTTTTCCCGATTCATGGATTGGAACAAGAGGTTGTGGGATATCTCAAAATACTACGAACCCGACAATAGAGATTCTTGCAGAAGATTGAGAATGTATTGGAAGGTATTCAAGGAGACGAAATAAGCAAATGTATAAGAAGTATGGGTTCCAGAACCGCAAAGTGCATTTTACAAAATGGTGGACATTTCGAACACTTACTCCATTAATGTTCATCATTTACTTTCGAATAATCATTTGATTTTTCTTTCATTAAATGATAGTTTCGTTTAATTATTATGAATTAGGTTTTTCACCTCTTGAAATTTGTAAATAATTATTACTTGTTTCTTGCTTTGATTCTGTTACGTTCCATTCAGTTGGAGATGAGTAAGTTGATTTTTTTATCGAAATGTATTGCATGTTGTTAATTAAACTAAAGGTACCTAAATGTAATACAGACCCGACCCAAAGAAAATCACCTGAAAATCAACTTTGAATGACATTGTATGATATATCGTTGAATTCAGCGTTAAAAGTTATTTCGAAAAGTGTCATGAAATATGCAGGTCCGTATTGAAAAAAATGAGGTTGAGGGTGGCCCAGAGCGTACGAAACGTTGGATACGAAATCTGATTATGTCAAATTGAGGATAAATTACTGTCGAATAAAAAACTCCTGTGATATTTTCTGATAATATTCGAAATAAAGTGGGAAAAAAAGAAAAATCAAAATGACAGAATTTACTTTTCTTATGATATCTCAATAACCAGCCCTGATAATCTCGATTTGTTTGAACTGCTTGACAATGCTTCTATGAATGCAACTTTTTCTCCATTTGACCGACCTTCTAACTCTTATGGTTTAAAAGTTACCAATACAATCCCATTAAAAAAGTGGCCACTCTGTATATATATATATATATATATATATATATATATATATATATATATATATATATATATATATATATATGTATTATAATTCAGGGAGTTCTTTTTTTATCGATCTAGATGATAGATAGGGTTTCTGATAAATGCTGGATTTCTTGTGTTGTAATGATGAATGTCACCCTGGGTGGTGATATGATCAATTTCTTTGTGTACTATCTTCTAGCATTAGCATTGCTTGGATATTTTTTCAATGTTTATCTTAGATTCATCAGAAAGTCAAAAAGAAGATCGTTGAAATTAGTGAACCTATACGAAAGGGTATATGTGAGTTTACTGTTACGAGCTTGACATCACTCAACCTCTGCTCGCTGATGTGCCCAAAGAGAGCTCAAGGTGATCTGACGAACATTTGTTCACAGGATCCGACAGACTGCCTCGAAAATTCTAGAAATGAAACATCTTGAATAGTTCGAGAAAAGGCCGCCACGAAAGTTCTAGTCGCTTCCACCACTTGTCTCAGGTCCATATCAAATAAACTGCGGCGTGCCGCGAGTGGAGCTAAGTGGAGTCAAAACAAAGAAATTTAGCAAGTCAGTTGATAGAGTACAGAGTGGACAGTGAAGTGCACGGTGTAGTTTAGTGGTGAATGTAAATTGAGTCATTGAATTGCCAGTGTTTATTGTCGTTTTTTAAAACTGTTAATGAATGGACAGTAATTAGTCCAATGTTTTATTAGCCACAAACTCTAGATTCATAGAAATATATTAAGAGGTGTACCATTATAAAAAAGATTCACGGAAATTATTAAAAAAACAGATGCACTGAAGTCATATATCTGTAATATGAAAGTTACATGATAATAAATTATATATATCTTTCCCTTATGTATCGTTTTCTATTTCGTGATGCAGTTGTGATCCCAGTCAGGTACAGGAAGTAATTCACCTCTTTTAACTCGCTTTTTTGCCGTTCTCTTTCCATAAAGTTCCTGTGAAAATAATCATATTCCATATAAATAGACATCCAATCATTCGCTTTTTTTTACAAGATCGAATAAAAACTAATGAAATCAAACAAGAATGCATGCATCGACATTGAAAACATTGGTATTCCTTCTCTTCATTACGTTTTCAAACACAAAAACTTTCCTAAATAAATAAATTTCTCCTAGATTTGGGGTATTTAGTTGAATTCTCTGAACTTTTGGTATTCTGCAGATATCACTATCAAAAGCATCTACGGACACGACACAATTGACTAGTTCAATTACTAGATAATATAACCAAATTGCTAAAAAACAATAAAAGTTATTGGTAGTGCATATGCAATTCATTACCTTTTTTTTTCTCCTTGTACCTGGTAAGATGCCAAATATTCCTGTTAATTAATATTGTTTGTATCCCAAATATTGAAGGAATAAATAAATTAAAGCATTCAGAAATATACTTCAAACGAATTCTACAAAAGAACTGCTACTATTAGACGGAGAGCTGGCTACGTAAATTAAAAATGATAAGGTACAAGCGAAATTTTTACATGGGAAACCTTCCTTACCTTCTGACAAGTGTGTAGCGCTGCAGGCAGAAGTCAGCCCCAGGGCTGCAAGCGGGGGCGGGCGATGCAAGATTCTTCCCGGTGCTCAGATAACTCCAAACACTTCAACTAGGCCTGGTAGCTCGTCTGGATGAACGCTCGCTTTCAAAGTGCAAGGACCTGGGTTCAATCCCGAGCTGGGTACGCAATTTTTTTATGTTTCTATTACACTCAAATCAACCACAAAACTTCTACAAGTCACCAAAATATATTATCTCAGAACATTCACCCTCACAACCCCTCAAGACACAAAACAGTATTATCACAGAGCATGACTTGCTCCGCAGCGCCAAGGCTGCTGAAAATGTCTTTTAACTATTTTACTTTTCCCAGAAAATAGCTCCAAATTTATCCGAACGACAGTATTATGCGTAAATTTCAATTTTTTCTATTATGATCAAATTACAGATCTTTCTTATGACCGAATCGCAGGAAGGGATATATAGCTTTATTTGACTTGAAATAATTTATTTTTACATAGGGTATCGCAAAACATCGCGAGGCGACCTCCTACTGCCTCTTCACGGGGGCGTACGGGGGTTTTCCCCATTATCCTTGAAATACAGAATGAAATGCATTGCAAATAATAAATTGTTATTAAATGTTTGGTCAAATCCATTAAGAAGAATCTTGATGGCATTGCAGAGTTCTGTTCTGTAAATGATTTGCAATTAAATCAAGGGAAATGTAAAGTTGTGACTTTCACACGCAAAAAAAACTATCATGTGGCCATATGCAATAGGAGCAACCACACTGGAAAAACTAGATCATATTAAGGACCTGGGGTTATCTTCAACTCATCCCTGAATTTTAATATGCTATTGAATATATTGTTAAAGACCCCTACAGGAAACTGAGCTTTGTACTCAGAAACACCACCAAATTCAAATGGAGTACTTTAATGATAGTATATAATGCTTATGTAAGGTCTAAGATGGAATATATATCCCTTCCCGCCATTTGCTTATGAGAAAGATCTGTAATTTGATCATAATAGAACAATAGGCGAGGACACGAGAAATGATTATTGCTTTAAAATACAAAACACATATATAAATGTACCCAGAAAACATTTTTCGAGTGAAATGTCAATTACAGTAGTTCATTTTTGAAAATCAGCAAATTTTTAAGCTACTAATATTGGCGCTCTTTGTGACGTAAACGACCGTTCAGCCAATAGGCGTAATCGGGTTGAATGTGACGTTAAACGGCCAAGTTTCTTAAACTATAATTGTCAGAACTAGAACACTATTCGCAAGGTCAAGCGACGATGGCGGATTTGAAGGGTGTAAAAACATTAGATCTGTCATATAACAATATATTGTCAATTTTACAGTGCACATAAACCTTGTTATTTTTGATATTATGAGTCATTGTGGAACATCAACGATTTCTGATAGAGAGAAAGCCAATCATTTATTCTTGTTATGGAGGCGTGGCTTGAGATTTGAAAATATGGCAACCTTGCAAAATTGATTGAAGCTGTCAACTGTGGGATTGGTTGATCGGGTGATTACTTCACAACATTTTGCAGTGGCGCTAGAAAGAAGCCATTTGAATTTTGCCGACTTTAAATATGTTTTTCAAGTTTTAGAAAATAAAAAAAATAAAAAAATACCAACAGACTTTTCACAAGTTGTAGAATCCATTAAAAATATTTTGAAAATTTCGTGTCCTCGCCCATTGAAATTTATGCATAATACTTTCGTTCGACAAATTTGAGCTATTAAATGGGAAAAGTACGTCAAAAAAACAAGTTAAAAGAAATGTTCAGCATTGTGGTCATCGAAACGATTTCTGATAGAGAGAAAGCCAATCATTTATTCTTGTTATGGAGGCGTGGCTTGAGATTTGAAAATATGGCAATGTTGCAAAATTGATTGAAGCTGTCAACTGTGGGATTGGTTGATCGGGTGATTATGTCACAACATTTTGCAGTGGCGCTAGAAAGAAGCCATTTGAATTTTGCCGACTTTAAATATTTTTTTTCAAGTTTTAGAAAATTAAAAAAAGAAAAAAATTACCAACAGACTTTTCACAAGTTGTAGAATCCATTAAAAATATTTTGAAAATTTCGTGTCCTCGCCTATAGAAATTTATGCATAATACTTTCGTTCAACAAATTTGAGCTATTAAATGGGAAAAGTACGTCAAAAAACAAATTAAAAGAAACAAGAAAAGAAAAGCCAGTCATGCTCTTTGAAAATGCTGTTTTGTGTTTTGAGGGGTTGTGAGGGTGAATGTTCTGAGGTAATATGTTTTGATGACTTATAGAAATTTTGTGGTTGATTTCAGTGTAATAGAAACTAAAAAATTAGCGTGACCCAGCTTGGGATCGAACACGGGTCCTTATACTTTGCAAGAGAGCATTCATCCAAATGAGCTACCAGGCTTAGAAAAATTATTAAAATGTTTGCAGTTTTCTGAGCGCCGGGCAGCCCTCTGGAAGAATCTTAGACCGCCTGCCCCCGCTTCCAGCCCCGGGACTGACTTCTGCCTGCAGAGCTACACACTTGTCAGAAGGTAAGGAAGGTTTCTATGTGAAAATTTTCCTTGTACCTTATCATTTTTAGTTTACGTAGCCAGCTCTTAGACTATATTGTTGGTTTTTATCCCAAATTTTGGAATCAATCTCTTATAAATAAGGAAAACCTGTGCTCCCGATGAAAGTACAAACTTTTTCAATTGTCCACATTTTTGAAGACTTATATAAATTGATGTTTTTCGGAAAATCTGGAAATTTATGAATTTAGAAGTAATAATATAAAAATAGATTGATTATAAGTTGATTTTTGGATCTCTTAACTGTTAGAAAACCTCTTAATGAGACCTTATCAGGAATGCAGTTACCTCACACTTCTTTTTTTCGGGAATAAACCTAGGATTAACAGCCTTGAAACACACATCTACTGCTTTTTTGTCTATGCATTTTATCCCGTTCATCCCTGCATAACAGTTCTTCTTCTTCCATTCTTTTGCGGGAACAGCCTTTTTTTCCTTGTGAACCTCTAATTTGGGTATGTTTGGTTTCCACGTGCAAAAGTAACTGGGTTCGATATCTTTTTCTATAATGGGACACTCTGGATTTATAGGTTTTTTTATTACCCTCCCACAGCAGTCTACTTCTTCGCAGCTCTGACCTTTGTATAGTGTTCTTGATGTTGTTTTTAGAATTTTACCAAGAGCTGGCGGTGTTTTGTATATGACTGGGTTCATGAGAGATTTGTTGATGATGATGGAAATGAAATGTTCAAACTGACTTTTTGGAATTGTCACAGACAATGTCACTGGATGGAGACAAATAACATAAATAACAGGCACGTACTGGCCTATCAGGAAGTGTACAGCCACTTCAGCCATTCATGAGTATTATTTCAAAATAGAGATTCTCTTCAATATTTTGGGCAAGTTCATTGTATATGACAGAACTGAATTAAAAATAGTCTATTAACAATGACTGATGAATTATTATTTTGGATATTTCAAGGAATGGGTCAATTTTACAACAGATTAAAAGCTTCAGGCAGAAGTTGTGGAATGTCAAATATTTGTATCTGATTCATCGGTTTTTAGAATCCATTTTTCGTTAATTCAAGGTTACTCCGCCCATAGCATACCATGGTTGTGTATCTACGCATTATAAAGTGTTTAAAAAATTGTAATTTTCTACCGTTTAGTTTCAAAGATATCAACTGATGAAAAATATTAATTTTACCCAACACGGAACGTAGACACGACCAGCTGTGTCGAAATGGCAACAGTGTACGTTGCGGCGAGCTGATGGGCACGAGGGAAAGTTCGGCAATGAGAAACGTTTTTTTTTTTGGGAAGGATTCGAAATAAATGTATTCTGTTAACAAATTTAATTTATTTAATTCATTCACATATATATATATATATATATATATATATATATATATAATACCAAATATACATTTAAGGCAAAAAATTTTTTTTTTTTTATATTAAAAACAATAACAATGATATTTTTTTTCAATGAACAAGTTGCAAGTCAAAATTACAATGATTACAAAACAAAATTAAAGCTTGTTTTTACAAGCTTTGGCGGGTGTTCATAATTCCGGTGACAATGCATTATAAAAAACTAAATGGCGGCTCCAAGATGGCGGCCGAGTTTTGTAATTATGGTACGTTTCGATTCAAAATTGGTATGTGGGGGTTTTCGGGGACGAAGATTGGAATTTTTGGTCGAAATTCAAAAATTCAAGATGGCGGACAAGTTTTGTGATTATGGTCCCATTCGATTCAAAATTGGTATGGGGGGTTTTCGGGGTCGGAGATTATGAATTTTTTGTCAAAAGTTATAAAAATCAAGATGGCTGCAAAATTACGGAGGAATTTTGTGATTATGGTCCGATTCTATTCAAAATTTGTATGTGGGGGTTTTCAGAGTAGGAGATTATGAATTTTTTGTCAAAATTTATGAAACTGAAATGGCGGCTCATGGAATTTTTGTTAGAGAAAAAACAAAATGGCGCTCCAAGATGGCGGACGAGATTTAGGTTTATGGTCCGATTCGATTCAAAATAGGTATGTGGGGGTTTTCAGGCTCGAGGATTATGAATTTTTCTTCAGAATTCATAAAATTAAAATGGCGGCTCCAAGATGGCCGTTGATCTCGTGTGTTTATGGTCCGATTCTATTCAAAATTGGTATGTGGGGGTTTTCGGGGTCGGAGATTATGAATTTTCTATCAAATTTCACAAATTCAAGATGTCGGACGAGTTTTGTAATTATGGCCTGATTCAATTCAAAATTGGTATGTCGGGGTTTTTGGGGTCGGAGATTATGAATTTAGTCGAAGATGATTGATTTTTAGTTAAAATTCATAAATTGAAGATGGCAACTGCAAGATGGCGGATGAGTTAATCTAGATAGCTCAGAACTTACAGAAAAAAAAGGCCTCATAATAACAATGCTTTAACAAAAATGCATAGATTAAGGCGTACTTGAGTACTAAAAAGCACAAAATAAAATAATTAATAAAAAAACTTTAAATACAACTTTATTCAAATGCACTAAAAAGTAATAAATAATTGTTTTGGATGTGTGACGTAGGTTATTCCTTGAGTTATAGATTCAAAAGCTTGTTGCTTTTGTATTTGAACTGAAAACTTTGCGCGACAAGCTTTTGAATCTATAACTCACGGAATAACCTATATCACACATCCAAAGCAATTTAGTTTTTAGTGCATTTGAATAAAATCTTGTCTTTAAAAGTTTTTGTATTAATAATTCAGGGTTCAACTACCTTCTCGATATTGTTTTTGGGTTGTGTAACCGTGATTTTTATGAGATTGTGAGTCGGTTCATGGAGGTTATGTTTACACCATACTAAAATTTCAAGTGTTCCTAAGATTTGAACAAAACTACAGAACTACCTTAAATGTACCAATACAGCTCTAATTTTCTTAGAACAAAAACAACATAGTTCAGTACTTCCAGTTAATTTTCAATTTTTTTAATTTTTTCTGAATGGATATAATCGTTGGTTGATTGCAAATATTGAAATTGGGTTTACTCTGGAAGGGAATCTAAATAAGAGTCAAAAGGGAAGAGTACAGTTTTTGAAAATTAATGGTTAGGACAGACTTTTTCAAGTTAGACCAACTAGCGAATCTGTAAGAGTCTCCTCAAATAGATGTTTTGAAAAAATCATTTATATAAAGTCTAAAGAAGGTATGTCCAAGAACTGTTCATTGTGGAATTCCAAATCGAATTAACCTCACGGATCCGAGGATGTTGTCTATTCTGACCAACTAGGTTTTTTCAGGCATCACTTTCAAAGCCATACTGCTAATACTAACATTTCCTGGAAAATTTTAGGGTTTGCTATGGTATTTGTGATGGAACTTTGTAATAAAATGGGTCTATATTGCATCCCTTTCGCTTTTCATTAGATTTTTATCTATGTTGATACTAGTGGAGCCTTCAAACAAACAAAAACATTTTATCTCTTGAAGGTCAAATATCAAAAAATTCTCAAATTGATTTTTAAATATTTATTTTAGCAACGTTTGCGATCTAAAGCTAAAGTTGAAATTTGATGGCGAGATATAGCAAAATTTGAAAAATTCCATATTAAAGTTTTGTCTGTGAGTTGATTAGTCGGTGAGTCAGGACATCACTGCTTGTTAACATAAATGTTACACATGTAGGTGGAAAAATAAATTGTTGTGGTAATAATAATAATAATTGTTCTTTATTTGAAGATATCTCCGATACCATATTCAATTGTTTAAACATGGTAACTCAAATTAAAACAAAATAGTGTCAATATTAAATGAAATACAAAGATTATATATTTATAGTTCTTGGTGAACAATGTAGATTGTCCTCTAATTCATATGGTTCCAACTCTAATAGTTATGTTCTGCTATTTTAAATTTTTAAAGTTAGTTGATTGTCTGGTAGAAGTTGGAAGCTTGTTATAGAATTAAATGCATTTGCAGAGAGGTCTTTTCTCAAAAATAGTTAGTCGATGCTTAGGATAGGTATAGTCAAGTAATCATGTGGGATTGTATTTTTCAGTTTGTAACAGTCAACCAATTATTTATTTTTGAAAGAGAATAATAATACTTTTAAATAAAATAAATTTTCCTCTCTTAATTTTCATCATATCATATCTTTTAGTGTCTTTTTTCTCAAGTGAAAACCCTATTATTTCCCCATAGAATAAAATTTCATACCTTAAAACCGCTTCGAAATTTGCGTAAAACACTATTTCAATCATTTCATTCACTATTTAGTATCCCTTATAATTTATTGTAGGTTTAGATATAGTGGGTATTTGGGACTATATAGTTTTCATATTTACATAATCCCTAATAACTCTAATAGAGTATGTTACAGAGTTTAATTTATTGATCCATGTGTTTCAAATGACAAAGTGCTGTCAATAAAGATACCCAGGAACTTGTTTCTGTACATGTAGAAAGCAATTCTAAGCTTAATTTGAGTAGGAGGTTCAAACCAGGATGGGTGGTGGTAAAAAGTACCGAACTTGTTTTTTGCTGATTTAGAATCAATTTGTTTCTTGCAAACCAATCATTTGGTTTGTTAAACCCATTACACAAGTCTGTAAAATTAAACTTTTTGAAAGTTTTTTCACTGAATTGTTAATAATTGTAATAGAACTAAATGTAATACAAAACAATTTTCTCATGATATCCACCTCATCACAATTAGCACATTCAGATAATTTTGTAATTTAAAGGAAAATAGGTGTAAATTGCCGTTTAAATGGAATAAAACTATGTATATTTAAAGTTTCAATTATTCAATCAATATTAAAAAATTATAAAAACAAATAAGAAATAAATAGACTAAACAATAATAAAAACAAATAAGAAATAAATAGACTAAACAATATTGCTATTTTTGAGGAAAAGCTTAGTTTTGTTGGTTTCTGTCGTTACACTTCTTGGGTTTCTACATGGATCATCCATAGCCTGACGGCATATTGACGCCCCAATAGCCTTGATATTTTCAATATATTGATGAAAACGTTCACTTTATTCTCCACTGTAGTCTCCAATGTTTTTTGGAAAATGATCAATGTCTTACTTAATTTAAAAATTCACTTTCAAACTCATGTTACAACCTAAGTTTTTATAATTGTTCAACATTTCTTTGGCTATTTTTTGCCTAAAAATTTGGAAATGGCATTTTTAAAATAATTTCAGGCTTTTTTTTCTAAGCTTGTCATGACACTCTCAAAATGTTCGTCCTTCATAAGTTTCCTGGACAGCATACAATATGTGGCACCCACTGTTTATCTTATTGACCTAACCTTACTTCAAAGTATGCAAAATATGAATCTGTAATATTTCTCCTTTGTTTAACTAAGGTATATTGCCCTCGAATATAACAAAATACATCTTACTTTTGCAACACTGAGATACCATTGTCATAGATCTATAAAGAAACAAAACCTTAACCTCACTCGTGTACCTCCTCGCACTGCCTGAGAAGCTCCACGGTATAACTGGTATAACTGTTAACTTAGAAAGAGAGAAAAAGAGAAAGAAAGATGGCTATACGATGCGTAATTGTACATAGAGTAATAGATTACTGCATTAAAAGGGATGGTAATATTTAATTATTTGATGATGAGGTACTGTCACGTGAGTACCTCCAGGGCCCTTGTTGGCGACGTCTCTATCTCACTTGTTATCGCTGAGCAGGCAAGTCTTTGTATCCTACCTAGAGAGGCATTTGACTTGCATTGTGCTGTAACTGGTCACCAAAAATTGTCCCATACGTGATCCTTGGATGTATGGGAGATGTATAGATCCAATGAAGTATCTTGGGGCCCAATCCCCTTGTGCTTCCAAATGTCCTTCTGCATGCCCAGAAACTTTATCTTGCTGAATATTTTCCATACCTTCAGCTTTGTTCCCATTTATGTCCTTTATTATACTACATACTGTTTTAGATTTATTGTCTGAATTTATAATGTGTTGCTGATAGACCCTATGCCTGTTTAGTTTAAGTTTATTAACATAATCCTTTTTTGTTTTACTATAATTCTTCCTGTACCTCTGATCATAGAGAATGTCCAGTGTATTTTTATAATAAGGTAACATTAATAAAATAAGTTTGGGAAAATTTGAAAAATTTCCCATTGCTGATCAACTGAACCTTGATCAATATCTTGTAGTCTAAGATCCGACCAGAGGTCGTCCTTCTCCCATATGTTTACCAGATGCAACATATTTTTTATTTAGTCTCATACAAAGATGAATACATCCCGAATGTATTGCCTATCAAAATATGTTCATGGCTATCCTAATTTATAAGCTTTCATGACATAAGAAATAGGTATAAACAGGTAAGTTGATATAGGTGATTGCGCCAACCTATTCACCAATTGAAATACTTAAAAAAATAAAGAAAATTTGATTATAAACGCGTGATATAGTATTGCCTGCAATAAACCGTTCATAAAATATTATTGAAGTTCAAAAATCTGAGCAAGAAAAGATGCGCTAGAGAGAAAGTTGAGCGTCCCATTTAGTGGAATAGAGGAGGACGTAGCATAGCAGCTGCGCGTGACGTGTCCGTTGGAGCGACTGGCAGTACACTTAAAATTATTATCAATAATTATTTTATATTTTAATTATATATATATACATATACACGTCACACGTAGCTGCTATGCTATGTCCTCCTCTATTGCACTAAATAGGACGCTCAACTTTCTCTCTCACGCATCTTTGCTTGCTCCGATTTTCAAACTTCAAAGCCTGGCAATAATATTTCATAAACCTTTTTGCGGAATCTATACATCGGTTTTATTGCAGGCAATACTATATCATCGCGTTTGTAATTGAATTATCTATATTTTTATATGTATTTCGATTGGTAAACAGATTGGCGCAATCACCTATATCAACTTACCTGTTTATACCTGCTTGCCCGGTAGCCATGAACAGAAACAAGTAGGAAATACTTATTACTATTAGGCATATTCCTTATGTTTCAAACTTTTGTTTCGAATAACATTTGTTTGGTAAACAAGTGGGTGAAACATCACAATTTTTTTTAAAATTAAGGATAGCCATGAACATATTTTGTTAGACAATACAATCGGGATGTATTCGTCTATGTATAAGACTTGATAAAAATTTCATCTGGTAAACAGATGGGTGAAGGACGACCTCTATTCGGATCCTGTACTATTAGAGTCTTGTCCAAGATATATTAGTAATAGATAAATAATTTGTAGTAGTCCTTTGAAATATTAAATGTTGTTAGCTGAAAAAGATTTATAAGTTTCTGCGATCGGATATCATTGAGTGAATTATAGAGACTTCTGATGATTAAAATTTATTCGAATATTATCTATCCCTGACCTGGAAGTGGGTGTCACTCTTTTAGGGATACAAATTCCCATCTTTCATTTGAGTTACTACATAAATCTCTATTAAAATCTCCTGCAATGATACATTTTACTTCTTTTGGTATTATTTGTATTATAATTTCCATGTTTTGAAAAAAATTATTCTTGTTGTATCTTGAACTCTGCAGCAGCAACCTTGAATTGTCTTTCTACAGAAAGTGATTCCAGATTATTTCTTAGTTCTCCATTAATTACATGTTTTGCATAAAAGGCACTTCCACCATAGGCACCTATCTCACTTCTACAGAAATAGGATATTAGCTCAAAGTTTCTAAGTCCTGTACTTTTAGCTGATTTTCTGTTTTCTAATGTTCGGTCATACATATACAGTTGGTTGTCCTCGAGTAGATGTGATGAAAGGTCAATGCAGTTGCCAATTGATTGCACATTTGCTCCATATTCCATTTGCAATATCTTTGTTACTGTTATATGTAACTTGTTTATTATGAGCATGATTTTTTGGCCAGTTTTTATTATTGGGATTGTATTATACCCTGATATTATCTGTGTTTAGAGAAATCAAAAGGTTTTATTCCGATCCCATCTGGCCAGTTAGTTGCATTATAAAATAACTAAAATGTAGAAAACCCATAATTGAATAAAAAAACATCAATGTTCAAATGATTATTAAGTTATCTACCATCAGTCATGAAATTCCTGGAGAATTCAGGAAGGAAGGAATAAAATATTGACTTCATGCATGTTACGACTATGGTACCAGCAGTGAACATTCTTAAAATACTTTCAGGATATTTTCCATTGAACAGAACTAGCCTGGTATATCAATATGAATAATAGTCTCTTATATTGGTTATTTTTTATTCATCGAAATCTTCTACAATGCAATTGTTCAGCATTCAGCACCTCTTCCAGAAGGTTGCGAGAGATTCTGCAAATATTGCAGTCCCTCTATGGGACATCCAGGAATACACCGCTTGCCAATGGCTTGCATCATAGGGTATTCCTGAAAATATTGGCATCAGTAGAGGAACATAAATATGCATTTTACCAGTCATTTAGCACCATTTGGCATGATAATTCATTTTATATAAGTAATATTCAAGATGGCAGACGATGGATGAGTTTCGTCATTTTTTGTTCTTATCTATTCATGATTTTAAAAATATGCAAAATTGCCCAAAAAAAATGCAGAACAATTTTTAAATGATAAAATCGTTGGAGTTTGCCTACAAACGTTTCAAAAATAAACAAAAATGCATTCTAAAGGGGGTTTTTGGCTTTCTTATTATACACGATTTTTTTTATCAAATAGGAGAATGCATTTCGAGAACAAAAATCATACACTTTCATTCAATATATTTTCCATAATAATGATATAATGAATTATTTGATATTTCAATCAGTATATAATTTTAGATGCATCAACTTTCGATTAGTAGTATTTAGAAATTACTTTTATGACAATGACATACGGTCAACAGTGCATTTTTCTCAATTGAATCTGAAAAAAATATCAGATTGTGATACTGCACTAGGAAGCTGAAACATTCTTCTTCAAAACTCACCAGGACGGAGAATTTAGAAGATTTGAAATCAATAATTGTTCACGAGATACAACGATTATCTCTTGAAGTTGTTGACAATGTTCAAAAAGAACTTATTTATTGTCTTGTCTACTGGTATACAATTTGAACATTTAATTTAGTTGATTTTTCAAATAATGATTGTCATTAAATTTAGTATTTTGAAATAATTTCTCTTAATTTTTTATTTAACCTATACTTACATTGCATACAAAAAATCGATGACGTCATACACACGAATCACCCTCTATTTATGAATACATTTGAAAAATGCGTATGAACAGGTCCGAGAGTTTTTTCCACAAGTTAAGCAATTTTAAAGAATGTATTCATTACTATATATATATATATATATATATATTATTAGACAATTCAACTTCTAGAATATTAGGTGTATCAAAATGAGATTTGGAATAGGTAAATGGTATGTGAAGAGGAGAGGTTTCGCATATTTTTCACTTTCCGGTCACTTCCTGTTTCACCGGAAATGGCTCCGGTTTTCAATTTTTCAGAGCTTTTTTTTTGTTCTGGATTGCGTGACTTTCAAGCACCGTTTTCTCATTCAAAAATTACTCACAATGCCCTCCTTTTTATCAGCATAAACTATAAACACTCAATCACTCATTTTCGGCACAACTTCGTACAAAATATGGCCGGTTCTATCGAAAAATCTCTTTCAACAGTTACAAATAACCTAACTTCTCAAACCTGATGGAAAAATTTTTGTAAATTTCACTTGTTTGCGTGTTGGTAATAACAAATCAATCACCGCCAACTTTTTCATTTTACACATGAGCAACAATTTATTACGACTTCAAATGATGGGGAAATTGCTGTTCGTGATTGAATTCGAAAAGTTGGCGGTGATTAATTTGTTATTACCAACAAGTGAAATTTACTAAATTTTGTCTGTCAGTTGTGAGCAGGTAGGTTATTTGTAACTGTTGAAGGATTATTTTTTTCGTTAGAACCGGCTATATTGTGTACAAGCTTGCAGAAAATAAATGATTTAGTGTTTGTAGCTTATGCTGATGAAAAGAATGAAACATTGTGAGTGATTTTTACGCAAGAAAACGGTGCTGGAAAATCACGCGATCCAGAACAAAAAAAGGGCTCTAACTCGGAAACGGTATGAGACCGCCGCGTTTTTCTTTCCGGATTCGTGTTCAGGAGGCAAAAATACGTAAGATAAATTAGATATTTTCAGGGAGCAGGAGTGCTGTTACTCATTATTTACCCTAATTCCCTTAGCTTGGCTTTCTGATCGAGTTTGAACTATGATCTATAAAATTTCACTTGGATCATTTAAGCTTTTTGATAGTGTTAAATAGTGAATTTATACATATAGGTACATAATTGATGCCGAAAGTATATGTACATATTTTCTTAGTATGTGGTATAGGTGTCCTTTCAAAAAAATCTTGGATGTATCACAAGAACACTATTCACTGTCACTTACCTTCTTAGCTAATACTCTAGCTTGTCCATGTGCCAGATGGGTTTCATCTTTCTTCGGGCACTCTTCACGTATATTCTCCCATGGCAAGCAACCTCTCCCTACGGGCTTTTCGCAAGAGTTTTTCGTGTGATAAAACCTAGAGTTGCCGACCGATATCCTTGCCGAGTTTTTTCCACAAGTAGTTCCAAGTTTGAATGGCAGAATACATGCTTGAATGTTTTTCATTTCTGAAATGGGGTAATCGGAATATTGATCTAGATATGATAAGAATCAGGTCCCGGTGCAAGAGGATTGTGCAGTTCGAAGGCATTTCTACGAAAATTTTGATGTCATTTTCTTGATATTTTTAATTTTTGACTTTGTTGATGTCATTGTTTTTGTTTTCAAATCAATTGAAACCTACTAGGACGAATTTTAATGGCACATTACGTTAGTGCAGGTGCTTTGAAATACTTAAAAAGGGGGTAATTTAGATTTTCGATCTACATGATGTAAAAATTTAGTTTTTATTGGACCGAAAATAAATTAGAATAATGTGAAGAATATTGACTATCACTTGTCCACTCTTAAACAGTGTAGTGGTTAACAGTGGATTGTATAGTCATTGGTGTACTGGTAAACAGAATACATTATTTCAATCGGTACTATCCAATTTAAGCCTTTTCGGAAATTTTTATTGATCGCGACAAAATAAAAAAATACATTAGGGAATTCCAAAAAAATAACCAATGAGATGAAATCCAAAATATTTTTTGATCTTCAAGACTGTTTCAAAAAAATATTTATAGAAAGAGTCACGTGATTAATTTCATTTGTGGAAATGAATATGTTCCAAAATATTTTTATAGAAAGGTGTTTCCGTTATCCGTATATTCCTTGTGGGATAAGTTTATCAGTTTTTTTACTACTTGTCTGTAACTAGTCTTTTTCTATCTATTTGCAAATAGGAAAATTCATAAGACAGGAGTAGAGTTGAAATAAAAAAATAATCACTTATTGGTGTTTTACATCATATCCAAGCTATTTTCCTAGTAACTTTCACTTAAATGTTAAATTTTCCATTTTCTCAAAATATCATTTAAATATTATATGACGATGCACGAAATACTGTCTACATCAAAACATGCTTTCAGTGTAGTTTTCATTGTAAACATGAACAAGGCCTAATACTAATTCGGAGAAGAAAAAATATAAGACATATATATATTTCATTATATTATAAATTTCAAATAGTTGGGAAGATTTAGCAAATAATCGGTCTCGCTTTGATTTTATTTTCAAAAAATTAAAGAATAAAACAGCAACGGTTTCTCAGGACACAAAATGCCTTAACATTCAGAGGGATGACACAGTAATTGTTAATTTGTGAATTGTATATTGTGCAGACGGAATTCTAGGAATGTGGCGTGACTGCTTGGTTGACGTCACGCTGGGCTTTCCCAACGAACGATCGCGATTTTTTCAAGGATCTAGAAACAGGTGCAAGAAATTTCGAGTATATATAAGGCTGAGTGGATCGCGAAAGCAGTTAGTTGTTTATTGGACAGTACAGTGTTTATTGGAGGGTTGATTCAGATTAGAAGTGCAGTGTCGCGTGCGGTATTTTGACAGTAAACTGTGACTGACTTATTTTGGCCCGATTGTAAATGCATAGTTCAACTGTGGTTCTGCGCTGAACCAAGTTCAATTGCAAAATTTGTGTTGTAAGTACTTCAGTCACTATTGATCTGTGGTTCAAAGCGAAGTTCATATGAACGGTCCTTGAAGAGCGTTCAAAGAAGGTTTTGACATTTGACGTTGAATTGTTAACCCCCATAAATTGAGGTTGAATTTCTGTTCTGTCATTTATTATTCGAAATAATAACTTTATTGCAAGAAAAAATTACATTATATACAGGGTGTAATGTAACCTCTTGCACACCCGGAATGATGAGTGTATAATGCCATTTTATAATGAATTACAGTGATAAGAAATAAAGGCACAAAGTCATCTTCACAAAAGAATCATTATAAATTGAAACAATTGGTAGACCACAAGCGAAAAACAACTACTTTCCTGGCAAATACCTCGCAGAACTTTGAATGATATTCACCTGAAAATCTATGCAAACTTCCATAGAAATTAAAATTGATTGCAAATGTTTCTTTCTGATAAGCTCGGTTATGTTTAATTCATGTCGGGTCCGCCTAACAATCCGCATACCAGTTTCAGGCTTTTGGCCCTCATCAGTACGGAGTAGTCACCAGTCAGAGATCCGGAGAGCTCTGGCCGAAGCGAGACCCAACATAAACAAAATCACCATCAAGCTTACATCATCTTTAGGTATGCCAGAAAAAGTAACTTTTAAACGGCGGTACCTACTGACAAAAAGAAACACTCCATACAATTCTCCTACGTCGATAGGAATCTAAAAATAAGATTCCATCTCCATAGGAGTAGCTGAATTTTTGTTTAGAATTACAGTGGTTGAAAATCTGAAAAATAAAAATAAAAATTTTTTTGTTTTTTGTAAAATTTGACAAAATTTCGGATAGTGCCTCCCGCCTAATTTTAGGTGAACTGCTCAGAACTTCGGCAATTCTCGAATGCAATAAACATTTGCTCTTTTGCTGGTTCTTAAAACTAAAGAGTAGAAGACAAGAAAAACCACTCGTCACATTTATGAATGAAGTAGTAAATTTCAATTCTGTTTGGATGCTGGAGTCGCCAATCACTGTGCATATCTAAAATGAGGAAACACTTGAGACGTTTTCGTACTAGAAATATTAATATAATATAAATATTTTTTTTATATAATGACAAATTTGTAATGAGACAAAGACAATAATGTTCAAATGACCAGTTTGGATATTACAAGGTTCGTTTTTTTCTTCACTTTGGAATTGAATATCTATCTCAGGCAGCCTGCAATGTGTACATTTACCACACAATCATAAAAATATCGAAACGTCGTTTTAAATAAAGCATTTCACTGATAATGACTTTTATTCTGGGAAACTGGAGAAAATAAATAAACATTTATTGTCAAGAAAATCAAAAAGTATATATAAATATATAAATAATATCATACTTTGCAATACAAAATATCCCATTTAGGCTCTTACGAGCCTGTCTATGGAAAAATATGATTACAAGCAAGTTCTTGTGTATGTACATACAAAAACAATGTTGGCTTTCACCTTTCACTGTGTAAAAGCATTTCATTTGGTCTTTCAATTTCTTCCCCAATGATATTAAAATATTCTCTCCTTTCGAACTAAAATTTGTTGATAATTTTTTATTTGAGTTCTCCATCACCTTTCGATACAAGTACAACAACCACCACCTTTTTGTTTACAACCAAGTACACCTACAGCATTGATATTTATATCTACAACATGCTCGACAAACCAATTTATTTGATCAACAACATACTCATGATAATTATGAATATCTTCTCAAATGTAGATAGCCGCAGTCCAAATAATTCAATAAACAACAAAGAATAAATAATGATAAATGAAAAATCAGATGTGACATCAAAATTCAAATTCAAAATTTGCAATTACGACATGTTGGCATGGGACATTATATTTCAGACCAAAAAAGGGATCAACTAATGTTGATCTTGCACTCCACAACGAAAACCAAAATGAACTCGGTTCAAATTTGACTGGCAGTTTAGTTGAACTAGTTTTCACCATTGACATCTACAACTGGGCCTTTGTTTAGTATTATTGTGTTATTTTTGTGAGGTGTAAATAAACGGACAGTAATTATTTCGGTATTTTAATAGACACGAACCCCAGATTCGTAATAATACTATTAACAAAGATGTAGAATAAAATAAAATTCGAATATTTTTCTCAAATTTTCAAAAAATACTAGGCCCATTATTTAAAATATTTTGGAAACACATTTCCTGGCGAAAAAAGTAAAAAGAACGGTAACGCACGTTACATAGTTATTCACCGAACATTTTTCCCGATTTCTATACATGACACCCCATTTTTTTAAAGAAGGAATGTTAAGTCTGCTAACGGAGCATTGTCGGTTCAAAAGACATATGAGCTCATTAGGTCGGGTAAAAGAATCCCAATGTAGGTTCTGCCATAAAGACGAGTAACCACAATGTATGTGTTGTGCCACTGTGAAGGCCTTTTAAGGCCAAGGTACATGAAATATGAAGAGAAAAAAACAAACTACAAGCCATATGAAAGAACCACTTTTAATGCTATGGGTTCTTATAAGAATACCAAACTAGACAGTGTTCTCTAAAAGACACAGGAAGTTTCACAATAGATTTGCAAAGGTCGCCTTGAATCAGGCCAGTGAGCCAACTACCAGTTCAAAATCTATTTTTGTAGAAACTGAGAAATATATTTGGAAATATAAAACAACAAACAAATAAGAAAAATCGTTCAAATTAGTACACGCATCCGATCAGGCATTTTTTATTTTCCTTTTTTTACAAGTTTTTATTTAGTTTCACCTGTCCCGGTTCAGTATGACTGTAATCAAATCTTCAAGAAATATTTTTTTACAAGCTTATATTTTTAGTTTACCTGTCCCGGTGGCTGTCTGTCTGTGTGTCGTCCGATTGATCTGAAATTTGGCAGGTGTACATAATTCCGGTGACAATACATTATGAAATTTTTGTTAAAAAAAACAAAATGGCGGCTTCAATATGGTGGACAATTTTTGTGAATGGTCCGATTCCATTCAAAATTGTTATCTAGGGGTTTTTGGGGTAGGAGATTATGATGTTTTTGTCAAAATTAAAAATTTAACATGGTGCTCCAAAATGGCGGACGAGTTTTGTGATTATGGTCCGATTCTATTTAAAATTGGTATGTGCGGGTTTTTGGGGTCGAAGATTTTTTTATAAGCTTATATTTTTAGTTTTACCTGTCCGGGTGTCTGTCTAATCAAATGTTGCAAGTTAAATTTGGCCCACTTCTAATCGTCCGATTGATCAGAAATTTGGCCAGTGTATATAATTCCATTAACAATGCATTATGAAATTTTGATTGGAAAAAAAAATGGCGGCTCCAATATGGCGGACAATTTTTGTGATTATGGTCCGATTCTATTCAAAATTGGTATCTAGGGGTTTTCGGGGTCGGAGATTGTGAAATTCAAAAATAAATTAGATAGAAATTACTAAACTAGTTATTCAACATCATATATATTAAAAAATAAGTAAACGAAAAAAATGGAATAAAAACAAGCTTTTATTAGGTGTTATAAAAACAGAACTAAAAAGTTAAAAATAAAAATAATAAAAACATTTTTAAAGGAAGCTTTTATAAAAGTGCACTGAAAAGGAAAAAATAATGTATTTCATTGTTTGATCTAGGTTATTATGTGAGTAACAGATTCAAAAGCTTGACGCGGATACAAATAGGTAATCTTTCGCGGCTAGATTTTGAGTCTGTTACTCACAGAATAACCTAGATCAAACAATTAAATAAATTATTTTTTCCTTTTTATTGCATTTGTATGAAAGCTTATCTTTAAAAATATTTTTTATAATTTTTATTTTTAACTTTTTAGTTCTGTTTTTATAACAACTAATAAAAGCTTGTTTTAATTTTTTTTTCGTTTACAACTTCCACTCTCTTATAGTTGTTTGAAAATAAACATAAACATGATCTTGTAAAACATTTTAGTTTCAATGATTTTTTGCAACATGATGTTGGAAACAAATTGAATCAATTTAATTCAATTTATTTTTCAGAAAGTCCTATGATTCTCAGACTTCGATGGAAAATAATGGTAGTGAAGAACTGAGTTGGGAAGTGAAAAGTATGACCAATCTTAGGAATCTTGTGAAGGATAACAAAATCAACCTCAAGTCGGTTCCGAAAATGCCCCAACCACACTTTATTACACTATGGAAAACTGTGTATGATATTTTTCAAACTGAGCCAGATGATTTGGTAAGAACCTACAATCATGCATACACATAAAAATTATCAAAATAATTACTCGGAATATAACAATAGTAACAATAAAATATATATATATATATATATATATATATATATATATATATATATATATATATATAAAAACGAAGGAAGAAGTCCATTCTCAAAGTGGAGTTGTGATTTTTTTGGGGAAAAAACACAAAGTCGTCTCCACAAATGTATTATCCCAGCGGGATTCATAAAAAACAGTAAGACATGTGTTCAAAGCAACTGAAGATGAGTGCTTTGTACACTTGAAACATGTCTTACTGTTTTTTATGAATCCCGCTGTGATAATACATTTGTGGAGACAACTTTGAGTGTTTTTTTTCCCCAAAATATATATATATATATATATATATATATTTTTCCGTAGTTTCTTGGGTTATTGGATTACACAATTATTGATACATTTATATTGTTAAAGACGTTTCGTCCCGGGCCTGGGACTTCTTCAGTTTTATTTATTTCATGTTAGGTATATAATTCTGAGTGATATGTAGCAGTCAATTTATATTAGAATAAATTTTCCTTTTTTTGGAATTTTTCCACATAATGGAGGCCCATCAACATGTTTCTTGTTAGAAGTGGTGACACGACTCCTTATAAACAAGAAACATGTTGATCAAACCTCATTATGGAAAAATTCAAGAAAAATTCAAAATATAAATTGACGCTACATTCACTCAGAATTATATACCTAACATGAAATAAATAAAACTGAAGAATCCAGCCCGACTAACGTCTTTAACTAATATAAATGTATCAATAATGGAATCAACTAACAAGACTCGGAAAAAAAATATCAGGAAGGATTCAAGAAAACTATTTTAAATATATATATATATATATATATATATATATATACATACAGGGTGTCCCTGGACTTCCTCTTTTTCTCTCGGGAATGTATAGATGGGGTCAAAATATCACCAGTACTTCATATAACTTTTGTTCCTAAAAGCCTTCGTTACCAAGTTACGGGCCCTCAAAGTTACAAAATGAAAAATGTTTTTCTTTAATAACTTTCAAAGTGAATATTCAAAGTCATCTAAATTTTTGTGATTGACTAAACAAATGAATTCCTTCGATGAACTTTCATGCATGAGTCAGTTGTTTTGCTACAAAGTCAGGAACGGACTACCCCCGATGGTCCACACCCCAAAACTTTGAAATGACTGGGATTTGTCAGTATGTTTTAACAAAACAAGGTTACCTGGACAATTTCCTGAATAAAAATACTGGTGTGGAAAATCGATCGGAGCAACGATTTTTTATAAAAATGCATTTTTGTTCGACGACATCCAACCTGATATGTCTACCATTATTCGAAAAGATTAATTTGTAATGAAAATAGAAATGATAGGTACAATGTTCATAACGAATTTTTATCATGCAAACACGTTTACCTTGCAAAACTCATGGGGTAAATAATCAATCGCAAGCCTCAAGAGCAAACAGAAATGCAAAATCCGCTACAAAAACTGCTCGATATGACCCCCGTCTCTCTCAATACATTTTCTTAGTCGGCGCAAACACCCTCTCTGCACTTGAAATAGCATGCCAGGGTCGTTTCGTATGGCCTCACAATGTAATGTAATTCTATTGAACAAGGCATCTCTGGTGTGAATAGGTGTAGCGCAAACGAGGCTTTTTAGATGCCCCCACAGAAAGAAATCCAATGTATTTAAATCCGGAGACCGCGGTGGCCATGTATATGGCCCACCTCTACCAATCCATCTATTGGGGAAAATCTGGTTCATATGGTCCCGCACAATCAAACTAAAATGAGGAGGAGCGCCATCGTGCATAAACCACATATCTCTTCGGGTTTGCAATGGAACATGTTCCAAAAGTCCATTCAAATCGTTCTGAATGAACTCCAAATAACGTTCTCCATTCAATCGATCATGTAGAACGAATGGTCCTATAAGATGGTTTCCTATGATACCAGCCCAAACATTCACGTTGAATTTCTGTTGGTGTTTGGTTTGCAATATCCCATGGGGATTTTCTTCGGCCCATATGTGGAGATTATGAGACTTGATTACATCTCTACTGAAACCTGCTTCATCAGTGAATAAAAGTCATATCCTCTCTTTGCTTATCCAGGAACCAATTGGCATATTCCAGTAGTTTATTCGTTTGATTTTTATTAGTTATGTCTACCGATGTGCGTTTTTTTAGCTAAATTTATCTTTGGGTTAAAGATTTTCTCCTATGAAATTATACTTATCAGTGAAACTCCCCAACATTTAAGCTGTGAATACGAATTTTCAACATCCAAATGTTGAGTTTCATGAGATTCAGATAACACAACACGAAATGTGCTTATTCCACGCGTACATACAAAATATGGACTGAATTCGATATTTCATAGTGGAGTAGCTTGTTAGTTCAAAAATACCACGAATCTATATAACTTGATATTTCATTTGAAAAAATATCTACATTGTGAATGAAACTTTCAACTAGGTACTGTACTTTTTGTTTATTACTTTATTTTAGCATATTTTGTATTATCCCTGTTATAAATGTTGTTGAATTAACGTTAGCATTAGTATTTCTACTGTGAAAATGTTTCATTTCAAATAATGGTGGACGATCGAGTTTGATGTCATCGAGTAAAACTGCATTTTTATTAAGAATCGTTGCTCCGATCGACTTTCCACACGAGTACTTTTATTCAGAAAATTGTCTACGTAACCTTATTTTGTTGAAAACTATTGAAAAATTACCTATCATTTCAAAGTTTTGGGGTGTGGACCATCGGGGGTAGTCCGTTCCTGACTTTGTAGCAAAACAACTGACTCCTGCATGAAAGTTCATCGAAGGAATTCATTTGTTTAGTCAATCACCAAAATTCAGATGATTTTGAATATTCACTTTGAAGGTTATCCAAGAAAAACATTTTTCATTTTGTAACTTTGAGGGCCCGTAACTTGGTAACGAAGGCTTTTAAGAACAAAAGTTATATGAAGTACGGGTAATATTTTGACCCCATCTATACATTCCCGAGAGGAAAAGAGGAAGTCCAGGGACACCCTGTATATATATATATATATATATACAGGGTGTTCCAAATTAAGTCGGCACTATTGCCAACTCCGTTATTATTGATGCTACGATTTCGATTAAATGGGCAAACTGGAAGCATTTTTAGTGGCCTTCTCGATGCCAAAAACAAAAAAAAATTGACAGTGCGTTGTCATAATATTTCATAAAATGATATTTTTTTCAACACCCTATATTTTTTCATTCATTTCGATTCGTAATGAATTCTCAACAACAAAGCTCATTTGACTTTTTTTCGTAAAGGTGAAAATACGACAGTTGTATTAATAGGAAACATTTATCGTTTTGTACATTAATACCAAATAGCTTAGTGGTGTCAATTGAGTGGTGCGACATGATGATCACAGGTTTCACGAGTTCACATCCCAGCGCAATTTTTTCTTTTTACTGTCTTATTTTGCTATGAGTAACAAAATATTGTCATTCGTATAAGTACAAAAAATGGGTGTTTGGACAATCATGAGGTTTTATTCGCCAAAACAAAGAAATTTTTTGTACTAGTGAAAGAAATAAATATTTCCATATAAGTCGCTCATTTTCCACTTTAGGAAGGAAAGTGATATGAGCTTTGTTGTTGAGAATGTTATTACGAATCGAAATTGATGAAAAAATATAGGGTGTTCCATTGAAAAAAATATCATTTTATGAAATATTATGACAACGCGACTGTCAATTTTTGTTTTGTTCTCGGCATCAAGAAGGCCACTAAAAATGCTACCAGTTTGCCCTTTTAAATGAAATCGTAGCACCAATAATAACGGAGTTGGCAATGGGGCCGACTTAATTTGGAACACCCTGTATACATATATATATATATACATATATTTATATATATATATATAGCACTTATTAAAATTATCTTTACTTTTCAATCGAATGGAAATATTCACTTGTAACTGCGATTGTATGAGCTTTAAAAAAAATAGTGTGATGCAAAAAACTAAGGGCAGAATAACCATCAACGATGCATTAATGAAGTCCTTTGTTATTATTTGTATGGATAAACATCTACCAGTAATTGTAAAATGAAAGCTTCTTAGTTACAAAACAGTTCAAATCAAATCAAAATATGCTTTATTGTCAGAAGAAAACAATGCTTATAGACAAAGTCATATAAAAAAAAGAAAAAAATGGCACATTAACAAACAAATTAAAACTTGTAGTATAAATAAGATTAACAAAACTATCGTCACTAATGAAATAAAAAAAAATTACATCTTGAGAGTGAAGTCTCACAAGGATCACACGGCTTTACTCTGCAAAGAGCCCTAATTTTTTTTTTTTGCATAACTTATACCATCTGCATCATTTGCCGCACTCCAGTGCTCAATTTCTAAACATTTAAGTGTAGGAACGCTACATTTAAGTGTAGGAAGCTCATTTATTCTTATAAACCACCCTCTCTAGTAACCTATGCTGTGATCAGTGAAGGAATGGAGGGGGTAGGCGGAGGGTATTGTTTTGTTATTGTGTGGCGCGGACGAGATGACTGACCTGCCTCCCTGATTCGGTGCATTACAATCGCTTGTTAGGGCGCTTATTATCTGCTTACGAGCAGCTCGCGAGCAAAGCCTAAAATTGAATCCTACTTACAATTTTTTTAAATTTGTAGTTTTAGAGTTACGTTCGTTCCCTTGCACTCTTGGGAGGTAAGGGAACACCTTGCGTTCCCACTGAAATTAACCCCTGCCGCACTCACCCCAGAATGCTATTCCGTAATGTAAATGGGATTCGACAAGAGCATAATGGGTTGATTTTGTTGCAATAAAACCCACTTCCTGAAATATATCCCTAATGGCATAGCAGCCGTAGGACAGTTTCTTGCACAGTTTTGTGACATGTTCATTGAATTTTAATTTATCATCAATGTATATGCTAAGAAATTTAGTGAACATTACATATCGATGTAGCTTGAACCTAAATTGATGGAAATAAGCTTGCAACGGAATGTTATAAGGCTTATTTTTGTTATGTTGCAAACAAGTAAGGTTATTGTCGCACCAGAATTTTATTAATTTAATTTCTTCTTGGAATTACTCATCTTTAGCATGTCAGAATATGTGAATTCGTATTCTCACTTGCAATGATGTTCTTCTCGAGGGATAGTTAGTATGTAGTGTAGAAGATATAATTTCCCCCAAACAATATTCTATTCCCTGAAATATTTATAAACTTGTTTAAAGCAACTAAGCCTTGTATCTTTGTTGTAATAAACTAACAGCCCTTGCATTTTGAATCTCATCAAGATTTATTTTTGGTATATTACATTTTTGAACTTCGGTGGAAAAATTTTTTTTTATTTTTTTCGGTTGAAATATAAATGAATTGTGTAAATGTAAATATCAAAACTTACTGTGTTTATATTAGTTATCTCACTGGATACATGTGAAAGGTTCAATTATTTGATTACAATGTGAATAAATTACAAAATAAAAAAATTAAAATTAGAAAATTTATAAATTGATTATTTCAATAAGCGATACCCATTCCATTGTGAGCGTTCATTTATTTTATTATATACCATAAGACGGAAATAATAGTCGGTGACTTATTCTTAGCTATAAAGGTGCCCAAGAGAGGCAAGGGAAGAGGGAAGGAAATTCCAGTGGCGGAAACAATGCAATAATCCCGCAAGCACGACTATGCAACAGGTTCTAGTGACTGACATCACTGACTATTATTTCCGTCTTATGGTATAGCAATAATGTAATTTTCAACATTTTCCATTAAAAATGTGTATTGTTCTCTACAGGACCTCTACCATACCATAGCCAATGTTGGAACACTGTTGTTTGAACTCGGTGACGTTGGTAAGCAATTTTTCATCAATAGAGATGAATCTGATGATAGCCTGGCAGCTACTGCTACAGCTGCCTGTGATGCGGAGGATTTGAGAGATGGGGTAGGTTTTGTATTATTGCACAACTATAACTTATATTAAAACCCTGAATTCCTTTTGAAAAATAAATGAAACTCAATAAATGTTTCCCAAAGGTACATTACATTTCAATGTACAATATTGTTTGCTGTAAAAATGATGGGAAAGAACAATGGAAAATATCTTTTGTTTTCTTGAAAAGTCCCCAGTTTCAATTTGGCACATCACTGTTGTCATTTGGCAAAATAAAATTAAAGACAAACATAATCCGAGAAACTCTTCTAAATGTTACATTTTCACTTCTCCGCTTCCCTTGTTTTCGCACAAAAAAGAGCAATTTATTGATAATTGATATCCCATCCCTCTTTTAAAGATACTGCTCGCATCAAATAATAATTTGTAGATATGTATGTATGATATATTATGTTTTTTCCAGTCTCCAGATAAAAATGGGAACCCACTCATACCAAAAACTGAGATTAAATGGTACATCACAGTGGAGCAATTCCTAGCTTCGATATTGAACGCTCAACCATTGGTAGATTTTTTTTCTAGAAGAGTTTCACTCAGCGATAAAATTCAACAACTGAAAAGTAGAAAATTCACTAGAATCAACTCTCTGTGTGAGGTATCTGCCATTAAAGTCTGACCGCTATAGTCATACTGTATATAAATATTGTTCAGATTCGGATAGTTTCTCTTTTCATATAATTTTTAAAATATCTATTTTGAAGAAATGAACATATTTTTTGTTTAAAAATGTCTTTTATGGTTTCAAAATTGGTATCGCATTGAAGGTCATAAATCCAGAAAAACATCATTAAATTTCAAACTTCACAAAATGCCTTTTAATGAATTGGCTACAGAAGATTTCGTTTCAATCCCGTTATTTTGTGGTCTATTTTAAGCATTTCAAATGTCCTTTCTTTTTATCCAATATAGTATAAATTATATTTTTGAGATAATTATGAGTCTTGAAGAATAATAAATATTCAACTTCATTGTGTATATGTATATTTGAGATTTATATATGTGAAATATTATTTTTAATATATATAGTTTGTTATGATTATATGGTGCAATATTTTTTGTAGTAGAGTGAGTATATTCATCAATTAAGTAGAAAACGTTTTTAGAGCTAATAGCATTGCATTCAAAATGAAAAAACAAATTTCTTCGCATATAATTTGAAAATATACAAACTCAGATTTGTTTCTTGATTTTTATTTTCTTTATATTAAAATTTATGAAATGTATCAATTTATTAACGCCTGACTAAAAAATACAATAGCTCATTCAAACATTTGTTTTTCAAGCTGCTATTGTTTTTTTACCCAGTATAATCCAAAATATTCCAGATATTTTCCTTTCGTTATAATGCCAGTTGTAACGATTATTGAAAGTTCATCCAGTAATTTCCATTGGAATAATTTGTCTTTATCAAATGGATGAACTTATAGTGATGTTTGAACAAGAATCTAACACTGCATAAATCATTCTAAGGGCGTCACACTGCACTATAAATTCTCTAAGGGCGACTCTATGTTCTGGGAGGGAGTTGTCAACCACTTTTTGAAAAAATTCGACATCTTCAAATATCACATTTTCTTTGGGTTATTTTTTAAACTGAAAATGTTTTTTTTTGCGAAATCTTATCGTATACATTCTTTGAATGTTCACTACTGGTTTTTTATTGAAAGAAAAACTGTACATAAGACTTTGCACAAGGTGTTTCCATATCATTCAGTAAGTCTCTTCTGGGGAAGTGGTTGCCGTTGAAATCATTCCTAACATCAAATCTATTCTCATTGTTTTAAAATGATTTTATATTGTTAACTGACTTCTCCATTTCCAACAGAATTGTATGGTGTAATGTTTGAAAAATACCTTAATAGAAATTGTTTTTGAATAACTGTCAACAATGTCTGTCCATCTCATCAATCGTACATTCTACCACTCTCAACTTATTGATACGTGAAAGTTCATTCATTTGATGTATCAAATATAATTTGTTGAATATGAAATTGTTTTTTTGTGTACTGAACCAAGTCTAGAAATTTGATGTTTCCATTATTCAGAAATTGTTATCACCCAATACAGGGTGTTGTTAAAAGAAACTCCACACCTTTGAATCAAATGTTATGTCCTATAAAGTTGTAGAATTAAACATCCCACACCTTTAAGTCAAACCTCTTGTATAACTTTAAAAAAGGCACCTTAGAAAACGCGAATATTATGGTTTCATCATGTACAAATTAATGTCAATCTATACTGAAATTTACTTTAATTTATTTCTGTTCAATCTAGCTAAACTGTAAATATTTGTACACCATTGACTCTACAAAGGTGCAATTTCAAAGTTCTCAGAGGTAGTACGACTGGATCTATATGGGGAGCGGCCTACCCAACTTTTGTTGAGTGATCTACATCTTGCACTGGTTTCTCAAGTCAAATGACTGTACTGAATCTAACTGAATCTGAATTCGAATGGAATCGGAATGAATGAATTTTGCTCTTGCTATGAAGATATCTAATTTTAACACGTAATTTTAGAATATTGAGTCACAATCCGTAGTAATTTGTAGTGCATGATCATATATGGAAATTCAAGGTTCACGCATCCATATCTTTTTTTATTTGATACGCGTATTGTTCCTCAAGAGTTATACTTATAACGAACAGTTTTGTCCCTTTTTTTCATAGAAATTATGAACTTGAGTTCGAATCTTTGTCTCTAGCATTTTGTAGTTCACAAACTCTGAATTGCTTACTGGACAGAACTTTATCGGATATTTTTGTGTTTTTGTTTCTTGTATGTATATATATATATTATGCATCCCACTATAATCCGGGCGTCCGTACAATGGCAAATTACTATATTCCAAGCGTCCGGCTCCAGAACGTCCGTATACGGACGCCTAGATGAATCCCTGTAGAAACTGTGCTCAAATCATCTTGGACGCCTTCTTGATAGTAGAACCTACTTTCTTGAATACTACTGTATATTATTAGTTCAACAGGTTTACCGCCAGCGGCGCAAGGCGCAACTTCTGTATATTCCTTGGAAGGTATGTATATACTACTTTCAGAGCACCCACCTCCAAGCGTCTTTCAATTTGTGAAAAATAGGCAACCCTGGAAAATATTAGGTATAGTATTTCATACACCAGCAGCTTCTGAAAATCTTCATCGGCAGTATTCGTTGTAACTTATGTAGAACCAGGCTATTTTTAGAACGGTTGTTGCTTGCTAGGGATAACACGACGGTAGGTAATTCACTTACCGTTTTGAATTTATTAGTGAGATGAGTGAAGGCAGATTTTGCATCTTGGTTTTTTGTTACTTCCAACGTTTCGTTTTTGAACAGTTTTTCTGATTTTAGATAGTTGTATTCGTTGTTTTTTTGTTTAGTTTTTTTTCGGGATTGTTTTATTCATAGGTATATATGTTGTATAGTGATCTGATAAGCTTGTTTATATCTCATATCATTGTCTCTAATTAGAGACAGAGGCAAATTGTCATCGCTTTCATTTGTATTCAAGAAAAGTTTTCCGGGCATACTTTGTAATTCTGGTACATGTTGTGAATCTATATCACTACTGCTTTCCAACTCGTATTCAGTTGAAATATAGCTCAAATCTGTGACTGAATCGTCATCATCACTAACACTGAGATATGTGTTTATAGTATATTCAATAATATTCTATGAAATTGTTTAAATGTTGATTACTTTGTTAATTATAAAGAACCCCGTACCAAATACTCACCACACTAGACAATATGACTGGTTCCATCTTGAAGCTATTAATTCTACAATAGGTCAGAAAAAATTTACATATGAGGCAATCTCAAAATTCAATAATCTACCCGATGATTTAAAAAAATGTTACAATATTTTTCAATTCAAAATTAAAGTGAAAACATACATTATATCACAAAGGAATAACTGATTCCATTCATTTTACAACCTCCATTTCTTCTTTTTATTATTATCCTATGTTCATTAATTTCAAATGTATTATTAATTTTTTTCATTATTTAATTCTATTAATGTCTGAATATTTGTTATTACGTTAATATGTTATTATTTTCCAATAAATTTAATTCTATTACAAATTATTCTAAAACCATAACTTATACCAGTTAATAACTGTCTGGTTATACATAATATTCTATTTTTTTTTAATTTATATGTTCCATTTCAATTGTATACACAATTTTTGTAAACCCAAATATGAAAATCAATAAATTTTAACTTTAAAAAAAAATACATGGAAAAGTGGCTTTCATCAATTTAGATTATTTTTTTGGGATATTGTGGTACAAGTCACTAGAAGTTACACGTACAAGTTTAAATTAGTTTCTATGTCTAGTTTCGGAGATATGAATTTTTGAAAATAATAAAAATGGCTGTTTTACTAAAACAGTAAGGTTCACTTATCCAAAAGTATTACTTTTTAAATGATTAGTTACTAAATAATAGCATTGCTGCTTTTAAGAAAGTCAAAAGACATGTCAGTCAGTCGGTCGTTAAGACAAAAGAAGCCGCCTATTATACAGGGTGGGTCAAAAATAGCAACAATTTAGCATATTTCGCCAATCTTTATCATTGGTCCCATTAGTGGGACTGAGCATTTTTCATTAAAAATATCTTTATTGGGAGTCTTTCTTATGACAAGAATATTTTCTTTAAAAGTTTTAAAAATCTCCATTAAATGTTTTTTTAAATATATTTAAAATAGATTTTGCACCTAATATATATGTTTGTTAATTATTCTTGAATGGACCTGTCAATTTGAATCATAATTTTCAGTTATACTTTAAAGTAAATTACCCTACACTCCTGTGAGTTTCATTAATTACTTATGTCTGGTTTCTTAAATATAAATATTGAAGATTGATATTCTATAGAAAATATTATCAATCTTATTTCTTGATGAAATAAATATGATCTTGCAGCGCAAAACAATTGGCGCCGTTAGAAACCCCATGACCATAAACCGTGTAACTATTAACGGCGTGGCTATTGACACGTTGGGGAGGGTTCATAATTACTATTTATAGATATTCGTGGAATCGTCACGAAGCGTAGAGTACGACTTTTATGGATCTAGACACCGAATTTTCGTAAAGCAGGTGGAAATCCGCATACCGTGTTTTTTTTATGTTATTACCAATAGCAAATTTTCGTCGGCGGAAAAAAACGAAAAATAAAATGTTTTGTCTTCTCTAGTATTATGGAGGAACATCATATTTCCCATGATTGTTCAATGTCTGTATTTTCTTCGCTCTCAGAATCACAGTTCTAACAGTTTGTCAGGCGCGTTTAACAATATCGTGACATTTAGAAAACTTTTTTCACTTAATTTTTTTGTCCTCTTGCCATATCTTGTATTTAGTTTCATATTTAGAATAATAAACATAATACTATCACTTCTAGAGCAGGACCATAACCAGTTAGCTACAACCTTAATTTCGTTAGCAAACTACCTAAAACATTTCAAGAAAATAATATATGTTCTTCATTTATGAAGTTTTCTTTCGCGAAATGATAGAATTTTTAACGATTTAAAAAAATCAAGAAGTCAAAACAAGCTTTTACCCGAATCCAAGATGGCCGAAAGTGCAAACGCGAGTGCAGATCTGTGTTGCTATTGTAAGAAAAACATATCAAAAAAATTCACCAAGTGTGCAAAATGTGGCAAGGCAAGGAAGTTTTTTAATACAAGCAGGTGTGCTCCTACTCTTTCGTTATATTCAGTTAAATACACTTAAAAGTTAATTAAAATTGTAAAATTCCTAAAGTGTATCCTTCTAAAAATCATACACTATCCCAGTTATTTAATGGCTATCAAAGTTACCTAACTTCAAATAAGAAGATCTACTCCATTTTAACAATAAATTCCTATCCTGGATAAAAACATAACAAAAAGTGTTACTCTTCTTGAACTCTTATAACTATTTCAAGAATGGCGACGTTTTTCAAGTGTTGTAAAAGTAAGGAGTTTCAATTTATTTGCTGCATACAATGCCTCAGTGTGTTCCACAACAGCTGCTTAGACAGAAAAAAGAGTTGTGTGAAACTAGATGGTCACAAAATATGCTCCAAGGAATGCAGTATTAAAAGGAAGAATGAAGAATACAATTTAGCTGAACTTGAAGCAAACTACTCGAGAGTGACCGAATAACTCCAACTCAAAATTAAGGAACTAGACAACAAGGAGCATGAACAAGGTTTATTCGACTAACATCAGGGACGAATTTTCCAAACTACAAATTGAAATAAAAAGAAAAAGACAATACTATCATGCGACTGAAAAGATCTTCAACTGACTTTGAAAACGAAATTGAAAATATGGAACAAAGCTATATCACCAAAATAAATAAACAAAAAGCATATGTTACAGAAGTAAACAAGGAAAATTTAAGATTAGTAGACAAATATCAACTGTTGTTAGAAGAAAATTCAAAAATATCAACAGAATTAAACAATGTACTTAAAGACCTAGATAACCTCTACATTACAAGGAACGAAATGTCAACATCACTACAGGTCCTCTCATGACAACAAGCTTCTACTTGAAGAACTAAAACAACACAAATCTGATAAATGTACTACAATGATCTCTCAAAGTACAAGTCAAAATAACAGTAGAACTCTGAATCAAACTGAAATAACTAAAACATCACATTTAAATCTAAATTACTCCAATCAAAGCAAAAAACAGTCCCAACCACCCCCGAGAGCTTCTAAGCGAGATAACCATAAAAAACTTATGAATAAAAAAATACTCCTAATTTCGAACTCACAGGGAAAAGACCTACTATATTACTTGTGGAACATTTCAAACAATTACTCAACGCAATCATGGTTAAAAACAGGAGCAACCGACGAGGAGCTGGTTCATACAGCTCTCATGTCTTCAAAGAACTTCACACGAGACGATATAGTCATACTGTGGACAAACAAGTGCAACCAAAGGCTTTTGGAAGAATTTGTAAACAACTGTCAACATACTCGTGTAGTATTAATTTCTGAGCCATACAGATTTAATAGGCTAGCTAGTATGAACAAACTCATATACGAAAATAATCTAAATTTCTGGACTGTAATAATATATTCCGTAGAAATAACTATACACCCGATGGCTACAACTTGAAAAGAGTTGCAAAAATTCACCTCGCTAGAGAGCCTTGTTGAATTTAATCGAAACCTGGGATCTCGAAAACCTGAACAAGCTCAAGAAGGTCAATATCAGCAACATACAAACGATTGCATCTATTCACTACACAAGCACCATATTGCCAAATTATTCTCAATCACAAAATAAAAACTTGGAGAAAGAAGCCGCTAATCTAAGAACCATTTTTTAGAGGTCACCCGCCAGACAAGATGAATATTTTCCTATTTTCTCTAAACATCCAGTCACTGAGGAACAAAGTTGACGAACTATTCATACTATTGAAAAATCATAAATTTCCTGATTTTGTTACACTAACTGAGCACTGGCACTGACATACCAGTGGCCAGATACAACAGGACCAACTCAATCCATGGTGGGACTATAATCTTCATGAAAGACTCCTTAGTTGACACTCTCAACTTTGTTCATCTTAATAAATTCAATAATATTATAGAGGAGAAACAGTTCGAATGTGCAATTATTTTCTCTATTAAGCTTAACATGTACATCCTAAGTATATATAGGGCTCCGTCCTCAGATGTAAACATATTCCTAAACAAACTCGAATTGCTCTTATCACAACTACCAACCTATTCGAATATAGTAATCACAGGCGATTTAAATATCAACTTCCCTGATCCAGAGTCCTTACCTAGCCTCCAACTAATTAATTTACTTAATTCCTATAATTTAAGAATGCATGTAAATGAACCTACTCGATTATCATAATTCACTGCAACCATAATTGATTACCTTTGCACCACTTCAGAAGAAACTTCATGATCGGTTGTCCCCTCAGGCCTTTCCGATCACGAAGCTATTCTCGGCTCCATACCGCTCAACATAAAAACTCCTGCACCTAAGTTCGAATATAGTCGTCTATTCAATACAAAAAATTTTAATAAATTCCTCGAGTTTTGCTCAAATGGTCGCTGGCAGGATATTTTCCACTCCATAGATCCCTTTATACATTTTATACTCTCCTTCTAAATAATTTCAATACGGCTTTTCCAATTCAAAAAATAAAGGTGAAAGATAAGAAACAATGGCTAACAAAGGGAATAAAGACATCCGCAAAAAATTTAAAATTTCTTCACTCAATTAGAAAATTTAAAATTTCTTCACTCAATTAGAAAATTTACCACTGAACCATTCTTTCATAAATACTACAATAGCTACCGCAATTTATATCAAAAAGTATTTAAATCTGCAAAAGATATACATTATAAGTCAAGAATTGATAAATCCTCCAACAAATCTAAGGAAAGCTGGAGAATAATGAAAGAATGTCGAAGACACCTTCACTTTTTCTCCAACACATACAATTGACCTGAAAGAAGTCATTAGAGGTATAAAAAATAAAAAGGCATCAGGACAAGATGAACTTTCAATCAACATATTTGCAAACCTTCCAGATTCAGCTCTTGATGTACTGGCTGCTCTCATCAATCATTCACTCGAACAGGGCATCTTTCCTCAATTCTTGAAAAACTCAATTATAATACCACTACATAAAGGAGGAGATCCAGCAGACCCATCAAATTATCGACCTTGGCTAAAATAATTGAAAAATTAGTTCAGAAGAGAGTTATGGAATTTCTACTTAAAAATAATATCTTGAGCGAGAACCAGTTTGGTTTTCAAAACAGTAAGAGCACTAATGATGCTATATTTTCCCTTCTTTCAAAAGTTTATGATGAAATTAATCATGGAGAGCTGGCCGCTGCTGTGTGTTGTGACCTTTCCAAGGCGTTCGACTGTGTTAGTCACGGAATTCTGCTACGCAAACTCGAATACTATGGTTTTAGAGGAACTAGCCCGCAGTGGTTCAAATCATACCTAGAAAATCGCACTCAAATGATAAAAACCAACAACCTCTCCCATGCCCAGACAATTCAATGTGGTGTGCCACAGGGTTCTGTACTTGGGCCAATATTGTTCCTACTTTATATAAACGACCTTACAAAAATTAATATATCCGGCAAGTATACATTATTTGCAGATGACACCACGATATTTTGGAATGACAAAAACGAGAATACATTATATCACAATATTCAAAAAAGACATTGAACAAATTAAATCCTGGTGTGATGATAAGTTGCTTGTCTTCAATGCCTCTAAAACGAATTTACTTACATTCCGCTGCGAGCTCTCTGCCCTCAACTTAGGAACTAACACCATTAAAAATGTCTCCTTCACCAAATTCCTCGGACTTCACATCGATAATAAATTGAAATTTGACGAACATGTTACAAAATTGTGCAAGAAATTGTCCTCCGGATGCTATGCCGTTGGGATAATATCACGTGAGTTGGGTTTCACTGCCGCCAAAACGGCATATATTGCTCTTATTGAATCCCATCTGCTATACGGTATAGCATTCTGGGGAGTGTTTAGCAATCAATTATTACAGATGGTGCAAGTTATTCAAAAAAGAGCCATTAGGGCTCTCTGTAAAGTTAAACCGCGTGGCTCTTGCAGGGAACTCTTCAAAATCCACAGAATTCTCAGTCACCTCGATTTTTATTAAAAAAACTACATGTCTAATTCATAGAAACCGTGACATCGCCTTTAAATCATAACACTCGATCTTCGCAAAAATTTAGATACCTAAAAGTAATCTTGCTAAAGAATCTATCATCTACAACGGGCTAAAAATTTATAATTGCTTACCATTAAACCTAAGAGAAATTGAAGCATTTGCATTATTCAAAAAACAACTAAAAGAACTACTATACATTCATCCTTTCTTACGAAGGCGTAGAAGTGCCACACTTTTTTTTATTTTACAATTCCGACTTACAAGTCGGAATTCCGACTTGTATCTCGGAATTCCGACTTGTATCTCGGAATTCCGACTTGTATCTCGAATCACTTGTATCTCGAATTCCGACTTTAAGTCGGAATTCGATTAGTCGGAATTCGATAAAGTTGGGATTTGTATTTCGGAATTCGGACTTGTGTGTTGTAATTCCGACTTATAAGTCGGAATTCCGAGATACAAGTCGGAATTCCGACTTATAAGTCGGAATTCCGACATAGAGGTCATAACAATGGAAAAACATTAAACAAATGAGATTATTATAACACACACATATATATATATATATATATATACATATATATATATATATATATATATATATATATATATATATAAATATATGAATATTGAAAGTTCGGGTTGAACCGCGTCTAGATTTTTTTTATCAAAACTCGCAGAATGTTAGGGAAACGCGACATTAAAACCTATTTCGCAGCTAATAATAGAATCTCTGATATTCTCAGGTCTCCTGAAGATAACATGCCTAATGAGTCTCAAGGAATATATGAAATATTGTATTCCGAATGCCCTAGGACTTATATAGGACAAACTAACAGGCGAGTTACCAGTCGAGTACGACCCTCGGGAGGCCATTGTTCAGTTTCCTAGTATTGCTCTTAGCATCGTTAACAAAGACTTGGAATAGTCTGTTTGTTAATAGGTTGTTAATTAAATGGCACATTTTCAGGCATGGTATGACTCTGAGTAATTTGTATATTAGGCCTTCCCTCCATACGGTGTCATATGCTGCAGTAAGATCAAAAAATAGCTTCATTTTTATCGTGGATTTTTCGATTCACAGAAAAATCTTTCTTTCAATATTCAATTGAGAATGTTTCCTTTTTCATCAATGAACGCTACGGATGTTCTCAGTCCCCTTTCAAACCCCGCTTCGATGTGGGTTGTCAGGGATAAGACTTGGTCAGTACAGCTACTGCCACTCCTAAGCCCAGCCTGTTCTACGGGGATCAGTACATCAACTGCAGGACATATACGGTTATGGAAGAGCTATAGGTCGGTAGCTCTCGGGTAGCTCCTGTGGTTTCCCAGGTTTTAGAATAGCAACAATCTTTGTTCTCTTAAATTCTGGTGGTAGGCTGCCTGTGTTAAGGATGTCATTGAAAAATTTCACAAGCCACAGTCGGGTTGCCCTACCACAGTTAACCAGGAATTCGGGGTAGATGCCGTCGAAGCCTGCTGCTTTCCCAATTTTTGTATCCTTGAGGCCCTGTTCTAATTCCTCGGCAGAGAAGTCGTGCGAAAACTCGTGGAACGTTTGAGGTCTCTTAGGGATTTTTTGACGTCTCTTGTGTGGTTTTTATCGGTTGGTGCACGAGAAACGTCAACTATGCGGTTGGCTATTTGGTTTGGGTTTATTGAGGCATTTCCCACGACATTTCCGTTACATTCTCCAAGCTTCCGCAGTAGACCCCATGCTTTCCTACTGGGAAAGTGCAAAGTTCATCGTTCCACAGCAGAAGTCCATTTGTCCATTCTGCTGGCGTCAAGGGATCTTAGTAGATGGTCAGCAGTTTCCGGGTTTCCTGAGTCCTCGAATTCCTCTTATAGAGACTGGCTTTCCCTCGCTCCATCCAGGGATATACTTCTTGCGGAAACCTCGGGGGATATGTTTTTTGGCTACAGCTATCATTAGGCCTATAAATTTGTGGTAGTTTTTAGCCTTTGGTTGGATGAAGCGGATGCACATATCGAGTTCCGCTGCATAGGTAGTCCATTTGCCTTGCCGAAGTTCCATCGTGGCCTGGGAACTGAGTCGACCATTGGTATTTCGATTCCTACTGTAATCACAAAGGGGCGATGCTGACTATGTGGGAAGTCCGCTAGTACAGTGCGTGAGTTAGCTAAAGGTTGTGATTGTGAATTACTTGATATAAAACAGAGATCCGGATTGTAGCTCTTACGCCACCTTCTTGAGAAAAACGTTGGCTTATCTTTGGCACTGAAAACTAAATGGTGGTTGTTGGTTTCGGCCCAGTCTACAAGCTCTTCTCCATAGTCATCATTATTCTCATATCCCCATAGATTATGGTGACTATTGATATCTCCTACATAGAGGACATTCACAGGCCATAAGAAGTAAACTAAATTGCACCAAAAGAAGAAATTGAATTAGCGGTGATGCTTTCAACCGATGAGAATCCTCATCTTAGTACGAGGAACATTGCAAAGAGCTAAATGTGAGTCACACTTCCGTGAACAGAATATTGACAAAAAAAATTCACAGATATTTTCTCCGAAATGATTCGCCAAATTTGTTGGGGAATGTACGATTGACACCAGACAGAGGTTATATTACCATGATAGCGCGCTCCCCACAATCAAAATCGGATAAGAAGATTTTTAAACAGATGGCGCAGAAATAAATGGATACCAAAAAACGGACCCATTCAGTGATCAGCAAGGTCCCCAGACCTCACTTCCCTAGATTCCTATCTCTGGGGATATGATAAAGGAGAGGTCTAACGCGAGAAACCAACGACACCAGAAGATATAAAGAATAGAATTAGAGAAATTTTTCGCTCTATTACAAGATCAACTTCAGTTGATGTCCGAAGATAGCTCAAAATGGGAGATTGTTCGAACATCTCCTGTGAATTTACGCTTTTTTAAATTATTTGAGTTTACTTTGTTACCTCTTTTGTCCAGCATTGAATAAAAAATCGTTATTGCTGTTATGATGACTTTTTCATACTTTCCTTAAGAATTAGATACATTTGGGATGGAAATTAAGTAGGCAAACACTACTTTTTCTGCAAACACATAGTGGTATTCTGGTATAGCCTTATTTATAGGCGGTTCTATTTGAAAAAACTGGGAAAAAAGTGATCCCGAGTTTGGTTACCCTGTATGGTGAAAGAGCTATTCGGCAAAATTATGAATAGGAAATGAAAATACACTATTTTCAAGAATATTGTGTGGAAAAATTCTCTTATCGCAAATTATTTATTTTTATATATTTGGTGTCGAATGAATCCATTTTGTGACAAAAATTACAACATAACCCCCATACCACCTTTTTTGAGAAACTCTCTTCCAAAGGGATTCAATCGAGTGAAAATGTATAGGATATTTCATTTGAAAAAACACAACTTTGATGAGTCACACGTTTATCGAACATCCTGTATGTTGGGAGTTAGTTTTGAAACATAGCTTCCATTGCTTTCTACAACTTTTATTTGAGTAATTTTTTCTTATCTCAAATAGGGAAGCAGCTATCGTCCACCCACGTTGATACATTCTGTATATATATATATATATATATATATATATATATATATATATATATGTATATTTATATAAATTATATATATATATGTTATAATAATCTCATTTGTTCAATGTTTTTTCATTGTTATGACCTCTATGTCGGAATTCCGACTTGTATCTCGGAATTCCGACTTGTATCTCGGAATTCCGACTTGTATGTCGGAATTCCGACTTGTATGTCGGAATTCCGACTTGTATCTCGGAATTCCGACTTGTAAGTCGGAATTCCGACTTGTATCTCGGAATTCCGACTTGTAAGTCGGAATTCCGACTTGTATCTCGGAATTCCGACTTGTAGTCGGAATTCCGACTTGTACTCGGAATTCCGAGATACAAGTCGGAATTCCGACTTGTAAGTCGGAATTGTAAAATAAAAAAAAGTGTGGCACTTCTACGCCTTCGTACTTTCTACAATATAGAGGAATTTTTTAGTTGTGAACTCTTTCGTTTATAGTGAACTACACTAGCCCCTCCATTTAGGAATGATTTTAATATGTTTGCATCTTGAGAATGTACCCTCTTATTATTTTACATTTCTTAATTTTTTAAATTATACAAATTTTAATCAGTCTGTACCTGTACCATTTGTCGTTTTTATTATTATTGTTTAGTTTTTAATGTTTTACTTTTCTGTTTTAATATGTATTTCTTTAACGTCTTTGTCGATAAGATTCGTTTCTTCTGACAATATAGCATAGTTTGATTGATTGATTGATACCATAAGAACTGCTCAGCTCGAATGATTTGTTGTGAAGGGTCATTGTTCGAAGATGCATCCGCTGCAAATGATTTTGTTCCAAGGGACAGTTCAATCTTGACAGAAGAAGGCTTTCTAAAAGAAGAAAATAAACTACTAAGGCAAATAGTTCGGGACAAAAGCTATAATTCAATTACAAAATGAAAAAATTGCATGTTTAGAAAATAAATTAAAACAATTTAATATTGGAAGGTCGTCAAACAATAGCAGTTTCCCCACAAAAAACGCTGATATCCCTGAACAAAACAAATTCACAAAAAAGGAACACCCAGCAATAGAAGAAACTGGCAATAAAAAACACATACCCAGAACTGAAACAAAACAAAATGATGAATCATGGTCGTTAACAACTGGGAAATCCAATATACAAGGTGAGGCAAAAATTTGGTGCTGACATCTTGCAAATCCAAACTAAGCAGAAGCTGGATGAAATCATAAGCCTGACAAATGATGATGTTGTTAAAACGGATGATTTTACAGACGTAAAAGGAAATATATGAGAGGAAGTGGGGATGGAAATAAAGACCTACATGGTTGCGAAAAGTCAGATAGGAAAATGTGGCTATTTCTTTCCAGAGTTCCAGATGAAATCAAAGTGTAAAATATAGAGAAGTACATCAAGGAGCTCACCAAATCCAACAACATATGTGTTACTAAATTGTCAATGCGGAGCACTCAGCGACAACCAATCTTTATAGTAGGAGTGGAACCCCAATTTAAAGAACAAGTTTATGAATCCAGTTTTTGGCCAAGAAATATACTATACAACTGATTCAACTTCAACCTATGGCGACACCTATTAAATGACAAATCCCAAAATGCTGGCACTTCATTTGAGGACAACCGACCATCATCTTTTTTATGAAGCAAAACCTTATAGAGAGTATGGAAACTCATCTACACCTACCCAATTTGAATATTCGCAGTATGCGAAACAAAATCGAAAGTATTAGTGTAATGCTCCAGACATCTTGTGTTTTACTGAAACATGGTACTCAACTGAAGAAATACCACTAGTGAAACTAGATGGCTATGATTTGGCAGCTTCCTACTGCAGAAAGGCAATGTCAGGTGGAGGAGTAGCTATATTTATAAAAGAAAATGTTTACTGGACTGTCAGCGAGATCAAAGTGGGTCAGGTAAATGATAAATTATTTGAAGCTGTTTTCGTCAGAATTCAAATAAATGAGACCTTGCTGAAGGTAGCTTGTCTCTATCGGGCTCCAAATGCCAATGATCTTCAGTTCATTCTAGCCTAGAAAACCTTTTAAATATGACAAATAATTACAAAGGAAAACAATACTATATAGTGATTTTAATTATGATTTTTTGACCGAGAGCAAAAAAAAAACTGAAATCGTATCAATTTTATCATGCTTTGGGTTGGAAAAACGATTCCATGAGTACTCTCGGATACAAGGCACAACAAAAACAATAGATAATATATTCACCACATCAGGAATGAACAATTGAGCAAAAAAACTGTAATAACGCCATTATCAGACCATAGTGCTCAGTTAATGACCTGTTTGAAACATCAAACAGAAAGTCGAATGAATCCATCAATCAGGAAAATATATTTTAATTAGAAAACATCGAAATTTTAAACTCTATATATCCCTGGAAGCTTGGCATGATGTGTACAATGTACGAGAATCTGAAATAGCTTTTGATATATTTTGCTCTCTTTAATAATGCCTTTCCCATCAAAACAATCATTTTTAAAAAGAACAAACCTAATCAGTGGATTACAACTTCTCTTATAAAAAAAGGTTCCTTATTAAGGGAAATACACCATCTGATAATTATCTATCCCAATTATAGAGATATCAGGGATAAATATAAGACCCTGAAAAAATCTCATGAAAAAAATACTTCTTGCAAAGAAAGATTTTCACTCACACAAGATTACCAATGCCACGAATAAATCCAGTGCTACTTGGAATGTTATAACAATGAATATGAAGGGCTCGAAATCTTCTTACTCCATAACCACTGAAACATTAAGTGAAAATTCAGAAATTGCCACTGAGTTTAATAACTTTTTAATTAGTAGTGTTGAAAACTTAACACAAACTGAAGTTAATAATAGTTATGACTTGAAAATAAAAAATAATAATTTGAACTCGCTCTGTAAACTGCCAAGAAATCCGATATAATATCTCTACTGTATGTACCAAAAATTCCAGTGGCATAGACGAAATACCATGTTGAATAATAAAACATGTATCTAATGAATTAGTAGAGGTATTGACATCACTTGTCAACATTTCTTTCAAGCTAGGAATTTTTCCACACCAACTCAAATATGATTTAGTTATTCCAGTACATAAATAAGGCAGTCAATCTGACATGGCTAATTACAGGCCAATTGCCTTATTATCGGTTTTCTCCAAAATATTTGAAAAAGCTTTCCAAATGAGACTGCTGAACTTTCTAAATAAATACCAGCTACTAACAAGTAGACAATTTGGTTTTACAAACAATCGCTCCACCCAGGAAGCTTTAATGTCCTTACACAAACATCTACTCAACAGTTTTGACAAAAAATTGAAAACTTCATCTATTTCCTTTGATTTCAAAAAGGCATTCGATGTCGTCAACCACCCACTACTATTAGACAAAATAGAATCATATGGAATAAGAGGACCAGCTTTAGCTTGGATCAGATCATACCACTCACAAAGAAAGCAACAGGTTTGCATAAAAAAAAACGGAATTTCTTATTGAACCATTGAATGTTACTTGTGGTGTTCCGCAAGGCAGCACTCTGGGTCCAACTTTCTTTATTATCATGATAAATGACATTACTCACAACATACAAGACGGACTAATGACTCTGCATGCTGATGACACCTCAATAGTTATCAATAGCAATAATAATAATGATCTTGCCATCAAATCATCAAACTGTGTCAACAAAATGAAAAATTGGTGTGACATCAACGGAATAATTCTGAACGTAGCTAAAACGAACTTTGTCTTATTTGCAAATCTGACCTCAGCCTACTTGTAGACCTGGTACAGATAATAATGAAATGAAACATATATTTTTTTTTTGAAATAGACATCCTAATATACAAATACATATATAGGCTGAAAAGGGAAACATTTTCAACATGAATACCCCACAAGAGGTTATCTTGACGATGGAAGATAGTGACTAAGGTTTATTTTTCAGTCGCAGATGATTCCACATCTGATTTTATGAACATCCTGTTTATATTTTCAATAAATCAATATATAGGCTATTGTATGCATTTAGCATAGACAATAGTATTCATACAATATTATTAATTGGAATTGAAAAATTTAGTCTTTAAAGTAGTTAGAATATAACAGGTATTATTAAGGACATTAAACAAGTTTGACAACTATCACAAAAATAAAGAATCACTAGACATTCTAGATTATAAATAGGTTAATGGGTTGGTGATGGACAACTCAGCTGGTTTCATACTGTGTTATTAGATATTTAGCGAGAGATGTTTTGAACTGTTGGATTGTTGCATTTTTTTATTTCATTTGGAAGCTTATTGTAGTCCAAGAGCCCTCTGTGAAATAAGGAGTTCATAGTCCTTGCAAGGTTTGCTCGTGGTACATATAGGTCATTACTACCTCTTGTAGGGCAGTTATGTATTTGATGCTGGTAGGTAATGAATTCATTGAAATAACTCGGTGCTCCTTCATGGAGTATTTTGAAAATGAATATCATTGAAAAGTAGAAGAGTCTATCTTTTACTGTTAGCCAATTCAGAACTTTGATCATATATTTTTATGTAACACAATTCAAAATATTTGATTTTGATCGGTATACGGTCATGTTTGATTGGAACGTAAGGTTTATGCTAATTCTTGTGAAAAATGTTTTTTTTTTTAGATTTTATTACATAGATACTGAAAGGGTTTTTTTAAATTCAATGTGTTATCCACAATAAAACCAAGATATTTGAAGTCTTCCACAATTTCAATGGTTTAATCATATATTCTAATATCAATTGAATTTAAATCAATAAGGTTGTATTTATGCGTAGTTGTTAATATCATTCTTTTGTTTTTGCTACATTCAACTTTAGGTTATTAATATTTAGAAATTTCGACATATTTTGTAATATACCATTAATTTTGCTAACAGCATTTCCAATATTTACGTCACTTACAGCAAGTAGCGTATCATCAGCGAAAAGGTTGATAAATTCGTAGTTTTCAATAAGATTGATATCATTCAAGTATAATATGAATATTAGAGGACCGAGTACACTCCCCTGAGGGACACCTATACTAATAGGTCTATTACTTGATAGTATGTTATTTACTTTAGTACACTGAGATCTATCAGATATAAATAACTTCTAAACCATTCAAACACTTTACCGGATATGCCATAGTATTTTAACTTTGCGAGAAGAATTGATATATCGATTGTTTCGAACGCCCTTTTAAAGTCCAGAAATACAGCCACTACAAATTTATGATCATCAATTAACAGTTTCCACTTTGATAAGGTAGCTGTAGTGCAGTTTCCATGAATGCCTTGACCTGAAACCTGATTGGTAATCAGTCAGCAATTTGTTGCCTTCAATATATGAACAAACTTGATTGTAAACAGCAAGTTCTAAAACTTTTTCCAGTGGTGGTAAGGTGTTTATTGGACGAAAGTTAATAACTTCATTTGTATTGCTGATCTTGGGCACAGGGACTATTGTACTGACTTGAGTTCTTTGGGGAATTGACCGTTTTTTAAAGAAGTATTAACAAAGTCGAGAATGATGTGACCCAATACTGTAAAAATGCTCTTGAGAACTTTGTTATTGATAATATCGGCGTTGCATTTATTGTCAAGATTGCATATAATTGATTTCAGTTTTTTCATGGTAAGTGGTTTGAATTCCGACATTTCACATTCGATTGAATTGAGATCTCTTGCTGACCAAGGTGGTGAATCGGGAATAGATTTTCTAATATCGAGAATACTCTCAATAAAAAAATTGTTAAATGTTTCTGCTTTATCCGTGTTCGAAACTACTCTTTGCATATCTAATTCAATTTCATCCGGAATAGGACTATTTGTAGGTTTGATTAATGTTTTGAGAGTTTTCCACATTTTTCTTGAATCCCTTGAACATTCATCAATCTTCCTTTCATAGTATTCAGATTTTTTTATTTTCAGCATGTTGATCACTTCATTTCTATAACTTTTGTATACAGACCAGTTAAGTTGGTCATCGTTAATATTTGTGCTTCTTTTAAATTTTGTATATGCTTTATCCCTGTTTATTGCAGTATATTAGAAACTTCATGATCATACCAAGGTAATTGATTGTTTTGTAGTTTAAATGATCTTAGGGGAGAAACTATATCAACTTGCTCCTTAACTTTATCAACAAGGTTATAATAAATTTCATCAACATAATTTAAATTCATGTTCCAGTTAAAAAATAGCAGTTTCTCATTCAGTAGTTCAAGTTTGCTTTGACTGATATTTCTATAATATTTGGTAGTATTACAATACTGTACCTGAGCAGTTTTAATGGAGACTGTTTCGGAGTTTCGTGAACCGAACACAGGTTCACAGATGAAGAGCTTAGAACATAATCAATCAATCAACGTACTACTATTATAAGTGACTCGTGTTGGTTATGAATCAGCTGTTCAACTCCTAGATTAGATATGAAACGTTTGAATTTCAGTACTGACCTGTCATTCTCATCGAGGTAGTTCAAGTTGAAATCACCCACCAATATACATTTGCACTGTTGATTGAAGGTTTTTTCAGCCCAGCTTTCAAAGTGATCCAAAAATATATCAAACCTAGAACGATATAAGCAGCCAACTTGCACATATTCATTATGAAACTTAATCCTTATAGCCAAACACCAATAAATTTTATCAACAACAATTTTGTGAACCTTAAAACTGTAGTCAACACGAAAAAAAATCACTACTCCTCCTGTGTGGCGATTAGCTGAATCACATCTTATCACTCTATAGTTTTCAATGTCGATTTCGAAGTCATCAATGTCTTCAGTGGTTCGGGTTTCACTAAGAAGTATGATTGATGGTTGGTAGCATGCGACATCATGAATTATTTTTAAATAAAACCCCCGGGAAAAAAAATAAAAATTCCCACCCGGGCTTACTATTTTCTAATCCCAAATTTTCAATCCCCTAAAATGGCGAAAAAATTTAACGGTCAAGTTTTTAACAAAACCCCCCATAAATTAGAATATCACCCATAAACCAAAGGGCCGAAATTAAATTTTTAAAAATTTTGAATAAAAGTTTATTTTATTGCTGTAAAAAAAAATTAAATTGTTTAAAAATAATTTCAAAAGGGAAAATTGAACTTTCCCCAAATATAAAAAATCCCTTTTGAACTTTGAAATTCAAAAAAAACTACCTAAGGAAAACAAATTTTTTAAAAAAATCAAAAAAAAAACCCTGGAAACTAAAAGGTATAAAAAAAAAAAATTTACCCTCTTAAAAATTCAAAACAAAATTTTTCATTCTTTTTCAATCATCAGGACATTTTCAGGGGGGGCCAAAAAAGATATTATAAGATAAACTTTTAAAGGAAAAAAAAAAAAAGGGTTTAAAAAAAAATTTTTACTTAAAAAAAAATAATTCCTTCAATTTGGATAAATCTGGGGGTTTAAACATTTCACTTAAAAACCCCAAAAAAAAAACTTTCCCCCAAATTCCAACGAAAATGAAAAAAAAATATTAGATAATTTCCCCTTTGGATGGGTATAAATGGAAAAACTTTAAAATAAAGCAAAACTATTGGATGTAAATTATTAAAATTTTAAAAACCTCAAACCTTTTTTATTCGGGGGCTAATAAATTTTTTCGGGTTTTCCTTCGTCTGTAAAATAGCACCGTTTTAAAAGGTGGAAAAAGGGTACCTAACCCCTTTTTTTAAAAAAAAAAATTAAAAATTAAAAAAAGTTTTAAAAAAGAAAAATTTAATTCTTAAGCAAAATTTAAATTATCTTAAATTATTAAAAAGTTAAAAAATGTTTTTTGTTTTTTTGGGGTGTGATATTTTTTTAAAAAATAAAAAGGGGTTTTGGATTTTTAATTTTCTTTTTTTAAATAAACATGTTTTTTAAAAAAGTTTTTTTGGGGATTTAAAATTTTTTTTTTTTTAAAGGCAAAACAATATTTAAAACTCGAATAAACCACAGGGAAATAAAAACATTCCCAAGGTCGGTTTTCCTATTTTTTTTTTATTAAGAGGGAAACCCTTAATCAAAAAAATTTTAATTTTTTTTGAAAGGGAAACCCCCATTTTTTTTTCAAATAAGATAACCAGAAAACTAATTTTATCTTTTAAAAAATTAAAACATTGTTTCAAATTTTTTTTTTTTAAAAAAAAAAAAATTTTCCCGGGCAAAAAAATTTTTTTAAGTTTGTAAAAAACTTAAAATTTTTGGGGGTTTTTATAATGAAAAATTTAAATTTTAAATGTAAAATTTAAAAAAATCTCTTTTTGGGGTTTTATTTCAAATCTAATTTTTAAGAAGTGTTTTTTTCCCTTTTCGAGCCAAAATTTTAAATTTTTTTGGGTTATTATCAAAACTCTAAATTAGTATTCTTTTCAAAAACTTCAGTACTTAAAAAGGAAAAATTTATTTTATTCATTTTCCAGAAAATACATTACCTTCTTTGTTTTTTTTAAAACTTTCAAATAAAAAAGTATTCTAATACAGCATTTTAAATAATGACAAAACGATACCATTACAGAGAAGTTAGACTATCCCAATGCAACAATTAGCATTAAAAATTTTTTTGATATAATTGAAGCAAGAAAATTATACCCCCTTTTCCTCCAATGAAACCAAGGAAATAAATAAATTTAAAAAGTTCAGGAAATTTCAGTTAAAGAGGTATTTCTGCAAAAGCCTACTATGACTTTAAGAAATTCCATTGATTAATTTTAAAGCTTAGTATTTCGTTGCTTACTTTATCTGTATTGCTTTAATTTATTTATTTATCTGTAATTTTGATAATTTTCTTCATTATTTTATTATATTATCGTTTGGTACATATGTTTAAAACTCATTGTTGTTTTTTAAAATTATTTAATAATTTTTATTTTAAATTTTGATCTAATAAAATTAAATTTTTATTTTGTAAAAAATTATTTTGGAAAAACATGTTTTATTAAATAAATTCTTTTATGTGTAATGTTTTAAGGTTATTTATCAAAAAATTTAAAAATTAAAACAAAACCTCTTAAAATTTTGTTTTTAAATATTAGGCCATTGTTTTGACCCAATTAAAAAAGAAACATTTTTGAACAAAATTTAGGTTTAATACCCTAAATTTAAATTTCAAAATTTTGCTCCAAAAGTAAAAAGCAATTTTAGGACGGTTAAACCAGAATAAAATTTTTTTTTTAACTTGGATTTTTAAAAAGGCAACTTTTTTTTTTAGGTTTTTGAGGCTCCCAGAATAGAAGGAACAAATTTTTATTTTTTTAAAAACTTCATAAAAAGAGAAAAAAAAGAAGTTTAAATTATAAACTTTTTTCTTTATTTGTTAAAACAATTTATTAATATTTTAAAATTATAATTTTTTTCGGGTTTTTTTTAATTTTTCAAAATTTTTTTAAAATTGATATATTTGGTTTATTTCAATTTTTTTTACCCCATTTTTTTTTATTCTTTTTCCCAAAATTTTAAATTGGTTTTGTTTTATTTTATTCCATGTAAACCACCAAATTTTATAGAATTTTTATAAAAAGGGGAAAGGGGTTTTTGTAAATTTATTTTCCCCGTTGTCAAAATTTTGAAGTTGATTTTTTTTAATCCTTGGAAATTTTTTAAATATTCATTTACCCAAAATTTAAACCCAAATTTATTTCTCTGACCAAAAGATTTTATGTCATGTTTCCAGAACCTGAAAAATAATTTAAAATACAATTTTTTGTCTCTTTTTTGGTTTTTAATTCATAGTAATTAAAAAAAAATTTTTTGACTTTTGAGGTGTGTTCTTAGCCAAAAAGAAAATTTTTAAAAGAAGGTTAATTTCTTCAACCAAAATTCAGTCATGTTTCAAGATTGGAAATTACAACATTTATTTAAATATTTTGTCTACCATTTAACTTAAACCAAAGTAATTTTTTAAATATTTCCATGAAAAAATGCGGTATTCAATTTTAAAAAAGAAATGAAACAAACTCTACACTCCTTTAGCTTCCACAGACAAAAAAAGGACCAATCATAATATCATCAAAATATATAATCATTTACCACCCACTCCAAAGATCCAAGAATCCTATGTTAAAAGGGGAAGTGTAAACAATTTCTCAAAGAGAAAAGTTACTACTCCTTAGAGGAATATTTTAATGATCCAATTTAATTTAGTATACTCTCATATTCTATTTATATATTTTATTCATTTTGTCAACAGTCCAAATGGTCTTATATTTAATGTTCTTTTTTACTTTTTAGATTTACATATGTTAGGCTTAGGATAGCTTTAATCTCAATCATCACTATCATATTACTGATGATTTTTATACTTGTACAAGTCTTATGAAATAAAACTACTTACTTAATTCCACAGCTTATTACAATGAATCTAACATTATTCAAATTTAGTGATTTTTACCAATAATAAAATAAATACTAAGAATGTATAATACCTCTGACTGAAACAAAATTACTGAGACTCGCCCTTAAAACTGCAAATGGAGAATTAGGAATAACGGCTTCATACAGGCTGGCAGCAGACTGGTAGCATCCGGCAGGTACAAAGTGTCGTTGAACTCATTTGATGAATGCCGCTAAAGGCTAAGGTTATTTCCAGCAAGATCGCCGGACGCTCACCAGTAGACAGGATGAAAGCAAACCATACAAACCGGATGCTAACTATCGGTAATTCACGGATATATTAGACGCTCAGAGGCGTTCGCATGAAAGGACGCCGTGATATATGTGAAATAAAACTTCCAAATATGTATCGTCAAAAAACAAAGCTTGAACACTGTTTAACCACATACAAAATCTCTTTACTACAATTGAATGCCTTGAATGTCTGTAGCAATTTACTGATCCTAGGTGATTTCAATCAACCTAACTATGTAAATCTTGATGCAAACATAAACAACATCACTTTAGCTACAATCGATCAGCTCAAAAGCTTCTATGACCTGAAAAAATTCAACTTAGTGTACAACCACTCAGGACGTTTACTAGATTTAATTTTTTCCAATCTTGAATGTAGCACCCATCATGATTTTCTACCCTTCGTACCAGAAGACTACCACCCAGCCCTTCAGCAACCTTATCATTCCCATAAAAACTTTTTAACAAAAAATTAAACCGACGAAAAAATTAACTGAAAAACAAAAAATAAAATAACCTTCTTAGTCTAAATGATAATTGAGCTCCTAAACTAATGTGGGTAACTGATTTTGAGTCGGCGCCAAACAAACAATTATCGAAGATTATTATATTACTTTGAAAGAAGTAATCAAAACGCAGCCGTGCATCTTGCTGCCATCATTTTACGCTTTACCTAATTCTATTGCTAGTTTGTTTGGCGCCGACTCAAAATCGGTTACTCACATTAGACTAGGAAGGTTTATTTTATTTTTTGCTTTTCAGTTGATTTTTTCGTCGGTTTAATTTTTTGTTAAAAAGTTTTTATTTTTCAATTTTTTTTTGCTGAAATCTACTAATTACTACCTACTTAATTTTTTGATTACTTTTAAAATTCTTACTTACCTAGCTTACTTCAACTATTAACTATCAAATAATATGATTTTCTATTTTAACTATTTATTGTTATATGCTATAAATTAATTTTGAAAGTTCTGGTTTGTGATTTCATCACTTTGTATATAATTTCATCCTCTCATAGAATGTTATCATTTTGACGGATGTAGGAGGGTCTGTCAATGTCAACTACATATGTGTGCCAAAGTTCACAAGTGAAAAATCAATCATCCCCTATTTTTCTACCCATAGGGGTGGATCATTTCATTCCAACTATGAGGTATACCCTTTCTAATAAAAAAAGAATCATCCAAATCGGAAAATCCACAAAGTTAAGCCTGATAGAATCGGTTAACGGACCAAAATTCAGAGGGTGAAGATCTACCCTTGCTACCCTTAGGGATGGATTTTGTTGTTCAAATTGAATTGGGACCAACTTCGAAGTACACCCTATCCAATGAAAAAAGATTCATCGGAATCGAACAGCTCTGTGAAAAGTTGTGCGTAATCATACATTAAACAGAAATATATACGCGTCGAATAGAGAACCTCCTCCTTTTTGAAGTCGTCAGTTAAAAACCAAGTGTGGCAATACCATACAACAAAAACATCACAAACTACAACTTTCGCAAAGCTAACTTTCCTGAACTATATTCAGCTTTCCTCTACACTGACTGGTCATGTCAACCAATATTCTAATGTAAATTTAGCAGTAGACAAGTTTTACTCAATTATTTACTCTGTACTTGATCTATGGGTTCCTACTCAAACCAACTTCACCAGTAAATACCCCCCTTGGTCTGAAAAAAACTCAATTGGAACTTGACAATCAGCATTTCAAGGCACTCAGAAAATCTATCAAATCAAAAATATCTATCGCATATGAAGAATACCGACGAGCAGCAGAAATTTCAATCAAAACTGACCCATCCAATATATGGTCATATATCCAAAACAAAAAAGGATCCTCTAGAATCCAGGCATTGTATATGCATGTAATGACAGCGAATACAGTAATCCATCCAGCATAGTCAATATATTTGCTGAATTTTTCGAAAGTGTTTACACCCCTATCTCGAAAACAAAACAATTTATCTAATCTGTCAACTAATTACCCTACTATTACTATAGAATCCTTTTCGAAAACAGGTACTTAATTCCTTGAAAAAAGAAAAACCCAAACGAACATCAGGATCTGATTTGATACCGAGTTTCCTTGTCAAGGACTGTGCACAAATTTTGGCTAAACCTCTTCAGACAATTTTCAACCTTGCCCTGAAATCTGGATGCTTCCCAGATAAGTGGAAAACTGCCAAAATATGCCCAATATTCAAATCTGGAACAATCAACATTGTTGCAAACTACAGACCAATAACACTTCTCTCCAACTTTGCAAAGGGCTTTGAGATATGTCTCTACAATTCACTATTTCCAAACCTAAAAAATATCATCACAAATGACCAACATGGATTCATGAGCAAACGCTCAACGGTCACTTATCTGATGTGTTTCACTCAGGCGGCGAGTTCTGCACTTGACAATCATTCTCAATTGGACACAATCTATACCGACTTCTCAAAGGCCTCCAACAAAATAGATCGCCAGATACTCCTGATCAAAATAAACTTCCTTGGCTTTGACACACAACTAATCATAATTTTTCAATCTTACCTCCAAAACCGCACACTTTTTGTTGAATTTAGAGGACACACATCATATTAATGCATCGCCTCTAGCGGCGCCCCACAAGGGAGCAACTCGGCCCCCCTCTTTTTATATAAATGATATTGGTAAAAATATATCCAGCAACTTGCTGCTATTTGCAGATGACTTGAAAATATTTCGTAGAATTCAATCGCTGAACGACTGTACAATTTTACAGGACGACATTCATGAACTTCTCCATTGGTGCACCGAAAACAAACTACCACTAAATGTCCAAAAATGCAAATACACTACTTATTCTCTGAGGAATGCAACCATTGATTTTCAATACTCCCTTAGCAACACTCCATTAGAGCAAAAGACACAAAATAAGGACCTCGGTGTGTTGAATTTGACCCAAAACTCAACTTTTCCCAATACTATTGTTGTGGCTTTTGATGGCTTTTTGAATAATTGCCCGCATTAAAACCACACTTTGGCAAACGTCACTTTATTCTCCCTTTCATCGTAATCCAAAAACAATGTTGCCTGCAGTCAAAGTAGTGCTGCCTGCTCAAGCAATAGTGGTAGGTATCTACTGAAATATATAAGTCACTATAATTCTCCCCCACTATTGAAAGTAAATGAAAACACGACAAAAAACAAATATTGAAGTTACGTGAAAATGCATGGTCGTAATTCAGACCTAACTTTGTATGTTTAAAATGTAATTATTGAGATGTTCAGGGTGATGATGAATCCGTTCTGAACGTCTCAATGGCTGACGTTGCACTGAAGCTAGTTCTGCTGGAATAATTGGAGTTTGATGAAGTTCAGGTGGTTCAGGCTCAGGTTCAGGCATTGGAACTTCAGGTGGAGGCAACAAAACATTCTGTAGCTCTGGCTGTGGAGGCAACAAAATATTTTGTAACTCTGGAAGGTTCACTTGCTTACTTCTGTCGTCTTGTTCATGGGTATCTTCTTCAGTTGGCTTGTTGTCAGGTGCAAATGATACTGATTACTGAACAACGTTGGTGCTTCTGAGTTGATCTATATGACGTTTATAAATATAGCCATTATCAAGCTTTATCAGGTAATGCAAATAACCAAATTTCTTCAAAACTACGCCAAGTCGGCCTGTTGTTTGTATAATATCGAGATTGTATACGATCTCCAACTTTGAATGAACGTAAACCTACAACTGGTCGAGAAGTATGTTGTTGCTCATGGAATGGCTTGATTGCATCAACCTGATGCGAATACTTCTTTTAGGTACAATTCTGCAGGGTTTTCCTTCCATAGCGGTGTTGCTCTGTGGACTTGCATGATTTCTTGCAGTTTTTCTGAAGTGTATGTGGTTCATTCTCCATAGCCTTCAATCGACTTTTGAGATACGTACATTCCGTTCTGCAAGTCCATTGGTTTGCGGTGTCCTGGTGCAGAAAACTTTTGTTAAATTTCCATTTGAAGAACACCACTTCTTGAAAATTTCACTTTGAAAAGATCGGCGTTGTCCGATACCAAGACTCTAGGAATCCATGTGTGAGAAAGATATTTTCGAGTAGTTCTATGGTTTTTATGCTTGTAGGTGCTATATTTGAAACACGAACCTCAACCCATTTCGATTTTGCATCTACTAAGATTAGCAAATGTTTTCCTTCGTACGGACCTGCATAATCGATGTGGACACGATCCCAATTATCTTCAGGTTCCTCCCACGGATGTATTGGTGCTTTAGGCGGACTTGATTTGATGACAGCACAAGTTTCACTTGATTTTGAAAGATCCTCAATTGCAGGATCGATACCTGACCACTAAGCAATATCTTCGTGCTAATTGTTTCATTTTTGTACTACCCATATGTGTGCTATGTAGTTCCTTCAATACAAATTGTTGAAGAGAGCGAGGAATTACAACTCTTTGTCCTTTGAATAATACACCACCGTCGAGTGTATAATCTTGATTTTCACAATTGCTATTGCGGAGTAAGTCATTCTTGAGTTTGGAGAGTTCGGGATCCTTGTCTGTTTCTTGAACAATGATCTCCACAGTAACAGTCGTGGAAGAAATTTGAAAAACTGAACATGAGCAGATATCGGAAACTTCTTGATTTATGAAGATATCAATGGTTTGAATGTTCGAATCAACTGGTGCTCTCGACAAACAATCAACATTAGTGTTATCAGAACCTTTCTTTAATTTAGTTTCATAATCAAATCCTGATAGAAATGAGGCATATCGAAGAAGACGTGCCGAAGCCATGGCAGCAAGTTTATTAGAATGGTGAAAGATTCCTATCAGAGGCTGATTGTCAGTGATGAGTTGAAAGTGATGTCCATATAAATACATATAGAAATGACTTACAGAGAAAACGATCGCAAGGGCTTCTCTATCAAGCTGGCTATAGTTTCTCTCAGCGGTGTAGGAGCGAGATCGAATGCTATCGGACATTCTTGTTGTCTACCATATGTGAAAGAACCCGGCAATACCTGTAGGGCTAGCGTCACATGTGAGAACAATCGGTAGCTCTGGATCGAAGGCACGAGCACCCTGTAGCTGGTAATTTCTTCCTTCAGCCTTACGAAGCAGCTTCACATGACTGAGTCCAATAGAATTTGGAATTTTTCTGCAGTATTTTTCTCAGTGGGTACGTTTTTGTTGAACAATCTGGTATGAATCTTGAATAGTACGTAACCATATCAAGAAATCTTCTGACTTCATCTGCATTCGTAGGTTTGGGCATATCTACTATTGCCTTGACTTTGATTGGGGACTTCAAAATTTGATTATGTCGAATTGTATATCCAAGATACTGAATGTCTGTCTTGAAAAATTTGCATTTTTCTTCATTAAGATGGAGGTCATACTTTTGAAGTCGTGAAAAGCATCTGTTTAGCCTAATCTCGCATTCTTCCTTTGATTTTCCGAACACAATTATATCATCGAAGTAGGATGAGGTTCCTTCTAATCCATGAAGAATTTGATCTAGAATTCGGTTAAATTCGCTCGGTGCAGTTTTTTAATTTTAACTTCATAACTCGTTTTCCTAATCTCGCAGTTTGATTCGAATGATAGACGATTCATTGTGTATGTTCCACGATGTGTCGATATAGTCTGGATTTTTGCGCTATCTGCATCCATTTTCACGTGAAGATAAGCTTTGAACAGATCCAAAGAACAGAAATATGAAGCATTTCGAAGACTGTTAAGAATTTCATCTATTCGACGGTCGCCAAGTTTGTTGTGGCTTTTGATGGCTTTTTGAATAATTGCCCGCATTAAAACCACACTTTGACAAACGTCACTTTATTCTCCCTTTCATCGTAATCCAAAAACAATGTTGCCTGCAGTCAAAGCAGTGCTGCCTGCTCAAGCAATAGTGGTAGGTATCTACTGAAATATATAAGTCACTATAACTAGAATAGCATAACCTCCTCTGCAAAGAGGATGACCGGACTAATATTCCGTACATGTAGAGATTTTCAAAATAAAGACTGCCTCACCACCCTAAACAATGTATATGTAAAATCAAGACTGGATTACTGCTCTCTGATATGGACACCACTCTACAAATGTCATATCGATCAGCTCGAGTCAGTACAGAGGCTCTTTATAAAGTATGTGTCATTCAAGACAGAAGGAGTCTACCCTCTGCAAGGTTTCAACAACAATATGTCATTGAATAAATTTTCATTTCTGTCATTAGAAAACTGTAGAACATGCTATGCCTGCTTGTTCATTTACAAACTCGTATATAACTTAATAGATTGCCCCGAACTGTTAACACAATTGAACTTTCATGTTCCACGTATCAACAGCAGGTATGAAATGTGCTTCTACCTAACAAAACCCAAAACAAATATACTCGTTAAATCTCCTTGCCCTCAATATGCAAAAAAACAAATGAAGTCTGCACAAACATCGATATTTACAATGAATCAATAAGTTCCTTTAAAAACAAAGTAAAACAAATATTGAAGAGCAAACAATCACTTCCATATCCCCAATAAAAAATTTTGAGCTTATCCTTTTGTTCCCACACATGTTAGTTTTAGTTTATATATTTAGCTTAGTTATTTCTAAATGAAACTTGCTTCATCTCTTCAACTGTCTTGTAATTTGGTTCTTCCTGTTTAGACAATGAATGTTTTTTCTTAAAAGCTTAAATATATTCATCTGTGAAACTAGAGGTTCTTTGAGAACTACGTGGCGGATGCTCAGATACGGAATTGTGAAAGGCGCCCGGATGATAGTGGGATGTATATATATATATATATATATATATATATATATATATATATATATAAATAGTTACTAGGGGTTTATTGGGCTTTGGATTCTTAGTAAAACGAAAGACGTTTCGTCCTCAGCTGGGGACTTTTTCAATTTATTCTGTAATATAATGGAGGCCATTTTTGATTTGTTTTTTCGTAAATAATTTACATAAATTATGGATATACCAATTTGGTCGTACCTAGGCATCATTATGGGGAAGTGAAGTGTAGTGGTTCACCATTATGTGAATCGTTGTTTGTGTTTCATTTTTAAAATTTTATTGTTGGGAATGTTGAAATACATAGTTTTTGATCATCTGTCGTTCTCGTATGGGAGACAGCGCATGTGAAAGCAGCCCGGAATTTACTGGTTTGACAGTGTGATGTGTCAGGTTCTATTATGTTGGGTTTGGGGCTTTGCTGTTGTGGGGGAAATGTGTGCAGATTGTTTTCGGGATATACTTGGATTTGTGTTGACCAGCAATTATAAAATTGTATGGTAGATTCGACTTAGGTTATTTATGTCTGTTCTGTCATTCATCGCATTTTTGTTTTTTTTCATGTGTATCATTTCTTTGATGGTTCTTTTTTCAAGGTTATTTCCGTAGTCTAGTATTTTGGTATTTTCGAAATTTGGGTTAGGATTTTTGTTTATTATGTGTTTATTACATAACCCAAATTTCGAAAATACCAAAATACTAGACTACGAAAATAACCTTGAAAAAAGAACCATCAAAGAAGTGATACACATAAAAAACAAAATGCGATGAATGACAGAACAGCTAATAACCAAGTCGAATCTACCACAATTTTATAATTGCTAGTCAACTACAAATCCAAGTATCCGAACAATCTGCCTCCCACAGCAAAGCCCCAAACAACAAATGAACCTGACACATCACTGTCAACCAGTAACTTCAGGCTGCTTTCACGTCATCGACGAGATGATCAAAACTATGTTCAACATTCCCAAGAATAACATTTTAAAAATGAAACACAAACAACGATTCACATAATGTGAACCACCACTTCCCCCATATGATGCCATAGCACAATGGATATATCCATAATTTATGTAAATATTACTGAAAAACAAATCAAATGCCTCATATTACAGAATAAATTGAAAAAGTCCCCAGCTGAGGACGAAACGTCTTTATATTGAACGTCTTTCGTTTTACTAAGAATCCAAAGCCCAATAAACCCCTAGTAACAATATACCAAGGATTCAAGAAATAAAAACAAAAAAGTATATATATATATATATATATATAAAACTAGGGATATTGGGGTAGGCAGCAATGAAAAAGTAAACTCTTTAAGGTTTATCCAAGCTGTCGGAAATGTTTATTTCCATTATCAGGGAGAAACTTTGTTGAGGTTGGTTTCAAGAGTTTACTTTTTCGTTGCTGCTTACCCCAATATCCCTAGTTTTGTACCTAACTAGTCAGCAAATACTTTCCCACACACACATATGTTTGTATACATATATACCTTTTCACATTTAAATTGACTCTGTTATAGAGGGTATGAGAAAAAAAAAAATTTATTTTCAATTTTATTTCAAAAATACCTCACTTAATATTAACAGAAAACAACTATCATTCAACTTGTATAATACAGCATTATGTACAAATTCTAGACAATCTCGTTTTTTTTTTCTTCTAAATTTGCATGACTTTTTCTTTTCTTATTTGGGTTTTGGTCTGGATTACAATTCATGATAAAAACGCCCTAGGATCAACAATTTTTCAGTGTCATTTTGTTTGAAAAATTAAAATTTGGTAAATTAATTCATTCACATAAGAATTGACTATGATTTCCACTTGCAAGAGTTTTTTCAAATACCATTTTTCAAGCAAAATGATGAAGTAAGGACACAAAAATGTTTCTCATATTCCATTTTCTGTGAAGAATAAGTATTAACAATATTGAGTCATTTGTTAGCAAATCAAAACCCAAATGAATTTTTTTTTGTGGGATTGTCACATTTCAATCGATATAAAATTTATAGTATAACACAATACAAAAAATAAATTACTTTTAAATAAATAAGTTAACAATAGTCTTACTACTGAAGGTACAACTACTACTGAAAAGTAGTATATCCTATTTTTAGAACTTTACACTATTTACAGTTAAAATACACTTGGAATGATTAAAATCTACAAAGCAAAAAAATACACTGGTTAAATAGTTGCAAAAAGAGTACTTATATGAAATTTGCCATGATCCACTGACTTCTGTCAAAGTGACCAAAAGTGTGAAAAAAGTGGGGGTCGGCTATTTTTTGTTCCTTCATTGAAAGCATTGTCACAGACTAATTCATAACAAATGTCAAATTTCATACAGGAACTGAATGTAAAATGTCTAAAAACACTGCCATTAATTCAATTTGTTTAAATTTTTTCGGAAGTACCATTTGGAGTTAAATGACAAGTTTGTCCCAATCTTTACAGGGATAAAACACCAGGATTTCTAGACATTTCAGTTGAATGGCGTAAAAAACAACAATCAACAAAAAAGAATTGACGAATTGGTACTTTTTCCTAAATGGAAGACATAGAAATTGGTACTGCCATGTTTTAACGAACATCTACTACTTACTGACCGTATTTTCAACTATCATTGAAGATGATAAAAATGCAATTGAATTCCAGTTCCAGGATTCCTGTTATTTTTGTTTGTAAATATGAAGGGAAAACATATAAAGCGAGAGGCCACAGCATTCATATTCATATATTTTAGTTCGAAATATACCGAGAAATATGGAAAAGGTGGCATGAGTAGATAAATGAGAGGCAACATTTTTACTCTGGCATAATGTAATGCTGGATTCGCAGTGGGTAATGTAAGGTACCATTTGAAAAGGCCAATTATGAGAATTCCAACATTTGTTTTTCGCAAGCAGGGATGAGTGAACTCCAAATCAAGGAAAATGACTTAAATGGAGGTTATCTCGTGTGGGAAAAAAGGGTATACTCTTCTCCACTTTCGAGGGATTCTGAAGATATTAGTGTCACTAGAGCGTACTCATACCTGGTTTCAGTATGAGAGTGTCTACGATAAGCCGTGAGGAATAAGACGTTTTTCATTTTCAATGAAATTATAGAGGCAACTTCAGATCATAGTTATATACATTATAATAATAGATCTCTATTCCTGAAACCCACAAATCCGCAAGAAATAATAGAAATATCAAAAACATTGAAAAATAAATATAGTAGTGGTGATGATGAGATCCCGACAAATATAGTCAAACTATGCATACCATCAATCAGCAATGTGATATCTTATATAATAAACAATTCTTTCAAACATGGAATATTTCCTGATCAACTGAAACTAGCTGTAATCAAACCCCTTTTTAAAAAGGGAAATGAAGAGTTGATGGAAAATTATCGACCAATTAGTCTTCTACCCAGTTTTTCAAAAAATTTTTGAACTTGCAATGTGCTCAAGGTTGATATTGTTCATGAATGAATGTGAAATACTGAACCATTCCCAACAGCTTATTTGAAAGGAGATCTACACTAACGCCATCTGCCAATTCACCAAAGAACTTTTAAACTTTATAGAAGAGCGATAAACTAGCATTAGGTATGTTTTTGATTTGTCAAAAGCATATGACTGCCCGGATAGGAACATTTTATTGAAAAAATGGAAATATATGGTGTGCAGGAAATGCTGGTGAGTGGTTTAAATCATATCTTTCAAATAGGACACGCTATTAAAATAACCAGGGAAGGAATCATTGAAAAATCAGACATATTATATAATAATACAGGAGTACCTCAAAGGAAGTATTGCAGGGCCAATTCTATTCCTAATTTTTATAAATGATTTGTGTTATATAACAGAAAATTTAAATGGAAATGGGAACATAACCATATTTGCGGATGATACAAATTTGGCTGTGGGAGCGGAAGATGAACAACATCTCTCAATTGAAGCAACAAACACCTACACAAAGGCAAAAAACTGGTTTCAACAAAATAAACTCATTCTAAATGAGGATAAAGCAAACATGGTGATTTTTAGTACAAGTCACAGTAGGAAAAACAAACCAGAATTTATTAAATTGGAAGAACAAAACTTGGAAGTAAATCATCATACTAAGTTGTTAGGTATCATACTAGACCGCTTTCTGGACTGGAAACAACATATAGAATATGTTGCTAGTAAGCTAAATAAGGTTTGCTATGCAATTAGAATAACTGCAAAATACTTAAATGAACCAACATTAAGAACACTATACCATGCCAATTTTGAATCTGTCATGCGATATGGACTAATATTTTGGGGAATAGGCTCAACTGTAGAAAACATTTTTATTTTCCAAAAAAAGGTACTCCGAATCATATATAAGAGGGATTTTAGACAGTCATGCAGAGGACTTTTCAGAGAGAAAAGAATTTTCACTGTATATGCTCTTTATCTATCTGAGTGCCTGATGTTCTTACAAAGAAATAAGAGCAAATTTGGAATAATCAAAGAATTAAACACCAGATATGAAACCAGATCCATTAACATAAACTACCCTAAACATCGACTTTGTTTGACTGAAAAAAATCCATCTTATATGTGTATAAGAATATTTAATAAGCTACCGAATACTATTAAATCAATAGGAAACCAGAATCTGTTCAAAACAAAAATTAAAAAATTGCTCCTAGATCTAGAACCGTACAATGTAGATGACTATATGAACCATATCTTCTGAAATGTGCTATACTTTTGACGTCATTGCTTTTTTAGCTTTATGTATACATGTATATATAAGGTTAATTCAGAAATAAAGAAATATTATTATTATTATTTTTTATAGCTGGCTACTAATCTTACAGACTTCTGTCTCGTATAACCGATCTCTATCCTGATATTGAGGATGACAATTGGTAATGTTAGTTGCAGTAGTTGAGTTGAGATGGCGTTAGCTAATGGTGTTCCCCATTCCGCTGATGCAATCCCAACGTAAACAAAGAAATGGATGGATTGTTATATTTCATGGCATACCTAATAATGAAATAAATCTAAAATTTTCTATAAAGAAAAATGTTCATTTCATAAATATGTTTGCATGTGTAAACGTTGTTTGCCATTCCAGCGCTAGGGCTTTCAAGCTTTAGACCAATCAGGAGCCAGAAACGCGAACCAAATGTATTCACACCGATCTCACTCTGTCTCAGGAGCTCATTTTGACGCATTATGCAGTATGCATTGGATCGCTCGCTCATTTCTGCCTTTCTTGCAGCTAACTTCGTTCTTTCAGTTTTTAGTATTGCACTGGAAACTCCGTTTTTGATGTGGATTAAGGAAATTATTTAGAACCCCGGCTATTTTCACAAAAGTGTTAAATTCAAGGATTGCCGGTTAATATTCCCGAAATATTTTTATGGTGATTTGGATTCTCATAAGGAGATATTTTATTCCGTAACAGAGGAAACTTAAGAATTGGAATTTGGATATTATTTTTCCATTTTTGGATTGGGGATATCAACCAAGAAATTAATACAAAGATTCTGGTGTACTTACTTACGATTCAGGGTTGTTTTGAGGACGAGCAACAAGTCCTCTTCCATAAGAATTCGTAGTCCAATAGACAAAGCCATTGAGCAAATACTGGAATTTTCAATTAGAATCAACGAAGTTCCTGAACTCCACTATAAGTGCAGTTATTCTTCCTTGTACTGTGCATGGTGGCTGCCAAGCCTAATAATAATAATCTGGGCAACACCCTCCCCCCCTCTCATGGGCTGGGGTGTGAGGGTCGTCACGTGCCGGCAGTTGTTCTTCAAAAGGCTATCGCAGTGACCCTGCAGATAGTCTATTGGCACCACCCTGCTCCTGGAAATTGACCACGAAGTTCAACTCGTTAATTCTGGGGCAAGCGACTAAAAACGATACTTCCAATTCCTCGTGAGTGTGGACACTGTAAAACTCGGTCATAGGGAAGTTTTGCTTAAAACGAATTTTGTGATTGAACTTTTGTGTGAAATAATAGGAAGTAGGCCTCTTAGGGAAGTTTCGAGCAAAAATATAGTTTTTCACTAGGCCTAGTATGGCATTCTGCAGAACGATATAAGTAACATTTTTCAGAGTAAAAACTGAAATAGTTGACGAAAGTGTGTTTTTCTCAGTAAAGGAAACAAAAGGATTTCCAAGGTGAAATTCAAGTTGAAATTCTAGCAGAGAAAACGAGAACTCTTCTAAAGGGGAATCTCGGAATGTTTTATATCCTAATCTACCAACTGGCGAGCTTCGTGGTCCCAATGACTCGGAATGGCTAGCCGGAATTTTCCCACTATAAAATTTAGAAACCGCCGACAACCGACACGATTTTAATCGTTTCAATCAGGTATTCAGACATTAGTCATTTGTCTGATTGACCTACCCTGTACTAACGATGGGCAAATACCCCGAAACAGGTGGTCAGCCTGAGTGAAGTGGTTAATATTTATTCATTTTGCAACAAACATTTGCAAAGTAACCTTGTAGGACTTTGCACGGTCATCATGGGATGTAATCCGTGGTCTGTCAAGGCATTAGCCGGGGAACTAGTTGTTTTTTGAGTCTGTCGAGGCAATAACTGGGAAGTAGTTGTTTAATATTCAACCAACATATGTAGTCAGCTGTCTTGAGAAATAAGACATTTTTCATTGAAGCCCTCCAGCTTCCGCTATTAGTCATTCATCAGCACAAGGAGCAACTTTGTTTGTAGCATAGCTACAATAAATCCATTCACGAGCCCTACCTCAACTCCAGTGCAAGCATAACTAAGTCTATCTTTCCGAGGCCAAACATGGAAGTATGTCATGTACAGTTCAGTGAGTTTATGTAAGCTAGAAGATGTCCTGATTCTATCATGAGAGCTCACTGTAAGCTAACCTATACTATAGGTTAGTAAAGTGGGTCAAATATAAAATCAGAAAACAAGTACTTTCCTGGCTAATGTCTCGACAAACATTGGATTACATCTAACGTATAATCAAGAAAAACCTCTCGTTACGAGGTTACTTGGAAAGGGAGCTGAGATATATTCCAATCCAATTCGGGATGGACCACCTGTATACCCGTTTTGGGGCTTTTGCCTTCATCAGTACAGGGTAGGTCATGCAAACAACAACTAATCCCTGCAAACCCAAATGGACTGATCATCATCTGATCAAACCCAAATGGACTAAGCATTACCCTTCAAACCTTCCAAGGCGAATGGATGAAATCTGTGATGCACAGTTCAGTGAGTTTCTATGTATATGCTGGAAGATGTCCTGAGAATATCAGGAGAGCTCGCTGATATAATCAAGATGGCTTCCAGCACATGTAGAAACTAACTTAACTGCGCCTTACATATAGTCATAGAGTCGATACATCAGCAATACCTGAAACCCTTGAATTTTTGTTGATAATATACCTACAAATATTTACTAGTTTTCCAGAGGTGTTTGCAGGCGCGGATCCACCCATGAGGGCACTCCCACAACCCTAAAACCCAATTAAAAAATAAAAACAATGAACCGTGCGCGATTCGAAACGCAGCGCATCACACACACACACATTGTGAGCGAGCACATTGGTACATTTTCATGCTAGTCGCTCAGTCGATGAGACCAGTGATAAATGAACCACGTGTAGTAGTTTGTACTGTTTGTAAACATAACCAAACTTGAATCGACCGAAATTGAGCGAGTCCGTAGTCCGACTCGCACTTGGCCGAATTTCGGGTGGCTGTGCCCACAACCTTTTTTGAGAGCTGGATCCGCGCCTGGGTGTGTGGTAGCCTCAGTTCATGAAGGACCCAAAAATAGTGTCAGTAGTTTTAAAATCAACAATTTGGTGGTGGAATACTGGATCTTCAAGATAAAAGTCCTCTATTAAAAATATGTAGGTCCCAAATTTCTCAAGATTTGTGATTGCTTCAATGTTTACAGGTATATTTCCGAGTAGTCCTTAGAAGTCCCAAAGGACTATTATATGGGGGAGGATAGGAAGCTGTGACCTTCCAAATTGATAGTAGTTAACTACATTTATCAAATGATCAATTCAAATTGATTAAAAGAAACCATCTAACCATGAAATTACACAAGAATGAACTAAACAAATTGGAGAGCATAATACTGAATTCATTCAAAACACAAAGGAGCAAGCCTAGTTCATTATGAAAGATAACAAATTGATGGAAATATCAAAATGAATTGAGATGGATCTTCAGGAGCTGATTATAAGAAATATTCTCACAGAATACAAAGGCGAAAATAAATTGAATTTCAACGGAGGTGGGAGAAATAACAGGCTTTCAGAAGTAGATAATCTACACTGAGAAAGGGGCTCTAGATGAAAGTGAAATCAAGTAGGCATAAATAGTTTCCAATAAAAACTTTTTAACAAAAAATTAAACTGACGAAATACGGAACTGAAAAGTAAAAAATAAAATAAACCTCCTTAGTCTCAAGAACTAAGCTCCTAAACTAATGTAAGTAACTAATTTTGAGTCAGCGTCAAACAAACAAGCAAATGAATTGGGTTAGGCATAAAATGATGACATCGAGTTGCGCGATGACATTCTGATAATTTTTTTGAAGTAATTCAATGATCTTTGTTGATTGTTTGTTTGGCGCCGACTCAAAATTAGTTACTTACATTAGTTTAGGAGCTTAGTTATTGAGACTAAGGTTTATTTTATTTTTTACTTTTCAGTTCCATATTTCGTCTGTTTAATTTTTTGTTAAAAAGTTTTTATTTTTCAATTTTTTGTGGCTGAAATCTACTAATTACTACCTACTTGTTTTTTGATTACTTCCAAAATACTTACTTACCCACCTTACTTCAACTATTACCAGTTAAATAATCATTATCTACTTTTACTATTTGTTGTAATAGAAATTATTTTTGTTGTTCTGGTTAGTTTATTTCATTACTTTGTATATCTTTCCGTCCTCTTATAGAATATAATGATTGTGATGGATGTGGAACAAAAATAATGACAGTAGCGATCTGTCATTGCCAACTACATGTGTGTGTGCCAATGTTCACAAGTGAAAAATCAATTATCCCCTATTTTGCTACCCGTAAGAGTGGATAATTTCATTCGAAATCCAAATATGAGGTATACCCTATCTATTAAAAAAAGAATCATCCAAATCGAAGAACCCAGTACAAAGTTATGCCTGATAGAATCGGTTAACGGACCAGAATTCAGAGGGTGAGTGATCAATATCCTTCATTTTGCCACCCTTAGGGGTGGATTTCATCTTTTAAATTCAAATGGGACCAACCTCGAAGTACACCCTATCCACTGAAAAAAGAATGATCGGAATCGGACGTCTCAATAAAAAGTTATGCGTGATCATACATTAAAAAAAAAATATACGCGTCGACTAGAGAACCTTCTCCTTTTTGGTTTCGTCGGTTAAAAAGTATAAATATACCTTTTAAAGTTTTTTCTCCAAGAGTGGTTGCCCCGTTATATTTGTGAGAACACCTCGGTAGCCATGCATCGTTGGGAAAAATTAGGCTCAATGAGGTTCTAGAAAAAAAAATCATATATTCGGAAGGAATGAAATGGACACGATACCCTTCTAGACCAATCACTAGAGATTTTTTCGTGACAAAATTACAACCAGGATACCGACTGCGCCATCGTACATAAAACGGTCCGTAGTTATAACCAGTTATGTTTCCTACTCGCAAGTGTCATTGCTAAATTTGTTATAAACATTTAAATGCAAAAAAACCTTTTTTTTCTGTTTTTTGCTTGTAACATGAAAACTAATGGAGCAATCTAGATGCCTTCAGTGGACAAGTTGTAGAAAATCAAAATGCAAAGGAAATGAGCCTTAGCACGACTCGATCGGATTATTAGTAACGGAGAAAAACTGGAAAAACCAGACAAAATCAGCGTTTTTTAAAAAATTCATTACTCCACCACTTTTTGAGATGCAGTGCAGGCTTTTCGAGACCTAGTAGTGATATTTGTTTGAGGGTTGTAGACGATGTGGTAACTTGATTACTCTCGTTTCGGACGTCCATCGTCCCAGACGGTTTCCAGGTTAAGTCACCTATTCCCGGAAACCAGCACAACGCATCATGGAGCGGGCCAGTCACGCACTAATCAGGTCGCAGATCAACTACCATCGTTGGAAGAAAGAGATGCTGCTACAGGATGCCACAGCCAGATTTCAAGAAATCAGAGAGTACACCTTAGAGGAGGACAATCAACCCATATTTGCCAAGATTGGAAATACATGCGAGAGAATCCGCCAGGAACAAGAGAGGAGGCATCAGAAGAAATGGAATCGAATAGCAGGGAGAACACGGACTCCACAAACCAGCAGCGAAGGTGAGAAAATCGTTAATAAAATCTCAACTAAACCACTTACAGGAGTAGAGGAGTCCCTGCTGGAAAAGGGATTGAACTTTGCAGTTGCACCTAAAACAATACCTATCCTGGACATTGTAAGCTCTGTAGAGTCAACCAGCACAGAATGAATCCCATCCAGGCAGAAGAGTTCAGATGGAAAGTAAGAGACACTCGAGAAGGAGAGAAATCCCCGGAGTAACATCACTGCAGGGGAACAGAGGGCCCTAAAAATGCTACAAAAGGATTCATCCATAAAGATGCTTCCAGCCGATAAAGGAAACGCCACGGTTATCATGGACACCACAACATATGATGACAAGATAGAGTCGTTACTCCACACAGGGAACTATAAACTCTTGAAGAAGGATCCGACAACCACTATAGAAAGGAAAATCTACAACACTCTGAGGAAATTTAAACATTTCATTCCTGACAACGAACGATCACATCTAACGCCACACTATAGCAAATCACCGCATCTCTACGGGCTTCCGAAAATCCACAAACCAGACATGCCACTGAGACCGATCACCAGCTCGCGGAACTCACCAACCTACAAGTTATCAAAATACCTCCTACCGATACTACAACCCCTACAAGGAAATAGCAGTTCATACGTCAAGAATTCCAAGCACTTCGTTGACACCATCACAGATGTTGAACTTGAACCAGAAGATCGTTTCATCAGCTTCGACGTGGAGAACCTTTACACCAATGTCCCTAGGGAGGAATCCCTTAGTATCATCAAAAGGAAACTCGAAGAAGATAACCAGCTGCACGAGAGGACTGACCTTCCTACCCAAGCAATATTGGAATTACTGCAGTGCTGCCTACAGAACTCATATTTCCTGGAAAAGGACCGATTCTTCTTTCAAGTCGACGGACTCCCGATGGGATCTTCCCTTTCTCCAATCATCGCCAACATATACATCGAAGTATTGGCTATACGGGAGGCAGAATACAAACCATTCTTCTCAAGAATTAACAGAATCAGGGATTCGATCAAATTCACGATGGAAATAGAAACCAACAGTGCCTTGCCCTTCCTCGATGTGAACGTTGAGAGAATAGGCAATGAAATCCGCACCTGTGTCTACAGAAAGAAGACACATACAGGGCAGTACCTCAGTTACAGCTCCAACCATCCGAATTCAACAAAGAGAGGGATCATGAGAACATTGGTAGAGAGAGCGACGCACATATGCAACGACGAGGAGTCACTAGATGCCGAATTAGACCACATCAGAGAGGACCTTCACCGGAATGGATATCCCAAGAAACTCCTAGGAGAAGTATTGAAACAACTCCAGAGAACGAAGACATCTGAAGAGCAACAACAAAGCACAGTGATCTGCCTTCCGTACATCAGAGGTGTCTCCGAGAAAATCACAAGGATCGGAAACAAGTTCAACATCAAGAGCTGCTTCCGATCCGGCAATTCTTTACGGAGTTTCCTCACCAAGACCAAACCTGACCAAATAATGAAATCAGTAATTATTGCATTTATGAAGTTCCATGTGAATGCGGAGATTCCTACATTGGAGAGACAAAGAGGCCGTTATCGGTAAGATTGGATGATTACAAGAAATGGACTCAACGTGGAGAAACGTCAAAATCGGAAATCGCTGACCACGCCTGGACTAAGCACCATCGAGTTCTATGGGACGACGCAAGTGTTTTACATAGAAAGGAGCATTGGTTCAAACGAAAGTTCAAAGAGGCCGCCTACATCGAAGCCAATAACGCCTTTAGTCAACCAAGCGTTGAGATCAAGAACGTATGGAAACCACAGATTGCTCTTTCTGGCGGGCTGCAGATGCGCGAAACTTCACGCACCACCACACCGCGCTAAATTACACGCACCACTGCACATGGCGGAATTAAACGCATTGTTGCACCGGCAGTCATATATAATTGGTAAGTAGCACCTTAACTTGTCAGTATTCACCTGAAGACGATTGCAGATACAAGCATTCGAAACGTCGTGAAAACCTTTTAAATCCATTAAGATGATGGATGTCCGAAACGAGAGTAATCATAGTAGTGATATATGTACTTTGTGTGAGAAATTGAGGCGCCTTCGTATCATTAGTTTTGGCATAATTGCAATCTGAATTTTTTAACGCACTTCATTGCAGCAGATCTGGATGCTCCATAGGTGGTCCGATTTCTATTTTTCTAAAAGATTTTGAGAAAAGAAGTATAGTACTATGAAATTTTGCGTTAAAATGCTGCGAAATAGGTGAGAAATACTTGCAAACATGACCGAAAACCGGCGAGTGCATAAAAGCGGCTCAGGAGTGGGGGTAGAGCACCAGATTCATAACGGGCGCAGCACGCTTGTATTCCTACACATACGCTTCCCCGCGACTGCTGCTTTTGAGGCTAATATCAACAGATATTACAAAAAAAAAAAAAATCTCATTAGACCTCCAAAGAGAGTTCGTAATATCATAATGTATATAATAATTTCAAATAAAAGAAATATATATATATATATATATATATATATATATAATTTATATATATATATATATATATATATATATATATATAATATATATATATATATTATATATATATATATATATATATAAAAATAATTAATTAATAATCATGTCAAAATACAGGTGTAAAAAATATAAGTTGTATAAAGAGAAAAATATAAATAATTGAAATGTAAAAAATTCTGTACCAATTTCTGAAATATCTGTCATTTTTTCGAAGGTAGCACCAATAAAACCAGATGTGATCAGAATTTTCCAAGTTAAATCAATGAGTAAATTTTAAATCGCTCCAATAAAAAGAGCTACCCTGTACAATATTCACTTACCGGCAAATATTTTTCTACAAGAAAAAAACCCAGAAATGTTGAGTTGAGTTCAAACAATATCACTCGGATGACCGTTATCGTCACGTTCCTTAAAAAAACCCTTTTCTGTTTTACACTCTCGAATTGTAACAGTTTTGAGATTAACTGTTACATCGGTTATGAAAACCTGATCGGCCACGGGATTCCTCGCCAGCCAGTATTCTGAACCAGGACTGGTGAGAATTGGCTGGTTTTCCGTGACATTATTGTGGCCATTAACCGCTACTGGTTTTTCTTCGGCAGAACCATTATCAGGGTGGGTTTCGGGTTTTTTCTCCGGCCTCTTCTCGTCTGTTCGAGAAGCAACACCTTTAGGTGATGCAGGCTCCTTGTTGGATGAATGCGGAAGAGTTGCATCGATTGAAATCAGTCTTTTGTCTGTACTTGTTCTTGGTGCAGTGGCTGTTAAAACTGCGGGGCTGGCTGTTGAAGGAATAGCAGAGGCTTCTTCTTCGCTCTTTGAACCCTGTCTCCCATTTGTTCTCGAAGCTGACGGTGTCTGTTTGGATGAAACTTTTTGAACCTGAAAATCATTCCAAAAGTTTATTTTTTGATATTATTGATTAACTCATGATTTGTACAGAGAAATTACTTCCGATAATGAATGGATTTTTCCAATTGAACATTTTAAATGTCATTTCATAAAAAGTAATGAAAAATAAATACATTTCATAAATCAAAATATTTTTACTGAAAATTGTATTCCTGCAATTCTTAAACTCATCAAAATTGCAAAATATATAATTTAAAGGTCAGATAAAAAATGTGCAATGGAGTGAAACAACAGCAAATGGCTAGTTTATAATAAACAAATTCTCCTATATTGATCACTTTAGTGTAAACACTGTATATCATCAAATATTACTAAGATAAAAACTGGAACAAAAATGGTGAGACCATTTTTGGCTTGCTTTACATTTGTTTGTTACAGCCTTTTAAAACCAAAATCAATCAACTTAGAAAGTGAAAATTTATTAGTTATCGAGTTTGAAGGCCCAATAAATGAAAAAAATAATTTTGTTTCTAAATGGAGATTTTCTCTTCCCTCTATATATAAAAAAAAATCATGTAGTGTTTGATGTCGGATTAACAAGTAATATAGGAATTGTTTGCCTTTCATTCCTCATTATTATTGAAATGTAATCAAAATTAAATAATCCTACCAATGTTTTGCCAATCCAGCGATTTTTGAGCCATAATAGGAGAATATCAATACAGAAAACTAAAAGTATAAAAGAAAACAGAAATACTTCTTGAAATTGGAACTGAAAAATAAATTTAAATAATAATTGAAAAGAGGTTATATCAGTCTGAATAATTATTTCATGAGACTTATCGATTTTGGCGGGAGATCCAATGGATTGGCCAAGTTCCATTAGACAATTCTAATCGAAATGGATAATTATTTGAAAACGAGAATATTGGACGGCTTTAATGACATTTACAAGAAAAAGCGTAGGAAAGTGTGAAATATTTTACGAATTTTCCTAATCAAAGTAATCTTTAATATGGGATATATCCTAATCTTACAATAGATATAATAGATAATAACAGTTACACATAGTGCCAAAAATATTGATAACATTCAAATCTGAATATAAATAACAACAATAATAAAGATAAAATAGATAAAAAGATAGTAAAGAGTATACATAAGTACAAGAATATGGTAAAATACACAAATACATATTTTACAACCAACTAACACTCTAAATGTTCTGGAAAGACCATTCAGTAATAATGCTTGAAGAGGACATTTCCAACATATTGGGTTTACAAGGTGAAACTAAGTCACTCTCTACAATGTATTGTAACGATGTATCTGTTACATTTCTTATTGATATGCTCAGAGATTCATTTATTCACTTTAATCGATAATCCCTATTGAAAATCTTAGCGACATCTAACCGTGGGCAATGGAACAGTCATTATGGCTGAGAAGAATAAGAACATACGCGAGGGATCTGACAGAACGGAGATATTAAAAGTAATGAATATGCCTTTCTCGTCCCTTATCGAGCGAGCTACAATAGCGATAACTTGTATACTTGTGTTCTGAAACTTGTCAGCCATTATACAATAAAGTAGAATCTGTTCATGTTAAATTAACAAATGAATTAGAGCATTTTTCCTTTCTTCTACGAAAGTAATTTCAAATCAGTGAATTATAGTGACATCAAGCAAGGTATGTGAAAATATTTTTGATCAAGAAAAATATAAACCATCTTGGAATATATTTTTAACGAGAACGTCAGATGGTTCTTCACAAAGAGAATGATATCTGAAGTCATCTATATATGTTGTTCAGTAAATTGCGATTAGATTTATTTAGGTCGATCTGATAATCGATTACAGTGCCGTTCAATATATATTTTTTAAGGAGTTCAGTTAGAATCATGGATGCCACATGTGATATATCAGATTGAATTAAGATATCTGTGTTCAATCTTATCTGATTTGATTGCTTTCTCTGACAAGGCTTTACTGGGGTTTAAAGAGGGTATCACAAATATATGATATCACTTACACTATATTTGGTATGATATAGTTGAATTATATATTTTTTTTTTTATTGAATTTTTGTTTGGTAAATCACTGTTTTTGTAGAAGGATCTATATATTATATATATATATATATATATATATATTTATGTATATATTTAATCCTTGAAATTTGGGATATTCTTTGATTTCATAGAAAACTTTCTGAAGAGGCATTTGACGATTGGTCAAACAGTTCTCATATGCTTTCTCTTGAATATCATTGAAATTGAAGTCATTTTCGTATAATTCTGTTTTTTTATTCTTTGTAAAGTATAGTATTGGCTGCTCAAGATCAGAATAAATTATCCCTTCTTTATATAGTACAAAGATCAATTTTTATTAAATCATAAAATAATTCTTCAATTTCAGTATTGGATATTACTGACAAATCTCAGCACAAGCTGATTTGTATGCTCAATTAATTTCAAGCAATAATCTCTTGTTGGGATTACACTCATTTGTAACAACTATGCGTTGAAGAGTGCATTGAAAATTCCAAATTTCAAGAAGTTGAATTCTTGTATACCAAATTCTGACACAGGCAATATTGTTTCATGTAACAGACAAAGAAACTATTATCAAAGACAAGGAGAGTATTATCTCATTATTGAACAACAAAATACTTTCATTAGAGGATAAATTATCCAGAACTGTTAATCAAAACGATGAGTTTTCACAGAGTAATGCAAAAAATTATAAAGCTGGTGGAGCAAAAAACCAATCTTCTACAAAAAAGACCTCGACCGAATATGTTGATAGTCCTGTGAACAAAAAAGGGGACAAAAACACTCATTTTATTCAGCATGATTTGAATCGACATGATGGTATTTCTGGGATACAGGGTGATCCAGGCATCAATGCGGATGATATATCATATGAAATCATGAAAATTCAAACCCTACAAAAGTGTGATGATCTTATCAATTTGGTTGACTCCAGGCCCAAAGCCTCAATTGGTCAACCTCACTTATCTCCAGTAGACCATTCTAATAACCAGACTAATGAAAAATGGCAAAAGGTTCAAAGAAAGAATAAAAATAGAAAACGAATTGTAGGTCAGGCTGATTCAGAAAACCTTAAATTTAAAAGTGGTAGTCCTAAAGTTTGGATGTTTCTGAATAGAGTCACCCAAGAGGTTATTGAGGATGACATTGTTGAATTTCTGGAAAAGAAGACTGGAACTAAAGGTGAATTCATAGTTAAAAAATTAAGAATTTCGGAAGGTAGCAGGTACTCGAATTTCTTGGCAGCTGGTGATATGAAGTTCATGAAGGACTTTTACAACTCTACTTTCTGGCCTAAAGGAGTCGGTTTTAGAAGATTTAACTTTGATCTTTATTATCAGAAATTTGGTATTAGGAATGTTCTGGAAGGCAGTCAAGAAGAAAATCGACCTAGTGAAGAAGAAAATCGACCTAGTGAAGAAGAAAATCGACCTAGTTCTTTTTTAGACATAGGAAATCATTAGATAATATAGGTGGTAGTCATAATTCCATAATCAATATCAATGAACAAATGTATCCAGCGAATAATGTAAGTCTCGAATCTACCAGTACTAAATTGTGTGTTATGCACTTCAATGTACAAGGCTGTTTTAACAAATTACTTGATTTAGAGTTGATTCTTGATCAACACTCTCCTGATATTCTATGTATAAGTGAGAGCTGGCTAAAATCACAAGAATGTTCATGTTATCAACTAACCGGCTATAACTTAATTTCATACTTTTGTCGGGAGAAGCATATCAGAGGAGGAGTATGCATTTTTGCTAAAAAATTCTTGAAAGTTAATAAAATTCCTATTGACTCTAGCATCGAGATAGACATTGAGGTATGCGCATTGGCATTAAATTGTAGGAGTAAAACTATAATAATTTTATCTGTATATAGATCACCTCTTGGTAATACTGATACTTTTTTTTATTCATTTGATCGAACAATTGAGGCTCTATATAGTAAGTACAAGAACATGGAAATAATCGTTTGCGGTAACTTCAAACATTGATATGTTGAGGTTAAGCAATAATAAAATAGACTTTATAAATATGCTTCAGCAACACAATATTAGTACTATTATTAGTGAGCCTACTCGCATATGGGGGGAATCGGCAACGTGTATAGATAACATTTTGTCAACTTCTGATCCTATTTCATTTTCTATTAATCATTCCTCTATTTCCGATCACACTTTCCAGCTGGCAACTTTCTGCTATGATCAGTTGGACCAAAACCTTAAAAAACACACGAGATGTTATAGTGACAATAATATTGAGTTATTTTCTAGCTTTCTATCGGAGACCGATTGGTCGCCATTGTATGTCATAGATGGTGCTAATTCTAAGTTTGAGTATTTTTATAATACAATTTCTTATTATTTCAACATTGCATTTCCAAAAAAGTTAATTATGAACAAAAAAAGTATATAAAAATGGTTCATATCAGAAGGAATATCATGACCTTAAAAAAACTTATCAGGCCAAATTAAAAAATGCTAAAAAAACTTACAATGATGACAGAATCTCTTCAGCTAACAATAAAGTGAAAGAATCCTGGAAAATAATCAAGGAAGCACAGAATGGTTACACTGGCAATGCCATACCTTTTCTTCAAAGTGTTGATTATGGGGACATTCTTTCTAATAATTATGATATTAGCAACCTTTTTAGTGATTACTTCTCAACAGTCAATAGTAGTATATCCAAACCTGATACTAAAAATATTAATTATATATCACCCGCTCTACAAAGTATTTATTTATACCCTGTTACTAAAATCGAAATTGAGGAAGTTATAAAAAAGTCTGCAAGAAACAATCATCGGTATTGATGAAATTCCTGGCAATGTCATTAAAATGGTTGCTAATTTGATCTCTGAGCCTCTAATGGATATAGTGAACGCCACTTTCACTGAGGGAGTTTTCCGATATCCTAAAATGTCTAAAATTGTACCAATTTACAAAAATAAGGGTTCTGCTCTGATTGTGCATCTTACAGGCCTATATCTCTACTCAGTCAGTTTTCTAAGATTATAGAATACTGTTTTTCCAAAGATTATATAATTACTTAGAATCCTTCAGATTATTGTCTTCCAATCAAGAATGCTTATAGAAAAATAAATCTACAGTTGGAGCAATTGATCAACTCATTAAACATGTGCTGGACATTTTGGATAACAAACATCACACTTTTGGATTATTTTTCGATTTTAGTAAAGCATTCGACCTCATTGACCATGACATACTACTACTCAAATTGCAGTTATATGGTGTACGTGGCTCAGCCTTGAATTGGGTAAGATCTTACCTTGCTGATCGTAGTCAGCTGGTCTGTGTGAACGAAACAATTTCTGAAAGAAAATGTGTGTCAATAGGGGTACCTCAAGGTTCCGTTCTAGGACCTCTTTTATTTTTAGTTTTATAAATGATCTCCCGAAATTCTGTTCTAAATCTTCCTTAACTGTTATTTTTTGGATGACACCAACATCTTGGTATCTCGAGTACTATGTCTGAAGTAATTAAAAAAGCTCAGGAAGTAACTGATCAAATTTCTGAGTGGTGTTCATTAAATGGCCTGCTTCTAAATACTGCCAAATCTCAAATGCTCAACTTTGTCACAAAAAATACAGCAATTGATATAAGCTATTTGGTAAAATTAAATAATGTATCTTTACATCAAGTAAATTGTACTAAATTCTTAGGGGTCGAGATTGATGATAAACTTACCTGGAAGTACCATGTTGACAGTGTCAAACTTAAACTTAGTAAACATATATATTTAATTCGTCAGTTGAAACAAACTGTCTCTCTTGATGTTCTCAAACTTCTATACCACAGTCTAATTCAATCAGTTATCTCCTATGGTCTTGAACAATGGGGTTTATCAGCGAAAGCTAATGCTAATGCTATTCAGAAAAAAGCAATTAGAATTTTGGCTGGTGCATCTTCAAGAGAACATTGTAGGCCATTATTCATTCATTACAGTTTTTTAACGATGCCATGTGTGTATATTTACAATACTCTGATATACATTAAAAACAATATTTCAATGATTCCAAAAAATGAACAAATCCACGATCATTTTACTAGAAATAACTCGCATCTACATCAACCTTATAGTAGATTGACGGTATCACAGAATCATCCCATGTACTGCGGGGTTAAACTTTATAATAGGCTAAATAGTGACATTAAATCATCTAATTTAAAAGGCGACTCAAAATTCTGTTATTGCAGAAAGCATACTACTCTGTTGAAGAGTTTCTCCTTGAAACCTAATAGTATTACATGTTTTCATAATTTTATTTTATTTCTACAATATTATTTTTACAATATTTGTCCTAATTTGATGATCGAGTTGTTTAGCAATTGTATCATTGACTAATGTCTGTTTTTATTTATTAGAATTGTGTAGTACTTATATTTATTGTATTATATTAACTTTTAGCTGTTTGACCTGTTGGATTAGTGTGTATTTTACGATGATGTTATGTTATGTTCTGCTTTTACTAGTGTTATTGTGAATGATAACTAATTCAATAAATGTTTGATTGATTGATTGATTGTTATATTGCTGAGAACACATTCAATGGACTAGAAGCTGATGCTTGTGTCCACCTGATCGGTCGCCCAGCAGCTAAAAGTACCTACTGATTGCGAGCCAAACAACTATGTGAAGTCTAGCTACGAGCTACACAAACTATAATCAGAGGTACATTGTCATCGATAAAACCGACAGGTTCCGCATATAAAATAAAGAATATTTCTTTTCTTATTCTGGAAACTAAATAAATATATCAATTGATACATATTTGTTAAAGAGCTGTAAATGATGTATATTTGTAAATAGATTCATATAAGTTGGTATTTGTTTAATTGTTGTAGTTATTTACAGAGGGAAAGTTATTTGATTTGCAATCATTATTGAATAGGGAATTTAAATTTTTGTCCCAATTTAACAAAAATTCAGGCCCCATTCAAATTCAAAATTTCTAAAACTTTGCTTGAAACATAAAAAATTTGAAACTAGCAAGGCGGTCCAAAGAACTCCACACCGCTCTTCACTGAATAGCCTGGGCATTCTATTACAACAATTAACTTGTTTTTCATTACAGTATGAAATTCACCTTGTATCAAGTTAGAACTGTCAAAAATATATTACTACCAATCCCAAACCAAGATGCAGACATAGAAGAACTTTGTAAACGTTTGCCGTGTGTACAGAATGATTATATATATATATATATATATATATATATATATATATATATATATATATTTCATCAAAAAGTAATCTAATAGTAAAATGTAGATAGTAGGTAAGTTGCGCTTATTAAATGCAGGATTTTTAATTCTCATCGCTGAAATTCCAGATAGCCTTCATTTTTTGCTTCTTCTACTGTAAAAAGCTTCTGTTTTTAAGCAAAAAATTGTTCAGCAAATTTCAACGATATTGTTAATGCAGATTCACTTGTTGGGCTGTGATAACTTTAATAAGTGAATAAAAGTGTGAAAATGGTTTACATTCTTCAAAAAAGAATTGAAATGATTTTAATTTATGGAGAGGTTGGAAAGTGCGCACGAAGGGCGGCATTTCTTTTTAATGAAAGAAATCCAAATTGTAATGTCGGTATGTGCTTGATTTGGTGACAAAGTTTTACGAAAGTGGTTCGATGAAAAATAAAAAAATAAATAACCCCAGAGTACTAAATGAAGAAGCTCAAATTGGAGTTTTGGGAACATTTGCTGCAGAGCCCCTAGCTCCTTACGATCAGTAGCAGAACAGATGGGAATGTCACGCGAGACTATAAGAAAAGCATTGAAAATGCATAAATTTCATCCATATAAAATGCAGATTCTTCAAGAGCTCCATGAGGATGATTATGATAGAAGAATAAAATTTTGTGAAACCATGTCTCATCGAGTCAATGCCATCCCTAATATTTTGTTAAACATCTATTTCAGCGATGAATTTTATTTTTTTCTGAATGCCAATGTTAGTAGACAAAATTGTAGCTATTGGGAGTGACGAAAACCCGCATATTTTTCGAGAAGAACATACACAACACCCACAAAAAGTTCATTATTGGGCTGGTATTCTTGGAAATGCCATTATTGGTCCTTTATTTCTTGAGGAAAACTTGACTGGCAATATGTACCTTGATATGCTTGAAGAGACTATCGATCCTTTTATAACTCACGAGCTAGAAACTCAAATTGATGCAGAAGGTAATGTACTTTTGCAGGAGGATCTGTTACATTTCCAGCAGGACAGTGCTCATTATTTTCTTCCCGTCCGACAGTGGTTAAACGAGAGATTCCCGGATAGATGGATTGGCAGAAGGGGAGTAGTTGAATGCCCCGAGATCACCGGATTTAAGATAGATCTTTGTTTAATTAGGAATCCTAATATACAATATATTTAAAAAAACAACATTTCAAAAAGAAAAGTCAGCATTAACTTAACATAATTGAGAAATGAAATTAGAAAAATACAAAATTAAAATAAAAAAAAATAAAAAAATTATTGCATTAAATTTGTTCACCTAAAACTAGATATATTTACAAACATAACTAAGAAACAACAATTAACGATATAGCAAAAAAAAAATCACTGATTAATAATGAAGCTTTTGAGATTTGTTTTGAAACTATAAAGGGAAGAACTGTTTTTCAATGAAGCAGGCAACTGGTTAAATTCATGGAATCCTTTGAAAAACAAAGAATTCATCGTGCTTTTACGATTAGTTCTAGGGATATATAAATTATCCCGGTTTCTGGTGAAGTGGGTATGGACATCTTTATTGAAAATCAAGTAATTTTGGAAATACATTGTTGCCAGATTATTCAGTATCTTGTAGACAAAAATAATAGAGAAATAGTAGATCCTTTGTGAGACTGAAAACCATTTCAACGTATTGAGCATAGCAACAATAGGTGTACCTATATCTATTTGTTTTCAAAATGATTCTCATCCCTCGGTTTGGCAACTTTTGAAGTTGATTTAGTTTGATTTGTTGAAAATATAAACAGGGCCTTTTCAGAATATCTATCAGATGTAGTTCAACAGAAAAATATTTCTATCAATATTCAATTGAGAATGTTTCCCTTTTCAACATGAATACCCCACAAGAGGTTATCTTGACGATGGAAGATAGTGACTAAAGTTTATCTTTCAGTCGCAGATGATTCCACATCTGATTTTATGAACATCCTGTTTATATTTTCAACAAATCAATCTATCATACCCCATGACAGGTTTTAATTCAGAAAACACAAATTTCAAAGTGTCTCTCAAAGAAATGATCTAACTTTTTCTATCTTTGCAAAGTGAGATTGCTTCTTGAAAATGTGTTTCCCATTTCTTCCAGTCTTCCTGATGATCGTGGAAGCGTGAAATAGATTTTCATCGACAAAAATGTATTGAAGAGCTAGTGAATGCGATGTCTCTCCAGGCCAATGTTACTAATGATTTCTGGTGAGTATTCTCTTTTGGAAAACATTCTTTTTTGCCTCATTCATCTTTATGAGTTCTTTATTAAGACTGGAATAGAAAATCAAATAACTATCTGAATAAAATGCAAATTTTCAATTTCAGATTTTTTCTTTTGAGTTAGGGCCTTTTCAGAATATCTATCAGATGTAGTTCAATGTCCAGCGTGGCTTTAGCCGGGGAAGTAGTTGTTTTCTGTTAGACATTCACAAAAAATAGCTTCATTTTAATCGTGGATTTTTCAATTCACAGAAAAATCTTTCTATCAATATTCAATTGAGAATGTTTCCCTTTTCAACTTGATTTAGTTTGTTAAGGTCAAGAGAAAATAGTAATGATGAACAGTAATCAAAGTGAGGCTGAATTATTGTTTCATATACAGTTATTTTGGCTTCAGTTGAGAGTGTTTGTGTGATTCTGGAAAAAAATAACAACTTCTTTGAATTTTTTTTGTGCATATATTCGAAATGAGCTTCAAAAGTTAAGAAATTATCTAACTGAAAACCCAAGTATTTTACTGTTGAAGCTATTTATATTTTTTCGTTACTCAAATGTAAGTTGATACTATTTATATCAATAGTGTTATATTTATATTTGGTTGTTGAAAGCATTCCTTTAGTTTTGGAAACATGCAATTTGAGTTTATTTCTTGTTAAATATTCATGGACATCACTCAAAACTGAGTTAATTTTTTTGATTGCACAAGCCAGACTATCATCGCTAACTGCTAACAGAGTATCAACCGCAAAAAGATTAATGAATTCACAGTCAACGAACAGCTCAATATCATTTAAATACAATATAAAGAGCAACGGGACAAAAACACTTCCTTGCGGAATTCCCACATCATTCATAATTTCAGATGACATGGATCCATTGAAGCGTACTCTTTGTTTGCGATTTCTGAGGTAGTTATCCAGCCAGTCATAGACAGTACCAGTTATACCATATCTCAATAGTTTAGTTAATAGTATTTCGCGATCAATTGCCTCAAATGCCCTTTTCAGCTCCAAAAAAATACTTACCACATATTTGTTATTGTCAACATCTTTTTTAAATTTACATAAGGTGAGCTGACGGGAGGATTCACAAGAATGTTTACTCCTGAAGCCCGACTGGTTATTCATTAGGATATTATTTTTAACAATATCTTCCATCAATTGGTCGTAAACAACTACCTCTAGAATTTTTTTGATCGGAGGCAATGTGTTTATTGGTCTGAATTCAGAAGCTTTGAAAGTATTGGTAATTTTCTGGATTGGGACAATGGTACTAGTTTTGAGTGCATCCAGTATTTTACCAGTATAATGGGAAGGGTTAACTAGGTTCAATATGAAATGACCAATTGTTTGAAAAATGTCTTTCAATATTTTAGGATTGAGCAATTTATGTACTGAGATTTTTGAATCTAAACTATTGACTATTTGTTCTAGTTCACTCAGTGATACTAATTTGAACCTTTCATTATAGGATATATATTGTAGTTTGTATTACTCCATACTTTCGAAGAATCCAGATATTACTTACACTTTCAATGAAATAACTGTTGAACTTGTCAGCAATAACTGCATTATCCTTCAATATTATCTTATTGTTGCCATCTTCAAACTGAATGAGATTGGGACCATCATTGATTTTTGTGTTCATTATGTTTTTCAAAGTTCTCCACATTTCCTTAGCATTATTTCTGAACTATCAATTTTGTCAAAATAGTATTGTTGTTTTTTTGATTTCAGTAGATTAACTACATCATTTCAGAGTTTTTTAAAAATCACCCATTTGTTCTCCCTTTCATCATCATTACACAATTTGAACAATTTATACCCTTTGTCACGATTTTTAATTTTATCATAGACCTCATTGTCAAACCATGGTAATTTGGACTTATAACTACAAGTTTCTATATATTCTATATATTTACCACATTTTCACGTTTTCTGAGAGTTCCTTGTACAATACATTCGTATCAATAGAGTTTAGATTCCAATTAAACATCAAATTTGTTTTTATGACATCCAAATTTTCCGAACTTAGATTTCTAAACCTTTTGTTGATCATTACCATTACCATTACCACCATTATTACAAATATTAATTGAAAGAACAAAATGATCTGTAATTTTTGGGCAATCATGCACCCTTGTAGTTGTAGAATTTTCAATGATGAATAAATTTCTTTCTTTCTTTCTTTCTTGTTGAAACATTGGTTTGATTAGATAGAATATAATCCACTAGTGTTGCAGTATCATTAGTAACACGAGTTGGTTCAGGCACAAGTTGAGATATTCCATAAGTTGTTAGCAATGAAATGATTTTATTGGTGTAGAAACTTTCCGCTCAGGCACAAGTTGAGATATTCCATAAGTTGTTAGGAAAGAAATGATTTTATTGGTGTAGAAACTTTCCGCTAGATGATTGATATTAAAGTCACCAACGAGTATAAAACTATAATTTGTAGAAGATAAACTACCACAAATTCTTTCGAAGTCTTCAATGAATTTAGCATCTGAGCTTGATGGTGAGTAGTAGAGGCAACCGATCAACCATACTGAAGATATTAAATTCATTCTTAAGATACGACACCAGAAACAATTTATGAGAAAGAAGTTATTTAGTCTGAGATTTTTTTATTTCTTCATGTCTCAGCCAATGTTCCATAACATATCATATTGCTCAAGTATTATTTCAAGATCAGTAGCCTTAAAAGGAATCCCTTGAACATTAAAATGCATTATTCTTAGCTTCCCGCCGTGCCTTCTTGTCCCGCTGAGGTCACCCTTGCTGATGTCATTTCTAGTTTTTCTAAAAAAGAAACGGGCCTGACTACCTCCTCAAAGATTTTCCTAGTGTTGAATTTTTCATAATTGAAATCGAATCTTCTATAGTTGACTCCCCTTGGCCAGAATGAAGGAGTGTAAAAGGTTTCCTTAAACTTGAAATCTGCAGCAATTACATATGATTTGCGTTTTCCATTTTCTTTCAGATCTCTAACGATTAATTCCTCCTCCTGATCGTTCGTTTTTCTTCTAAGGAATGCAATTATGTCTTCCTCGTTAACTTTCTGTGACACCCTGTATAGATACAGCCATACTCTTTACAAGTTACAAGCTTTTATTTAGTTTCACCTGTCCCGATGTTTGTCATCAAATCTTGCAAGTTAAATTTGACCCACTTTTAGTTGTTCGATTAACGTGAAATTTGGCAGGTGTTCATAGTTCCCGTGACAATGCATTATGCATTTGTTAGAGAAACAAAAACAAAATGGCGGCTCCAAGATGGCGGCTCCAAGATGGCGGACGAGATTTGTATGGTCGATTGATTCAATTATGGGTTCAGGTCGAAGATTGATTGACAATTTATACAATCAAAAGCGCTTCGATATCCGACTATTTCTGTGTATGGTCGTTCATTCAAATTGGTATGTGGGGGTTTTTGGGGTCGGAGATTATGAATTTTTTGTCAACATTCACAAATTCAAGATGGCGGCTCCAAGATGGCGAACGAGTTTTGTAATTATGGTCCGATTCGATTCAAAATTGGTATGTGGGTGTTAGGGGTACTTACTAAAAAGCACAAAAAAAAAATTAATAAAAAAAACCTTTTTAAAAACAAACTTTTATTCAAATTCAAAAAGTACAAAATAATTGCTTTGGATGTGCGTAGGTTATTCGTGAGTTATAGGTTCAAAAGCTTGTCGCATCTGTACTCGAAACGAAAACTTTGCGAGATAAGCTCTTGAATCTATAACTCACGGAATAACCTACGTCACACATCCAAAGCAATTATTTTGCACTTTTTAGGGTATTTGAATAAAAGCTTGTTTTTAAAAAGGTTTTTTTTAGTAATTATTTTTTTTTAGCTCCATTTAATTTTTTGTCGCATTCATTAGATTGGCCTATATGTTCCTTTTTGTGAATATTTTTCTTCCATTTACTGTTTGCCATTTTCCTTCATTGAAATTGTTTTCCTGTGGTACATGCTTGGACCCTTCTTTTTTTGAGTCATCAACACCATGCTCTAGATTAATAACAGAGCACATAACTTTGTTTGTGCTTTCAGTAGTTTTCGTTGGATTTAGTTATACTTGGATAGTTTTGAATCTTTTTGTTGGTCGTCCCTGTATGTGGTACTTGGAGAGTTGAATCCTTGATTTTATCATTGTCATGAGCTGAATTTTTTGTGGACCCTGTATGTGAGCCCTTGTTAGTCAGTTCTTTTTGTTTATATCTAATGTGTGTTGGACTTTTTCCAGTGACTGAAAAAAACTTGTGGATGTTTCTTTGGTGAGTTAATTTCCCTCATCTCTGCATCATTTTTTATCGGCTGTTCCATCTTGTGAAGCTTATTTATTCTATTATTCAGAACTGAGATCAAATCACCGATTGATTTCAATTCGTTCTCGAGTTTTTCATTTAGGAGCTCGTTTATTTTCTGTGTAATAAATTCTGATTGTAAGGTTTTGGTCTTATGATTTGTTATTAAGTCAATATTATTTCTCATTTTATCATTTTCTATTTCCAAACTTTCAATTTTGTCTTTTAGTAGTTTATTGTTTTTTTTTTAGTTCCGAGTTAATTTCCTTCAGAATCGTATTTTCCCAGATTATTGACTTTTTTATCAGCATGGAAGTTTCCATATCATCAAGTGTTTCTAGGTTATAATCTTCTTGATCTTCAATTGATTCATCTAACTTTTGTTTAGCACAGCACTTTTTTGTTTTTTTAGAAGCACAACTATAGTGGTAGATTATAAAACAGTTTTCACATGTAACTTTTTCTAAAACAGCTGTTTTTTTTGCAATAACCACACAGAGTTCTTAAAGCATCATCTTTACTGTCGGCCATCTTGCTTGAATTATACATTTTTTTTTTCTTTAATTTAATAATTTGTCCATTATGCCACGATTTTCTTTTTTTATATATATATATATATATATATATATATATATATATATATATATATATATACAGTATACATAGAATCAGATCCGAATCCTACTCTATTTTCGTATGAAAAAACAATAGATTTATCAACTTGTATATTTGAATTATCAAGCATATTTGAAGCTATATGTAAATTAAAATGAAAAAAAAATAAAAAATTCGAGTGGCCCTGATGGTATTCCTTCTTTCTTCATAAAACAGTGTGTATATTCTCTGTCAACTCCTCTTTTCATTTTATTCAATAAATCACTGACTAGTGGCTCATTCCCTGACCGTTGGAAAAAAGCTTCATTTGTCCTATTTTTAAAAGTGGCTCGAAAGAAAAAGTTCAAAACTATAGGGGAGTATGCATTCAATCAGCTATTCCTAAAGTCTTAGATTGCCTTTGGCAAAATATTAACGAATGTTTGTAGACCTCTGATAATGCCTGAGCAACACGGATTTACATCTGGACGATCCACAGTATCAAACTTATTGTATTATCAGCACTACATAACTCAAGCACTTGAGAGGTCTGTGCAGGTAGATGCTATCTACACAGACTTCTCAAAAGCTTTTGATAGGGTCAATCATAACTTACTGATTAAAAAATTATTTGCTATTGGTATCTCTGGTAATATGCTAGAATGGATAAGCAGTTATCTAACTGGTGTTCTCAATCAGTTAGAGTAAATAGTACAGTTTCAGTACCTTTTTTTGGGGAAATCAGGTGTACCACAGGGATCCCACTGCGGCCTTTGTTGTTCTGCCTCTTTATAAATGACATTAATTCAAATATTAATAATTCAAAATTCCTACTATTTGCCGACGATCTGAAAATTTTCAAGGTCATAGAGAGTGCTCATGATGCCAATCTTCTTCAGAGTGATATAAATTGCATTTCTGATTGGTGTGAAGCAAACTGCCTTCACCTCAATACGAAGAAATGCTACTCAATGGTATTTAGTAGATCTCGTTCACCTGTTAATTTTGATTACTATTTAAATAATGAGATTTTGGAATGTAAACCAGAGTGTAAGGATTTGGGTATATTGTTAGATAGCAAGCTTTGTTTCAACAACCATGTTAACTCGGTATCTATAAAAGCTTTAAAAATGCTTGGATTTATTGTGAGATCGTCAACTAACCTTTCTCCTTTCATCACAAAATTTTTATATTGCTCTTTAGTACGATCTATCATAGAGTATAACACTATAATCTGGAGTCCCTACTACATTAAATATACACAAGTAGAAAATGTGCAAAATAAATTTCTAAGGACCATGGCTTTCAAACTAGGCCTAGTTGTAGGCGAATATAATTACAGGGAAGTGATGAATATATTATCTTTATCAAGTCTGGATGATAGACGAATAATTACATCATTAGTTTATCTTTACAAAATAATTTCTGGTATTAATGATTGTCCAGAAATTCTCTCCCTCATATCTTTCAACGTTCCACGTAGGTCCACTAGACAAATAAAATTATTCGTTACACCATATCATTCAACTAACTATGGTTACAACTCTCCTATATCGAAAATGTTAAGACTGGCAAATAACTATTGTGATAAAATTGATTTCTTCTGTGATACTCCAAATATTTTCAAGAATCAAGTCTCTCGTGCATTGCTCATTTGAATGTAGTTCATATTGTTAATTTTGTTTATTGTCATTATTGTCCTATATATTGCATATATCTAGATTAAAAAAATAATTGTATTTACATAATGTTATAATAATAGTATAAGTAGTATAATTGTAGTAGTATAGTAGTATAGAATAAGATTTAATTGTATAAAATTATTGTGAACAAAATTGGGGTTCGCCCGTATATAGATAAATAAATAAATAAATAAATATATATATATATATATATATATTGGTTTCTTTTTCTTGGGTTTTAGGTTCGTGGATCTGACTTTTATAAATTAATTACAACTTTGTTTTGGGATAACATGTGTAATTTAGTTTCTACGTTTCGACGGGTGGATCTACGATTTCATCAGCATTAAAAAAATTACAAGTCTACAAGGTAAAACAATGAGTAAGTAAATTTAAAAACAAATAATAATTAAGGTTATTAATAATGTTAATGCCGTACCTTCAAACATAGGATTTGTTCGGACTTTTTTGGTTTGTTATGGTTTTTCGTTTTATATCTATAATAAGATAGTGGTTGAGTTGTTTACTTTACGATGTGCTGATATTAATTAGTTGCGCATGTGTAAGGCGGAAATGATTTATGGAGAGCTAGTGTTAGGGACATCTGTGGGAAGTGTTTTGTCCAAGTCCAAGAAAAACAAGCCAAAAATATACCCTCGGGATCAAGAAACTAGCAAAATCTTCAATATATATATATATATATATATATATATATACATATACAGAGTCGTGGGTGCATTTTGCAGACCAAACAACAAATGAACAAACTCGTGTTGTATTGTTTCCCTTCCTACATAATAGTAAGAAGATTTTTTGCTTAAGCTTAAATTAATTGCACCTTCAAAGTTCCTAGAAAATAAGTATTGGGGTGAAAATTCAAATCTTGCTATGTATTTTTTCTTAAGCTTAAATTAATTGCACCTTCAAAGTTCCTAGAAAATAAGTATAGGGTGTAATCTAAACTGCTTGCTATATTGTCTCTGTATATCTTCTTTATATATATATATATATATATATATAATATATATATATAATATATATATATATATATATATATATATATATATATATATATATAATTCTACTGTACTTATGTTGTCACTGCACTCCTCCTAAACGGCTGGACCGATTTGAATGAATTTTTGTGTATGCGTTTTGGTGGCGCCCTGGATGGTTTAGATTCACAAATCATCCCCCTAAATGTTAAGGGTGGTCCACCCCTTAATTTTTTATTTTATTTTTTAGACAATTTTATTTTTATTTTTTAGACAAAGTTTTTATTTTTTTATGATACAGCATTCAAAAATACATACAACCCTAAATTTTCACCCTTCTACGATCAACCCCTATTTTTTGGCAAGATTTTTATTTTTATTTTGTCAAAGACTTAAAATAAAAAAAATCATATTACTCTTAATTCACCCTTCTACGATCAATCACATTTTTTTTTTTTTAGGATAACGAAAAAACGGGATGACAGGATAAGGGAATAACGGGATAACGGGATAACGAAAAGACAGGATAAGGGGATAAGGGGAAAACGGGATAACAGGATAAAGAAAAAATGGGATAACAGGAAAACGGGAATAACGGGATAACGAAAAAACGGGATGACAGGATAAGGGGATAACGGGGTAAAGACAAAAAGGGGTAACAGGAAAATGGGATAACGGGAAAATTTTAGGGAACATAGAAATTTGGACAGGACAACGTCTGTCGGGTCTGCTAGTATATATATATATATATATATATATATATAAGGTGTAATCTAACGCTTGCACACCGTGAATGACTAGTGTGTAATGCCATTTTATAACGAATTATAGTGGTTAAAAATTTGAAAAAGAAATCTAAAAAAAAAAATGACAAATTTGTCTAAATTTTTGGAAGAGCGAAACAGCGAAGTTTTGGTAGGTAATACATTTTTTTTCTGGCTTATTGAAGACTTATCGTAAAAATTTCTAAGGAAAAAATCTGTTTATTTTTTTATGAACTATCAACTGTTAGCGGTTGTGTAAGAGGTTAGATTACACCCTGTAAAATATAATATAAAACATTCCGCTAAACTTTTGTATGTGTTCTCAAGCAGCATGATTTTAACTTCATTTCAAAGGGTCAATGGGAAGATTGAAACATATTGGGTTTTGTGTGACTAGGTAATTATACATTTTTCTACCCTCGTAAATAACTGAATGTTTTGTTGAACACAACTTGGCTATAGGACATTGGACAACTTTTGTTCCCGAAAATTAGGTAAATCATTCCAAGGAGGTAATGACACTTCATTCTGGATTATACATTAAAATTGTTCCTACTTTTTATTTATTCTTTGAATTCAACCTACCAGAACTTATTTCAACTAGATATTATAAGACTATGACACTTTTTTCACTGCAATGCAAAATCAAAATACTCAAGCATAATATATCCTAACCACCAACTGTAATAATAGCAAAAGTTTTTGGCTGAGATGCACTTACTTTCACTGGTGGGGGACTAGAACTGGTTGGACTGCTAGTAGTGATGGTGACGCCAATTTTTCCACTTTCCTTAGACAAAACTTCGGCTTTCCTTTTTGTACCCATAAGATCCATCCTTGCCAGCAAGGGCCTTCTATCATCACTACTGGAACTATTGGAATTGTCATTCTCAGCCGTTGAAGCTGTTGGTGCAGAAGTACTTTCTGATGTTTCCTCAGAACCTGGAATGGTAAATAACTTTTGTACTATGCTCAGCATATCAATTAATAATAATCTTTGTCCAAGAGTTTTATAATATATACATTATTCAACTGTTTAATCAATTATAATCATGTACATTATACACAAATAGCAGTGAATAATGATTATTTATTGATCTTACACTTATTATTCACGGGAATAGTTTGGTGTTTGTTAGTAAGAACAAACTTCACCAAACTGACATTTGACAATTTTTGACGAGAATATTTCAATAACCTTTTCAATTTTGATTATATTATAGTTAGGGTTTTTGAACATCATATTTATGATTCACAACCTGGCTAATGACTTCCATAACGAGTTTGCAATGCGAAGAGTCATCGCACGCCTCTATCGGGTAATTTGTGAGCTGCCTAAGATGAACCAGATTGTTCAAATCACTTCTCATGCACATCACGTACTGTTTTCTAATTGGTTCCTAAATAAGATATTTCATTCACCAGCCAATCACAAAACAGTAGTTGAATCTGACAAACATAATGGCTTTAAATTCACCACTAGAGGCGCACACGAGTATCTTGAAAAGACTTTTACTACCTGGCAACGCTGCTTGGTCAAGTCAATTGTCAACATGCCCTGGCAATATTGTTTACTTTTTTTATTCAACAGAATAATAATACTACTACTAAAACACAATATAAATACATAAAAATATTTCGGTAATGAAAACACAAAAAAGCAAATAATAAATTAAATGTATATATATATATATATATATATATATATATATATATTTATATATATATATAAATAGGATACTATACACTGACATCTTTCAAGATCCCCCTAATCACACTTGGATTCATATGAAAAAGATCAAGATTCCGGTAGACTTTATTGCAAGATCTTTCGGTTCTATTGAGAGAAGAGCTGTGAACATAATTGGTTTGATGACATGGAGTTGCAAATATTTCAGTATTACGAGTACTGTACACAGGAGTTTTCAATGCAATGGTCTCAAGTAGTTCTGAGCACTTGATATTGCCTGAGAGTAATTTTTGCAGGAATATTATGTCTGTGACACATCTTCTGTGAGAAAGTGGTAGGATATTCTTTTTACTACATCTGGATATTCATATTCTTCTCTAGCTAAGCCCAATTTACAAGCACAACATCTCAAAAAATGTTCTTGAACTTTTTTTAATTTGTCGGACATGGAGACCAGACAATAGATCCATAATCGAGAATAGCTGTAACATCTATATAAATAAAGTATTTTCGTTGTGTTATAACTGAAGTCTTTGCATGTTTTAAAGGTTTAACCCAACATTTTATAGGCATTTGCAGAGATTTCATTAATGTGATAGGCAAAAGTGAGTTTGGTATCAAATTTTATTCCTAGGTTCAAGTTGGTGAATGTTTTCATTTGACATTTAATTCTATCTTATTGAGCTGGCACCAGTGAACTAAGTTATCTACACCATCTTGTAAAAGGTAGGCATCATGAAATGAGTTGACAGAATAACTTTAGATCATCTGCAAATTACAAAAATTGAGAATTTCTGATTGAAAGAGATGTCATTAATGAATAAGTTAGGTCCAGAATGTGAGCCTTGTGGTACTCCAGACGATACCTTTATATCATACGAAATACATTCACCCACTTTCATACATTGTGTTCGTTCATTTAGGACACTGATCCAACTGAGCAACTGTCCATTGAAACCAAGTGCTATCAACTTGGACACTAGAATTTCATGGTTGACTTTATCAAATGCCTTACGAAAGTCAGTGTAGGTATTGTCCACCTTAGATTTATACTCAAATTTTGAGATAATATAATTCTTAGTTAGTAGTTGTTGTCCTTTCCTGAATAAAGCCATGTTGTTGATCATTGATTATATTACATCCGAGATACATTAAAAAAAACTCAGTGCATGTACTTATGTATGCACGTTAGAAGTTATACTTCTTTGGAGTAACAGAAAAGTCTGATGACATTCCATCACTTCTCTCGATAGTATTAGAAAAACTATTTTCAAGGTCATGACCTACCTATTACTAACTGCAAATCAGTCAAAGCATGAAGTGATTATCAAAACTATATAAATAATCAATAAGATCGACAACAATATTATTTAGCATCATTTGAAATATAATATTATGTCAAAAGATTGTTTTTTCTATATCAATCACTCAACAATGATATACATTATACCTATACTAATAGCAGTAAATAATGCTATTAGTAACTCACTAAAAAACAGATGTGAATATAAAAGTTACAATAATGAGATTAGAACACGAACCGCCTGCTTAGTAAGCAAATGCCCTATCCACTAAAGCAGATTGCCATTACCCACATTTCTGCGAATGCTCTTTTTGAATTATTAATAGCTTCCCTTGAGAACCGTGGTTAATTCGTCAGGATAAAAGGTGTATTTGAATTTTGAATATCAAATCACTGTATGTAGTGTAGTGAGCTCAAAATACCATATATAATTTAAAAAAATTGTGTTGACATATACTGTGCATTTATCACGAAACTGATTTTATGTCGGTTCTAAATATATAACCATATGTTATGTTGCGTATCTTGCGTTTGTGTATAGCTAGACGATACTTGCTTGGCCATTGGGTATATTCCTACCATGGGCCTCTTTTGTGACTAACTTCATAATGTAGGATATTCGTAATGGTGTGTGCCAAAAGAAGTATAACTTCATAATAACCAACATCTTTGATATTTCTGATTGCATGGAGATTGCTCTATAATTTTCAATTTTATCTTTTTTCCTGAATTGTAAATTAGCGTTAAAAAGCTGTTTCCAGAAATCTAGAGAAACACGCATTTTTAGAGACATATTGAATAAAGTGTGAATGGGATGCGTTAAAGAAAATATGCAGTTTTTGATGATATACAGAGGTATACAATCAGGATCAAAAGATAATTTAGAAGGTAAACTTGCAATTCGATCAAACACATCGGTGATACCGATTCTAAATTCAATGGTATTAGCATAATTAAATTGAGGTGTAACATTGTTATGGTCATAATTTGAGTAAACTCTTGAAAAAAAAGGCAGCAAACAGATTTGATATATTACCACCATTGCAATCAAACATATCATTAAAATATTTTTTTTTTCGGTATATTTTAATTTTATTAACATGTGACCAAAAATACTTGGTGGTTATATTTTCTTCGATATGTTCAATATGATTTTTGTAACAATTCTGACTAATTATTTTACATTGTGCCCTTAAGTTTGAAAAGTTAGTATAATCTCCTCCAGGAGATTTTTTCTCTCATCAAACAACATAACTGAGGAGTGAACCAAGGGGGGAAAATTGATGGTGTATACATTTTCAACGGTAGGTATATAAAGATTGAGAGCATTATACAGGACTTCATAGAAATAATAAATTGCTTGATTGATATATTTATACGAATTGAGTATGTGCCAGTCCACACAAGAGATATATTCATTTATAAGACCATAGTCAACATGTTTAAAATCATATTATATATCCATTAGTCATTTGCCTGTTGACCTATGCTGCAAATACCCCGAATCCAGTCTACAGGTGGTCAGCTTGAGTGAAGTGGTTAATATGTATTCATTTCGCAACAAAAATTTGCAAAGTAACGTTGTAGGACTTTGCACAATTATTCATCGGATGTAATCCCAACGCCTGTCAAAGATAAAAAGAAATATAAAACCATGGATTTTAAGCACTAACTTTAACCATATATTCCTGTAATTGTCTTATTCAACCACATTTGTTACTGACCATTTTGTTTCAACACAAAATTCCTTTTACGTTATGAACTTGATATGTTTAGATACATAATATAATATAAACATAATATAAAAATGCAATATTATTTGAATAGAAGCATGCACAAATTTTCAAATTTATTATGCTTCTTAAGTACTTACTGAAATAATTTTTTATTTGAAATAAACGATTTTTTATTATTTTATTATTATTAGCCAGGGAAGTAGTTGTTTTTTATGGATATTCGAACAACATACACCTATTGTATAGGTATTTGTAGTCAGCTGTCTTGAAGAATAAGACGCTTTTTCAATGATCTTACTGATTTAACAACCAGATCAGAGTTAATTATTGGAGACAGTAGCTGTCCAACCTGAGTTTCATCCTCATGCATCCCTGTTTGGGAATTATTCGCCATACTTTCTGGATGTAGAACATCATAATATTCTTAGCCCGAATATTTTCATGTTCATATTCACAGATGAAAGCAACAAAATTTATTAGGTCACTTTGTTTAATAACAGTGCTCTGTCCAACATTCTGCTCGTTAACAAATTAATCAAGCCGCTTTTCTAAACATTTTATTTGTTTTTGTAGTAAGGGGACAAGCCTCAATCCTGCTTGTTACTTATCGTAAAATTATTTCAAAGATATCTTTATTTTAAGCTGCACATATTTTATCTCTGATGGCGGTGAGATCTGCACAGCTGTAGTGAATTCACTGGTTACACCCATTATATGCACAATGTTGATAATTGTTTATATCAAGTTCTCATTTCAAACACATCATAATTTAATGAATTTATTCACCCCACCCTGTTTAAAACTGATAGTTGAAGGTTTATTAGTGGCATGCCAAACAGAAAAATATTTTGGAATTTATTTCCTAATCTTTAGTTTTTACTATAAAAACCAGTTTGTTTATCCAATTTTTGCTTCAGTTTTTTTGGCACAAATTGAAAAACTGTGTTACTTACAAATTATTTTTTTATAATTGTGGTTTCTTAGTGCTTTGAAGTATGCTGAGTTTATCTAGTAGTTTGGATGTAATGATGTTATCTAGTAGTTTGGATGTATTTGTTTTCATTAGTGTAAAATTGAAATTTGCAATTGGAGAGGCACAGTTTGATGTTATAAGGATTATTGGACTCTCTTCTTACATTTCTCAAACAATCATACAAAATTTCACATAATCAAATATTTATTGGATCCGGCGATTGCCAGTGTTTTCTTATGGCTCCGAGCAGCAGGTTAGGTTAGGTGGACTGTGGTTCCCAAAATATGGTTGAATTTGACAAAAAAAAAACATAAAATGGCATTATACACCCATCATTCACCGGAGTGCAACAAGATCATTTACACCCTGTATACTGTATACCGATACTGTATAGTTTTTTAGAAAGATCATGTATGTATTGATCTATGGGGATGATTCATGTTGGCTCATACAATAGGTTATTGGGTGGATTATGCGGAGGATTTCTGGGGGGACTGATCTTTATTATAGTCCTCAAGGAAGTGGTTTCTGCAATTTGTAGTCACTTTTTAGTGGATATTGAATGAATGTCTGAAAATGAAAATATAATCAGGAAATTCTATACAAGTGTAGAAAGGGCAAACTAATTAGTTCATCCCGATAAGTTACTGCGTTCACCAAATTATATTTCCTATAGAAAAATGATTTAATTAGTAACTTGTCGTATTCTGCATTTGCCTAACAAAAAAAAGTAAAAATTCAAAAGATACTTCTCTATATAGTTTTCGATAGCCCTTTCTACACTGGTATAGATTTTCCTGATTATATTTTCATTTTTTGTGGAGTTCTTCGCTGAAAGGTATATTGGATGACAATATTCCAACATGGGGCATATTGTTCTGTAGATGTGTGCAGCTGTTTTCTTGTTTGTTTATTCCTGAGCTCTGTATATTATATATATATATATATATATATATATATATATATATATATATATTTAATTTTTTTTTTTTTTTTTTTTTAATTTCTCGGAATAAGGGCCTTAGTCAGTCTATGTATTTTTTATTTCATGCGATGTTTCGACATTGTTTATGACATCTTCAGGTGAAATCTTTAAATAATCTTAAACATGTAAAGTTAAAAACATAATACGTTACATAACATCAAATACGATTAAAATTCAAAGAGACATTGAATTATATTGTAAATTTTGAATGTCTCTTTGAATTTTAATCGTATTTGATGCTATGTAACGTATTATGTTTTTAACTTTACATGTTTTACATTATTTTAAGATTTTACCTGAAGATGACATAAACAATGTCGAAACTTCGCATGAAATAAAAAATACATAGACTGACTAAGGCCCTTATTCCGAGAAAATAAAGTATATATATATATATATATAAACAACACTTTACATATCATTATCATCAATATCATCAATACCTCTCCATTCGGATTTCCGGGCGAGAGGTACTCGAGGGGACTCAACATTGAAGATTAATTTTTGCAACATCCGCGGACTCAACAAGAACATCAATGACGTCCACCATCACCTACAGACGAAAAAACCGGATATTTTGGCTCTAACAGAAACACAAGTAAACTCGTCCACCAACAAGGTCCATATGCTTTGTCCTGGTTACGAACTCCATTCTCGATTCAGGTTCAAAGGTGGAGTCTGCCTTTACGCTAAGGCTAACCTTTCATGCCAGCGTGAAGAGAGTTTGGAACCGAAAGACTTTGATGTGATGTGGTTCAAGCTATCTGATACCAAACTGACTAAGTTCCTCTGCTGCCTTTAGCTATCACCTAATGAACCTTCATATAACGACCTCTTTGAGTTTTTATCACTCAAACTGGATTACATTCAGGAGAACCATCCAACAGCTGAAACCATAATCATGGGAGACTTTAATGTACATAACGCTGCCTGGCTCAAATTCTCTAACAAAACAGATGATGCGGGTCGTCAAGCCGAGGCCTTCGCCATCACTCATGGTCTAGAACAACTGGTCGAGCTACCAACCCGCATCCCTGATGTCAACAACCAGTCTGCCAATACACTAGATCTTTTCCTCACCACCAATCCTGACCCGTATAGAATAGAAGTTTGTGCCCCACTTGGAAACTCTGATCACACCCTCATCTCCACAACATGCTCTTTCCATTTACCATCGAGCTGCACAATACCACCCGCTCTCATGTGGCATTACAATTCGGCCGACTGGGAAGGTCTTCGTATGTTTTTCTCAGCGTTTCCATGGAAGAGAGTTTGTTTCTCTTCAGTAGATCCAACACGATGTGCTGAGACAATTTCTGAAATCATCATGTTGGGGATGCAAACTTACATACCGAATACCGAAAGAAGAACATCATCCGATAAGACCTGGTTTAACAGAAACTGCTCTAGAGCTGTGGCTTCCAAACAGGCAGCATACCAAATCCAGAGCAGCATATGTCGAGGCTAGAGGCATATGCAAAGAGACAATAGAATGCTCAAAAGATGCATACAATGCCAAAATAAGATCAAAACTTGCTGAATGTCCTAACGGATCCCGTTCATTTTGGTCTTTCGCCAAAGCTGTGGGAAGAAACTTCACTTCCAGCTCATTTCCTCCTCTAACCAAAGAAGATGGAACACTAGCAACGACTGCCCAGGAAAAGCCAATATCTTTGCGCACCTATTTGCTGGAAATTCCACTTTGGATTCATCGGGAAAACAACCCCCGAACATTACACCTATTGACAGTCACATGCCCGAGATCACCTTTTGCCAACGTACTATCAGAAAGATTTTGCTGGGTCTCAACACCAACAAAGCCTGTGGATCTGACGGAATCCCGCCGATTGTTCTCAAGAAATGTGCCCCTGAACTAACACCTGTTCTTTGCAAGTTGTTCAACCACTCTTACAATTTGGGGTATTTCCGTCCAATTGGAAAATTGCAAGAGTACAGCCAGTCCCTAAAAAGGCAAAAGGCCCTACCTAGCAACTACAGACCTATCACACTGCTATCTATTATTTCAAAGGTCATGGAAAAAGCCATCAACATCGAGCTCATGAAATATCTGGAAGACTCAGGAATTGTCACGATAGGCAATATGGCTTCCGCCATCAGAGATCAACTGGTGACCTGCTAGCTACGTCTCACATATATGGCAGCTATCTATTGAAAAGTATGGAGAAACTTTAGCTGTGGCATCAGATATCTCCAAGCTCGATCGAGTTTGGCACCAGGGACTCCTCGCCAAGCTTCCGTCTTATGGCTTGCCCCTCAGCTGTGTTCTCTGCTTGCTAGTTTTTTCTCAAACAGGTCTCTCCATGTAGTGGTCGATGGAGTTTCATCTGACACTCTACTCATAAATGCTGGTGTTCCGCAAGGATCTATTTTCGCACCAACACTATTTCTACTTCACATCAACGACCTGTTGAAAGCAACTTCATGTCCAGTACACAGCTTTGCCGATGATAGTACCCTCCATACCGCTTTCTTCCAGGGCCCCTATATCAGCCCGTGAAACCAGAAATGAACGAGGAAGAAACGTTAATAATATAAATATGGACTTAGCAACAATTCTCGAGTGGGGATCTAATAACTTGGTAGAATTCAATGCAAACAAAACACAAGCATGTCTTTTCTCTAGAAAAGCCGATCTCACTGTGCCTAACATAACTTTGTCAGGAGTAACCATACCACTGAAGTCTTCCATATCGATGCTTGGTATTACTATCAGCAATAACCTTTCCTGGGAAAATCACGTGAGGTCCATTGCCAAAAGTGCATCCCAAAAGCTTGGTTTTTTGTTTTGTGCCAAGAGCTATTTCACCCCCACTCAGCTGCTTATGATCTATAAGGCACATATCCGACCTGTCCTGGAATACTGTTCCCATATTTGGAGCGCGGCACCTAAACATATCCTGAGGCTATTGGATTCTGTCCAAAAAAGGGCAATTCGTCTCGTCGGTGATGCCTCGCTTACAAACTCACTCACTTGTCTGGAACACCGTAGAAAAGTTGGCGATTTGTCTCTATTTTATAGATATTTTCATGGGCGATGCTCTTCTGAAATATCAACAATCGTTCCTGCTTTGGCAGTCTCTTCGAGACTAACCCGTCAAGTTCAGTCATCACACCCCTTCGTGGTCACTTTGGAGACCTGCAGAACATCACTTTCCAAAGACTCGTTCATCCAACGAACAGCGAGGCTTTGGAACTCATTGCCTAGGGAGGTGTTCCCCGAGGCATACAACCTCCAGAAATTTAAGAAGAACACCAACTCCTACCTTCTTTCCCTTGGTTCCCACGATGTTCTCTGAACATTACAGGATATCCCTTTTCGTGGGAACCAGAACATAAAAAAAAAAAAAATTGGTCAATAAATCAAATTTACGAAAGGTATCCTCATTGGGGATTGCACTCATTCAACATGAGATTCGTCAATTTGATCTTCAATATAGAAAGAGAGGATGAGATTTTTCATGTCCTCACAGAGTTTATTGAAGTTATTTGGTCCTCTGAAGAAAATTGAATTTTGTGATTTGTTTTCACATATGGAATGAAAAAATCATTTCTATTTCATGTGTTATAATTGTGGTGTTCTGATATAAAATAAATTTTTTTCTCTCAGATTGAGTGGAGCACTACCTGTTCTCATTTTAAAGATAATCAGAGTTTGATATAGAAACATTTTTTCCCGTTAACTACTTTAGTGAATTTCATTTAGGAAAATATTATTCTTATGGCTCAATTTTGCAATTTCTACAATCGATTCATTTCATTTTGCTATAGTAAATATAATATGGTAGAGCAGTAGTAAAGTGAGGTACCATTAAAGTATTGTAAGAAACAGTTTTATACCATTAGGAGGGAAATCTTGAGTATCTGTGTAATAACTCATTTTAAATTATATTATTTTCAGTATATAATTTGCATGTTCTTTGAATTTTTAATTTTTATTAATAATTACTTCCAAATTGAACTATTGTAGATTTTCATCTCACGCTTTTCATTGAACTTTTTATACTCCTTGTCATTACCTATCAACATGAATTTAGTTTAGCGAATACAGTTTATCTTTACATTATCGGCATGTTTTTTAAAATTCAACTTGTGAGCTATATCAATGATTAGATACCTCACGTTATGTATGTTGAGGATGTACCTGCCAGCTACATTTAATGAGCCTTTTTCCTGAGAATAGTGTGGCAAATTTGTCTCGAGATGCTGCACTTGTGGTAGGGACAAACATCAAACCTTCTCCTTTTAAGATAGTGTTATTTAAGTGATACAGTTGAATTATTTAAAATAATTAAGTAAATGCCAACAAAACATTGTAGTTTTGCAAACTGTACTTCGGATAATCGATATCCAGAGGAAAACGTGTTTTTATACCATTCGTAAAACCTCACATTGATGAGGTTAGATGTAATAAATGGATCTATGCCTCGAGGAGAGTGGATTTAACAAAAGAAAAAATAAATAAATATTCATGTTTGCTCTAAACATTTTATTGGTGGTAAAGGTCCAACTGAAGAAAATCCTGATCCAGTTTCTGCAACGATTAATAAGGTAGGTTATTATAAAATAATTAGTAAAATAATTAGAAAAATAACCTAACGTAACCTAACCGCTATTGGTTACTGAATCATATTCACTGCAATGTATTAAATTTATCTTAATTACCAAATGACTCATTTTTCATTCTGAAATCAATTTAAAATTTATAATTATTTTAAACGTCTGATATCAGAGTTCAAAAATACCGCTGCATAATAACTAAATCTTGTGTACTGACCTGTCAATTAATTTGTTTTTTTTCGGAAATTTTTAGATTTTGACAAGCAAGCCACCGTTTTAATGTTGCTACATTATTATCCTTCACATTTGCAAATTTGGCTCCTAAAACATCGTCTTTTGTAAAAAAAAAATTTTATGTTTATTTTTACATGTATTTTAATGTGAGTTAGGTAATATTTTTCCCTACTACCTACTACCGCTGCTAGTGGGGAATTTTTCGTACTTGAGAAAAAAGCCTCATTTAGGTGATTTTGGTAAAATATTGTGATTTAAAATTATAGTGAATCTGGGGTTTGTGCCTATTAAGGTAGTTCCGCCAGGAGACAGTTGAATTAGGAAATTATTTTCGTCAAAATCGAAAAATTTCAAAAAACTTTTCGATTTGAAACGCGAAAAAAAATTTTTTTTAAGGGGGGCACTTGCCCCCCCAATCGACTCTAGAAAATTTCTTTGTTATAGAAAGTCGGCGACTCAAAAAATTGATGTCCCCGAAAAGCGCAGCAAAAAAAATAATTTCAGACCACATAACTCAAACACTTCTCAAAAGGTTTTGATCTGGTCAATCATAACTTACTGATTAAAAAAATATTTGCTATTGGTATCTCTGGTAATATGCTATAATGGATGAGCAGTTATCTAACTGGTCGTTCTCAATCAGTTAGAGTAAATAGTACAGTTTCAGAACATTTTTTGGTGAAATCAGGTGCGGGCCTTTGTTGTTCTGCCTCTTTATAAATGACATTAATTCAAATATTAATAATTCAAAATTCCTATTTGCAGACGATCTGAAAATTATCAAGGTCATAGAGAGTGCTCATGATGCTAATCTTCTTCAGAGTGATGTAAGTGATATAAATTGCATTTCCGATTGGTGTGAAGCAAACTGCCTTCATCTCAATACGAAGAAATGCTACTCAATGGTATTTAGTAGACTCGTTCACCTGTTAATTTTGATTACTTTTTAAATAATGAGATTTTGGAATGTAAACCAGAGTGTAAGGATTTGGGTATATTGTTAGATAGCAAGCTTTGTTTCAACTCGGTATCTATAAAAGCTTTAAAAATGCTTGGCTTTATTGTGAGATCGTCAACTACTAAGCTTTCTCCTGTCATCACAAAAATTTTCTATTGCTCTTTAGTACAATCTATCATAGAGTATAACACCATAATCTGGAGTCCCTACTACATTGAATATACACAAGTAGAAAATGTGCAAAATAAATTTCTAAAGGCCATGGCTTTCAAACTAGGCCTAGTTGTAGGCGAATATAATTACAGGGAAGTGATAAATATATTATCTTTATCAAGTCTGGTGATAGAGAATAATTACATCATTAGTTTATCTCTACAAAATTATTTCTGGTATTAATGATTGTCCAGAAATTCTCTCCCTCATATCTTTCAAGGTTCCACATAGGTCCACTAGACAAATAAAATTATTCGTTACACCATATCATTCAACTAACTATGGTTACAACTGTCCTATATCGAAAATATCAAGAGTGGGACTATTGTGATAAAATTGATTTCTTCTGTGATACTCCAAATATTTTCAAGAAAATTTTTGAATGTAGTCTATTAAATCAAAAATTATATTTATTTAATTAAATTAAATTATAATAGTATAAGTAGTTTAATTGTAGTAGTATAGTAGTATAGAATAAGATTTACTTGTTATAAAATTATAGTAAACAAAATTGGGGTTCACCCATATATAGATAAATAAATAAATAAATAAATATACCGCGCACTTCACTGCACTTGCTTCTAATCCAAATCAACGCGTTTTTTTTTCAATGAATGACCCCTTTCGCAAGTGTACACTTATAAAGGTCATTAGAACCAGATCATTTCTAACGCTCGCTTCTTGTACATTCTCAGAATCCCTTGATCCTTCTGTCAATATTTCCTGAGGTTCTGTTGCATCAGACAAGCGCCAGATGAAGATGCTGTGATAGTGCATTCTTTTTCGTAACAGTATTTTGCGACTTATCTGGGTTAACTTCAGCCTCCATTCATGTAACCAAATCAATGTCCCGTTTAAAGAAAGTTGTAGATCATCTACTGTTTTCTCAAGAGTTCTGTTGACTAATCAAAGCGGTGTCATCAGCATACCACAAAATTTATTAATTTTCATTGAAGTAATCTTGTTGATGACAGTAGTTGTTTGTGTCGTGACAGTAAGCATTACATAGAACAGACAACAATGCAATTTTTGTGGGCCTCTCAGATGCTGGTCTTGTCGCCAGCTACACCTCAGCCTCTTGGGCTTTTTTGTTGGGAAATGAAAATACAGAACCCCCAGTATGACATTCGATACTCTGGTATTAGTAACGGTCATACTTTTGTTAAATATGTCAGTAGATGTCATTGTATTTATGTATTGAGTTTTCCAATATAAGTTGTTAAACTTGTTTCTATTTCATTGCAATTACCATTTGCTGTTATCCTTGTTGCAATCCCAACATTTTTGTGCTTTCTGGTTTTTGTTTTACAGCACCCACTCTGTAACTCTAGTCCCCTACACCAGTCTGTACAGTTTCTTCACCAGTTGGCTACTGTATTCTTCGGGGGTTAGCCTTGGCTATCCGAATATTGTTTGTCTTTTGCGGTCTAGTGCCTCGCATTCTGACAATATATGTTTGGCCGTTTCTGTCCCTTTGCCACATTGTCTGCAGGAAAGTTCTCCTTTGTACAGCCCCATTTTGTGCAGGTGTTTTTTCATTGGGCTGTGACCAGTGAGAAGGCCCGTTATTGTTCTGACTTGATTCCTACTCATCTTGAGTAGTCCTTCAGTTCTTTGTTTCGATGGTTCTATAATATATGTTTTCCCGTGGTGTATGAGAGGGGCTTCCTTCCAGCGCTCTCTTTGTTTTCGTTTGACCCAGTCCCGTATGCAGTGAATATTGATGTTGTATTGTCTGTAACATATGGATGTATTTGTTTTGGGTAGGTAGCCTGTACCATTCTCGTTTTCATTTATTTATTGCAGTTGCTCAGTATGGATAGTAGTATTGTTCCGTTAAGTGTTGTGGATTCTGAGTAAAAGAGGGGAGTATGATGTTGGTGGTTCTGTTGTGCGACCGTATCGCTCCGTATATCACTCTTGTTATAATAGGCTCTGGGCCAATATATGGAGTTGATGAGCCAGCCTTAGCTAGTTCATCAGCTTTTTCAATGCCCTCGATGCCACAGTGTCCTGGAACCCACATCAAAGTTATTTTGTTGTGTTCTGAGAGGGGACTGAGTTCTTCTCGGCATTCCCATGATGTCACTTTTGGGTTCGTGGGAGCCTTCAGTGATGCCTGGCTGTCTCTGCATATTTTGATCCGGGTGTTGCGCACTTCCCTCATGTTGTTTTCTCTCACGCATTGTGTACATTTCCCCTTGGAATACGGAAGTATTTATTCCCAGGGGAGTGCTAATTTGGGAGTTTCTTCCCTCACAGTATATACCAGCACCAGTTCCTTCCTTGGTCTTGGATCCGTCTGTGAACCAGATCCTCTCTCCAGGTTTGCTCTTGGTGGTATCGTCTGTCCATTCCCTTCGGTCTTGTATGATCACCTCGAAGTTCGTGTAAAAAAAGTATATAGGAGTTGCGTGGTCCGTTTGTTTCATTTCAAGAATGTTGCCTCCCACTATTTCCTTTATCTTGTTGTGACCCGATCTGTTACTCATATTTTGTAGCCTTAGAAGTCCCTCACCCATGATTGTTATGTCAATAGGTGGAAGGTCCAGTAGTGCTACCATGGCTGTTGTTTTCATAGCCCCTGTTATACTGAGGCAGGCAAGTCTTTGTACCTTGCTCAACTCAGCCGCGGCTATTTTTGGGGTTATCTTGGTCCACAATACCAAAAATGCATAGGTGATCATGGGATCTGGTAGCTCATGGACTTTTTTGGGCTGTTAGTCAATTTTTAAATTACTATGAAATTGGTTTTCTATTATTAAGGTGATGTTACCGTTTTGGTTGAGAAACCACATAGAAAGGATTCTTTATGTATAACCCTGTGTATCAGTTTTCTAGTTCTCTTCTTCTTCTTCGCACAAGATGGGCTGGTTCCGAAGAACCCCAAGCACGTAGGCCTCTCTACGTGGGCCCATTGTGAGCCCACTCGCTCTGGGAATCAGCTGGGCATGCCGATTTCTCTGGCAAAATTCAGCAGTTTCCTCAGCTGAATCTCTCTGGACATCCCCTTGGTTCGGAATTATGCTTTGACAGTTTCCATGGAGCTTTGATTGCCTCAATTTTCTAGTTATTGTTCACCTTATTAATAAAGTTAATAAAAAAAGATATCTTACAAACATGAATATCAAGTATTTTTTAAGCATTTGGGAATGTGGATATTAAAACAAATACTTACCAGCCCGGGTTTCATCATCTTCCACACTAGCAGTATTATCATGTTTAGGTTTAACTTCAATAGTACTGCTCTCTAAGAGCCCCTCATCTTGGCTCTCATCTCCACTTCTCAGAACATCATCCTCAGTATCTTCTGCTGCCACAGGAGCAGCTGGTTTTTCTTTCTTCTTTGGCCCTCTTTTGGCTGGTCCATCAGTCTTATGAGATTGCTCATAAAGTTCTATCAAGCGATTATCGAGGATATTTTCTTCTGGTTCCCAAGTGTTGTACTTTTGACTCCAGCCTTTCCATTTTACCAAATATTCCACAACTCCCTAGAAGATAATTTTATGGTTAACAATTTAGGATATTTTTTCTTGAACAAATTTTTTTCACAACCTGCTAATAATTTAAATGTTTTAAGCTTTCAATTTGGTTTTCAAAAGAAAATTGCAATGCATTTCTGAGCCATTTCCCATCAGTTCGAAGTTTTTTGGCACGTTACTGAAAAATGTTTCAAATTTAAAGTTAAATGAGTAAGAATGTATGAAAGTTAATATGGATAAATTTATTCTTGTTACAACTTCCACTGGATAGCTAATTCTTTATGACACTTTTTCTTGTGCCATATATCTCATCTCCAAATCACACAAACCTTTCAGTGTGTTTTAAATTGTGTGTAATTATTTGTTTACTTTAATGTGATTTTATTATTAAATTTTGAGGTTGATTTATGATCATTTTTGTCATATTCACCTTAGGGCCAATTTATACAACATTGTCATTGTTTTAGTCACGATCACTATCTCATTCCTAGTCCCCGGCGCTGTCTTAAGAAATGTTTGTATTTATACATCACAGTCTTTAGCATTATTTCAGCAATTGCTTTCCACGAATTACCCTTGGCGATTTTATCTTTGAAAAATGAATCTTTTTTATCCCAGAGAAGGAAATTTTTTCAATCATTTCAATAAGAGTATCCTCTTTTAGACTCATTTTTTCAGAAACAAAAGTCGACATGACTAATTTTTAATGTAATTTGTCAAATAGGTATCTATGCACATGCGTGTTTTATGTGTCGTCTTAATCATAAGCATAAATATTGAAATTTGACAACTTTGAAGGTCATATTCTTATGAAAGGGGTGCTACACCATGCGTCCAACATTGGCTCCAACATTTGACCAAACATACGAGTCAAGATGTTTGACATTTGGTGCGGCAAATGTATCTGCAACACGGTGTAATGAATGCTTCAAGCATGTATCCATTTTTAAGTGTGGTACAAACTTTTGTCTCCATCTCCATGAAGGATAGATTGTAGGGGGATCGATATTGCTCTTCAGCCTCTTCGTACCTCGACCTATAAGGTCTTTTGTACATTACCCTTCATATATTCAAGACCAGAGACTGCTTGCGAAGCGTATCAGTTTCCTGGGAGCCAAGTTCCTGATATCCTGATCCTGATATCCCCTTCACAGTCGCAAAACACGTGTTCAGCAGTTTCAGCGAAGTTCTTGCAGTAACGGCACAGTTCACTGTCTGATCTATCCATTTTTTTGGAGTGATACCTCAGAGGACAATGTTCGGTGAGCAGTCCCGTTACCAGTTTCGAGTCTTTCTTGTACAACTTGAGAAGATTTTCAGCTGAAACCCTATTCCAGTGAGTTTTAATTTGGACAGCTTCCCAGCACCCAAACTCTTAGTCCAGGATCCATGGCCCACTTTTGCACTTGATTACTATCAAGCTAATTTTCCGTGAGTAGCTTCATTTTGATGAGACGCCCAACAATTTCCTGTACGAAACTCTCGATTGTGGTAGCTAACAGAGGTAGCAAGTATAAAATATGTCGATTTGATGTTAAAAATTTTTTTTTAAAAAAATTATCTAAATTATTAAAAAATATTTTCCTACAAAATGTATGGTTTGACAAAGAGTCCCCTCCTTCCAACATGTATCGATAACAGGTCATCATAAATGATTACTAACCAGCTGATTTTTTTTTTTTACTCAGTTAATATTTATATCATTTAACAGTCATATTGTCCTACAAATTGCGTGGTACGTTATCCCGGTCCTACGCTCAGAAATTGTTGATACCACAAGACCATTTTTCTCATTACTAACTGTAGGACAAAAAATTTACATAATAGGTTAGTGTGTTCTCTGCCCAAATGAAACAATGTCCTACAAGAAAACAGGTATGTATCACTAGTCCGACAAGAATTGTCATTTTTTTGTATTCCTATTTGTAACATAAGATACAGTGAAAAAATCTTTTTTTAAATTTAAATAACTTTATTATTTAGTAAACTAGGTACAAAAATTTGTGTATTTATATATAAAAAAAACACTCCATAATTATTTTGCAGCACAAAAAATATTTCTTGAAATTATTTCTCGAGAGACAAAATATAACACGTGGTCAACTGAAACAATGTTTGCATGCTTATGGTCGAACCTGACAGTAACTGGTTACCTAATCACGCAGTAAGCAATGCTCATGCATGCGACGTTGATGACTCAGCTGTAGTAGCAAAATACAGAAACCCAAGCAGCACAATTTTTTTTTTGTTAATTTTTTGTTGAATTTAAATTGACGATTAATAATTTTTTAACTTCTTGTTGAGTGAAATCTACCAAAAAGTCAAAATTTTTTTTGTGACGCTTGGGAAATAAATTGATTTTTAATTTTATGAATTTCAAATATATATTCAATTGGAGCACCGTGATAACGTACCACGCAATTTGTAGGACAATATGACTGTTAAATAATATAAATATTAACAAAGTAAAAAAAAAAATCAGCTGGTTAGTAATCATTTATGATGACCCCGTTATCGATACATGTTGGAAGGAGGGGACTCTTTGATCAAACCATACATTTTGTAGGACACATATTTTTTCGAATAATTCAGATAATTATCTTGAGATTTAACAAAAAAAATTCCAGTTAGTAATACATTTTTGAGAATCATCAAATCGACATATTTTATCCTTGCTACCTCTGTTAGCTACCACAATCGAGAGTTTCGTACAGTAAATTGTTGGGCGTCTCATCAAAATGAAGCTACTCACGGAAAATTAGCTTGATAGTAATCAAGTGCAAAAGTGGACCATGGATCCTGGACTATCTTCGTTGATGTGGGAAAGAAAATTGAGTGTTTGTGCCTTCCTTGGCAAGGCTGTCCATTTCTTCATTGCCTTTGATTCCCTTGTGACCTGGCACCCACATCAGAGTAACCTGATTGTTCGTAGCCAGTTGTCTTAGGGAGAGTTTGCAGCCCCAAGTCAGTCTAGACTCACAAGTGTGTAGAGCATTTTGAGAACCTAAAACTAGGAACTGTTACTTCTACTCCAGCCCTTTTCCAGTATACCATACTTATACACTCCTTTCTAGTTGAGGCCCATTTGTTGTGAATATATGGTGATTGTTTATAACCACTTCATAATTCACTTCAAAGTCTGCCTTGCTGGCAATATCTGATGGCTTGTACCTGAATTCTAGGGGAATATTTTCCAGAATCTTCAGATGTCCAATCAGATTTCCAGCCTTCAAGTTTGATGCCTGGTGTAGTCTGAAGGCTCTTTTTGCCACTTCTTTTATTACACACAAGTGCAGTGGTGGAAGATTCAGCATTACCTCTAGTGCTGCATGGAGGATACAGACGTTGCAATTGCAGCCGCCGCATCGGTAGTAGTTTTTAGTTGGGTTGAGTTATTGATTGAAAAAAAGAAACATAAAAGACATCCTAGAAGATGTAGGATGTTATCTCCAAATAGGAGCAGAGGACGATAAGTAAATAAACGAATATTTTAAAAGAAATGATGAACAAATTGCTTGTTTATTACAATGCAGGATTTAAAATTTTCTGAAACAGATGAATTCACAATAATTTCCTTTTAAACACTACCACTACTTTATAACTCAAACTACTTCGAACGAGTCGTGTAGCCGTGCATCAAATCCACGAATGTTTTCGTTTGAACATTGGAGGAATTCCTTTGACTCAGGTCCAAATACCGACAATATCCCGAACGTGACCAAATGCGAATGTTGGACGCTCGATATTGGTAGCTCGCAGGTTTGAAGGTCGGCCACATGATGCAACGCACTGTCAAGCCTCCAACGATGTAGGATGTTATCTCCAAATAGGTGCAGAGGACAATAAGTAAATAAACGAATATTTTAAAAGAAATGACGAACAAATTGCTTGTTCATTACAATTCAGGATTTAAAATTTTCTGAAACACATGAATTCACAATAATTTAATTTTAAACACTTCCACTACTTTATAACACAAACTACTTCAAACGAGTCGTGTAGCCGTGCATCAAATCCACGAATGTTTTCCTTTGAACATTGGAGGAATTCCTTTGACTCAGGTCCAAAATACTGACAATATCCCGAACGTGGCCAAACCCAAACGTTGGACGCTCGATATTGGTAGCTTGCAGGTTTGAAGGTCGGCCACATGATGCGACGCACTGTCAAGCCTACAACGTTGGAGAGTATTTGTAGCATCGTGTAGCGCCGCCTTGATAATGATTGAGACTTAAAAAAATTACATACATGCTCCCATTGAAATATACAGATTCAACTCGATTTTATGATTGAGACAGAGACTGTGACTATGATAGTGATATTGTTGCCTAATTTGGCCTTAGAATCAAGACAAGAGGATATATATAAATATTGCATATTAATTCAACTCTTAGATATACTGTATTGTACAAAAATGTGAAAAACTGCCTATACTTTAAAGAACAGCGTTATTTTGGCAGCATAATACAAATTCTCAAGTTTATTCGTTTCGGAAAAATGCTATAAATTCAATCAAGGACAGCAATACTGTTCGTAGACCATGTTGAAATGAAACATTTTCAGAACCACACATTTTGACGAATATTTGTATTTATTTGTGAATATATTGAACTTGCATTAAATATTCTGCATCATTCGAATGTAATTACCTTCCGAACACGTTTTCTGGTAATCCTTTCGGCGGCATAAACACAATCGTCACCCATTCCCATTAAATCCATTGTTTACAATATTCCACTTCAATCGACTGTATAGTCGTATCTTTTACATTGCTGGATTTCTCACAGCACACAATACAATTTTTTCGGAAATTACCCGCATATTCAAAACATAGAAACGTAAATTTCTACCAAAACAATTTATAACAAACAGGTATTTGCCATTTATTTGGTTTCCATTTTTATCGTTCACAATTCACAAAACAGTAAAGCAGTTACTTTATTTTTTGTTAATAAGTGTTGGTACAAATGGGGATCTCTTCACCAAAGGAACCAAAAAGTTTTTCTGAGTGGATGACATTCGCGAACGTCAACACCACCAGAGGGCGCATGCACCGTCACCATTTTATTACTTTGAAGTATAGATCATAGATGACGCATTCACACACTTCCCACCACTTTTTTATTACATATTTTGTTGATCGGTTGGGTATAGAAGGATCAGGATAATATTACATTTTTAAATGCCAAAAAGAATAACGCCGCGCCGTTTGTCGAAACGTTATTATTAATTGCTCAAAAATAAGCCGCGGTCGCTTGGCGCACGTGTTTATCAATCACAGAGGCCGTCTTTTCGACACGGCGGTTTTTAAGGCACCTACAGACGATGAGATCGGTATCACTACATGTTGCATGATATCGTCGTAGTAGCGATACAAATTTTGTGTGTGGTTGTATCAGAATCACGGTATCAGTATCACCGCCTCAATCACTGTCGTGAAACGGCGATACCACGTCGTGCGAATGATGTTTCACGATTCCGTCTCAGTGGGTGTGGAGACGTTGATACAAATCTCATAGGGTCTTCACAGACGATGAGATTGGTATCGCTACATGTTGCATGATACCGTAGTAACGATACAAATTTCATTGTGTGTGTGGTTGTATCAGTATCACTGTCGTGAAACGGCGATACCACGTGTATGCGAAAACGATGTTTTACGATTCCGTCTGTGGAGACGTTGATATACTTGATACAAATCTAATATACTTGTATCGCGACATGTAGCGGTACCGATCTCATCGTCTGTGGGTGTCTCAAAGACCTATACGGGTGTGGTCCAAAGAGAGTAAACGTAAATAGGAGGTACTAATAAGCTCTAGTTAATCAGAATCTTGTAGCATTAACCCATCATAGTGACGTTCATGGACATGAGTACAGGTGGCATACGTAACATACCGAGTGATTCAAGAGCACTCCCAGATACCAGAGTGCGCTAGTCCGCCACTGTCCAGAGAGAATGGTGGCCATGACATTACCATATACGTCACTATGCGACTCACAAATGATCTTTCATCTCTTTCTATTTTATTTTTTTAATTTCATTACTTTTTATTATAGAAAACAATTCAAATTATAATAAAGTTAATCTAAGTTGGTGTCCTCTTGCTCATAGAAAAGGACGAATGCTTCTTCACTTATAATGGATTGTGATGATATCGGTGATATTCTGGAGTCATTGTACTCGTGCCATATGCCTGCGTAAGGGTGCTTACAGTAAGCCGTGTAGTGTCTGCTATAAGTTGTTCCACTATGGTTGGATACAGCATACAAGTTGTATTGACATGGAGCTACATTATCTGCTGCATAATTACTCATATCCAATCATTTGAGAGGAAAGTCAATGTTGATATTTAATTTTCCCATAAATCTCCCCAAAGGCGAAAATCGTTTCAAGTGAATTACTAATATTTTGGGGAATTTATATATACATAATGACTTTGTACATTTTATTCTTTCCTTACATTTACAACAAGTTGGTTTCTCTTCGCCATCTAAAATTTCTTCTCTAATAAACAAGTCTAAACATTGTGACAGACTCAGCTGGCCAGGTATCTGTGGAATATCAAGTGAAAGGTCCCAGAAAGGGTCAAAAGAGACAGAACAATGGCCACAAGAAGAACAGAACAACGATGATTTTAGTTGACCAACAAAGTTATCAACCATTTTTGAGTTGTCAATTCTTAGATATCTTGTCCAAGACTCCTGTGCCTTTTCAAGATTGCTCAGTTTTTCATTAATTTCTATCAAAATAGGTTTGGGCTTTTCAATCACTCTGTTAATATCTTCATGAAGAACTTCCAATAAATATCTGAGAAATTCTTGGGCGTCCTGTTGAACGTGCCCCATGAAGCGAGGTGCGAATATTTGTATCTGGCATTTCAAAGAAACAGTATTTACCACCCTATCCGACAAATCTTCTGACCAAAGTTATTTTATCACAATCGCAAATGCTTTTATCAGAGCACCTTTCATGCTTGATATGCTTGTGTTGATATCCCTCATATGCTCGTATTTTCTCAGATACTCGAGCAACCATCTGGTGTTCGATAAACATTGTATTATACTATTCATGAAGCAGGTGTTGCCAATGTTCTTCAACCCATTGAGTCCGAGTGGTCTAATGGTATTGTAGTTACTTGAGTTGGATGTCAGAACAAGTTATTTTTTGGGAAGAGAAAAACAAATCATTTTTCTTCAAAGTTTTTCTTCTAGATGTGTCTTCCATTTCGTCAGAGTTCACTTCTTCTATTTGCCTTGATGGTGAAGAAGTAAGAAGTGGGACTGTAGAAATAATTGAGGAATTGCTCAAAATTCTCAATCCTGGAGGACGGATAAAAATTTCATCCAAACTTTTAGAAGTAGGTATAGAACCCAGGACAGATGCAGCGTTTCCTCTCTGGATTGCAATACTTATACGTTGAAACAGGAAAGTCCTCGCTCTAGGATCATTAGTTTTATCAATGAGTTTACGACCGATAATTTTGAAAAATTCCAATGCATATTTACCAAAAGAACCGTAGGTTTCGATAGCTATTGGATAAAAATTATATTGATCAATCAAACTGGAATATTTTTTAATCCTCAATTTTTCAGCAGAATTTGCACCACCACCAACAGTCTTTGATGTTAAATTAATATGTGAAGGAGCAACAGTGTCTGCACAGGTGAAGTCCCAAACTAGTGGTTTTCCATGGCTCCAAGGAATGAGAGACATCCCATCTGGACGTTTACCATCGTCACGAATTATTCCTAAGGGTTCCAAAACAGAAGGCATGTCAGCAGTTGACAAAGCACGTTTAATTAAATCGTTAACAGTGGAGTGTCGTGAGAAACGTCCCGAACTATATTTACAACTCAAACCATGAATACCTTTATCATTGACGTTGGATCCACATCTGCATGTATGGCTAACACAAATCGAACAACCCAAACGTAGACCAACAGAAATTCTGAAGGATTCATTATCCAATAACGTTCCAAGGAATGCAACAGGAAGGGCGTTAAGCCAAGCTCCAGATTCCTTAGTGCATACTGCCTTGAGACGAGCCTTTTCGAATTGAGAGTTAGCAGCTGACTCAAGGAGTTTTGTAGATGAAGATTCGATAAGAGGAATATCCCAGGATTTCTGTGAGAGTTTATAACTAGGTGTAGAGATCCTTGTTTTCGAGAGCCAAATAGATTCGCATTCTATGTAGAAAGAGTCTGGTGAATTGGTGAAGTAATTAGGTAAAATCTGGTCAATCAAATGTTGGACGCTGTTGAATGAAGAAAGGAAAGCTGGTAAAGCGAGTGAAGATGCTTGACGGATTCCTAGACCACCTTTATTCACGGGAAGCGTTACTTGGAGCCATGTTAGATCGTTGAAATGGTTATTGGTTATCTGCTCCAGAATCTCACGGAGTGTTGCATCAAAATGAATGAGTTCCTCCATGCAGCGCCATGTTGCACAACATCTCAGGGTATACATCAATTTGGGTATAGCCAAACAATTCTTCAGGAGAAAATATCCAATATGATTAGGAATTTTATCGATGCGTGATGCCATCAAAATGAGGAATTTGTTTTTTGGTTTATGCATTCTGTCAAAGATTCATCCGAAAGTGGAGCACCAAGGAGGGTCCAATTGTTTCTGTCCATAATTTTAACGCCAGGAGCTAAATAATTGAATTTCTTCGAAATGTTATCTGTATGTTCGTTCAAAAACAAAAGTTCGCATTTTTTGAAATTTAATTGGAGGCCGACTTCATTGGAAGACGAAATAATTTTTTGGAACTGTTCTAGAACCAAATCTGCATTGCCACCTATGGCGCCATCATCAAGATACCAACAATTAAATTCAGCTGCAATCGATCTTGTTAGGTTCTCGATGCATAAACAAAAGAGAGCGGGGCCCAATGGATCTCCTTGTTGAACGCCTCTTTCCGAATAAATTACGTTATTTCCAAAATTCAAAAAACTTGGCTTCTCATAACATTGACGTATGAAGGGAAAGAGATTCGGGATCGTATCTTTGACTCTTTCTAATAGAATATTTCTGTGAATCATATTAAAAGCATTTTCAAAATCAATTTTCAGAAATACAGTAGAAGAAGAGTCTGGATGTTGATTTACAAAACGTCGTGCTGCATGGGCGACGGCTTCGCATCCTCCTGGAGTACCAAAACCAAATTGTATGGGACGGAAAGAATTACCTAATGATTCCTTGATTTGTGAACATGCTAATTTGGAAACAAGACGTCTAAAAGTAGTACCGACGGCTATTGGTCTGATGCCACCGCATCTTTTTCTAAGTGCTATCAATGATGCTCCGTATAGGATTGGGATCACATCTCGGTTAACTTTACCGCTGAGCATAAAATTGCCGAGGTTGGATAAAGACCGAAGAAGTTTCTCGCCCATAGATCCAGAACTTTTAGATAACAAATCTTGAAGATGCGATGGTCTCAAAGAATCTAGTGTCACCATTGTCTTATGGGGAATAGACTCTCCTACTCAGATAACGTTTACTCTCTTTGGGTACGGTCGGCGAGTGTGTAAGTGCGAATTTACACGATCCAATAAATTGGTCAATTTTGTGACCTTGAATTCTATTGATAGGTGTAAACAGAAAATTGTCGTTAATTTGAACTTGACCAATAAATTGAGTTTAGAATCGGTTCTAAATTTTCATCAATTTTCAGAGACAATTTACAGTAACTTTCGGCCATGAATTGGATGCCTGCTAGAACAGAGATTTTCAGGTTATGTGTTATTATTTACGCGATTTCACATAGCTACCCTACCCTAACCGCGAGAAAAATGATAGTGTGAAAAAAATAACATAATTTACGTTGCATTACATTCGCAGCAATGCACATTGCTAAATATCAAAGACAGAGATGTAGAAGATGGTGGATTAGATCTTGGATTGAGAAAAGAGGGAAAGGAAACGACATCAGTTTAGGAAAAATTCCTGAGTGCAGATCCTAATCAATTCAATGAGCTAATGAATAATATTCGGAACTTTGCCTATAGTTGAACCATTTCTTGTCAGTATGTTGGTATTCCTGAGTAAAAACTGTTGCCAAAATTGACCAATAAATTGTCAGGTGTAAATATAACCCATATTGATCAATTTTATTGTTCAATTTTATTGGATCGTGTAAATTCGCACTAACAAATAAAGCGGTAGAGTGAGTCCATAGGCGCACTAAATGATTCAGGAGGGCGATATTTCCGCTACTGAAAAGTCCTTACCCCTGGGTATTTTAGCAAGGTAAACTATTGCAAAATTGAATAAACTACACTATAAACCCACTTATCAACCTAACAAACGTAACCTTTCAACCGTTACATGTCACGACACTGCTGCACACGATGACAATCATGTCCAAAGAGAGTAAACATTATCGGATAATGTTTACTCTCTTTGAATCATATCCACTCGTATTTCCCCTTCCCCACTTCCAATATATGTCTGAGTTAAGATGCCTAAAAACCCGCCTGAGTTTACACTAGTCCTGGGGGTCAATTCTCGAGATCGATCGTTCCCCAGAGCGTATACGTTCGCGAATGAAAAGTGAGAAGGAAATACATGATCGGCATGTAACAAAATGAAACAGATGTTCGCGAAAGTGTACGCTCCGGGAACGATCGATCTCGAGAATTGACCCCCTGTTCGTTGGAGATCACGTAATTGTGACGTGATTAATTTGATTTTTATGATCCAGTAGCAAAAATATAATATTGCTCAAACTGAAACGAACACTAAGCAAATCATAACCTGATTATTTGTAAACTAACCTCTTCTAATAACATTTGTGTGTACTTATGAACTTTTTTATATAATTTTTTTTTCACCTATAATTCAAATTACCACCTGTTCGAACTGATAATAATCCAAATTTGCATCTATCATATCTCCATCTGATATTTTGATACTATTTCTTATAACTTCCTCCATTTTCTTATTGCCGCCTTCTAATCACTTTGATTTCATTTTTCTGCTCCCTGAAAATTGATGGATGCTTTATCTGATCTGTATCAATTTGCTCCTGTCAAACGAACAATCTTTGATCATTGCTCGGAACAAACGAACAACCAAATATTGCTCAACGCAGAGCATGACGGAGCGTGAGTATGACAATCGAACATCATAACTTCCTCCATTTTCTTATTGCGCCTTTCTGATCACTTTGATTTGATTTTTCTGCTCTCTGAAAATTGATGGAGCAGATAAAGTATGCTTTATATGATCTGTAGCAATTTGCTCCTGTCAAACAAATCAATTAGAACAACGTGAGCATGACAAACGAACAGGCATTCTATTAATTTTTTAAGCTACAGCAAAATGCACAGGGACGCGCTCTGTGATTGGTTAATGCATTCGTATGATTTGGCGGCCAATTCAAATTGAAAATTTTGCTCGTGTTGTCTACCTAACCTAATTGCTTTTCTATTTATGCCTAATCTATGTTTTTGGTTATTATATACTTATTTTGTTTTTAAAAATTGTAAAGAATACTTTCCCAACTATCACTTCAGTTTTAAGTTGTTGAAAAAAAACATTCTTCTTTACAATTGTAACTAATTAGAGTTCTAGAAATGAAGTTCATTTTAGCCGTTAGTAACTCGTTTTTATAACTAAAATGTGAGAAACATTAAATAACAAATTTGTTATCTGAAATTCAATGTCTTTATAGTTTTAAATTCAAATAAAACTTTAAAAAACATATTTCCGATGAGTTTAGTTTAATATGACGCACTGTATTTTTACAATAGAAGTTGATTTTACTTGTCAGTAACTAAGGTTTATTACTAAAATTTCAGGAACATTAAAAATATTAATTCGTTTTCAACCATAACATCTGATATTACATGTCTACATAGTTTCAAATAAAACTTAAAAAAACATATTTCCGATGAGTTTAGTTTAAATATGACCACTTATTTTTACAATAGAAGTTGATTTTACTTGTTAGTAACTAAGGTTTATTACTAAAATTTCAGGAACATTAAAAACATTAATTCGTTTTCAACCATAACATCTGAAATTATGTCTACATAGTTTCAACTAAAGCTAAAAAAAAATATTTCCGATGATTTTAGAAAAATAAAACATTGTATTTTCACAAGAGAATTTTACTTTGACGTTTAGTAACACTTTTTTGTTACTAAAATGTGACGGACATTAGAAAATATTATTAATTGTACAAATGAGGAGAAATTGATAATACGTTTTTATTTAGATATTATTCATATATTATACCTGAATACGACCTCTTCAATTTTGGACCCACTGAATTGAAATATTTATTGTGATCATAGAGATCTACACCTATCCCTAACGACATTGTAATAATCTTCCTGCACTTTCCTTATTCGCTGTGTGCAAGCCTGGTAATGCCCTCTAGTGACTCGATAGCTGAAATTTTCCTGTTTTATTTCCAATACTCACTATGTAACAATTTCAATTTCTAAATAATCTACCACGATGTAACAATTTTGTGCTCACTACTAGTTCTAGATGAATCGAAGTGTTTCTCTGTCAAAGGAAAAAGTAAGTAAATGATAAAAAATATGTGTATTGATACGATAATTCACCGCATTTGGAGGTTATCCATGTGTAAAGTTGATATTTTGAATATCATAAAGAGTAATGCTACTTCTGTGTACTTTTAGGTACGGCAAGTATATAATGTGCTTGCTCGTTAGTTTATTAAGGTCGCAGTTTATATGAGGTCTAGAGAATATAAAAAAGTGAGTACAAGTAACGATGTTTACTCTTAGTACTTGAACTGCATTACATTTAACATAAATTAATAATCCTCTGCGAGGTACTTTGTCCTGATACGTACTATGATAGACAACTCGGAAAGATATCAAAAGTATCTCTGTTCATAAGGCTGATTGATCAATTTACAGCACCGTCCAGGCGTTCCCGAACTCGCAGAGTTTGAGTCGCTATTTGCTTCTCATCATCGGCTAACACCGTCCCACGGAACTTGGTTGATACTTTTACTATCCACTTCTAGACAATCAAATAGACAACGGAAAACGTCTCAAATATTTATCAAATGAAAACCTCTCGTCCCTGAATTAGAGATTGAAATATCGTGGAATAACAGAACACTTATCTCTTTGCTGCAGTTGCAAATGTATAAAATTCACACGTACTATTTTTGCAATCGACTACACAGCAATATCGAGGGCTCATTGTTATTATATGTATGTTGTTATACTACCCAACCGTGACCGTTGCCACTACGATATAATAATGTTTATTCATCTGAAGTATGGTACAATATTTTCAAGAGATTTGTGAATAAACGGGGAGACCTCAGAAACTGAAAGTTTTCAGCTTGTGCTAACCAGGATTACCTACTTCTGCCACCATGGGCGTTGTCATAGTTTCATCTATCCCCTCCAGCCTAATGCACACAGCGAATAGCGGAGTATATTAGGAACACGGTCTTTTATTTTTGTTTGCCGTACTTCGTGGAGTTCCAAGTCGGTAAATTTCATAATTATTCAACAGATCCTCCATAATTAATGTCAATATATCAAAAAATGCCAATAGAAACTAAAATTCGGGATATAGTTATGTGGCAAAGATATGCACTCTTTCTTCGGGTTACCCACTAAAAACTCCACCCAGTTGGCTCGTCTGGTCAAGACCTCCGACGACACATGGGCCTTCTGGCCCATCTTGCCTGTTGTTCCCTTCTACAGCACCCATTCCAGTAATTTAGTGCCCTGCACAAGTTTGTACAGGTCCTATGCTGGATGTGTGCTGTACAGTCTCGGTTCACCAATTGGTTGCCCGAAAACTGAGTCTCTTCTGCGGTTCAAAGCCTTGCAGTTGCGCAGTATGTGTGATACTATTTCTGGTTCCTTACCGCATAATCTGCGCATGTTAGTCCTTGAAGAGTACCATTTTATTAAGGTCATGAGTCCCGTTATAATTTTCGGTTGTTCCCGGTTTAAGGTTAACAGGTCTGGGTTTTTTTTCCGGGTCGGGCCTTTTCTTTCCCGTGTCTGTTTTCTGATGTCATTCCACTATTGTTTGTGTTTTATCTGGATCCAGTCTTCTACTGACACTCGTGCCGTGCGCTTCATTCCTTGCAAATCCCTGATGTTCTGGCACCCAAATCAGCCTGACGCGGTTTTGTTCTGCTAGAATTGTCAGTTCCTCTTTGCAGGTCCATACCAGTTGGAACGTCACTTCCTGGCTACTTCGAGCCTTCAGTGCCGCCTGACTGTCCAAGAGAATGTGGATCTGTTGCTCTGCTATTGTTTTCCTTCACACATTAAGGATTGCGTATACCCCTGCTGGGAATACAGATGTGTGAGTACCCAGTGAGTAGCTAATCTCGGTCCTTGGGTTTCTAGAATACACTCCTGCTCCCGCACCATTCACCATCATTGATCAGTCTGGGTACCAGATCTTGCCCTGGGTTTTGTTCTGTGCGATTCCATACAGTTCTGTCTGGTATAAATACCCTATATGACTTGTCGAATGAGAATCGTTTCACAATGTGGTGTGATCTCATGTCTAGCATGTCTCTGGATACTATGCTAACGATACTCATGTGTCCTGTCCCAACGTTTATGTTGCCCAGTGTGTTTCTCAGTCTAAAGACACCTAGCCTTGCCCCTGTATCACCAAGTGAAGGGTAGGCAATCCCAGCAGTGTCTCCATGGCTGCGGTGGGCGTTGATTCCATTGCCCCTGTAATGCCTACACAGTATTTGCACCTTGCCCAGTTTAGCTTTAGCACTTCTTTGCTGTGTCTTTGTCCATCACACCAGGGAGGCATACGTTATGGCCGGTTTTACTACCACGTTATACAGCCAGTGTACCATATGTGTGGATTTTAGCCCCCATTTCTTCGCAAAAGAGCGTTTTGCCACAATTAATGTGGTCTCCGCTTTTCTGGTCACTTTTGTCAGATGTTGGTTCCACGTCAGTTACGAGTCAACTATCACCCCAAGATATTTGACCTCTCCCTTGCTCTGTATGGTTTCTCCTCGAAGTTTGCGTCTCCGAGTAAATGTTACTATGGCCACAGTTTATAGCTAAAGAATCAGTTCGCTCACTTGGCGTCTGATTTGTATCCCTCGCGCATGCCGCGGAAAAATGCCCGTATTAGTAACACAGAACACGCGAGGGATACAAATCAGACGCCAAGTGAGCGAACTGTGCTATGGTGACTTTTTGAGGGTTGATGTTCAATCCCTCGAAGTACGTCCATCTGCATGCGATCCCTAACCGTGGAGTTGAATTTCCCGTGTTCTAAGACAACCCAAGGGTTTTATGACCTTTTTCTTTCAGGGACCCCAGTAAAACGTCCATGACCAGATTCCACAGTACTGGAGAAAGAACTACCCTCTGTGGGTATCCTCTGGCTGCCCGGGCCACCACAGTCTCTTCCATTACGGATGTATGTATCACCCTGTTTCTTAGCATTGAGTCTATCCAGGCCACGCAAGGTTCTTCGATTCCTCTCTGTCTAAGAGACCTGGTGATTGAGTCTATAAAGGTGTTATTAAAAGCTCCTTCTATATCTAGAAAGGCCGTTATTAGTACCTCTTTATTTTCCAGCGTATTTTCCACATTCTCTACCAGTTTGTGGAGTGCTGTTTCTGTTGAGCAGCCGGTCCTGTATGAATATTGTTCTCGATGCAGTGGCCTTTCTACCAGTGCACCGTCCCTTATATGCCTATCCATCAGCTTCTCCAGGGTCTTCAGTCCAAAGGACATGAGACTTATCAGTCTTAGGGACTTCACCGTTTCCTGTCCAGTTTTCCCAGATTTTGGTATGAAAATACCCTAATGTTCCTCCATGGCTTTGGTATGTATCCAAGAGCCAGGCTGCCTCTCAGTATTTCACAGAGCCTTCTGTGCAGTAGTTCCGTTCCCTTCTGCAGCAGTTCTGGGTAAATCCGTACGGTCCCGGTGATTCGAATGAGCTTATTGCCCACTCTACTTTGTCATAGGTTACCACCTTTTTTGCTAAGGTCCAACTTCCCCTGGAACCCCTTTTCAGAGCATCCTGTCCATTCTCATTAGCAGGTGCTGTACTATTTGAGCCCCAGGAAAGTGAACCCTAAAGAGTTCCTTTATGGTTTCTTCTCCTGTAGTGGTATACTCTCCTTGTTCATTTTTAAGGGAGCGTATTGCTTGATGTTTGACTTAGAGAGGATTCTTTGGAGTCTGGCACACTCTTGAGTACTTTTTATCTCCTCACAGTACCTCCTCCAGCCAGGAGTCTCTCTTGGCTTTATATAATGCCTTTTTGTAGCTGGTCAAGGCGTTCTTGTAGTCATCCCACCTTCCCTTCCTTCTTGGCGCTGTTGAATTTTTTCCTTGTTTGCCTTCTTAATCTTGCATTTGGCATTCCATTAGGGCAGTTCCTGATGGAGTTCCTTGTGATGAGGGGACAATTGTTGTTGAACGCGAGATGATTGTGTCATTTAGTTGCTCCACTGCCATCTCTAGGTCTCTGTTTGTACTTATCAGTCTTTGTAATCCAGGAAGGTTGTGTGCTAGGTCTGCCTTGTATGCTTCCCATTCTGTTTTCCTTGGATTCCAATAAAGATGGCGAAGATATAGTACAGACTGATCTGAATTCTATGGTTGCGTGGTTTGTCCAAATTTGCAAAAAGTTAAAATATTTGAAATTTATTATAGCATGTCTGGCAAAATTTTGTTCGCAGAAGAATTGCGACATTTGGATCAGTATATTTTCATCTTTTGATTTGATATTGCTGGATCAACATTGCAATTCATAAATGGGAAAAAAAAACAAGATTACAAATTTTCAATTTTTATTAATTTTTTTTTGGGACTGCAGGTGTTTGCTCTTCTTCTAACATACACCGGTCATTCATGATTCTGCAATGACGCAATCTTTTAGCTTGTAGAAAATTATTCTTCTCTGTATTGCTCCTCCATATCATTATTTCATCTCTTTCGAGATTTGGGACATATATTGGTGGATTATTGTCAAAGTCCCAACTTTCAATTCTGCTATATATCTAAAATAAATAGTGAATTTTATATTCCTTAAGAATCCACAATAAAATATATTTTCTATTTTGTTTCAATAGTTTTTTTACTGTGAATACCAAATAAACTTATTTTATATGAAGTTGGGTGTTTTAAAATGAACTTGACAATGTCTTTGTTGACTGTGTTAAAAAAGGCATATTTGATGACCTATGATGTCCTTTAAATGAAAAAATAAACAATGTTTGTTTACTGAAATTTCCTTTTGGAATTTTTTTAATGTTGAAGTTTTCTTGCGATTTGGGTCCCCTGATTTTAAGTTGGTGGACACCCTAGATATACTATATTTTTTTATTACGCATCTTACCTGGAACTAGAAGACCCTGGCCCACTTTCAACTAACACTAGATTTTATTCGTGCCAAATAGTCCCACGTTGCCCTAGGTAGAGACAACACTACTTCATCTGAAATAAAAATTTCCAATATTCATAATGGGTGCGAAAATATCGTTCATGGAATATTTTAAATACTTTAAAGCAATTTTTTCGATCTGATCTTACATGACAGCTCTTTGTATCAGCATTAAATCACTAATTTTTTAACATAAAACCTAGAAAAAAAAAGCATCCTGAATCATACGCCAATGTCTTCGAAATTACCTCGAAAAATTAGTGAAAAAGAGCAACATTGCTTTGAAAGAAACATTTCAATAGAAGACTGCAAAGTGATATATGTCAATCTGTAAAATTACTGCCAGACTCAGGAGTTAACATTCCTTTCAGTTTTCATATTGCTATACGATGTATATTTTCTTTGTGAGTTTTCTGAATGAAACTACCTTCATTATTTTGATATCGGAATAATTGCTCAATAAACTCTGTTTAATGATTAAGTTTCACTATATGGCATATGTCAAATATAATAAATACTTTGTGATTACTTACAGAATGCATGAACTTATATTTTTAGAGCAGATACATCTCTTGGAAAGTTCATCACAAGATATACTCTTGAAAAAAGAATTGCTTATATGTGTTTAAAACTTCCACAATCATATCATCCTTTTCTTCTCCTGGTAATTCATTCATAAAAAAAGTGGACAATTGGTATCTTGTAATTGTCCTTGATAGCAAGTACGCTCAATACAAATACTTCCATCCCTTAGTTCCTGTTTATTCATGCTTCTATGGCGTGGGTTGTTTCTTTTTATAAAGATAGTGCTTTATTCTGTTCCAAAATAATTCGAAACAATGTTTTTATTTTCCTTTTCCTCCTTTCATTCAATTCTTGAGTTTTCTTCAATTTTTTCGTTAAAAACCGTATACGGTTAGTGAGCACTCTATTTTTTTGCTTTAATATTATTTCATTCAATTTCAGTTCATTCGGTTGTTGACTGAAATTCAAAATAAAAACAATTATTATTAATTCTGAAATTTTTAATAGACTATATGTGATATAAGGTGACACTGAGGTGTCGGTCAGTATTATACCTTTTTTAATTATAAATGGGTCCTAGTGAAATTTGTAGTGGTATATAAGTAAATTTCAATTTTTAGGTATATTTCATAGAAATACTAGTATACCACTTCATTTTGAAGTTAACAAAATGAATTTTGATGAAGATCAGCTTATTAATATGATTTTTGTACTAGGGAAGAGCGAGATAAATTGTCATCTAGCTATTAAAATTTATGCATTATATCCTTAAGGAAGGCACCCAGAAGAAAAGAGTTTCAGATATTTACTAACAAAATTTGTTTGAAGGGAATTGTATGGAAAAGAATAAAGGAACAAACCACTAAAAAAATGGATTAGCACTGATATTGACAGTTAGCAAGTACAACATACTTTAAATTAAAAAAACAAACATTGTTTTCACCCCTATCATATTCAATTGCATCAAGCACTTAGCGATGGGAATTTTCAACATCATACATAATCCCACAATTGAGCGAAACCGAAAATACAGGAAAATCTTATTTTATTTTCTGATCAGGCAACTTTCTATAGTAGCGGTGAAGAGGCACAATTTTTATTCTATGAAAAATCCATGACTCATAAGACAAATAAACCATCAACATCCATGGACATTAAACATATTTTCCCTTTGACTGTGTTTGTTTGGTCTTTAAATGGCATTTTCTTATAATAATAATAAAATCATTTATTTCAAGTTAATCATACAAGCTGCATAGACAAATTTGCACAATAAGCTTGAAACAGGTAAAATTATTGATACGTAGTACATACAATACACATTTAAAAAACAATAATAATAATAATAAAGGAAACACATGTGAGTGTTTAAGAAAGTAAAAATTCATTAATAGAGTTTGGCTCAATTTCGCAACTATATTGGAGATAATAATATAATTTTTATTAACTTCAGGTACAATATATAAACATAGGCAGAAGTAGGGAATAAGTTAATAAACGAGAGAAGTCACATATTGGAAACTAGCTTTCTTTAAGACATTTTTGTCTATTAGATTTTGAATGTCTTGAAGAAGTTTATTAAAGAGCTGTAAAGCAGAGTACATGGAATGTTTTTCCGTCAGACTCAGATTATTATTCGGATAATTGTATTTTAAGTTTTTCCTTGTACCATGGGGGTAATTTATTTTAATACGAAATGAAATCTTTTTATTATCGAGGTTAGCTTATGTGAGGTGGTTATGACAAGATTATCATAAAAGTATTGATTTTTGCAAATCTTCAAATAATGACTAAATATTAAATTATTATTTTTTTGTACAAGAACTCTGAAGGCAGTTCAAAATATATCAAGATAATACATATAATCATGAAGAATAACAAAATATAATAGGAGTTTTGACCTTTGAAGGGTCAATACTCCGAAAGTAAGTATTCAAGACAACAAAGTTTTGATTGCACATTAGCAGGCATAAATACATAAGTGGCCCAAAAATAATGTTTTTGGAAGAATTAATTGAAGGATGAAATGCATAACCTTTTTCTTCAAACACTTTGGTATTTTACAATGATAGCAAAATATTACGATAATTTTTACTCTCAATCTGATTATCATGAGGAGCTACCTACTTTTCATGTTGTACATTTTGAAGAATTGTAGCATTTGTGACAATTTTTATTAAACACTCCGTGTTATGGTTTTATATAATTAATGGGGATTCAAAGTATGGCTCGTTTATAAGTGAATTAACATGTTTTGGGTTTGGTTGTCTGATTTAGAAATAAACATTACAGTGAAACATTCCTATCGAAAATTGGGTAAATACTCTCAACATTTCACATCAGAATTACTTTGGAGACCTCATATAACGAGCAGGTATTAGACATTATTTTAATGTGACAACTGTTTTAACTACACAGAGAGATAAAGAATCTTTGTATTGAAATCCACTGAATTAGCAGCGTTAGCAGTCCACGTGGACTCCAAAGACTTTGCCATGATATAGATTTTTCGGCCAATAAAGTTTAAATAGTGAATTGGGAATAGCAATCAAGAAATAAGGGATAAACCGATGCTGGGGGGTACGCGTACCCTCACAAAGCTAAACAGGTAAGTGAGGTAGTTGTTCTATCAACATGCGTTTTTTAACAGAAATTTTGTTTTCTGTAAAAACAGAAAAGGGAGTTCCGCGGGACAGGCAAGCAAGATAGTTGTACTATTGATGTGCATTTAGAAAGGTTTTTTTTGTGCAAAAGTAGAAAAGGCAGTTCTACGTGGTCAGGCAATCATGGTAGTTGTACTTCGACGTGTTTTGGGAAAGAGATATTTCTCTTTTAATTAGGAGGCAATATTGATTATTCAATAATTGAGTAAAATTTAGTAGTTTCAAAAAAAGAAAATAGGCGTGACGGTTACTCACCTTTTTTTCCTTTTGAGTGATGATTTTCCCACTAGAGTGACCTTTATTCAAGTAATTTTTGTAAATTTTGTTGTGAACATTCTGTTTTTATACATGATTTCGTATATCTTCATTCATTATATGCAAAAAATTCTAAAATCTCTCCAAAAATCACACAAACTAGCAAGCCAAACTCATCTTCTGGCTGTCTATATAAACCAAAATAAGGCCCTTTGTACATAATGGCGACAGTTGGGGGAGCCTGAATATCTAATTTTCTGTTAACATGGGCACTTTTGTAGAGTGAATACCAAGTTCCAATTGAGGGGACATTTTGTAAAGAGACCCAGAGAGGTATAGAGAAGTATAAGATTTGAAGGTACAGGTTCTATAAAAATTATTTGCCATACTTTTAATTTCAAAAACTAACTCTGGGACCCTATTATCCAACCCCCCTGAAATATTCAAATTTTAAAAATAGGTTTGCATATTACAATTATTCTCAGTGTGTGTATTGGCCATACTTCCTTGTTTTTTTTAATACCAAGATTTTTTTCATGTTGGCATTTCTGACAAAGACTGAAAGATTTTACAGATTTTTTTTGAGGCAACATGAACATCTCCATCAGGAAGTGAAAATTTTAGGGTAACATAAAATCATTGCTCACTGTTTTGTCTAATCATTCTCGCTCCCTTGCCTTATCTCTAATATTTACCTACCAATAATTATGGAATTTTTCAACAAGCCTTCTCTCAAGAAATGGATTTGCAGCTGATGATGCAGACTTAGGAATTTCCCTTTTTTTTACATGGGGAAATGATGATTCCGAGGATAGTACATATGTAAATCTTCTTTTAGGAAATTTGGGAAAACCAGCTGGTTCTTTATCCTCCCTAAAAATTGTAATAATGAAATTAAAAAAAAAAAATGCGATTCCTACCGTATATCAGTGTTAGATGAGTTTATTGGGGGATCAAATTCAATCGGCCTGCGGTAGATATTTCGTGTTGGTATAACTCCTTGCTTCAAAAGTTTTCGTTGCCCACCTTTCTCAAAGTCTTTTTTGTTAAAATGGTCTGAACAAACTACCTCATTCGAAATGAACAGAGATGTATCCCTCCCTATTGCTTCTAACCATTCTTGCTGATATTTTTTTGGAAATCTAAAAAACCAATAGAGCGGGAAATTAATAGCTCACTAACTAGAATTGTGAAAGTTTCTCACCTATGGTAAGATACTAGAACACAAATCGTTGATCGGTATGTGTTTGAGCAACCAGGAACAAAACACTGTGGCATTTCATAAAATATTAATGCTAGTTAGGTAAAAATAAATTGGAAAAACAATCCAGAATCAAAAATTGTATATAGTTATAGAAAATGGCTCGAAATTTCTTCTTCTTAATTTTTTGGCCTTTGCTCATAGACAAAAGTTCTATACTGATACCTTTGCTCCGTCTTGTTGTATTCAAGCCAGCTCACTTCGAAGGGCCACAAATTGTGTGATTTTCATCATCTTGCAGCCCTTTATGAATGGGGAGCACGCATCATTGCATTTTAGTTTTTCTTTGCATCAGCTTGGTCCCCAAAAATTTAATTTTGCGATAATAATTTCTCAAATTTTAAAATTTTGCCGGAATTTTCAAATTTAAAGATGTTCCTCAAATCAAAGTTGATTTGACCTTCACTTGAATTACTTCCCCCAAACACTAGGGCCAATTGTGGTTGTTTTAGGAATATTGAGAGACAACACTATTCCTTAGAACCCAAACATTAATTCATCCTCACTTTCAATGTGATGTTTCAGTAACAATTGGAAATACTATGATAATAACAATATTTGTACAACATATAAACGAAGACAGATGAAATTATAGTTGACAGTTCGAAGCAACTAGCGGTACAAATTTGAAAGATGCATACGTCCATTAGAGGCGCTAGGAGTACGTATTTGAATGTCATGAAAAAATTGGCATTTTCTGTTTCGAATTATGAAAAACTTTGAGAAGTTTTTCAATTTCTAACCTTGTTGCTGAGCTCTCTAGGTGGTAATCCATATGTGCAAATCAAAATATTTTAGAACAGGGGCACATGCGTGTTCCCTATTCTTCTGTGTTTCTTATGTTTTTTATTTTATTATTTTTGTGCTGAAATGTTAGTCTGGACACATTTTTTCAAACAAAAGAAAAACTTTTCTTGCTTTGGGGCAGCAGCGAAGCATTTCACACCCGAAAACTGCCTCGGATTACAAGAATCCCAGAATTGGATGGTAATAAAGTAGGAACTAAGCGTTTTTTTAATGCAAAAATCTCGTACATCCATTTTCACTTCATCTTTTTCTGTTTTTTTTATTCACTGTATATATATATATATATATATATATTTTCACTGCACTATATATATAGGTGTCACTATCAATAATCTGATGCAGTCCACATATATATATATATAATTATATATATATATATATATATATATATATATATATATATATATATATATATATATATACAGTGTCCGCCAAAACATTTGAATTTATGGGATTTTTTTTTATTAATAGTTTCTCAGAAAATTTCATTCGTCATAAAAGTTGGTGCATTCAATTTGACCAAATAATCGGGCATCCGTTATTATCAGAGGCGTGCGGTTAAGCGAGATTCGGTCAATATTCTAAATTCAACAAGGCCCGGGCCTTGTTCATCCGACCAACTGCTTGGTTTAGTTCGCCCTCCTCCTATTATCTCATGCGGGTGTTACTGAAAAATAAAAGAGGAGCTGATTTAGATTATTGTTTTCTCTCCTCACCCTTGTTAGTAGGGCTCACCTTTTCCGGATGAGTCATTCTAAGATAGATGGAAGCAGCCTAGACTATCGCAGACTAGGATTAATCGATTTCTCCACTTCTCGAAATATTTTATGATATCTACAATGAACTCTCTGATTTTGTTCAGGTCAGAAGGTTGTTAGAGAGGTAATAGTCCGGCAGAGATGGTCAGTGAATGGCTTGGTACTAGTTTGTAACGGAAAGTTTAGTGAAACAATGTCATCGGGGACATTTTCCAATCCCCTCAATTTTCAAGTCAATTCAACTTCTAGAGACATCAGTCCACTCTCCTACCTTTTCTTCTTCCTTCGTGGAAGTGTCCATGATCCCAAAAAGGCCGTTTCAGAAGAAACAAAAATCGCTAGGTAGACTTTATTGTGTACATTCATTGGGTTGATTTAAAAAACTAACCAGTTCAGAAATACTACTCAAAAAGCGCTTCAGCTATTTCTCAAGAGGGCGCTAGGTGCTGGTTTCTATTGTCCTATGATAAAAACCTTCAAAAACTCTAAATTTTACAAAAATCAAAAGATCCATAATTCACACCTTCATCGATTGTTGCGATGATTATGTTGTTCCTAAAATCCATTCTACAAAATTGTCCTTTTAAATCCGATAATTTTGCATACTAATCGGGTAACCATTGGATAATTTGGGATTGCGAGGCTGTTAACACTGATTGTTATGTCAAGTTAACCTAACCTATCTTTGTGTGTCCGTCTTTTCGGTTCTAGGTTATATTTTGAACGTGCTGTTTTCAAACTTTTAACGAGTTTATCCTCAAATGGCTGGACCAACTAAGAGACCGAAACGCCCGGTTGATCCTGAGGCTGGCAACAACGAATCCTCAGGTGAAGAAAGTGAATCTGGAACATATCATGGGCAACAGGTACCGATATTTCCAATCTTCTCGATTTGATTTTTCTTTACCCACATAACGATTTCAGGAGATTATGGCAAATTTTGAAGGTCGCAATCCAGAATCGCAAGACTTCCATGGAATAAAGCAGCTGCTCAATCAATTGTTCCTGAAAGCTCATGTGGATCTATCTCAAATGACTGATTTGATCATTGCACAACATGGAATAGGATGTGCATTGAAACAGGAGCCCGATGATAGTGATGACGAAGATGATGCAGAACTCAGCGAAGAGAGTATAGTATTTGGTATTGCATCCGTGATTAATTTGAAGTCACAAAGGGTAAGTTAAAAACTGACATGAATATATCTATAATTGTTTTTTTTGCAATCAATTGCTTTTTTAGGAGACTCCTTGTGTGCAACAGTTTCTTTCATTATTAGAGGAACTCAGTAATAAACATAGCGAACCACCTGTACAGAGTAAAATAAAAGAAGTACTGAATCAACAGGAAAACATTGGATTTTTAATAAATGAGCGTTTTGTCAACTTACCAGCAGTTGTTTCTCTATCGATGTTGAGATCTTTATCTGGGGACATTGAAAAAATGAAGAAGAAGGATCCTTCATATGATTTTGCATACTATGTCATGATATGTAAAACTTGTAAGCCTAAGGACAATAATGGAGAGGAAATATTTTCAAATGATGAAGAAGAATTCTTTTGTAAAGAAGCAGCTGTGAATTTTGAATTTAGTGTAGAGGATGAATCAGATACTGGACTTGGTGGAAAATGGTTATCAGAAGACAAGCAAGTTGTACCTTTTAGAAGAGTATTGATCTTTGAAGCTAATAAACTTGATAAGATTTTGGAAAATGTTTCAGTGGCAATTCAATCTTAGTGCTACATAATATATGATTTTTTTATATTCATTTTGTTTTATTGATTCAATTGATTGAATTCTTATTAACCAGAATAACTACAGTAAAACAGATGTTAGGAAAAAAAAATATTTCAAAACTATTTCTCTACAAAATTTCCGAAAATTGACCGTTTACAAAAAGAGTTTCTCAAAATGGATCCAACAATGACCTTTCTGGTAAATAGTCGATTTATTTATGATCATGTTTCTGGTCAGGAATGCAGGAATGTTATGGCTGAAACAGTTGAAATACCAAACATTCAAATGGGACGATATAGACAGTAAACAGGGTTAAACAATTCACGAAGAGTTAATTACCCATTACATAACTCAATTTTTTAAAATGGCACCTAATATTTTGGTGTCAAATAATTTCGGAGAGCAATTGAATTTTAGGGTGTTACTTGAGCATTCCCTTTCACTGCTGATGATGTCTGAAGGCATCATATAGCTACAACAGTTCAGTGCGCATGACGTCATACGTAGAACATTGTGTGTTTTGTTGTGTTTTAAGGCCCATTCAGTTGACTCTGAATTTATGTTATCATTTCAATTTTCAATATTTTCATGGAAGTTCTCAACAAGATAATTTTGAACTATGACTTCTCTTGATGTAGGGCTCAATTCTCCAAGGGAAAAACCATCAGACAGATTTTCAGAACTTGAATCACATTGATCAACTTCAGGAATTTTATCTGAACTTGTAGATGGTAAGTTATATGATTATCATCATTTACATCCATTAATCGACTAGTAGAAGGCCCACTATAAGCCTCTCAAGATTCTTCATTTTGTCTTCCAAGTTCTTGCCCTTTTTAACTGACGAAACCAAAAAGGAGGAGGTTCTCTAGTCGATGCGTATTTTTTTTTGTATGTATGATCACGCATAACTTTTTAGTGAGGCGTCCGATTCCGATAATTCTTTTTTCAGTGGATAGGGTGTACTTCGAAGTTGGTCTCATTTGAATTTAAAAGATGAAATCCACCCATAAGGGTGGCAAAATGAAGGATATTGATCACTCACCCTCTGAATTCGGGTCCGTTAACTGATTCTATCAGGCATAACTTTGTACTGGGATCTTCGATTTGGATGATTCTTCTTTTATCAGATGGGGTATACCTCATAGTTGATCATATTTGGCTTTCGAATGGAATTATCCACCCCTACGGGTAGAAAAATAGGGGATAATTGATTTTTTACTTGTGAACATTGGCACACATATGTAGTTGACAATGACAGATCGCTAGTGTCATTATCACAATTAAGATGTTGAAAAGGGAAACATTCTCAATTGAATATTGATAGAAAGATTTTTCTGTGAATTGAAAAATCCACGATTAAAATGAAGTTATTTTTTGTGAATGTCTAACAGAAAACAACTACTTCCCCGGCTAAAGCCACGCTGGACATTGAACTACATCTGATAGATATTCTGAAAAGGCCCTAACTCAAAAGAAAAAATCTGAAATTGAAAATTTGCATTTTCATTCAGATAGTTATTTGATTTTCTATTCCAGTCTTAATTAAGAACTCATAAAGATGAATGAGGCAAAGAAGAATGTCTTCCAAAAGAGAGTACTCACCAAAAATCATTCGTTACATTGACGTAGGAGAGACATCGCATTCACTAGGTCTTCAATACATTTTTGTCGCATGAAAATCTATTTCACGCTTCCACGATCATCAGGAAGACCGGAAGAAATGGGAAACACATTTTCAAGAAGCAATCTCACTTTGCAAAGATGGAAAAAGTTAGAATAATTTCTTTTGGAGAGACACTTTGAAATTAGTGTTTTCTGACATTAAAACCTGTCATGGGGTATGATAGATTGATTTGTTGAAAATATAAACAGGATGTTCATAAAATCAGATGTGGAATCATCTGCGACTGAAAGATGAACTTTAGTCACTATCTTCCATCGGCAAGATAACCTCTTGTGGGGTATTCATGTTGAAAAGGGAAACATTCTCAATTGAATATTGATAGAAATATTTTTCTGTGAATTGAAAAATCCACGATTAAAATGAAGTTATTTAAGATGAATGAGGCAAAGAAGAATGTCTTCCAAAAGAGAGTACTCACCAGGAATCATTCGTTACATTGACGTAGGAGAGACATCGCATTCACTAGGTCTTCAATACATTTTTGTCGACGAAAATCTATTTCACGCTTCCACGATCATCAGGAAGACCGGAAGAAATGGGAAACACATTTTCAAGAAGCAATCTCACTTTGCAAAGATGGAAAAAGTTAGAATCATTTCTTTTGGAGAAACACTTTGAAATTAGTGTTTTCTGACATTAAAACCTGTCATGGGGTATGATAGATTGATTTGTTGAAAATATAAACAGGATGTTCATAAAATCAGATGTGGAATCATCTGCGACTGAAAGATAAACATTTGCATTTGCGGTGTATGCTCCAGAATGTACGACAACGGTTTGAAAATAACTTGTACCACTGTATGCAGGTTGGCGGACAGCAATTCGAGCATTTACTTGACTAATAAATGAGTTTTAAAGTACAATTGCATTGATTTTTGCATTTTTCGTCATACTTTATTGTTGGAGTTTGAACGCTCCATATTTTCTAAAAGAGTGGATCGATTTTCAAAAACTAAGCAGCACTGTATAGGGAATGAAAATATATATATATATATATATATATATATATATATATATATATATATATATATAGTTTCTTGGGTTATTGGATTCGTTTAGTAATAAAGGTCTATTTGTTGATAGAATACGTTTCGTCCCCGGCCGGGGACATTTTCAATTCTTTATTTTTTTCGTTATTTTTCAGGGCTGACATTTTCTGGAAAGAATGTATAATGTAATTTTGTGAAATAAGTAACTCAACAGGTAACTTACCTTGGCATGATGTTTCATGTAGAACAGTTTAAGTTGAAGAAAAATACGAATATATATATATATATATATATATATTTATATATTTGTTACATCTTTCTTAGGTTTTTGGATTCTTGAAAAATTAGGTCGTTTATTTTTTTAATTTATTTATTTTGAACAAGACGTTTCGCTCCTTGTTGGGAGCTTTTTCAATTTTTTTTTATTATATAATTACATTGATTGTTTGGTAATCTGTAAGGGAATACATTGTTAATATGATATTTAATTATTTATAACCTGTAAGTACGTACCATGCCAAACATTTTATTAAAACAATACATTTTCTACCGTCTAATGATTGTGTGGTAGTGTGTTGGTTCTTTTGTATCGGCAGTGGTGTTTATAAATGACTTGGTTAATTTTTCCTGTGGTTTTGTTATTTATTTTTGAGTCCTTTGATGGATGTATAATTTACCTAATATGGCGAGTGGATATTCGAATATCCAATCAATGTAATTATATAATTGAAAAAAATTGAAAAAGCGCCCAAGGAGCGAAACGTCTTGTTCAAAATAAATAAATTAAAAAAAAAACGACCTAATTTTTCAAGAATCCAAAAACCTAAGAAAGATGTAACAAACATATCAAACAGGATTCAAGAACTGCCCAAACCATATATATATATATATATATATATATATATATATATAACATGCTTCTTTTATTATTCTGGAACGAGTGTATTGCTTTCATCTGGTTGGGAACGGATGTTTTGTGCGGGTGGATGTGACGTTTGCTTGTAAGGGTCGGAGATATTCGGAGGAGAAGTCAAGTTTACAAACGGTTATTGTTTAGTTGTGTGTTTGATGGTAACGTTAGGGGTGAGTGTTTTTTTTTCCTTTTTTTGAATTTCGTTTGATGTAGTTAGGTATGATGCTTTGTTTTTGTTATTATTGCTTATGGTGGTTTAAAATGGTTGGTAAATTTTATGGGTTCCAATGTCTGTTCTGTCGTTCATTGCGTTGTTTTTTTTTTATGTAAATCATCTCCTTGATGTTAATTTTTCTTGGGTTGGTTTCTATGCTTAAAATGCTAGTTTTATTGAAATTAGGGTTGTGGTCTTCATTTATGATGTGTTTGTTTAGTGCCGTGCTTGTCTTTTTCATATATTTACACCCTTTCAGTCTATTTTCTATTAATTGTGACGTCATACCTATATAAACTTTTTCACAGTCATTACATGGAATGCTGTAAATTACATTAGATTTTTTCATAGTTGGGGTTGTACTTTTTAGGAGTGTGAAAAGGTTTTTTAAAGTGTTGTTTGATTTATGACAAATTTGGTAATTGAATTTTTTTGTGATGTTAATGTTTTCTGAGAGAAATGGTACGTATGGGAGGGGGATATAGTTAGTATCTTTTTTCGTGTTTAATTGTCGTTTTGTTTGGTTGTATAATTTATGGGTTCTTTGTTTTATGATTTGGTTTATTAGTTTGTGTGGGAAGTTGTTATTCATTAATGTTTGTCTTACTTTTTTCAGGGTGTCTTTTCGTAGAGTAGGGTGGGTGTTAATATGATTGCTCGGTCAGTTATGCCAATAATTACGCCTTTTTTTTGGTTGAAGGGGTGACATGAGTTAAAATTTAAGTATCTTCCTGACCAGGTAGTTTTTGTGTACCATTTTGTGAGGATTTTTTTATTTTTTCTAATGAGGGTCATGTCTAGGAAGTTTATTTCGTTGTTTTTTTCTTCTTTTAATGTGAATTGTAATTTTGTGTTGAACGCGTTAAATGCTTTTAGGACTTCATCTTTTTTATCTTTAGGGATAGCCATTATGCAGTCGTCAACGTATCTCTTGAGAAACGATATATCTAGTTGTTCAAAAAATTCGTTTTAATATTGAAAGAAGTTGTTTTTCAATGTTAAGTTTACTGCTTTTGTGAATTCGTCGAACGGTAAAGGGGTGTGGTCTTTTAATAAGTGCCATTTTTTCTGTAATGTGTGTTCAATTTGGTTTATAGGTAAATTGGTATATGATATATGACGTCCAAGGATATTATTTGGTCAATGAATTCTTTGAATGCGAAACTGTCTTTTATGTTTGTTTGAAGGTTGTAGACGATGTGGTAACTTGATTACTATCGTTTCGGACGTCCATCGTCTTAATGTATTGTAACGTAAATAAACTTAACTTGGTTTAACTAATTTATTTAACACTTAAATCTACAACTTAATTTATATTACGCCACTCTATAGCTCGATCGTATAGGCTCGTTCAGACTGTAGAGTGGCGTAATATAAATTAAGTTGTAGATTTAAGTGTTAAATAAATTAGTTAAACCAAGTTAAGTTTATTTACGTTACAATTGGTGTCAGAAGTGGGATAGTCAGAAAAATTGATTGACCTTTTTGTACGCCCAAAATAGACAGTGGCTCGGTTTTCGCGAAGTGGACAATTGTGCGTGGGAATATAAACTGATACACTCTTCGCGTGAAACAGACAATAGACTGGTGGCCCGTGGAAAAGAATTCGCGAAGTGAATTTTTAACAAACTGATAACTTTTCTGTAAAACAGACTGATACCTCGCCAAAGACAAAATGTGTTCAAGAAAAGTACGCCTTGGATTTGAAGGTAGGAATTGAAACAGGAATTGGAGGAAAGGGAACTGGAAACAACAGGTAAAAAGCAAGTACTCCAGGAAAGACTTGCAGAAGGACTCATACAAGAAGGTGAGGACCCCGAAACATTTTTATTCGAAGTTCCCGGAGGTGATTTAAGTTTGGTAATGAATAAACTCGAAGAAACTACTAAATCCGTGAAAGAAGAACTGCAACAAAATTCTAGAAATCTGGAAGAGAAACTTCAAGAAAATTCAAGAAGCCTGGAAGAAAATGCTAGAAATCTGGAAGAGAAGCTTCTAGAAAGCCTGGAAGATAAGCTCCTTGAAAACACAGAAGGCCTAAAAAAAGAACTCTGTGGTGTGGCGAATCGTCTAGAAAAAAGAATAGGAACCGTCGAGGCAGAGATGGACAAGATGAAGGAAATAATCAGCAAATCAAAGACGGAATCGAGGCAGAAATGGACAAAATGAAGGAAACGATCAGTAAGCTGGAAAAACGAATTAATAGTGCGCCCTCCACAGAGATGGTTAACGAAAAAGAAATGCTGGACTTGAGTTTGAACTTGGATAAAGTTCAAGAGGGTATGAAAGATGTCAAGGTCATTTCAGAAATAGGGAAGCTTTCCATGAAGCCGCCTCAGTTCGACGGAAAAACTCCATGGGCAAATTACCGCCGGCAGTTTGAAGCAGCGGCCAAAGCAAACGGATGGAATGCAGGGGAAAGAGCTGTAGCACTAACACTGGCATTACGGGAAGCGACAAATATTCTACAAACTCTCACCCCAAGAACAGGAGGACTATGATCAGCTGATTAAACATCTAGAATTACGATATGGCCACGCCCATTTGGAACACGTATACCACTCCCAGCTGAAAAATCGCTGCCAAAAAATCGGGCGAATCCTTACAAGAATTCGAAACTGACATTGCACGCTTGGTTCGTCTCGATATCCATCCACATCAGAAGATGTAATGGGGCGACTCGCGGTTCAAGCATTCCTGGATGGACTCCGTGACCAAGAAACCCAGACAAGCGTTGATATTAGTTCGTCCAACACATCTCGTAGACGCACTGGCACGCGCTTTGAATTCGAAGCAGCAAAACAATGCTGCAAAGCCAAAATAAAGTTCAAACGATTGAGGAAGACTACAGGAGCCTGCTAACTTGAAGCTGCCATAAGAAAAGTGATGAAGGAAGTGTTGCCTGAGAAAAGATAAGATGCTGGAATTGTGGCAGAAATTGACATGTGCGAGCAAATGTCCAACATTCATCGACTCCGATGCAGGAAAACTAAAGAAGGTCGACGAGAAGGGACAATCGTCGGCATGTGTCCGGCAAGCCCCGGTTAACAACGCATATGTCGCTATCCTTCAACGACAGAACAAAGGTGTCTTCGTAGACGGTCTCATCAATAACGAGCCTTGCACCATGCTGCTAGATACAGGTGCGACTAGGACAATTTCGGCCTTCCTTTGCCACAACACCGAACGGATTGAACTGACAACTTGAAGGCTACGCACAGCAACAGGGGAGCCAGCTACTGTATATGGCGAGCTACCGATTGAAATAATTTTGGGCAGCACTAAAGTGAAACATCAGGCACTTGTAGCGGAATCGAAGACGATGCAATCATCGGAATGGACATCATGAATTCAGAGGGTTTGAATTAGATTTCAAAGACGGCGTCCTACGTGTCAACGGAGAAGAGCTGGTGCTTCATGGGAGAAGTGAAGAGTTGATCCGTGTGTTGTTGGCTGAAGATGTAAGCGCACCTGAGAGGGCTGAAACTATTCTGGACGCTCGCCTGACGGGAGTGCGAGCAGTGGAGACGTGGTGATGTTCGAGCCCAAACTTCATGATGAGAAAATTGGACGAGGGATTGCACTTGGGGAAGACCTTGTTGCGTGCTGACAAATTTGTGCCGGTAAGGGTCATGAATGTCAATTATTTTCCAGTGACCTTGAAGAAAGGAACAATATTGGGGCACTGCTCGTCAGTTTCCTCAGTGATCCGGAGTGTACGAGGAACGATTAGCCAACCCAACAACTTGCCCACAGAACTAGAAAAATTAGTTGCCATCTCTTCCAAAGACATAAAACCAGCTCAACAGCCCAAACTAAGAGATTTAGTCAAAAAGTACCAAGACATCTTCGATACCGGACAAGGAAAAGGGGGTCGAACTAATGTGGTCCAGCACAAGATTGATACTGGGGTGCCCGACCGATCCGGCAATCAGCAAGAAGACTTCCTCTTGCCAAGAAGGAAGAGGCTGACAAAATAGTCAGCGATATGGGAAAAGAAGGAGTTATCGAACCATCTGACAGTCCCTGGTCCCTCCAGTCGTACTGGTGAAGAAAAGGATGGATCGACACGCTTTTGTGTAGACTATCGCCAACTTAATAATGTCACGAAGAAGGACAGTTACCCTCTCCCGAGAATAGATGACACCCTAGACACGTTGGCTGGTTCCACGATTTTCTCGACCCTTGATCTGAAGAGTGGATACTGGCAAGTAGAACTGGCTCAGGAAGATCGAGAAAAGACTGCTTTTACCATCGGCTCAGGATTGTGGCAGTTTACCGTTATGCCATTCGGGCTCTGTAATGCTCCCGCCACATTCGAAAGATTGATGGAGACAGTGCTGAAAGGACTCTCATGGAACACGTGTCTAGTGTATCTCGACGACATAATTGTGGTCGGCAGATCGTTCGAGGACCACGTGAAAAACTTGGAGGAAGTATTCCTGCGACTGAGGAAGCTCTGTAATGCTCCCGCCACATTCGAAAGATTGATTGAGACAGAAATGCCATCTGTTCCAAAAAGAAGTACGATACCTCGGCCACGTTGTCTCTGGGGAAGGAGTAGCAGTGGATGACCAGAAGATCAAAGCTGTTAAGGATTGGCCCATCCCAAAAGACATTCACCAACTTCGAAGTTTCCTTGGTTTATGCACATACTATCGCCGATATGTGCTGGGATTCGCCAACATCGCTAAACCACTGACCAGGCTCACGGAGGGCCAAACAAAGTTCCAGTGGTCCGAAGAATGTCAAGACTCATTCAGGAAGCTGAAAGGAGCTTTGATCAACGCACCTGTACTGAGCTATCCCTACCCAAAGGAAATTCATTTTGGATACGGACGCCAGCAACGTGGGACTTGGAGCTGTCCTATCCTCAGATCCAGGAGGGACAGGAGAAGGTCATTGGTTATTTCAGCAAGACGCTTAGCAAACCAGAGCGCAATTACTGTGTCACCAGGCGGGGCTGTTAGCTGTTGTAAAGGGGCACTTCTCAAGTACGTGTATGGAAGAAGATTCCTGTTGAGAACTGGGCCATGCAGCTCTCAAACGGCTCTTACAGTTCAAAAATCCTGAGGGTCAAGCAGCACGCTGGATCGAGAGACTCCAAGAATTCGATTTCGAGATCGAACATCGAGCCGGAACCAGCCATAAGAATGCAGATGCCTTGTCGCGAAGACCATGTCCAGATGATTGCTCACATTGCCGACGAGCAGAAGAAAAGAAGCAACACTTTGAGAACCGGCGGGCAAATGGATGACAACTGGAATGACAGCAAGATCCAGAAAGACCAAGAGAAAGACCCCGACCCTTGGCTTCAGTTGTCAGCCGGAAGAAGGGCAATCGAGACCATCATGGCGGAAGCCGCAGGTTACTCGCCGGCCGTTAAGTCCCATTGAGCACAATGGAACTCTTTATTCTGGAAATATCTGAACGTGTGTTGGAGGTCGATATTGGGGGAAGACAGACGCCAAATAATTGTTCCCAGAACAGAAGAGAGGGGCTGCGGAAATCGATGGAGTGCAGGACAGAGCGACGAAGTCCCTGCAGTGAGGCACGGTTATGACCAATTGTAGCTGACGTCCAGGACGGTGGAGAGTGTCCAGTAGCGTGCGTAGTAAGGACTGCGATGATAGCAGCCAGTAAAGTGGGCAGGTTGGGGTTAATGCCATTGATCCGGGTTTCAGCGCGACCACGGAACAGACCTTGGATGGATAGTAAGGGCGGAAGTTTCCGCCTTCAGAAGATGGCATCGCCGACGTTTGGTGAAAAAAGGGATATGCGATTCGGTATTCATGGAGCGACTCGATCGGTAGAATTTTCGAATCTAACTTTTCCCAGATTGTCTCTCCGAACATCCGCAAGACAAGAACCACGGCCCTACATCCGCAGTCCGATGGAATGGTGGAACGGATGAACAGGACGATCAACCGCCACTTGTCTTGCGGATGTTCAGCAGTAGACATATTTCTTGGAAAAGGTTGGATTCGAAATTTCTGCCTTGATCCGAGTGCAGCTCCATTGGAATACCGAATCGACATATCCACTCTTTCACCAAGACGTCGGCGACGGTGATGGCTTCCTGGTTGGGCAGGGCATAGCTTCGCCCACTTACCGAAGAGTCCATTGCCACAGGATGTATTTATTCCCGTGGTCGGATACGGGAAACGGGCCGGCGATGTCAATGGCGATTCCTCGAACGGGCTGCCTACGTTACGACGCATCGGGGCCTTGGGTCGTATTCGAGGTCCATTGCTAGCAGCGCATACAGCGCACTTTCTCCACCAGTCCTGACGTCAGCTTGACAATTGTCCAGTAAAACCGTTGCCTCACTTTCTGCAGGGTCTTCGTCACTCCCAGATGTCCTCCAGCGACTCCATCATGGATTTCCCGCAGCACTTCCTCTCTTCTGTTCCTGGGAACAATTATTTGGCGTCTGTCTTCCCCGCCAATATCGGCCTCCAACACACGTTTCAGGATCCCACTTCTGACACCAATTGTAACGTAAATAAACTTAACTTGGTTTTAATAATTTATTTCACACTTAAATCTACAACTTAATTTATATTACGCCACTGTATAGCTCGATCGTATGGGCTCGTTCAGACTGTCCGTGCCATCTTGAGGGCTACCTATTTATCTCCGTCACAGAATTCCCGATCTTCGAATTCCGGCAGTTGGCGACCAGCATGTTCCAATCGTTTCCATTATCGACCGTTGCTCTCCGCGGCAGAGCGACTGGACTGTTCTCGAACATCTCCGGGGATGACCTCATCGCTGTCGACGGCAACGCACGAGGCGACAGGTCCGGCCTAGGTTCGTTACAGTATTTAAAAGGTTTTCACGACGTTTCGAATGCTTGTATCTGAAATCGTCTTCAGCAGGTGAATACTGTATTCACCTGAAGACGATTGCAGATACAAGCATTCGAAACGTCGTGAAAACCTTTTAAATACATTAAGACGATGGACGTCCGAAACGATAGTAATCATGTCTTTTATGTAGTAGTTATTTTTTCCTATTATATTTGAGATACTGTCAGTGAGGAATCTGGATAGCTTGTAGAAGGGCGATTGTATTGAGGATACAATGGGCCTGAGTGGAATTCCTTCTTTGTGGAGTTTTGGTAGTCCGTATATTTTGGGCGGTGTTGTATTTTTTATTTTTGTTCTATTTCTGTTGTTATAAGGTTTTGATTGTGCCATTTTTCATTAGATTATTGTTTTTATTTTGATAGATGTTTGTTGGGTTATGTTTTAATTTCTTATAGGTATTAGTGTCACTCAATAGGTTTTCCATTTTCTGTTCGTAGTCTTTTTTGTACATAATGACAGTTTTATTACTTTTATCGGGTTTGATAACTATTAATTGAGGGTTGTTTCTTAGGAAGGTTTTTGTTTTTTAGCGAAGGTTTTTTGTGTGTTGTTTAACTTAATTTGTCTGTTTTTTAATTTTGTATTGTAACTGGTGATTGACTTGACAATGAGTTCGTTTTGGACAGGGGCTTTGGTTATGTTAGCTTCAATGGAGGCTATAATATCAATGGTGGGAATGTCTTCGATTTTTGTTGGGTGGAGGGCGAATTTTTCACCATGGGCAAGTATTTGTTCGATATCTTTTGGGATGTCGGTTTGGGACAGGTTTGTGATCCATTTGGATGTGTCTATTGATGGGGCGTTGTTTTCGTTCTTCTTTATTAAATTGTTTATTTTCTTTATATTATTGCGTTTTATTTTTAGAAATAATTTTTCATTTTTCTTTGTTTCTAATGATAAAAATTTGTTAATTATGTCATGAGGGATATGGTTGTAGAGGTTGTTAATTTTGGTATTGATTGTAAGGGTGGTTTTATTTATAGTTTGGGTGGCATCTGTGATTAGTAAATTTAAAATTTGGTTCTTGTAGTTGTTTGTAAAGTTTTAAAATTTTCTGCCTAGGTACGTACCTGTTGGTTCAAAGAATTCATTGACCAAATAACACTACCAGACAACTACTTATATCATTGGACGTCATATCTCTATATACCAATTTACCTATAAACCAAATTTAACACACATTACAGAAAAAATGGCACTTATTGAAAGACCACACCCCTTTACCGTTCGACGAATTCACAAAAGCAGTAAACTTAACATTGAAAACAACTTTCAATATTAAAACGAATTTTTTGAACAACTAGATGGATGTGCAATGGGTCGCCTATATCAAGTCCAATTGCCCAACTAATTATGGAATCACTAGAATAATCTGTCATAGAAAAGTTAAATTGTCATATACCGTTTTTCAAGAGATACGTTGACGACTGCATAATGGCTATCCCTAAAGATAAAAAAGATGAAGTCCTAAAAGCATTTAACGCGTTCAACACAAAATTACAATTCAAATTAAAAGAAGAAAAAAACAACGAAATAAACTTCCTAGACATGACCCTCATTAGAAAAAATAAAAAAATCCTCACAAAATGGTACACAAAAACTACCTGGTCAGGAAGATACTTAAATTTTAACTCATGTCACCCCTTCAACCAAAAAAAAGCGTAATTATTGGCATAACTACCAGCAATCATATTAACCCACCCTACCTACGAAAAAAGTAAGACAAACATTAATGAATAACAACTTCCCAATCAAACTAATAAACCAAATCATAAAACGAAGAACCCACAAATTATACAACCAAACAAAACCACAATTAAACACGAAAAATATACTAACTATATCCCCCTCCCATACGTACCATTTCTCTCAGAAAACATTAACAACATCACAAAAAAATTCAATTACCAAATTTGTCATAAATCAAACAACACTTTAAAAAACCTTTTCACACCCCTAAAAAGTACAGCCCCAACTATGAAAAAATCTAATGTAATTTACAGCATTCCATGTAATGACTGTGAAAAAGTTTATATAGGTATAACGTCACAATTACTAGAAAATAGACTGAAAGGGCATAAATATATGAAAAAGTCAAGCACGGCACTAAACAAACACATCATAAATGAAGACCACAACCCTAATTTCAATAAAACTAGCATTTTGAGCATAGAAACCAACCCAAGAAAAATGAACATCAAGGAACGACAGAACAGACATTGGTAACCTTAGTAAAATTTACCACACCATTTTATAACCACCATAAGCAATAATAACAAAAAAAGCATCATACCTAACTACATCAAACGAAATTCAAAAAAAGAAAAAAAAAACACTCACCCCTAACGTTACCATCAAACACACAACTAAACAATAACCGTTTGTAAACTTGACTTCTCCTCCGAATATCTCCGACCCTTACAAGCAAACGTCACATCCACCCGCACAAAACATCCGTTCACAACCAGATGAAAGCAATACACTCGTTCCAGAATAATAAAAGAAGCATGTTATATCTATATATATATATATATATATATATATATATATATATATATATATATATTATATTTTTCTCCAACTTAAACTGTTCTACATGAAACATTATGCCAAGGTATTGTAACGAACCTAGGCCGGACCTGTCGCCTCGCGTGTTGCCGTCGACAGCGATGAGATCATCCCCGGAGATATTCGAGAACCATCCAGTCGCTCTTCCCTGGAGAGCAACGGTCGATATTGGAAACGATTGGAACATGCTGGATCGCCAACTGCCGGAATTCGAAAGATCGAGAATGCTGTATCGGAGATAAATAGGCGACCCTCAAGTGGAGTCGGGACAATCTGAACGAGCCCATACGATCGAGCTATACAGTGAAGTAGTAATATAAATTAAGTTGTAGATTAAGTGTTAAATAAATTAGTAGAACCAAGTTAAGTTTATTTACGTTACAATTGGTGTCGGAAGTGAGATTTTGAAAATAAACAAGTGATCGTGGAGTGGATAGTCAGAAAAATAAATTGATAGACCTTTTTGTACGCCCAAAATAGACAGTGGCCCGGTTTTCGCGAAGTGGACAATTGTGCGTGGGAATATAAACTGATACACTGTTCGCGTGAAACAGAAAATAGACAGTGGCCCGGTTTTTTGCGAAGTGGACAATTGTGCGTGGGAATATAAACTGATACACTGTTCGCGTGAAACAGACAATAGACTGGTGGCCCGTGGAAAAGAATTCGCGAAGTGAATTTTAACAAACTGATAAACTTTTCGTGTAAAACAGACTGATACCTCGTCAAATACAAAATGTTTCAAGAAAAGTGCGCCTTGCGGATTTGAAGGTAGGGAATTGAAACAGGAATTGGAGGAAAGGGAACTAGAAACAACGGGTAAAAAGCAATACTCCAGGAAAGACTTGCAGAAGGACTTATACAAGAAGGTGAGGACCCCGAAACATTTTTTATTCGAAGTTCCCGGAGGTGATTTGAGTTTGGTAATGAATAAACTCGAAGAAACTACTAAATCCGTGAAAAGAAGAACTGCAACAAAATTCGAGGACTTTGGAAGAAAATGTTAGAAATCTGGAAGAGAAACTTCAGGAAAATTCTATAAATCTGGAAGAGAAGCTTTAGAAATCTGGAAGAGAAGCTTCAGAAAATTGAAATTGAAAAAGCTTCTAGAAAATTCAGGCCTGGAAGAAAATTTAGAAATCGGGAAAGGAAGCTTCTAGAAAATTCAAGAAGCCTGGAAGAGAAGTTCCTGGAAAACACAGAAGGCCTAAAAAAGAATTGTGTGGTGTGGCTAATTTCCTAGAAGAAAGAATGGGAACCGTTGAGACAGAGATAGATAAAATTAGGGAGCAAATGAACACGGAGGTAGATAAAATCAAAGATGGGGTCGAGGCAGAGATGGACAAGATGAAGGAAATAATCAGCGATGGAATCAAAGACGGAATCGAGGCAGAAATGGACAAAATAAAGGAAACGATCAGTAAGCTGGAAAAACAAATTAATAGTGCGTCCTCCACAGAGATGGTTAACGAAAATGCAATGCTGGACTTGAGTTTGAACGTGGATAAAGTTCAAGAGGGTATAAAAGATGTCAAGGTCATTTCAGAAATGGGGAAGCTTTCCATGAAGCCGCCTCAGTTCGACGGAAAACTCCATGGGCAAATTACCGCCGGCATTTTGGGAAGCAGCGGCCAAAGCAAACGGATGGAATGCAGGGGAAAGAGCTGTAGCACTGACACTTGCATTACGTGGAGAAGCGACAAATATTCTACAAACTCTCACCGCCCAAGAACAGGAGGACTATGATCAGCTGATTAAACATCTAGAATTACGATATGGCCACGCCCATTTGGAACACGTATACCACTCCCAGCTGAAAAATCGCTGTCAGAAATCGGGCGAATCCTTACAAGAATTTGAAACCGACATTGCACGCTTGGTTCGTCTCGCATATCCAGCCATACCGGAAAATGTAATGGAGCGATTAGCGGTTCAGGCATTCTTGGATGGACTCCGTGACCAAGAAACCAGACAAGCGTTGATATTAGCTCGTCCAACACATCTTGTAGACGCACTGGCACGAGCTTTGGAATTCGAAGCAGCAAAACAATGCTGCAAAACCCAAAGTGAAGTTCAAACGATTGAGGAAGACTCACCGGAGCCTGCTAACTTGGAAGCTGCCATAAGAAAAGTGATGAAGGAAGTGTTGCCTGAGAAAAGACAGATAAGATGCCGGAATTGTAAAATTGGACATGTGCGTAGCAAATGTCCAACATTCATCGACTCCGATGCAGGAAAACTAAAAAAGGTCGACGAGAAGGGGCAATCGTCGGCATGTGTCCGGCAAGCCTCGGTTAACAACGCATATGTCGCTATCCTTCAACGACAGAACAAAGGTGTCTTCGTAGACGGTCTCATCAATAACGAGGCCTTGCACCATGCTGCTAGATACAGGTGCGACTAGGACAATTCTCGGACCTTCCTTTGCCAGAACACCGGAACGGATTCAACCGACAATTTGGGAAGCTACGCACAGCAACAGGGGAGCCAGCTACTGTATATGGCGAGCTACCGATTGAAATAATTTTGGGCAGCACTAAGTGAAACATCAGGCACTTGTAGCGGACATCGAAGACGATGCAATCATCGGAATGGACATCATGAATTCCAGAGGGTTTGAATTGGATTTCAAAGACGGCGTCCTACGTGTCAACGGGAAGAGCTGGTGCTTCATGGAGAAGTGAGGGTTGATCCGTGTGTTGTTGGCTGAAGATGTAAGCGTACCTGAGAGGGCTGAAACCATTCTGGAGGCTCGCTTGGACGGGGAGTACGAGCAGTGGAAACGTGGTGATGTTCGAGCCCAAACTTCATGATGAGAAAATTGGACGAGGATTGCACTAGGGAAGACCTTGTTGCGTGCTGACCAATTTGTGCCCGTAAGGGTCATGAATGTCAATTATTTTCCAGTGACCTTGAAGAAAGGAACAATATTGGGGCACTGCTCGCCAGTTTCCTCAGTGATCCGGGTGTACGAGGTACGATTAGCCAACCTAACAACTTGCCCACAGAACTAGAAAAAATTAGTTGCCATCTCTTCCAAAGATATAAAACCAGCTCAACAGCCCAAACTAAGAGATTTAGTTAAGAAGTACCAAGACATCTTCGATACCGGACAAGGAAAAGGAGGTCGAACTAATGTGGTCCAGCACAAGATTGATACTGGGTGCCCGACCGATCCGGCAATCAGCAAGAAGACTTCCTCTTGCCAAGAAGGAAGAGGCTGACAAAATAGTCAGCGATATGGGAAAAGAAGGAGTTATCGAACCATCTGACAGTCCCTGGTCCTCTCCAGTCGTACTGGTGAAGAAAAGGATGGATCGACACGCTTTTGTGTAGACTATCGCCAACTTAATAATGTCACGAAGAAGGACAGTTACCCTCTCCCGAGAATAGATGACACCCTAGACACGCTGGCTGGTTCCCCGATTTTTCGACCCCTTGATCTGAAGAGTGGATACTGGCAAGTAGAACTGGCTCAGGAAGATCGAGAAAAGACTGCTTTTACCATCGGCTCAGGATTGTGGCAGTTCACCGTTATGCCATTCGGGCTCTGTAATGCTCCCGCCACATTCGAAAGATTGATGGAAACAGTACTGAAGAGACTCTCATGGAACACGTGTCTAGTGTATCTCGACGACATAATTGTGGTCGGCAGATCGTTTGAGGACCACGAAAAACTTGGAGGAAGTATTCCTGCGACTGAGGAACTCCGGATTGAAACTGAGCCTAAGAAATGCCATCTGTTCCAAAAGAAGTACGATACCTCGGCCACGTTGTCTCTGGGGAAGGAGTAGCGGGACGACCAGAAGATCAAAGCTGTTAAGGATTGGCCCATCCCAAAAGACATTCACCAACTTCGAAGTTTCCTTGGTTTATGCACATACTATCGCCGATATGTGCTGGATTCCCAACATCGCTAAACCACTGACCAAGCTCACGGAAGGCCAAACAAAGTTCCAGTGGTCCGAAGAATGTCAAGACTCATTCAGGAAGCTGAAAGGAGCTTTGATCAACGCACCTATACTGATATCCCTACCCAAAGGGAAATTCATTTTGGATACGGACGCCAGCAACGTGGGACTTGGGCTGTCTATCTCAGATCCATGAGGGACAGGTGAAGGTCATTGGTTATTTCAGCAAGACGCTTAGCAAACCAGAGCGCAATTACTGTGTCACCAGGCGAGAGCTGTTAGCTGTTGTAAAGGGAGTGGAACACTTCTACAAGTACGTGGATGGAAGAAGATTCCTGTTGAGAACTGACCATGCAGCTCTCAAATGGCTCTTACAGTTCAAAATCCTGAGGTCAAGTAGCACGTTGGATCGAGACTCCAAGAATTCGATTTCGAGATCGAACATCGAGCCGGAACTAGCCATAAGAATGCAGATGCCTTGTCGCGAAGACCATGTCCCGATGATTGCTCACATTGCCGACGAGCAGAAGAGAAAGAAGCAACACTTTGTAGAACCGCGGCAATGGATGACAACTGGAATGACAGCAAGATCCAGAAAGACCAAGAGAGACCCCGACCTTGGCTTAGTCGTCAGCTGGAAGAAGGGCAATCGAAGACCATCATGGCAGGAAGTCGCAGGTTACTCGCCGGCTGTTAAGTCCTATTGGGCACAATGGAACTCTCTTATTCTGGACAATGGGATCCTGAAACGTGTGCTGGAGGCCGCTATTGGCTGGGAAGACAGACGCCAAATAATTGTTCCCAGGAACAGAAGAGAGGAAGTGCTCAGGGAAATCCATGATGGAGTCGCCGGAGGACATCTGGGAGTGACGAAGACCCTGCAGAAAGTGAGGCAACGGTTTTACTGGGGCCAATTGTCAAGCTGACGTCCAGGACTGGTGCAGGAAGTGCGCTGTATGCGCTGCTAGCAATGGACCTCGAATACGACCCAAGGCCCCGATGCGTCAGTACAACGTAGGCAGCCCGTTCGAGAGAATCGCCATTGACATCGCCGGCCCGTTTCCCGTATCCGACCACGGAATAAATACACCTGTGCAATGGACTACTTCAGTAAGTGGGCGGAAGCCTATGCCCTGCCCAACCAGGAAGCCATCACCGTCGCCGACGTCTTGGTGAAAGAGTGGATATGTCGATTCGGTATTCCAATGGAGCTGCACTCGGATCAAGGCAGAAATTTCGAATCCAACCTTTTCCAAGAAATATGTCTACTGCTGAACATCCGCAAGACAAGAACCACGGCCCTACATCCGCAGTCCGATGGAATGGTGGAACGGATGAACAGGACGATCAACCGCCACTTGTCCAAGGTTGTCTCTGACCATCAAAGAGACTGGGACCAGTATCTTCATTTGTTCCTGATGGCCTATCGATCCGCAGTACACGAGTCAACCGGTCAAACTCCTGCTAGTATTATAATGGGCCGAGAACTGCGACTGCCTTGTGACCTGAAGTTTGGGATACCGCCAGGACAAGACACTGCGGGAGAGGACTACGTCAGCAAACTTCGGCAGAGAATGGACGACATCCACGAACGAGTCCGGTTGAACATCCAGAGTGCCAGCGATAAAATGAAGAAGACCTATGACATCAAGGCCGACGCTGGAGGATTTAAGGTTGATGACCTGGTTTGGCTGTACAACCCCAAACGTCGTCGTGGACTATCACCAAAGTTGCGGAACTCGTGGGAAGGCCCGTATAAAATCGTGAAAAGGATAAACGACCTTGTGTACCGAATCCATAAGCCACCCCGAGGGAAACCAAGGGTCGTCCATTTCAACAGGTTGGCCCTTACGCTGGAAACCATGACCAAGTTCGCACCCTCAAGCCACCGGAGGATGATATGACGTTCGAGAAGTTTATGTCTTTGTATTCAAACGGGCAGAAAGTTCTACATGGGGTTACTAGAGAGGAGTCACGAGACCTTTTCGAGGTGCCTGCTGACTACGCACTAGCGCACTGTGTGGCAGAAGATCTTCGAATGTCCAGGGGCATCGCCGTAGTGTTCTCCAAGAAATTTGGTCAACTCCAAACACTGCGGGAGCAGAATCCAGAAGTTGGTGGGGTGCTACAGTTGAAGAAAGGCCAGAGAAACATCTACTACCTAGTTACCAAGAGGCATTCCCAAGATAAACCGTCCTATGAAGATGTCTGGAAGAGTCTCACCAAACTAAGAGATACTATGGTGGACCAGAATCTGGTGGATCTAGCAATTCCAAAATTGTCCTGTGGTATTGATGGGTTGGACTGGAGAGTCCTAAGAAGTATGCTGGAGGCGATATTCAGATCCAGCGGCGTCAAGATTGTGGTTTGCTGTAACCCTCTTCCACGACCGATCATGAAGACCGTGGAGTGTTACTTCCATCGAACTTCACGGTGCAGATATGGGGAGTCATGCAGATATCGTCACACTCCAAGGATGAAATTTCGGGACGAAATGTCTTTAAGAAGGGGGCAATGTAACGAACCTAGGCCGGACCTGTCGCCTCGCGTGTTGCCGTCGACAGCGATGAGATCATCCCCGGAGATATTCGAGAACCATCCAGTCGCTCTTCCCTGGAGAGCAACGGTCGATATTGGAAACGATTGGAACATGCTGGATCGCCAACTGCCGGAATTCGAAAGATCGAGAATGCTGTATCGGAGATAAATAGGCGACCCTCAAGTGGAGTCGGGACAATCTGAACGAGCCCATACGATCGAGCTATACAGTGAAGTAGTAATATAAATTAAGTTGTAGATTAAGTGTTAAATACATTAGTAGAACCAAGTTAAGTTTATTTACGTTACAGTATGTTACCTGTTGAGTTACTTATTTCACAAAATTACGTTATACATTCTTTCCAGAAAATGTCAGCCCTGAAAAATAACGAAAAAAATAAAAAATTGAAAATGTCCCCGGCCGGGGACGAAACGTATTCTATCAAATAGACCTTTATTACTAAACGAATCCAATAACCCAAGAAACTCCTCAAAATTAATACAAAAGGATTCAAGAAAAAAACAAAATACATTTAATAATAATAATAATAATAAATAGTTCATTGAATACATATTTTTTTTTACATATGGTTACATTTAATAAACCGCAAACTCACTAACTTCTGACAAAATACCATCGGCCACTGCTAACAAAATATCATCGGCCACTGGTAACAGTGCTGTGGAACAGCTATGTGATGATCTGAAACCAGTTTGATTTTTGGTAGCAAGTTATATATCAAGGTGCTTTTTGATTTGGGCGTGTAAGTTTTTTTCAAATGCTTTGGAAAGTGTGGGAAGAAGGCTGATAGGTCTTAAATCTATCATACTTCCATTTCGGCTGTGCCATGTCAGGTAAAAACGATTAGCCTTGTCAAAAGGAGTGATAGGCTCAATTTGGAATAATCTTCACTAACTGGAAAAATAAAAGAAATATCTATACATGCTTTCTACTTAACATGGACTAGACATATCTTTTAATCGGCAAACTAAACTTGAACCAAAAGAACGTCAGTAGATTTGTCTGACCAACTGGATGTGTACCCGAAACTTCCAAGGAGAAGTGTAAAGTGGTCCAGGAAAATTGTTTTTGAACTTTTGTTGACGACATCCATGGTGAACTCTCATATATTCAATGGCTTGCCATTGGAAACGCCATGCTAATGACATATTTAAAAAAAACATAGTGAAGCGTTACAATACACATATACACAAAAAACCGTACTCGTCATGTTAGGGAAATAAAGATGGAAATAAACATCTGAGAAGACAGAACTTTCATAGGAAAAACAGCGAGCAACATGAATGTCAATATGCCATAAAATCAAAACTAAAAAGGCAGATACATTTTGTTATAGTTGTGACGAGCCGTTTTTGTGTATATATTGTTTTAATGAACTGCATACAAATTGAATATTTCTTGCTCATTTCAAGATTACACCATGCCCTTTATTTTTATTTAATTTTCTTTGTATAAATCAAATACACCTATTTGTCAAATGAAGGTCATTTGAATATGCAAAAGTTTATTTTAATAATTAAATAATTTAAATAAAAACCTTTTTAAAGATGCACTAAAAAGAAAAATAATTGCTTTTTAAAAACAAGCCTTTATTCAAATACCCTGAAAAGTACATAATAATTTGCTTTGGATGTGTGACGTAGGTTATTCCGTGAGTTATAGATTCAAAAGCTTGTCGCACAAAGTTTTCAGTTCGAATACAAAAGCGACAAGCTTCTGAATCTATAACTCCCGGAATAATCTACGTCACACATCCGAAGCAATTATTTTTTACCTTTTAGTGCATTTGAATAAAAGCTTGTCTTTAAAAAGGTTTTTTATTAATTATTTTATTTTGTGCTTTTTGGTACTTAAGTACGCCTTAATATATGCATTTTTGTTAAAGTAACGTTATTATGCCTGTAAGTTCTGAGCTATCTAGTCCTTCAAAGAGGAGACCATCTAAAGATCGACTCATCCGCCATCTTGGAGTTGCCATCTTCAATTTATGAATTTTAACTGAAAATTAATAATCTTCGACTAAATTCGTAATATCCGACCCCAAAAACCCCGACATACCAATTTTAATCGAATCGGGCCATAATTACAAAACTCGTCCGCCATCTTAAATTTGTGAAATTTGAAAAAAAATTAATAATCTCCGACCCCAAAAACCCCCGACATACCAATTTTGAATCAAATCGTACCATAATCACAAAACTCATCCGCCATCTTGAAGCCGCCATTTTGTTTTTTTTTCTAACAAAAATTTCATAATGCGTTGTCACCGGAATTATGAACACCTGCCAAATTTCAGCTCATTCGGATGTCTGCAAGTGCTCCAAAAATGGATTACAAATTTTGAACCGGAAAGAATGACAGAATGACATACGAACGAAGCAAGTTGAATAAAAGCTTGTAAAAAAGAGACCGCAGTCCACATTTTTTTAATTGTCTGAATTATATGTAGAGTATACAGGGTGTTATGTAATAAGTGTCCGATTGATTTGTTTGAAAATATGAACAGGATGTTCATAAAATCAGATGTGGAATCAATTCATAGAAAAATCTTTTTATTCAATATTCAATTGAGAATGTTTCCCTTTTCAATGTGTCCGATATTTTACAGGACGATTCCTCAGTTATTTATAAGGTCAAAAGTTCATATAAGTATGGGTCTGCATGGCCTTCATTTTTGAAATAGGTATAGTGATTTTTATTTTGGTTTTTCGTAAATAATTTTTAAAATAATGTCGATATTTGGACGAAAATTGGTATTTGGGGATTTTTTTATTTGAGAAATTCAAATTTGATCTTAGTTTGGCCCTTAATTGTAGCGTGCACCGCGTCTTTGTCTCTTTTGGGGAGTCACAACTTTGTCGTGCATGTATCACATTTTCTAGAAGAAAAATCGATTCCTCTATCATTTTTACGTGAAAGAGGTATGCTTTTCAAAAGTCGCTACAAGCAGTCGTTTTCGAGATATTTTGATTTAAATTATTCGATAAATTTTTTTTGTTAAAAAATGAAACAGTTTTGAAAACTTTTTTTTTAATTCAACATAGAAAATTTCAAGCGCTAGATATAAATCTAAATCAAAATCACAATAAATGTTCGAAATGTCCACCTGCTGCCTGTATGCACGAATCCAATCTTCTGCTCATTGATTAGCGCACTCTTTGGAAAATTCCTGGGGTATTTTGAATCGTTGAAGAGTTAATTATTCGATTACTTAATTCTTATTCATTTTGGATAGGTGTCTGGTAAATTAAGGATTTTAGATGTCCGCACAGGAAAAAATCCAAACTGTTAAGGTCTGGTGACCTAGCGGGCCATGGTTGAGGCCCTCCCCGACCTATCCAACGGTTGCTGAAAGTTTGATCTAAAAATTCACGCGCTTGGATGCTAAAATGTGCCGGGGCACCCAAACCAACGACAGAAGTTGATACGTAACGGAAAGTCACGAGGGAGTAGTGCCTGAACTCTTTGTATAACAAATTATCGATTAAAATTTTCCATACCAGAACATGAGAAATGTTTAACGTCAGCGCAATTTTTCTGGAGCTTGTTTCCGGGTGTTCTCCTACCAGATTAAGAACTGCTTCCTCGGTTTCTGGGGTTCGTACCGTCCGATATGTGCACCCGACAGATGACTAGCTTTCTCAAAACTTCCTGTTTCCCTTAACCGAGCGTGAATTCATGAAAACGTTTTTGAAGTAGGAGTTGTGCGGTTCGGATAACGCTCCTGATACAAACGTCTAGCCTCATATGCATTTCCGTTAGCAAGTCCGTATGTAAAATGTATGTCAGCATACTCTGCATTGGTGATGTTTACCATTTACTGACAAATAATCACAATAATAATAAATAAAACTATTTAATTATGCGTTAAAATATTATTTTGGACATGGCAGTACAAAAAAACATTGGAATAAACTTACTAGCCTACTTGATACTTTCATTTTCAGAGAGTTCGCGAATCAATGAGAAGATAGGATGCATCGATTAATCTAAATCAAAATATCTCGAAAACGGCTGCTTGTAGCGTCTTTGGAAACATACCTTTTTCACGTAAAAATGATAGAGGAATCGATTTTTCTTCTAGAAAATGTGATACATACATGCACGACAAAGTTGTGACTCCCCAAAAGAAACAAAGACCTGTAGGAGGCGCCCCCTACAATTAAGGGCCAAACTAAGATCAAATTTGAATTTCTCATATTAAAAAATCATAGAACACTAATTTTCGTCCAATTATTTTGAAAATTATTTACGAAAAACCAAAATAAAAATAAATTTTGAACATCTTGTATATAAAAAATGAAGGCCTTGTGGACCCATGCTTAAATGAACTTTTCGGACACTTATTACATAATGATGATGATTGATGTGTTGGAATTTTAATCTGATTTGTGACTCGTGTAACTTAAATAGCAGTTCTCTCGAGCATATTTTTTTTCTGTATAATTGATAGAACACAAAATGAATGATTGTTATCTGTATAATATGATTTAATTTAATTTGTGTTTTGTTATTTTAAGAATTTTCACTACTACTAACATGATTTAATTTAATTTGTTTTTTGTTATTTTAAGAATTTCCACTACTTTTCCTGTAATTGGGTGTATACCTGTTGGAAATAAAGATCTATCTATCTGTAACAATGCTAAATTGGCTTTTCGACCCATTTTCCTGTTTTATATAGAAAAAAAAAGATAATACCTTTAACTTTACCTGACAAGGAGAAATGTATCTTTTCATAACTTTCTCGACGCTGTCACCCCTGTAATACTAGCCACGTCAGTAAAAATGAATAACAATGATCTTCATAAACAAAAATGTCCCGCTGATGTCACCATTTATAACGGAGAGCCTGTCTATCGACAGTTCTCTGTTTTACCATTTTTTCAATACCTTTGGAAAGAAATATTCATACTTACTAACCATATCTTTCTCTGATGTCCACCTTGGAAAGGACCTGCCCTTATTTTCATATATATTTATATATGTTTGCCCTAACCAGAATGAGCTCTTTCTTTTGCTCTATTGAATACGATAAATCTAATAAAGGGCTCTAACACTGTCACCAATAAGTTGTTTTTAAATTTTTCACATCAATTTCTTTTTTCACTGGTTTTATCACCTTCTAGTCCAAAAGAGCTAGAATTCGGCTCAAAGCCATTGATGAGTCTTTGGTGATTTTTTGTTTATAAAAGTTCTTAAGGAGGTTGTAAACTCTACTACAATAAAAAGACCGAATTAATTATTAACCACCATATAATGAGAAAAAGAAAAAAAATTACATTTTTTTTTCAAAACATCTTTAAAATGTATTACACCGTTTTTTTGTATTGAAACAAGAGCTCGAAATAAGGTCAACTCAAATATTCAACTTTATAGAACTTATCAAATCCTATTTCTAATAATTTTCAAACATTATATTTAATGTTCATGGGCCCAACACCCAAAATGCGTGAAATATATCCCTCTATAGCTTTACTAGAGGCTATAAAAATTTTCTCATACAAATCACCCTCATATGCTTTTCAACCTATACATGAAAAAAAATTATAACAAGCAAAAAGGGAAGAATCCAAACCACCAACCTTCAAACCATCCAATATGTTAGGTTAGCAACCAAAACCCAAAATTTATTCTTACCAAGTATTTCATCCAACGATGAATATCTGCGCCCTCTCCAAAAAAGGTCACTATTGGATTTTAACTCGCTCTATATTTCTTATTATTTTTCAACGGGGAAAATTTCTAATTTTCCCTTGGAAAATTACGCGAAATAAATTTCTAGTATTTCGCGACAACACTCGCCCGAAAATCAACCCGTTATTTTAAAGATCGACTATTCGTCACCAAAGCCCGCCGAGGAGTCCCTCTCGTTGATTACATTTTTGCCCTCCAATTTAGAATATTTTTTTTTATGCGTAGTAGCGTTTATCATTGATTGGTCTTTTCAGTTAAGTGTTACTTTTGCATATTCGAATCCTATTGGCTTATCAATTATGGTAAGATTTTTCCAGATGAATCTCTTTCACAAATAATTATTGTTATTTCAGCACAACGGCAATTAGACCATAACACTTAACTGTGTGAAGATATATAAACAAACTTCCAGACTTAAATAAACGATTAAATTCTAAAGCGATAATTGATTATTTTTCAATCTCCCATTGAAGATTGATGGTTGACTTCCAGTAACTATGAAGAGAAATATTTCACTTACAATAAATTAAAACTTTTATAATATTATTTCAAATAATCTTTTTTAACCCATAAAATTCAGATTATTATTTCCTTTAAACCATAAAATTTCTCAATAGCATTATAAAATTAACAATTATTATTTCAAATCAAACTATTCTAACAACCATCTTATTTTTCTATATACATAACACTTTGCTAAGTGTTACATATCTATCTATAACACCCTGTATAGCTTCTAAGCCACGTTGGTCTAATCCCACAGTTACTTACAGCTGAATGTGCGCCACCGTTCTGATAGATATCAATAAAGGGAACGTTAATGAGGTCCAGTTAAATTGATACCCTTCCCAATATTTCGGAGCGAATTCTGACCCCAAACATCTCCCTCTGGGCACGGCCTTACCTGTATGAAAGTCGTACAATTTCGTGATTGTAGTTTAATTGAGCTGACGCACTCGGAATGAATTTTGATCTCAGTAGGCGACCTAGTTTACTTACCACTCTAATAAAAAATCTCCAAAATATCAACCCACTTCATCTTCGCAAATGGTAACTCTTTTTAAACCAGCTGTAAAACAAACAATTTCTTTATGTTAATTGGTTGTTTTATTATTCAAGACACTTTCTTCGGCTAACAGTTTTTTCGTCTGTCTCTTCCTTTGACCGAGAGAAATCAGTTTTGATGTATGGAGACATTCATCTTGGGTGATTCTATTTCAATTTATCAGTCATCGAAACGAGTGAGCAAATTCTTATAGAAATATTGTTGATGGATCAAATATTAAATGAGCAAAAAACGTTCATCGAGCATATCTTAGGTGCAATATTTCTTCGACAGAGTTCAATATTTACTTCTAGCAGCATTTTTTTACCGCAATAATACCGTGGCATAAAAGGGTCTTGCAGTATAAGGTGCTATAATATGTGAACGAAATTCTTTGTATTGAACGAACAGTTAATCCGTAGTAATTTTGTGTGAGAATGTGTCGGTCACAGATTCCAGTTGGATTACTTTTCTTTTATATCTGTGAGTATATAATAAACTACAAAACATTAACTACTTCCCCCATTGAAGCTCTCTACAACTTGAGTTATTTCCCAATTTACTCCCTACACACTTACAAAACCTTCAGATGGATATAGAACATTTAGGATGTAATCGAACATAGAAATATTGTTAATTCGTAAATACGCGAGATTGAAAAAAAAATAGAGTCAAAATGAATATCAAGTTATGAACAAAGATTTAAATATTAAAAAAGTTCAACCGATTTTCAGAAAACCGTGATCTGTAAATATTGTTTTATCTATTCAAATGCGCTCTCGTATAATTTGTTTTTACACGCACCTCATTGTTTAGGAGCAAACAATTATTATACAAAAAATGCGTTTCAATGACGGATATTGCAGCTTCTCATTGCAATATAGGGCGTGCACAATTAAGGGGCATTTGATTGAAAACATTATACACTCCTGAAGTTTGATTTTATCTCAAATAAAAAGCATGGTCAATTAAAGCGGCATTAATCAGCTAATATAGTTTCCCTGTATTTTGCGAAAAAAGTCCACCAGAAGTATTTCAATCTATCCGTTACTCCATCCCGATGTTTCATATATATTTTTTCTCAAATATTTTTTCCGGCTCAATTCACAAAGGTAATGTCGCAGAATATTCTCACCACCAAATTATATGAATGAAATTTCTAAGAGTATGGGGAATCTGAGAAATTGATTTCATAGAAATAATACCTATTGCGACTAATTTTTTTTTATATTTACCCCAATAACACTTTCAGTTCAAAAGTTTATATATATATATATATATATACATATATATGTATGTATACATATATATATATATGTATATATATATATATATATATATATATATATATATATATATATATATATATATATATATATATATATATATGCAGGGTGAGTCAGAATAAGACCGCAAACTTCGACTACAGATTCCTCACCTCATTTCGAGGTGAAAAGTTGCTATCAAGGTATGTCCTAAAATGCATCCCCTCTGAGATACAGGGTGTCGAAAGTACAAAGAAAATTAAGATTTAATTTGTTTTCTCCAAAATTCCAGAAGGAAAAAATTTGAAACTTGGAACACTAATCAAGGTTTATCAACGTGCTAATAATTTTGTATTTTCGAATACCAGTGGCGTAGTTACGATGGTATGTGGTCATATGTTTCTTCATATTTTCTTGGGACAATTGAATGGACAAATGAGCGTTTGACATCAGTTCGGCTCATCGATACTCAACCTAAAAGTCATAATTATTCCATGTGCCTAAAAGTGGAGGTTTCTGAGATAATAGAGAAAAACTGAAGATATGTCCTTAGTAGAGCCATAATTTATTATGTGCAATAGTCGCATAATGCTAATTTCTTACAACATGTGTCAACCTCCTGAACATTTTTTAATGTTGGGAGAATCGGAAACATAGAACGGGTGAGTCAGAATGAGACCGATAACTCCATTTTTTCATTTATCATATTATTTGATCAAATCGATGCCGCGGATTCACTGATATGTTACCATACTTCCTTGCATTTGTTTGTTCTTGTTTTATTACCCCATCCAATCATAATTAAATTGTCTATTCTTTGAGTTTCGGATAAATGAGCCATAGTTAAATCAAATACACCCACAAATATTTTTCAATACAGTGACGTGTGTCAGCAACTTTGACAATACATTATTTATGTGGGTTTTCTGAATAATTTTTTGGTGTCTTGAACGACTTTTTCCTGACGTTTAGCAAAACAGATAAGAAAATACCTGATTATTTCTTATGGGGTTATTTAAAATCAAAAATATATTTCAATAGACCAGACAATTTTGCAGATTTAAAAGTTAGGATAACGGAAGAAATGAACACATATAGGTAATCCCTGAGGTCCTACAAAATGTTGTACGAGAATTCCAAAATCGACTTGCTTATTGTCAAGAAGTGAATGGTGGTCATTTTGAACATGTAATTTAATTGTTAAATAAATTGAAAAATACTTCCTAAACATTATGTGACATTATTTCCTTCATTCTACGTAAAGTATCAAAATTTCTCAGTTATGATTGCACCAAATTTGAAAAACCTAATATTGCTGAATAGGGAATGAAAATCCCTTTCGAACAAGGTGCCACGCCACAAGAACCCACCTTCTTATTTAAAATTTTTGAGGGGGTGCTCTTAATTCAGAGGGGGTGCAAGAAGGAGGTAATATTTTTATACTTTAAATTGTCAAAGTGACAATAGAAATCGACCTGTTTCAGGTTTTTTTAAACAAATACATAATAACGCTAAAAATTAATGTATTCTATACCTATGGACCGCAATGTATATATATATATATATATATATATATATATATATATATATATATATAAGATCACTCTTGGTGCTCATAGAAGCTTGGAAGTGGCTCTACTGTCGAAGCAAATGGGAATATGCTCGCCTATGATATGGGTGTTTTTTTTTCTTGGATAGGGCAACACCTCGGCCTGAAATACAGGAGCAAATTGTCCCAGGTTCCATCAGAGTTGGGGTTTTGCCCATATACGCCAGCGCCCCTACTATATTATCTGTTTTCCAGATGAATCTCACAAAGAATGAAGACATGATGATGATTCTGCATCGATGTTGATTCGTACTTTTCTCATTTCTCAGGATAACATGCTGAAATTAAAACTGGCTTATTTTTGTGGGAAGTGTAAAAGGTCTCCTGTTTATCAAAACCCCAAAAATATTCGAGTTTTGAAATGAAAATGAAAAGCTTTTATTTAACTTGCTTCGTTCGTAGGTCATTCTGTCATTCTTTCCGGATCAAAATTTGTAATCCATTTTTAGAGCACTTGCCGACATCCCATTGAGTTGAAATTTGGCAGGTGTTCATAATTCCGGCGACAATGCATTATGAAATTTTTGTTAGAGAAAAAAAAATGGCGGCTTCAAGATGGCGGACGAGTTTTGTGATTATAGTACGATTCGATTCAAAATTGGTATGTGGGGGTCGTCGGAGATTATGAATTAAAATAAATTGAAATGGCGGTATGGAATTTTTGTTAGAAAAATACAAAATTTTGTTTATGGCCCGATTCATTCAAAATTGGTATGTCGGGGTTTTTGGGGTCGGAGATTATGAATTTAGTCGAAGATTATTGATTTTTAGTTAAAATTCATAAATTGAAGATGTCAACTCCAAGATGGCGGATGAGTTAATCTTTAGATGGTCTCCTCATTGAAGGACTAGATAGCTCAGAACTTACAGGAAAAAAAGGCCTCATAAAGACGATGCTTCAACAAAAATGCATTGAGCTTTGCTCTTCGGTAATAACAAGGCCAGAGCGACATTTATTGCGAATATGCACATTTCCATCAATAATGTCCCAATAAACTTCGCCGACGTGGCAAAAAACTTGGGATTGTGGACCGATTCCACCTTGAGATTTCAAAAGCATGTTTCAGAATGCATAAAGAAATCAATCTGGAAACTTAAACTCCTATATAACTCACGCTCCTTGTTGAATATCCATCTTAGAAAAATACTTTGTAAATCTTTAGTACTGTCTACCTTCAATCATTGTGACACTGTTTACGGCCCCTGTCTAACAGCATTCGATGCAAAGAGGATACAAAAAATTCAAAATCATTGTTTGCGATTCATCTATAGCGTGAGGAAGAGAACACCTATTAGACATAAGCTCATGGAAGATGGTTGGCTAGATATGAAATCTCTCCGTAAACTTCACTGTGCCACTTTATACCACAAAATTATCCTCTCAAAACAGCCTTCTTATTTATATCGCAAAATTGTTTTCCGTTCGGATGTCCACAACATAAACATACGAACGAAGGGTATTATAACCCCACCTATACATAAAACTAGCATGTTTGAAAGAAGTTTCTCATATAATATATCTGCTGTTTACAACTCCATACCGAACTTTATCAAAGACAAATCTGTTTCTATTTTTCATGAAGCCTATAGAAAATTGCTATTGTCACTTCAATAGGATTTTATTTTCTGTGTCCACTTTCTTTTTAGTTTTTAGTTATGATAATCATTTCCTACCAAATGCATATATGTTTATGAATATGTTTTTGTATAGTGGATGGAGGATTTTTGTATGGAGTGGGTAGTCTTCTTGGGTTTGCGAGGCGCTTTCGACCTTCGTCGTCTTCGGTGCTCCGTGTCGGGTGAGGGGGGTTGAGCAGTGTTGCCAGAACACAAACTTGAAATTACCCACGATTTCGTCAAAATTACCCGCTATTACCCGCTCTCAGTGCTGCCGTTTCCTAATTGACAGATTGTACCAGATTTGAAGAAAATGTACTGGATCGAGGAAAATTTTACTCTTTTGCGATTGACTTTGAAAAAATTAATTTGACATTTAGAGACTCCCCATAGTTGGAGAGAGCACTCATTTAGCTCATATCACGTTGGCAACATTGAAAATCGCACTCATCAACGATGACTTTCCATTGTGCGAAAAATATACAAGCAAATTCTATAGGCCTTTTCACGACACGTTACGCGCAAGCGCATCCGCCATCTTAAAAAAGCGGGTAATATGAAAATTCCGGACACACTAACTTTTTTGCTTGTTTTTTAGCCTGTCTACTACGGACAATATACCAGTATCTGGCATTATAGCGCATATTAACAGGTTATACTCGTTTAAAGTGTCCGAAAAATATGGCGCACGTTGGGGACGGGGAAGAAACACGGAAGAACGAAAAACAGCATAGAACACAATAACAGAACGGTCATCGGTATTGCTTCTTATAACTGTCAAATTATTTTTAAAATAATTGTGAATTGTCGACATATCTCTGCGAACTTTCCACAGTTTACATCTTTACAAATTATAAGGAATATATTACAATAGGGCTCCCTCTTGACTTTAGATTGATGAAGAACAAACTTCTTAGTTTCATTGCATTCCATTCATTCACAATTTAGAAATGCTATATGATATCTGAAAAGTAAAATTGATTATACTTTATCTCCTCCACTGTCTCTACTTCGTGTTCACTTTGATGAATTGTTAAAGGATTGGATAATGATTCATCAGAGTCACCAAACTGTACTGAAGAATCAGACTGTAACTTATTCTCCTACAAAATCGAATATAAAAAGAATTGCGAGACTACCCAGTGTTATCAGCCAAAATAATATTACATATTTGAATAATGGAAGCTTACTCATTGCTTCATATGTAAGGAACCTACCTTTGTCAACCACTTATCCATGATGAAAAAAAAATTTAATTTAGGAAAAAACATTTGAAAAATACGGAAAAGTATTAGCTTAGCAATACTTGCCACGCCAAAGCAAATAGTTGTTGGACAGTTGACATCATGACGTCGACATCACAGTATCACTAGTCACTTTCATTTCATCACAAGTAACAAGTAGAACAAGACAAATGTGTTTTATGTCATAGAAAGAACTCAGTGCTAGGGCTCAGAATTATAAAAAAGTAAACTTCCATTCTGTAATATGTGGTCGTGTGGTGTGTTCGAAATCATATATCTTTCCAGTAGAAAAGAAACGATTCGAAGCAGCGAAATTACCCGAAAAAAGCCCGATTTTCCTCAAAATATTCCGATTTGACCCGCCTGAAAGTGGGGTCCGAAAATTACCCGCATTTAGTCAAATTACCCGCATATCGGGTAATTATCCGCCAATCGGCAACACTGGGGTTGAGCAGTGGATGAGTGCATTGTTGATCGAATGATTGTGGATTGGCTTGGAGTCTGGCATGTCGCATGTTGGAGTTCGGAGGCCGGGTGGATGTGTCAAGGTCTTAAGACATGTCCACCTGGCCTTTGGGTTCCGACATGTGATGCGTTGGATTCTGGGCCGGTTTGTAGTCGTTTGTTTAGCAATGAGCTCATCTGTTGTTTTGCTTCCTGCGCCTGGCGTGGGGCGCTGGGGATGGCGGGGGTCGGGGGCGTTTTGCGGGCTTGGGAGGGTTGTGCACTTTGTGCAGATGTCCTTCGATTATTCTACACAAGTGTATTAAGTTTCCCACCTTTAATGTTATTATATGTTTTTATGTGTTTTGTATATGTTTTTATATGTGTGCATTCATGTTTACATTTCTACATTTCTACTTCACCTTTATAACTCTCATTTTATTTTGTTATTTTTGTATTTTTGTCTTTTAATTATGCTAAGATTAGGTTAAGTTTGGTTGAGTGGAAGACCATCACCTTGCGCCCAGCAAGAGATGAACTTCGCCATTTCAGTATACCATTTTAACTGTACTGAATAAAGATTATTATTATTATTATTATTATTGATTAAGGCGTACTCAAGTAATAAAAAGCACAGAATAAAATAATTAATAAAAAACATTTTTAGTGACAAGCTTTCATTCAAATGCACTAAAAAGTAATTAATAATTGCTTTGGATGTGTGAAGTAGGTTATTCCGTGAGTTATAGATTCAAAAGCTTATCGCTTTTGTATTCGAACCGAAAACTTTGCGCGACAAGCTTTTGAATCTATATCTCACGGAATAACCTACGTCGCACATCCAAAGCAATTATTTTTTACTTTTTATTGCATTTGAATAGAAGCTTGTCTTTAAAAAGGTTTTTTATTAATTATTCTATTTTAGATTACAATAATTTATCTCTCCCTAAATAGTATTTTGTTTCTCTAAAAAGGATCGATATAGTTTTCCTGTTTGGGGGCTCCCCATAAAATGCATCGATCGTGATACAAAATATGTAAAAATATGATAATTTCAACGGTTATTCCGGTGGTACATAGTAGCATAACAAAATTTCTCCAAGGGGTTTGAAAAATATGACTATAGGTGAAGAGGGGGAAAGGAGGGGTCGAATATGACCAAAAATATTTCAGCTTCAGTAGTTTGGGAGGTAGTGGTTATGTTTCTGATGCACATAGTCAGCAATATCTCCAGCACTGTCCAACAAAAAATTCTGAGAGGAATCATTTAGAAATATTCAAAACTAGTCTTTTTCAATGGCACAACATATTACCGACAACATTTTTCTCGCATGCCAAATTTACCAATGAATATTCTTTGAGTTTCAACTATTGGGAAATATGTAGATACATAAATATATAATTGAGTACTGTAGTAGATTTCAACTCTCTACTTCTTCACACATCTCTTATGGAATTTGCCTTCACTTCATAGATACATATTTTAATTCCTTTGACACAACTTCTGAAGCTGGTTCGAGAAGAGTCTTCGAATATATCAAAAACGTATATTGATGCTAATTTTTTAACCAGTACAGCTACATAATACTGATTCCATATATGCAATAGCTTCTTTCATCGTATTCGAACAGGGCAGGTTTTCTGTACTCACATGCCGAGATTTTTATATATTGGCGTATATTTCTCCAATAATCCCATTCAAATTCTACTAATTACTATAATTTACAAAATATTTCACAAACACAGCAAATTGAAACTGGTTGCAGTGAAAACTTTTTAGATTCAAGTATATTGTTGGGAAAAATTCAATAATTTTCTATGAAGAGTTGTTTATTTTTTGTGGAAAATTGGACAGTTACTTCCTCAACATTATGGTAGTTCAAACCATCATCATTGATTCTCTATTTACTTTTTTTTGTTTCAGCTAATTGTCTGTGTCAGTTTACCCTTCCCAACCAACCCATCAAAGATGCCCTGTTTCTTCATAATGTCGTGAGCAGTAATCTCACCCTCAGAGACTGCGTTTTCCGGCCTACTAACGGGAAGGATATGTGTCCGGATCCAGATGTTCGATATATTCTGTACACTAAAGGTGAAAAACAAATAGTAGATTACACTCAGACGGACTGGCTTCGGCAGAGTATTTGGGATCCATCGAAAGAAGATATAATGCTAATTCACGGATATGCTGGAGGGGATGATGAGCTCCCCATGATTGTATTAAGAGATGGTAAAATTGATTCATTGATCATATTTCAATAAATAAGTTCTACGCTTCTTCAAAACGAGCAAAAAACCATTCCAACGCTCTAAATCATATCATACGTTCCCAAGTATTCCTAAATTATGCGATGAAATATGAAGCGAATATTATCCATGTCATAAGATATCCTTACGTACTCTAAGAATCAGTTCACGGTGAAAATTGTATTACTGACCAATCAAAGTATCATTTGCGGGGGCGACATTTAGTCAAGTTGATAGAGTATTAGAATTTAAGAAAATCGATCTTACTGATAAGCACTTCTGGTAGTAACCAAGAAATATTATCCAATTATTTTTCAACAAAATTTAACTGAACTGCAAACTGAACATTCAGATGTAATTTTTGGAATAATAGATCAAATTTGCAATAACTTATGTTAAGGGTAAGCATAGAAGGAAGTAATAGCGGTTACGAAAAATCATCATGGAACCAAAAATTCGAGGAAATTATTTCTTTCATTCAACTATAAACAAACTTACCTACTTAGAATGGAAAACGTCCTATTGTTGTGATATTTTCATCACCAGTAGTGACAGTTTTCGCCCTTTACAATACCTTATCGGGAAAGGTGGCCACTATTAGTCGCACTCACAACATAAATTTAAAAATGGTTCAATTCAACATTGATACCGTATCCTGATATTCAAGTCCATATAGTGGTACCAAAGATCTAGCCGACTCATTATTATAGTTTACAAAAGAACTGCTACTATTAGACGGAGAGCTGGCTATGTAAATTAAAAATAATAAGGTACAAGGGAAATTTTTACATAGAAACCTTCCTTACTAGCTGACAAGTGTGTAGCTCTGCAGGCAGAAGTCAGACCCGGAGCTGAAACCGGGGGCGGGCTGTCAAAGATTCACCCGGCGATCAGATAACTCCAAACACTTTTTCAATTCACAAGGCCTGGTAGCCCGTTTGGATGATCACTGCAAGGACCTGGGTTCGATCCCAAGCTGGGTCACGTAATTTTTTTATTTTTTTATTTTTTCCATTACACTCAATCGACCACAACACTTCTATGAGTCACCAAAATATATTACCTCAGAGCATTCACCCTCACAACCCCTCAAGACACAATTTTCACAGAGCATGACTTGCTCCGCAGCGGCCGAAGGATGATGAAAATTTTTTTTTAACCTTTTTTTTGACGTACTTTTCCTAGAAAATAACTCAAATTTGTCGAACAAAAGTATTATGCGTAAATTTCAATTGTTCTATTATGATCAAATTACAGATCTTTCTCATAAGCAAATCGCAGAAAGGGATATATAACATTATTTCACTTGAAACAATTTATTTTTACATAGGGTATCGCAAAACATCGCGAGGCGACCTCCTACTGCCTTCCACGAGCCACCTATAAGAAATCACATCGAAAAAAAAAAAAACAATCTGTCAATAGAACTCAATTTGAGTTGCAATTCGGCAGCAATTTTAAACGGCAAGATACATCGCAAATTGTTATAGCTGACCATATACAGGGTGTTATTTATTAACCCATTACCCCTGCAACACCAAATATTACAGCTGGGGATTTTTGTTAAAGCTAGGCCTTAACCACACTGATCGTTATTAGTCTATTGACCAATAACTGGACAACCTCCCAGAGCGGCTTGAGAAGCTATCTCACTCAGTATGTAATGAAGCGTGGGACTTAATTTGACAGTACAGTTACCAATCTCAGATAGTTCAGAAACAATAATACACTTAGGACTTGTAATAATATATATATATATATATATATATATATATATATATATACCGGGTGTCCCAGAGCTTTTAGGCCAGCAGATATCTCAGTTATATGCGGAAAAAAAAATTGCAAAAAAATACGTGTCGTATAAGACCATAAGCTCGTTCATGCAGCATAGCAAAAACCACCCCCTGGCAAACAACCCCCGAGAAACCACCCCAAACTTTTGTTTTTTAAATTGCACCCCTATGTTTGTTGCTGTTCAACTTACAGCCCGTTCCATTCCCAATTCAACGATATATCATAATATGTAGTTGTGAAGATAGTAAGTCGAGAAAATTTAATTCGTTAGTGGGTACTATTAATTGGACTGAATGAATGGTTCCACATTGTAGAGATAAGAAAAAGTGGATGTGAAAGAAAAAGAGTCAATAAAATGTTAGAACTGTTTGTGCTTTGTTTTATTCCTACGGTATCAGGATGACAAATTGCGATTAGTCGTGATATTGTTGTTGAATGTCAAAATGCCTTTTACCTTCACTCCCAACGAATACGTTCATATGCTTCTAATTTTTGGTGAATGCCAAAAGAATAAACGTGCTGTGGAGAAGCTGTATGAGCAGCGCTTTCCTGATCGTCGACAACCAGGTCGCAATACGTTTTCGTATGTAGAAAATACAATGCGAACGGGGTCATCAAGCACATGAATGTTGGCCTACGCCGAAGCACATCCTCATATTTCTGTTCGTGCATTGGCGGTGGAGATTGGGATCAGTAAGTCGTCTGTGCACAGAATTTTCAAACAATACAGGTATTATCCCTTCAAAATACATTCACACCAAGGACTCAGACCTACAGATTTCAAAAGACGAATGGCATTCATTGCTCACATTCAAGTTTTAGTCCATGACAATCCCAACTTCCTCGATCAAATCTTGTGGAGTGACGAATCCCGCTTCCATAATAATGGCACTGTTAACCGACATAACATACACTATTGGTCACAGGACAACCGTCACTGGATACGAGAAACCAATTTCCAAACAATGTGGGGTGTGAACGTGTGGTGTGGTTTACATGATGGACGTCTCATCGGCCCTCATATTTTCCAAGACACTTTGACGGGCCACCGATATCTACATTTCTTAGAAAATTGTTATTTTGCATTATTAGAAGATATTCCAATTGAAGAACGACAACAAATGTGGTGGCAACAAGATGGTGCTCCTGCACATAACCTTAATATAGTTACTACATTCCTCAATAAAACCTTTCAAGGCCGTTGGATTGGAAATAGTGGATCTGTTCGATGGCCTGCACGTTCTCCAGATCTCACGCCACTGGACTTTTTCCTATGCGGATATTTGAAACGAGTTTTCCTCGAAACTCAACCAATAAATATTGAAGATTCAACCCAGAAAATTTCAGAGGCTTGTAATACTGTTATTCCGCAAATGATTATAGCTTCCTGTACACGCGCGCTGATTCGGCGACTCTATGCATATGTGACAAGTGCTGGTCAACATTTTGAACAATTTCGCTAGTATAATGTATTATTCAAAATACAGATGAGCTTATAAATTAATATTTCATTTTTATTTTATTTGCCATAATTCTGCATACCATTTTAGCTATCATGATACATCATTGAGTGAGAAATGAAAAAGACTGTGAGTTGAACCAAAACAAACATGGGGGTGCAATTCGAAAAATTAAAGTTAGGGGTGGTTTCTCGAAGGTTGTTTGCCAGAGGGTGGATTTTGCTATGCTGCATGAACGAGCTTATGGTCTAATACGACACGTATTTTTTTGCAATTTTTTTTTCCGCAAATAACTGAGATATCTGCTGGCCTAAAAGCTCTGGGACACCCGGTATATGTATTTTCTAAAGAATAAAAACAACAATTGATACACCTGATATAATTTACGGAGAAAATGTTTAGGAAGTCAAAATGAATTTCGATATAAAATATACTTGAATGAGGAACAAATATGGAATGCCAAATAAAATAACTGTTTTTCAGTTATTTTGGCGATTGCTAATATTTCTACTTATCAATAAGGGAATAGTTCCTTATTACACTGATACGTATATTACTTGCCAAATAAACAGTTTTATTTTCTTACCCCCAACTGGAGAACACACCACGTATTAAATGTTACTTAATTATTCTTTTGAATTACCGTTTTTTTTTATGCGTTCACTGATCGTAATATCATTATCCAGCTTCTTGGACAAATATTAATTCCATTCGTTGAGTTATTACTGAGATGATTTATGAGAGTTACACTTCCACTATTTTTCTGCATACTTTTGATGAATTGGCTACTTTATGAATAAAATACGAAGTCTACGTTTACTTCGCATCACTAGATGAAATATAAAACTTCTTTAATTCGCTTCATAATATGAAGCCTAAAAGAGAACGTGTCTCTTTACTTGCTGAACAATGAATGAATTCTGATCTAATAATCTCTCCGTTTACTTTTGACTTCAGTCTTATATAGAAAACTCCCCCATTATGTCCCCTTCTTAGTTTTTGAGGCGGTACATTTCAATAACATTCTTTACGAGTTCATGTTTCCTCCGGGCTGTCGGAGAATCGTTAATTATCTATCGCGGCTTTGAGCTTAATAGAAATAAAATAAATGTCCTGTCGTAATTTAGTGGTGGCCTGTTGTAAGTTTCACGTCATAACATATTCATGAGATCTTTTTGATGAGTGATGCTATCATATCGATGATTTTACGAGATTTTTACAGTCTTTGTTGAACTCATACCGCCTCCTAATTCAATTGCGGATGAAATAAAACAGTCGTTCCCTTATTATGACCGCATTCTTCAGTTGAGGGTATTACACATGGATACATTAAAATACTTGATAGATCGTGGCCATTACAAAATATCTGGACAAATGCACATTAAGCAGTTCCAACGGATCTCGAACATACTGATTGTGGCTGGATAGATCAATAAACAAGCCATGTTCGAATTTAAATGGTTTGATGGCCCACAATTACCCTCAATAGTTGAAGATAAATAAGATAAATTTTCTTACAACTTTACCGACCTAGACTTCTGGCCATAATTTTACGCAATTTCTACTATTAGAAACTATAACTACACAAAATTTCACAGCTGCACTCAAAGATGTTGTTTTGATTAAAACTCAACACGTTTGACCAAATTCATAAAAATATATTCATTATCTCTTGAGTAGGTATGGAACATCTCGTAATTTATTATTTACAATGCATTTCATTCTGTATTTCAAGGATAAAATGGGGAAAACCCCCGTACGCCCCCATGAAGCAGCCGTAGGAGGTCGCCTGTGGTATGTAGTAAAAATAAATTATTTCAAGTCAACTAAAGCTATATATCCCTTCCTGCGATTCGGTCATAAGAATGATTTGTAATTTGATCATAATAGTACAATTGAAATGTACGCATACTACTTTCGTTCGACAAATTTGTGCTATTTCCTGGGAGAAGAACGCCAAAAAAATAGGTTAAAATACATTTTCAGCAGCTTTCGGCCGCTGCGGAGCAAGTCATGCTCTGTGAAAATGTTGTTTTGTGTCTTGAGGGGTTGTGAGGGTGAATGTTCTGAGGTAATATATTTTGGTGACTTGTAGAAGTTTTGTGGTTGATTTGAGTGTAATAGAAAATATCCTTGTCGTCTTCATGTATGCCCACTTGCCAGTATCCGCTCTTCAGGACCAGCGTTAGAAACCATTGCGAGCCTGTGTGTCGTCGATTCTGGGTAATCGATAGCTGCCCTTCTTCGTGACGTCATTCAGTTTCCTATAATCTACACAGAATCTTGTATATCCATCCTTTTTGGAAGCTAGTACCACCAGGGTGAACCATGGACTTGATATTCTTCGATAACGTCATCTTTGGTTATTTTCTCGACAAGTATTTCCACCTCCTGTTGTTTGGCAAATGATAATATTCTTGGTGGTTGTCGAATTGGATGGATTTGACCAGTATCTATCCTGTGCTGTACTAGGTTGGTTTGTCCTGTTGGTGATACAGCAGACTCGAATACCTCGAATACCTTGGTAATGAATTTCATGGCAGCTTCATATTATTTCAGTGACAAATGTTTCAAGGATTTCCCTATGGTTTTTTTCTGTCCGGATATTCGATTGTTTTGCACTCTGCTACCCACTCAACTGGCTTGCATACTCCTACGATGTTTCCTTTCCGTACGGTTATTCCATCAGGGAATACATTGGCAATTCTTACAGGGATGTCTTGTTTTGTCCAATGAAAGCAAGTGCAAGTGATAATTTGCCAGGGGATTCTTCACATGGCTGTACTATTCCAACGCAGCATCCAGGGACTTCTTCCAATGAACCTCAACGATCTTCTCAGATGAACCAGGTAATCTGACAGTTTTGACTATCCGCAATTTCAGAGAATGCCCCCTTTCGGGTGGTGTTGTTAAAATGAATTATTTTCCTCCAAATTTCATGGTTTTCTGCTCACCTCCGAAATAAAATCCATAGACACTGATCAGATCCATCCCAAGGATGAACTCGTCTTCTATATCTGCCACAAAAACACTTTCCATTATTAGAGTAATCTGTATTTCGATATCTCTCAATCCAACAATAAATACCTGCACCACCAACTGTTCTTTGAAATCCTCCGGAACATTGTAGGCAAGCTGTCTGCTTCAAACTCCTGCAGACTTTCACCCGATTTCTGCTCACATGTTTTCAACTGTGCCCAATATAGCTACTCTCAATGGTGGTTGCCGTATCTCAATGAGATTTTCAGTCTTGCGATTTGGGTCTTCTGGGACGGTATGTAACATTGTCAAAGCATGTCTCCTAAAAGCCACTATAAGTGCCGACGTCTTTTCTTTATCGTTCCATCCATTGGCCATTGCCGCCGTTTCAAACTGTTTCCGTTATAGGGACCATGGCGACTGTCCATCAAAAGACGGTGGCTTTAAGGAATTGTGCGACGTGCCAACCCTGTCACGAAGATCTTGGATCTTGAGTGAGGCAAATTTCTTTTCTAATTCTTTCATTGTTTTCTCATGCGCCACCCACATTTCTTTATTTTTCTAGTTTTTGAACAAGCGCTACGTAATTTTCCCAGCTTTCATTTGGGATATTCTGCATTTATGACTGAATCAAAGCTACCACGGATAAATTCAAAGTTGTCGAATCATTATTTCTCCTTAGCGATGCTTTTACCTCATGCCATATGTGTTCAATTGGATTTAATATGCAATGGTGAGGAGGTCTCACCACTGTATGACCCATTTCTTCCGCTAATGTGTCACAATAACAGAGTTTTTTATATTAAAAATAATTTTTTTATTTCTAGCAATTGTTTTTTGTATAATTATCCTCAGAATACATATTGTTTTCAAGTATATAGTCCTGGATGGTGGTTTTGTGTCATTTGAACACGGAACTTCATTTAACCTTCCTCTGTGGTAGCTTGCATTATCCATCACAATCACACTATTTGGTGGTATAATTGGTAAACATTTATTTTTGAACCAGTCTTCGAATAATTATGCCGTAGTTCGTCGTGATAGTCACCACAAGAGTCCTTTATATTTTTTGGCTGATAGAGCCAAAGCATTTGGTATAAAACTATGTTTTGTTCCAGCATGAATTATTGTTGCACGCTTTCCTTTGTTCGATGGAGGTTGTGCAGTGGCAGACCAATGTCTTCGAATAATTATGCCGTAGTTCGTCCTCTATTCCTGTGTTATCTTTTTTAAATCTTTCTATTAAAGTTGTAGATTGATCTTTGGATTTTAGAGTAGGGTAATTTTTTACCTGTATAATGTCACGCCCTACTTTGGGACACCCTGTGAAACCCTGGCCCCCTAACTGTTTAGGGTGCCCACTAATTTTCTTACTTGGCTTGCGAGAGGTTGAAACATTTTACATCTGTGATTTTGACCACCCTGGTATAGTGAAATAAAAAAGTGAAGTGAAAACGATTATGGTTTATTGAAAATTATAAAAGGGCAAAAAATAACACAATGGTGAATACAAAAATAGTGAAGTGAACAATGACCATAACAAGTAAAATAAAAGTACCACTTACATTATAATAAAAACCAAGGGAAGGAGATGGTCCACGGTGACAGCAGCATAAAACTAAAAAAAGCCCGATTAAAAACAAACACTTTCATTTATAGGAAATATATCGCTGACTTGTAGAATCAGCGTTCTTGCTATTGATGAATGCAATACCGGACTGAAACCCAATCCCTGGTTAATGACTGGCGTTGAACTTTGAATTTGCAGGAAATACTGTATTTCAATAAATGTTAAACTAGATGATGAATTACTGTAAAATATATGAACTACGGATTTTTCCACTTTGGGTTCAATTATGTTTGAATTTTATTTTCAAGTCTGGTAAATTAATTCAGAATTTTGAAAAAAAAATTATTGCTATATTTATATTGGGTAATATTTTCCATACTTGACAATATGCCTGTTATACATGGCATATGTTTTTCGACGAATTATATCAGCATCACACATGTCCAGTTTCTTAGAAGTACCAGAGTCTTTTCTTGTTCTTCTCTTTACTATAGACTTATTTACTACAAATCACACTGTCTATTGATTTGCGTGGTAAGGCTGCAGCTTCCTTCAGTGCACCAATGTTTTTTAACTATAGTTCGCGAAGGGTGGAATAAAGGTCAAACATAACTTTTTTGTCTCAACTGATAAAACATCGCGCTGTAATTGTTTTTATCACTTATTTCTCTTCTTGTGTACCTCCACCTCCACGTGACGTACTGGGTTCTTTCCGCGGACGGATCATTTTTGGACAACACGTAATTGACAACAAATAACTTTTTTCTAATCAAATACAAACTGCTTACTGAATTTTAAAACCAGAAATCAGCATAGAAACTTGAGCCTGTGCTAATTATTTTAGGAAAATTAGTTTATAACATAATCAAAACCTAAAAATTCTAATTTGCGCATAAAAGTATAATATATGAGATAATTTACATATTTTTAAATCCGTACCTGTGATCTCCAGACCCGGTTGCCATTTTGACACCTCGAACAATAGTCCATTAGGAGGGTAGTAGATTACTATTTATAATGAGTCTGAACTATATCAATATTTTTTCTATTTGAGCACCGAATATTTAAGATCAGTGACAAATACTAGACATTTGTTTTATGATAGAGACCACTATTGCTTGCTGACCGCCATTTGTCTATTTCTTTCACAGTTCGTGTTCAGTTTCATAGATAACTTTTTTCATTGAAAATCCAAAAATAAGAAACAAAATTCATTTAGTTTTTTGGTGTGGATATTTTAAAAGTTTCTAGTTTCTAGCTGGCTTATAAAAACCTAGAGAAAAAAACAGATGTATGGCTTCGAATAATAATAATCCATTTTCTTTTTAGCTTACATTAAGAATGGTAGTTACAACATTTGGGTTGTGGATTGGGGGAAATTATCACCACCGCCATGTTATAGAGCTTCAGTGAATAACATGAAAGCAGTTGCCAAATGTACCGGGGAATTGTTGACATCTCTGAGAACTGCAGGTCTTCCTACTGAAAAAATTACTTGTGTCGGCCATTCCTTAGGTGAGAAATGACTCTTCGAATTGCATTGTAAATACTGAAGAAATTGAGGAATGAACAGTAACTGTAAGCATTGTATATTCGACAAAAATGATATTGAAAATTGATTAATTATTCTCATCTCTATGTCCTCAATACGTATTCTCGTGAAATGAAAGCTAAAATACGTCGAAAATGATATTAGAAAGTAGTGAATTGTAATTATCCTTACTATGACTTCATTATCTAATTGTATTCGTATGATCACCATAACTTTTTATTTCAGGATCACACGTTTGTGGTCTAATCTCCCGCTATGTCATGTTCCGCCTACATCGAATAATTGCTTTGGACCCAGCCAGACCTATGGTCATGCCGTCTAATAGACTGTCAGCAGCAGATGCAATGGCAGTTCATGCATTGCATACGAATGCTGGTCACTATGGTGAAGGAGGAAGAAGTGGACATGTTGATTTTTGTATCAATGGCGGAAGAGTACAACCGTATTGCGAGAATGCCGACAGTGAGTGGTTTTGAATAAATAAATTTAATATAGATTTCAACTGAAAGGCTTCAGTCGTACCAGCAGTGTATCAAAACCTAACATTTGGGAAAATGAACTGGAAGAGCTTCTTGGAGGACATTTCTAAATGTTTGGAATACCAATATTGATGATATTTATAATGGATTCTTTTGAAAAAATCCTCTATGTGGGCCATCCTTCTCGAATAATAGAACAGATTACATGCGTCAAGCCACCCCGAGTGATATGAACCATAGTTGTTGTGCTACGGTCAATCACCGTCAAGCGGATTTCCTAACTCAATAGTTGTGATCAATAGATGTTAAAATACCTAGAACGGTCTAACAGTTCCAGAATTTTCTCCTGAATTGTATGTTTATTATACCAACTTTCCAGCTATTTGTTTAGTTCAAAGAGAGGTGATTGTATCAGTCCTAGAAAAAGTATATTATTTTATTATCGGTAAATCGAATTATTAACGGAGCACGCCTACGACACACAGAAATCTCATTTCTATGAGCAATAACTATCTTTGCACGCTCGTTCTGTAATATATTAAGGTGATTTTTTTCTACATTATACAGAAAATTGGAAATCCCTGTAGATGTTTTTTAATTAATGTAATTTTTACACTATATTTTACAATTAATTACCCAACCTGATAACGAAATCTAACGTTCCGACAATTGATCATCAAATGTGAGTAATCAGTTTCATCCTGTATGTTTCCCTAAATACAAAAAAAGTTATAATCTTTACAAATATGTGGGTGTGAATTACTGAAGAATATAATGGTTACAATTACCATAAATATTTTCATGAAATATGAGTTCAGTTGAATGATCAGTTCATATCTACTAGGGAATATTTTTTGCAATATCAAAGAAGCGTTCATTACCTTCAAATGTGTTATTAAGTACGCTTCTAGTCACTCGATATAAGATATTGAGTGTACGTTTTCAGGATATTATAAGGAATAATAGAACCTTCAGTGTAAACATCAATTAAGACATTCAAAGTCATCAGAAACAAACATATTTATCTTATACGTCAACCAAATCAGCTTCATCGGATCATACATTAATCGGAATAGTTGATTATTGATCAGGAAAGGAAAATAAGTTCAATTAGATGAATTCGTATTATAACGAAATCGTAAATAATTCATTCTCCCATTACTGTATACTACTATTACAGCTACTAGTTTTTTTTAAATAAAGTGATATTATAAATTGATGAATATAAAATATGAATGAGAATAATAAACTCCCTAAGAAAAAACATGTCGTAGATCGATCTAATAGTGGGAAAAAATATAGATCAAGGATATAGATCAGTCTCATATTATTACAGTGTAATTAGTTTAGCTACTGGTTGAAAAAAAATAGTGGTATGAACGAATAAGAATCCTAATTTGTCATAGAGATACCAGAGAATAACGGCATTTCCAATAATTTCCCAACATCAAAGAGTGGAAGACAAGATGCAGCACTTGTTGCATTTGTGATGGCATGATATTCAAGAACATCATAGGGCTCAGTTTTTAATAAACAAGCATTTCTATCCACCACAGTGTCCTCATGAACATTGCAGAACAAAGAATACTAATTCATGTTTGATATCAGATACCTACATATATTAATGATATACATGCAGAAAACCTTGTGATTGACCTACGCCAATAACTCATCAATACCTATACCCAGTATTTGATTGATGTAATGTTTATAGAGCATTTATGACGTTTCTGTGACGATATTTGTCATAATGAGAGAATTCTCATTCAGTCCTGAGAAATGGTGTAAAGTAAATGTTTTCAGGATCTACATTTCTATTCCAATAAATATAATATTTCATTATTCCGAAAGTAGTAATATTATTTTGATTGATTTACATCTCCTATAAAAAAACGTGAGGTATCGTGGGACATACGACAGAAGCGGAGCTTCTTACGCTTTGCATATTAAATAATTATTAATTAATATAATTTAATTGCGACATAGTAATAAATTGTCATTTAGACATTTTGGAAAATACAAAAATAATAGTATTTATTTCCAAATATTTACATTGAATATACAATACAATAGTCTATCATAGAAATAATTGGTTTGTGGTAGCTAAAATAAGAAACAAATATTTGTGACTCTATTTTATTAAAATACCTAGAAAAATCAGCGTCAATTTTTGTAGCATATTTTGCGTCGGGTTATTTTTCATAATTATGTAACGTAAATAAACTTAACTTGGTTCTACTAATTTATTTCACACTTAATCTACAACTTGATTTATATTACTACTCCACTTGATAGCTCGATCGTATGGGCTCGTTCAGACTGTCCGTGAGACTTGAGGGCTGTCTATTTATCTCCGTTACAGAATTCCCGATCTTTCGAATTCTGGCAGTTGGCGCCAGGCATGTTCCAACTGTTTCCAATATTGACCGTTGTCTTCCGCGGCAGAGCGACTGGATGGTTCTCGAATATCTCCGGGGATGATCTCATCGCTGCCGACGGCAACGCGCGAGGCGACAGGTCCGGCCTAGGTTCGTTACATTGCCCCCTTCTTAAAGACATTTCGTCCCGAAATTTCATCCTTGGAGTGTGACGATATCTGCATGACTCCCCATATCTGCACCGTGAAGTTCGATGGAAGTAACACTCCACGGTCTTCATGATCGGTCGTGGAAGAGGGTTACAGCAAACTAAAATCTTGACGCCGCTGGATCTGAATATTGCCTCCAGCATACTTCTTATGACTCTCCAGTCCAACCCATCAATACCACAGGATAATTTTGGAATTGCTAGATCCACCAGATTCTGGTCCACCATAGTATCTCTTAGTTTGGTGAGACTCTTCCAGACATCTTCATAGGACGGTTTATCTTGGGAATGCCTCTTGGTAACTAGGTAGTAGATGTTTCTCTGGCCTTTCTTCAACTGTAGCACCCCACCAACTTCTGGATTCTGCTCCCGCAGTGTTTGGAGTTGACCAAATTTCTTGGAGAACACTACGGCGATGCCCCTGGGCATTCGAAGATCTTCTGCCACACAGTGCGCTAGTGCGTATCAGCAGGCACCTCGAACCCCCGCAGTGTTTGGAGTTGAAAAGGTCTCGTGACTCCTCTCTAGTAACCCCATGTAGAACTTTCTGCCCGTTTGAATACAAGGACATAAACTTCTCGAACGTCATATCATCCTCCGGTGGCTTGAGGGTGCGAACTTGGTCATGGTTTCCAGCGTAAGGGCCAACCTGTTGAAATGGACGACCCTTGGTTTCCCTCGGGGTGGCTTATGGATTCGGTACACAAGGTCGTTTATCCTTTTCACGATTTTATACGGGCCTTCCCACGAGTTCCGCAACTTTGGTGATAGTCCACGACGACGTTTGGGGTTGTACAGCCAAACCAGGTCATCAACCTTAAATCCTCCAGCGTCGGCCTTGATGTCATAGGTCTTCTTCATTTTATCGCTGGCACTCTGGATGTTCAACCGGACTCGTTCGTGGATGTCGTCCATTCTCTGCCGAAGTTTGCTGACGTAGTCCTCTCCCGCAGTGTCTTGTCCTGGCGGTATCCCAAACTTCAGGTCACAAGGCAGTCGCAGTTCTCGGCCTATTATAATACTAGCAGGAGTTTGACCGGTTGACTCGTGTACTGCGGATCGATAGGCCATCAGGAACAAATGAAGATACTGGTCCCAGTCTCTTTGATGGTCAGAGACAACCTTGGACAAGTGGCGGTTGATCGTCCTGTTCATCCGTTCCACCATTCCATCGGACTGCGGATGTAGGGCCGTGGTTCTTGTCTTGCGGATGTTCAGCAGTAGACATATTTCTTGGAAAAGGTTGATTCGAAATTTCTGCCTTGATCCGAGTGCAGCTCCATTGGAATACCGAATCGACATATCCACTCTTTCACCAAGACGTCGGCGACGGTGATGGCTTCCTGGTTGGGCAGGGCATAGGCTTCCGCCCACTAACTGAAGTAGTCCATTGCCACAAGGATGTATTTATTCCCGTGGTCGGATACGGGAAACGGGCCGGCGATGTCAATGGCGATTCTCTCGAACGGGCTGCCTACGTTGTACTGACGCATCGGGGCCTTGGGGCGTATTCGAGGTCCATTGCTAGCAGCGCATACAGCGCACTTTCTGCACCAGTCCTGGACGTCAGCTTGACAATTGGTCCAGTAAAACCGTTGCCTCACTTTCTGCAGGGTCTTCGTCACTCCCAGATGTCCTCCAGCGACTCCATCATGGATTTCCGCAGCACTTCCTCTCTTCTGTTCCTGGGAACAATTATTTGGCGTCTGTCTTCCCCACCAATATCGGCCTCCAGCACACGTTTCAGGATCCCATTGTCCAGAATAAGAGAGTTCCATTGTGCCCAATAGGACTTAACAGCCGGCGAGTAACCTGCGACTTCCTGCCATGATGGTCTTCGATTGCCCTTCTTCCAGCTGACAACTAAGCCAAGGTCGGGGTCTTTCTCTTGGTCTTTCTGGATCTTGCTGTCATTCCAGTTGTCATCCATTGCCGCGGTTCTACATAGTGTTGCTTCGTTCTCTTCTGCTCGTCGGCAATTTGTGCAATCATTTGGACATGGTCTTCGCTACAAGGCATCTGCATTCTTATGGCTAGTTCCGGCTCGATGTTCGATCTCGAAATCGAATTCTTGGAGTCTCTCGATCCAACGTGCTACTTGACCCTCAGGATTTTGAACTGTAAGAGCCATTTGAGAGCTGCATGGTCAGTTCTCAACAGGAATCTTCTTCCATACACGTACTTGTAGAAGTGCTCCACTCCTTTACAGCTAACAGCTCTCGCCTGGTGACACAGTAATTGCGCTCTGGTTTGCTAAGCGTCTTGCTGAAATAACCAATGACCTTCTCCTGTCCCTCCTGGATCTGAGATAGGACAGCTCCAAGTCCCACGTTGCTGGCGTCCGTATCCAAAATGAATTTCCCTTTGTGTAGGGGATAGCTCAGTACAGGTGCGTTGATCAAAGCTCCTTTCAGCTTCCTGAATGAGTCTTGACATCCTTCGGACCACTGGAACTTTGTTTGGCCCTCCGTGAGCCTGGTCAGTGGTTTAGCGATGTTGGCGAATCCCAGCACATATCGGCGATAGTATGTGCATAAACCAAGGAAACTTCGAAGTTGGTGAATGTCTTTTGGGATGGGCCAATCCTTAACAGCTTTGATCTTCTGGTCATCCACTGCTACTCCTTCCCAGAGACAACGTGGCCGAGGTATCGTACTTCTTTTGGAACAGATGGCATTTCTTAGGGCTCAGCTTCAATCCGGAGTTCCTCAGTCGCAGGAATACTTCCTCCAAGTTTTTCACGTGGTCCTCGAACGATCTGCCGACCACAATTATGTCGTCGAGATACACTAGACACGTGTTCCATGAGAGTCCTTTCAGCACTGTCTCCATCAATCTTTCGAATGTGGCGGGAGCATTACAGAGCCCGAATGGCATAACGGTAAACTGCCACAATCCTGAGCCGATGGTAAAAGCAGTCTTTTCTCGATCTTCCTGAGCAAGTTCTACTTGCCAGTATCCACTCTTCAGATCAAGGGTCGAGAAAATCGTGGAACCAGCCAACGTGTCTAGGGTGTCATCTATTCTCGGGAGAGGGTAACTGTCCTTCTTCGTGACATTATTAAGTTGGCGATAGTCTACACAAAAGCGTGTCGATCCATCCTTTTTCTTCACCAGTACGACTGGAGAGGACCAGGGACTGTCAGATGGTTCGATAACTCCTTCTTTTCCCATATTGCTGACTATTTTGTCAGCCTCTTCCTTCTTGGCAAGAGGAAGTCTTCTTGCTGATTGCCGGATCGGTCGGGCACCCCCAGTATCAATCTTGTGCTGGACCACATTAGTTCGACCCCCTTTTCCTTGTCCGGTATCGAAGATGTCTTGGTACTTTTGACTAAATCTCTTAGTTTGGGCTGTTGAGCTGGTTTTATGTCTTTGGAAGAGATGGCAACTAATTTTTCTAGTTCTGTGGGCAAGTTGTTGGTTGGCTAATCGTACCTCGTACGCCCGGATCACAGATGAAACTGACGAGCAGTGCCCTAAAATTGTTCCTTTCTTTAAGGTCACTGGAAAGTAATTGACATTCATGACCCTTACCGGCACAAATTTTTCAGCACGTAACAGGGTTTTCCCTAGGGCAATCCCTCGTCCAATTTTCTCATCATGAAGTTTGGGCTCGAACATCACCACGTCTCCACTGCTCGCACTCCCGTCCAGGCGAGCCTCCAGAATGGTTTCAGCCCTCTCAGGTACGCTTACATCTTCAGCCAACAGCACACGGATCAACTCTTCACTTCTCCCATGAAGTACCAGCTCTTCTCCGTTGACACGTAGGACGCCGTCTTTGAAATCCAATTCAAACCCTCTGGAATTCATGATGTCCATTCCGATGATTGCATCGTCTTCGATGTCCGCTACAAGTGCCTGATGTTTCACTTTAGTGCTGCCCAAAATTATTTCAATCGGTAGCTCGCCATATACAGTAGCTGGCTCCCTTGTTGCTGTGCGTAGCTTCCAAGTTGTCGGTTCAATTCGTTCCGGTGTTCTGGCAAAGGAAGGTCCGAGAATTGTCCTAGTCGACCTGTATCTAGCAGCATGGTGCAAGGCTCGTTATTGATGAGACCGTCTACGAAAACACCTCTGTTCTGTCGTTGCAGGATAGCGACATATGCGTTGTTAACCGGGGCTTGCTGGACACAGGCCGACGATTGCCCCTTCTCGTCGACCTTCTTTAGTTTTCCTGCATCGGAGTCGTGTTTTGAATGTTGGACATTTGCTACGCACATGTCCAATTTTGCCACAATTCCAGCATCTTATCTGTCTTTTCTCAGGGAACACTTCCTTAATCACTTTCCTTATGGCAGCTTCCAAATTAGCAGGCTCCTGTGAGTCTTCCTCAATCATTCGGACTTTACTCTGGCTTTTGCAAGATTGTTTCGCTGCCTCGAATTCCAAAGCGCGTGCCAGTGCGTCTACGAGATGTGTTGGACGGGCTAGTGTCAACGCTTGTCTGGTTTCTTGGTCACGGAGTCCATCCAGGAATGCTTGAACCGCTAGTCGCTCCATTACATTTTCTGGTGTGGATGGATATGCGAGACGAACCAAGCGTGCAATGTCAGTTTCGAATTCTTGTAAGGATTCGCCCGATTTTTGGCAGCGATTTTTCAGCTGGGAGTGGTATACGTGTTCCAAATGGGCGTGGCCATATCGTAATTCTAGATGTTTAATCAGCTGATCATAGTCCTCCTGTTCTTGGGCGGTGAGAGTTTGTAGAATATTTGTCGCTTCTCCACGTAATGCAAGTGTCAGTGCTACAGCTCTTTCCCCTGCATTCCATCCGTTTGCTTTGGCCGCTGCTTCAAACTGCCGGCGGTAATTTGCCCATGGAGTTTTTCCGTCGAACTGAGGCGGCTTCATGGAAAGCTTCCCTATTTCTGAAATGACCTTGACATCTTTTATACCCTCTTGAACTTTATCCAAGTTCAAACTCAAGTCCAGCATTGCATTTTCGTTAACCATCTCTGTGGAGGGCGCACTATTAATTCGTTTTTCCAGCTTACTGATCGTTTCCTTTATTTTGTCCATTTCTGCCTCGACCCCATCTTTTTTTGATTTTATCTACCTCCGTGTTCATTTGCTCCCTAATTTTCTAGAAGCTTCTCTTCCAGATTTCTAGAATTTTCTTGAAGCTTCTCTTCCAGATTTCTAGAATTTTCTTCAAGCTTCTCTTCCAGATTTCTAGCATTTTCTTCCAAGCTTCTTGAATTTTCTTCCAAAGTCCTCGAATTTTGTTGCAGCTCTTCTTTCAAGGATTCTATTATCGGACTCAAATCACCTCCGGGAACTTCGAATAAAAATGTTTCGGGTCCTCTCCTTCAATTTTCTTCCCTTCTCCTCGAATTTTGTTGCAGCTCTTCTTTCAAGGATTCTATTATCGGACTCAAATCACCTCCATTCCGTTACCTTCAAAGTCCTTCTGCAAGTCTTTCCTGGAGTACTTGCTTTTTACCCGTTGTTTCCAGTTCCCTTTCCTCCAATTCCTGTTCCAATTCCGCTACCTTCAAATCCGCAAGGCGCACTTTTCTTGAACACATTTTGTCTTTGACGAGGTATCAGTCTGTTTCACACGAAAAGTTTATCAGTTTGTTAAAAATTCACTTCGCGAATTCTTTTCCACGGGCCACCAGTCTATTGTCTGTTTCACGCGAAGAGTGTATCAGTTTATATTCCCACGCACAATTGTCCACTTCGCGAAAACCGGGCCACTGTCTATTTTCTGTTTCACGCGAACAGTGTATCAGTTTATATTCCCACGCACAATTGTCCACTTCGCGAAAACCGGGCCACTGTCTATTTTGGGCGTACAAAAAGGTCTATCAATTTATTTTTCTGACTATCCACTCCACGATCACTTGTTCATTTTCAAAATCTCACTTCCGACACCATTGTAACGTAAATAAACTTAACTTGGTTCTACTAATTTATTTCACACTTAATCTACAACTTAATTTATATTACTACTCCACTTGATAGCTCGATCGTATGGGCTCGTTCAGACTGTCCGTGAGACTTGAGGGCTGTCTATTTATCTCCGTTACAGAATTCCCGATCTTTCGAATTCTGGCAGTTGGCGCCAGGCATGTTCCAACTGTTTCCAATATTGACCGTTGTCTTCCGCGGCAGAGCGACTGGATGGTTCTCGAATATCTCCGGGGATGATCTCATCGCTGTCGACGGCAACGCGCGAGGCGACAGGTCCGGCCTAGGTTCGTTACAATTATATCAAATTTCTCAAACAAACATTGTACAAGTGGCTGCTGCTTTTCTTTAGCAAAATTGATATTGAAATTACTAGCTAAAAGAAGTAAATATGAATTGTTTTCATCAAATGTATTCTTACACTGTTCTAGCAATGAATACTTTTATGTCGGTGAAATGTAGATGAATACCATGACAACTTGAACACCGTTTTCCAGCTTATATTACAAATGTAGGAACAAATATCTCCAACAGCAGAAATTCGCACGTTCATATCATCTGTATTTATTACTGATAAATTCAAATTTGGAATAGTTATATCATTATTATTTTGATAAATCGTGCACGATTATTAATTAGATTGACTTTTGAATTGAACAACACAATTACAATTAGGTATGTCGAACGTTTCGTTGTTGGGATTTCATATTTCGGTGATAGAGTTTAGCGCTGACCGTCGCACTCTCTAGTACGAATATAACTAAGAAACTATAGGACTTTCTTGGAATAACAAAAATAAATGAATAATAAAGAAAACAGCATCGAACCCACTTTTTCAAACACATTTATGATCGAAAAAGTTTTCGAATATTTCAATGTTTTTCCAGTGACCTAAAATTATTGACATCAACAAGAAGATATTTCTTCTGAATGAAATCATTTCCTTTATAATTAATTGAATAATATGAACATACAAACGAACATTGTAACAAAATCGATATAAATAATGAAGTGGTGGATAGTGTCTGTAGTTAAATATTAATCGAAAATAGTTTGTGGCATATCAGTCAAGAAAATGAAAAATAGAATCGAATTAAAAAATGTGGACCAACCAGGATTCGAACCTGGGATCTCTCGATTTCTAGTCGAACGCACTTCCAACTGTGCTGTTGGTCCTTATTCGGAAACCGGCGATTCACATTTTAAATTCAGCTCTGTATTAGTTTGCGAAGATGATGGGGGTTAATGTGACTATGAAAACATTCACGCATGCACACCTATCTACCCATAAAAGTATCGTCTGCTTTATGTGGACGACTTTAAAATTTACAATGAAATTTCGGTCATAAATGACTATTTTGAACTGAATGACTATTTTGAACTGCAGAATGACCTACTCCGAATCTCCGCATGGTTCATAAAGAACAATCTAGTATTCAATCTGTCAAAATGCAAGGTTATTTCTTTTAGCAAAAAGAGTAAAAATTCACATAATTTCATACACACTATGCAGAGTTCTACGTTGGAACGAGTTTTGGAAATTACTGATCTTGGTATTCTCTTTCAAAGTGATCTCAAATTTGATCGACACATTTTCAATATAACAAAAGATGCTAGCAAGTTATTAGGTTTATTAAAGCGAACCACATCCGAGTTTACCGATACAAGCATAATCGGATATCTATATTTCTCACTTATTCGCAGTAAGCTGGAATATACAGCTTCTCTATGGGATCCCGCAAAACAAAACTCAAAACTAAGTATCGAAACAATTCAAAATAAATTACTTAAGTATTTGTACTATGAGGAACACGGTGTTAGCCCTGGGTTTGTCCCCTATAGCCCACGAGGAAAGAATTCAGTATCGAAAAACTTGAACTCAGAAGATGTGCAATAAACAGAACGATCCTTTACAAACTATTGAATGGTGCACTGGATAGTTCATATCTGCTTGCACAACTGCAATTCTACATTCCACCATCAGGTCTGCGCTCTCGTCCTATTACTTTTCAAGTAACCAGTAATGGCCCAATAGATAGAATGTGCAAGATATATAACAAGCATTGTAATGATTTCGCATGCGGACTTTTCGATATTCCCACCAGCAAATTTAAAACCGAGATGAGAAAGCAGATGAAAACTTGGTAACACACCAAAAGAACATCCCTGATTGTACACGCTCACCAACACTGTCGTCATATCTTCGGACGTATTCTATCATCCTACCTTTTCAATTAAGAACTCGAGTTGATGGAACCCCACAGTCTGACTATCATTAGGTCAGTATGCATTTGTATATATACTTATGTATGTAAGATACTCTTACTATGTATTAGATGAATGTAATGTTGTCCTACAAAATTACCTCAACATTTATAATGAAACATGTAATTAGGCGCATTCCTGTCTGTTTCTAAATAAATAAATAATTGGTTCACAGGTGAAAAATCAATCATCCCCTATTTTCTCAAATTTAAATTGGACCAACTACGAGGTATACCCTATACAGTAAATAAATAATAATCAAAATCGGATTACTCTGTAAAAAGTTATGCGTGGTCACATAAAAAAAAATACGCCTCGAAAGTTTCTTATTTGGAGTTTTTGTCCGACTCTGAAATCGTTGGAAAATGTTTCTTGATTCACTCTATCCACTGCTGTTTTGAGTAACGGTTGTTTTTCATTGCAAAAATGTAGGACTTCAATTCGATAAAAATTATTGTCAGTGATAAAATTATTTTCAAATAATGAAAATCCTATTAATATTTGAATCTAATGTTCTTTTTTTCGTGATTTATTGGTCATGACCATTTATTTATTGACTACAAATATTGACTACAAGCCTATGTAGAGCCAAAACAATTGAACATCGATTTAAAAAAACGGGTTCTTATAAATGAATGAGCATGATGATGATGATAAAAGACGCGATTTTCTTCGTCCATCTCGTTCTTGTAGTCACTGTTCTACGTGAAAAATTATTGAAGTATTAAAAGCTCATTACTTATGTTGCAAATTCCTATTCCTATGGTGTTTTATCAATATTGGTAGTTAATAAATATATGGTCTTTAAAAATATAAAATTGTTTTATCCATAAATTTTCATGAATATACTAGTGCCGAAAATGAAAACATTCTCAATTGAATATTGACTAGAAAGATTTTTCTGTAAATTGAAAAATCCACGATAATTGAAGTTATTTTTTGTGAACGTCTAACATACTTTTTGGGGCCAAAAAATGAAAAAAAAATTATCAGCAGGATCGCAATAGTAACGGTGGAAAAAATGATGAGAAAACGAGGAAAACAAAATGTAGGTCTATTCGAGTGGCGGGGTTTTAGGGGTTGAAAATGTTTTTCTGTGATTTACGGCGAAGTATAGCACCCAATCAAAAATCATTCATATTAAAGGGTAGACAATTGAAAAACCTACAATTTTGTTGGAGTGCATTTTTCAACATAACCTGAAATTTTCCGAGATAATGGTAAAAAACCGTTTTATCGTTTTTTTAAATTTTTCGTACTGAAAAAAAAAATCAACATACTTGAAATTTCTATAAAATGTATATTTTAAGTCCCCTAATTATCCTGATCCGCTCGGAATTTCAAAACTGAATGGTTTCTGAGATATTAACGTTTTTGGTAAAAAAAAAATTCAATCGGAAAATTAAACGAGAAAATATTCGATTTTTTAATTTTGAAGGGCCTATTTTTTTCGTCTTGAATTTAACTTTAAGATAAAAAAACATTTACCTTTACTTTGAAAAACCCTCTTAATAAAAAAAAATTTTTAAAAAAATTACAATTACTATTTAAATTTTGTACTAATGATGAAATTTTTTTGCTAAAATACATAATAAATATATTTGATTTGAAAGTTGAAAACATTACGAAAATAAAATGGTTTTAAGCAAATACAGTATAAACTGAATTGAATAGAATGATATAGATAAATAATTTTTCGGTAATAAATCGAATTTATTAATTTCCTTTGACGATTATGAAATTGAATTCCGGATGAATGAGGATAATCAAAGGACTTAAAAATATACATTTTATCAATTCCAATTTTCCGGCACGAAAAACTCAAAAAATCGAAAAACTGTTTTCGCCATTATCTCGGAAAATTTGAGGTTATGTTGAAAAATGCCCCAAGATAAAATTGTAGATTTTTCAATTATCTACAACTCTTATCCAGATTTTTGATTGGGAGTCATACTTCGCTGCATATCGTAGAAAACCATTTCCAACCCCTAAAACCCCCCCCCCCCTTCCACCCCGCCACTAGAATCCTGCTAATTATTGACATTTCTAGAAACCAATGGAAATTTTCTATTCAAATCATTCATGTATGTTTTGTCCAATCAAAACATTATTATAGTGGGAATATTCTACCTAGAATATTGCCGCGGGAATAATTTGAGGTATTTTGTTTTTATCGTCTGACAACGAATATTTTTGATTTGACGTCTGTCATCAATTCGCATGAAGTGAGAAATGAATCAAAACCGGTTTAGTACATTATATCATTGTGCGAGGAAATGTGTTTATGATCGTAACATAAAAAAATCAGTTGTAATATCACAAGAGAGTGAGAATAAAGTGAAAATAATTCGACAGATTTTCGAAAACTTGTTGCCAGGAAATTGGGAATTCAAAATTAGATGCCAACGCCAGAGTGGCGAAAATGCAAACCAGATATAAGTACATTGTTTGTCTGTTTTCTTAGAGGTTAAACACTTGTTCTCAAAATATTTACATTTCATATTCGTTTCCAGTTTTTTTTTGTGTAAAGTTATTCATTCCTAGACTCTAGTGAAGTGGTGTATTCAAATCTACAGATATCATTTGCAAAAACTCACTTTGAAGGAGACAAAGTATGTTCAAATTTGCTTGCAAAAAAATTTGTTCCGTAGTTTTCTGGATAGCTTTTGTGAGGTCATCTGGAGTTATCATTATGAATTATTTTGAAAAAATTTTATACACTATTTGTAAATGAAATAAAAACAACAAAAAACAGTAATTTAATCTAAAACAAACAAACTCTCTTTGAAGTTGAAGGTTCTCTTTTCACTTTTTTTTGGCCACAGACGATACAGGAAGATTTTGGGAAGGAACTGTATTTTTCTTCAAGATCTCAAGAGCCCGTCGTCCGTCTATAGACTTACTCAATCCTAGATTAGTCTAAACCAGAACGTTATGTTCATTTTCTCACGGAAATGATAAAAACTCATTCCAGTGAAACGGCATCGTTTTTCCCAAGATTCACATTCAGATACACAACAATAATGATTTGAACTTGACTAACATTTTATCACAATAGTCAACAGAACATTCACCAGATAAACCAGAATTTCATTAAATGTCAACAATCACAAGAGATTCGACAAGTTTTAAGTATACAATGGCTAAAATCATATAAACATTAATGTTTCAAAAAGTAAACAAGGTACTTATGTATAGTTTCAAAAATCGACACCAGAGAGAATATCTGTTATTTTGAATTCCCAATGGACACGAGAGCCCAACGGGCCCGAATGGCTATTGCCAAATGGCAACAAGTTTGAGAAAGAAATCTGGAGAATTATTTTCTACTTTATCGAACTCTCGTGTGGTATTCTATAGATTATTTTTTTATGTTACGATCATAAACACATTTTCTCGCACAATGATACAATGCACCGAACCGGTTTTGATTCATTTCTCACTTTTCATGCGAACTGATCACAGACGTCAAATAAATATAATTTGTCAGACAATAAAAACGAAATATCTCAAATTATTCCCGCGCAATTTTCTAGGTAGAATATTCCCACTATAATAATGTTTCGATTGGCCAAAACGTACAGAATGATTTAATTGAAAGTTTCATTGGTTTCTAGAAAGTCAAAAAATTATATAGAATACCACTCGAGAGTTCGATAAAGTAGAAAATAATTCTCCAGATTTCTTTCTCAAACTTGTTGCAATTTGGTAATAGCCACTTGAGCCCGTTGGGCTCTCGTGTCTATTGCCTGGCAACAAGTTTTCGGAAATCTGTGGAATTATTTTCACTTTATTCTCACTCTCTTGTACGAAGGCGTAGAAAAGCCTACAACAAAATATTTTTCAAAAAAAATTGGAATTGCCACTTTGAACTGACAATTGTCACTCAGGTGGCAATTTCAAATGTTTTTGAAAAATATTTTGTTGTTGGCCCGTCTACGCCTTCGTACTCTTGTGATATTACAACTAATAATTTTTTTTCTGGAAAGGCTTTGTACTGGGCTAGAAATGAGTTCCAAATAAACATTGTAGTAACATTCAAAGAACTCATTTTTGCAATCTCTGTTCTCTGAGGGATCCTGTTCATAGAACATAGAACCTTTAATATTTGACACATATATCTCACACGTTAATATTGTTTTTCATTTCAGTTGATGCACAATTATGCAGTCACGTATGGGCCATTTGTTATATGGCAGAGAGTCTTTTTCCAGAATTGACGAAAAAAGCAGAACCGTGTTCAAGACGTTGTCCAGCAGGTCCAAGACCCGTGAATGGGGTAGGGTTGCCTGTAATCATGGGTCACGGCACTCCTGTTTCGTGAGTATATATAATTATTAATTGAATATTGAATAATTAGAAAATGATGATTTTTGTTGTTTTCCAGATAATGATATTGGAAAAAAAACATCCAACAAAAAATATATTTTTTGTAATTGTAATATTTTCGATTTTTTAGTGAGAAACATAAATCTGGACCTGAGGATTGAAACAGCCGATTAAAATTTCTGATTCATTGGAGATAAATATTCTTCTCACATGCTCTTATGAAACCTGTATTAAATATGTCAAATTCTAGAGTTATTCCTGGATGAATTAGGGCTAAGGAGGTATTTTGTTCTATTTATAAATAGACAAACATGGGAATTAATTATTTTAAACTCAGGTTCAAATATTGGTTCCGTAACCATAGTAAAAGGTGCCCCAAAGTCGTCTCCACGGAATTATTCAATTCTTATTCATTTTTACATGCCATTACTCACAGAAATTCAACTATTAATTTTCTTTTTCGTATACGTATTGGGTATTTTCGTATACGTATAGGGTATATAAACCTTCCGCAATCTTAAGAAATGAAAACTAATAAAACAATTAGTCAATTAACGGTGTATATAGAAGTATACTCCAATATATTCCCGTTTTTTTTTTCAATATGTGGAAAGTTCCAACGACATAAATCTGAAAATATAAACACGAATGAAAAAAAAATGTGATAAAAATCCTTTGTATCTGTATCTGAAACCAATTTTTGTTCGAGATTTGCACATCTGGAGTTTTTCCAAACATCAGATTTCTGATTTTTCATATGCAATGGAGTACTAGAAGTAATAGTAGTAAAAATACTTTTTTTTTATTGGTGCCCCTTTTTACCCATTTAAAGCACGCCTCAGCGTGTTTAAATCGAACTTTAAAAAACGCGCGTTTTTTAAAGGTAACCATGACAACATCAACAAATCGAGAAACGTGAAGTCTAAATGACAAATTTTTGATTATTGATCTGACAGGAGTAATGTCAAATAAAATATTACTCACAATTCGTTCATTTATATGTGCTCCTCCATCCATTTGATGAACTTCTCATATTCTTTTTTATATATATCACTGGATTTTCGCGGTATTAACCGCGATTCTGCCTCACTATTCAAAAAATCGATATTAGAATAATTCATTTTTGAGCTCTGGTGACAACAAATATTGATCTTTGGTAACAAATTGCAAATGAATGTTTTTCTCATTTCCATGACAACGAAAGGTATACTGATGTCACATCACGAATTCAACCTTCTTGCATTATTAGTTCTTATTTCTATTTTTTATAGTAATAATACCAGTATATATGATTTCAAAGTGCACCAATAAAAAAAATAACGTAAAGTATTCGTGGATAACTGGTCTTAAAAACACTTGCTCTATTTCGAGCACTCCGGCTGCGCCGTCGTGCTCGAAAAATCGCGCGTGTTTTAAAGCCCTTTTTATCCACTTATACTTTAATATACTATTTTCTACGACAACCTCGATAAATGTTCATTTTATAACCGTAACCTCAATCATAAACAAGCACATTTTGTACAGAATTTCATTTTTGCATCGGTTGCTAGGCAAGTTGCTAAGCAACAAATGCGAAATGGAATATTTCGTGTTAGGTCTAGGTTCACTCTAAAATCACGACGACTACGGCTTGTCAAATTATGACGTCTAGCGACAAATTGATGAAATGTCAGCAGATCGTTTCTGTCAAAGTTTTAGTAGGTAACCAGGGCCAGCGCCTGTGTGCGAAACCTATGAAGCGCCTCTTTTTTTCACGAATCTTAATGTTTCAACTTATGTTTATTTCTTATTTGTTCATTTTGACCGAAATAAATGTTCTCTAGTTTTATATAATTAGATAATATTTTCCTAAATAGGTAAAACCCGTTCGTTTTCGCTTGCCAATTACTGCGAAAAATAAAACGCGAATTAAATTTTTACATACTTTATTTATGATGTTCTACCTAATCGTATACTTATATATTAATAACAAAATAACTGACTTTTTTCTAATAATACTAATTTAACTATTACGTATGCTATGTTAAAAAAACAACAAGAGTCTAAAATGTGTAAGAATATAAATAAACATATTTAAATTATATTATTTCCACTCTTCTAGCTTTTTTGTTTGCGAAATCTTTAATAGTTTCGTGTATGTCTATATGGTCTAATATGGCCTCCTCTATGGATATTGTTGCTAAATTTGTTAATCTTTCCTGGCTCATTGTTGAGCGCAGGTAATTTTATTAGTTTTAATTTAGAAAAGGACCTTTCCGCGCTTGCTACGGTAACTGGCATAGTTAGCAAAATTCGTAATGCTATTGTGATGTTAGGGCATACAGCTGTCAAATTGTTTAAATATATAAATTCGAGAATTTTCGCACATCATTATTTAATTTTTTGAAAAAAGACTGGCATGACATAATTTCTTCACACAAATCATCGGCGTTAATGTCCAATGAATCATTTGCTGTAAGTTTTTCCTGCAAACGATGACAGCTTATTCTTAATTGACTTTATTCTTGGTCATCACTTAGTTTAAATAAAAAATTAAACCCGTCATTGTGATTATTCAATAAATTAAATCTTTCGTCTACGGAGGATAAAGCTTGATCCAATATATAAAAAAATACATTAATTTTAAAAGCGATTTTCAAATCATTTATAGTGTGGTCTTCGTGTTCATAATCAAAACTCTTTGGAGTCTTACGACGACTTAGGGGTCTGGATCTGGAAGTTTCAAATTCAGCCTCGACATCTAATTTTTCGGCAATTTTCATGGCATTTAATTCCTTCAAAATTTGCGTCGGTTCTAATTTTTATCAAAAACTTCTTTAATTCCGTTAAAGCATCTAAAGCAACTTGCATATTCATATCGATGGACTGCAGAATTTTGCTCACAAAATTTACTTTTGTCAATATTATATGCCATATATTTAGTGAACAAATGAATGAAAAGGAGCATATTTTTTCTGCTAGACATTTAGCGTCATATTTTGCCTTCTGATCATATGATACGCCATTTGATATTTCATATAATGCATCATAAATTTCTGGTAAATTTGTAAACAGCGGTTTGATAGCATCTTGACCATCTTGTTTCAGACAATGGTTTTAAGGTCAGATTTATGACATATTTTTTTAATAAGTCCCATCTTTTGGTAGAGGACGAAAAATATTTATATAATTCTTGCACAATACTAAAAAATCCAGTCGTATGATGATTGAGATTGGCAACGTCGTTTACTATCGAATTTAAACTATGGCAAGCGCACGGTACATAGAAAGCGCGGGAATTTAGATCCAGCAATATTTTTTGAAGACTATTATTCTTACCGCGCATATTTGATCCATTATCATAGCCCTGTCCCCTTAAGTTGTTTATGTCCAAATTAATTTTGTCTAGTTTTTCTATTATGAATGACGTTAATCCAGCGCCAGTTGTATCGATAATTGGACAGAAAGCTAGGAAATGCTCCCTTATTTCCAACTTTCTAGTTTCTGTGTCAAAATTGACAAATCTTATTATAATACTAATTTGCTCTACGTGTGAAACGTCAGGAGTACAATCCAGTTTTATTGAAAAATATTTATTAATTTTACATAAATTTAAAATAAAAATTTCGATAGCGGCGCCCCTATTGTCTTGGCGCCTGTGTGCGCCGCACACTTCGCACACAAGGGCGGCGCGGCACTGTAGGTAACGAGTAATTTCATAGTTGTTTTCTATAAAAACTATTAATTAAAATGGAAACTGATAGTGATATTGACTTAGATTTGACACCTCCGAACATAATAGAAGCAGCGAAGGTACCAACACCGAATTTATTACCGGAAACGTCGAAGAGTATGTATCAACGCGCTTATAACCTTTTTTTGGAATGGAAGGTAGATCAAAAGACAAAATCGTTTTCCGAGAACGTTTTAAAGGCTTATTTTGGCGACTTAGCCAAACAATTTAAAAGTTCCACTTTGTGGTCACACTTCTCAATGCTGAGAACGACTCTTAGTATCTATAATGATATAGATATTGCCAAATATTTGAAACTGAAAGCATTCCTCAAGCGGCAGTCTAACGGCTACAAACCCAAAAAGTCAAAGATCTTTACAGCAAATGACATGGATAATTTCATTGAACAGGCTCCAGATGAAATATATTTGGCAACAAAAGTAAGTTTTATATTTCCATTTGATGAAAAATATGTTTAAGTAAACTAATTTACATTGTAGGTTGCATTAGTTATGAGAGTAATGGGTGCATGTAGAAGACATGAATTACATCAAATGAAAATTACTCATTTCAATGATCTTGGTTCAGCTGTTTTAGTAACAATACCAGACAGTAAAACCAAAATATTACGAAATTTTACTGTAACTGGCAAATTCTACGAAATTTATGAAAAATACGCAAATCTACGCCCTCAAAATGCTAATGGTCTATGGTTTTTCATTAATTATCAAAAAGGAAAGTGTACCATTCAGAGAATAGGTCTGAATAAATTCGGAGCTATGGGAAAATACATTGTCAAGTATTTAAAATTGCCAAATTACGAATTATATACTGGGCACTGCTTTCGCCGATCCTCCGCAACAATTCTTGTTGGTGCTGGAGGTGACATAACCACGTTAAAACGCCACGGTGGCTGGAAATCTACTACAGTCGCTGAGGGATATATTGATGATTCGAAGAAAAGTAAGCTTGACATGACAAATAAAATTGCAAATGCAATACAGAACATACCATCAGGCATACCAACGAATTTAGATATGGAAAATCGCAAGAAGCCGTCTACTTCAACGTCGACAAATTATCAATTTCGAAAAGAATCAAGTATTCAGCAATCAAGTTCTCCAAATATGATATTCAATAATTGCACATTCAACTTCAATTAGATACATACATACATTTATAGGCTTCTATTTCTGTCTACCTATTAGAAATAGCAATAAAGAAAATATTAACATATTTCTTTAATTTATATTTTCATTCTGATAGAAAGCCCATTAGCGGCGAATTCGGAGTAATGAAATATCATCAGTTTATTTCTTCTAAAGTTTTTGCAATGTATGCGTGTATTAAACGTGAACGATATGTTGTCATAGAAAAAGTATAGTATGCAACTCGCAACAAAATGGCCATTTTGTACTCGTATGAGTTGCAGCACTTGCCTTCGGCTCGTGCTGCAAATTTCATACTCGTGCAAAATGGGCATCATTTCGTACTCATTGCATATTCTATTCTGGTTGAAAAGGGAAACATTCTCGATTGAATATTGAGAAGAAAGATTCCACGTCTGATTTTATGAACATCGTGTTCATATCATCAAACAAATCAAACTTGTCTGGTATATTCCACAATGTAATGCGGACGACTATATAAGTGCATCGCACGCGAGCGACAGACACTTATTTATTCGATGAGTTATTTTTTTGATCAATTGGAGTTCAGTTAGTGAGAACAGTTGTCGCGAGATTATTAAATTATTGTATTGTGTTTTCGAAGTTTAATTAGTCGAGTATTTCAATGAAGACGAACCCCAGTTTCGGAACAGTTTGCGTCAGAAGTGAAGATATTAGTCATCAAACAACAGTTTGCCAAACAAGAGAAAATATTGCTGAATGAAAAAGGAGTTGAGGAGGAACGATGACTGAGTGAAAAACACGAGGAGGAAGAACGTCGAAAGCAGGAGAAGGAACAGAAACAGAAAGGAAAACAAGAGCAGGAAGGACGTCGACAGAAAGAGGTGGAATGACGACAGAGAGAAATATGAAGAGGAGAAACGTCGAAAGAAAAAAAAACAAGAGGAGGAAGAACGTCGACCGAAAAAAAAACAAGAGAAAGAAAAACGACGAGAAATAGAGACAGCAATAACAACATAAAGCATTTTTCGAGAAGATGTTCCAGAAAACTGAAGGGCCAATCGTAGAACTGAAGAAAGAAGTTGATGCGGTACGAGATCGCTTTAATTCTTATTCTCAAGCGAAACTCAACAGTCAAATTGACTGACTGATTTTTTTTAAAGAGAATTGAAATAACATCAGTGATCAGTGATTCATGAACACAAGATAAGATTGACATACATGATCCAATGTTACCCTGAAAATGGTCTTTTTTGTTCAAGCGTAGAAATGAAACAGATACTTTGGTTTACGCTACGAATAGTAAAGTTATAGTACCTGAGCCAACATAAGAAATATTTTGCTTTGATCATGAACATAAATAAGACAACTACTGGAGATACTAATTTATACATTTATATATATATACAGTAGAAACCGAATATAACGACATCGTTTATAACGACAGATCGGTTATAACAACCGAATGGCAAGGTCCCGGCCGAATCTATATAAACTAATAAGTACACATACCGCCTATAACGACATCGGATACAACGACATATCGCTTAAAACGACAAAACTTTATCGATATTCATCGGCTATTCATCGGCTATAATGACCAACCGTTTACCTATTCCAGCAAAACAAAACATTACGAACAATTTTCACCTTTATACTAATAATATGAAGGAATATTTTGCTATAGAACCTCTTTCCCGCTCTTTGCCATTTGACCTTGCATGTTTTACGACTTATTCAGTGCGATAGTTGACCGCGTGAATTACAGGTTGATTTTAAAACATTTGGTTTAGATCGTGTGTTTACGGGTTACTATGTCGCAAAAAAGAAATAGGAAAGTGTTTAATATTGAAGAAAAATCACATATTATATGGAGATTAGAAAATGGCGAGTCAAATAGTGGAATTGCAAAGGAATGTGGAGTCTCACACTCTACGATATCAACAATTTGGAAGGATAGAGATAAAATGAAAGCTCTTTTCGAGAACAACTCTTTGAAAATTAAACGATCGAGGACATCTGAACATGAAGTTATTTGAAAACAAGTTCATATGCATAACCTATCCCCATACAAACAGACATAATAACAGACATAATACTTGTGATATTGTTATAACAACTATCGGACATAACTCCGAATATACGGTCCCTTATATTAAATATTATTGACATACGGTTTTACTGATATATATAGATATATATATATATATATATATATATATATATATATATATATATATATATATATATATATATATATATATATATAAATTAGAAGGGTAGTCTCTTGACTGGACTAGTTGAAAAAAACTTCAAATTTGGAAATACACTAAAAAAAGGATAATTCCTTGAGGTTGCAGTCATGAAAAAACGGCCGATGGGATGAGAAAAACTCTTGTTCAAATTGTCAAGCTTTCGAAAAAAAATATTTTTATTCTTAAGACATTGAGTTGAGGTTAAAGTATAAAAGTTGCTGGTGCACTTCATTGTTTGGATCTTGCACAATTAAAAAACCATATTTCAGCATATTCGGTTTGTTACAAAGCTTCGTGTATTTAAATAACGGTTGAACAGAACAAGAAATTGATGAAGTGACCGGCCACGTGGTCAGTGATGACTGAACCATGTGGCCGGTGCACCAGCAACTTTTATACTTTAACCTCAACTTAATGTCTTTAAAATAAAAATATTTTTTTTCGAAAGCTTGACAATTTAAACAAGGAGTTTTTTTTATCTCATCGGCCGTTTTTTCATGACTGCTACCTCAAGGAATATCCTTTTTGTAGTGTATTTCCAAATATATATATATATATATATATATATATATATATATATATATATATATATATATATATTATATTTTTTCTTTAGTTTCTCGACCACAAATATATATTTTATTCAATTTCTCGGAATAAAGGTCTGATTCAATCAATTTGTATAATTTATTTTAACGACGTTTCGACATAGTATTTGTCATCTTCAGGTTAAAAACAATAAAATTAAAAACATGGAGTTTGAGACATATCTTAACAAACACAATATTAAAATGTATGCACCAAAATAATTAAAAACATTGGGTTCAAAATATAACACGTTATTTGACACAATAAAAAAATATCTGTAATATATGAGTAGGTATTCACTTACAAAATATTTTATTGAAATTTCTGCATTTGCATTGTACGAACGTTGTGGAAGGTGTGTGACTTCGATGTTATCGGGAATGGTTTGTTTATCTTTCATGCTTTTTTACACGCTTTATATTAGCTTCACTTGTATGTTTGTTTGTTTGTAACCGACTCCTTTGGGCGCGATTTTGACCCACTTCGAGAAGTCCGAATGATTTGAAATTTGGCAGGTGTACATAATTCCGGAGACAATGCATTAAGAAATTTTTGTGTGGAAAAAAAAAAAATGGCGGCTCCAATATGGCGTACGAGTTTCGTGATTATGGTCCGATTCGCTTCAAAATTGGTATCTGAGGGTTTTCGTGGTCGGAGATTATGATTCTTTTGTCGAAATTGGAAAATTCAAGATGGCGGCTTCAAAATGGCGGCCGAGTTTTGTGATTATGGTCTGATTCTATTCAAAATTGGTATGTGGGGGTTTTTGGGGTCGGAGATTATGATTACCTAATTTGATAAGATCATTTACTTTTTTAATTTTCAAAAAAATATTAAAAATAATAGTTAAAAAAAAACTAATAAAACACGCTTTTATAAATAAACCACACAAAAAAGTTGGAAATAAATGTTTAAAAAAACTAAAAAACACACTTTTATAGAAAACCAGACTAAAAAAATAGAAAATAAGAAAAATATGTATTTTATTTAAAAAAAAGCGTGGGGTGCGTGGTATCAATAATTATATAGTACATTACACACCTGGGGCAGTAAAGTAAGAAATGTCTCAGATCACAGGTAATTGTTGGCCGAGGCGATACCATGCACCCCACGCTTTTTTTTAAATAAAATACATTTTTTTCTTATTTTCTATTTTTTTCAGTCTTGTTTTCCATAAAAGCGTGTTTTTTAGTTTTTTTAAACTATTATTTATTTACTCTCTTCATGAGTACACTATTGTTTAGATTGAGTTATAGTATATGATCCTAAATGTATTTTTTTGGCAGCATGTAAAGATCAGTTCTCATTATTACTACTATAAATAAATCCGCCTTAAGTTTTTGATATCATTTCTATTGTTGATGCTCTTGGGGTCCTTTTTGATATGCATCATTTCAAGGAATGATATAATAGAAAAAGAAATAAAAAAACCATTTAAACTTTCTCGACACAACAATAATACACGACAATCTTGGAAATATTTTCACAAACTGGTTTATTAAACTAAATGCATCCAATCGTTACACAAACTATTTGTCAAACGCACCCCTTAGTTTCAAAAACCGAATACATGTGATCTACAGTAAAAACGGCAATAAAGAAAAGAAAACAACAACATACACACCTTTACCATACATAGACAAACTATCGAATTAAATTAATGAAACAATGGAAAAACACAACATAATTATATCACACCGACTGCAAAATACGAATGAGACCATTTATCAAGTACCTATATAGGTCAAACAAAAAAATATTTGCAAAAACGAATACAAGGCCACAAGTGCTCAATAACTTACATTACAGCCAACACGAAAAAGAAAATCAACATAAGTTTGACACTAACAACGTTGAAATTTTGACCAAAGAAAGGAATCCAAGAGTAGGAACATTCCTTGAAATGAGACATATTGAAAAAGACCCCAACAGCATTAACAATATAAATGACATCGAAAACCTAAGCCAGATTTATAACAACCTTTTTTAACTTTGTTTATAGTAGTAATAATGAAAACTGATCTTTACATGCTTCCAAAAAAAATACAGTCAGGCTCATATACTATAACTCAATCTAAATAATCCAGTGTACTTATGAAGAGGTTGAAAAAAGTAAGAAATATGTAAAAACCATTCCCGATAAGAAGTCACACACCTTCAACAACGTTCGTACGATGCAAACACAGAAATTTCAATAAAATATTTGGTTAAGTAAGATATGTCTCAAACTCCATGTTTTTAATTTTAGTGTTTTTAACCTGGAGATGACAAATACTATGTCGAAACGTCGTTAAAAGGAATTATACGAATTGACTTAATCAGACCTTTATTCCGAGAAATTGAAGAATATATATATATATTCTTCAATTATATATATATGTTTCCCTTTTCAAGTATTCTCATTCTGTTTGGAGTGCATTATGATTTTCAGTGACCCATTTGTCTAGATGATTGCGGAAAACCTAGAAAAACCACAATCGTCGCTAATTTTAATTATATCAAATAATTTATCATCATACCAATGTGCTATATTTCTCCATGCAGAAAATCTTTCGTAACAACATATTCCGTTTACATACAATTTCGCATGAATTCAATACATATTCTCTGGATAAAAATAATATTGCCCACCTAATAATATCTGGTCAACAATTGTAATTCATAGGCCGTAAGACGAACCCCAGAATGAAACAAGTGTTCTAGGAAACCATACATTATCAGCCCTCAAGACCAAGACTTTTGACTTTTTCATGATTTCCGTAACAACTTTTATAAGATGGCCTTTGTTATTGGACACATGTATCCACGATATTTTAATGGCTGAAATATATAAACGTTTTGCTACACGTATTGGCCCCTGGTATACGTATCCCAAATGAGTTGATCAGATATATAGAATACGTTTGAACTATTATTACAAAATTTCATTACATAGAAGTGAAACGAATATGAATGAAGAAAAGGTCTTGCCGATGTTATCTCTCTTTTTCTCTCCCGACTTCATGGAAGGCGACGCTGATATAATGTATTTTAAATAATTAGTATAATAAATAATTATTTTTTCAGTGCTTCGGGGTCTTACTGTTTCCAAGATAAATATCCGCCATTTTGTCCAGCCCACCAAGGAGCCATCGGGGATAAGAGATGTTGTTTGATAGCACCACAAATAGTTCCACCCTCCAACGCAAGATCTCTCGACTCAAATTACGCTACTCCTCCAGGAATTATTTCTTGAAAGTCGCATATCAAAAATTATTTGCTATTGAATAGGGAGCCAAATAGTGGGTTCAATATTTTGAAATTCTAGAAAGTTTTCGAAATGCTCAAGATGAAATGGTATAAAATATTGATTTCATATGAAATGTCATTATAAGTTTAAAAATTTGAAATCACCTACAAATGTGTACTGGGTACTGTATATCCAATAATCTTACATGAGAAATGGTACGAATAAATATTTTTAAAATGAAGTTTTTTATCTTAATTAAATGAAATATGATTTCTGTTATTAATTTCAATAAAGTGCGATACATTTTTTGTCATCATCAACATCTCAGACACCTATAGCTCGATTTGTTTGAAAGGCCCTTGCCGGAGGAAATGGTTGAAATCCTCAGTCTATGGATTCCAAAAGAATTCGCATAATTTTGTGTGTTCTTAAAAAAATGGGGAGCAAGGTGCCCTACACACCTGCCAATTTTAGATTGGTTGAGTAATTGCAGCTAGCTGATTAGTACCGCTTCAAAGAACTTGCGATCTTGAAAATAACCTTTGTGTGAATATAATGGAAAACCTGGAAAAGTTCATGAGAGAAGTACAACGCGGAAGCATCACAATACAAACAAGATACCCTTTTGGTGGAACGGAGACATCAGAGGAAAATGACAGGAATGCCTCAGATTCAAGAGGGAGATCATTATTCATAATAGGTGGTGGAGGGGTTGTCGGATGACGATCAATAATTATTATCTGATTTTCAGCCAATGTTTCGTTTATTATGTATAAACTTCTTCAGGGCCAATGCGTAACCTTCCAACAATTGATCCACTCGATAATTTACAGAAAATAATTTATCCGATAAATTCGCTGTACTTATACGAAACAGATTTAACTAAGCTGAAGTCCAAAATCAATGAAATAAAAAAGAGCAACTGTTCTGGTGAGGACCACTTGTCAGCGAAATTGATGTCACAATTACCTGACGAGGCCCTTATAAACACTTCTTCTTCGCACAAGATGGGCCGGTTCCGAAAAACCCCATGCACGTGGCCTCTCTATTTGGGCCCATTGTGCGCCCACTTGCTCTGAGCAAATTGAAAATCTGCAATCAATATCTAAAGTCGATGGACAAAAGTATTCTGATATACTAACCTCTATCATTTTAAAACTTGAAACTCTTATGATTATTATTAGGGATAACCACAGAACAACAAATCATGTTCAGAAATTGAAACCATTTCGATTTAAAGAACCCTTGAATACCTTTTGAATCGTTTTAGTATATTAAAGTATAAGTGGATAAAAAGGGCTTTAAAACACGCGCGATTTTTCGAGCACGACGGCGCAGCCGGAGTGCTCGAAATAGAGCAAGTGTTTTTAAGACCAGTTATCCACGAATACTTTACGTTATTTTTTTTTATTGGTGCACTTTGAAATCATATATACTGGTATTATTACTACAAAAAATAGAAATAAGAACTTATAATGCAAGAAGGTTGAATTCGTGATGTGACATCAGTATACCTTTCGTTGTCATGGAAATGAGAAAAACATTCATTTGCAATTTGTTACCAAAGATCAATATTTGTTGTCACCAGAGCTCAAAAATGAATTATTCTAATATCGATTTTTCGAATAGTGAGGCAGAATCGCGGTTAATACCGCGAAAATCCAGTGATATATATAAAAAAGAATATGAAAAGTTCATCAAATGGATGGAGGAGCACATATAAATGAACGAATTGTGAGTAATATTTTGACGTTACAAGGTACTCCTGTCAGATCAATAATAAAAAATTTGTCATTTAGACTTCACGTTTCTCGATTTGTTGATGTTGTCATGGTTACCTTTAAAAATTTTTTTTTAAAGGTTTAAATGGGTAAAAAGGGGCACCAATAAAAAAAAATATATGACGTTTCAACGACAGAATGATCGTACTTGATTACATGAGCGTCAGTAAACACTCTGATGGGCACGGCCTACCAGGAGAAACTCGCGTTGAAAGCCCGTACAAGTACAGCGTATTAGTATACCATTGCTTACAGGCGTTATATTAGGCCAATCAATAGATATTTTCTGCTTTATTGATTCTGTGACAAAAATACTACCAGGTGTTTAATATGTTGAATAATTATTATTTAGTAATAATCCTGTAATACCTAGAGACACTTGTCAGAAATGTCAGAAGACTGAAGTAACTGATCTGATACAAAAGTTAGAAATAAAGTATTTCTTCACAATATGTATTTCTTCAGATAAGTTGGATATCTTACATGGTGTCAGGTTCGATCTAGTAATCAAGAAGAAACTGAGAAGATAATTTAAAATGGAAACTATATTCCAACCTCCAGAGCCTTTGACGTTAGACGAAAATATTTCGAATGATTGAAAAGATTCAGTCAACGTTTTGATTTGTTTGTGATTGCGACGGATTTGATGAAAGAATCAGAAGAAAATAAAGTAGCAGTATTGTTGCTCTACCCCCACTCCTCAGCCTCATGCACTCGCCCATTTTCGGTCATGTTAGCAAGTATTTTTCACCTATTTTGCAGAATTTTAACGCAAAATGAGAATTGCGTTTTGTAGCATTATACTTCTACACTCGAAATCTTTTTGAAATAATGAAATTGGACCACCTATGACTCATCCAGGTCTGCTGCAAAAAAGCGCCTGAGTTTTCCACACATAAAGTACTACATATTCATCACTACTATGTCGTGGGAAGCCTGCACTACAACTTAAAAACGCTGATTTTTCGGTTTTTCTCCGTTACTAATAATCCTATCGAGTCGCGCTAAGGTTCTTTTCAATTCTCTACAATTCTTCCATTGAGAGTATCGAGATTGCTTCATTATTTCTCATGTTACAAGTCAAAATCGTTAAAAAATAAAAAAAAGCTTTTAAATGTTTATAACAAATTAAGCAATGACAGTGGCGAGTAGGAAACATAACAGGATATAACTACGAACCGTCTTCCGTATGATGGCACAGTCGGCTTCCTGGTGTAAGATATTCAACTTATCTGAAGAAATACTGTATTTCTAACTTTTGTATCAGATCAGTTACATCAGTCTTCTGACATTTCTGACAAGTGTCTCTAAGTATTACAGGATGATTACTAAATTATAATTATTCAACATCTTAAACATCTTTCCCATAAAATTATTATTCAACATATCAAACATCTTTCCCTATAAAGACTAAAAAAAAAAATTACAACATAGTTTGTCAGGTTTTTTAACAATTCTTCCGGATCTAGCCTTTATAACATCAGAAATGGGAGAGGCAGCAACAGGTTTATTTGTTTTGGAGTTGAACATAATACAATCAGGACCGGTCGAAGTTTCAAGGTGGGTTCACTATCAGACAAATTCACATTTTCATGCACTTCGTTTCTAGTAGACTCCTTCGAATCGATCCTATTCCTTCTTACATTATTTCCTCTACTATTTTTGACTATATATGACCTGGGCGTGGGGTATCTACCTGTAATTTCACATGGTTCCCATACCTTGTTTTAATGATCATAAATCAGCACAGGTTGACTAGACTCCAGTTTTTCGAGATCACGAGCACTTCTATCGAAGTACTTTTTATTAATATTTTGTTTCTCTTTCAGTTTTTCGGCTACACCTTGACGAAAGGCTGGTTGTAGCATTCCTGCAGATATAGGTATTTTTGTTCCACATATCCTACTGTTTAAAAGTTGAGATGGTGAATAATTGATATGTTTGGGTGGTGCATTTCTGTATTGCATCAAAGCTAAATTAATATCATAACCATCTTCAAGAGATTTCTTCAATAAGTGCATTGAAATTGATACTTTTTTTTCGGCAAGCCGGTTGGCACGAGAGTAATTTGGACTGCTTGTTGTGACTGAGAAATTCCATTCTTTTGCAAATTGTTTGAACCGGAACCTGCCAAATGGAACGTTATCAGCTACTATAGAATCAGGACAACCAAATCGCGCAAAAACTTTTACCATTTGTTTGATAACCGATTCAGTACTTTTATCTTTGAGAGGAAGTAGCTCGAGCCAATTAGAATAAGCATCAAACAGAACAAGATAACTTGAGGCCGCATATGAGAAAATATCCACCCCCACGCGTTCCCAACATCTTTCAGGTAAAGGATAAGGATGAAGAGTTTCTTTAACATTTTTGTTTGAAAATTTTTCACAAGTTCTACAGTTTTCATAAACAATTCTAAATCAACACCAAGTTCCGGCCAATAAAACAGTCTGCGTGCACGAGCTTTTGTTTTTTAATCCCAAATACAACAGAGTTAATTACATTTCTTTTCGTAATATTTTGGGCACAAGTTTATTTTTCAAAATAATAGATCTTCACAGACAATTCGTTGATCTTTCAACTTGTAATACTGAAGAATACGTTCAGGAATTTTTTGTTTATTGTTTGACCATCCACCAATGACATATTCTAAAACAAGATTTAATTCCAAATCATTTCTTGTTTCGTTCCTGAACTGAGTTTTGCGTTCTTCGGATATTGGTGAATATTTAACAATAGAATGAACTGCATACTCAAATACAGAATCAGTTTTCAACCGAGTTTGATTTAAGAAAGCTCTGGATAATGTATCTGAGATAAAAATATATTACCCCGGTTTATAAGATACAGACAGATTATAATTCAATAGTATCAATCTCATTCTTTGTATTCTTGGAGAAATAGATTATAAGTCTTTCCAAAAAATCGATTCAAGTGGTTTGTGATCAGTATTTATATGAATAGTATGTCCGTATACAAAATAATGGAACTTCTGAATTCCAAACACTATTGCCAAGGCCTCTTTTTCAATTTGAGCGTAATTTTTTTCTGTTTTAGAAAGGCTTCTTGATACAAAGGCTATAGGATGCTCATCTTGAAGAAGGTAGGCCCCCAAACCATCTATAGAAGCATCAGTTTCAATTACAATTGTTTTATTTGGATAGAAAAATGCTAAAACCAATGCATTTGTTAACAAATACTTCAATTGTTGAATCGCATCATCGTGTTCTTTATTCCAGCTTCCAGTGCCAATTGATATCCAGCCTTAGTAAATGACGTAAAGGTGACGTTATTTTTGATTGATTTGGAATGAACTTTCCAACAAATTTAACCATTTCTAAAAAACGTAATAAATCAGCTTTATATTGAGGATTTGGCATGTCTGTGATTGCTTTTACATATTTTCTTGGTTCAACTCCGTTCTCTGACAAAATTTGACCCATAAACTTAACACTTTTTCTTGAACTGTTTCTCTGATTTATTGAATTTTACATTATACTTTAGAGCTTTTTCTAAAACTAGTCTAAAGGTGTTGTCATGTTCTAGTTCACTGGAACCAGTTACAATGATGCCATCAAAATAAACTCCAACTCCTTCAAGATCACCAAACATTTCAAAGCATTTTTTTTCAAAGACTTCTGGTGCAGAACATATACCAAAAGCTAATCTGAGGAATTTGTACCTTCCAAAAGTACACAAATCTGCACTACTTGAATCTAACTCCACTTGCCAATAGCCATCTTTCATGTCAAGTACTGTAAAATACTTTTTATTATATAATTTTCCCGCAATATCATCTAAAGATGGTATTAAGAAATGCTCTCTCTCTCTTAATTGCATTATTCAAATGTTTTGGGTCTAGACAATGTCGAAGATAACGATTTGGCTTCTCAACTATCACTAGAGGATGGATCCACCCATTGGGCGAGTCAACTTTTTTTATTACACCTTCAAGATCATTCAACTTTGTTCTAAGCCTCTCATGTAAGCTTTGAGGAATACATCTTATTGGCGAAATGTGAGGAATGACCCCCTCTTTCAATGTAATATGATGCTCTGATGGGAATTTTTCAAGTCCTTCAAAAACAGAGGAATAAGTACAATGCACGTTATCAAGAGTCTCAATTTTTCTATCAACCTGATCAATTCGTTTAATCAATTCTAAATATAAACAACTCTGTAGTCCTAGAAGAGGTATCTGACCTAAACTATCAACAATGATAAATGTTATTTTAGCACATTTTTCATCTGCCATACAATCAATTACAATTTTACCTACAGACTTAATTCTGAAGTTGGAACTTCCATATGATATGAGTGTAATGCTTTTGTTTTTCACCTCACCAAGAAGATTAAGTGTATTTGCACAATTCAATGGTAAAATACTAACCTCAGCGCCTGTGTCTAACTTAAATTCAATTTTTTCATTTCTGATAACTACCTCTTCGGTCCACCCTCTACCATTCTTATCACCATTGAGCATTGAGCTCCCACACACTTTACCAGTGAATCTATATAAAATTCGTAGTCAAAATCTTCTTCACTTTCAGAATTTTCTATACTCTTCTCACTGCTAGCTGCGATTTCATGGATACTTTTCTTCTTCCTATCCTTTTGTCGATCATTCCCTTCTTTCTCCCTTATAACTTTCCTTACACATCTTCGCAAAATGATTTTTCTTTAAACATTTGGTACATGTCTTTCTGTACGCAGGTCACCTCAAAGGGTGACCACAAAATGTGCAGGTATTTTGGTTTCTGATTCCAATTGCGTTAATAATTGTCGTGTTTTCAGTTTGTAATACTTTCGACTGGGCTCTGTTTACTTCTGTTGCTCGGCAAAGGTCGATTGCTTTTTCCAATGTTAGGTTAGGTCTCTCAGCAATCTTTCTTGCGTCGTTTTGTCTTAAACACCTATAACTATGCGATCTCTGATCATATCATCTGGTTCACTATAACCTGTAGTTTGAATGGCTTTTCTCAGTTCAACAAAACTATCAAAGAGTTGTCCTTCTTTCTGAGTGAGTTGTCCTTCTTTCTGAGTGAAACTTGAAACGTTCAAATGTGACATTTTTCTTTGCCGAACAGTATTCTTCAAATTTCTTTTTAACTTTCACTAACGTTTTTGAAGTTCCAACATCCCATTCGAATGTATTATATAATTCAATGCCCTCATTAGGGTGGGCCTTTTGGTTTTTAAAAAGGGAATTTGAATTAAAAAATTCAAAACCAAAAACGATTTTTTTTTTCATTTCACAAACAAATTTTTTTTCATGTTTTCAACTGCCACAATGACAGCTAATTTTAAAATTTTGAATGTTATCAATGGAAAATTCTGCAAATGCAAAACGTGTTTGAGATTCAAAAGTGAACATTTTTTGTTTAATAAAGTATTCCACATTTTCATTATTTCAACTGCCACAAGGGCTCCGAAATTTCAAGGTCAAAATTCAAATATTTGCATATGAAAAAAATATTTAAGAAAAAATGCCAAAACATTTTGGTGAGATAGTTTTTTCTATATCTTCATGTTGTAAACTGCCACATCAAGGAAGTTCACAAATCCGCTACAATTCATTACAACTACCTGTGCCAGCGAGAACACTTGATTGTTATGCTATTTCTGATAAATCTGGGGCTGCAGTAGCTTCAGCCGTTCTACAGGACGTTGGTATTATACATGAAGAGGACAATAAAAGTATCATAGATAAAAACAAGATACGTCGGGCTAGAAGAAACGTGAAGATATAATAGATAACACACAAAATTCATTATTACGTGGCTTGTTTTTTGATGGACGTAAAGATGAAACGCTGAAGATGGAAAACAATCGTCAGCGAAAAATTCGAGAAGAGCACATTACTATCATAAGAATGCCAGAGTCGGTATACTTGGCGCATATTTGTCCTGAATCAGGAACTTCGCCAAACATCATGAAATGTATTTTGAAGTACTTGGACGAATCTCATATTACAGCAGATGAGCTAAAAGTAATAGGATGCGACGGAACGAATGTCAGTGTTGGAAAACATTCGGAAATAATTGTACAATTGGAGAAACATTTGAATAGACCGTTGCAATGGTTTGTTTGCCAGTTGCATGCTGATGAACTGCCATAGTGACATCTCATAAATCTAAGCACAGATCGAAAATACATTATTGATATATGTGATGCGATTTTAAAGGGATGAAAAATTATCCAAACGAAGCCCTGGTAAAATTGTGCATTCCCGATGGCTAAGAACAGCTAATCGTATACTGCGGCTATACGTTTCAACTGCTGAACCATCAGAAAACTTTGTTGTCTTGGTTACTTTTATTTTAAAGGAGTATGGTCCTATGTGGTTCATTATTGAAACAAAAACCATCATGCCTGCAGGAAGCCTTTAATGTCTGGAAATCAATTCAGGTATCTAGGTATATCCGAAAAATATGGAGGATGTGATTGATCCAGTGATATAGCGATATTTCGCACATCTTGAAAATATCCTGCTTGGAATGCTAGGAGACAGCAGACTGCATATTCGGGAGCTTGCTGTGCGTCAAGTTTTCAAAGCTCAAAGCTCTAACCTACAGCAATCACTACGACAATTTGAAGTTCCGAATTCGCTGAATATGAACGCCTCAAGCTATATGGACTTGATTGATTGGAGTACTCTCGTCATTACTGAACCGCCTCCAACAATGGGGTTACCTGTAGAAGTTTTGATCGATATTTTGAAAAATCCAGATACATCAATGGTGTTCTCTGGAATAAAATCATATCCATGTCACACGATAGTGGTGGAACGAGCTGTTAAAATTGTGAAGGGAGCTTCAGCTACAGTTTCTGGTAGTGAAAACAGAGATGGTGTAATAAGGGCAAAATTGGAATCACGTGAAATTATACCTTCTTTTGGATCAAAACAAGATTATAAATTAAATTAAGTTTTATTTGTTCAAAGAATGTTTGAGAATATACCTATTTTTACGTTTTATATCTAAACCTATATAAAACTCACCATTATGTTTGGTACTAAAATATTTCCATTTTGCATTCCGTAATTCTTGTGAATTCATTTTATAATAAATATTACCTCTATCTTGAACCACTCCATTTGGCTTAATATCAAATAACTAATTCAAAATTCAAAAAATGCTGTTGTGGCAGTTTAAATTGCAAAAATAAGGAAAAACGTATTTAAGAAAATGTGTTTCTTTTTAAGTAGTGCAACTTTTAAGAATTTGAAGATTTTGAAAATATGAAATTATTGAAATGGAAACTTTAGTGTCTTTGTGGCAGTTCAAAAAATAGAAATATAAAAAAAATAATAATGATATATTTGTCTTTTCGTATTTTACAACTTTCTTATAGTTGCAGACACAAGCATTCACAAATTTTCAAATCCCCTATACCAATCGGCCCACCCTAGCCCTCATCTCCAATTAGGTTGCAAAGTAACCTTTTCACGATTAGCCATCGGATGTAATCCAATGTTTGTGGAGGCATTAGCCAGGAGAATAGTTGTTTTCTGACGGATATTCGACTCAAAATACATATAGGCAGTAGTAGAAAGCAGTCTTGACGAATAATACACACGTTTTCTGCAATACAGATCAATAAATTCGGTTTTTGGATTCTGAAAGCTTATGTTCAAAACCAGTTCGGCACTTGGAACATCAAGTTCACGTCCAAGATGATTGAATAACTTTAAGTTGACTTTCCACGCTACAGTTGACAGTTGAGTAACATTCAGGTTCTTTGGATGGATGGAAGGTTTCAGTTATATTTTCTCAAGGAATTCAAGCGAAGCGGTTCAAGTCTGCGGGTAGGGGGGATAGAGGCCTAGCTTCGCGTATTGGCAACGATTTTTTTTGGGTTTATCTCCAACTAAGAGTTTCGCAGTACAAGACAGGGCCGAAATACTTCAGTACCGTTTTATCCTTGCTGTAATAGGGGGTCTCTGAACAAGAATAATGAAATAATGGCCTGGGATTGGTAGTTATGTAAGAGTTTCCGATAGTTGAGGTGGTCTTCCTAAGCGATCGACTCGATAGCGTGGTCTAGAGGAAGACATGTAGGGGTATGCCTAATAGCAGTCCCTCATTAGAGGCATAGCATTCGAGGCCCGGTGTTCTGAACATGGTAGTTTTTGTTCTTTGTGTCAGCTAAGAATGCTTACTTAATTTTGTGGTGTCCGCTTTCACAAGTCTCGTGGTAGAATTATACACGAATGATAACTTAATAAAATTTGTAATTTTATATTTAATTTATTTTTGAAAATTCCAACCATTCTCCGGAACAAGCTATATGTTAAAAAAAAACATAGTTGTACTCTCTGATATCTTTTAAATAACAACAACACAAAAAATTATAGATATATTTTTCACGATAAGTACATAGGTATTGTAAATACGATATATTTTGGCAGTAAGTTTAATATGAATAGAGGGAATACAAAAATAACACGGATTGTCAACAACTGCATATTTATTGTTTTATGGTCCGTATAAACGGTACCCTTTCAAAAATTATAAAAATAATAAGTTTTACTGACAAATTTACTGACGAATATAGATATATTATCATTCCTGTTTATTAAATCGATCTCTCCCAAGTTTCCTTGTTATGGAAGTGTTCAATTTACCTCTTAATACGATATTACAGAAAAGTTATATACAAACATGTAATAACATGGAATGTAATTCAGAATGAAAGAAATGATTTGAATATGCAAAAATAATCTATTCAAATGCGATAGTGAGCGAATAATTAAGTTCTATATAAATGGAAAGTTTTTCCTAATTTCCTGATAATCGAGTCGAAATAACAAATTATAGGGCTAATTTTCGATATCTTATCCAATTCCATTATTATTCGTATACGGCAAGTTTCAATATCAAAAGGTGTATTTGTCCCAGATTGTTACATTTTTATTTGAAATTCAAATGAAACTCAGTGCAAATGGTGGCTTATCTGAAGTTCTCACGTAGTATATTCCTCTGACCCTAAAACAAAAATACTAGGTCAATGCCAAAACATTCAACAATCGATCACATAAATGACCTCTCTTATTATTTGTATTCTATATACATGTCCCGACTTTTATGTATGCTAATAGACCTCAGAAGAGAATAGTACACTGAACTTGTCTCCGCACTTATTTTGGATATTGCAGTCACATCTTATATTGCGAAACACCCAGAAGAAACCATTGACTGGTTCAGTTCATAATCAATCGGTTTTCGCAATATGGCATTTTAATTGAAAAAAATGAAAAGGATTTCGATGGGAAACACGGAGAAGAGTCACGATTTCATTCAAAATGCCTTTAAAATAATAAAATAAGCTTGTTTTCGGAATTGTTGCTAAACTTTTTGGTTTTATGTGACTGAAGATGGTTATTCACTATGTTATTCAATACATAGAAAGATATTTAATAAATCAGTGAATATTCTAGTTTTACCTATGATAAAAATTACAAATCACGAAAAAAAGTTCAAAAAAGCAAGGAACAGGCAGAAAGATGCACAATTTTTTAGGTTTTGTAAACGGAGAGATTTAGTTCTCGGTACAGAGGAGTACCTTTCACTTTATTATGAGAATTTTCAAACAAAAACTGCACGGGAATCCATTGGAAAACAATTCTTCCATGGAGTACCTCGGGAAGAAAGTTTCCATCGATTTTGTAAAACAGAGAATTTCCAAAAACTTTTACAGGAATATTTTTGTTGTTATTATCACCAAATAATGAGTTTTGAGATAGATAGTTTGAAACATACTTAAGCGTAATTTTCATGGAATTCATCATTTATTTATCATAATCTGAAAAGATAATTTCATTTCGGAGAATTCAATACGTCAAACTTACGTGAAGGGAGTGTATTCACCCATCATAGCTACACTTCCAGAATTACAAAATCCCAAAATGTAATTTGCCACATTACTGCATTCCATTCCAATAAAATGACTTTCTAGGTTCCTAATGGATTCTGCGAAATACACGCCAGCTAGAAGATGGCTACAGATGGGAGGATCTAAAAAAATATATATAAAGAATGATTTGAGAATGAGGGGCCAAACTCAGACTCAAACTAAAATATCTTCCAACCACTTCTCTCTATCGTAAAGAGACCCATTTTTCTTATCAATGTATGTATCTATTGTAAATACACAAGAGACTGGAATTGGGTTGGAGTGGGGAACCCATATGTATTTTATTTCAAAAGTGTATTAGAATTCTCAACATTTTGTACCTTTTTGTACCTTCACTCCCCTCCCAAGCCCTCATTTTTCACCCCCTCTCTTCTCTCCCCTCCTCTTACCTTCCCATTTCGCACATGTATGCCGAAAGAGCAGATATTTGTTTTGCTTACACTTTGCATTGTGGCAGTATGGCTGTAAAGAACCCCCATTAACATAAAAATCGACGTGTCCCATCGCTTCTAACTTCCCAAATGTCCCAGCACTGGTATGGATGACATCAACGAAGGCAGCATCATCAGAATCCAACTTCCAGTCGTTTTTGAATGTTGCAAAAAATGGAAGAGCCGGGTCCAAACCTTATTTAGAAAATAGATGAGCTAAGAGAAATCGAGCACATAAAAACAGTTTCCATTGAAAGAAAACAGAAAAATAGGCCTTGTAAAATAAATCACATGTCTGTTCGTCTATCTGTCACAGCATTTTTACTGTGTAATGTTGAAGTAAGAAGTTGTAATTTGGCATGGCAATGAAGTTTACGGCCCTGAGCATTTCCCAATAGTTGAAAATATTAATCTGCAAATTTTTTTCATAATTCCGTGATTAAGAGTTCAGATGGATTCTGCTGGAGATGTGCCTTGTAGAAATTATACTGTTTTTATTACTCTATTGCCATATTTTTGGATCTTAGAAATAATGTTTCCCTGTATAGGTAATGGTTGTCAGAAAAATATACGTTGTCAGTCCTAAAAGTAAAAAAGTTATTTCATGCAGAGTCTGAGCTGTTACTGTTTGAAAGTTTTACATTGGTCCTCACGAGCCTTCAATTGAACACGCTATGAAACCTGAAAAAGTACAAGAAAATGCGGATAGAAATATTGGTCTTCGTAGAAGCACTAGGTGCAATAAAGGAATTCCTGCAAGGATATATTCCAAATCAGAAATGGCTGCCGTATATCTCTGTACAAATGTGCCTTCTTCTAGTGTGTGTACAAAACCTAGACGACAAAGGTTGCATGAGTGATACGGAAATAACCTTTTCTGCAAATAGTTCACCGATAGTTGGTAATCCCGATTATATTACCACTGAAAAACTGCATATCCTGTATTTGTTACTGTTACTTCAGTTAGAGAAAGGAGGTCGAACAAGGGATCTGTAACTTCCAAAAGATCCAATATATCCAAGTTAAATTTAGAACTGATTATGTTGAAAGAACAACAGAAAATTGACGAAGAGGAAGAACAAGGAAGAAGGAAAGCCCTTGAAAGAAAACGCTTAAATTCAGTCAAAGAAATGGAGTTGAAGAAGAAAATCATGGACAGTATTGGGAATCAAAGTGAAAAGGCATCAGTTCATTCGCAAAGTTTATATAGCGATGAACACTATTTGGGCAAGTGGGTTGAAGATTCCAAAAAGTGTATTATTCCCGAATTCAAAGAATTTATGAAAGATCTGAACATGAAAAAGTTGGAAGCCTCTGTTCTTGTATCCATAAATGTTGCAATAACACTACCTTTTCTGTTGGGTGTGGAGGAAGAGATGATTCATTTTTTCATGTTGCTAGGCAGTGTATTGAAAATACAGCAAATACCAACAAACTTTTACTTCGTCTGGTGAACTTTCGGCGTGGCCCATTTTCATCAGTGAATTTCATCGGGCTTCGGCGCGATATGAACTGACAGAAGAAGATAATCTTGTACGGTTGGAAAGGTCATTGAAAGGGAAAGCTCGAGAAACTGTTAAAAGCTCTCTTAACTCCTCCATCGAATGTTGCTCAGATCATCAAAATGTTAGAAATTAACTTTGACCGAGCAGAGTGGATCATTCTGGAGTTGATGAAAGAAGTAAGGAGACCTGGCAGTGTCAAAGAAGATTAATTAGAATCTTGTGTTGCCTTTTCCAATGCAGTTAGCAATATGGTAACTACCATGAAAAACGTGAAAGCTGAATGTTATCTATATAATCTGAACTTCTTTGTAATTTGGTGGAAGAATTATCTCCAATACAAAAATACTCCTGGGGAAAATATAAACATCAACGTGATCTTCAGTCCCTACAAACATCTCTAAACGATTTTGCGAATTGGTTCGAGGGAGGAACAAATTATCTGGCTGGAATGAGTAATCCCTTCCAAAAGACTCAGGCAAAATCTTTCTCCAGGAGAGAAAATGTCATGGTATCGAAAAAGAGTCCTCAGAAAAACCAGAGTGACTCAAACGGATGTATTTTATGTAAGAATGTCAATCATACTGTGAAAAAATGCGATGAATTTCTAGAAAAGACAATCACAGAAAGACGAACATCTTTGTTTTTTATGACCAGTTTCATATGGTGAAAAAATGCCATCATAAGAATAGATGTGGTGAAAATGGGTGTAAAGGCCGACACAACAAATTACTCCATGTTGAAAGACATGCCGAAGAACCCAAAGCAGAAGTTGAGATCGTTTCTCAAAGGGATTTCTGTGGCAATCTAACCGAGAAGAACAGTGAAACTACGTGGACCGACAGGGAAAATTCGAATATTTGCCCTTTTTGATGAAGGATCCACATGTTCAATGATTGAAAAAGAGCTGGCTGATAAACTCAAGCTGTCTGGTCCAATTGTTCCACTTTGTTTTTAGTGGACCAATAACATTAGTTATTATGAAGACGATTCTAGATTGGTTTCACTAGATAAATCAGGTGCCAATGAAAATTCAATATTTCACAAGATGAACCAAGTAAAAACTGTCTTCCATACAAGAAAATTAATGCTAATGAAATCAAAAGGAAATTTCCTTATTTTGATCATAAATTACTGGAATCTATGAAATCAGCATCTTCCCAACTGTTGATTGGCCAAGATAATGATGGTCTCATTGTTCCAATTAGAATTATTCAGCCAAAACTGAATGAACCAATCATGTCGAAGTCGAAACTAGGTTGAACCATCAATGGGAACATAACCAACAATAAAGTACCCAGAATGCCCCATGTGAGTCTTTGTTGTCGTTTGGTTAGCGATGAAGAACTCCACCTGTTAGTCAAAGATAGTTTCAGAATTAACTCATTTGGTGTGAAACAAAATTCCTTTGTCAAATCAGTGGAGGATAAAAAGGCGATTGATATCATGGAAAAAACATCCAGGGATTTTGCTGGAGATGTGCCTCAAAAACAAAACCTTTTTCCTCTGTCTCAGAAAATACCGAAATTTAAATTCCAAAAAAACATTTCTAGCAATTCACCAAAAATATACCGTAAAACTAAAGCGATGGTTATTTTTCGCCATGCTCTATTATATCGGGGTACAATCCCTCAAAGAAAACACCAGTGGTATGTGCGGTTATATACAGAGTGTTATGAATCAACACACCACTCCTGCAACACCAAATGTTACGCTACTGGCCTATTATATCGGGGTACCATCCCTCAAAGAAAACACCAGTGGTACGTCCGGCTATATAAAGGGTGTTATGATCCAACACAAGACCTCTGCAACACTAAATGTTAAGACTGGGGAGAGTTGGGGAAGTAAATACTCCAACATCTGACCAACCAAATGTTACACCACTGGCCTTCTATGTGGGATCACTCCTTCAAGAAAAGACCAAATAACGCTAAGGAAATCTCAACTATAGGGTTCCTATACTTGATTAACTTGATTACTTGATTAACTTCCTGCCCGCGTTTTTTTTAACCAATGATGCATTTAAATGCGCATTGATGAACTAAATAATGTAATCAATTATATGAATAATGAGTTCTTATCAGAGTCTATATTTTGTTGTTTATTTCATCGTATCTCGAAGCATTTCAGGTTTGTCTCATTGTTCTCAAAAATTTGTTTCTAATCATTCAATCATTATATATCAGTTCATTGAAATTAGCTTATTTCATATGGTAAACCTCCTAAGTAGTGAATATTTATTTTTGGGTGTATTATTTGACTTTTGAATTAGTTATGAGACAAAACACTAAATACCCACATTAGGCAGTAACTATATGAATTTCAGATAACATTTTGTTTAATTCCTAATTTTTTTATTTTTACTTCCTACATGTTCCTAGTGCCTCAACTCAGTTGATGCTTTTTAAATCGAAAAACAGTAATGCTTATCTGAGGTCAAATTGTTGTGAACTATTAATCTGATGATTCTACTATCTAAAACCTACATTTAAAGTAAAATACTTTAACCGATCATTTGAGCCATTTGGAGAGATATTTTGGAAAGAGATTCCATTTTCAAGGCGATGTGGGACAGTGGGATTCCCTGGTTGTGGAAAATGGATTACTTAAACGGCTATGGGAGTGGGCGAATTTTCTAATTGGTTTCACCCAGGAAGAGAAGAGGTGAAGTATTGAAGGAAATTCGTGATGGAAAATCAGAAAGGCATCTGGGGATCAATAATACTTCGAACAAGATCAGGCAGATATTCAACTAGATTCAATGTCGAAGCGCTGTAGAAAGCTAGTGCAAAAGATATCCAGAGTGCGGAGCTACTAATGATCCCAAAACAAGGTATTTCAGCGAGGCATCTACGATAGTAAGAATACCGATGGAATTACCAGGGAAAGAATTTTGATTCAAAGTCATTCAAAAAGTTTGTGAGCTCAATCGGATATCACGGTTGGGAGATTCAACTGAACTATGGAGGAACATGTTTCCAAGTTTGTGGAAAAACATTAAAATGACTTTGAGAGACACCTTCCATTATTTCTGAATATATTTAGAGCTGTTCATGATTTCACCAAGCTTACCCGGCTAACATAATCTTTAGAAGAGTACTCTGATTGGCCTGTGACTTGGTGTTCGGATCACAAAGCACCAAAGAAGTAGAGTGTAGGACTATGCAGATAAACTGAGGGACCTCATATCGGAAATTCACGAAACAGCTCGGAAGAGGTTGATATTGGCAAGTGACAGGATCAAAGCTCATTATAATTTGGAAACCCATTCAAGAGGATTCAAAGGTGACCAGGTTCAACGTGTATCTCCCAAACTAACACTGTTTTGGAAAGGACTGTACGAGGTAAAGAAAATAATGAATAATGTGGTTTACAGAATTCAACGCAGCCCTAGGATTAAGATAAAAATTGTTCGTATGGAAATACTGAAGTACTATTATGGTGAAACGATGGCGTTTGATCGGTGATACGAAAATGAATACATTACGCCACTGCATATTTATCTGGCCGACTGAAAGATTCTAGGAAGAGGAGTCTACAAATTCCAGGAACCTCTAGCACGTTTCAGTGGATTCCTAAACTTGACTGTATAAACAGCAATGATTCGAGTAAATGCAATTTATTCAGATCTCATTGAGTAAAACGAAGTGATTACACTGACGTGCACAGTGACTTTCGATTGAGTTATTTAATTGTGAGGGTTCATTATGGTGTTGTGTAAATAAACGGAGCAGACTGTGTGTTTTCATGTTTGATATCTTTTCATGGGAACTATAAGAGAAATATTTTACCTGTTATTCGCATGAAGGAATATCCTAGGGTGTTTTTCAAATTCTTCCCAGCAAATCCAGCTACATGAGCTCCAAGACTGAAACCTATCACGTGTGTGAAATGTGGTCCCAATCCCAAGCCAATGAGATTTATTGTGAGGAAACTCAGACATTGTCCCACATGCCATGTATTCAAATAGGCTGCCACATAACACGGAGCTGGAGAAAGAGCTTGCCAGTCCACTGAAATTTTTAGGAATCATGGAATAATATAGGTGATTTGAAAGGCTAAGTATATATTTTTTTCAGATTACGAATCTTAACTATGTAGTAGTAATTTTATTTAGCCTTTTCGCTATACATTCCAACAATTCATATATAAAGGTTGGGAGGCTGTGTATACGTCGAACGAAATGAAAAGAAAGGATTTTGTATATCGTATAAAAATTTTCTTTAATAATCAATTGCAAAGCGCTTTCGGCTTGGGGGCCATCTTCAGTGCTAATATGCATAATGAAATGTTCAATACATTTCATTATGGACTTATATGACAGATTAGCACTGAAGATGGCCCCCAAGCCGAAAGCGCTTTGCAATTGATTATTAAAGAAAAAAATTATACGATGTACAAAATCCTTTCTTTCCAATACATATATAATATTTGAATACAAATTATTATATTACGTTAATATTTTCACTTTTGATAAAATCTTTTACATGTTCCTTAAACTTATTCAATGGACTCATCGTCAGTTCACTTCCGAGTTTATTATATTCCACCACACCTTTATAGAATACTGAACGCAGCGTCTATGATTTCTTTGCTTGCTTCACAACAAAAGTATATTTAGCTCTAATATTATAGTCGTGAACAGTATTGAATTTTACTAAATAAATTTTCAAGATATTGAGGGCATATGTTTGTGTTGATCTTGTGAATGAATATCATAACATTGTAGATTGATTTGTTTGAAAATATGAACAGGATGTTCATAAAATTAGATGTGGAATCATCTGTGGCTGAAAAATAAGCTTTAGTCACTATCTTCCATTGTTCAAGATAACCTCTTGTGGGGTATTCATGTGTTGAAAAGGGAAACATTCTCAATTGAATATTGAATAGAAAGATTATTCTGTGAATTGAAAAATCCACGATAAAAGTGAAGCTATTTTTTGTGAATGTCTTACACAAAACAACTACTTCCTCGTCTAAAGCGACGCTGGAAATTAAACTACATCTGATAGATATCCTGAAAGGACCTTAACTCAAAAAAAAAAACTAAAATTGAAAATTTGCATTTTTATTCAGATAGTTATTTGATTCTCTATTCCAGTCCTAATTAAGAACTTATATAGATGAATGAGGCAATGAAGAATGTTTTCCAAAATAGAGTACTCACCAGAAATCATTTGTAACATTGACGTAAGAGAGGCAGAGGTCTTCAATACATTTTAGTCGACGAAAATCTATTTCACGCTTCCACGATCATCTTTCGGAGAGACACTTTCAAATTAGTGTTTTTTTTACAATAAAACCTGTCATGGGGTATGATAAATTGATTTGTTTGAAAATATGAAGAGGATGTTTATAAAATTGGATGTGGAATCATCTTTCTATTCAATATTCAATTGAGAATGTTTCCCGTTTCAACATAACATTGTACTTCATAAATAATTTAACTTCCAACAAATTCAATGTACGAAACATAGATTGAACCGAGGTTCTATAATCGCATTGTAATATAACTCTCATGACTCTGCAATCTTTCTATTTCACTCTATTTGCCATGTATACAGGGTGTTCTCAAAGGTGGGACATATTTTTTAACAGCATGTGGAACTTATTAAACTACATAATTTTACCCATAATCATCTGTGTGAAAGTTGAAAAATAATTTATGCAATGGAATTGGTCCTGTTATGATTCTGGTATGTATCTTTATCTATCGATATAAATGGAACATTTTTGTATAAACAATTTTTTATTTCATATGCTTTTTCTTCCACTTTATTTAGTGAAAATGTACACTATGAGAATTTTGCACTACCAAAAGTGAATTATGAAAATTATTCACTTCATTTCGTGTCTGTTGGTCATTGTCAGAAAGCACTGGCAATACTCAACTCTTGTGAGATGACCGGATATGGTGATGCTTACTTATATTCTTCAAAAATATGTTGATTTAGTCGCAACTGGCAGTATTTAACCCTTGCATAACATTCTTGAGCCTGTTTGTTTGTTCGAGCATCACGCAAAAACAACCATACTGATATTCATGAAACTTTTTGTGTTTTAAAGCCTTTATAGGGTCCTCTACACGATCGGCCATATGATGGACGTTCACAAAATGGGCCATGATTGCCACAATCATTAAATATTATCGATCTAATGTTACCGATCATGGGCAATTACAGGCGATTCTGCCCTCTACACGTTCGTGAACGCCTGTATTCGTCCATCATGGCCGATGGTGTAGAGCCGGCGTATAATTTGACTGGTATGTATTTTATCTCCCTACGATTGAAATTGGCTCACCATCTCACCATTGAGAACACCGTGTATACAGATATTATTTGACCGTGTATACGTGAGATTATGGAAATAATGTCACGCTTTATTATTTGTATGATAATCAATCGCTTCAAATACGTTGATTAATTCGATACGATCATGCCATGCTTCTTAAATGCCGAGATATTTCAAGGGTAATTTTGTATATAGACGGAGAGCTGGATACGAAAATAAAAAATGATAAGGTACAAGGGAAATGTTTACATATAAACCTTCCTTACTAGCTGACAAGCGTGTAGCTCTGCAGGCAGAAGTCAGTCCCGGGGTGGGAAACGGGGGCGGGCGATCAAACGCGTTGAGTTTCATTCTCCCAGCACTCAGATAACTTTAAACATTTTATTAATTCAAGTTAGCCTAAGAGCTCACGTAGATGAGCGCTTGCTTTCAAACTACAAGGACCCTGGTTCGATCCCGAACTTCAACCACAAAACTTCTATGTCACCAAAATATATTACCTCAGAACATTCACCCTCAAAACACAAAACAGCATTTTTATAGAGCATGACTTGCACCGCAGACCACAGCGGCCGAAGGCTGCTGAAAATTTCTCTGAACCTAGTTTTTTACGTACTTTTCCCAGGAAATTTGACGAACGAAAGTATTATGCGTGAATTTCAATTATTCTATTATGATCAAATTACAGATCTTTCTCAAAAGCGAATATCAGGAAGGGATATATAGCTTTATTTGACTTGAAATAATTTACTTTTACATAGGGTATCGCAAAACATCGCGAGGCAATCGCCTACTGCCTCTTCATGGGAGCATACGGGGCATTTCCCATTTTATCCTTGAAATACAGAATGAAATGCATTGTAAATAATTCATTACGAAATGTACCGTACTGAATAGATAATAAATATATTATGAATTTGAATTTGCTCATACGTACGAAGGCGTAGAAGGGCCAACAACAATTTTTTTTTTTAAACATTTGGAATTGCCACTTTGAACTGACAATTGTCACTTCGAAGTGACAATTGTCAAAAACAACGGAATTGCAATTTTGAAGTGAAAATTGTCAATTTGAAGTGACAATTGTCACTTTGAACTGACAATTGTCACTTTGAAGTGACAATTGTCAGTTAAAGAAGTGACAATTGTCATTGAAGTGACAATTGTCACTTCGAAGTGACAATTGTCACTTCAAAGTGAAAATTGTCAGTTCAAAGTGACAATTGTCACTTCAAAGTGACAATTGTCAGTTCAAAGTGGCAATTCCAAATGTTTTTGAAAAAATTTTGTTGTTGGCCCTTCTACGCCTTCGTACATACGAGTTAATTTTTAATCAAAATAAAATATTTGAATGCAGCTCTGCAATTTTGTTTATTTATAGTTTTCAACTGTAGTAATTGCGTAAAATTATTGCCAGAAGTCTAGGTCTAGGATTAAACGTTGTCAGAAGTCGGTGAAGTTATGAGAAAATTGTTAAAATTTCAATAACAATGTGTGATTCTGGAGATTTTGTTTTTATATTATTTATAGCTTGAAAAAGCTGGATGTCAATGGACAAAAGACAAAATGATGGATAAGTATATGAAAAATTATAATATCGCCAGAAGTTGGTGAAACGGAAAGCAATTCTGTAAAATTTAAATAATAAGGTGTAGTTTCAGAAATTTGTTTTTTCAATATTTATACTGTTACTCAACGCAATTGCAGAATGCTTACTGTGGGACATGCATCAAAAACCCTATAGATCATAAAAAGAAATCAAAAAAACTAGTTCGTTTCTGTTTTGCTAGAAAACTTTAGGGAGGATTGTATTTATTATAGTAATGTTAGTAAGCACGAAAAGTTTTTTTTTCTTTGAAATCTTTTTTATTTATAATTTTAAGATTGAGAATTATTGAGATTATAAAAGTTCGAGAATATATTTTATTTTTAGTTCCAGGGTTTAATGTGGAAATAGAAGAGGAAGATGGATTTCCAATAATTTTTTTAGTTGAATATGGAAATATTTTATTTATAAGATTTTCATGGTTACATCATTGATAATTTAATATTTTTGCTGTTACAGCATTAATAACATAATATAAAAAATATATTACTGTTAAAATTGGACCTGTTGAAATATAAGGGTCTTCTACTGGACGGGCCCCAATTCAAGTTGAAAGTGATACTATAGTTAGAAATGTTCGCAATATCATATTTTTACCCTGCATTGAGAATAAATTATTTTTCAAGTAATATATGAAAAACGAGTTAACACAAGATTCTAATTATTGTAATTATTTATACTCCTCTGTTATTTATACTTATCTATAGTTTTGTCTTCACGTAATTTATCAATAGCTTATTAACAGTTCAAATAATGCAAAGACAAATTGCAAAAACTGCATTAAATTATTTCAAATTAAAAAACAATGTATGAACTCTTCTGGCGATATAATAATTTTTTATTTATTGGTAATTTATGTACAGCTTTTTTGTCCAAAAATAATGTGAAAACGAAATCGCCAGAATTGCACCTTGTCATTAAAATTTGAACAATTTTTTTACAACTTTACCGACTTCTGACAACTTTCAATCCCCGACCTGGACTTCTGGAAATAATTGTACGCAATTTCTACTGTTGAAAACTATAACTATACAAAATTTCAGAGCTGCAGTCAAAGATTGTATTTTGATAAAAAATTAACGCGTCTGACCAAATTCAAAATATATTTATTATTTTTTCAGTACGGTACATCTCGTAATTATTTACAATGCATTTCAGTCTGTATTTCAAGGATAACATGGAGAAATGCCCCATGGAGAGGCAGTAGGCGGTCGCCTCGCGATGTTTTGCGATAGCCTTCGTGAAAATAAATTATTTCAAGTCAAATAAAGCTATATATACCTTCCTGCTATTCGCTTATGAGAAATATCTGTAATTTGATGATAATATAACGATTGAAATTTACGTATTATACTATCGTCCGACAAATTAGAGCCCTCGGCCGCTGCGGAGCAAGTCATGCTCTGTGAAAATGCTGTTTTGTGATTTGAAGGGTCCTGAGGATGAATGTTCTGAGGTAATATATTTTGGTGACGTAAAGGAGTTTTGTGGTTAATTTGAGTAAAATAGAAAATTGAAAAAAAAATGCGTGACCCAGCTCGGGATCGAACCCGGGTCCTTGTAGTTTGAAAGCAAGCGCACATCTACGTGATCTACCAGGCTAATTTCAAATAATTAAGTGTTCGAAGTTATCTGAGCGCTTGGAGAATGAAGCTCAACGCGTTAGATCGCCCGCCCTTGCTTCTCACCCGGAACTGACTTCTGCCTGCAGAGCTACACGCTTGTCAGCTAGTAAAGAAGGTTTCTATGTGAAAATTTCCCTTGTACCTTATCATTTTCAATTTTCGTAGCAAACTCTTAGACTATTAGGATCTCTGTATGCAGGTTGATATTCTGATATATTTAAAGTAAGGAGCTTATTTGTCAGAATAAAAATATATGTCTTTTAGGTTATGTTTCCAAAGTTAGAAGAATCCCTACACCGTGAAACTCTCATGGTCTAATGATTTTGGCATAATTTTTATTCTGTCAGCATACATTTTATAGAATGGAGGTTTCATTTATATTAATCAGACATTCTCTACCGACTAACCAGAATTTTTGTGTTCGTTTATAGGAAGATTAATTCAAAAAGAGTTATCTTCATGTATTTTTCCCATTTTACTGCTGTGCAAAAAAACAACAACGTACCAATGAACACATACAATGAACGTGAGAGAAGTTTGAGATTTTCATTTCCACATAGTGAGCGCTCAGAAAATTTTACCGATTCATTATAGCCTTCTCTTAATGATAATTGCTAGATTTATTCGACAATTTTAGGGATGCTCCGAAACCGGGGGAGATTTTATTGTAGGTCATGTCAGTTCCACCAAAAATCACTCGATGGTAGTCGTTGGTGTAGTTTCCCTCCAGCGTTATCTGTTATGGTCGATCCTGATGAGAAACTTCCTTCCATATAGGTATTTGTGGAAGTGATCTACCGCCCTGACTATCGCTAGAAGTTCCTTCCTGGTGTCACAGTAATTCCTTTGAGTCTTAATCATCCTGCTGTAATATTCGATTACTTTTTTCTGGCCATCTATCACCTGTGATAACACAGCTTCAAGTCCGGTATTGCTCATATCTGTGTCCACTATGAACAGGGTTTTTTGCAGTGGGTATGCCAAGATTGGACTTGAACAAAGCGCTGCCTTCGTCTCACGCAAAGCTTTATCACATTCCATAGACCAATGAAATTTATTTTATCTTCTGTCAACTTATATAGAGGAGCTGCGATGTCTTCAAATCGTTCCAAAAACAGCGCTGATAGGTACACAGACAGAGAAAGCTTCTCACCTCGTTGATCAACTTTTGGTCTCGTCCAGTCTCGAATAGCCTGTATTTTCGATTCATTTGTTTGAATTATTCCTGCCGGGACTATGTGGCCTAAGAAAATCACTTGCTTCTGGAATAGAGAGCACTTCTGAAGATTCAGTTTGGGGATAGAACTCCTTAAATGTTCCAAATCTTCACGTAGGTTGTCCAGATGTTCTTCGAAATTTATTTCCATAACCATGACATCATCCAGATACACCAAGTGAGTCTACGCAATATCAGTTCCATCAATCTCTCGAAGGTCGCCGGGGTAACAAAAGGAGATCAAAAGGCATAACGGTAAACTGATACAGCCATTTTTAATCGTCTTCGTGTATGCCCACTTGCCAGTGTCTGCTCTTCAGGTCCAGTGTAAAAACCATTGTGAGCCTGCTAGTGTAATCAGTGTGTCGTCGATTCGAGGAAATGAGTAGCTATCCTTCTTCGTGACGTCATTGCTTCTCCTATGATATCTCTTTTCAGGACTGTTATTCCATCAGGGAATACATTGGCAATTATTACAGGAATGTCTTATTTTACCCTAGAGAGAGCTCGTGTAAGTATTAATTTGCTGTGAATTTTCCACATGACTGTACCATTCCAACGCAGAACTCTTCTTCTAGTCGAGCCTCAACCATCACCTCAGATAAACTGGGTATTATAACAATTTTGGCGACCTGCAATTCCACAGTCTACCCTCTTCCGGATGGAGTTGTTGAAAAAAATTTCCCCTCCAAATTTCATGGTTTTCGGCTCACCATCAGAAGAAAATTCATAGTCACTTATCAGATACATCCCAACAATGAACTCGTCTTTTACGACGGCCACAAAAACTCCCTCCATTATTCGTAGTATTCCGAGGGCTAATGTGATATATGCCTCCCCTCATATCAGTGCAGTCTCTTCAGTGACCGTTCGTCGGATGAAATTGTCTGGTTCTACGCTGCGGACCAGAGAAACTGATACACCAGTATCAGTGTGTATGACGTCTCTTTAGTTCACCTTCCCCTTGATTCTCTTGACATGGATGACCTTGGGGCTTCGTTATCGCTAGCCTCGATATGCTGACTAATTGTAGTTTCCTTGATACCTATCCGAGGACTCTCTAGATGATCCTGTCCTCGCAAGTCAGTAAGAACGTGGGGGTGTTCTGGTAGGTGATGACGAGCGTGGTGGTACCCTCACCCTGAAATTTCTCTTGAAATGTCCGCTCCTACTACATCTGAAGCAGTTTCCTCTTGATTGGATACTAGCGCCGGTACTCCTGGCTTCCAATTTTTCAAGTATTTTACTAAATATCTGCTTTATGCTGTCACTTTGTGAGGTGGCTCTTCGATCGATGTCGCTCTCACTTTATGTGTTGAAATGAAGTGTATTAATCTGAGGGCCCTTTGTATTTCGAAATCTCTCAGTCGAGCAATAAATACCTGCACCACTAACTGTTCTTTGAAATCCTTCGAAGCATCTGGGTTAGCAAGCTGAATAGGTCTCTACACATTTGCTTCAAACTCCTGTAGACTTTCCCCCGATTTATGCACTGTGCCCGGTACAGCTGTTTTCGATGTTTGTCGCCGTATGTCAATTCTGAAACAGGAATTAGGTCTCCATACTTGCGATGTTGTTGTTCTTAGATGGTCTGTAACATTGCCAAAGTAGGTCCCCTCAAGCCACTATGAGTGCAGTAGCCTTTTTTTCATCGTCCCATATATTAGCTGTTGCGGCAACTCCAAACTGCTTATGACACAGGGATCATGACTGGCGACTGCCCATCAAAAGTCGGTGGTCTTACGGAATTGTGCGATGGGCAACCCTGTCACGGTGTCTTGAAGCAATTTTCTTTTCTATTTGTTCTCGCATCTCCCACACTTTTTTTTTGCTTCTTCTCGGACCAAACTAACTCTTTTTGTTATCTTACCGTCGATACCATCCATCGTCCTCCAGACTTGTTGATTTCGGCCCCGATTTTATCGACATCTTTCTTCAGACCTACGAGTAGTCCCTCTGTTTTCTGGAACATCTGCTCGAAAAATGTTTTCTGTGTTTCCGTTCCCTGTATTCTTTTTCCAGAATTTTCCGGAAATTTGCCTGCATAAGATAATTTTCCACTTATTTTTCTTTTTGCCGCCGTTCTTCCTCTTCTTGTTTCTCTTGGCGCCGCCCCTCCACTTCTTCTTGTTTTTCTAGATACCGCCTTTCCTCTTCCTCTTGTTTTCTCTTTCACGTCGGTTCTCATCCTTTTGTCGACAAATTTCCTCTTCTTGTTTTTGCTCGTCAAACTGCTGTTTGATATTTCTATTATGGCCTGCAATCATCGTAGGGTATACTCCTCGTATTCATCATTGATTGTTCACGAATATTCACTAAAAATCCTCACTTCAGACACTATAGGTTCTTTTTATTGAAACACTCGATTATGTTTAATTTCAATGTCTTTGAAACACAACACAATAATTCACTCACATAATAACAGTTCAAAATACCGCGCTGTACTAACCTCGAATGAATCATACAAATAATATCAATAAATCAACTGCTCGTTTGTCGCGTGCGACCCGTTTATATATTAAAAACATAATTCTAGAATTCCTGATGATGTTATGTCCGGAATCATCTGGCTTTTTGGAAGTATCTCGATGATTCTATGACATCATCGGCAAGACCCAACGGACGCATCGTCTAGTACGTGCCAGATGATCATGGACACACTGTACTTATTTTCGTAACAATATATATATATATATATATATATATATATATATATATATATATATATATATATATATATATATATATATTAAAAATTTCACCATGACAACGAGAAATATTTCTGGATTTTTTTCACTCGGTAGGTAGCGCAGATAAATTACAATGGATTTTTTTTGGCGATTGAGAAGCATGACATTTGAATGTGATTTAAAAATTGACCATATATATATAAGTTTTGTTCGATTCTTGAATCCTTTTTGAGATATTTTTTTTGGGAAGGTTTTCTTGGGTTTTGGATTCTTTGAAAACAATGTTCTAGTAGTTCGTAGGAGAAGACGTTTCGTCCCTGGCCGGGGACATTTTCAATTCTTTATTATTATTTTTTTAATATAAAAACATACATGGTTTGCTGGAAAAAAATATTTTTCTGTAACATACATTGGGGAAACAATACACAAACAGGTGACCTACCTTGGCAGAAGTTCGCTATTTTTTTGAAAAAACTGCGAGTAATGATCGTGGTATTACCACTGAGGTGTTGTAATTATACAGTTAGGTTTTGGTGTTTGTGCCTCATTATGTTTTGTGGCTATAGTTATCAAAATCGGTTATCTTATTCACTTTTGGAAAGTTTACTTTCTTGGCTGTGCGTGCGTTCATTGAATGGCCGACAGAGATGTGGTCGGAAATGACGTGTACCTTGTCATGGAGTTCGTGTTTGCTCGTTGAATTCGTAGCTAGGATGGTTGGGATTTCGAATCAGTGTATTGGTGTTAGGGGAAATGGGGGCTAGTTGGTTCTTCATAACAACTGAAATATGATTTTGGTAACTGGTAGTAAATTTTATAGAATATTATGGTACAGTTGACTCAGGTTTCTTATATCTGTTCTATCATTCATGGAATTAGGCTCTCTTTTGATATATATCATTTCTTTTAGGCATCTTTTTTCTAAGTTTTTTTCGTATGTTAGGATTTTTGTGTTGGTGAAATTTGGGTTATGGTTGTCAGTTAGGATGTGTTTATTTAGTGCTGTATTATAATTTTTCATGTATTTGTGCCCTTTGAACCTGTTTTCATGGAGTTGTGACGTCATTCCAATATAAACTTTTGGGCAATCGTTACATGGGATGCTGTAAATCAAGTTAGATTTCTTCATGGTTGGTGTTTTGCTTTTCAACGGTGTGTATAAGGATTTCAATGTATTATTAGCTTTGTGACTGATTTGGATGTTGTATTTTGTGAGGATACTTTGGATGTTTTCTGAAAGACCTGGTGTATAGGGGACTGCAATAAAGTTTGGGTTTGTTTCTGTTGGGCGTGGATGTTGTGTTTTGTTGTAGAATTTATGAGTTCTTTGTTTGATTATTTTGTTAATTAATTTAATTGGATAATTGTTGTTTGTAAGTGTAGACCTGACTTTTTCTAGTGCACTTTTTCGTAAGGAGGGGCTGCTTAATATTATGGCACGATCAGTTATATTTATAATTACTCCTTTTTTTTGGGTTAAATGGTGGCATGAATTACAATTTAGATACCTTCCTGACCAGGTTGGTTTGGTGTACCATTCTGTTAAAATGTTTTTTTTTCCCTAATTAGTGTTAGATCGAGGAAATTGATTTTTTTGTTTTCTTCTTCCTCTAATGTGAATTGGAGTTTTTCATGGAAAGAGTTGAATACATTTAGAGTTTCTTGTGTTTTATTCTTAGGGATGGCCATAATGCAGTCATCTACATATCTTTTGAAGAAGAGTATGTGGAAATCTAATTTTTTAATGATTGTTTTTTCTAATGTTTCCATGACAAGTTGTGCTACTGAGGAGGATATTGGAGATCCCATTGCGCATCCTTCGAACTGTTCAAAAAATGTATCTTGATATTGGAAAAAATTTTGGTCGAGGGTTAATTCCACTGCTTTGATGAATTCATCATAGGGCAATGGTGTGTGGTTTTTTAGTTGGTTCCATTTATTTTTAATAGATTCTTTGATTGGGTTAATAGGGATGTTTGTGTATAAAGATGTTACATCAAGAGAAATTAGTATATAATCGTTTGGTATTGTGACTTTGTCAATAAAATCTTTGAAAGAAAAACTGTCCTTCAAATAGTGCTCATTTTGCCCTGTTATGTTGGTAATGCTTTCTGCGAGAAATTTAGATAGATTGTAGAAGGGTGATTGTATGCTGGAAACGATTGGTCTAAGGGGGATATCTTTTTTGTGGAGTTTTGGTAACCCATATATTTTAGGAGGGGTTGCGTTTTTTATTTTAAGTTTGCCCTCTATGCTTTTTGATATATAATTTTTTTCCTGCCATTGTTTAATAAGGTTGTTATTTTTATTCTGATATCTATTTGTTGGGTCACTTTTTAGTTTTTTGTAGGTTTTTTTGTCGTTTAACAGTTCGTTCATTCTATCATCGTAATCATGTTTGTTCATAATGACGGTTTTGTTACTTTTGTCAGGTTTAGTGATTATTATTTGTGGGTTGTTTTTCAAAAAAAGTTTGGTTTTTTTGATGTTTTTGGCTATTTTGTTTTGTGTGTTGTTTGTTTGACGTTTACTGTTTTTTAGTTTTTCTTTGTGGTGGTGTATTGTTAGGGAAAAAAATTACATTTTAACAGAATGGTACACCAAACCAACCTGGTCAGGAAGGTATCTAAATTTTAATTCATGCCACCATTTCGCCCAAAAAAAAGGAGTAATTATAAATATAACTGATCGTGCCATAATATTGAGCAGCCCCTCCTTACGAAAAAGTGCACTAGAAAAAGTCAGGTCTACACTTACAAACAAAAATTATCCAATTAAATTAATTAACAAAATAATCAAACAAAGAACTCATAAATTCTACAACAAAACACAACATCCACGCCCAACAGAAACAAACCCAAACTTTATTGCAGTCCCCTATACACCAGGTCTTTCAGAAAACATCCAAAGTATCCCCACAAAATACAACATCCAAATCAGTCACAAAGCTAATAATACATTGAAATCCTTATACACACCGTTGAAAAGCAAAACACCAACCATGAAGAAATCTAACTTGATTTACAGCATCCCATGTAACGATTGCCCAAAAGTTTATATTGGAATGACGTCACAACTCCTTGAAAACAGGTTAAAAGGGCACAAATACATGAAAAATTCTAATACAGCACTAAATAAACACATCCTAACTGACAACCATAACCCAAATTTCACCAACACAAAAATCCTAACATACGAAAAAAACTTAGAAAAAGATGCCTAAAAGAAATGATATATATCAAAAGAGAGCCTAATTCCATGAATGATAGAACAGATATAAGAAACCTGAGTCAACTGTACCATAATATTCTATAAAATTTACTACCAGTTACCAAAATCATATTTCAGTTGTTATGAAGAACCAACTAGCCCCCACTTCCCCTAAGACCAATACACTGATTCGAAATCCCAACCATCCTAGCTACGAATTCAACGAGCAAACACGAACTCCATGACGAGATACACGTCATTTCCGACCACATCTCTGTCGGCCATTCAATGAACGCACGCACAGCCAAGAAAGTAAACTTTCCAAAAGTGAATAAGATAACCGATTTTGATAACTAGAGCCACAAAACATAATGAGGCACAAAAACCAAAACCTAACTGTATAATTACAACACCTCAGTGGTAATACCACGATCATTACTCGCAGTTTTTTCAAAAAAATAGCGAACTTCTGCCAAGGTAGGTCACCTGTTTGTGTATTGTTTCCCAATGTATGTTACAGAAAAATATTTTTTTCCAGCAAACCATGTATGTTTTTATATTAAAAAAAATAATAATAAAGAATTGAAAATGTCCCCGGCCAGGGACGAAACGTCTTCTCCAACGAACTACTAGAACATTGTTTTCAAAGAATCCAAAACCCAAGAAAACCTTCCCAAAAAAAATATATATATATATAGTCAATTTTTAAATCTAATTTTAGTGACGCGCTTCCCAAACGCCAAAAAAAAATCCAATGTAATTTATCTGCGCTATCTACCGAGTGAAAAACATCCAGAAATATTTCTCGTTGCCATGGTGAAATTTTGTAATATTCGATCGAGTGTGATATTTTGAAAAGGAAACATCACTTGTCATATTTCCTCACTATCTATAAAAAAAAAACTGGTTTACTTCTGAACAGTATCCAATGCTTTTACCGCAGAGATTGACTGACTATGTATCTTAAGACAATGGTATTGTCAAGCAGGTAGATACGTATCTATATCTAAACAGGTTGAAAAAAAGATTGATGATATACTATTAAGGACGATGTGTGGAGGAGGCGATCGATTTAATATGTAAATGGCGTATTTGGTAAAATCAAACCAGAAATTATATTGATATACAAACCTAGAATGACATTGTAACCAATATCCTGATAAGCCTTGGTTACATTCGTCGATGCACTATCAATCGTCAATCCTCCATATCCATGTACAACTATCTTCAAAGGAGTCAAGATATTGTAGCCCGTTGGAAGTTGCGGTTGGAAAGGATTCAGATCATGATATGTCTCATTATCTCCTCCCACACTTAAAATAAACTTGACAGTTTCGGAGTTACAGGGTTCTTCGAAATAAACGGGACAATCACCCAAATAAAATTGAACTGATTCTGCAATATCGAGAAATCCTGAAAAATTCAAAAGTTTTATTTTAAACGAGTAAAAAGAGTGTTAATTTTGGCAACATATCACAAGTAGGAACGGAATGGAAGATTAAGAAATAGCTATTCTCGAAACTACCTCTCGAAACAAAATAAAAACACAGGCTCCAAGATTTACAAGTATTATATTATCAAAATAAGAAAGAACTCACAACCTTTCGCTCTTGCATGAACAAGAACATCATATAATAATTATAATTGATTGTACAAATTTCGAGCTACGACTTATTTATAACTATATGCATTTCATTAGCAAAATATGACTATTTTGATTCATTCCCATACAATTTCTTCGTGGAATCAATCATTTAGTGTTCCGTACCGAAATGGACTAATGTCTGGCTATCCTTCCGACCGCGGGCCTAATTTTTTTTCTAAATCTTATTCGTTCAAGAAGGTTGACGTTTGGTATAGTAGTAGAGTTTGATACTGAACTATTTCAGGATTACAAATTATGATATTTTGTACGAATGTAGATTTTATGGAAGATACTTTTATGGGCCACCAAAAACATTTGTTTTACTTAACGTATAGGTATGAAATGCAAGTAGTACTGTGGGATACATCCATGCATATAAAACAAAAGATTATTTTATTTGACAGAAAGAACGGAAGCAGTAAAAAGTACCTACACACGAATGGAATAATTTTTTTCTTGCTTTCAACCCCCAAAATGTAATGATGAATTTTGTAGGCACAATGATATTTCGCCATTACCGCAGGAGAATAAATTTCACATATGCAAACGCTGCACACTGTTGAATTATGGGGCACAAAAATCGGCCAATGATAACATTATTTTTGAAAAAAGTACGTTTTGCGATAAAATTATTCGAAAGTAATTATCAAAAGAAAGACATGTAAAAAGTTATTCTAACTGGAATCAACCTAGTTTAGTGTTACCTGATTTTGATATAAATTGAAGTGTATTTTTTATAATTGTAGAATTTGGCATTTCAACAATCATTACTGGTAAAATTGAAGGTATGTAGATTACCTATATATGATTATAATTGTGAAAAAAAATCCAATTGTGGCATGGATTATATGAGATTATATTTCATACTTTTTGTTTATTCACTCACTTTTCGCTAAAGCACAACAAACCTAAATTTCAGTGAAGTCTATTAACCTGAAATACCTCAAAAATAACGATCATCACCGATGTCTCAACAACTTCCAGAGAGGATAGCTCTTTCACTTACAACATTATTCAATCAACAGATTGATACACAATCGAAATAAAATCAATAAAAATCGTCACTGGCTCTCGAATAGTTCTAGATAGAACTAAATAAAAAAAACAAATGTGGTACCAAACACGGAAGTTATTAACTCGGAGAAATGCGAGCTTTTTCAATAATTATGAGTTATGTAAATGAAGGTGATTATATATTATGAAAAATATTTTTATGATTTAGGTGATAAAAAATCCTTATTAACCTATGAGATTGAAAGTAAATTCCATACTTCACTTGGTTTCACCGTTCTTTTATTATCATGAGAAACTGTGCAAAGAAACAATCTTGATTAACCTATTTTTATATTTTTTGTTATTTGAACAATATTTTTTCAACAGATCCCACGCTCCCACTGAAGAAACGGCAAATATTTTTTCATTGTAATTTTTTTGATGACTGCCTCAATACACAAGATTAAATGAATTCCCTGTTCAACGTTTCCTAGTAAATGAACCGGAAAATATTATTTTCAACTAAAATATCAATCTTCCGTTTTACAAGTCGGACTATATTCATGGTTCCACATTTTGAAACTATTCTGAATTTCAATATGTATGAATGTACACCGAGTTGATTGCAAGGTTTCTATTTTAGTTCAAAATACTATTTACAAGTTGAAATTTGCGATTTATGAAGGTCCAGAGTCAATATTGGCCAAAAATAATTAAAATAATAATAAATGGCCTTTATTTAACGTAGCGGAGTTCATCCGAGCTATTTATAAAAGCTTTTATTGAATTCGAAATATTGTTACGAAACTGGGGTTCGTTTATGGAAATACTCGAATTAAATCAATATCCGTTTGTTACACTTCCAGAACACAACACAATATGCACTCTGACAATAAAATACTCAACCACAGTTTACTACTGAAATGTATCGCGTACAGCACTGCTCAAAATAAAACTCCACCCTGAACTCCTTATGAGTGAATTATTACTGATCGTAGGCCTGGTCTGGCCTGATATACCCTGGTGCTTCAGAATCTTCGAGCAGTTCGTGGAAACACCTTGATGATATCAACAGAAATTTCCGATCGCTATACCGCCTGGATTATAATAAACACACAGGGGCGTACTGTACCTATTTTGGTAACACTGCCAGCCTTCTAAACTTTATCATCCCGATCAGAAGCCATTGCTTCACCATGATAAGGCTTCAGTCTTTCCAGGTAAACAACCTTACTCATAGTTCTAGGGCTGCGGTGGATTCTGTTAACCACATCGTTGATCCTCTTCTTCACCTCACGGTCCTTCCCAAAAGGGTGTTATTTTGGTGGTTACACCTTTATTCCGCCGTGAGTTGTAGAGCCAAACCTGGTCACCTTTGAATTCTTCTGGGTTAGCTTTCAAATCATAACGAGCTATCATCCTGTCACTTGCCAGTATCTACCTCTTGTCAGTTTATCTGCATAGTCGTGTACTTGTACCTCTTGGGTACTTGATGATCCGAGCACCAAGTCACAGGGGAATCGAAGTTGCCTTCCGAAGATAATGCTAGCTGGGGTAAGCTTGGTGGTATCATGAGCGGCTGCTCTGTATGCCATCAGAAATAGTGGAAAGAGTATGTCCCCGCCTTTTTGATGTTCTTCCACTATCGGTTAAATCTGAAGCGCCGTCTTGTTGATACCCACCAGCTCACAAACTTTCTTGAATAACTTCGATTCGAAATTCCTTCCTTGGTCGGAATGTAGCACCATCGATACTCCGAATCTTGAGAACATGTTGTGCACCAATGACCTTGCTATTGTGGATGCCTTCTGGCCTGGAATAGCATATACTTCTACCCATTTGCTGAAATAGTCCATGGCATATTTTCATCGCCCGTCACAGGAAAGGGTCCAGCTACATCAATGGCAATCCGTTCGAATGGTACGTGTACGTTGTATTTCCTCATGTCAACCCTGGAACTTGTTTCCAGCTTTCCACATCGCTTCAATATTGAACACAGTATAACCTCTGCCTGATCTTGTCCAAAGTCCCACTGACTCTCCATCATTTCCTTCAAGACTTCACCTATCCTTTTCCTGGGCAAAACCAATTGGGAAGTTGACGACCGCCCATCAGCTGACTCTCATACCTATTTGAGTGGTCCATTTTCCACAACCAGGGAATCCCATTATGCCCAAATTGCCTTGAAGATGGGATATCTGTCCAAAATATCTTTCCAGGAGGATATGTCACTTCCGTCTTCTTTCCAATGAAGAAAGTTTGGATCGGTTTCCTGGTCCTGTCTCATGTGTGCAGTAGTCCAGTGATTCTCAGGTGACAAGCTTGATTGTCTGATGCCGGCAACTCTTTCGCGGGACCCCCTTCTCTGACTTTGCTCGAATGCTCTAGGATGCGGTCTTCTAGACAAGGCATCTTCATTACTATTTGGTCCTTCTAAGCGATGTTCAGTATTGGGATGTCACTGGTTCGTCTTTTTTTTACGTGTGGATTTTCAGTAGTTCTTTGGACTCTGTTGACTTGGATGACCCTGGAAGCTTCGCATTCACTAGCCCACATGCCTTCCGATGTATTGGCTTATCCAGTTTCTTGGTATCTGGATCATCCGGTTCTCGTCGGTAAGTAGGAACGTGCGGATATCCTCCAAGGTGATGACGAATGTGGTGGCAACCTCACCCCGTAATCTCCCTGGGAATGTTTCGCTCCTACCACAATCAAAACAGTTTCCTATTGGTGAGTAGGAACGTGAGGGAATCGTCACAAACTTAGTGGTAACTTCACCCTACAATCTCTTTGGAAATGTCCGCTCCTACCATCCCAATAGCAGTTTCCTCTCGACTGATTGTTTGCGCTCTTATTCTTAGGTTACAGTTCATTCAAGATTTTGCTGGGCATCTGTTCTATGTTGTCGCTTGGTTTCTCTTTTCGAAGAGGTTCTTTGATCGATACCAAGTTGGAAGCCGCTTTCACATCCAAGGAACGAACTAGAGCTTCACTGCATTCCTTGAAGTGTGTTAATCTCAGGGTCCTTTTTAATTTGTTATCTCTCAATCTATCGATCAATACCTGCACCGAAAATTGTTTTTTGAAAACCTCCGGGGCAATTAGGTAGGCAAGATGAATGAGTCTCTATACGTCTTATTCAAACTCCTACAGACTTTCACCAGATTTCAGCATTCGTGTTTTCAACTGTTCCCGGTACAACTGGTCTCTAACCTTGCGGTGCTGGACTTAGAGGATGGTCTGTAACATTGCCATATCAGGCCCCCTTAAAGCTATAAGTGCAGTAGCCCTTTCTTCATCGTTCCATCCCTTGGCCTTTGGCTTCAAATTCCTAACGATATGGCGACTACCCATCAAAAGTCTGTGGTTTTAGGAAGTTGTGCAATGTGGCAACCCTGTCAGGGTGGTCTTGGATCTCCAGTGAAGCAATTTTCATCTAGTTCTTTCAAGTGCTGAATTGTTTTTTTATTCAGTTCTCGCACCGCCCACACTTTCTCTTTTGCTTCTCCTTCTTCTTTCAGTTCTGATCGAAAAATGCTCTCGTTGTTCCTCCTCCTCCTCTTGTTTTTATCTTTTCCATCGTTTCACCTTATCTTGCTTCTCCCTGTCTCTCTTCCTTCTTCTCTTGTTTTTTATATGTCGTCCCTCCGCCTACTCTTGTTTTTCTCTCCGCCGTCGTCCTTTCTCCTCGTGTTTTTCTCTCTACCGCATCCTCTTCAACTCGTTTTTCTTCCAACAATCGTCTCTCTTGTTCGGCAAACTATTGTTTCATGATTTCCGTTATGGTATCCATAGGGGTATCGTAGGGTGTATTTCTGGTATTCACCATTAATTGTTCATGAATGGTCACTGAAAATCCTCGTTTCCGACACCAACTCTTACGAAACTGGGCCCATCTTTATTAAAAAAATACTCGACTAACTGTGTGTTGTTTATTACACTTCGAAAACACAATACAATGATGCACCCTGACAATAAAATACCCAAACACAGTTTATTACTGAAATGTACCGCGAACCGCACTGCACTAAATAAAAATTAACCTTGAACTTGATAATATGAATTCTATTTTGTCCCACGGTACGCGCAACCGTATATATATATATATATATATATATATATATAAGGTTGCGCGTACCGTGGTATATATATATATATATATATATATATATATATATATTCTCTAGCATCCAGAAGTAAATAAAAATTAACCATGAACTTGATAATATGAATTACTACTTGTTGTCCCACGGTACGCGCAATATATATATATATATATATATATATATATATATATATATATATATATATATATAGCATCCAGAAGCTTCGAGCACCTGAGAAACATCGAGATCATTCGGTTGAAAAGTTAGCGTGACGTTGATAGGCCAATCTTCACATTCCTGGAATGCTATGATCGCTTCGGAATTCTCCGACTGTTACATCGTCTGGCGCTGCGATAAATAACCGGGTAAACAGTGGAGTAGTGAATTCGTAACAATATTCACAATATATCAGTTAGCAATATTTAAGGTAGTATCTTCTTTATTTCAAATTTGACATATTTTCCTTGTCTATTGTTGGCAGGACTGCTCCTGAGGCTAAAAATTTATAATAATGTAAATTGCACATTGGTGTGGTGTGTAAATAAACGAATATTCCATAATCCATAAGTGAAAAGTTAATGTGGATGACCCAACATTTTTGACTTGCTAGGATTGCTTTCATTCCTTTCTTCAACGTTGAATTTGACATTGAAAAACATTGTATAATAAATTTGTGTTTTTTTTCTCAGCCCTAACCTCATAAACTGTAGCAGATTAGAAATGTTCAACCTTCATTTCATTCAATTGCATATTATACTGTTGCCACAGATTTAAGAGAGTCATTATAAATGCTGTTTTCATTATATAATAATGGCCTATTGTTCGGGGTGTGATATACGATAGGAAAGGGTCGAGGGACTCCAGGTACGGATTTAATAAATAATCTCGTTTATTACACATTTGTCAACGTTATTTGATAATTATGACTAATTTGATTGATTTTTAATCTCTTTTTATTAGAAAACAAGGGACTCAGGAGTCTCTTCACAAAAAAAATTATATAAATTGAAGAAAGTGGTAGATAGATCACAAGCATAAAACAAATACTTTCTTTTTATTAGGTTTGGATTATGTTATTAACTTATTTTCTTAAAATAATTAGGGCATGCTCAAGTTTCCATGCTGATTTGTGGTTTTAAAATTCAGTTAGCAGTTTGTATTTGTTTCAATTTGAGTAGGAAACACTTCTATCATAGCTTTTCTATGAAGTTTGCAGCCTTCACACGCAGGCCAGTAAAAACAGTGTGACGTGTAGTAAATAAGCCTATGGTAAAGAGAAGAAGAAGGAGAGACTCTGGTATTTCTAAGAAACTGGATGTGTATGATGTGGATATAATTCTTCGAAAAGTATATGACAAATGGTCCCTAATGACTTTAATGCAAATATTAAAAAGAGATGACACAGGAATAGAGTGTTGCCATGAGACCCTCAGAAAATGCATTTCACGAAACGGATTTAAAATGAAAAAAATTGATAAAATATGTATTTTAAAGATGATTATACAAAAAGACAATTGCTGGAAATAATAAAATCATTTAAAAAAAAATAATATTGTGACACATTGGCAGAAGAAATGGGCCATACAGTGGTAAGACTTCCTCCTTACCATTGCACATTCAATTCAATTGAACACATATGGCATGAGCTGAAAGCATCGGTAAGGAGGAATAATGTTTCGCCAACTTTAAATTAAGCTGTGGTTGATGGGAAAATTGTGTAGCGCATGTACAAAAAGTAGAAAAATCATATTTAAATATAGATCAAGTTGCCAGAGAAAAAATTGTTGTAAACTTGGATGACGATAGTGACAGTAAAACTGACTTATTAGGTTGAAACTTATTATTTTTATGACACTGTATTTTTTCGTATTGTATTTGTACCTGTTGAACTCAATTTAATAAATTTCATTTATTTTGCCTCAATTTCTTACATTAAATATATAATTATATCAACAATTCAGTCATATGTAACCGAAATTTATGAAGTTGAGTTCTTATATTCTACAAACAAGTATATTTCGTAGGCATAAGCATATTATTACGTGAATATAGATAAATTAGTGTCCTATATTGATTGTATACTCTACTTTTCCGTACTGTTTATTTATTACTTGTTATTGAATCATACCGAAAACATCATCTTTACGTTTATATATATTTTTTTACTTTTTTTAGATACATCAATAATAAGTACCTATTTTTTTACTGGTATTTGGAAAACTGTACTTTGTTGCCTACTAGAAGATAAAAAGGATATTTCAGTTTAAAAAAGTAGTAGTTTGGAAAAACTCATTGTCTACTAATTAACTATGAAGTAACACTTTCCACATTCCTATAATATATTATACCAGCGAATTAATTTGTTAAACCGAGCTGTCAATAAAACATAACATCTTGTGAAAATTTCATTATATCGAGTACGTCTCTGCTTGTGGTTGGTTCTTCGTTCAGCCTTATCGGCTATGAATAATAATGAGTCTCTTAGATTTATTGCAGTACTATACAATTATTATTTACCTGAAAAGGAACATACCAAGAAAAGTGTAGGATGCAGATCCCTATAGGATTTCAAAATATGAATTACATCGGACTTACGATAGGATCAAACAATTATCAAGCTAAGAGGGTTAACGTGTCTTTGTTTCATAGTTTTTTTTTAATGTCACGTCAGTCTGATAACAAAATTTTTACATTATGTATATTTATGTCGGTCTTTTGCTAGGTTATTCAACAGGAAAATCACCGAACATTTATTTATATAAGTGACGGATCTTATCTGATGAGAAAAAGTTTTATTTAGTGGACCAGTGTAATAATGTTAGTTGAGAAGGTGATCCAAAATCCTACTTACTTATTATGTTAATGCTTATAAATGTTTTCCACTCTTCGATTAATTGACGATTTTTTATGAAAATCCCTCATTTATATTTCGAATAGAAATTGTTGTTCCAATTGTTCAAATCATTTTTAACCTTTATCATAAATCAGTAATCTTACCATAAGTTATTATCCAGAACCACAGAACACTTTGCACTGAATTTACCAATGCCGAAATATCCGCTTTTTTAACAATAATACAAATTCAATTTCGAATAATTTTGTTAAGGGTACATTCTGAGAGTCTTTTGAAATGTAATATACATATTCAATTATTGTTTATTGGTCGTTACTGATTTAGTTCTGATAAAGTATTGAACTGGTGAATAAAAGTCAACTCAACTCGACGAAACTGAAATATCCTTGGTGTACAGTGTCAAGAACTATATTAAATATTCCAAAAGGGTTGTACCTCCTGTCCAAAAAGGAAAGTGTTTCACAAATGTTTCAGTAGTAACGAGAATAATTGAATATAATTATTTTAGTTGTTATATAATTTCAATGTGTGGTAGGTAGTATTGTCTGCGATATTTGAATTAACTTGATTCAATTCAAATGAGGACTACACGTTGAAAGTGAATGATAGCACACCTGAACACCAGTCATTTTACAAAAGTCTGAAATTTTTATTCTCGTACAGACCAGATCTTCAAAGCGATTCCTTAAATAACGGGGGTTCACATAATGCCACACATTAGTACTACAGATAACTAAACGAAGCCGAGTTATTCTCAGTAATACGGTTGATTGCAGATAATTTGTAGGCAAATTGTAGGTTTTCTGGAGATATCATCCGTTAAATCTGAATATGAGATCAGAAACTACTGAAAGAAAAAAAGAGGAAAACTTGGAAACGAAGCATATGATGTAACTAGCTCGAACTAGATTTCGAAGGTATAGCTGAATTTAGTATAAACCAGTCTTTTTTATTTATTTATCTTCAAACCTGTTGAGCAAAATGTTGATATTCCAATCCTCGACTTTCAAATTATTGTTTTTTTTTTTCAATACTGATGAATCTGACGAAAATATGACATAAAATTCACCTCTGTTGAATTAACGGCGACCTATTCAAAGGTCAATATGACGTCAATTTTGCTAATCATAATATTTGTTTGGTTGATATATGCATTGACTCAAAACTTTTTTTAGTTTCAAGTTAAAACTTTGTAAGAAAAATGTAGATAAAAAAATTTACGATTAAATTATTCAAGTATTCAGGGCATGAATCAAATTTTGGAAAATTATTTCTTAGTACGTACCTACACCTGGAATATAACCCTCGTGCAATATTCCCGATACTTTTTGAGATATAATCTGTTTTATGATAGGGGTAGTTTTCAACCCTATGGAAATACGTTTTTTTTAACCCTGGAATGTAACCCTCGTACAAAATTTCATTCTTCTGTTACCGATATAGCCTGTTTTATAGTAGGGGTACATTTTACCGTCTGGGGTGCAGAATTCAGACATGAAAAATTTATTTTCAGTTGTAATACCACAAGAGAGTGAGAATGAAGTGAAAACAATTCGACAGATTTTCGAAAACTTGTTGCCAGGCAATAGACACGAGAGCCCAACGGGCTCGAGTGGCTATTGTCAAATGGCAACAAGTTTGAGAAAGAAATCTGGAGAATTATTTTCTACTTTATCGAACTCTCGTATGGTATTCTTTAGATAATTTTTTGATGTTAGATCATAAACACATTTCCTCGCACAAGATACAAGTACTAAACCGGTTTTGATTATTTCTCACTTTTCAGCGAATTGATGACAGACGTCAAATTAAAAATATTTTATACATAAACATCAAGATAGTGATTTGAATTGGAAGTTTCCATTGGTTTCTAGAAATGTCAAAAAATAATCAAGCAGAAATAAAAATGGCAGGTTTTGCCGTTTTATTTACGAAATAACAGTTGTACGTTACTGTTTCCAATTATTTTGGGGGTGGTTTTAACCCCTTGGGATTCGAATTTCAGAAAATCCTTTTTTAGAATGGAATGGAATGAAATCTTCGTACATAAATTAATTCTTTCACTACCGATACTCTTTGAGATATAACCTGTTTTATAATAGGAATGCAAAATTCTGACATGAAAAAATGGATTCTTGAAATGAATAACATTACAAAATAAAACCTGGAAACGAATACAAAATGGAAATATTTTAATAAAAATTCAAAACAGACCAACAATGTACATATGTCTGTTTGAACTTTCGCCACTCTGGCGATATCATTTAATTTTTAATTCCCAATAATCATTAACAGTTTCCTTTCAATGTTATGATACGATTTATTTCAGTTTGCTAATCTTTCAACAGCTAATTCTATCGCTACTTATATTTTTGCCAAGTTATTATTATATTTTATTATTATTCAGGGGTTGAGTCCACTTGTGTCTAGCGACTGACTGTTACTATTGTTATTATAGAGGGAAAGCAACCTGATTACTTATCTGACATAGAAGAAAGTAACACAACAACCTAATTTTGGCTAACATTGCTATACAAGTTAAATGTAATCCAATCACTACTATATAAAATCGTTGACCTAACCTTCGGGGGTTCAGTGTTTTTGTGTGCCTAGAGTATAAACAATACGATTACTATCTAACATAGAAGAAGGTAATACAACTGAACCTAATATTGGCTCATCTCGCTAGCCAGGTTGAATTCCATCTAATCACTATTCTATGAAAACGTTGACCTAACCTAACGGATAATATACAAAAATATGCTCGCTTCACTCGCGACATTAGACACGCCTTCGGAGTATCTGGGTTCGATATTTTCTGTTCCGAAAACACAAGACCCACTGGAGCGAAAGCAACCCGATTATTATCTAATGTAAAGAATGCTAAACTCGATACCCAAGTTGAATGCAATATAATCACCATTCTAGAGAAACGTTGACCCAACCCGAAAGCATAACTAAAAATATTCCCGTTTCTCTCGCAACCTTATGTATTATGTATTATACGTGGATATTATTCGAAAAAACGCTGCCTTTGGTATAATGTTTGCCCAGCAATTTTAAGATTGGCCACTGAATGAAGAAGAATCAGGTTTTGTTCAAATTATTCAGTGTAAAAAACGCATCTATTCGCTTCCAATGGCTTACAAACTTTCAGTTCCAACAACGTAGAGACTGCTTCAATCCTTAAATACTTTTCCTCAGCTTGCACACCAAACTTTGATTGTTGTTTATGAAACTCCGTGGTTATTCCATATATATTTCTCCTCGCAAGGCGCTGTTGAATAACGCCATTTTTAACCGACGAAACCAAAAAGGAGGAGGTTCTCTAGTCGACGCGTATATTTATTTTTTTTTTATTTTTTTTATGTATGCATAACTTTTTACTGAGACGTTCGATTCCGATAATTCTTTTCTCAGTGGATAGATTGTACTTCGAAGTTGGTCCCATTTGAATTCAAAAGATGAAATCCACCCCTAAGGATAGCAAAATGAAGGATATTGATCACTCACCCTCTGAATTCTGGTCCGTTAACCGATTCTATCAGGCATAACTTTGTACTGGGTCCTTCGATTTGGATTATTATTTTTTTAATAGATAGGGTATACCTCATATTTGGATTTTGAATGAAATTATCAACCCTTACGGGTGGAAAAATAGGGGATAATTAATTTTTCACTTGTGAACATTGGCACACACATATGTAGTTGACAATGACAGATCGCTACTGTCATTATTCCACATCCGTCACAATAATTATATTCTATGAGAGGATGGAATGATATACAAAGTGATGAAATAAACTAACCAGAACAACAAAAATAATTTATATTACAACAAATAGTAAAAATAGATAATCATTTTATTTAACTAACTAGTTGAAGTAAGGTGGGTAAGTAAGTATTTTGGAAATAATCAAAAAACAAGTGGGTAGTAATTAGTAGATTTCAGCCACAAAAAATTGAAAAATAAAAACTTTTTAACAAAAAATTAAAGCGACGAAATACGGAACTGAAAAGTAAAAAATAAAATAAACCTTCTTAGTCTCAATAACTAAGCTCCTAAACTAATGTAAGTAACTAATTTTGAGTCGGCGCCAAACGAACAATCAACGAAGATCATTAAATTACTTCAAACAAATTATCAGAATGTCACCACGCAACTCGATGCCATCATTTTGCGCCTTACCTAATTCATTTGCTTGTTTGTTTGGCGCCGTCTCAAAATTAGTTACTTACATTAGTTTAGGAGCTTAGTTATTGAGACTAAGAAGGTTTATTTTATTTTTTACTTTTCAGTTCCGGATTTCGTCGGTTTAATTTTTTGTTAAAAAGTTTTCATTACATCAAACTGATAGTTCAGTCGGCAGGCAAGAAAAATGGTCACCGTATAACATGAGGCTACAGTAGTGATTATTATCCCTCGTGATAGGAGGGTTGATCCTGAGTATAACTCGGCACGCGGGGGTGTGCGTTAGCGGACATCTTGGAAAACGCATTTTGTCATATTTCTCCTAAATGGTTTGTAAAACGCGAAAAATTCAGATCTTTTTTTAGATAATTAAATGTTCTTTCATCATTTTCCGATAATTTTTTCTGTTAAATCGATATTCATGCGAGTTTTCGAGTCAAAGTTGGAACGCATGCTTTTTCTGCGAATAACTCAAAAACAATTGATCACGTGAAAAATAGTTATATTGAAAGTTGTGGAGCAGAAAATTATCTATAAATTTTGTTCTGAACTTTGTTCGAACAGTAGATAGCCAAACGAAAATTATTTACATACAGGGTGTAACATAAGTACGTTAAAATATTCGAGTGACGTATTCCTGAGACAATTTTAAGAAAAAAGTCTATAAACTTGTGTCCGGAAATGCTTCGTTTCGGAGATACAGAGTGTTGAAATTGAATTTTTTTGTTCGCTTTTTAAAAATAACTTTTGCAAAAAATAAGTTATTCGCACGAAATTTGGTACCCAGGGTTTTTTTGACGTGAGAAATCATAATTTTGTAATAATTTTCATGTAATATCTAGAGGGCGCTGCGTACGCTGTCATTATTTGTTTCAAATTGCCTTAACATTTTTGACAGTAAACTTTTGGCACTTTTCATGAGAAAACCTTATTCCCACACCTTTTCCAAGTAAAAAAGGTACACTTCCTCAACAACGCTGGAGGTGATCGTTTTCGAGATATTTACAATTTTCTATATCGATGCATGTTACTTAGCCAAGTGAAGTTGCTGAGAACATTACAAAAACTAAGTATGTGGTAGGTCTCGTCAAAATAAACTACTTTTTTCCTATGAAATGTTTATCGAAAAATTATTTGTTTTCGAGATACAGATTGTTGAAATTTTTCAAAACATGGTTGGTTTTTGTCATAAGTTATTTGCAACTGTAGTTATTCTCATCAAACTTTAAGCACAGACTTCTTTCAAACTGAGCATTATCAAACTGCTTAATCAATCCAAATTAAAAAAAATCAGGTTCAATTATTCAATTAGAAAGTGCTACATTTCGGAGTTTGTAAAAAAACAATTCGGAGAAGTACTATGTTATTTATTAGGCAATTAAACATATAAAAATTAAACGAAACAACTATTACAACAACTGTTCAAAGTAACGACCCCCAACAGTAATACAAGCTTCTGCTCTCCTCATCAAAGAATTCCGCACCCGTTGAAAAATGCTCGGAGTGTTTCTTATCGTTTGGCAGCAAGCTATGATGTGATCCCTTAACATTTCCTCGTTTTCAATGGGGCTAGCATAAACTAGTGATTTTAGGTGTCCCTAAAAGAAAAAATCGACGGGATTGAGGTCCGGTGACCTCGTGGGCAAATGCTGAGTGCCTCCTCTTCCTATCCATCGTTGAGGATATGCTACGTCTAAGAAATTTCTTGCTATCACACTAAAATGAGCAGGGGCTCCATCGTGCATAAACCAAGAGTGATTTCGGAGACCAATGGGAACATCACCCATAAGCTGGGGAAGCTCGTGTTCCAAAAAATTTTGGTAAGCATCTCCATTCAAACGTAAGGCCCAATTAAATAGTCCCCAATTATGCTTACCCATACGTTAAAAGAGAATCTGTCTTGGAAATGAGTTTGCGTTTTCGCATGTGGGTTATCTTCCGCCCAGATGTGGTTGTTATGGAAGTTCATGATACCATTTCTTGAAAAATTAGCCTCATCTGTGAAGAGGATTTTCGATAAAATTTGGGGATGTTATTCGACTTTTCTTCGAAGCCATTGAGCAAATTCGATACGTGGTTGAAAATCACGTAGCGTAAGTGCCTGGACACGCTGGGTATGATAAGGATATAATTGCTGTTCCTTCAAAATTCTGTAAACGGGCGTGTGACTCACATTTAAAGTTTGACTAATTTTTCTTGTACTTGTCTCTGGATGTTCACTAATTTCTTCGAGAACCGCCTCCTCCAACTCCACAGTTCTTGTAGTCCGTCGCCGTCCTACTGCAGAATTTCTTTCAAAGCTTCCAGATTCGGAAAGTCGCCGGAAAAGATTCGCAAATGTCGCTGCACAAGGAGTGACGCGTTGGGGATACATTTCCTGATAGATGCGTCTGGCCTCGGTTGAATTTCCGTCAGCCAAGCCGTATGCAAAAACCATATCAGCCATTTCGGCATTCGTAAAGTCGGGCATGGTACAAAAAAATCACTTTATAAACTCCGAACTGTGAATTTGTCAATGAATAGTTAAAAATGTGACAGCAAACTTCTATTTTTATAAACGAACGTTCATAGTCTACTCGATTTAATTAACTTAATTTGCAAGCGGAGAGTGACAACAATTATTGAAATAAAATTTGGCTATACTGATTAAGCAGTTTGATAATGCTCAGTTTAGAAGAAGTCTGTCCGGGTACACGGCATATAAAGTTTGATGAAAATAACTAAAAGGGCAAAAAACTTATGACAAAAACCAACCATGTTTTGAAAAATTTCAACAATCTGTATCGCGAAAACAAATCATTTTTCGATAAACATTTTATAGGAAAAATGTTGTTTATTTTGACGAGACCTACCACATACTTAGTTTTTGTAATGTTCTCAGCAACTTCACTTAGCGCCCTAGGAGCTAAGTAACATGCATCGATATAGAAAATTGTAAATATCTCGAAAACGATCACCTCCAGCGTTGTTGAGGAAGTGTACCTTTTTTATTTGGAAAAGGTGTGGGAATAAGATTTTCCATGAAAAGTACCAAAAGTTTACTGTCAAAAATGTTAGGGCAATTTGAAATAGATAATGACAGCGTACGCAGCGCCCTCTAGATGTTACATGAAAATTAATACGAAATTATGATTTCCCACGTCAAAAAAACCCCGGGTACCAAATTTCGTGCAAAAAACTTATTTTTTGGGAAAGTTATTTTAAAAAGCGAACAAAAAAATTCAATTTCAACACCCTCCGAAACGAAGCATTTCCGGACACAAGTTTATAAAGACTTTTTTCTTAAAATTGTCTCAGGAATACGTCACTTGAATATTTCAACGAACTCATGTTACACCCTGTATAATGAGACAGATGCACGGAACAGGTAAATTGACGTTGTGGGGGGTAGTGATGCCATATCGTAGCAACCAATCTCCAACACCATGCCACCCGCAGCACCTGATTTAATGAAACTGCAATAAGTTTCATTACATGTTAATGCAATGGAAAATGCGGGGCTTTATGTGGTTGTCGAAAAGCTGGACTCAAATATTCTATTATACAGTGCTTCTCAAAAGTCCCTCCCCCCCTCTTATTTTTGGAACGATTATACATAAACAAGTGAAATTTGGAAACTGAATATTAAAGGTTGTAAACTTCCCTACTAGTGATGATAGATGACGAAATTGTCAAAGATGACGTCACAAGGCCATTGTGATCAATAATTTTAAATGGAACCCTACGGCAAGCGACACCTCTTTTGAAAGGTATCCAAAAAACCTATTCAATGATACTAATTTTGTTTGTGTTTATGGCAGTTTTGGCAACTCGCTTTTAAAAAACGCAAAGCTGTGATGAATTAAATCAGTTAATACTAAAATTCCAAATTCAAGCTCCGCCTCTGGATAATTGTCAAATGAGCTGACGTTTTTGTTAGTCTCCCTAATTCGACGTATTTTGTAATTGTCCAAGTTTTTGTACATTTAATAATTTGTGTATTGTTGATCGAACGTTTAACTGTTTAAGCAGCTTTTGGTACTTTTAATATTTTTGTACATTTTAATAATTTGTTAATCTGTTGTGAGCCGAACGTTTAAGTGCTTCAAGAAGCGAAATGGTACGTGCTTTAGGTGATAAAGTAGCAGCGATCCTAATTCTTGGTGAAACTGGACAAAATATTCATGCAGCAGAACGCATTTTTAATGAGAGGTTTCCCGATCGCCCCGTTTCGAGGACTTATTTAAGGGAGCTCCTTCGTAAGTTTGGAACAACGGGTAGTATTAATGATGCGAAACGATCTGGCAGACCACAAATTTCTGATGAGAAGAAAAAAATGATATACTGGCAGAAGTAATGGTTAATCCTACTTCTTCAACAACTCACGTTGCATCTACCTGTGAAGTCAGTCGAAGTACAGTACACAGGGTGTTGAAAAAAAACAAATTTCATCCATACAAATTAAAAATGGTTCATCAACTCTCAGACGACGACCCAGATCGAAGACTAGAATTTTGTGAAAATATGGAAACTAAAATTAACCAACAGCCAGACTATGTCAAAACAATTTGTTTTAGTGACGAAAGTACTTTCCATCTAAATGGAAATGTAAATACACAGAATGTGAGGTATTGGAGTGACGCAAATCCTCACCTGTTTCGTGAAACACATACCCAATTTCCCCAGAAGGTGAATGTTTGGGCAGGTATCCTGGGAAACCACATCGTTGGGCCTCTTTTTTCAAATACTCATTTAACTGGTGAGGTTTATCTGGAGCTGTTGCAAAACGCAATAGAACCGTTAATCCTTGAAATTTTGGAAGATAATCCAGATGAATTCGGCAATTTGGAAATAACATTCCAACATGATGGTGCTCCTCCACACTATTACGGTGCAGTGAGACGGTATTTGGATGAGGAGTATCGTGGTAGATGGATTGGACGACGAGGTTCAACGGAATGGCCAGCTCGATCACCGGACCTCACACCTTTGGATTTATTTCTGTGGGGTTACCTTGAATCGAAGGTTTATGCCACTGAACCTGACAATATTGACGTTTTGAAACAACGTATTGTTGCAGAATGTGAGGCTGTTTCCGCAGACACATTTGCAAAAGTACGAGAAGAGTTTAAAAATAGGATATTTCACTGTCAGGAAGAAAATGGAGGTCACTTCGAGCAATTTCTTTGAGTAGATACTGATTCTTAAATCTGTAATTATTATCATACTGAATGGAATTTAAATTTTAATGTTTACTAATGAGCCATCAAAACTGCCATGAACACAAACAAAATTAGTATCATTGAATAGGTTTTTTCGATACCTTTTAAAAGAGGTGTCGCTTGCCGTAGGGTTCCATTTAAAATTATTGGTCACAATGGCCTTGTGACGTCATCTTTGACGATTTCTTCATCTATCATCACTAGTAGGGAAGTTTACAACCTTTTATATCCAGTTTTCAAATTTTACTTGTTTATGTATAATCGTTCCAAAAATAAGAGGGGGGGGGGAGGATTTTTGAGAAGCACTGTATGTAGTATTTGCAGTGACCAAACGTGCGAAAATGTGCCACAACAAATAGACAATATTGATGATGATGATATTAGAGCAGACGACATCTTTTTAGAAGATGAAATAGAAGAAATTGAATGTGAGAGCGAAACACTGGATTGTGTAGAGGTATTAGATGGAATATTAGAACCAGGCCCATCAACAATAAGAGGAATAAAATGAATAATGTGAATCACTAATGTATTTTAACCTATTACAATGTACATCATATGAAGAAATTAAAACAAATATTAGCGATCACGTAAAAAAACATCCAAATAAAGATAGCAATAACATTAATCATTCTTAGAAAAAATTATTACATGTTTTTCCAAATCATTTCTAGCCTTCCTTCGGGCTTTAAGCCCCCCAGTCATTCTTGAACATTCCTCCTCTCAAATTCTCCCTATAAATCACTCCACAGTTCTCCCGAATTCACCCTCAAAATTATCCCTCATCCCTTTATTACATTTGCCTATCTTCAACCCTCTCCTGGCCCCCGTTCATAGTGCCTCAATTTTTTATCCCTGCCAATGATCTTCTCTGCTCCTCGTTTACCTTTCCACTGTTCTTGTTCCTTACCTCAGTCTCATTAGAAAAACAAGTTTGGGACAAAACTTGTTAACAATTTTTAATTCAACTATTTTTCAATTCAATTGTTTTGAGTTATTCGCAGAAAAAGCATGCGTTCCAGCTTTGACTCCAAAAACTCGCATAAATATTGATTAAACAGAAAAAAATTATCCGAACACAATGAAAGAACATTTGATTATCTAAAAAAAAAGATCACTTGTATTTTTCGCGTCCGACAAACCGTTTAGGAGAAATATGACAAAACGCAAAACACCCCCCGTGCCGCCCCAACTCAGAGTTATACTCAAGACCGACCCCCCTATCACGTGAAAAAAAATCGCTACTGTAACCTCATGCAGAAAAAAAAAACCTGCCGATTGGACTATGACAAATTCAGAGATTTCTGACAGTTGCAATCGATAATAATAGTCTAAGATGTCTAAGCATTTCTAACAACTGGTCTATTTCCAGTATTTTGAATTCGATCCTGTAAACCCATTTCCTTATATTTGATCTTGTAAACCCATTTAAAAAAAAAAATACAACCGACTACTTTTGCGTGTTTCATTCATTATCAGAGAATGCATTTCCTCTTCCATTGAAGGTCTTCCATTCTGGCTCTAGAAACGATAGTCAACAAAATCATCAGACTACCAATAAAATTTACAATAGGACCCGATGGAATCCCAAATACTTTTCCAAAAAATTGCATCTATTCTTTAACATTACTAACAAAGTTCTATCATGACCATATTTGAATCAGGAAAAAAACTTTGGAAGTGTGTGCATTGTTTGATAGTTTGATCTATGATCATTTGAGTTTCCAATGCAGGGAGATAATAGTGTAAATTCAGCAAAGCTTTTCAACAAAAATATCAACTGTGACAAATTTATTGATATTATGAGGAAATAATAATGTGTCCTTTGAGAACAGATGTTAAACGGATACCATCTACATACACTTCTCGAATGCCTTCAATATTTGAATCAGGAAAAAAACTTTGAAAGTGTGTGTATTGTTTGATAGTTTAATCTATGATCATCTGATTTTCCAATGCAGGAAGATAATAGTGTAAATTCAGCAGAGCTTTTCAACAAAAATATCAACTGTGACAAATTTATTGATATTATGAGGAAATAATAATGTGGCCTTTGAGAACATATGTTAAACGGATACCATCTACATACACTTCTCGAATGCTTTCAATAGAGTGGATCATGATATTGTTTCGAAAATAGGTACAGTACGCCCCTGCGGTGATATCTCGCACACGCCAGACCATGTAACGGTAGCTTACCGAGACGGAATTCCAGGAATGTGACATCGAATGATCTTGACGTTTCTACGAACCTCTCGAAGATCCCAGAAGCCAAGAAGAACGGTATATAAGGTCAGGTACGATCAGAGAGTCATTCAGTAACAGGCAAGGACACGAACAATTATTATCGCTTTAAATATGCTTTAAAATACATAACGCATGTATAAATGTACCCTGAAAACATTTTTTGAGTCAAATTTCAATAACAACGGTTCCCATTCGTTTTTGAAAATCAACAAATTTTGAAGCTACTAATATCGGCGCTCTTTGTGACGTAAACGACCGAGCAGCCAATAGGCGTAATTGGGTTGATTGTGACATTAAACGGCAATGTTGCCAAGTTTCTTAAACTCTAAATGTCCGAACTAGAAGACTATTCGAAATGTCAAGCGACGATGGCGGATTTGAAGGGTGTGAGAACATTCGATCTGGCATAAAACAATATATTGTCGATTTTACAGTGCACATTAACTTGCTATTTTTTATATTATGAATCATTGTGGTCCATCAGAACGATTTCGGTTAAAGAGAAAGCCAATCATTTATTCTTCTTATGGAGGTGCGGCCTAAGATTTGAAAATACGACAACGTTGCAAAATTGATTGAAGCTGTCAACTCTGGGATTGGTTGATCGGGTGATTATGTCTCAACATTTTGCAATGGCGCTATAAAGGAACCATTTGAATTTTGCCAACATTAAATATATTGAAGTTTTAGAAAAGAAAAAAAAAAAGAAAGAAAACCACCAACAGACTTATCACAAGCTGTAGAATCCATTAAACATATTTTGAAAATTTCGTGTCCTAGCCCATTCAGTCATAGCGAGTTCAAGGTGAGTTTAGTGCAGTGCGGTACGCGTACATTTAAGTAGTAAACTGTGATTGAGTATTTTATTGTCAGAGTGCATTATTGTGTTGTATTTTCGAATTGTAATGAACGGACAATAAATTAATCGAGTATTTCAATAAACGGACCCCAGTATTGACCTTTGAAGGGTGCTAATCACGTTTTTTGAAAAGATGTATACCAAAATTCAAAATAGTAAGTCTGATGGAATTGCAGTGCTGTCAAGAATTCCTCAGGGATCGCATTGTGCACCTTTTCTTTTTATCTTACTCATTAATGACATTGGAAGCTGCCTGAGAAACTGTGAATATCTGTTTGTTGCGGAAGATCTCAAAATTATTGAAATGCAGAAAATGGATAGGTGATCAATTATTAGAACAAGAAGGATTCGATAGTATGATTGATTGGTATTATATGAATAAGTTTTATCTGAACCCAGATAAATGTATCATACATTAGCTTTTTTGAAGCAACAAAAAATATGACACTTCTTATTTCATAGAGGTGTTGAATTCTTTTCAATCTACAGAAGATCTAGCAGTTGTTTTCGTCTCTCAGTTGAATTTTGGAATTTTTTTAATAATTTATAAGTTCTTGCGTTACCCTATCTTCAAACTTCAAATTCCCATTTTTGATGATCATGATTATTTCCATATTTTGGATGAAATGAAGATATATTATTTGCAAAAAAAGATAATTTATACCGGGTGTCAACGTATTCTTTAGACAAGACATGGTTTCCAGGGTTCCGAGGGTATGAGATCCAAACTTGACAGGGGTGTTGGAATAAAAAATTTTTTTTTTTCAATATTCCATACTCTCCTATCACTTTCGGTTTCACCAGAAACTACCCCAACCTGGGAATTTAAAATAGAACACCATGTAAATTTTCCTTTTTTGGATTCTAGGAACGATCACATAGTTTTGAAACGAAAAAATGGTGAATTTGATTTTTTAGAAGCATTTTTATTTTTGCATCTGGAGTGCGTTGGACCCACCTCAACTAATCTTATGGACATGAATGATGAGTGAGGAATATTAACAGTTTCTTCCTCCTAGTTGAGTACCTATGGCGGTTTGATATTTCCAAAACCACTAATTGTGAACAAAGTAAATTTTTTCAAATGACATCTTTTAGACACATTCCTTAGATTCCAATTTTCATGACGAATCCATTGATGGTTTCAAATCTAAAATCGGATGGATAACAATCCTAATATAAGTACTAATTATTATGTGGATACAAAATTAAGCGAAACCAGATTCATATTTTCAATTTTACGATCGAAACGAAAGGTATAATTTTTTTTTATTGGATGATAGACACCAAGTTGTTCACCCCTTAAAACCTTGATCTTCCACTTCGAGTATGGACAACTATTTTCGTAAAGGTATAATTATTTTGCGAATAAATCAATCTTTGAATAACTCAAACATTTCGAAGGCACCTTCACTCGAAACTGAATCAAACTTTGAAACTCTTGATGAAACACTCTGTCTAATTATACATTTTTCGATTCCGCAAACATCTCCAAGTAGGTCTACTAACTTTCAGAAACGAATAGTGCTCGCTCAATTTTTCAGATTTATTCCCATTCTTATCGCAGAATTCTTATTGTTTGGTAAAAACTTTAAAAACCAAAAGTGAGCTATGGAAACAATAATAACTTTGACAAGAGTGGACATGCTATTAATTCATGGCGAATGCAAGAATAATTCGAGAAACGCAGCAAGTTTGTAGGATGGAAGGTATCCCAACAGACATCATCCATGTTTTCAATATTTTCCCGTTGTGGAGAAACAACTCAGACAAGATACTCCCAATCATAAAACTTAAATGAGCAGTGACGGCAATCAATGTTTTAGTATCTGTAGAATCATACTGCTTCTACTAGCGAAATTAGCCATGAGTTACAAATTGGCCATGAGTCAGCAAGGAAGATTTTGAAAAAGCATAGGTACAGGTCGTTTGAGTATCAAGTGCACCAGCATTTGTATGAAAATGATGGAAATCAAAGATTAGTTTATTGTGATTGGTTACTTTAGAGCAATACTGCTAATCCAGGCTAATCCTGATTTTATTCCATCGATATTGTTTCCCAACGAGTCAAGATTCACGAACAATGGAATGTTTAACAGACAAAACTGCAGATATTGGATGCCACAAAATCAGCATTTAACGAAGGAAAGTAATTATCAGGAAATATTTGGAGTAAAGGTTTGGGGTGGTATAATCGGAAGTAAAATAATTGGACCAATTTTATTTCAGGGACAGTTGACAGGGTTAAGATGTCTAGAAACCCTGGTGAATGAACTGATTCGATATTGTCTAGATTTTCGAGGGGACACCACCTGTTACTTCTCTCTCTGTGGTAGATGGCGCTGTCCAAACATGTTTGTCTATATTCTCGCTTAATTTCTGACTTATAAGAAATTATTTTCAGTGTTTTGTCGGTATCTATGCGTTTTCCATCTCTTTGATTTGAAATCTTGCTTAGCTTATTCCTGAGTTTGTTCTTTGAAAAATCACTCGTTCATCAGTTCATTAGTGCGTGAGGAATTGTTTATTTTCAGGTAGTGTAATGTGTAAGGATACTTTTTGTAGAATGGGCCACATTTGTATTTTGTGTGGACACTATGAAGCCGCAGATTCGAATTTTCACCTGTATTCTGTACCAAAAGCAAGTACAAATCTTGACGAATTGACTAATAATGATAGTTTCATAGTTCATCATATTGTATGCATTGAATTTGATATTTTCTGCAATTCAATGACAATTTCATTTCCAATTCTCCGTCAGTCAAAATGCAGTTAACCTCAAATTCAAATGGTACAAAATACGAAAAACAACACGGCGTGCTTTTTTTGTGCAATGTTCGGGGGCTTCTAATTCTAGCTTTGCTATTGGTGAAGTTTGACAGATGTCTCTTCTCAACCAATAGCAAAGCTAGAATTAGAACCCGCGAAACACTTCGCCTCAAAAAGAAATCTGAGGAAATAAATATACCCTGTTACTGAATTGAAACTAAAACAAAATTGGCGCTATCTGACACGCTAGTAATCTCTATTATCAAGTAGGCCAAGTGTCGCCAAGTCGATCCCAAATTTCTACAGGTATAAGTGCAAGCACCAGGGTTTTTAGACATCTTAGCTAAGGTATTCAGAATTCCTTCAGAATGACATTGAATAATTGTTAATGGATATACCACTTGCTATTTCTGAAGTGATGTATTTCCAACAAGATGGGGCTTCGCCTCATAATCAAAGTCATGAACTATTTAATGAACCGGTTTAATGAGCGAGTAACTGCAACGAATAGTCCTGGAAATTGGCCTGCCCAATCACCTGAACTCAATATTTTAAATGCATTCGTGAAGTGGTGGCTACCATAAATCCCTTCAACTAATCCTGGTGTTATGGGTATTTTTTTTGGTGGAATGGATTATGAACTTTTGTAATGTGAAAATTGATGTATTTTAGTTCAGTTGCATTCAATTTTATGTCCATAAGCATACTTGATGAACGATATAACCCAATTTCCTCATAATTTTTCGACAAATAAATAGTGTATTCGGATTGTTGTCCATCCGATTTTCCATTCGAAACCATCAATGGATTCGTCGAGAAAATTAGAATCTAAGGAATGTGTCTGAAAGATGTCATTTAAAAAAATTTCTTTTTCACAATTAGTGGTTTTGGAAATATCAAACCGCCATAGGTAGTCAATTAGGCGGAAAAAACTGCCATATAATATTTTTTATGAACGAACGTTTTGTCTCAAAACTATGTGATCGTACTCAGAATCGTCAGTAAAATCTATAAAAGTAAAAATATATAGTGTTCCATTTGAAATTCTAACACCCCTGCTTGGCTAAAGAACATGTTGACACCCGGTATACAGTGATATATATTCTTCAAAGTCAACAAAATATACTTCACTGAATGATTTTAAATGAATTGGATTTTCAAAACCACGACACATGTTTCGCTATATGGTAGCTTCTTCAGGTGGAGATAATATCATTAATTTGTAAGAGGGTCTATCTCGTAAGTGAATTAATTTAAAAAAAATTGATCCGGGGATAATTTTCTAAGATAATACACATGCTATCACAAAATATCAAATATCACGCTTTACTTCATTTATCGCTCTAATAAGTATCTGCAACATTCACTTGATTCATTGATATCCAAATGTAACAAGCGAGAAACAAATCCCGCATTTCTCGGGGTATTACTCGTACATTTTTATAGGAACTAGTTCCTCGGCTTATTCAAAGAATTATAACAGTACAATGACACTTTGGAATGGAACATTTGACGAATAATGATAAGTACCATACGAGACTAGGGTTTTAAAAGAATAAAAATGTAACCAGAGTTCCGGCGAGTGTCGATTTTAAATGTTAATAGTGACAATTATTGGTTTCTTAGTAATTTTCAGGTAGATAAATATGTGATGTGTTAAAAACAAAGTGAGATGTGGAAACACTTGTTCATTTTTGGGGCAACGCTGCAAAGTAAGTTTTATCGTACAAGAATTAATTTTAAAATGCAAAACAAAACAAAAAGTTAATCAGCATGTTCTGTCTTGTCTTGTCAATTTATTAACATGATTATTTTTTATCATATGGTAATACATTAAAATGAACGTGAAATGGATGACACAATCGAAACAAACTACAATAATTGTTGTTTGATTAGATATATTAATTATAATTCATTCACATGCCCTAGATTCCAATACAGGAACTTAATGACGATAGATTATTACTATTGAATAGAAATTGTGCATTAACTCCATAAAAGCAGACAAATCTTTCGATTATGCAGTTGTATGTAGTCAAATTCCAATATTTTCTGCTTCATCCGTCTGACCATGCATCAATTTACACAAATGTGAATCTAAGTATCAGTTACTGAACGAATGATCGATCACTGGTAGACCTTGAATATTCAAAATTTTAATATTCATCAATTAATATTGTGGTTGTTGTGGTTTTTATTAAATCGGAACTTTACCACTCTCATGAATTGAAAGAAGTTAGTGGTACCAATATGATACGCCTCAAAGCTATATTGGATAATGAAGAAATCATTATAAATGCATTCTATAGATCTCCATCCACCTCTCTTGACATATTCAAAGAAGAACTCAATATAGCACGAAGCGAACAGAAGAATAATTATAATTACACTATTCTGATTGGGGACATGAATATTTGAACACGGATTCAATTCAGCTATAAATGCACCAACGCGATGTCAGAAACAATCTATTACATGTCATGATCACATTTTCATACATGCTTAAAACAACACTTATCATTCTCCCAATGACAATACAAACTTGCATAACTGATCACTTCACGATCCTACTTCAAATTGTTCCCCCCGGAGCAATAAAGCTAGAACACATTCACAGAGATCATTCGAAATACCATAAAATTGTGGATTACAAAACATTTAAAAAAAAATGGAATGGATTAAATGGGATGGTCTTGTACAAAATGCGGTGGAAATGTCTACCAGATATATAAAAATCAAAGGAAGTGAGAAAAACGTAAAAATTGGATAACCAAATCATTAGTACAATCAACGATTAAAAAAAATATGATGTATAACAAAAATAAAAAAAGATCCGAATAATAAAACACTCCAATTAGAGTACATAGAATATAAAAAAATTCTAGACAATCTTATTAAAAAAACAAAAATTGATTTTTACAAGAATAAAATTCAGCCAAACAAAGAGAACTCAAAGGTATTGTGGAAAACCGTAAAAGAAATATTCGCAAGTCCCATTTTGACAGATATAAAATGTATGAAATTGAATAATGGATACGTATCAAACAACCCATCAAACATATCAAATAACTTTGATATTCACTACACCAATGTCGTCCCAGAATTAGCCAAAAAAATCATAAAAATGGGCGGATATAAAGAAAATAATAGAAGTAATAATGCATCACTTTTTTTCCAACTAATGATACAGAAGTCAAATATATGATTTCGCAATTGAAGAATAAAAAATCAGCGGGACCCGATGGTTTCAGAAAAACTAAAAATTATTAGAAACCACATCACTTCTCCTCTTATTCATATCATCAATAAGTCATTTGGTACTGGCATCTTTCCTTCTATACTTGAAACATCCACAGTCATGCCGATATACAAAAATGGCAATAAAACTGAAATGTCTAACTATCGCTCGCCCTATTGAGCTGATGTCTAACTTCAGCAAAATAATTGAGAAAATAATAAAGGAAAGATTAAATTCATTTATTGAAAAACACAATATCCTCTCGGCATCACAATTTGGTTTCAGAGAAGGCAAATCGACACAAGTTGCTATTAGGGCGTTGACAACAGAAATATATTATGCTATATATGCAAAGAAACCAACAATCGGAGTTTTCATAGATTTGGCAAAAGCCTTCGACACTGTCGATCACTCCGTCCTCCTAGAAGTCTTGGAAGACGTGGGTATACGTGGTAGAGCGCAGTCTCATGAGGTCATACCTCATAACATACATACATAACACAACGGGTTAAAATACAAAATCACATCAGTGAAGAGAAACCTATGCGGTGTACCTCAGGCATGGTGTTGGGGCCAGTTCTCTTCATAATATATATGACAAAAAAAGATTGTGAAATAATAAATTTTGCAGATGATACTGTCATTATTTACGAAGACGAAACCTGACAGAAACTAAAAAAAATAATTGAAAATAACTTTATTCACATTGTTAAATGGCTAAATCATAGACTGCTTTCAATGAACTTGAACAGAACCATTCAATTACCTTTTTGTAGCAACAAAACAGGTCTTTCTTACTTCAGTCAAATTGCACTCGAAGATAACTTCACCATACTCTTAGCAGATAAAATCAAATACCTTGGAATCATAATTGATAAACATCTTAAATGGAACTCGCATATAGACTATCTGGTGAAAAAACTCCGATGCATTTTATACAGATACAAAAAACTTTCAGGAATCTTCGATACAAAACAACTTAAAATTATATATAGGAGTCGGCTTGAATCTCATCTGAACTACGGAATCAAACACCTCAAACACCTTGAAGTGGCACAAAAACGTTTTTTGAGAATGATTCTCTTCAAAAATAATAGGTACTCAAGCGACGCTCTTTATGAAGAGTCTAATATGTTTGATCTGAGACAATTATTTTTCATTAATATAACCACAACACAGTTCCAAAATAAAAAAGATCTCAATAAACTATCTCATACTTATACGACGAGACAAAAAGATAACTTTTCAAAACAACTTGAAAAAACATCAAAAGTATCTCTGTCCCCTGTTCATAAGGCTGATCGATCAGTTTACAACACCGTCCAGGCGTTCCCGAACTCGCAGTTTCAGTCGATTTCCTTTTTATCACCGGATTAACACCGTCTCACGTAACTTGTCCACTTCTAGGCGATCAGATGGATTAACAGAACACTTAACTCTTTGCTGCAGCTTATGTGATGCCGTCGGAAATGTATAAAATTTACACGTACTATTTTTGGTACCATTTTCGCAATCGACTAGACGGCAATATATGAATATATATAATGTGCTGCTACCCTACCGTGACCGTTGCCACTAAGATAATAATAATAATGTTTATTCATCTGAAGTATGGTACAACATTTTAGAGTGATTTGTGAATAAACTGGGAGACCACAGAAACTGAAAGTTCTCAGCTTGTGCTTGTGAGTACCAGGATTATTACCTACTCCTGCCACCATGGGCGCTATCATAGTTTCATCTATCCCATCCAGTCTAATGCACAGAGCAAATACTCTATCAAGAGGCTGTATGTTGGGGAAATATGGACTATTACTCCGATGTTTGTATGACTTTTGTGAATATCCATTAATAATATAATCTTATTATCTTGAGGTTCATCGCCTGTTTGATGAAATGTCGAGACATTCTAAAAATGTTTCAGTGGTTGATCAGCCATTCAAAAATGCACGTGTAGGTGCACCCTCGTGCATGTGATTTAGAAATACACTAGAGTTAATATCTTTGCAGGAGGTATTGTATTATCTGTTGCATTAATACAACCAATACTGTATTGATATCTCTCTCTCTCTCTCCAGAGAATATACACTTTACATGTTAGGTGCTTTTTACATCAATGACTGAAGATGTGGGGTATTTGATTATTTGACCTCAAGTCAATTTTCCTCGAAATTCCATAAAATATTTTACTACAAGTAATCAGATAATTACAAAACTTATTTTCTGATGTCATAATTTTTTCTAAATCTTCGCAGTTATTTTTATAGACGGAAGAATGTCTGCCTTGTATTTTTCCAAATGTTTTTGAAGAATTGCACTAAGATGCAAAATTCTACAGAAGTTGCTCGTGTAGTCATGCTTCCATTTACAACAGTATTATTCAGAGAATTGACGTTAAGTTTTGGACGCGTAACTCCTTCTCTACTTCTTGACATCTAGACAAATTGAAGAAATTATCAGTCTGAATGGTATGTAATTATGAAAGATTGTGTGGATTCAATGCAATTCGATATCTGAGGTCATTACATGAGTCGTGTACCTTGGGCCGGCCTGAAGTACAGAACCATTTAGTGGTCCAAGGTACGGGAAAGTGCCAGTAGGCCAGTAGATATAGACAATCGATTCACAATAATTCCAAAAGTTTTCAAACTTCAATGCTATGTTAGTGCAGTAAAAAAAACAAACTATAAAATTTTGCAGAAGTCTGCGATGAACGGAACATTGTTTTAATTGCAAAAAACGTTTTCATGCTTTATTTATGCCCTGAAAATTGCAAAAGTTCTGCAAACTAGGCACACCAATAGTAATGATGTTTTACAACATGCATTAAGTTTGCAACCTTGTTAAAGTTACGGAACCTTGTTTTTTTTCATTTGTTTAAGTTTTTCATTATAATTTGTTTGAAAAAATTAAAAAAGTTCTGCAAATTGGATACATACGTACATTTGCAACCATTTCTGAAAAACGCATCGTTTATTTATCAAACTTTTTCAACGACACTGCCATTTTCAATATACACAAGCATTGAAATAATTACAAAAGTTTTCTATTGTGGTTGCAAATAAAAAAAATATCGGTCTCAGTGGATATGTAACTTTGCAACCTCATACGAAAAGGGAACCTATTTATTTACAATATAGTTTTTTTTTTTACAACTGTGAAATAATTGCAAAAGTTCTGCAAATTGCAGTTATAATTACGACTAATATTTTACGTGAAGCAAGAGATTGGCGATCGTCATTGATCACAATTTTTTTTTATATAATTTATTTGATTTTTTATAAATTGGCCATAAATTGTAAACATTGTGCAAATAGGTTAAAGATATATATTCGACTGACATATGTTTTCAGTGGTCCAGTTAAATACTTGATTATCCATCGCGTATATTTTGTACTGGTTCATTGAAATTGCGTCCAAAAAATGATACGGTTACGTAGTTAACCACTACAAAATTTGAAACTAATTATTAGTCACTGTTTTCGACTAATCAGCGAAATGAATTTAATCCAACATTTTCGAATGCAACAATTGAAAGAGTACAAAATTTTGTTAAATTTTGCTAAACGAGTATTGGAAGACATTAATTTATCGCATTAAAAACGACATACGATCATTTATTTAAAATGTTCACTTGTCACAACATGACTTCATAGCAATCGAAGAGATTTTAAAATGAATAATCGATGCTCTGCGGAAGTAAGGATATCAAAACGTTATCGATTGTAAATCTCGCAAGTACATAATTTTCATCATCAATCAGAAACGTTTCTGAGAAATAAAAATTTGTGAGATCGATATTACCTCTCAAATTAATTTTTTACAGGTATTCATATCTTGAATTATGATGTACCTTTCCACTGGTTCAATCTGAAACTCAAGTTAGAGTGCGACCTACGCGACATAAAGAAGTGGTTTGACTATAGATTACTATCAATAAATTTTGACAAAAACGCACTACGTACCATTCAGTAGCTATAATGTATCATTGCCAGAATATGACATAGCAATATCCGACACGGCCGTCATCAAACCTGTTAAAAAAATCAAATACCTCGGCATTATTCTAGATACCCATCTGAGATGGGACCAACAAGTATTACATCTTGTAAAAAAACTACGTTGCATTCTGTACAAATTTAGAAAAATAATCAGCATACTCGACCACAAACAAAAAATAATTTTGTACAAAAGTTTGGTAGAATCTCACTTGAACTATGGCATAATTGGGTGGGGAGGAGTCTCTAAAACACATCTACATTCACTTGAAGTCATTCAAAGACGTTTCTTAAGATGTATTCTGCAAAAAGGATTCAACTATCCTAGCAACCTCCTCTACTCGGAAACTGAAATATTTGACCCAAGGCAACTATTCTTCATAAACATAACCGCAGTCCAATATAAACACAAACACGAATTGATCACCTACAGTCATAACTATAGCACCCGCCACAAAAAACGTATCGTAATACCAGTCATGCACAAGTCAGTCGGTCAAAGGAACTATTGTTACTTGGGCCCTAAACTTTTCAGCTGTCTACCTGAAACACTGAAATGCGAGCCAAACCCTAGAAAATTTAAAAACAAACTTAAACTTTTCGTTCAGCATACTTCCCGTGCAGAAATACATGAGAAAATTGAAAACTAAATGCAAGACTTGACTCTTTCTCATATACGATTGTCAAACACTTATATATATATATATATATATATATATATATATATATGTATGTGTGTATATATTTGTATATATATGTGTATATATATGTGTATATATATGTGTATATATATATGTGTATTATATATATTTTTTTTTTTTTTTTTTTAAAATTTTAACCTTTTTTTTTTTTACCCTTTTTACACCATTTTTTTTTGTTGTATTACCAATCTTATATATCATTTTATACATTTATTATCACTGTTCGTTTTACTTCAAAATCTTTTAATACCTTAGTTTTATCTTGTGACAGTTATATACCCTGATTTTACACCATTTTCTTGTTGTCTGTATTACCAATCTTTTAATATTGTATACCTTCCATAGTTAATTATTTATATCTCAAATGAATGTTTATTATTGCACAATCTTACTATATTGTTAAACTACTGTATTCTTACACACAAGCAGGCATACCCTGCTTCGTAAGTATTTTCTTAAATTTATTCACCATTCGCCATTCCAAGAATGCAATTACACTGTGAAATTATAAATTATAAACTTGAGTGAATAAAAAATTATAAAAAAAAAAAAAAAATTACTCGACTTTCTTACTTCAGTTGTGGTTTCGCATGAAAAATTCCATTGAATTCGAATGAAAGACTGAAATGTAATCGACACTTTAGAATCATTTTCTTGATTCATATAAATTTTAAAAATAAACAGAGGACGTTAACACAGTTGTAGGTTAAAAGAGCAATCACTACCTTGGTAAAACGAGAATCGGTTTTATGCCTTCTGTTTTTTTAACGATTTTTTTGAGCAAATCATTCAACGCATTTGTGTGAATTCGGCAACTTCAGTGATTTTTGGTTATGACGATTTTTTAGAAAAAAGTTATACGACATGATGAATGGGAAAAATTATGAGAATCCCGAATTCTTATGGGACCACCGAGTCCATACAAAGAATATATCTTGGCGCTGCCCCTACATAGTGAACATTGCAGAATCTTCGTGGCTTGAACATTGTTAATAATTATTGCTATCCTTTTCTCGTAGGCTATTAGGGTAATTCCCTCGGTCCGTCGTATTTAGTATATTAGGTTTTGATGTTGAATGAAATTGAAATTTAAAGAATAATTCAAATAGCCATCAAAAACTTGATTTCAATCATCCCCAGAAAATAACATTGAAAAAAAAAATTATGAAATAAATCGGCCGTTTAGTTTGTGTGAACTTTTGTCGGCGCCACTGCTTCTATCCAGTAATCGATTCGAATGAGTACCCAAATCAAAAATAAATCGAGAACGAACAGAAGCTGTGTTGCCAATGTTCAAACAGTTCACTATCTGCACTCCCACCCACTATTGGTAAATATATGCCTACAAACTATACCTGGGTAGGGTGAGGAAGAAATTCGACTTTTTCCTGTGTCGCTTTTTTAATACAGTACGAGTGTTTGTTAAATCTCAATATTTCTTCCATTTTTTAATGGATGATTCTCGATCCTCCATCATAGGTTTTTTTATGCAAAGTCCAAATTGTAATATGATGTTATGAATTCATATCGAAAATGTTAGCTTTCAACATTGAATGATTTCACCTACCGTTGGCGAGCTTCTTCTTGGTCGATATTTAACTTGGTAACACAATGAATGTTATTTATTAGGTAAATAAAAATCTTTATTATTCAGATAACCCAGGTGTTGTAAAAATAAATATTTTTTTAATTTTTAATGATCCGCATTGTAACATAGTTGGAAATTATTATACTGCCACCAATTGGTAAAATGAGTTGTCTGCCCGATTTGCAGAACTTTTGCTTTTTTGGTAGAGTACGAATACGAAAATATTTTTCTTATTTCCGTGTTGCAGATGAGGTTGCAAATTATTGAAAACATCGTACGTCAGGACATCTCCATTTGCAACTTTTGTTTGAAACTATTGTAATAATTCCGATACTTATTTTATTAACAAAAATCAATTTCATGAAATAATATATTTTCCGTTTGACGCAAGAGGTTGCAAATTTTAACTCTTCTCAAGAACATTACTTTACTTATTTTTTCGAGAGGATTAATAACAATTTTTTTTAGATAAAACAAACATTATCGTTTTGTTTGAATGGTTGCAAATTTATTAGAGCATGTAAATTGCTATTTTTCAAAACATCGGAGGTTTGCAGAACTTTTGCAAATTTTTCCGCGCCAATAATATGAAAATTTATTAAAACCTGATTTTCAACATCTTCCGTTCAGAAAAAAGGGTTGCAAAATCACACTAATTATGATTTGAACGTATTCTTCATTCTACTGAAGTTTTAAAACTTTTGTAATTATTATAAAATTTTGAAAAAATCATGTCTATCCCTACTGGCCTAGAGTGACAACGAAAAATAATGCAGACATCCATATCAGAATGATCAACATTTTAAATTGTTATCACACATGAAGGAATACCTATAAATCACATCTACATTTTGTTCAAATAATGGTTACTTTTATTTGTTTGAATATATGAACAGGGTGTTCATAAAATCAGATGTGGAATTATCTGCGACTGAAAGAAAACTCTACTTATTATATTGATTGAAGCTTATTTTTTGTAGAGGTATTCTCATTCTTGACATTTGGCAATCTGAAAACAAAATTGAATGTATCAGGGAATCCATACAAGTGTACTTTTGTCCCGATTAGTTACTGCATTCACCAAATTATTTTTTACGAACGGAAAAATATTCGATTAGTCAGTAACTCGTCGTATTCTAAGTTTTGCCTATTAGAAAAAAAATGGAAATGAAAGATACTTCTCTATACACTCTTGACGTTTCGGAAACTATCCGTTCCCGCTTCAAAAATCTTTATAATGAAATAATAATTTTATTTGCCCAATAACATACAAAATACAATAGATAATTAATATACATACATATAATTTGAGTAAATAAAGAAGGGAGACGTCCATAAAAGGTATAACCTTTTGCATGGGATTATGGATTAAAAATATAGTACTAGGTGAATTAGTGAGCCATAGTGAGGTGTAGTGAGTATTATAAATAATAATAATAAATTTATTTCTGTACATATACTATAATGCGATCCACTAAAGGCTCAGCCTTGAAAGTAGATTCACCTGATTACCGCTTTGTATCGTAGTACAGTTCCAATATTATAGTTTTTATAGTAAACCTTATTGAATAAATACTAGAGTAGCAGTGCAGTGAACATTTACCAAGATAGTGAACTAAGAATATAATACATTAACAAAAATCATTATACCGAGAAGAGGAAAAATAAACGAAAAAGAATGAAGCAAAAATTTAGGTTGAATAAAATGGATTATTGATGCTGCATTTACAGAGTGAGATCAGTTCAAAAATAGTACATATTGTTATATAACACGAATTGATGCACCTGTCGATGCTAGACCTCTGATTCATTTCTTAATTTTCGATTTGAATATGGGTATTGAAAGGATTAGTTTCATTTCTAAGGGTATAACATTGTAATTATTATATCGAAAAGAGGAAAAAATAAAAAAGAAAAGCAAAAATTTAGGTTGAATAAAATGGATTATTAATGCTGCATATACAGAGTGAGATCAGTTCAAAAATAGTATATATTGTTATATTACACGAATTGATGCACCTGTAGACCTCTGATCCATTTCTTAATTTTCGATTTGAATATGGGTATTGAAAGGATTAGTTTCATTTCTGAAGCTATAAAATTGTATAGTTATTCTAATCCCAATTGGAAGGGCAATAAAAATAAGAGCACTACGAGGAGTGTTCATATGCACTGCCCGGCAAATGGGAAATTTATATACTACCAGTGTTTATACTTTCAAAGCGTTCCTGGTACAATCATAAAAAAGTTCAGTCGTGTGGAAGAGAATTCCTTCTCGAAATTTTTTATGTCGTTCCAATTGGGATTAGAAATACTGTAAGATCTAGGAGTCAAATATGAAAAAAATCTTTGAAACGTATTTTTTTCCACTCTGGGAGTAATCGTTTTTTGTTTGTTCCTCGTCTCATACTTATGATCCGAGAAGGAGAGTTCCGATTTGAATTTGTGTTGCTTCGTGACTGTGACTAAGAAATATAACTGTCTGGTATAAATAATATTCGATTGTTGAAATAATTAGTTCGTTTGGTAAGTAAAGGGTTTTTTCATAATCACTTTTATTATCCACTTCTGTAGATGTGCGATGTGGTTATGTGTGGCAGCTCCCCATGTTGTTAATCCATATCTGATGTGTTTCAGCAAGGGCAAAGTATAGTATTTTCATATGATAGACTAGGAGGAATCGGCGCATGAGTACCGAAAACTATTCCACCTCAATTTTTTTATGCGATCCTCTTCAAATTGCCCTACTGATGATACAAATGCATGTTGCCATGGGGCAACCCCGTGCCATATTGTTTAAACCGAAATTGTTTAAACAATTGCAAGGAATTGTTATTGTTATTCTTTATTAAAATACAAATAAAAAAGGTCCTATGACTTTTCACGATAAAGTTAATATTTTTAGAGATATGAATTTTTAAAGGTTCAAAAAATCTCATATTTGGGTACTTTTGACCCATGAAAAATATATTTAAAAAAAAAAAAAAATATTTTTTTTTAATTTTTATAAAATTTAATTAAAAAGATTAAAAAAATTTCATTGATTATACCTGTTTTTTAATTATCAATTTCGCGCGCTCACAAGTATGCATCGCTTACCTTTAAGTATCGCCGTCTCTCTCTGACTCATGCGCTGCATCGGCCTCTCTGTTTCCTGAATCATTATTTATCATTTATCTTAAAAACTATTGACTTTTTTAAGATTGTTAAAGAGAGCAATGTTATTAACAATTAAATTGTCTACAATTTGTTTTTGACAAATTTTTTTCTGGAATCAATTTTACAAACGTTATTTAAGCATGAATCGGAACATGTAATTAAAATTACTTTTTTATCAGTTTATATTATTTTTTTGTCATTAAAACAGAAAGTAATTACATTGAATAACTTCTTCAAACGAAGGTTATAGATGTAGAAGTATGAAATAATAAAACAAGATTTAAAAAAAAGGTATTTATTTATTATCAATATCATTTTTATATATTATATTCTTACAGTCTTCTGAATCACAGCCACATAGAAGTATGCAACTAATTTCCAGAATATGAGATTTTTTGAACCTTTAAGAATTCATATCTCTAAAAATATTAACTTTATCGTGAAAAGTCATAGGACCTTTTTTATTTGTATTTTAATAAAGAATATAAAAAAATTTGTCCGGTTGAAAAATAACAATTCCTTGCAATTGTTTAAACAATTTCGGTTTAAACAATATGGCACGGGGTTGCCCCATGGCAACATGCATTTATATCATCAGTAGGGCAATTTGAAGGGGATCGCATAAAAAAATTGAGGTGGAATAGTTTTCGGTACTCATGCGCCGATTCCTCCTAGTCTATGAAACTATTTGAGTCAGATATGTGAATTTATATAGTGTAGCGCAGCTTATTCACGACATGATTAATTTGTGTGTCCCATTTCAGATGTCGGTCTAGATAAATACCTCGATATTTACAAAATGGTTTTGTATATATTGAGGTGGGTTTATTTGAAACGGTAAGAATTTCATAATTTGGTAGATGTTTTAAATGTGAGGGGCAGAAAAATAGTTTTATCGAAATTTACTGTTAATAAGCGTTATTTGAGCCAGTTGATTATTTTAATGAAATCTCTGTCACATTTTACTTTGAGTGCATCCCAACTACTTGCAGTATAAAGGATGGCTGTGTCTTCAACAAAACTCAATATCTCACCTTCACTATTAATATTTAGCAAATCATTTATATATATATATATATATATATATATATCTATATATATATATAAATTTAGATATAACGACTGAAAATTGGTATGAACAGTGGGGAATAACGGGATCTTCAGTCAGCACAAGTGTTGAATTATGAAAAATTCTTTAATACTTGAAACGTCAAAGCTATAACACCATTCCGACAAATGTTTACTTAATTTTAGGTTTTTTTTAAAGTTAATGTTCATCAATCAACCACTCAGATTACTGTAAGTACTTCCTTCATTTTAAGTATTTTTTCTCAATTATGTAATTTACATATTTTAGGACCCTGAAGAAGTTTCAAAATTGAAACGAAAGCTCGGTCTAACGTATTAAAGAGTTTTTCATAATTCAACACTTGTGCTGACTGAAGATCCCCGTTATTCCCCACTGTTTATATATATATATATATATATATATATATATATTTATTTATTGTAAGTTCCTGGTTACTCCACAGAAGAGTTTATTTTTTGTTGTTATCGATTTCACCAGACCATTAGTTATCCATGGTTGTTTTTTTCTATTACATGACTTCAGTTTAATTATTTTTGTGCGGGAATAAATATGCTTTTTGAGTTTTTCAATTAAAATAATTGTAGCATCTTCAATGTTATTACAAGTATAAAAATCAAGTCAATCTTCATAAGTCATAAGAGATATTAATTTATTTTCATTGAAGAACTTCCTGCTGATTGTTTTTTTGTTAAAGTTTATTTCAGGTGAAGCCAATTGCACGACTGACTGACGAGTAGTGATCTGTGATATCTGATTCTAAAATTATTAGAGTAATTTTGAAGGATTTTGAGTTGTCCTCAATAAAAAAATGATCAATGCATGTCTTACCTTCTGCTCTGGTGAGCTTATTTATTGCTGAAATGAACCCGTATTCTCCCAAAATATTCTGATAATTTTCCACTCCATTTGAAATGTTGATATTTATAACACCTAAGATAATGTGTGCTTCATAATTTCTTTCTATATTTTCATTGAATTTCAAATTGTACGAAAAATCATCTATATTTCATCGAAGGAGGTCGATAAATCGAGGTCATCAGAATATTCTTTCCCCCTAAATTAATTTTCAATTCCAATTCAAATTATGAGAGTCACTTCTATAATTTTGTGCAGTTCACATTTTAATCCTTGCCGGTAGGTATTAGCACTCTGAAAGATTTGGTTCGAATTCAAAAAAGACCACAAGCCGTGATGATGATTGGGAAACCATGAAACAGCTGTAGGCGGATGGTGGCTGTATTTCTTGTAATATTTTTAGAATAATGTCAAAAGAGTTCTGTCAAAAGGATGATGAGACATTCTCTTGTTTATTTGATGAAGTCACATCGGAATTTTTGTGATGGTCAAAAAATCAGATCATATCAAGACAACTGTTTTCCTTTGAAGAACAATTTTTTTTTCGCAAGAACCATACTGAAGAACAATGCTTATCCAGATACATTTGTGAAAAACACCCCCAATGAAATTACAAACAACAATACACACAACAACGGAGTAATAAATTCGGTACAGACAGCACCAACAATACATCTCAAAAATAACATAAAACCTTATGAACCCGGATTATCTGAAAGGATTAAACGGATTGGCAACAACTATGACATCAAAATTGAAAATTAACAGAAGATATTCTGAAATCCAATGGCGACCACATGGTAGAATTGGATAAAACGATAATTCTAGCTAAAGAACCCCATAACAAGAGAATAAAACTAAAAGAATCCGCCTTCTCTACTATCTGGTAAAAACTGTATGTCAACAAACTCTTATGATATGAACCGTGATTTGGTGTACGCAGTAGGGTGGGCCGATTTCGGTGTTTATCAAAAATGGGAATTTGCAACTATAAAAAAGTTGCGAAACCAAGAAACGATTTTTCATTTCACAAAAAAAAGAAACATGTTTTCAACAGCCACAATGACAGCTGATTTTCAAATTTTGAATGTTGTAAATGGAAAATTCTGCAAATGCAAAACGTGTTCAAGACTTATAAGTGAAATTTTTTTGTCAAATAAAGTATTCCATTTTTATTATTTTAACTGTCCTTGTCACCGAAATTTCAAGGTCAAAATTCAAATATTTGCATATGAAAAAAATATGTAAGAAAAAATGCCATAACATTTTGGTAAATTTTTTTTTTCTATATCTTCATATTTTAAACTGCCACATCAAGGAAGTTCACAAATCCGCTACAATTCATTACAACTACCTGTGCCAGCGAGAACACTTGATCGTTATGGTATTTCTGATAGAGCTGGGGCTGCAGTACCTTCAGCCGTTCTACAGGACGTTGGTATTATACATGAAGAGGACAAAAAAAGTATCATAGATAAAAACAAGATACGTCGCGCTAGAAGAAACGTGAATATATAATAGATAACACACAAAATTCATTATTACGTGGCTTGTTTTTTGATGGACGTAAAGATGAAACGCTGAAGATGGAAAACAATCGTCGGCGAAAAATTCGAGAAGAGCACATTACTCTCATAAGAATGCCAGAGTCGATATACTTGGCGCATATTTGTCCTGGATCAGGAACTTCGCCAAACATCATGAAATGTATTTTGAAGAACTTGGACGAATATCATATTACAACAGATGAGCTGAAAGTAATAGGATGCGACGGAACAAACGTCAATGTTGGAAAACATTCGGGAAAAATTCTACAATTGAAGAAACATTTGAATAGACTGTTGCAATGGTTTGTTTGCCAGTTGCATGCTAATGAACTGCCATTCCGACATCTCATAACTTTCCTTGATAGTAGCACAACTGGGACCTATTGGACAGGCATTGAAGGGATGTGAGAGTATTTCTATTAGTAATCTATTTATTTCTATTTTATTATCTATTGTATTTATTTATTTTTTCTTTACAGTTAACTTCAACATAATTGGGTCGAATGTTCCGGCATTGAATGATTCTGTTGAGACTGATCTAAGCACAGATCAAAAATACATTATTGATATATGTGATGCAATTTCAAAGGCAGATGAAAAATTATCCAAATGAAGCCCTGGTAAAATTGTGCATTCCCGATGGCTAAGAACAGCTAATCGTAAACTGCGGCTATATGTTTCAACCGCTGAATCATCTGAAAACTTGGTTGCCTTGGTAACTTTCATTTCAAAGGTGTATGGTCCAATGTGGTTCATTATTGAAACAAAACCATCATGCCTGCAGGGAGCCTTTAATGTCTGGAAAACAATTCAGTTATCTAGGTATTTACTGAAAAATGTGATTGATCCAGTGATATTGCGATATTTCGCACATCCTGAAGATATCCTGCTTGGAATGCTCGGGGACACCAGACATATTCGGGAGCTTGCTGTGCGTCGAATTTTCAAAGCTCGAAGCTCTAACATACAGCAACCACTACGACAATTTGGAGTTCCAAATTCGCTGAATATAAACGCCCCAAGCTATATGGACTTGATTGATTGGAGTACTCTTGTCATTACTGAACCGCCTTTAACAATGGGGTTACTTATAGAAGTTTTGATCGATATCGTGAAAAATCCGGATACATCAATGCTGTTCTCTGAAATAAAATCGTTTCCATGTCACACGCAAGCGGTTGAACGAGCTGTTAAAATTGTGACGGAAGCTTCAGCTACAGTTTGTGGTACTGAAAACAGAGATGGTGTAATAAATTGAGTTTTATTTGTTCAAAGTTTTAAGTTATATATCTAAACCTATATAAAACTCACCATTATGTTAGATACTAAAATATTTTAATTTTGCATTCTGTAATACGTGTGAATTCGTTTTATAATAAATATTACCTCTATCTTGAACCACTTCATTTGGCTTAAAATTAAATAACTAATTCAAAATTCAAAAAATGCTTCTGTGGCAGTTTAAATTGCAAAAATAAGGAAAAAAGTATTGAAGAAAATGTGTTTCTTTTTAAGTAGTTCAACTTTTAAGAATTTCCAGATTTTGAAAATATGAATTTATTGAAATGGAAACTTTAGTGTCATCGTGGCAGTTCAAAAAATAGTAATATATAAAAAAAAATCATGAAATATTTCTCTTTTCGTATTTCACAACTTTCTTGAAGTTGCAGACACAAGCATTTACAAATTTTCAAATCCCCTATACCAATCGGCCCACTCTAGTACGCAGTAACTTATCGGGGCAAAGTAATTTCTTGTCCCTAGATTCCCTGATCCACTTGATTTTGTTTTCAGATTGTGGAAGGTTACGATCCCAAAAAGTGTCAAGAATTTAGTCATTATCTTCTATCGTTCAAGATAACCTCTTGGGAGGTATTTATGTTGAAAACATTCTCAATGGAACAGCAAATAATTACTGACAACCACTATAACATTCATATCCTTGAAACAATCAACAAATATTCAATGAGGGAAGTTCGAATTTCGCCAGAAAGTCTTATATGATGTTAGTTCCATACATAATTCCCCAACATCAAATTATTTAGATAGGGTGGCACAAGGTATGAGATCTACCCTATTTTTCATTAAGTATTAAAACGAATAATTTTCGCAGTTAAAGTTAATCTGAAAACAATTGCAATCAATATGAAAAACAGGTATTTGCATTTGATTGTACCTACAAATAATCTGTGAAGATCTGAAAACATTCAAAATAATTATTATTAGTATTTCGTGCAATGTTTATTGTCATCTGCAATGCTTGCTCGTCAGGTAAAAACAAGAGGAATCCATGAAATTGAGACATTCACAATGTTAAAATGTATAAGTATATAACAATTATGGATTCCTTTTCTTTTTACCTGACGAGTAAGCATTAATGATGACATAGGTCGAAAACGGTCTGTAATTATGCACAAATTACAAACAAAAAACTATTGGTTCTACCACGTGCACATAGCTCTACTTCTCCCAAATGAATTATTTTTCAAATGATTTTTAATGAACAAATATTCAAAAATAATACTCATCTACCATATGGAATTGACTGTAGATTACTTTACTGAGCAATTGCGGTGTTATAGTTGAGTATAATAAAAAATAAAAATAAAAAATAGTATATTAAAGTATAAGTGGATAAAAAGGGCTTTAAAACACGCGCGATTTTTCGAGCACGACGGCGCAGCCGGAGTGCTCGAAATAGAGCAAGTGTTTTTAAGACCAGTTATCACGAATCTACGTTATTTTTTATTGTGCACTTTGAAATCATATATACTGGTATTATTACTCAAAAATAGAAATAAGAACTAATAATGCAAGAAGGTTGAATTCGTGATGTGACATCAGTATACCTTTCGTTGTCATGGAAATGAAAACATTCATTTGCAATTTGTTACAAGATCATATTTGTGTCACCAGAGCTCAAAATGAATGATTCTAATATCGATTTTTTAATAGTGAGTCAGAATTGCGGTTAATACCGCGAAAATCAAGTGATATATATAAAAAAGAATATGAAAAGTTCATCAAATGGATGGATGTGCACATATAAATGAACTAATTGTGATTAATATTTTATTTAACGTTACAAGGTACTCCTGTCAGATCAATAATAAAAAATTTGTCATTTAGACTTCACGTTTCTCGATTTGTTGATGTTGTCATGGTTACCTTTAAAAAACGCGCGTTTTTTAAAGTTCGATTTAAACACGCTGAGGCGTGCTTTAAATGGGTAAAAAGGGGCACCAATAAAAAAAAAAATTTTTTTTTATTGGTGCCCCTTTTTACCCATTTAAAGCAAATTTAAATCGAGAAACGTGAAGTCTAAATGACAATTTTTTTATTATTGATCTGACAGGAGTAATGTCAAATAAAATATTACTCACAATTCGTTCATTTATATGTGCTCCTCCATCCATTTGATGAACTTCTCATATTCTTTTTTATATATATCACTGGATTTTCGCGGTATTAACCGCGATTCTGCCTCGATATTAGAATAATTCATTTTTGAGCTCTGGTGACAACAAATATTGATCTTTGGTAACAAATTGCAAATGAATGTTTTTCTCATTTCCATGACAACGAAAGGTATACTGATGTCACATCACGAATTCAACCTTCTTGCATTATTAGTTCTTATTTCTATTTTTTGTAGTAATAATACCAGTATATATGATTTCAAAGTGCACCAATAAAAAAAATAACGTAAAGTATTCGTTGATAACTGGTCTTAAAAACACTTGCTCTATTTCGAGCACTCCGGCTCATAAAAGAACAAGGACATTGTTATTAAGGTTTAGCTGACAAACAAAAACGAGAAGAAATGATAAAACAAGACGAAACAATTGCAATGATGACTAACATAAACTGTGAATTACTTCTATATTATTTCAAGGCTGAAAAGTAGGATTCGAATTCCTCAACAGTATAAAAGCATTATCTGACAAGGAGTTCCTTAAGTCTACACTTGATAATAATAATAGTTTGAAAAACTAAAAAACACGCTTTAATAGAAAACAAAACTAAAAAGTTGAAAATAAATAATAGTTTAAAAACTAAAGAACACGCTTTGATAGAAAACTAAACTAAAAAGCGGAAAATAATTTTAAATGAGTTTGAAATAAGAATACAGTGATTAACAACAAATTTATTTCATCGTAAAAAAGCGTGGGGTGCTTGATGTCAATTGTTGTTAATATTTCATGGACAGATATTGGTAAAAGTAGACTCATTATGAAAATATCTTAAAAAGCACCCCACGCTTTTTTACGATTAAATGAATTTGTTGTTGATCACTGTATTCTCATTTCAAACTCATTCAAAATTATTTTCTACTTTTAAGTTTAGTTTTCTATTAAAGCGTGTTCTTAGTTTTTCAACTATTATTTATTTTCAACTTTTTAGTTTTGTTTTCTATTAAAGCGTGTTTTTCAGTTTTTCAAACTATTATTATTGTTATTTAATTTTTTTAACTATTATTCTCCAATTTTGAATAGAAACGGACCATAATCACAAAACTCGTCCGCCATTTCGGAGCCGCCATCTTGAAAGGCATACAAATTTTTTGAATACATTGAATAGGTCAGAGGCACTATAATAATTACGCCAAATAACAACAAGGCATTTGGTTTTGATGAAATACAATTTTTTAATAATCTGTTGAAAATATTCATTATAGAAATTCCTGGCCACTTGAAAACGCCAGTTATCAATCTTATTTTCAAATCAAGTGAAAATAACAAATTATATGCTGCTATCATTGATAATTTTCTGGAAAAAAGTAATTCTCGAGTGATACGCAATCTGGTTTTCGAGAGGGAAACGCTACACAGGATGTTTTGGCATCATCAATCACTTAAATGTATAGATCCGTAGATAACAAAATACCAAATCTTAAAAAGCACCCCACGCTTTTTTACGATTAAATGAATTTGTTGTTGATTACTGTATTCTCATTTCAAACTCATTCAAAATTATTTTCTACTTTTAAGTTTAGTTTTCTATTAAAGCGTGTTCTTTAGTTTTTCAACTATTATTTATTTTCAACTTTTTAGTTTTGTTTTCTATTAAAGCGTGTTTTTCAGTTTTTCAAACTATTATTATTGTTATTTAATTTTTTTAACTATTATTCTCCAATTTTGAATAGAAACGGACCATAATCACAAAACTCGTCCGCCATTTCGGAGCCGCCATCTTGAATCCTTCAATTTTGACAAAATAATCATGATCTTCGACCCCAAAAACCCTCACATACCCATTTTGAATAGAATTGCACCATAATCACAAAACTCGTCCGCCATTTTGGAGCCGCCATCTAGAATTTTTCAATTTTCACAAAAGAATCATAATATTGGACCCCAAAAACCCCCACATACCAATTTTGAATAGAATCGGACTATAATCACAAAACTCGTCTACCATTTTGGAGCCGTCATCTTGAATTTTCCAGTTTTGACAAAAGAATCATAATCTCCGACCACGAAAATCCTCAGATACCAATTTTGAAGCGAATCGGACCATAATCACAAAACTCGTCCACCATATTGGAGCCGCCATTTTGTTTTTTTTCAAACAATAATTTCTTGATGCATTGTCACCGGAATTATGTACACCTGCCAAATTTCAAATCATTCGTACGTCTGGAAGTGGGTAAGCGGGGATCCCGCGTTTTTTTATCTCATTCGGCAGACAGTTGAAAAAACGGCAGCCTGCTTTGATGGGAGATTTTTTAACCGACGAAACCAGAAAGGAGGAGGTTCTCTAGTCGACGCGTATTTTTTTTTTATGTATGACCACGCATAACTTTTTACTGAGACGTCCGATTTTGATAATTCTTGTAGGGCTCAATTCTCCAAGGGAAGAACCATCAGACAGATTTTCAGAACTTGAATCACATTGATCAACTTCAGGAATTTTATCTGAACTTGTAGATGGTAAGTTATATGATTATCATCATTTACAGCCATTAATCGACTAGTAGAAGGCCCACTATAAGCCTCTCAAGATTCTTCATTTTGTCTTCCAAGTTCTTGCCCTTTTTAACTGACGAAACCAAAAAGGAGGAGGTTCTCTAGTCGACGCGTATTTTTTTTTATGTATGATCACGCATAACTTTTTAGTGAGGCGTCCGATTCCGATAATTCTTTTTTCAGTGGATAGGCTGTACTTCGAAGTTGGTCCCATTTGAATTTAAACGTTGAAATCCCCCCCTAAGGGTAGCAAAATGAAGGATATTGATCATTCACCCTCTGAATTCTGGTCCGTTAACCGATTCTATCAGGCATAACTTTGTACTGGGTTATCCGATTTGGATGATTCTTTCTTCATTAGATAGGGTATATCTCATAGTTGATCATATTTGGATTTCGAATGGAATTATCTATCCTTACGGGTAGAAAAATAGGGGATAATTGATTTTTCACTTGTGAACATTGGCACACATATGTAGTTGACAATGACAGATCGCTACTGTCATTATTTCTGTTCTCCTACATCCGTCACAATCATTATATTCTATAAGAGGATGGAATGATATACAAAGTAATGAAATAAACTAAGCAGAACAACAAAAATAATTTATATTACAACAAATAATAAAAGTATATAATCATATCATTTAACTGGTAATAGTTGAAGTAAGGTGGCTAAGTAAGTATTTTGGAAGTAATCAAAAAACAAGTAGGTAGTAATTAGTAGATTTCAGCCCCAAAAAATTGAAAAATAAAAACTTTTTAACAAAAAATTAAACCGACAAAATACGGAACTGAAAAGTAAAAAATAAAATAAACCTTCTTAGTCTCAATAACTAAGCTCCTAAACTAATTTTGAGTCGGCGCCAAACGAACAATCAACGAAGATCATTAAATTACTTCAAAAAAATTAGCAGAATGTCACCGCGCAACTTGATGCCATCATTTTACCTAATTCATTTGCTTGTTTGTTTGGCGCCGAAAAATTAGTTACTTACATTAGTTTAGGAGCTTAGTTATTGAGACTAGGAAGGTTTATTTTATTTTTTACTTTTCAGTTCCGTATTCCGTCGGTTTAATTTTTTGTTAAAAAGTTTTTATTGTAATAGAAGTGTTTGGGCTTGTTCAGTTTGATATAATTTTTATTTCTGGTGTTGTAAGAATGTGAATCGCTGTTAATGGGAAATGAATGTTTTTGATTGAAAATGTTTGTTGGAAGTTCCATCAAATAAATTGATGTTACCGTGAGGATCCGTTTTGATTTGAGGAACTGTCTGCATGATTGGCGACTACTAATGTTAAAAATAAGCCTTATGATTCGTTTTTGAGCAACAAAAATTCTTGTAATATCTGATTCCTGACCCCATACTATTATGCTATATGAAATTGTAGAAAACACAAATGTATAGTAAACCTGCAATGATGAACCTGTGTTTAAAATATTTCTTAGTGTTGCCAAAATGTAAAAGCTTTTGTTGATTTTTTTACAAACCATTTGTGTTTGTTCCTGCCATGTTAAGTTACAATTTATTAGCATTCCTAAGAATTTAGATGAAGTGGAGGTTTCAATGATATTATTATTGATTTCGAAAGTGGAGTTAGACGGTGTTCTATGTTTTGTGTAAAACTCGATTTTTACTGTTTTACTATGATTCATTATAGGTGTATTTTGCATGCAGTAATCCGCAAAATCTTTCAGAGCTGAGTCTGTTTTTTGCTGTAGTTTTTGGCGATCAGGATTCGATACCACAATGGAGGTGTCATCAGCATACATGAAGACTCTACCATTTTTCATGTAATGAGGCAACTCATTGACATAGGTTAGGAAAATCAAGGGACCTAGTGGTGTTCCTAGATCTAAATCGTATTCCTTCGATTTGGTTTCACCGATTCTCAGGAATAATTTTCCTATCTTCAAGACAGGACGTTATCCAATCATTCATTGGGCCACGTAGACCTAAGTTGTTGATTTTTTCCGTTACGAAATTACGATTTACCGGGTCGAATCCTCGCGTTAGGTCAAACGATATAACACTCACATACTCATTTTTGTCCATCAGGTCGTTAATGTGTTGAATAAGTTCTGTTATGGCTGTTTCGGTAGATAGACCAGAGCGGAAACCATGTTGGCAATCAGTGAGTATTTTATGCTTTGTGAAGAAATCTGTAATTATCACCCTTTTTGAATATGGGAATGATGGTAGTTTCTTTTTGTAATCTCCAAATGTTTAATATCTCTGAATGGCCATATATGCCTAGAGCTTTCATCTTGGGGTATGTAGGGTCTCACATCTCACTATTGTATGTAAAGATTCGCCATCTTGTTGATAAAACATATTTGCTTTGACATATACAGAAAAATTGTGAAGATAGTCTCATAATAGCTATTTATGTGTCGAGTACATAATAAAGTTCAATTATATACTAGTTACATATAAAGCTAAATGTTCGACTGCTAAAATTGTCTCATTTTTTCCTAGCAAAAGGGGTTTTGCATATTTTTCTGTAAATTCAATACCTTCAGAAACAAAGCGAAAACAGCGCTTGGGTCATACACGTCTCCGAGAGCGAATGTTGATGTTCGCTCGTTGCTAGGCAATGACTGTAATTGTTTAAAGATTGTAAAATAAAAACGACATTTTCAACTTTGCATAATTGTGGTGTGTTAGAGATGAATATTACTACAGAAGAATAAAACGTGCCGTAAAATGTGAAACAACTGGGCCAAAATGGCAAAATATTGACTTTTGCCGAGTAAATCGCGAATACATTATGATACTTCCTAAATATCAGTATGGCTTTTCAGAGGGTGTTAGCTCAAGCGACGCAATGTATGAATTGATAACACACATCGCAAATGAGATGAATAACAATAGTAAATGTATAAGTATATTCTTAGACTTAGCAAAGGCCTTCGATACGGTACCACATCAGAAGCTCCTAAATGTTCTTGAACAAAACGGGGTGAGGGGTACCGTATTGAATATCTTTGAAAGTTACTCAAAGAGAGCAGAGGGTAAAAATAAGGGATAAAGTTAGTAACCCTGAAATTGTAAAGATTGGCATTCCACAAGGGACAGTCCTGGGGCCCATACTGTTTAATCTAACCCTAACTGAAATAGACATTCAGGGCAAAGTCATATCATATGCGGATGATATTGTACTCACCTTCAGTGATAGGGAAAGTGTGAAAAATCAGGCTATAACAGGAATTAAACATGTCAAGAATTGGTTAGATACTCATAAATTGTCATTTAATGTGAATAAAACAAACTTTATCTCCTTTTCCAAAACAGCCGTTGATCGTCCTAACTTTAATGAAATTATATGTGATAATATAGATTCTGCAATACACGAAACAAAAAGTACCAAATACATTATCATTGACCAAAACTCAAAATGGGACCCACATGTAACATATATAACAAAGAAACTAAGATTCCTGATTTATACATTTTTGCTGCTCAAACAATTTCTCAATTTAGACCTACCGACAACACTATAATACAATCTAGTTGAATCCATTTTACGGTACGGAGTCTTAGTGTGGGGAGGCTTGTACGACACAGCACCAAGACCATTAAATGTCATTCAAAATAAAATACTGAAGATTATTTACAAAAAAGATAGGTTGTATCCAACTGCTTTACTATACAATGAAAAGATCACAAATATTAGAGGTCTATTCATACATTGAATATGTTATCACCTACAAAAACTAGAGTCTCTAAAAAACCCTATCCATCATAATCATGACACTAGAATGGCATCGAAAATGTACATTGAAGTCCTCAAGCCAAACAGTGAGTTTATCAAAAATTGTGTAAACTATTTAGGACCAAAATGTTATAATACTATTATACCATTAGATATTAAACTATTGAAAAAACATAAATTTAGCAAGATGTGCAAAATACACATCTCTCAAAACTATACAAATTTGTATAGACTTCTCTTAGAATAAATTGTATTTTTAAAATCATAGCACCTACTGTATTTTCGTCCATATGGACTATTCACTCAGAAAACAAGCTGAATTCAATCCTATTTTCATTTCAAACATCCACTTAACTGCCAAAATCTCCATTCATGACACATACAGGTGCTCTCACCTAGGTGTCAGAATGAGAAATACTAGTTATACAAGATAATAGTTATAAACAACGTAGTCTATGAACCTATTGTAATTTATACTACTGGTGTAGCTGAAAGATGAGTACGTTTTCTTTATCGTTAACGGACTAGTACTTTAAAGTGCCTGCGTATGCACTCTAAACAGTGTCATACAACAAGTGTTTATGGTCATCTTATTCCACCTGAAAACTGAACGCAAAATCCAAACATACAAGAATTAATGTTTTTTTTTGTGGTGGGTTGGCATCAAACCGTAGTTTTTTTGCCACATACTTTTTCATTATTATTATTTTTATTATACTCTGATACCAGTGGTTATTATATATGATAAAGAGAATTGAGAAAATAGTCATGGATGACGAATGAAATTGCTACATCAATAAAAATGGACTTTTAAAATGACATTCTGGAAAAAAATTAAAAAGTATATCAAGAAAGGCATACAAATTTTTTGAATACATTGAATAGGTCAGAGGCACTATAATAATTACGCCAAATAACAACAAGGCATTTGGTTTTGATGAAATACAATTTTTTAATAATCTGTTGAAAATATTCATTATAGAAATTCCTGGCCCCTTGAAAACGCCAGTTATTAATCTTATTTTCAAATCAAGTGAAAATAACAAATTATATGCTGCTATCATTGATAATTTTCTGGAAAAAAGTAATTCTCGAGTGATACGCAATCTGGTTTTCGAGAGGGAAACGCTACACAGGATGTTTTGGCATCATCAATCACTTAAATGTATAGATCCGTAGATAACAAAATACCAAATCTTGATGTTAGTGTCGACCATGCAAAAACATTTGACCCATTGAGTCAAGCTTTTATTCCAACATAGTGGAATTTGCGTTATTGCCTCAAAACTTCTTCAGAGTAACTTGAAATGATAATAATACTTGAAATGGTGTCCTACAGAGATCAATTTTGTGGCCCACCTACCAAGGTTCTATAGGAATGATCTTCTGAGCATGTTGAAAGCCAAACATTTTTCGAATCCAACATACTCCCCATGATAATATACTTTCACCGGAATATTTTTATATTTATATTTCTATATGATATTGTAGAGTTCCTTATCTTATTTCAGGTCTTTTTTCACAAATAGTTCCAGATGAGTCTGATTACAAAAACTTTCCTCTACCTCAGAGTTTGAATATAAATCAAATGCCAACCAGTAGACATGCCTTCACTTGGGGTAGCTGCAGAGTGGTTTTCAATCCGTAAGTATATCTGTATATTTCTGGAAAGTGTCTGTACCAGTGTATGTAATTTAAGATGATGATCTTTCTTTAACCAAGGAATCAAGGAAGAACTTCTAGTTGGATATATTCCATGACATTCAAAATGTGTGGATAAAAAAATGTCTGATAACTTTCGAATGTGTATTCGTGATAAAAATAGTGATGGCTCATGGTTATCAAACAATATTACTATTTTGTTCTAACATATGAATACGAACGCAATATTTTCAGTGCATTTACATTTGTGAAATTTTTAAAAATTTCTTATAACAAATCCAATCGTTTTATTGGAATCAGAAACTTTTTTATAGGTGTGATCGAATTACTTCATTGGTGTATGTTTTCGGGAGAACGTCATAACTTTTGCAATATTTGAATGCAAGTTATTGTTTACTATGTTAGCAATTGATCTAGATTTTGAAGAGGAATGAAAGACAATCGTCCATTTTGTCGATCTATTCATCGGCAAAAAAGAAGTTTCATACGGTCTCTTCGAGAGGTTAGGTTCATTGATAAATTGTAAAAGCAAAAGTGATCATAAAGTTGACTCTTGATGTACATCTGTGAAGCAATTTTTGTATTTGACTCGACAAGTAAGATATGGCTAAATCTGTTTTATCATAATTTAGAAATAAGTATATTATGATTTTTTCGATCGAAAGCAACTGAAAATTCATATAAGTAATTTCTAACTAATCTAGTTTATCCAGTATACACAACACTGCTAAGTGTGTTACTGTGGATGTACTGTTCATGAAAACGTCCTGGTATTCACAAGTTTCGCGAAATGATTGTTGGACAAACAATAGTCCTTCATTAACTTCAGTAAATTACTGGTTTCGTGAAAATAGTTAGAAAATGAACCAAGTAAGATCTGCAGTAGTGAATCAAGCATAATTGGCCTTTGACAATTTCACATGAAATCAAGAGCTTAAGGAAGATGACAAGTCGATCAGTGAAACAAAAGAGGCAGAGGTAGATTAGTGTGAGTTAATGTTCGTAAAGTTGGCAAAGAAGATCAGGAATTGATTCCAGAGGTAATTCGAAACTACAAAAAAAAACGAAAACAAAAGGTAGTGAATGAAAACACTTATCAGAATTTTATGAGGAAATGTATTTTGTATCTATTGCTATTAAAATAGATAAAAATTCACTTCACTTAATTGGGTTTACAAAATCACAACACGTGTTTTGCTATATATATATGCTATACAATAGACTTTCAATAGGCTACGAATCGAGAAAAAGTCTATGGAAAATCATTTTCAGACGTGCAGACTAAGGAAATTGATAAGAACGAATACATACAGAGAACTCGGATTTCTTGAATTCAAATATATTCGTAAGACTCAACGATGACCCCGGATGTTTTATCCAACAATTATGGATAAGAAAGAGAAAGTAAGTTATTCTATTATGAATCCACAAGCGCCAAAACTTTATTCACTAATTAAACTTCATAAACAAAACAGTCCCATCCGTCCTGTCGTATCTTTCATTACAGCACATTCAGTGAAACTATCTGAAAAAATAATCAACCTGATCAGGATTTTATTCTATTTTATGCCAAAATGTAGCTTGAAAATTAGTTAAGAACTGATTGATAACATCAAGAACATACTATTTCCAGGCAATTCCAAAACTATCTCCTTTAGAGAATCTGTTAGGAACAATGTTGATCCGATTATTAAACAAACAAGAAATATTAGATTTGCTTACAGTTTGTTTGACTCAAAATCATTTTCTATTCAACAATAATTGTTATTCTTATAAAGGGAATAATGGGCGATCCCTTCGTTAGCAGAAATATCCATGGACAGCGAAGAAGACAAAATTCACAACAACCCTTCGATTCTTGACATGGTTTCCACAGTCTGAAAATATAATCAGGAAAATCTATACAAGTGTAGAGAGGGATGCAAACTAATTAGTTCACCCCAATAAGTTACTCCGTTCACCAAATTATATTTCCTAAAGAAAAATGATCCAATTAGTCAGTAACTTGGCGTATTTTGAATTTGCCCATCACCAAAATAGTGAAAATTCAAAAGATACTTCTCTATATAGTTTTGGATTGACGTTTCGGGGACTATATAGAGAAGTATCTTTTGAATTTTTACTATTTTTTCGATAGGCAAATTCAGAATACAGCAAGTTACTGACCAATTGAATCATTTTTCTTTAGGAAATATAATTTGGTGAACGCAGTAACTTATCGGGGTGAACTAATTAGTTTGCCCCCCTTTCTACCTTGTATAGATTTTCCTGATAATATTTTCATTTTCAGACTGTGGAAGGTTGCCCAAAAATCCATGTCAAGAAACGTTGTTCCTCCACAAAAAATCACATTCATTCAACCCTTCGATTATTTTTTATACCGGTATAGATAAGTGGACAACAAATAATTCCATGGAATTTTTTCAATGTTCCATGAACCTTCACATACAAATATAACAATGCACAGTGTCTCAACACATCCAAACCAATACAAAGTAGCCACATATATAGTATGTATATAGGACAGTAAGTATATTTTTATGGACAGTGAAATATAATCATAAGTATTGCAATTAACAACGGTCGTGGTTCGAATCTGATGGACAACCTACAGAAAAAATGTCTACTTTTTTACGTCAAAAAAATATCAATATTGAATACAGAACAGGTGAATTTATATACAGACAAAACCGAGAACATCCAAAAAACGAATATCCAAACACAGAAACTTACTCACCTTTCGACTGAAAAACGAGTTCAAAATATTGCATATAGAAAAAAGACAATGTCTGGAAATTAATAAAAAATTATGATTTGTTTAATTTGTTTTATTGAAGATTGCATAAATTCCCGTTCTATTTGAACGCCTATTGATTTTTATACTTATACGGCTCTACATATTTCACATAAAACATCGTGACTGTTGATTTTGTATTATCTCAACCTGAGGAAACTATTGTATAGCCAGACACGTGTCCTGGATTTGTTTACCCAATTTAGTGAAAATAATTTAGTTCAGTGTCATTCGGCGCGATAATAACAAAAAAACTCTTATTATTGGTCATGGCTTGTTGTCCAATATCAACCGGTATTCTAGATGACTTTCGATTTCATGAATTAGACATTTTTACTCGCTATTCCAGCTGGGTCAAAAAATATCGTGCTGCCTTAGCGAATTAATTTTGAAAATATTCGCGAAAAAATTCTAGATGTCAACAAATACACAAGAATAATCTAATCCTCATATAATAATGTAGTCAATGCACCAGCCATAAAACTCTCTAGCTTGTGGGCTAATGTCATAAATGTAACTATTCCCAATTGTTAAAAAAAAAAATTGTATAATTTTGTCTAGGGTACTTTTTCAATTAATTTGATGACCACATTTGATTGGGCATATGGTGCATGTGTGTATTTTTTTGATTTCGTAGTTTTTTTAACCATTATTTTTCAGAAGAGCCTTCGTATTACAGTTTACCAAGTTTACGATTTCACCAGAATTATCATGTTAATTTTTTTCTGTTTCCACATTAGAAAGGGTTTAAATTAAACCAAGGAAAAATATTTGGAATCGATATTAACATTGAATTGAGATCATTTTTGGAATATTTTAGGGTTTTGTACCGAGAATATGAACACTAATTGTCTCACCCCGGTGTCTGTCTGCACGTTTTTCTGTTAACCCTTAACAAGTTGAAATTTGGAATTGTTATATATATATATATATATATATATATATATATATATATATATATATATATATATAATAGATAGAATAGAATAGAATAGATAGAATAGGATAGAATAGAATAGGATAGGATAGGATAGGATAGGATAGGATAGGATAGATAGGATAGACAGAATAGGATAGGACAGGATAGATAGATAGGATAGGATAGGAATAGATGAGATAGATGACAGGATATGACAGATAGATGGACAGATAGATAGGATAGGATAGGATAGGATAGATAGATAGGACAGGATAGGATAGGATAGGATAGGATAGGATAGGATAGATAGGATAGGACAGGATAGATAGATAGATAGATAGATAGGATAGGATAGGATAGGATAGGATAGGATGATAGGATAGATAGGATAGATAGATAGATAGATAGGATAGGATAGATAGGATAGATAGGACAGGATAGGATAGGATAGGATAGATAGACAGCATAGCATGCACAGATAGCATAAGCATAGATAGCATAGCATAGACAGCATAGCATAGCATAGCACAGAATAGAACAGAATATGAACAGAACAGAATAGAACAGAACAGAACAGAATAGAATAGAATAGAATAGAATAGAACAGAATAGAATAGAATAGGTTTCAGAATAGAATAGAACAGAATAGAATAAGAATGGAAAAGAATGAATGGAATGGAATGAATGAATGGGAAAGGGAAAGGAATGAATGGAATGGAATGAATGGGAAAGGGAAAGGGAAAGGGAAAGAATGAATGGGAAAGGGAAAGAATGGGAAAGGAATGGGAATGGAATGAATGAATGGGAAAGGGAAAGGAAGAAAGGGAAAGGAATGGAATGGAATGGAGAAAGGGAAAGGGAATGAATGGAATAGAATGGGAAAGAATGGAAGGAATGGAAAGGGAAAGAATGAATGGAATGGAAAGGGAAAGGAATGAATGGAATGGAATGGAATGGAATGGAATGGAATGGAATGAATATGGAATGAATGGAATGGAATGGAATAATGAATGAATGAATGAATGGAATGAATGATGGATGAATGAATGAATGATGATGTGTGATGAATGGAATGAATGGAATGATGAATGAATGGATGGAAGAATGAATGGATGATGAGAATGATGATGAATGATGGAGATGATGATGAGAATGGATAATGAATGGATGATGATGATGAATGAATGGATGATGGATGTGGAATGATGGAATGATGAATGATGAAGAAAATGATGGAATGATGAATGGATGGAATGGATGATGGATGGATGAATGAATGGATGAATGAATGAATGAATGGAATGAATGATGAATGAATGGATGATGAGAATGAATGATGAATGAATGAATGAATGGAATGATGAATGATGAATGAATGGATGAATGGATGAAATGAAAAGAGAATGGAATGGATGAATGATGAATGATGAATGATGGAAATGATGAATGAATGGAATGGAATGGAATGAATGGAATGGAATGAATGGAATGAATGGAATGGTGGAATGGAATGGAATGGATGGAATGAATGAGATGATGGAATGAATGAATGAATGAATGGAATGGAATGGAATGAATGGAATGAATGAATGAATGATGAAGGAATGGAATGGAATGGAATGAATGGAATGAATGGAAGAAGGAAAAGAAAATGAATAATGAAGGATGAATGAATGAATAAATGAATAATGATGAATAATGAATGAATAATGAAATGAAAAAAAAAATGATAAAAATGAATGAAATGAAATAATATGAATGAATGAATGAATAGAATGATGAAATAATAATAATGAATGAATGAATGAATAATGAATAAGAATGAAATAAGGAATGGAATGAATGAATGAAGATGAATGAAATGGAATGGAATGAGAATGGAATGAATGGAATGAGGAATGAATGAAGGAATGAATGAATGAATGGAATGGAATGGAATGGAATGAAATGGAATGAATGAATGGAATGAATGAATGGAATGAGAATGAATGAAGAATGAAGAATGGAATGGAAGAATGAAGAATGAGAATGATGATGAAGGAATGAATGATGATGGATGAATGATGGAATGGAATGATGGAAAGAAATGGAATGATGAATGATGGAATGGAATGAATGAATGATGAATGAATGATGAATGAATGAATGAATGAATAAAGATGAATGAATGAATGAATGAATGAAGAATGAATAATGATAATGGAATGGAATGAATGAAATGGATGAATGGAATGAATGATGAATGGAATGAAGAATGAATGAATGGAATGAATGGAATGGAATGGAATGAATGAATGGAATGGAATGGAATGGAATGGAATGGAATGGAATGGAATGGAATGGAATGAATGGAATGGAATGGAATGGAGATGGAATGGAATGGAATGGAATGGAATGGAATGGAATGGAAGGGAAATGGAATGGAATGGAATGGAATGGAATGGAATGGAATGGAATGGAATGGAATGGAATGGAATGGAATGGAATGGAATGGAATGGAATGGAATGGAATGGAATGGAATGGAATGGAATGGAATGGAATGGAATGGAATGGAATGGAATGGAATGGAATGGAATGGAATGGAATGGAATGGAATGGAATGGAATGGAATGGAATGGAATGAATGAATGGAATGGAATGGAATGGAATGGAATGGAATGAATGGAATGGAATGGAATGGAATGGAATGGAATGGAATGGAATGGAATGGAATGGAATGGAATGGAATGGAATGGAATGGAATGGAATGGAATGGAATGGAATGGAATGGAATGGAATGGAATGGAATGGAATGGAATGGAATGGAATGGAATGGAATGGAATGGAATGGAATGGAATGGAATGGAATGGAATGGAATGGAATGGAATGGAATGGAATGGAATGGAATGAGAATGGAATGGAATGGAATGGAATGGAATGGAATGGAATGGAATGGAATGAATGGAATGGAATGGAATGGAATGGAATGGAATGGAATGGAATGGAATGGAATGGAATGGAATGGAATGGAATGGAATGGAATGAATGGAATGGAATGGAATGAATGGAATGAATTGGAATGGAATGAATGGAATGAATGAATGGAATGAATGGAAATGAATGAAATGAATGAAATGAATGGAATGAATGGAATGAATGAAATGAATGAAATGAATGAAATGAATGAAATGAATGGAATGAATGGAATGAATGGAATGAATGGAATGAATGGAATGAATGGAATGAATGGAATGAATGGAATGAACAGAATAGAACAGAATAGAACAGAATAGAACAGAATAGAACAGAATAGAACAGAATAGAACAGAATAGAACAGAATAGAACAGAATAGAACAGAATAGAACAGAATAGAACAGAATAGAATACAGGTTACAGTAATGACTACAAGTAGCAAATAAGCACATGAATCCCACTGAAGTTGACACTTGTTTGTGGGATGGTTACATATGTGTACCAAAAGAAATGAGATTAATATGATGATAGTAGTTACTTAATTCTAAGGAAGCGTTTTGTCATTATAGTATAAATATAAATATTTTGGAAGAATTTGAATAATATAAATAACACTTAAGAGGTAGTATCTATACATATAGGTTTACAGACATACTCACATTTTCCACGAACATACATATATACTGACATGGAATCATACAATGGTTCCATTATCACCAGAATAAAATCAGAATCCTACGTTATGGATTTTACTACTGTAATAAAATTTCCTATATAAAGATTAATATAAATTATAGATAAAAATGTACATAACACACGGTTTATATAAATAGATAAATAGATGAATAGATGAAATCACACTTGTTCACGAACATACATATAGGTATGTCGTCAAACATGGATTCGCATGCTCCTTTATCAATAAAACTTGTAAATTCTTCAGACGTTATCAATTGTTTGAAGTATTTTTAAGAGGTCTTTCAATTTTTCTTGAATGAATAAATAGATCGGCTTCTAGAATGTCTAGTGGTAGGCTATTGACAATTTCGACCCAAATAATGATAACTCTTTGTCCAATGGATCGTGTGTCCGAGGACATTGGAATGAAGGTTACGCCTTGTATTATAAGTGTGGGTAAGTTTAACCAGTTTATCCCTATTCATATATTGTCTGATATTGCTCTTTTAAAGTGTAGCTTCCTGACATCTAGTACATCAGATTCTTCATATAAACGTTCACTTGGAAATCTTGAGCTTTTGGATAATATCAGTTTCAGGAAGCGCTTTTGAATAACCCTGAGTGGGCGTAGGTGAGTTTCATATATACCCCCCCATCCAAGAAGACCGTAGCTTAGGTGACTTTCCACTAAACTGTAGTATATTGTTTTTTTTTGTTTCAGGTCAAGAATATCATTTAATTGTCTATATTTATGGAGAACAAAACGAAGTTTTTTGAGGACAAACTTCACATGATGATCCCATCGCATATGTGTATCTATCATAATTCCGAGGTATTTGATAGTATTTATAGAAGAAATCTGTAGGTTACCTGGCAAAGTGAGCGGTTGAAAGTCTGGCCGAGTGGTTTCATAAGTAGTAAATGGCCGAAAAAATGTTTTATCAGTATTGATAGTTAGTAATCTGTTGTCAAAAAATGTTTTTATTAAAGAAATATCTACTTCTACATCGTTTTTCAGACTGACCCAGTCTTTTCCCTTGTATAGAATTACCGTATCATCAGCAAAGCTAACTATTTTTCCTTCAGACTGTATTGAAAATAATCCTTTCACATAAATCGAGAAAATTATAGGTCCCAGCACTGTACCTTGAGGCACACCACACTCGATTTTCCTGAACTCACTGTAGGTTTCATTGATTTTGACACATTGTTGGCTCATCAAGGTAGCTTTTGAAAAGTTTCAGACAATTATCCCGTACCCCATTATTTTCAAGTATCGATAGTAGTATGGTGTGATTCACGGTATCAAACGCCTTCGAAAGATCTACAAAAACACCAAGGCAAGGTTTACCCTCATCCAAGGCTTCGTAAACATAATTTGTAAGCTCAATTATAGCGTCGTCTTCGGTTGATTTACCTTCTTTAAACCCAAACTGCATATCAGATAGTAGCCTATACTTATGTAAATAGCTACAGAGCCTATTTTTCAGTATTCTTTCAAAAATTTTACTAAAGTTTGTGATGAGAGAAATAGGCCTATAGTTCTTTGCGTCTGTGATATCTCCCTTTTTGTGAATGGGTCTCACTACTGAAATTTTGAATTCATCGGGAATTTCCCGGATTCTATACATCTGTTGATTATGTGAGTGAGTGGACTGACTATGTGAGGTGCAATTTCCTTGAGAGTTTCTGCCTTTATGTTATCGACACCCGAGATTTGCCATTTTTTAGTTGATTTATAACTTCAAGAACTTCGATTTCTGATGTAGGAGAAATTAAAATTGAATTATTTGTGGTTTTCTCTTTCAGTACGTTCGAACCGTTCTTGACAATATTTTTTGCTAAGTTTGTTCCCATTTCTATGAAGGTGTTATTGAAAATATTTGCTTTTTGTTCGTCATTAGTAATAATATTGTTTTTGGCGTCTTTAATCCGGTGTATTTCATTATTTTTGTACGAACCGAAAATTTAATTGATGTTACTCCATAATTTTCTCGCATCGTTTGCATTTTCATTAATGCGTGACTTGTAATAATCATTTTTTTTGTTCTTCAAGGCCTTTAAATTATTTTTTTTTATTTTTATTTGGTTTCCTTTTTTCCTTTTTTTACTTTTGATTCTAATTTTTTTCGTAACTCCTTATGGAAGATTGTACTATTTCTATGAATTTACTTGTTGCTGATTCAATGTTTGGCATCGAGTAAACCTCTCTCCAAGATATTTTACAAATTTTTCTCAAAAGTTGTTTATTATTTATTTGGGAAAAATATTTATTTTTTTCCTCAAATATTTCTTTTTGATTTGGAAAGACTATTTGCACAAGGGTCGAATAGTGATCTGTGATATTGGTGCAGAGAATAATTGGCATCACGTTGCTAAAGTCTTCAGATTTATTATTCACAAATATATGGTCGATACATGATTTTGCATTTCCTTGTACCCTTGTATAATTATTTATACCCGATATATATCCATGTTCACTCAGGACATCCAAGTATTCATTCGAGTGGTCAGAGTGATTGAGAATATCAATGTTGATATCTCCGACGATTAGTTTCGAATGGTATTGGTGGTCGTTATCATTATTTAGGTACGATTTTAAATTTTCAATAAATTCAGTGATACTTGTGGATGGTGACCTATAGAAGGCGTGTACAATCACATAATTTTCCCCTAAAGCAATTTTTAGTTTGATAGTAAATGATCCATTAAATTCATGTATACTATGGGATTGATAAAGATCTGATTTAACGTAGGCTACAACTCCATCATTCTGATTTAACTTTCCCTCATTATAAATAGTTTTATATCCATCCATGCTGTAAAGCGTGACATCCGGTATATATCTCGTTTCTGTTAGCACGATACAGTCGAATTGTGATTGAAACTGCTGAATAAAGATTTCAAATTCGTTTAAATTTTTGGCAATGCTTCGAATATTGTTATGTATGAGCTTGAAATTATGAGATTTATTGTTTACTGTGAAAATTTCGTTCACTTCATATGCAGTATTTAAAATATAGGAATCTATTTGTTTTATTTCGAAATTGGCGATATAGGGATCCATTACAATAGATTGCTATCTATCGGTGTGATTTCTTTCAATGTTAAAAAGTATTAAAAGGTAAGTGTGTTAGTCTATGGGCTTATACTAATATTCGATAAGTTTATTCTAATAACTTTTACTGAGGATTTGAGTGTTCAAGAGTTCTAATTTATGGTCTGCTTATTTCTTACCGATCTTGTTTCCTTGATTTCTTTCATCTTCATGGGTTGATTTCTGTTGGGGTTATTTGTTGATGGTTTCGTTGTAATTGGTGATTTTGACTCAGTATTTTCATGTATGTGATGTTTCAGTATTTCCGTTTTTGTAGTTTGTTTTTTCAGTTGAGGTTCTGTAACATCTGGTATTTCACTGATGGAAGGAGTATCTTCGAGCTCTTTCGAGGAGTGATGTGTTGTTGTTGAGTAGATGGGGCACTTTTATTTTGGTTGTATTTTGGTAAGCTAGATTCTAATTCTGTGTTCAGGCTATCGGTGGGTTTTCCAACTCTTCAATGGTGTATGGTACCGCATTCACGAAGAGTTTGAAGTTTTTTATATGAGCTTTCTGGTTTTTAGCCCTGGCTTCCTTCAGATGATGTACTAGATTTCTATTTAGTTCGCGATCTTCAGGTCGTAGGTCATGTGTAATGGAGATGCCAGTGCCCTTGAGCTTATAAAGATGTTTGAATATTTTTTGTTTCTGCAGATTCGAGATGAATTCTACAATAATCGTGTTTTTTTTCCCGATGAGGTGGATGTTGTTTATATCCCTCTCGTCCAGTTTACATCCAAATATTATATTTAGTTGTTCCAAAGTGGTATTTAGGAGATTTTCCCAGTCTGTCGTTATACCAAAAATTATTCTTTTTGTTTTCTCGCTCAATATAGACGATTTTCTCTTCAATTTTGGAGTATTTTTTCTCTAGGTTTTCAAGTTTTTGGTTTAAGGTGTCGTTAATAGATTTTATCTCCGCCTTTATTTCACTTGTGTTTTTCTTTATAATCGTTTCCAATTTACAGAGCAATTCTTGGTTAGTAATTTGATCCATGTTTCTATACCGAGCTCATGGATCATTTATATTCGATGGTGGGCCGCCGTGATGTATTTTTTGTTCAATTTTTTATGAATGTGCCTTTTATGATAAGAGTGTGATTGATCAATTTATACATAAATTTTTCACCTGTTCACTGTGTTTTTTTATAGTTTCTATTTACTCACTGTGTTCGATCTTCTTATCTATTTTCAATGATATAAAATTCAAGATTTTGGTGCACTTTATACCACTAGAATTATATAGTTTAATCGGAGCACATGTACTCATGACAATTTCTTTGTATGTATGTATAATTGCCATTGGATTTCATAAAAAGATCTGATAAACTGACGATTCAAAAGGTGATATATATATAGATATATATATATATATATATAGAAAATCAAACTCACACACAATATATATATATATATATATATATATATATATATATATATATATATATATATATATATATATATATATGAGTATCCCCACTGGACTCATAGGGTCTTTGGAAAGTAAGTAAGGTTTGCTTGATATCCTCGCAGAACCTCATCCATGCTCTCCTTTGCTCTTGTTCTCTTGAATTCTGATAGAGATTGTTTCTCTCTTTTGAATGGCTTATGCATTTTTTCTTGAGTTTTGTGAGTTTGGTTGTCTACCAGCTCACCTTACCTTCGGCTTGTCTCCTTTTTGAAGGACAGTTATTCTGATAAATTGATTATTGTAGCCGTTGTGAAATTACCGAAGTTTCCTATATACCACGAGTATTGTGTTAATTGATTTTTTGACATTTTTAGGTTGGTGAGGTTTTTCCTGCGATTCTCCATGTATTTCGATCAATTGGCTTTTCTGGGATCTCGACATATATTCTCCAGTTCACTGGTGTTCTCAATCTCCAGATAGACGTGTTGGTGATCTAAGTTTGAGGCGTCAACCTGCCGACTTACCTGGGAGGAGCCCAGGGTAGGGTCAATTATTTCCCTTCTTCTTTGGGTTATGAAGTATTGCTTATCTTCTATTCAGTACATCCAGGTTACTGGAGACAATAAATTAAATGCTCTTCCATACTGGTTATTAGCTGGAGTTCGTGAACTTCGCTGTGTTGAACTGGTTCCCTCACTTCTGATGGTGGAGGGCTTCGAGAGTCATGAAGAACGTAGAGGCAAGGACGATGTCGCTCTTTACTCTATCCTTAATGTAGGTCGTCTTGTTGCAGAATTCTGTTGAATCACTATTTCACGAGTATACATGAGGTACCTTTGCATTGTCCGAAGCCTGATATGTGCTCTTTCACTAGCCAGGGTTATATCGATGTTTCCCTTTGCGAAGATTCTGCACAGGGTTGAGGAGGCAGCCTCACTTTGCTTCAAGTTGGCTTGAGCCACATTTTCAATGGTCCTCTTGGTGGATGGAGTTGACTAGTTCAAAGTTGACTTGGCTCTGCCTGAGAAATGCTTTTATTCCTCTGGTTTACAAGATCTTCGAGGAAGTTTCGTCGATGTGAAGTACTAGAGTTAGTCAGTTCCTGTCTTCTTACAAATACCCATTCTCCATTGTCTTGCCCCAGGTTTTGAGTTTTGATCAGCTGGAGTATTTTATTAGGAGTCATTTTGTGGTATGGTTTCGGTATATGTACTACTGCTTCGGGGGTGCAAAGGAGGTCTTTTGCCAGACCAGGCTTCAGTGTGCTTCCTCCCAAGGAGTGATACCGGGAATACAGTCGAGGAGCCAGGATTTGCTTCAGTATCAGTATATCTTCATGTGTGTAGCTGTTTCAGAAGTTCGGACTTTTCCCAGCTCGCACTTGAAAATCTCACTGGTGATCGCAGCCTGCCGGATAATTTCCTGGGCTTCTCATAACTGGTGGTCTAGATAGTTCTCCAGAGCAACAGCCATCTTTATACCTCTAGAGGCTTCTACATAACTGTCTCCTTCAGTTTGATCGACTGATGGAGAGCCACGATATGGTCACTGCATGGTTTTTTCATTAATTCAGTCGAGGAGGTTGCTTCTCTGGGTTCGCTCCTTTTTCCTGATTGGAGATTCAGGAATGCTTCTAGTTAAACTGGAAGTTTGTTGCGGTCCAGATGTCGTTTTAAGCTGCGGATCACGACAATTAGACCCAGGAGACGACGAACCATCTTTTGGGTCTAATTTATTCCCCAGCTGCATTCGCCTGCACCATTACCTTCTTTATGCTCCTGAACGCTCCTTTCTGTCACTCAGGTGTAAGCGATCCATACCTGAAGCAATGTAATGTAGAGCAGAAGCTGGTGGAGGATAAGTAGTATTGCTACTGACTCCAGGAGGATTTTGGCGACGAGAGTTGTTTCCGAGTGTGATTCTGCTGGAATATCCGATATAGAATAATGAGTAAGAAATCATAATAAATGATATTCTACATACATATATAAAATAAATTTAAGTCATCGCTGACAATGATTCAATTATTTTTTGTTGAATTATTTGGTTTCAAAAACCTTGTCGCATGAATTGTAATAAAATTAATACTTCGACAAGTTGTCTACTTTCATGAATACTTTGTAAAAATCAAATACTTGACAAGTTCTCACTTACCAACTAATCACTGCCCAATCAAATTAATTGGTACCTACTTTTATGATCTCTTTATTTTATGAACACTTCGCGCATTTTGAAACCAAATAATTCAACAAAAAATAATTGAGTCATTGTCAGCGATGACTTAAATTTATTCAATACGTTTCAGTACCTGGCTTGAATAAAAGCTTGTATTTGAAAAGTTTTTTTATTAGTTATTTTTTCAAATTAAAATTAAAGAACTAAAAATGTCGGACAAATAACTATTGTGGTTTATATTTCGATTAGATTCAATATTGTGTCTACGGTCGGAGATTATGAATCTACCCTTACTTTTCAACATCTACCTGAATGGATTATTCTCCACAAAAAGCAAGGGAAACATTATCGGCTTCGCAGACGATACCGCAATTTTCTACGAAGCAGATACCTGGACAGAAGTAAAGGAAATAGGAGAAACAGACTTCATTATCATTAAAAAATGGCTTGAAAGCAGGTTGCTAACTATACATTTTCAAAAAACCAACTTTCTACCTTTCAGTTGTAATAAAACAAATCTTCCTCACTTACACAGCTCAATATCCTCGATGGTAAAACAATATCACAATTACAGCTGAAAGTAACATAAAATACTTAGGAGTCGTAATAGACTGGCACATGAAATGGGACATACACATCAACTACGTTACCAAAAAACTACAATGTATCCTTTATAGATTAAGATACATGAAAAAATCCTTCCTACACATCATCTGCTGACACTATATCATGCACTCGTTGAAAGTCATTTTCGATACGGTTTATTAGCATGGGGACGTGCACTAAAATCCCACATCCGACCCCTTGAAGTTCTACAACGACGATTCCTGAAAATTATTCTAAGTAAAAACTCAAGATATCCAAGTGATTTACTCTTTCAAGAATCAGAGGTACTCGACCTTAAACAACTCTATTACTACAATGTCAACATAAAGTACTATACAACAAAACACTCGTCAAACTTACCAACACACACCTATAACACTAGACAAAGAAATAACTATAAAATACCGCAAATAACAAAGTCACTGCTGAAAACTAGCTTTTCTTACAACGCTCCAAAAATGTTCAATTCTTTACCTGAAACAATTCGTACTATACCCAACTCATTACAATTCAAAAAACAGCTGAAAATATTCATGAAGAGATCTGAAGTACGAGATTTCTGAAAATGATTACTTCAATCAATATTGACCAAGAAACCCCTCGTTATATTTCGTATACATTCTTATCTTCCGTACATGCTAAATATGAATATGCTTCAACAAATATTGGTATTTTATTACATTTTACATTTTATATATATTTAATCTTGTATACTCTTACCCATATCAAAATTCTTGCAATAACCTATTAACATTCCATTTTATTTATAATTGTAGTAAATGTCCTAAAATATTGTATAAAGTGTCCTAAAATAGTAAATATATATTATTTTTACATTATATTTTATAAAAATACTGTAGTTCATTCACATTGTTTTCTGGAGTTTATAACATTATTGTATACACTTCATTCAAATAGATTATATGCTTAGTTTCTACAGTATTTAGGCCAAATTGAATCTAAAATTTTTTGTGTCGATGATTCAAATTCTATACATATAATATATAGTGCTTTTATTTTATATTGAATTCAAAAGTTATAACTAATTTTATTGTAAATGACTCCAATGTATATGATTCGATTGTATTTTTTCTGCGAAACAAGTGTAAAAATACTTATCGCCAACCTACTTTATTCATTCTAAATATTATCCTTGTAAACCCATCTGTTTCTTGAATAAAGTTATATTATTATTATATATATATATATATATATATATTCATCTATATATTATATATAAATTCATATATTCAAGATGGCGGCTCCAATATGGCGTTTTGTGATTATGGTCCGATTCGCTTCAAAATTGGTATGTGGGGGGTTTTTGGGGTCGGAGATCACGCTTTTTTTGTTAAAATCCATAAATTCAAGATGGCGGACGAGTTTTGCCATTATGGACCGTGGGGGTTTTTGGGGTCGGAAATTATGATTTTTTTGTTAAAATTCAAAAATTCAGTACACACAGATATATAAATAGACAGATAGACCGGGACGGTACCGGAAACGTGACCGGAACGAAACAGACAGACAGAAACTTTCTTTGTGTGGCATTGCAACGCATGCCGGATCCCGCTAGTTTTTTCAAAAAAATTCCAAACGATGACTCCAAGATGGGGACGAGTTTTGAGATTTATAGATTGTTTATTTAAAAAAATACGAATATACAGAGGGCTAACTAGTTTTTTATCATGAATGTTCCTCTGCCCTATGTAAAAATATGGTGATATACTTTTGCTGCGAACCATAAAAAACTACACATTGAAATTTTCTGCTCGGTTCTGCCAATAACAATTTAAAATCGCGACCATGATTGTTCAACATTGAATTACGCACAAAAGAGTATCTGAATAAATAATTGAAACATTGCATGAACTATTATTAATCGTTTTCCTTCACTACACGTCTTAGAATGTGTATGAGAACTGTGCAAATACGTCTCATCAGTGTAAATCATGTTTTTTCCTTTTTCACGATACATTTTCAATTTTTTTAAAAGTTCCAGCCTTAGTAATCTAACTTCATGACTTTCCGTTTATATCATTCGATTATCAGACGTTTTTTCCTAATCAAAACCTAACTCTCTGATTATGTTGTGCAATGTTGAGCGACAGCCTTCAAACCCTACCTGAGAATTTTTGATTTTTTGAAGAATATACTTTAAAGTAGGGCGTTGTTTTTCTATTAAACAAAAATCATTAATAATCGTTCTTACTGTTTCACCCTGCCCTTCCATAATATTATTTTTCGACTTTCTTCTTCTCACTCTTGCGAAGACGGCAAAGAAGGAATACTACCTGAATTCACAGCTGATTGTTCCCTTTTAATTTTGTTTAAACAATATTCTGTTATACCCATTGCTGGCTTGGCACGTTCTTTGTAATTATGTGAAGATATTTGTATCCCATTTTTGGGCTCATTTTTCATGAATTTGATAACATTTGCCATAATTTCTTTTTCCGCTACTGAATAGTACTTACCACTGGGCATTTTGGCAAGGTAACAAGTAAACTATTGCAAAGTTGAATGAATAACTGCACTACCTATTTATGAATCAATCAAACCTAACCTTTCAAACGCTGCATGCCAACACACTGGTGAAGATTCGCCGTAGCATAAGCTGCCACAGTGTCCACTCGTGTTTTTCCCCTCTCTACCTACCAAACGGTCGTTTCAATATTGGACGAGCTCTATCTCACAGTATCATTGCTGATGGTCGGCAATTTGAATATTTGCTTTGACGTTGTTTTAATTTATTGAAAACATATAGAATAAATCTTATTAATACAAATGTTTGTTAGAATATAAATCCAAATTACTTCCAATCAATGATACGGTTGGATAGCTGATTGAAAGACCTTTCATATGAAGTATCACTTCACCCACATTTCTATTTGAAAAAATATCGATGACGTCATCACGCTCACATAGATGAGAGATATAATCAATATTATGCACGGCCGACAATAAAAATAGGCACGGTTTCAGGGTTTTTCTCTAGGGAAATAAAATAATTAATAAATAATGAATTTATTCCTTTTATTTGCACCGTACTGTATAGACATGCCAAGTAAGATGAGCATAAAAGAATCGATGAGACCATTAGTGTTTCGTTTTTATTTTTACGTTACGGAATCCTAGAAAAGATCTCTATTTATAATATCATCTATTTTCTTTATGTAGGATTTGTCCTGACCCGGATGTAACATTTTTCCTGTACACTAGAAGCAATCCAGATAATCCAGACGCTTTGAGAATTGGATCAGATCCCAGAGTATCAAATTTAAATAATACATCATTTGATCCTTCCAAACCCACCAAAATCATCATTCATGGATATAACTCTGATATGAACCTCAGTGCTTTGGTTGAAATAAGAAAAGGTATGTTCCTTGAATAATCGAAATTATAATGACTCCTGAATGTTATAGATTTTCATGAATCGAACTATTCAATTATTATTTATAGAGTACTTGAAAACCAGAGATTTCAACATCATTACTGTGGATTGGAGCCCTTTGAATCAGGCACCATGTTATTTAGGCGCCTTGATAAATATGAGACATGTTGGAACTTGTTCCTCACAGATGGTTCAAAGGATTCTGGAGTTCGGAGCTACAGATATACATCTTATCGGCTTCAGTCTTGGTGAGTGAATTAATGATAAAGAGAAGATGGAGTATTTGAAACCGGAATTGAGTCGACTTTCTTAGTTTTCCATATAATATAGACTAGATTAGTAACCAAGCACTCCCCCCAAAGAAAGTATTTGTAAGTAAAATCATAATGAGAATAAACAATAACAAATACCTTCCTGTTAACTATTATCGTTTGATGACAACCATTCACATTGAATTAACATTGTTTAAATATAAAACTACACGATCAATAAAAATAAATGTTTTTACTCGATAATTCTCTCACAAAATAAGCACGAGCGATGCATCAGAATATAAAGAAAACTCCGTCATAACATACCGAATAAGTTTAGATACTCCTAACAAACTGAAATAACCAAAAAAACATTCTAATATATTTCCCACAATTTCAACTCAACTCAACTCGTTGTTGTTTTTATTAACGTTAGAACTTATCAGATTGATATAAATGCGTCTTGACAACAATGGACGAAACTGGATAATATTATGAAAATGTGTTGCTGTCACATGTATTATTTGTGCACTACCCATCTCTTATATGTACCCATCCCATAGATAATAAATGTTTTGCATTTCACATATACACCTTATCCACCTTGAATCAAACTAAACTTATCCCATATTGTTTGATATTTATTGATTTCAGAAGATCGACCATCTGAAATTAATTTGGAATTTTTGCACAGGATTTCAAATGGGACTATAAGCTGTCCGAATCGAATCGAATGGATTAAAATGGGATTGAGGAAGTCAATTAAAAAACGAATACACAGAGAATGATTAAAACATGAAATCTATCGCTGAAAGGAAAATTTTTGAACTATAGAAATCGCTTGAATAATATTAAAGATACAAAAACCCCTGGGAAATAATGAAAACCAAGTGTTACCAACACTAATAACAAACTTGTAATCAATAAACAGATAAGATAAAAAATGTCTGCACTTGGATTCCAGTAAAGAAATAACCAATACATTCAATGACATCCAATGACATTCCAATGCTAGAAATAGAACAGAATCCGTAATAATTTTTTCTCAGTGGCTTCCCTCACGAGGGGGTTCTCATGGGTTATTGCGCAATCGAAAACTTTCCGAATGCGGTCTCTGATAATACTCCTGATGGAAGGCAGGTTCAAGTCTTCGAGGATCCGATCGTTCCGCACATTAGTCCGGTCAATCTAGACCAAAAAATGAGAGTGAAGGTGCATAAAATCACAACGAACTGAAAATCAGTGAAATTGTTCAAAATACATGAAATTTTTAAGTGCCCCATCATTCCCGTGAATGGAAAAAATTTTACTCGAGGTCAAAGGTCAAAAAAATGAGATTTTCGCGATTTTCAGCAAAACGGTAGGTTTCATCATGAAAGTACTCTTGATAAAAATTGTAGATCATAAAATTATCTATGAAAAATGTTCGATACTTTTTTCCCTACGAGCCACCGTTTCTGAGATATAACGATTCAAAACGTTGTAAAAGTTATTATCGTCATAATATGCACACGTTTCCACGCTACCTATGAGGTAGTGTACTTGGCGGTTTTTTTTAACGTGGTTTCCCCAGTAGGCCTACTCCACGGGTCAGTTGTGATCCTGTTTAATTTGAAACTATTGCAAAATAACGGAAATTTTCAAAGATTGGAAAATATAAAAGCGATGTAAATTAAAAAAAAGTGGTGAAGTTCATTCGTCTGATTCGTAACCTTAAAATTCTTCTTGTTCTTCTTCATTCTGGGTGTAAGTAAATTGTGTCAATAGCGATGTATCGAATGACACTTCGTTGGAATCAAACGAATCCTCCACTGTTGGTGATTCAACATTAGAGCACGACCGGCCTTGACAATTTGTACATGCCAGAGAACAAAACAGTCCGACTTTTTTGCAACCACATTTGCACTGCATCCCTTTTTGCAGTTCTGGCTTCTTGTTCTTCGCATTGTCTTTTATTAGCTACAGCAATAGAAGACTTTCGAGAATAATTTTTACGACAATGTTCATGTATTGTCACAGATTTCTGATTTTTGAGATATTCCGAAAATTCATCAGCTCTTTCGATACTTGCATTAATTAATGTCTTCATACCACGTTCAACAGTAACACCTTCACTTTAAGTTAAAAGTTTAGCACAAATAAAACAATATTCTGACATTTTTGTTATAAAACTCAAAACAGCACGATATAGGTTAGGATAAACACATGTTTCCACTACAGAGTGGTGCTCAAGACTAACGGTATTTCATTTATTATAGCAGGTATTTCATTTATTATAGCCACGCACACAATAGAACAAGAGACACATGTTGTCCCGAGGTTACACTAGCGTATAAATTTAGGGACTGGGTTTCATTTGACCTGATATTCTTATGTATATTTTATATTTTAAGTATAAGTTACAATGACCGATAGAAAAAAAATTCAACATATATAACAACTCTAGAGATGTATATACGTGGCGTAGTCATGCATATTATGACGATAACAACTTACAACTTTTTGAATCGTTATATCTCAGAAAAGGTGGCTCGTAGGGGGAAAAAGTAGCGATACATTTTTTATAGATAATTTTATGATTTACAATTTTTGTCTGGGGTACTTTTATGATAAAACGTTTGCTGAAAATCGCGAAAAACTCATTTTTTTGACATCTGACCTCGAGTAAAGTTTTTTCCATACACGGGAATGATGGGGAACTTGAAAATTTTATTTATAATTATGTTTTGAACAATTTTACTGATTTTCAGCTTGTTGTGATTTTATGCACCTTCGAATGTCTAGATTGATCGGACTACATACCACGGAGCGTTCGTTATCATCCGCAGGACTTTCATTTGCGCCCGTTCCAGGACGCGAATGCTAGTCTTGCAGGTCTGGCTCCAGGCGGCTGAGGCGTACAAAATGACAGGCCTGAACATCATTTTATAAATCAGAACTTTGTTCTTCAGAGAGAACTCTTCCTGTTAATCAGGGGGAACAAAGTACAGATTTTCTAGGCAATCTTGTTCTTAACGATTTCGACGTGTGATCTCCAGGTGAGCCGGCGATCCACCGTAACTCCCAGGTACTTGACCTGCTCCGACCATTCTACCTCCCTTCCAGAGACAGACAAACCCCTTTCCACGTTGTTTTTCTTTGGTCCCATCGAAATCGCCTGTGTTTTGTCAGGATTCAACTTTATTTTCCACTCCAGGTACCACTGCTGGAGGCCACTTAATGCATTCTGCAAATAAACGACACCCATCAAGTGGTTGGCTGAGGAAGAAAGCAAAGCCGTATCGTCAGCGAATAAGGAGATCTTCACGTGTTCACTCCTTGGAATATCGGATGTGTAAAGGGCGTACAATAACGGAGACAGCACTGCCCCCTGAGGAACGCCGGCCTCAATTTCTTCTCGAGAATTGTCGACCTCTACCTGAAATGTCCTACCCATGAGGAAAGACTTGATCCACTTCACCAGGCTCTGAGGCAGGTGGAAGTCAATGAGTTTGGACAGTAGTCCCTCATGCCAAACTCTGTCGAAAGCTTTACTGATGTCTAACAGTATTATATGGCCACTGTTATTAACATTAAGTGATGTTATGGCGTCCTCCATCAGCCTCAGAACCTGAGGCTCAGTGGAATGAGCACGCCTAAAGCCAAACTGTTCATTCGGTAGGACATTTCTGTCCTCCACTTATTCATCAAGCCTTTCTAGAACGACTTTTTCAGCCAATTTGGCGGAACTGCAAAGCAGACTGATCGGTCGATAATTTTGCGGGAAGGTCGGGTTTTGTCCCTTCTTTGGAATCACTTCCACCTTCGAGGGAATCTTTAAAGGCGTAGAGAGTTGTTGATTATATTTGAAAGTGACTGTACCTGGTTATCCGGAAAATACTTTTGATCATGCGATTAGTAATTCCGTCGTAACCAGGTGAGAGAATACAGACAATAATTGAATAATTGGATACCAAAAACTAAATCCAAATTACGAGATGAAAGATTATTTCTAAATCACATGGGAACGAATAGTTTGAATACGGGTTTATTAATTGATCAAGTTGACTGTTTATATTATGGTAACTACCCCGATTATATATTATAGTTTGTTTTATTTCAGTTGTTTTTTATTCCCCCTATGATTGAATATTCAAAATTCATTAACTTTAAAATTATGGTAGTTTATAGACCCTATCCAGTTGAATCATTTCCAAATGTTAAATCAAATGGTTAATTGAAACAAAAAAAAACATTTCTAGGTGCTCACATTACAAATTATATTTCAATTGCGTTACGTCCGTTCAAATTGCCAAGGATAACAGGACTGGATCCCGCTCTCCCAGGATTCATCACACCAAATCCAGATGATAAGTTAGACAAAACAGATGCAGATTTTGTAGATGTTTATCACACGAATGCCTTCATTCAGGGAGTAGTTGAGGAAAGTGGTCATGTAGATTTTTATATCAATGGAGGAGCATTGCAGCCCGGCTGTTGGGCAGAAAATAGTAAGTGAGAAACTAAAAAAGCATAACTTTCTTTGTTTCATATTTCTGAACCAATTTGATTGACACAAATGGAAGTGAAAAATATGATTTCCTTAGAAGGTACGACATCCTATGATTGGTAGGCATATCCGTTATTTCTTATGTTTCCCTTTGTCAAGAATATTTTGTGTTGGGTAAACGAACTCTGAATTTGAAAAATATTTCCAATGGAAAAACTGATTGCTTTCAACTAAATTGCAAGTAATGGAAATGGCGCTGGCGATAATCCAAAAGAAAACGTGGAATGAATCACTTCACGTTTTCTTTTGGATTAGCACCTTCGAAGTTGTGTAAGCCTTCAACTTTGGGATGAGTTGGCCATTTTTTATTATTAATTCTGGAAATTTGTTTCTTTTTTTACAAGCTTTTATTTAGTTTCACCTGTCCCGATGTTTATCATCAAATCTTGCAAATTAAATTTGATCCACTTCCAGTTGCCCGATTAACGTGAAATTTGGCAGGTGTTCATAGTTTCCGTGACAATGCATTATGGAATTTTTGAGAAAAAAAAAATGGCGGCTCTAAGATGGCGGACGATATTTGTGTTTATGGTCCGATTCGACTCAAAATTAGTATGTGGGGGTTTTCGGGGTCGGAGATTATGAATTTTCTTTCAAAATTCATAAATTCAAGATGACGGCTCTAAGATGGCGAACGAGTTTTGTAATTATGGTCCAATTCTATTAAAAATTGGTATGTGGAGGTTTTCGGGGTCAAAGACTATGCTTTTTTTCTCAAAACTCATAAATTCAAGATGGCGGCTCCACATGGTTGTGATAATGGAACGTTTCTTTCGAAAATTGGTATGTCGGGGTTTTTGGGGTCAGAGATTATGAATTAAGTCAAAGATTATTGTTTTTTTTGTAAGAATTCATAAATTGAAGATGGCGTAGGAGTTGATCTTCAGATGGTCTCCTCATTGAAGAACTAGATATCCCAGAACTTACAGGAAAAAGGCCTCATAATGACTATGCATTAACAAAAATGCATAGATTAAGGTGTACTTACTAAAAAGCTCAAAATAAAATAATTAATAAAGAAACCTTTTTAAAGACAAGCTTTCATTAAATGCGCTAAAAAGTAAAAAATAATAGCTTTGGATGTGCGACGTAGGTTTTTCCGTGAGTTATAGATTCAAAAGCTTGTCTCGCAAAGTTTTCAGTTCGAATACAAAAGCGACAAGCTTTTGAATCTATAACTCACGGAATAACCTACGTCGCATATCCAAAGCTATTATTTTTTACTTTTTAACGCATTTGAATAGAAGCTTGTCTTTAAAAAGATTTTTTATTAATTATTTTATTTATCAACCAAGTGCTGTTTTCTTCTTCCCTTTTTTTGGTCTCCCTGATCGATAACCTTTGGACTAGGACAGTTCTCATCAAACTTCGCCTTTGTACCTGATTTTGATTATGATGGCTTAAAATTGGAGAGTTATACAATCTTGATGAGTTTCCTTGGCATACTTTGACATATATTTTACAAATGTAGGTTCTCATTATTATCATTATCAGATATATCTTACAGTTGACATGGAAGCTTATCTCAGGGTTATTTCTGCTTAAGTTCTGTGATTCCATGTCACAAAATTCACTTGTCATGTCAATCACCTGTCATTCTTGTCACATAATGTCGAGCTTCAAAGTCACTTCATCAATGAATATTGGTTAGATATATCGATTTCCAATAATTTGTAATCCATAATAATCCTGGACCATGGTGAATTTTAATATGTTTGTACATTGAACTTATACTATGTCTGATGTAACAGATATACTTTTTACGGTTTCTTGTACACTTGACGAGTAAGTAACCTTAGTTTTTCATTTTTCATAATTTCTAAATTAAAATAAAAAGCGCTTTGCTAAGATTTTATAAATAATATTTCCTGCACGAAATACAAATTTCTTCTTTGACTATATACTTATTGCGTCTAATTGTTACGATGCCATCTTTTTAACGAACAGGATTCCCTCACTTTATTTAAATGAAAGTGTGTTTTTTTATTGAAAGTTACTTCATTTAATGGATTCGCTTTTCCTCTGTCACATATTTGTTAAATTCTAAGATGCAAGTTTGTTGCATTTTATATGTTGGTTGGTTGATTGGTTGAAAGCTGACGAGCCAGAGACAGGGTTGGCACTTAGCTTCCCTTGACACTGCGACCAGCTGGGGTCTATTGTATCACTCTGTCGTCAGTGGTTCGTCATTCAAACAGGTGTATGCCTTTAATTAGGTTTAGTAGCCTGTTGATAAGGTTCTTCGGATTCATGCCTGTTTCCGGGCTGATCTCTCTAAAGGTTCTGTGGGCTACTTAGGGCGTCACAGTCGAAGATAATATGAGAGGCTGTTTCCTCCTCTTCAACACATAGCCTACACTCCACGGTTTCCCTGCGTACTCCCATGGTGTTTAGGTGTTTTCTTAGGCCGCAGTGTCCAGTCAACAGACCTATGTTTTATATGTTAGTTTTCGTACCAAATTTTGATTTTCTGGTTTTATTCATAAATAATAGCTGAGGCAAAAAATAAAATCTTAGATGATGAGATTTTATTGCTATTTCTGTTTGTCCATGCTTAATGTCAATACGTAAAAAGTCAATCATCAACAATTATTTAAACACGAATCTCGTTGACAAAGGCACATTTTGTATATAAGAGATCTGTCACTTTCGTTCTCTTAACTTAAAAAAAAATATACCAAAATAAATCGAAACCTTCAATTTTGAAATCACGTCAGAGGATATTTTATTAGGGACCCTTCCAATGAGGGCTGCGTTTATTTGTAAGTTGTTGATTAACTTTTTTGTGAACTTTTGTTCGGTACGTTTTTTCGGAGAACACAATACTTTAAAATATTTTTCTCATATGCTTTCCTTTCGGAGTATTATGGTCGCCTTCGGGAAATATTTTCAAGTTGAACTGTGAAATATCAGAATGCAGTTACAGGATTCAATTAAATTAGTTGAGGCATCTAACAGTGACTTATTTCCAGCTAATATACCTGGAAATTACATCTCTAAGATGTCACACTATATCACTCTTGTTACATCGCTGCGATGTACAGTAGATGGGATTATCACGTTATCAAAAATTGTTGCGATATAATAACCGGATCATAGGCTAAATGGCGCAGCAACGAACTACTTGCAGTACCGAGTCGGCAGGTCATTAATACTATGAGATCTGCCTTCAAGTAAATATGTAATGTGTTGAATATGGAATTGACTGTTGGAGTATATGCTCACTGGGAAATAATTGGAGTCTTCATATTGAAACGATACAATCTATAGTTTATTCATGAATTTGTTAAATAATATTCCAGTTTATGTCATACGTGTATGTAACGTGAATTCACAAAAACACATTCCTGTTACATCTCAAAATTTGTCGCAGTGATGTCGCAGGGATTATTTATAAGTGAGACAAACTAACATCAATCACCACGACCTGCTTACGACTTAAAATACGATATCATTTATTCATATTCTGATATCGCAGGGACATCTCTGAGAAATAACTGTGCTCGTTGGGTTATATAAATACTTATTTAATCTTTTGTATGTGCGTTCCTCAAATTAAAATGATATTCAATATTTCAGGATTTTTCGCCTGCAACCACCACAGAGCGCCCTTGTACTTCGCAGAATCTATCAACACCGACAAAGGTTTCTGGGGATGGCCCTGTCCTTCGTACTTCCAGTATCTCCTAGGGAGGTGTCCACCTCTAGAGCCACAAATAATTATGGGCGATCTGGTTAAAAGGTCAGCGACTGGGGTTCACTTAGTTATAACAGAATCAGTGTCTCCCTATGCTGTTGGAAAATATGAGGGACCCAGTATCGAAATATACTTGAAATCTGACTCACACAGGATCGATATCTTGCAGAAATATAGAGATGAAGTACTGGAGTTCATAGATGAGGATGATTTGCTAGAAAGTCTTGGTGGTGGTCAAATGAATTCGGAGAACGAAGAAAACGTTTATCAATCCATAATTCGTTAATGTTTAATAAATAGTATATGAATTAGCAATATGCATTGTATAGCCATTTATCTTTCACAGAGCATCTGGAAAATTAATATACAAATATTTGGAATCATTTCAATAAATTATGCGAACCACTTTTGTTTGCAATGTTATTTCTACACAATGACGTCACTTAAAAATGGGGAATCCCACAGACCTAGACTGAAGAACACTAGGGCAAATATGTCAGAAGGGGCCTTTTGTTGTCGTTCAATCACTCCTTTGGTGGATGAAGAGCCGCGTAAAACAAATATATATATATATTGAAAATGGGAAATTATTGTCTGTGAGAAATTATGAAAAAGGAATTTGTGGCATAATGGACAGATTTAAATTAAAGAAAAAAAGCATCCTCAAGCGAGACTCGAACTCTCAACCTTAAGCTTGCCGGGCATACGCTCTACCAATTGGATGCTATGAGGATCGACACCCACTCGTGAACACTTTAATTCCTTCAATTTAATGTGATGTTGGAAAATGAATAGAAAAATCAAACGTACTTATCAGTGGCCGTGGTGAATAGGTACCGGGTCTCGACGGCCACTGATAAGTACGTTTGATTTTTCTATTCATTTTCCAACATCACATTGAATTGAAGGAATTAAAGTGTTCATGAGTGGGTGTCGATCCTCATAGCCTCCATAGCTCAATTGGTAGAGCGTAAGCCCGGCAAGCTTAAGGTTGCGAGTTCGAGTCTCGCTTGAGGATGCTTTTTTCTTTAATTTAAATCTGTCCATTATGCCACAAATTCCTTTTTCATAATTTCTCACGGACAATAATTTCCCATTTTCACAACATATATTTGGCTAAAATCTTATCAGTGGTTGGAGATCATCTTCCTAGAACTTCTACTGAAATCGTCACTTCGACGATGATGTTTGGGTGAATAGGTACCGGGTGTCGACGGCCACTGATAAGTACGTTTGATTTTTCTATTCCTTTTCCAACATCACATTAAATTGGAGGAATTGAAGTGTTCACGAGTGGGTGTCGATCCTCATAGCCTCCATAGCTCAATTGGTAGAGCGTAAGCCCGGCAAGCTTAAGGTTGCGAGTTCGAGTCTCGCTTGAGGATGCTTTTTTTCTTTAATTCAAATCTGTCCATTATGCCACAAATTCCTTTTTCATATATATATATATATATATATATATATATATATATATATATATATATATATATATATATCGAAAAATGCGAAGCCCTGTACCGAAAAGGAATAAGGAAGATAATAGAATACACAACCAAATCAAACGAAGATAACAAACAAAAATATATCTATGATAATAATAATTCTCTAAATTCTCCCCACCCCATGCTATAATTTCACACAGCAGAGTTTGTACTTAAACAATTTCAAGGTGTTAGGTGCCAATTATTTTTTTAAAGTTTTTTGTCAGATTATTAAAAAATGTGCTCCACTTAGAGTTGCTGTCAAGCGTAATGCCTAGATATTCGACTGTTTTGGAAGATTTGATTCATAGTTGGTGATACATGTGATACATACAGGGTCCTGCAACACTGGCGCGGTGTTCCATATCTCTATTTAGGAAACAGATAGGAATCTATATTTCTATAACATTACCTTATTGCTCGAGCTCGACAAAATAAAAAATTGTTGGTCACACAGGGTGTTCAATTTTTTCTGGGCGGATCCCAATTGTGTTTTTTTAAATGGCAACCTATATTTTTTATCGCTTTTTCGGTTTCTACATAGAAAATAAAAGATACTCCATGAATATCTTCACTTCGGAAATATTGACGGTTTTCGAAATTTCCAATATTCGTCACTCAGAATAATTGAAACTATAAAGTTGTGCCAAGTCAAATTGAATTTTTTTTTAGTCAAATATTCTTCATTGGTAACTCTCTCAAACGATATATCTGAAATCGACCTGTAATATACAGGGTATGAAAAACAGCTTGCCACATATTATAAATAAAAATTTGCAGAATCTTCCTTATTTTAAATGGAACACCCTGTATATTATCGATCCATAAGAAGCGCCAACAAAGGCTCTACAAATGTCATCATGTATTCCCTATGGTTAAGTTTACTGGTTTTTCTTAAAACAGCTATTTTTTTCGAAAAATGACAAGTATTCATATTTCTCCGCTATAATCTCAATCAACGACTTTTTTCAAAGCAAAATCAATTTGACGACTGATAGAATATACAAAAGATATCTTGTTCCAATTATGTACATTATAAGGTGTCCTATAGTTTTTCTTAATTTTGTTTTTTTCTAAAAATGACAATTATTTCTATTTCATCGCCATAATATTAATGATTTTTTTACTGTGAAATCCATATTTGACGGCTGTGATCGGTTATGTTTGTAACACATTTATTACCTGTTGCTAGATAAACAAGTTGTGAATGACACCACAAAATGTACGTTCTTGAATATTTACAATAATTTCAATAATCTCGAAATTTGTGCCATATTCTTTCGGTCTAAGACAACCTTTCAGCGAATAAAATATTTATTGGAAATCAAATGACAGATCAGAATATTTGCCTGCAAATAAGTATTGAAATCTTTAGTGAATCGTGAAGTTGAACTTTCGATATAATTTCATCAGAATGTTGTTTACAAATAGTGATTTGATTGATATGATTTTCATATTAGGTGAATCAGACAGGAATTGTTTATTGGCAAGTAGAATTTATTCTCAACAGTATACAGATGAAAGATCTTTCCAAAAGGTCCTGACACGATTTGTTGAAACTGGAAGTATCAATTATTCTAAACATGAGCGCATCAAGCCAGCTACTAATGAAGATAATGAATTGCAAGTTCTTGCCGTTGAAGAAGATCCTTGTAGGACTCAACGACAAATTGGTAAAAAGTGGATATAAGTGAGAGATCAGTGCAACAAATTTCGAAGAAACATGGCTTCCATCCATACCACGTTCAATTACATCAAGAAATACTGTATGCCGATTTAGAGAAAAGAGTGAGATTTTGCAATTGGGCTATGGGAGAAATTTGTCGAAACGAATATTTTTTCAATAACATTTTATGGTCGGATAAATCGACATTCCATAAAAATTGATTTGTGAATCGACATAATTACCATTATTATTTGACAGAAAATCCCCACTTATTGAGACAGGTGGATTATCAACATAGGTGGTCGATAAATGTCTGGGGTGGCATCATTGGAGAATATGTAATTGGTCCATACTTTTTTGAGGGACATCTGAATGGAACAATGTATCTCAATTTCTTACGAAATGATTTACCAGGTTTGTTAGAAGATGTTGACCTTCGCAATAGAATGTTGTTACAACATGATGACGCTCCTGCTCACTATTCGGCAGAAGTGATAGATCATTTAAATGAAGTATTTCCCAATAAATGGATAGGACGGAATGGGCCTGTCAGGTGGCCCGCTAGATCACCAAATTTAACAAAACTGGATTTTTTCTTGTAGGGATACATAAAAAATATGGTTTTTGTCGAGCCACCAAATTCTTCCGAAAATATCCGACTTAGAATTACGAATGCTTTTTGCAGCATTACACCAGCTATCTTGCGCAGGGTAAAACAGTCTTTAAACGTAGCTTCATCTGCATTCAAAAAATGCAAGACATGTTGAACATATTTTATAAAAGTTTCATTATCAACCTTCATTAAACTTTCCAATTTGTAGTTTGCCAGTTGACAATTTAAATATCTAGACCTAAGCTCTGACTTTAATTCATGAATATACACCATAACATGAAAAAAAAAATTATTAGTAATATTCATAATGTTTTTTCATTTAATCGTGTTTGGTTTGATATTGCACGATTTATGTGTAAAATTCTTCATAAAAAAAAATACATTTAGAAAAATGTGATACATACATTTATTTCATGATAAATATTTGTTTGGACACCTTGTAATGTACATAATTGGAACGAAATATTTTTCGTATATTCTTATCAGTCGTCAAATGGATTTCGCTTTGAAAAAAGTCGTTCATTCAGATTATAGCGAAGAAATATGAATACTTGCCATTTTTCGAAAAAAAGAGCTGTTTTTAGAAAAACTAGTAGAGCCTTTGTTGGCGCTTCTTATGGATCGATAATATACAGGGTGTTCCATTTGAAATGAGGAATATTCTGCAAATTTGTATTTACAATATGTTACAAGCTCTTTTTCATACCCTGTATATCACAGGTCGATTTCAGATATATCGTTCGAGAGAGTTACCAATGTGACCAAAAAAAAATATCCAATATTCTGAGTGACGAATAATGGAAAAAAATAATGCTAGAAATCTCGAAAACCGTCAATATTTTCGAAGTGAAGATATACATAAAGTATCTTTTATTTTCTATGTAGAAACCGAAAAAGCGATGAAAAATATAGGTTGCCATTTAAAAAAAACAATTGGGATCCGCCCAGAAAAAATTGAACAACCTGTGTGACAGACAATTTTTTTATTTTGTCGAGCTCGAGCAATAAGGTAATATTATAGTAATATAGATAATTATCTGTTTCCTAAATAGAGATATGGAACACCGCGCCACTGTTGCAGGACCCTGTATACATCACTGCTAGCACTGAAAGGAAGTATTTTTCAATCTCGCGGTGGTAAGATCTGAATATCAATAAAAACTGAAACCGACGAAAAAAGAAACCGACGAAAAAAGAAACTGAAAAGCAAAAAATAACCCTTCTTAGTCTTAGTAACTAAGTAACTAATTTGGAGTCGGCACCAAACAAACTAGCAATTGAATTAGGTCTAGCATAAAATGATGGCAGCGGAATGCGAGGTGGCGTTTTGATAAATATTAAGAAATCTTATGATATTCGTTGATTATTTGATTGGAGCCGACTCAAAATTAGTTACTTACATTAGTTTAGGAGCTTAGTTATTAAGACATAGAAGGGTTATTTTTTGCTTTTCAGTTTCTTTTTCGTCGGTTTAATTTTTTGTTAAAAGTTTTTATTTCTTAATTTTTTGTGGCAAAAATCTACTAATCACCTACTCAATTAACAATTGAGGTATCCATTATGTTGTAGTGTTATCAGAACTACATATGTGTGCCAAGTTTCAAGAGAATCGGTTCACAGTGAAAAATCAATCATCCCCATTTTTCTACCCTTAGGGGTGTATTATTCTTCTTCAAATTCAAATATGACCAAGAATCATCTAAATCGGATAACCCAGTACAAAGTTATGCCTGATAGAATCGGTTAACGGGCCAAAATTCAGAGGGTGAACGATTAATATCTTCTACTTTGCTACTCTTAGGGGTGGATTTTTCAGAATCATCAAAATCGGATAACTCTGTGAAAAATTATGCTTGGTCATACATAAAAAAAAACAAAAAAAATATACGCGTCTACTAGAGAACCTCCTCCTTTTTCGTCGGTTAAAAATAAACAGAAATCAAACACAAAATATCTCAGGAGGCTTAGCCAAAAGGAGGCTTTCCAGGCTAGCAAGGCATATAAATGATGCCTAAGTAAATAAATTCGTTTAGATAAAAATGAAATTGCGGAAAATATGCGTGAAACAAATTTACGATATTCAGGAGATTCGACTCCAGACGATGTAAACAATATGGAGATGAGAAATCACAAATGAGAAAAAAAAACAGCAACAGTATCAATTTTAAACTATGTTTGAATGCACAAAGTGCTCAGAACAACCAGAAATCAGATATAATTAAAAAAATATCAGAAAAAGTTTTTAATTTTAATATTTACTCGAACAGACAAACTCTCAGAAATAAATATAACCTCATTGTACTCGAGATAAGTAAAATTTGATCAAATCAGAGGCTAAAATATTTTGAAGAAAGTAACAATAAATGTGTACATTTATTATTGCCGCAGTATCAATAAAAGAGGGTGGCACTTAAAACAATTGATAAAATGAGGAAAACATAGTGATCCATCCCCATTGAAACTTGAAATTTTCATTTATATTATCACAAATGATCTCAGTAATTTTTCCGTAGACGAGGGATATTCAAGTTCATGAAATAGACAAAACGAATAATTTATGTGTTCTTATTTTCGATATGAAATAAAATTATCCTCATATAGATATCATTAAGAAAATAAAGCCAATCGATAATTGACAGAAAATAGCCGCGGATTTGTGGATATTACCTACATAAAAAATTAACTTTTGTGAATATTCTTTAATCATTTAGGTAGATTCATTCACTGGAGAGTCTATGAGCACCTAAGCTAAGAGTTCTCTCTCTCTCTCTCTATTCCTTCTTGGATGTAGCTTCCCATCGGCGCTATTATCCAGCTCTCCCCTTATTACCCTTGTAATAAAGGCTTCGTCCTCTGAATACAGAAATCTTGCTCTCGGCAATACTGTATTCAAATTATGATAAGCTAAGAGTTAATACTCATAAGCGATCGTCATTGTCAAAGACTTTAATGTCATATGTGAGATTTCGTAGTAGGTTTGGTTTAGCTTGCTTCAGAAACAGTAACACTTGAGCAGGCGCACATAGTTCATTTAGTGCGAGAAAACTAAGAATTCGAGTTTGCCGTTCTTCGTGAATAATATGAGTAGGTTATCATTTTAACGTTATGACAAATCAAATGACTCGTATAAGCAAATTTCAAATGTTAAAATAGGCAATGAAGAGGATGAGTAGCACATCGGAGGAAGCAATAGCGTAGAAAATTGGCTGGTATACGAAAGTGGACCAGGGGCGCACCCAGAATGATCTTATGGGGGGGCACACATAGCTGCCTGCATGCGAAAATTAGTACCGCAGGCGTTTTTTTAAGGTCAAGGTCATGGGAACTTTAGAATTACGATAGAATAGCAAACTTGAAGTGTCTTGACGATGGATTTTTTTTCAACAATGGAAAACGCATTTTAATGACAGGAAAGGATTATGGACGAGAGATGAGTAAAAATGAGTCAAATATAAAAATATATTTCAATATTCATAAAAGAAAATCAAGCCTTCTTGGTCAATTACCTTTTAGAACAGCCATCAGATCCTTCGGGTCAACGTGGATTTCCCTATGAATATTCAAATGTGCCAGTCCATTTAGCCTATTTTCACTGGTTGTATTTCTCAAATAGGACTTCAGTCGACGTAATGTCGAGAATGACCTTTCCGGTGAACTAGTCGATATCGGCAGAGTCGCGAATATTTTAAGTATTATGAAAACATTAGGATATACACTGTGTCCGTAAAGTATGGACAAATTCATTTTTAGCTAAACAGGTCATTTTAAGAAATAATCCTGAAACACGTCGATTTTTTATGTTAATTTACCTTTTAAAAAAAAAAACAAATTCATTTTTAAAATAAGTTTTTTAAATGGAACACCCCATTTTGTCTCAATTTTCGGATTACTCTAGCTGAGCTGATTCCAAAATGTATCACATGTTGATTCCAATTGGTACAGGGTGGACAAAAATACAATAGTTTTGTGTGTGCTCATAAAGTAACGCGTAACATTCTTTATTAGGTAAATTAACAATATTATCAAAAATACTTATTGTCTAGCGGCAATTGGTTTAAATGTAACACCCCGTAGTTTGCTACATGTTTAGAGTAATAAAAATGAGCTGTTTCCAAACATGTTTGGTACTTGTGGTCTAGCAGACAGAATATAACAAAAAATATTTCTTATCTATTTATAAAAACATAGTCGTCTACTTTTTGGGAAATGTCATTATTTGTTTAGTAATTTATTGATGTTCAGTGACAGTTTAGTACTACAATATTTTTGGTATTCGTGAATATTCGAATGATTGCTTAGATTTAATTGGAAGTAGAAATGGAGTTAAGTGTAAAACAAAGAATTGAAATACTTATGATGATTGGGTATGGAGACAGATCGCGAACTCAGATGGAAGTGTGCAATTTGTTTAATGATAAATATCCAGAAAGACCTATAACGCGTTCAACAGTCAGTAAGATTGAAACGAAATTTTGAGAAATTGGTAATGTTGAAAATGTACGCAAATCAGGTCGTCCCCCAGCAAATGCTGATACAGCATTAGATGTTTTACTGAGTTTTGAAGAAGATGCGCACACTTCTGTTCGTAAAGTTAGTCGCTATATCGGTGTTAGCAAAACAACGGTTCACAAACTATTGAAGCTTGAAAAATGGCATCCTTATAAAATCAAACTTGTGCAAGAATTAAACGAAGATGATCCCGATAGAAGACTCCAATTTTGCGAAGAAATGATGGATAAATGTCACCGAGACCCTCTCTTGATACAAAACATTATTTTTTCTGATGAGTCCACTTTCATGTTAAATGGTGAGGTTAACCGTCAGAATTGTAGATACTGGGCAAAAGAAAACCCCCACTGGATGCGTGAGCATCATACACAATACCCTCAAAAGGTAAATGTATGGGCTGGAATTGTACGAAATCGAATCATCGGACCCTACTTTTTCGAAGGTAATTTAAACGGGGCAACGTACCTTGAGTTTTTAAGGGGGTATCTCGTACCTACTTTACGTAATTTGTTTCCCAGCAGACGTAATCCTGGAGGTTTTGATGAAAGTTTATGGTTTCAACAGAATGGTGCACCTCCACATTATGCTGTAGATGTTAGAAGGTACCTAGATGAAATTTTCCCGAACAGGTGGATTGGTAGACGTGGACCCACTGAATGGCCAGCGAGGTCACCAGATTTAAATTCTTTGGATTATTTTCTGTGGGGCCATCTGAAGAATGTTATTTATAAAACGAAACCACCAAATATTGCAGATGTACAAGAGAAAATTCGAACAGAAATAAACAATATTACGCAAGAAACCATACACAAGGTTCAACAAGAATTTGTACACCGTTTGGGTTACTGTCAAATACAGCAAGGGCTGCAGTTCGAACATTTATAAAGTCATGTATTCCAGCATATTCTGTCCGCTAGACAATAAGTATTTTTGATAATATTGTTAATTTACCTAATAAAGAATGTTACGCGTTACTTTATGAGCACACACAAAACTATTGTATTTTTGACAATAAGTATTTTTGATAATATTGTTAATTTACCTAATAAAGAATGTTACGCGTTACTTTATTTTTGTCCACCTTGTACCAATTGGAATCAACATGTGATACATTTTGGAATCAGCTCAGCTAGAGTAATCCGAAAATTGAGACAAAATGGGGGTGTTCCATTTAAAAAAAATGACGGTGACGTCATTACTCGAACGTAATTCACCCTGTATATTAGATTATTATTTTAAAATACGGTAAATTAACATCAAAAATCGACGTGTTTCAGGATTATTTCTTAAAATGACCTGTTTAGCTAAAAATGAATTTGTTCCATACTTTACGGACACAGTGTATATATCTGGATTACATAGATTCAAGGGCATTTTTTGGTTTTTGTAGATGACTTGTTTTGCTGAAGTTTTGGTACCACAGTCACAGTTCTGCCTCCAAAATACTCCTTCTGAAATCCTGGATATCATGACTATAAAACTCAGCAAGGCCCAAAAAGTCCTCATTTTTTTATGCAGATGGAAAAATTTCTGTTGGTAGTAATACCATGAATTTTTTAAGAATTGTCTTATGTTTGGCGAATCGATCTTCCAAACCAGCAAAAAATGAATCAACCTTATTATTATTATTATTATTATGAAAACTGATTTTCGAAACGTTAGCTCGATTTGTTTGCTTTGAGGCCAATCTTGGGACTTTGATTTCAATGTCAAACATATCAGCGATCTGTTTGGCTCCATCGAAAATATTTTTGAACTGCGCTTCAGCATTTTCTCGCACGTATTTGATAGTGGAGATTGTTTCTTCGGCTTTATCCATCGCAAACGCAAGATCTGAGTTCTCAAGTTGAAGGATTTTAGCTGAAGGAACACTGTATCCGAGAAGCTTCTCTGCTGAGAACAATGAAATGATGAACTGTGACTGGGCCAGAGCACTTAGCTCCTGAACTGGAATCGTTATCTTTCCACAAAGATATTTCCTGAAGTGCTTCATGCGCGGGTTTCAACAATTGCACCATAATCATGCCTTTGAAGCTTTCATGGCACATTTATTTTCAATTGGGTTATCCAGACTGTGAGAGAATAGTGATCTGCGAGAGATAAGAACTTTGATTTTAGTCAAAATATCAGTTAGCTTTTCGACGTTTGGGCTGCCCCCCCCCCTGGGGGCCAATGAAGTGGACACCTGAGGTATTGAAAGTAGGCAGCAAGATGAGGCTCATGCGGAATGTGTTGCTGAGAACAAAAAAAAAGATTCAATACAAAATTCAGCTCTCATTCAAGTAGCTCTGAATATGACGTCACAGACCAAGATCCTACTTACAGCAGTTCTTCGGACAATAACAAGAAACCCGAAATTTTGAAATATGCTGCAGGGATTGCAAACAATTTATTACCTGCAAAATTTACAGAGGCATACAAAGTTTAAAAAAACTAAAAACACACAATTTTGGTGCAATATGGACTAAAAAGTTAAAAATAATATGAATAAAGTGATTGACCAAAAAATTAACTGTATTGCAGAAAAAACGAAGGGTGCTTGATATCAGTTGTCTTACATTTTTCATCGCTAGCTATTCGTGAAGGTAGAGTCATCATGAAAAGTAAGTAGAGAGCACTCTACGCTTTTTTTACATCAAAGTAAATTTTTTGGTCAATGACATTATTCTTATTATCTCCAACTTTTGAGTCCATATCCCAACGAAAGTGTGTTTTTTAAAGTTTTTTAAACATTGATTTCATTTTTAACTCTCTAGTCCATATTGCTTCGATTGATTCATCCACGTGGAATTGAAGTTTTCACTAACTTTTCGCGAAAGTGCTGAGGCCAGCGCACTCACCAAATCTTTGAAATGTAAATTAGGCATTTTTTAAAATTATGTGCTGGTGATCTTGGTGATGATACCATAGCTATGGAATTATTGTATTGTCATCGGTTCTCAATACTTGTGAAAAAATTCAAATAATTCAGACAATTGGAAGTGGGTGAACATTGAATTGAAAGATACATTACATTCATATATACATACTGGCAAAGCTAATAAAAGCGTGTTAATTATATATGGTTTGGAGAGACAAAAATAAGGCTAACAGATTTTCAGAAAATGTGTTAATTGTCTATTTTGATTATTTATCCCAGCTCAACTGGGTTTTTTCATGAATAACACCCAAGGAACTGAAATGAATAATACTTCCTAACAAGCCGATCAGTTTTTTCGTGCCTTTTGGTGAGAGTGTAGATGAATGCGAGGTGTTGTGTAGCTTGAATTATGTATCTATAAAAAAGGAATAACCGACTTAACATTTTTATTGGATACGGGAGCTTCTGGGAGTGTATTATTTGCGTCCAACCTGAATAAAAATCAGTTTGTCGACAACAAATAAAATAAAAATAAATGGTATAGCCGGTTCAGTGTTTACGCTAGGATCAGCAAATATCACGTTGAAGTTAGGTAACAGTGATATAGGTCATGAATTTCATGTGGTGAATGACTTTGGAAATGATATGAATGGCGTTATTGGATCAGATTTCCTTGCAAAATACTCAGCAATATTAGACTACGAGATATTTACATTTTCAATTATCATAAAGGACGAGAAGTTTTCAATGCCATTTCAGTTCAAATATGATGATTACACTACGATTCCGCCAAGGTGCGAAATTATTAAATATTTCCAAGCTCAAAATTCAAATGATTGCATTGTGATTCCAGAAGAAATTGCGGTAAGAGTTTTTACTGCGGGAATTATTGCTAAACCCTGTAATTACAGGATACCAGTAAACATTTTAAATGTCACTGAAAGAGAAGTCAGGTTTAAAAATTTCAAACCAAAGACAGAAAGTATATCAAAATTAGATGTTCATACTTTTGGAAATACACAATTCTCAGTAGAACGTATAGATAACCTACTCAATTCTATAAATGTCAAAGAACTCTCCAAATTTGTGCGAAATACGCAGATATTTTTCTTGGAGAATGACCTACTAACGGCAACGAATGTTTTTTAACAGACAATACATTTGAAAAGCTACGCGACTCCAGTATATGTTAAACCATACCGATTACCAGATTCGCAAAAAGCGGAAATGAATAAACAATCGGAAAAATGCTATCTGACGGAATTAACGAGCCAACGAGGTTCGAATGGTCAGCACCATTATTGGTGGTACCAAAAAAAACAGACATTAATGGCAATAAGAAATGGAGAATAGTTATTGACTACTGCCTTCTAAACAAGCGTATTGCAATGTACTTTTCACATCTCGACTTGGCGCAATAGACCAGGGCTGAAGCCTTTGGAAATGGTAAAAGGTGAAAAAAAATAATAGTAGGATGAAAACCATTGGAAAAGGAAGAGATTATAACAAAAATGAAAGGAAAAATAATTTACGGGCGATCTGAGGTCGGGAAGTGGAAGGGGGTGAGTTTTTAAGGGTAAAAAACGGTTTATCTCGATTTCCGGCAAAACTAAGAGTCCTATGGAAAAAAATTAAATCTACAACTTTTGTATCAACACTTTTCCCACATAACCCAAAAATTTATGTAAAAAATTCAAATAACCAAGTTTTTGGTTTTTTATTTTTATCTTTCCCAAAAAAAAAAAAAATTTTTCACGAAATTTGGTGGAAACTTACCTTTTTATGTCCCAAACACACTGTGATTTTTTTGATCCAAAATATTCATTTTTTTCACTTTATTTTGACTTAGTATCGAAAAAGCACCCTAATTTTCAATAAAAAATTCTCCCGTCAAAATATCAGCTTTTTTAAAAAGCTCGGTGTGCTTTTTGTCCGTTGAAATCCCTACTTCCTGATGGTATGAAGAAAAAATATACATTACTATGGTAAATGTTCTCAGAAAATGCAAAGAAACGTAAAGTTAATATTGAATGAATGTGGTTTTTTGTGGAGGAACAACGTTTCTTGACATGATTTTTGGGTAACCTTCCACAGTCTGAAAATGAAAATATAATCAGGAAAATCTATACAAGTGTAGAAAGGGCAAACTGATTAGTTCACTCGATAATTTATTGCGTTCACCAAATTATATTTCCTTTTGAAAAATTATTCAATTTGTCAATAACTTGCCGTTTTCTGAATTTGCCTATCAAAAAATTTTTTAAAAAATTCAAAAGATACTTCTCTATATAGTTTTTGCTTGACGTTTCGGGGACTATATCTGCCCCCGTTCTCAAAATCTTCTAAATCTCCTTTAATTGTTTTATAATTATAAGCAAAAAACTATATAGAGAAGTATCTTTTGAATTTTTTAAAAAAATTTTTTGATAGGCAAATTCAGAAAACGGCAAGTTATTGACAAATTGAATCATTTTTCCATAGGAAATATAATTTGGTGAACGCAATAACTTATCGGGGTGAACTAATCAGTTTGCCCTTTCTACACTTGTATAGATTTTCCTGATTATATTTTCATTTTCAGACTGTGGAAGGTTACCCAAAAATCATGTCAAGAAACGTTGTTCCTCCACAAAAAACCACATTCATTCAATACTTACAAGTACGGTATGGGCCGCAATGTGTTAGGGATTTCAAGCATATGGAAAATCTTTACAAGAAATTTTCAAGTTCCCACAGTAGTCTTACTTTTCTATGTAGATGTCGAGATAATAGGATAATCCCGAAGGGTTTGAGATTAAAAAATGCCATATCATAGCCAACAATGCAAAAGAATAATTGAGAGAGCGGGCCCGCAATGGTAAGAGAACGAATACAGTTCCACAGGAAAACAAGGTAAATTTCGAAATTTTATCAATAACCTGGAACCGTTCATGTAAACAAAATCTGACTTGATATGACTATGAATACTTACACCACTGTATTCACAATTCCTACAACTCATACAATCGAAAGAGAAACACAATACATATAAACAAATTTCACAAATTATTGAAGAGAAACAAATACACCCAACACATATCAAACAACAACAAAATTTCTGAAAAAACTGTAATCAATTTGTCATCAAAAAACTTAGACATACACGAAAAACTTGTGTTGGCAAAGGGACTGAACTTCGCAGTTGCACCCAAAATGGTTCCAACCGTAGAAATGATCACTGCCATCGAGGCAACAGCCCAACGTTTACCACCTGAAGTAGCAGGTGATTACAGATCTGGCTGCAAAAACGCACTAACACAACCTTATTATCCTAGAAGTAATTTGAACAAATACGAAAGAGATGCATTGAGATCTCTTCGATCAGACAATCAGATCAAAATACTTCCAGCTGATAAAGGTAACGCAACAGTCATCATGAACACTACTGATTATGAGAACAAACTAACACAAATGATCTCAAATACCACATATCACACACTCAATCAAGACACTACCATATCAAAAAAAGTAAAAACAAAAAACCAAAACAAAAAAACAAAAACATACTCACGAAAGCAGAACGCAGAGTCCTAATATCACACCACAGCAAACCCCACATTTTTATGGGTTACCAAAAATACACAAACCATCTCATCCTCTACGCCCTATTGTTAGTTCCATTGGATCTCCTTCACAAAACTCGCTAGATACCTACTCAACATTCTGAAACCACTATCTGGAAATGGAAATAGTTTTATAAAGAATACCCCTCACTTTCTTGAGAAATTGAATGAATTACAAATTCAAGATGGAGATCTTCTAGTTAGTTTTGATGTCGAAAGTTTGTTTACTAATGTCCCTATTGATAAAACTCTAGAAATAGTGAAAGAAAGATTAGAAAATGACACATCACTGAGGACAAGAACAAAACTGGATGTCAGTGCCATCATAGAATTACTCAAACTATGCACAGAAAAAACATATTTCCAATTCAAGAACGAATTTTATCAACAAGAGTTTGGTATGGCGATGGGTTCTCCTTTGTCACCGATTTTAAGTAACATATTCATGGAATATTTTGAAGAATCTTTCGTTGGAACATTCCACAATGGTCCAAAAATATGGTGGAGATACGTGGATGATGTTTTCGCTATCTGGAATCGGAGTGAAGAAGAATTAAACATTTTCTTGGATCATATAAACGGTCAAGAACCGACGATCAAATTCACATTAGAATCAGAACAAAACAACCAACTTCCGTTTTTAGATGTCATGATCCAAAAATCATCATCCCGAATTGAAACATCTGTACACCGAAAGAAGACGCATACCAATCGATATCTACACTATTACTCAAACCATCATGACAGTGTGAAAAAAGGCATAGTTAAATGTCTCTATAATCGAGCCCAAACGGTTTGCAATTCCAACCAGAATCTACAGGAAGAAATAAACCTCATAAAATCTGTTCTCAAGGAAAATGCATATCCAGATCAGTTTGTGGAAAAAACAATCACTGACATTGAAAACAAAAACCCATCAAACAACCAATTAACACAACCAACAGGAGTACTCCCACCACCTACACATTTCACAACCAACATAATACCTTATGTCCCCGGATTATCTGAAAAGATCAAACGAATTGGACATAGGTATGATGTGAGAACATCATTTAGAACAACAAACACACTGAGATCTATACTAACACAAACAAAACCAAAAAACGCAGAAGAAAGTACCAAAAATTGTGTTTACAACATACCTTGTTCTTGTGGTGATAGTTATATAGGTGAAACATCAAGACCATTGGAAGTGCGCCAAAGTGAACATCAGAGTTACATCAGAAATCGACAAGTAACTGGATCAAAAATTGCAGAACATATCCTCACATCCAATGGCGATCACACGATTGAATGGAATAGGACAAAAATCTTGATGAAAGAACCACATCAAGAGAGGAGAAAATTGAAAGAAACGGCCTGTATTCTTCTTTCCAATAACAACTGCTTTTCAACAAATTCTGTTGAAATGGATCATACATGGTTACCTCTACTCAGAGAGGAAGTGAGATATGGTAGAATGCTAATAAACTGATCCGAACAACACCCCATATATCAAATGAGCAATACGTCAATCTCAAACTTTTTTGGGAGATCTCAATTGACATCCGTCAGTTGAAAAAGCAAAAAAAACTCTGCGAGCAAAAATCCAAATTATAAAACAATTAAAGGAGATTTAGAAGATTTTGAGAACGGGGGCAGATATAGTCCCCGAAACGTCAAGCAAAAAACTATATAGAGAAGTATCTTTTGAATTTTTTAAAAAATTTTTTTGATAGGCAAATTCAGAAAACGGCAAGTTATTGACAAATTGAATCATTTTTCCATAGGAAATATAATTTGGTGAACGCAATAACTTATCGGGGTGAACTAATCAGTTTGCCCTTTCTACACTTGTATAGATTTTCCTGATTATATTTTCATTTTCAGACTGTGGAAGGTTACCCAAAAATCATGTCAAGTAAAGTTAATATTTAATAAGACATCTACAATATTTTGAGAAAGTTGTAGAATCTTTGAATTATATGCGTAGATGCCTCTTTATTGTTATTTTAAGATAACTTATATACCTGAGTGACCCACGGAAAATTTTAGCCCATCAAAAGGTATTTCATAGAGAAGTGGGGAAGGGGTAGGAGGGTCTGGGCCTTACTACCTGTTAATTCTTTGCATTTTCTGAGAACATTTACCACAGTTATGTGTATTTTTTTTATACCATCAGAAAGTAGAGATTTCAACGAACAAAAAGCCCACCGAATTTTTTAAAAAAGCTGATATTTTGACTGGAGATTTTCGATTGAAAATTAGGGTGCTTTTTCGATATTAAGTCAAAATAAGGTGAAAAAATAAATATTTCAAATCAAAAAAATTACAGTGTGTTTGGGACATAAAAAGGTAAGATTTCACTGGATTTCGTGAATAAAAAAGTTTTTTTGTAAAAGATAAAAATAAAAAACCAAAAACTTGGTTATTTGAATTTTTTACATAAATTTTGAGGTTATGTGAAAAAAGTGTGAATACAAAAGTTGTAGATCTTTTTATTACCTACAACTTTGCGATTGAATTTTTTTCATAGGACTTGTAGTTTTGCCGGAAATCGAAATAAAACGTTTTTTACCCTTAAAAACTCACCCTCTTCCACTTCTCGACCTCAGATCGCCCGTAAATTATTTTTCCTTTCATTTTCGTTATATTCTCTTCCTTTTTCAATGGGTTTCATCCAACTATTATTTTTTTTGGTTTCAAAAATTATCGACCCTGGTCTACAAAGGCTATTATCAAATTGAATTGAATGCATCGTCTAGACCCTATACAAGTTTCGCAACTGATAGAGGTCAGTATCAAATGACGAGATTGCCAATAGGGTTGAAACTCAGCCCTAGTGCTTTCTCGAGGGCGATGACTTTAGCTATGTCAGGATTAAATTATGAAAATTGTTTCTTTTATTTGGACGATCTAATAGTTTTTGGTAATAATTTAACAAGTCACAATCAAAATTTAATCAAAGTACTTCAGCGGCTTAGGCAAGTTAATTTAAAATTAAACCCTTATAGATGCGAATTCTTGAAAAAACAGTTAATATACCTTGGTCACGTGATCTCATCTGAAGGAATATCCCCGGATTTCGAGAAAATACGTGTCATGCAACAATATCCGATCCCAAAAGATTCGAGCCAAACTAAACGATTCGTAGCATTCGCAAATTATTATAGAAAATTTATTAAAAATGTCGCTGAGATAGCAAACCACTCAAGCTTCGCTTTCGTGGTTTAATCAGTTGCTAAGACCGCAAATCGCACTCCGTAAAATTTCCATGCTTCCTCAAAAATTTCAAAATTTTTTTAGATACTATTTCTCTCTTTATTTTTGAGCCATTTAAATGGCCGAAATTTCAAACAGAGAACCAATCAGATCAGTTTTAGACTGATAAAACCACTAGTAGATTCGATATTGTTTTTTGATAAAACCACATTATGCCCTGTTGTTATATGTCAACGTATTCAATTCATATATTATATATAATTCAATTCCTATAAGGAAACAGGAAATACAAAATTGATTAAATAGGGATTAGTGATTTCATATTGGAATGCAAATATATACATTTTTCAGATTGTTAAATGAGCCAAGTAAGGCAGTGAATCATATAACTCCCATATTCTCATACAATCAATAAGTGTTGTGGAGTAGTGGGTAGAAAACCAACCCAGAAAACATGGGGGTTTGATTCATCAAAAATTAGATCTATTCCAAGAAGAACGATGATGTTATAATAAAATCAAATTTTACATTCGCAAAATAGGTATGTATGAATTCATATGCCATGAACAACCATTTATTTCAAAGCATCGAGTGGTGCTGGCGTATGTGCGAGAGGTCCGGGGTTCGAATCCTAGCGACGGCAAACTTTTTATTTTATTTTGAAATATATGCATTAACAACAAAAATGCAATAAATATATAACAAATAGATATATGATCAACAGGAAATTTTCTTTCGTCAATTTTCACGATATTAACTTCCTAAACCGGGTTTTTTGGGTTTTTCATTTTCCCGGAAATAAAAATAAATATCAATAGCCAAAGTCCTACTCAATTCAATTATTTTAAAGTAATCAGCTCAGAGTGCTCGTATGATTGCAAGAGACGAGCAAAAATCGATTTTTATAAAACCATATCCTCATATATTCCTTCCTATACTGTCACCACCAAAGGCAACAAAAAAGATATCTATAAAGCATTGAACACATTATTATGCATAGTATATAGTAGAATTAGTTAACTGTAACATAGTATTGATTTAACATCCCGAGTTCATAGATGTTGAGCTCGTTAAAGGACCCTACCTCTGAAACAACAGAGGATTCGGCAAAATTTCCGGTTGGGAGGAGTGTGCTCACCGGCGTCGGTGTTTAGCCCTGGTAGCAGAAATAGGCCGACGTTAAATGAAGCAGGAAAAAAAAACATCTTTTGATTGATTGATTGTCACGCGGAGTCAAGCAACGTCGAGCGCGGATCGTACTTTTTTTTCATGATATCAAATTTTTATCTATTCAATATTTCGATAATCAATGAGAACTACTTTTAAACATACCTGTTTTTTCAGACTGTCACGCGAAAGGCTCGGAATCGATTCCTAACAGTGGATCTTTTTTTTGTCAAAATCCGTTCCAGCTACAATAATATTTTATTTCATAGTGAAGAAATTATATATATTTTAAGTTTTTGAGTGGGTTTGAGAGCAGTGAATAATGAGTATGAATGAATGATTCTGTAAAACGATTTCTTCGAATTTTGATCGAGGAGAATTGATGTGACTTTCCACGTTGAAAATTCGAAAATAATATGAATTCTGGTAGTTTGATTCAATTTTAAATGTGATTCGGGAAATATTCTCATTAAATATCATTCGTGCTGGAGGATTTGATCGCAAAATTTTAAAAATTTTCCCTCGAACATTTTGCTTCTAGGAAATTTAACTCATGTAATTTGCGGCCTTATTATCTGAAATTTCAAAAATGTTTGAGCAATAAAACTTCTTGCACTCATGATATCACCCTCAATAAAATTTATATCCTTCGATAACAGTAAAAACAAGTCGAATTGCTATATAACAACCGTAAACAGTACAGCGATCAAGCCAATTTGACTCCCAATAATAATTCAAACTGCTTTCTTTTTATTCATTTTTGTTACATATTTCTACTCAAAAATAAAATCGAATATTACAGACGACGGTAAAAAGGCTTTACCTGCTAGTGGTTTTAATCCACTGGCTCCTTCGTCGCTCGTGGATCAACATTTTCCACTTACAGGTGAATAATTTTTTTATCGTCTTATATTAGAAATAACTTTTGTCGGCCAAAGATAAAGCAACATGAACATTTTTTAACTCATAAGCCGATATTTGTATTTGAGTCGAAATTAATTCAACCAAGAGGATAGATATAGTTGGCCAAAAACTAATAAAATTTAAACCGATAACTCAGAAGTTAGTCCCTGATTTGTTTTTTCAGGAGTTCAAGAAACTCTTTGAAAATAATCAATTAGTTATACATTTGTCATCTCTCCTCAATGAATGAAACTCCATTCGGCCTCCTCCATCTTTCCTTGAAAGATTCCATTACCAATCAAATTATTTATCATTTTTTTATTTAAATTCACTTTATTTCTCAACAGAATAACTCTGGATTCAAAGGCTTTGTAGGAAATGAGAAAGCCAACCTTCTGGCAGAAGAAGGCAATATGAAATCGTTCATGGGACTAGAGCCCTTCGGAATATCAAAGAGCATAACCAAAGAAGTATTTAACAGACTGGACCGAGTCGAAAAAACGCGAGTACTGGTATGAAACAGTGGGACAAGTCTACTCGAAGGCATTTATACCAAACCCTCCGATAAGAGGGATAGCAGCCCTCTTAGAACTGAACAGGAAAAACCTCACGATTATTACTATTACAGGGCTACCGAGAGGTCACTGTAGACTGCGAAAGCATCTTAAAAAAATAGGACTTGCGGAGAGTTTCGCATTTGCCAAGACGAGGAAGAAACAGCAGAGCACATCTTGATCAGATGCAAGATTCTACCGTATGGATTACGGACAGCTAGAGCCCAAAGACCTAGAAAAGGTATCATCACTTGAAGGTGAACTTTAATTTAATTAGGATCGAGCCACAATAGATCTGAGAAGGTTTCAGTAGAAGGGGCGGTTATCGAAAAGAACCTAACTTAACTTTTTTTCTCGATGAAAAAATATATTTCCGGGAAAATAATACCAGAATTATTATTTCTGTTGATCCAAATCTCTTTATCAGAAAAAAAATACTTTCAGGAGAATCTTGCATAAAACTGTATATAAATATAGACAAGGATCCCCCGATATAATGTGTGTGTGTGTGTCCTCTATCCACAGAAACAAAGTTACGGCCTTGATTATTCGTCATCTATTCAAAAGCTTATGCAGTTTCGTATACCTACATTAGTATTCGTAGAAAGAAATTGTTCTTTCAATTCAATTTCATTTTTAAATTATACTTATATTCTTCAGGGGCACACAGTTTTGTTTGAATTCTCCATATATCAGTTTACAAATGTTTAAGTAGTCTTTGTCTTAGGTCTTGGTTGACAAGGAATATTGCTCAGAACTACTCAAATTCAGTCCCGAATTAAAGTGGAAATATCCGAGTTCGAAGTGGAATTTCCGATTTTGAAAAAATAATTCATACGAAAATAGTAGTCCACACTCAAAGTGGAAGATAAAGTTTTTTTGGGGATGATGAAGACGACTTTGTGTTAATCATTCTCAAAAAACAAAAAAATTAAATTCCAAGTTGAAGTCGAAAATTTCGATATTTTCTTTAATATACCACGTTTATAAAACGGACTAAAAAGTACAAAATGATTTCTCCTAGCCCCATACAGATTCATTACCCCATACAAATTCCTAACCCCATACATATTGTTCTGGAAATTTGTGATTGTTGATTGTGTGCTATGAAAAAACATGGGGCGCATGCAATAGATAATCATAATAATAATGATAAATATACTTTATTGTCCAAAGATAAAATCTTGTTGACAAAGCTTCAAATACATGTTAAATAAATATTATATAAATATTGACGAAAATCAAGAAATGCACGTTTTTTAAAAAATAAAAAAAAACAATAAAACAATTATTTTAGAATAAAAAATTCTTGTAAAATATAATACGGTCTTGTACTCAGTAGTCTTTTTATATTTTTCCTAAAACTCTCTATTTCTACTTAGAATCTTTGACTTCGATTGGCAAATGATTATACATCTTAACTCCGTTATAAATAAATAAATCTTTGATTAGAGAGGACGAAGGTAGGGGTAATTTCAAATTATTTCTAGAGCTTTGTCGTGTGGAATAATGAGAAGGAATGATTTCAAATTTCAGAATATGTTTCCTTACAAGACAAACGGTTTCCAAGATGAGAAGAGCAATGACGGTCAGTAACTTCTTATACCGGATGACACAGGATATCGGGCCACCCCTGTAACTTCTGCATTCGTCAACGGATTTTTCTGAAATCTGGTACAGTTATATAAGCAACCATTTTGGATTTGATCACATTACAATCCAATATGGCGGACTTCCGGTTTTTCTGGAAATGCCAGTAACTTTGTTTTTTCAAATGGAGCACCCTGTATATTTTTTACATATTCGAGTTCAACAGGTTACAACAAGTCCAAACCTTATTCCAAATGTCATTTTTTTCAAACAATTGAAATTAAAATTGTTTTTTTATTTTACCTCGTGGATAAATGAGATTTAGTCGAGGCTATTCACAATGAGTCGCACATAACAGAAAAACTCAATTCTTTCTGAAAAATTAGTTTTTGTGTCATTTATTGATGATTCAATTCAGTCACATCACATTTTGATCAAACATTTTTTTTTTTTAATGAAACCCCTATGGGCCACTTACCTGTCTCTCTAGAACATTCATTAAGGAAAAAAATTACAAATCATTTTTATATTTCGGTGCAGTAACAAATTGTATACATTGAAAAATCTACAACTAGTTCATGAGTTTCCTTGCAGTTCGAATAATTTTTCAACTTAGTAAGCTGTGGAAAACAACCTTTCTGAATCTTGTCAACTAATTGTGTTTCGCTGTCATCTTTAACCTCCGAGAATTAGTTTAGTAGAAATGTTGCGACCTACAATCCGACGCGCACGTAATGGCCTCAGCTGTCAAACTGACAGATGGGTATTTTGGGCTAACTCGAGTGGAGATGGGGTGGTTCGGTAATGTGAATTTATAGTTATGGGCGCCAGGTAAATTTTGTCCCAAATACCAGTTCGATATTCAACCCCAAATTACCAAATGGGTTGAACTAAATGAAATAAAAAACCCGCTATGGTGTACTGTACTATTGGTGATTTATTTTACACAAATTGACGTGGTTGAAATTTACCCAATAAAAATAAAAATACAGGATAAGCAAATAACCAGGCAAGCGTAAGCAAGCTCAAGCCCCAAAATATGCATGACTACAGAAGCATAAGCTATATAACGACATGACAAGCGCATTGACGCAGAAATTAAAGTAGGCTACATAGTGCCATTAAAAATGTTTAAACGCAGGCGACGCGTGAGCTCAGGCGTAGGCGCAATCAATATAATTAAGCCATTAAGAAGAATAATACACAATAATTTCCGCTCACAAAATCATCCCATAGAATAATCCTTAATTTCCCCAGCAAATCAAATAATAACTTAAAATAAATGTGTGGGAAAAACCTGTGGTTCCTCGCGCTCCCTGCGCCTTAGAACCTCACTGCCTCAGACCATAAACCTGGTAGTCCAATGGAGCACCCTGGGAAAGGTATCGCTTGAGAGGGCCACCCTGTATATCAGTGTGGATATGGAGACCACCCTGTATAGGGGCGTGGCTACGCAGACCACCCTGTATGTCGGAATGACTTTGACAATCTTGAGTCATTCACCTTCTAGGCTCCAATATCTCCAGCCACAGAACCAGTCCGTAGAAAGAATCAGCCCGTAGAAAAAAACCAGCAGTGAAAAGAACCAGCACGTGACAAGAACCAGCACGTGACAAGTGCCAGCACGGGATAAGAATCCAACCCGTGAAAAGAATCCAACCCGTGGAAAGAATCCAACCCGTGGAAAGAATCCAACCCGTGGAAAGAATCCAACCCGTGGAAAGAACCCTGAGGAAGGAACAAAAACTATTCAAAACTCTTCCTCAGGAAATATTTTAGCAAATATATATTTTGCCCCAAACTCGGCAAATAGCAAAAGTAAGTGTGATAATTAAATAGAATCATGGTAATCAAACAGTTCAGTATCTTTCAACCGCCCCGTATACTTGATAATCCCAAACAACAACATATTAACTGGAAATGAATACCTATGTACTCTCAAATATCTCAAAGTATCAAATTAAATAAAATCAAGAGATTCAGCTAGGATGAGTTTTGCTTCACCCTATATATAAATAAACGTCCTTTCCTTTAAAAATTAAAAAATTAAGGACACACCCTGTTTGGGTTCCCATTGATTATTCCCCTTATTTCACCTTAAAAGCAACTATTACTACCCCCATTGAAACAACATGAATATAAAATCTTAAGTGGAACAATTTCTCAACTCTATCCCGTATAATAACATTAAATACTATTTGCACCAGTTTGAAGTTCACCCAGTATGAACCTCGAAACTGATCAATTACTATTCACTGACAAAACTATTTATAAAACCATATTTTCTCCTCGCCCTATACATATATGAATAGCAATAACAATGTCTTGAAATTACATCCAAATTCATAGTAAATGGCAAATCTCGCGATTTTGCTACCAAATGCATGAATTTTACATACCCAAGTCCTTTGGGGTTCTTTAGGTCCAAATTCCAATAATATAACTTAGTTCTAAGCGGTCCAACACCTTTACACCGTGGATGAGCGTACTCGATTATGGGCTCTAATGACCTATGAACAAATCGAATATGTAGAGTTTCAGATTTGAATTTATTTGAATCGCCAAAACTCAAGAGAGCGAGTTTGGTGATTGAAATCGAAACGAAAGAAAGTTACAGTATTCGTTAAACCTACCTTGGCACACAGATTGCGAGTTTCCACAGATTTTCAAATGGAAGCGTACGGAGTGGAGTGGAATGATTCAAAAATCCCTCTAGGAGGTTCAATCCGGAAGGTTCACCAAAATATCGGCAACAACTTCACAAACCCATCGGGAAATAATTATTTGTGGACCCAAAAACACTTCCCATTCAAGGATGACGTTAAAAATCATAAACGTTCTTGAGCCACTTTCTGAAAACCATCACTCCACACCCTGAACACCTGTCTCTCCCAAAATTATGTGAAAAAAAGAGAACCCTTCTGATTGGCTCTTCTGACTAGGACGATACTCTCAACCAATCAGATTTATCGACAGGTTCACTACACAACCAAGGTTGGCGCTAGTGCGTTCTCGCGATACGAATAAATTATGGTTTGAAGACCAATTAAATGCCAAGTGCACCTACAACCGTACCCCTTGGAGTTTATCAGATTAACCCACGACACATAATCATTAAAATCCAACAGGAATGAAATGGCATTCAGGAACAGTTATCCGATCTACCGTTGGCAACTCTGTGCCGGTAGCTGTGACAAACCTGGAATCGTCAAGTTCAATGAAGGAACTCAGAAAAATGACATTACCAAACAAACATCCCAAGATGAATTTCGAGGAAAATTCCAGCTGGTTGAATGATGAGGTAAGTCCCATAATCAATCTACCTGATCACGATAATATTGACAGTGATAAAGCAGAATATTCTGAACAGGATAACCTACAAATTGTTCACAACATAATTCTTTGTTTTAGGCCCCTCTCTGAGTACACCCAAGAAATAGTTGAAGTCGAAGGGCATATCACAGTTGGTTCGATGGAATAAAATGACCCATAGTCTGGCTAGTATCCGAATGATTCATGTATCTGCAAATATATGAGCTCATATCGAAGAGATATCAAAGGGAAGGCATCACTAGCGACAATCTCCAAGTACTTGCTAGCCCGAACAATAAACGTAATGACATTGTGCACTGCTTTGAATAGAATCGAATTTCAGCACCTTCTCTATTGTAGATTATCACTTGTTTTGCACTACCGGAGAAAGATCACCGGAACGAAGAAAGGAATATCTGGTTCTGACAATATCCTTTTTGAAGTTATAAGTGGAATGTGAATATGAATGAATAAAATATCACGTATATACCGTGTGTCTTTAGGGTATGAGAGCGATAGGAAATCTAGTGAGAAAATGAAACGTAACAATGTAAAATCAAAAATATAGGTTCACAAGAAGTGAAAAGGTTGATATGTTATTAATTTACGGAGAATGTCTTTAAAACAGTGTCGCCGCTTGTCAGTTATACGCTGAACGATACTCACACAGAAAAGAACCCAATAATGAAGAAGATGAGGAGGCAGAAGTGAACGTTTTGCTTATGTTGATTTTGATCCAATCGCTTCGACGCGGGAATTGGAATACCAATGCAATGTAAGTCGAGAAAACGCTAGAAGAATTTACTTACTTACATAATTAGTTGACAAGATTCAGGTTGTTTTCCACAGCTTACTAAGTTGAAAAATTATTCGAACTGCAAGGAAACTCATGAACTAGTTGTAGATTTATACAATTTGTTACTGCACCGAAATAAAAAAATGATATGTATTTTTTTCCTAAATGTATGTTCTAGAGAGACAGGTAGGTGGCCCATAGGGGTTCCAATTGAAAAAAAATAATTTTTGATCAAAATGTGATGTGACTGAATTGATTAACCAATAAGTGACACACAAAATTATTTTTCAGAAAAAATTAAGTTTTTCTGTTATTGTGAATAGCTTCGACCAAATCTCATTTATCCACGAGGTAAAATAAAAAAACAATTTAAATTTCAATTGTTTGAAAAAAATTACATTTGATATGAGGTTTGGACTTGTTTTGACCTGTTGAACTCGAATATGTAAAAATATACAGGGTGTTCCATTTGAAAAAACAAAGTTACTGGCATTTCCGAAAAAACCGGAAGTCCGTCATATTATATTGTAATGTGATCAAATCCAAAATAGTTGCTTATTTGATTGCACCAAATTTCAGAAAAATCCGTACATGAATGCAGAAGTTACAGGGGTGGCCCGATATCCTGTGTCACCCGGATATGATGCATGAATACTTCACCGAGTCGCTAACAATTTTATTGCAGTGTGAATGATATGAACTGTTGTGTGACCTCTTTCAGCTACTCCCTACACTTGCTTTTTAATCTTGTGTCTATTTTTAAAATGTTGATGAGATTATGACTGAGACATGTGGCAATTTGAGGGTCTATGTCAATAAGTTCAATTGCTCCTCACTATTATTATTATTACAGACAAACAAACAAACGCACAGACGGGAAAGCGACTTAATATTGCATTGTCTTTGGAAAGGAAAATCGATTACCCCTCACCATTATCAGTAATATTACAGAAACAAACAAAGAGACAAACCAGAAAGCGAGTTAATATCGCATCCAGTTCTGAGCATGTTTAAAGTTTAAATCTAACTCATCTGGAAGTTAATTGCTCCTTAATTATAGACAAACGAACAAATAGACAGGCAGGAAAGCGAGCTAATAGTGTTTTGTCAACCAGTTTTGAGCTATCTTTTTTTTTTTTAAAAATAGACAGGCCCGAAAGCGGGTTAATATTGCATTGTTATCCAGTTCTGAGCTATGTCTGAAGTTTCAAGTCTCTCGATCATCGGGAAGTTACTTTAAAATCGATTACTCCTCGGGAAGTTACTTTAAAATTGATTACTCCTCACTATTATTATTACAGACAAACAAAGAGACCGACCAGAAAGCGCGTTTATATTGAATTCCTTAAATTTCAAGTCTCTAGATTATCGGGAAGTTAGTTTAAAATCGATTGCTCCATAATATTATTATTATTTCTATACAAACGAACAAACATACAGACAAGAAAGCGAGTTAATTTGCATTGTCATCCAGTTCTGAGCTGTCTGAAGTTTCAAGTCTCTAGCTCATCGGGAAGTTGGATTGCAAGATTTGTACCGAACGGACCAACAGACAACGAAAGCGGGCTATTATAAATGTGCCAAAAAAAATATCCGAGTTTGAATTTGGAAGTTGAAAATGTATCTTCACCTGAAGAGGCTTTTGTATAGCGAAACATGTGACGTGGTTTTGTGAAACCAATTGGGTGATGTTTCTGTTTACTTCGAATAAGTTACTTATCTGGAGTTTTGAAACCACCAGAAAAACATCCGAAGAATTATTGAGGAAAACAATGCGAGATTGGAGCTTATTTTTCCTACGGAATATGTAATACCTTTCGAAAATAATAATCAGATGATATTAGATCTTCAAAATAATGAAAAAGGAGCCAGCCTATAACAAAGTATAACATATTAAAGAATTTGAAATACTGGTCTGACTCTACTACAAAATTCACTTACTTGAAAAAATGTCATGGCCATTGTCTGGCACTTATCGAATCCGCCTAGATATGCAATTAGAGGTCCAATTCGGCTAAAAGCATATGCTCACCTATTTTTTCCACTTTTAATTTCATTGTATTTAAAAAATTAAGATTAGGGTTACGATTTGCATACTTTATACGTTTGGTGGTAGTTTGAATATTTATGTTTACGGGAAATGTTGATTAACATTGGAGTGTAATACTGATAATGAAAACGAATATAATAAAGAATAATCCAGAGATAATCCATAAGTTGCCCATCTGTTGAAGCAGCTCTAATAACTTTTGCAATGCAAAACAACATTATGATTTCACTTCATGGATTGTTTTCAGTGATCCTGATTTCATCGAACTTTATGGGTATGTATTCCAATTTATTGAACTGACATTAATTTTCAATTATTCCTGACACATAGATTCATGAAAAAAATCAATATATTCACCCTAGGCAAAATATGAAAACTTCCAATTAAGTTATTAATTGCTTGATTATGCTTGAAATATATTTCATGTAAAAACAGCATTGCAATTATGAACAGAAATTGACATTTCGCTAATTCCGAATTGTCAAAGGTCACATAATAGATTTTCAAAACAATTATCATTAAGAAAATACCACAAGCTGTAGTCATGTGTCAAGTCCTTGGAATCGAAAATCGCCTTATTGCCTCGATGAATGCGCTAATTTCCAATTCCTTTTTTTTTAAATAAAATTCTACGGAGCTGGGGCTTTTTAATGGGAAATTGGGAACGAAAAGCTAGTTTCCCGTGTTAGAGCGCCTTAACAGCTCGATTTCGTGTGAAACGGACTCTATTTGATCGAACCTAACATGTAGAATGGTCTTCATACCTAACATTCGAACTAGGTTTTATCTTACTCAACATGTGAAATTGGATTGAGCTAACCTAACGTAGCGACCTAACCCAACGTAGGGATCTAACTCAACGTAGCGACCTAACTCAACAGAGCTGTCCTAACGTAGAAAACGCCCTTTAGTTAACCCGCCGTAGAAAACCTACCTAACCTAACGTAGAAACTGGGTTTTAGCAAACTAAAGCCCATCTCACACGATATTGAGCTGTTAAATGCCTCTCACACGAAAAATGAGCTTTTCGCGCGCAGTTACACACTGAAAAGCCCTAGCGTCATAGTGTTTTTTTGCAAAAATGACACCCTCCGTCGTCCTTTTCCAAAAGCGACCTCTCAGTCTAGATCTTGAAATCGAGAAAATTCGGGTAATGTTAAATATAAAGTTGGAGGAATGGCGACCGTTGAATATGATTTCAATCATTGGATTTGCGGGAATTCGGTCGAAATGTTGAAGAAAACCAATTTTTAAATTGTCGACGTTTCGAAACTTTATTGTTTCATTCTCAAGACTCTGAAGTACAAAAACAAGAACATACAATTAAAATGAGAATCTAGAATGTGTGTTTTTTTTATAAAAACAATAAATTAATAAAAAATTAAAAAAAAATTTAAAAACTTGAACACATTAATACAGAAAACAACAATGACGAGTACTTACATTTAGGATGGTTCTCCGAGTTTAAAAAGGGTAAAATAAATAATTTCGACATAAAATATAAATAGATACTCAAGTTCATGAAATACGTTAACACAGACATGAAGTAAAGGAACAACTGAACGGTCGGTGAATCATGTTTTTATAATGTAAAAAAGGCTCATGAAAGAAATGAGTATTGGAATCGGAAAAAGCCGTTCAATAAATATCTAGGATTAATGTTTGGTCTTTTCTATTAGATTGAAATATGAAGTGTGTAGGTTTTCAATATCGGACCTTTTGTTAACACATTTTGTTCCATGTTTTGTTATTTCGATCAAGAGTATTTTTTTTAAATCTTCTGTTGTCCTATAATACTGGCTGAATTAAAGTCGCCCGGTTGTTAGTTCTATTGGATCACCTACATATAAATTAAGTACATTTTTAGATGGCCTCCTGAAACATGCATTCATAAAAGATGATTATTACGTTAAGAATTCATTTGAACTTGTCGATCAGATGAAGGATGTTATCGTACCAGATGACTTATTTCTAATATCAATGGATGTAGTTTCCCTATTCACAAACATACCAATAGATCTGGTAGTTAGTATCATAAATGAAAAATGGCATCTAATCAAACTACACACCACTATTCCGTTAGAAGAATTCATTGCATTGTTCCAGATCGTGACGAGCAACAGCTTATTTTAATTTTAATGAAGTCTTTTATAAACAGATTTTTGGCCTAGGAATGGGAAATTGTTTATCACCAATTTGCTCGGATATTGTTATGTCCGACTTACAGAACAAATGTCTAGCTCAATGTGAATTTCCTATCGTCTTTTTCAAAAGATACGTCGATGATATAGTTTCATGTATACGAAAAGAAAACGTAGACAGTATACTAACAACATTCAACAATTACCACCCCAGACTTCAGTTCACAGTAGAAATAGAAAAAAATGATAGGATCGCTTTTCTGGATGTCTTACTGATTAGGCTGAACAATACAATTATAACTGATTGGTACCATAAGCCATCATACTCTGAAAGATTTATCAACTACCACTCCATTCATCCTATGACACAAAAAATAAACACCATAACTAATCTTAAACACAGAGCTACACACTTAGCACATGATAATTTTAAAAACCACAACCTTAAACTTAATTGAAACGATGCTACTTAAGAACTGCTACACTAAATCCTGGATTAAAAAATTAGTATATTCTGACAGAACAAATACACAGGAAGGAAAGGTACCATTGAACATCAAATATTTCAAATTACCGCACGTGGCAGGTCTAACATCTCAACTTTGCAAGGTTTTAGAAAATGAAAATCTTAAAGTCAGCATGAAATGTGAAAACTCATTCAAAAAACATTTTTTTACGAAACTCAAAACTAAAACACCAAAAGAACTAAAATCTAATATTATCTATAAAATACCATGTGCTGAGTGTGAGAAGGTGTATATAGGACAAACGGGAAGGTATCTAAAACAGAGGCTGACTGAACACATGAGGGATTGTAAAAATATACACAACCCGCTTAAAACTATCAAAAACCCCACTAGCCTTGCAGATCACTGTAAATCATCACTGCATACTTTCGACTTTAATTCAGCCATTATTATAGGACAACAGACGATTAAAAAAAAAGACTCTTGCACGAAATGATCGAAATAACAAAACATGGAACGAAATGTGTTAACAAAGGGTCCGATATTGAAAACCTACACACTATCTAATAGAAAAGACCAAACATTAATCCTAGATCTTTATTGAACGGCTTTTTCCGATTCCAATACTCATTTCTTTCATGAGCCTTTTTTACATTATAAAAACATGATTCACTGACCGTTCAGTTGTTCCTTTACTTCATGTCTGTGTTAACGTATTTCATGAACTTGAGTATCTATTTATATTTTATGTCAAATTATTTATTTTACCCTTTTTAAACTCGGAAAGCCATCCTAAATGTAAGTACTCGTCATTGTTGTTTTCTGTAATATGTTCGAAGTGTTTTTAAATATTTTTTTTTAACGATGTTATTTTACTTAATTTATTCTGTTTTTATCAAAAAAAAAACACAGATTCTAGATTTTCATTTTAATTGTATGTTATTGTTTTTGTACTTCAGAGTCTTGAGAATGAAACAATAAAGTTTCGAAACGTTGACAATTCAAAAATTGGTTTTCTTCAACATTTCGACCGAATTCCCGCAAATCCAACGATTGAAAGTTAAATATAAATTCAAAAATTGAAAAAACAGTATTACTAGGACACTGGAAAAAATACATTTTTCGGAAAAAAAAATTCACCAATTTTTCGAAATGGGAAATTATTGTTAATCAAGCAATTTTTCCAAGATATACATTTTTCCAATATTTTTTCCAAGATGAAGTCAACAAAAAACTATATTTAAAAAAATATGATATTAATACAAAAAATAAATGAAAACATGTTTTGCAGATTGTTGTAGCCATTGGACAAATCAGATATTAAAAAAATTGTAATTATTTAAAACTAGCTGGTACCCGTGACTTCGTCCGCGTGGAATTTGAATAATAGTGCGTGCAAATCCTCTCCATACGAAGTTACTTTGCAAATGCTTGCTGTGTGCATTGGATCGACTTGAAATGTATCTGCTTCACAGCAATCATTTGAAAAGTAAAGTAACCTCGTTTTGAGAGACTTTGCACGATTATTCATCATGTGAATCAACGTTTGTCGAGGCATAAGCCAGGAAAGTAGTTGTTTTCTGATGGATATTTGACCCACTTCTCTAATAGTTTGGGGTTCATATATATACATATATATTTATATATAAATTAGATGTACCTTAATTTGAAATTTTTTGAATTTGAATGCTTCCAGGGGCTCAACGGGTTCAAAATAAATAACGAGTTATATTCTCCAGGTCTCTATCTTGATGTAATGTTAACCCGTGGCCTCTTTTAAATGTAAATTTTCCATGTGAATAACATGTTTTTTTTTTCATTGAGTAATTAATTTTGTATTCCGGTCAAAATAATTTTTTGAAGAATCAAAACTTAGCAGACTCTAACCTTATTATAGTAGCTATCACTTAGAATTTTATCAGGTTTTCAACTATTAAAATTTTATAGTTTTAGCTAGATGAATATTTTTTTAAATTTTTTCCAAAATTAAAATAAAATTTTTTATTCTAAGAGCTAAAAATCTGTAAAAATTCTAAGAGATAGCTACTATAATAAGGTTGGAGTCTGCCGAATTTAAAATTTTTCGAACAATTATTTTAACCGGAATAAAATATTAATTATTCAATGAGAAAAAACATGCTATTTAGATGGAAAATTGACATCGCAAAGTGGCACGGGTTAACATTAAGAGAGAGACTTGAAATTTGGAGAATATATTATTTTATTTATTCTGGATGCATTCAAATTCAAAAAAAATAAAATACCTGCGTCGAACTCCCACAATAACGTTCGTACGATGCGAACGCAAAACTCAAATAAAATAATTTGTAAGTGAATACTCATAAATGTTACAAATATTTGTATATTGAGTTAAATAACGTGTTATATCTCGAACCATATATTTTTTAAGAATTATTTTAGTGCATACATCTCAATATTGTGTTAAGTTAAATATGTCTCAAACTCCATATTTTTAATTTTAGTGTTTAACCTGATGATGACAAATACCATGTCGAAACGTCGTTAAGGAAAATTATATGAATTGACCGAATCAGACCTTTATTCCGAGATATTGAAGAAAATATATATGTGGCCACGAACCTAAAAAAAATATATATATATATATATATATATATATATATATATAAAAGAGAGTAATATCGAGGGGACTGTTGAAAACAAAATGGAAGAAATTTAATGGACATAGCCCTCAGAGAAAAGTGCTAACGGTAGACACGTGTTTCGGGCTCTCGGCCCTCATCAGTACGGTGGAGAAGTGCAAGGATGAACAACACTTGGTAGAAAACGACAAATCAACGGAGTCAACAAACAGAAGCCAGCCGCTCATTTGTGATTTCGGTCAGCAGACCCTGAATTCCAGGGCAACAACCAACGTCACCACGGAGGCAGCTATAGCTACCTGCGTGACATCCGAGTCCAGGAATATAAATATGAAAGAGAGTAATATCGAGGGGACTGTTAAAAACAAAATGGAAGGAATTTAATGGACATAGCCCTCATTTAATGGTTGTTGCCCTGGAATTCAGGGTCTGCTGACCGAAATCACAAATGAGCGGCTGGCTTCTGTTTGTTGACTCCGTTGATTTGTCGTTTTCTACGAAGTGTTGTTCATCCTTGCACTTCTCCACCGTACTGATGAGGGCCGAGAGCCCGAAACACGTGTCTACCGTTAGCACTTTTCTCTGAGGGCTATGTCCATTATATATATATATATATATATATATATATATATATATATATATATATATATATATATACATACAGGGTCCTTCAACAGTGGCGCGGTGTTCCATATTTCCATTTAGGAAACAGATAGGAATCTATATTTCTATAATATTACCTTATAGCTCGAGCTCGATAAAATAAAAAAATTGTCGGTCACACATGGTATTCAATTTTTTCTGGGCGGATCCCAATTGTGTTTTTTTAAAGGCAACCTATATTTTTCATCGCTTTTTCGGTTTCTACATAGAAAATTTCGAGATTTCCATCATGACAGGTTTTTTTCCCAATATTTGAAATTATAAAGTTGTGCCAAGTCCAATTGAAATTTTTTTTTGTCAAATATTCTACATTGGTAACTCTCTCAAACGATATATCTGAAATCGACCTGTGATGTGAGGGTATGAAAAACAGCTTGCCACATATTGTAAATAAAAATTTGCAGAATCTTCCTTATTTTTAATGGAACACCCTGTATATTATCGATCCATAAGAAGCGCCAACGAAGGCTCTACAAATGTCATCATCATTAACCCTATGGTTAAGTTTACTAGTTTTTCTTAAAACAGTTCTTTTTTTCGAAAAATGGCAAGTATTCACTATAATTTGAATGAACGACTTTTTCCAAAGAGAAATCCATTTGACGACTGATAAGAATATACGAAAGATATTTTGTTTCAATTATGTACATTACAAGGTGTCCAAACAAATATTTTTTTATGAAATAAATGTATCACATTTTTCTAAATGGAAAATTATTTTTTTTCATTGGATGCAGAATTTTACACATAAATCGTGCAATATCAAAACAAACACGATTAAATGAAAAATCATTATGAATATTACTAATAATTTGTTCATGTTATGGTGTATATTTATGAATTAAAGTCAGAGCTTAAGTTCTAGATATTTGAATTGTCAACTGGAAAACTACAAAAGGGAAAGTTTAATGATGGTTGATAATGAAACTTTTATAAAATATGTTCAACAATTCTTTCATTTTCTTGAATGCAGAGCTGAAGTCTATGTTTGAAAGACTGTTCTACCCTGCGAAAGACAGCTGGTGTAATGCTGCGAAAAGCATTCGTTGTTCTAAGTCGCATATTTTCGGAATAAGTTGGTGGCTCGACGAAAACCATATTTTTTATGTATCCCTACAAGGAAAAATCCAGTTTTATTAAATCTGGTGATCTAGCGGGCCACCTGACAGGCCCACTCCGTCCTATCCATTTGTTGGGAAATACTTAATTTAAATGATCTCTCACTTCTGCCGAATAGTGAGCAGGAGCGCCATCATGTTGTAACCACATTCTATTGCGAAGGTCAAGAGGAATATCTTCTAACAAACCTGGTAAATCATTTCGTAAGAAATTGAGATACATTGTTCCATTCAGATGTCCCTCAATAAAGTATGGACCAATTACATATTCTCCAATGATGCTTCCCCAGACATTTATCGACCACCTATCTTGATAATCCACCTGTCTCAATAAGTGGGGACTTTTATGGAATGTCGATTCATCCGACCATAAAATGTTATTGAAAAAATATTCGTTTCGACGAATTTCTCCCATAACCCAATTGCAAAATCTCACTCTTTTCTCAAAATCGGCATACAGTAGTTCTTGATGTAAAACGTGGTGTGGATGGAAGCGATGTTTCTTCAAAATTCGTTGCAATGATCTCTCACTTATATCCACTATTTCACCAATTTGTCGTTGACTCCTACAAGAATCTTCTTCGACAGCAAGAAGAACTTGCAATTCATTATCTTCACTAGTAGCTGGCTTGAGGCGCTCATGTTTAGAATAATTGATACTTCTAGTTTCAACAAATCGTGTCAGGACCTTTCGGAAAGATCTTTCATCTGGATGCCTTCTATCTGGATACCGTTGATAATAAATTCTACTTGCCAATAAACAATTCCTGTCTGATTCACCTAATATGAAAATCATAACAATCAAATCACTTTTTAAAAACAAAATTCTGATGAAATTATATCGAAAGTTCAACTTCACGATTCACTAAAGATTTCAATACTTATTTGCAGGCAGATATTTTGATCTGTCATTTGCCAGACTACTTGATTTCCAATAAATATTTTATTCGCTGAAAGGTTGTTTTAGACCGAAAGAATATGGCACAAATTTCGAGATTATTGAACTTATTGTAAATATTCAAGAACGTACATTTTGTGGTGTATTTCACAACTTGTTTAAATAGCAGCAGGTAAAAAATGTGTTACAAACATTACATAATCTCGATCACAGCCATCAAATATGGATTTCACAGTAAAAAAATCATTGATATTATGGCGATAAAATAAAATAATTTCATTTTTCGAAAAAAAAAATTAAGAAAAACTATAGGACACCTATAATGTACATAATTGAAACAAGATATCTTTTGTATATTCTATCAGTCGTCAAATGGATTTTGCTTTGAAAAAAAGTCGTTCATTGAGATTATAGCGAAGAAATATGAATACTTGCCATTTTTCGAAAAAACTAGCTGTTTTAAGAAAAACTAGTAAACCTAACCATAGGGAATACTTGATGACATTTATAGAGCCTTTGTTCGCGCTTCTTATGGATCGATAATATACAGGGTGTTTAATTTAAAATAAGGAAGATTCTGCAAATTTTTATTTACAATATGTGGCAAGCTGTTTTTCATTCCCTGTGTATCACAGGTCGATTTCAGATATTGAGAGAGTTACCAATGTAGAATATTTGACCAAAAAAAATTTCAATTTGACTTGGCACAACTTTATAATTTCAAATATTCTGAGTGACGAATATTGGAAAAAAAAACCTGTCATGCTAGAAATCTCGAAATTTTCTATGTAGAAACCGAAAAAACGATAAAAATATAGGTATGCCATTTGAAAAAATACAATTGGGATACGCCCAGAAAAAATTGAAATAGAGATATGGAACACCGCGCCACTGTTGCAGGACCCTGCATATATATATATATATATATATATATATATATATATATATATATATATATATATATATATATATATATATATATATATATATATATATATATATATATATATATATATATATATATATATATATATATAAAATATATATATATATATATATATATATATATATATATATATATATATATATATATATATATATATATATATATAACATATATATATATATATAAAATTCTCGTGAAACGGTGTTTGTAATCAAACTCCTCCGAAATGGCTCGACCGATTCTCATGAAATTTTGTGTGCATATCGGTTAGGTCTGCGAATCGGACAACATCTATTTTTCATCGCCCTAAATAATGAGGGTGGTCCACCTCTACATTTTTTATTTTAGTTTTTAGATAAAATCTGTTGTTTTTATTTTTTTATGATACAGCATTCAAAAATACATACCTCCATAAATTTTCACTCTTCTACGATCAACCCCTATTTTTCCATCGCGATTTTCATTTTATTTTATTTTATCCACAGATCCGCAATAGGGTTGCAAGATGGCAATCAAATATAATAATTGTAGTACGATAAATTGAGAACGGGATAACGGGATAATGAAAAACTGGGATAACAGGAAAACGGGATAACGGGAATAACGGAATAACGAAAAACGGCAAAACGGGATAAGGGGAAAACCAGATAACGGGATAATGAAAAAATGGGATAACAGGAAAACGGGATAACGGGAATAACGGGATAACGAGAAAACGGGATAACGGGGTAAGGGGATAAGGGGATAACGGGATAAAAAAAAACGGGATAACAGGAAAAGGGATAACGGGATAACGGAAATAACAGGATAACAAAAAAACGGGATAATGGGATGACAGGATAAGGGGATAACGGGATGAAGAAAAAACGGGATAACAGGAAAACGGGATAACGGGACAACAGGAAGCGGAAGGAGTCAAAAGCATAGTCTAGATGGAACAACATAAAGAAAAACATAGAAAAAAAGAAATTCTACGCGGACGAGAGTTTTCGGGAAAAACATTTTAGGGAACATAGGAATTTGGACGGACAACGTCTGTCAGGTCAGCTAGTATATATATATATATATATATATATATATATATATATATATATATATATATATATTATATATACTATCTGACACAACAGACGTTGTTCTGTCAAAATTTCTCGTCCGCGTAGAGTTTCTGTTTTTCTATGTTTTCCTTTTTTTTTTTCCATCTAGACTATGCTTTTGACTCCTTCCGCTTCCTGTTGTCCCGTTATCCCGTTTTCCTGTTATCCCGTTTTTTCTTGATCCCCTTATCCCGTTTTCCCGTTATCCCCTTATCCTGTCATCCCATTATCCCGTTTTTTTGTTATCCCGTTATTCCTGTAATCCGATTTTTTTGTTATCCCGTTTTTTCTTTATTCCGTTATCCCGTTTTCCCGTAATCCCATTTTCCCGTTTTCCCCTTATCCTGTCATCCCGGTTTTTTCGTTATCCCGTTATTCCCGTTATCCCGTTTTCCTGTTATACCATTTTTTTATTATCCCGTTTTCCCCTTTTCCTCTTATCCTTTCATCCCGTTTTTTCGTTATCCCGTTTCCCTGTTTTCCCGTTTTTTATTTATCCAGTTATTCCGTTTTCCCGTTATTTCCTTACCCTGTCATCCTGTTATCCCGTTTTTTCGTTATCCCGTTATTCCCGTTATCCCGTTGTCCTGTTATCCCGTCTTTTCTCTATCCCGTTCTCAATTTATCGTACTACAATTATTATATTCGATTGCCATCTTGCAACCCTATTGCGGATCTGTGGATAAAATAAAATAAAAATCGCGATGGAAAAATAGGGGTTGATCGTAGAAGGGTGAAAATCTAGGGTTGTATGTATTTTTGAATGCTGTATCATAGAAAAATAAAAACAAAAAATGTTGTCCAAAAATTAAAAAAAAATGTTAAGGGTGAACAACCCTTATCACTTAGGGGTATGAAAAATAGCTAGTAGCCGATTCTCAGACCTACTGAATATGCATATAAAATTTGGTAAAAATCAGTAAAGCCGTTTCGGAGGAGTAAGGTAACTAACATTGTGACACGAGAATTTTATATATTAGATATATATATATTACAGGGTGCTAATTAAGTACGTTAACAAACTCCGGGAGGTGATTCTTTGGAAAATTTCAGGACGAAAAGTTCATATAAACATATGTCCCAAACGGCTTGGTTTTTGAGGTACAGGGTGATCAAAATAATTTTTTTTCAAGAGTTTTTGGAGTTAACCTCGACATTTCCGACAGTAATAAATTTAAATTGAGCAAGTACAATCCATCCAACAATGCGCCCGATACAAATTAATTTTTTTCCCAAATAATTCACAGGGTCCTCCTTTTTTCAGAGTCAAGCCTTGTTCAAACATTCAGATTTTTTTTCCGCCACCACTGACAGATTATGAGAGAAGAATATTCAATGTTGTTTCATTTAACATCTTTTTGTAGTATCGAAGTTTTTAATTTACTTGTACGGTTTAGGAGCTATAATGAAAAAAAAATGAATGCAAACATTTTTCCAATATCGCATAACATAATGGAATTTTTCTGCGCGTGTTGAGAAAATGTAATATTATGGAGCACCCATACATTTTGCAACAGAACTCAGGGTAAATATGTATTGCACAAAGTTGATTATTATAGCAAAAGAATTTCGAAAATTTTTATTAGTGAATAACTTGATTATCAAAATAGTAGAGCAGAATAACATAAATTTCCTACGAATAAAGAGAAGTTTTGAAAAGGACCATTATTGAAATTGATAAGTCAGAGCAACTGCTGGAAATACCGATCAATGAATGCGTTTATGCGTCTTAATATAGAATGGTGGACACGCTCAAAAAGACCAAGAGTGTTTCTAATAATTGTGCAAGACTCCTGTATGCGATTCCTCAGGTCTTCTTCACTTTGAACTGGACTCCGGTAGGTACACTAATGATTCAAGGTGCCACCAAACGAAAAAATCGAGTGGATTCATATCGGGTGACCTTGGTGGCCAAAGTTGTAGCCCACTCCGCCCAATCCAGCGATCGGAATAATTTTCTTCTGAATATTGGCGTGCAACCAATCTGAAGTGTACTGGAGCACCGTCATGCATAAACCAAATTCGAATTCTTTCCCCCAGTGGGATCTCTTCTAGGAGTCCAGATAAGATAAATTCAAGAAAATGAGGCGGAAAATGTAGCCCGATAAGAAAATTCCCTACAATTCCAACCCAAAAATTCAGAGAAAACGTCTCTTGAAAATGGTTTTCAATCACGGCATGTGGGCTTTCACAGCCCACATAAAATTGTTGTGGAAATTAATAATGGCTTTACGGGAAAAACATGCCTCATCGGTGAATAACACTTGAGATAAAAACCATGGATTTCTCACCAATTTATTTCGAATCCAAGGGCAAAAAGCTAGTCTCTTCAGAAAATCCCTTAGTAGAAGAGCTTGAACACGCTGTATGTGATAGGGATAAAGTTGTTTTGAAATTTTCCATACCAATATATGCTTTACGTTCAACTGTGCCGCAATTTGTCTTGTAGTGGTGTCTGGATTTTGCTCAATTTCGTTAAGGACAGCTTCCTCTATCTGAACTGTTCTAACTCTCCTGGGTCTGCCTATCCTATCAGAACAGCAGACCTCTTGAAAGTACGTTTCACTAAGACGAGAGAAAATATTAATGAACATTTGTGGACTGCAGAAGAAAAAATAAACTATTCTTCTTGAAGAATAGTAGATTCCAATATTTTTTTTTTCAAGAATTAATTATTGAATCAAACTGAAATTTTCGATGAATACTGTATTCCACACGATCAGAAAAATTTCATGAATTTACTTTTTCGGAGTTATGACCGGAGATTCATAAAATCAAATGTGGACTCATCTGTAACTATCTTCCATCGTACAAGATTACCTTTTGGAAGATTTTTTATGTTAAAAAGGAAACATTCAATTGAAAATTGGAAAAAATCTTTTTTTAGAATGAGAAAAAATTTATATGAGTTCTCTATCAAGACCGGATAAAAATTTCTTCAATCAAATATCTGCAATTTCTCTCACGGATGTGGTGTTCTCTACTTGAACTAATAACAGTACGTCAATTTCTTTATCCTCACTTACAATGAATTGGTTCGGTTACCATCTTCTGCCTCATTTCGAAGTTTTTGTTCCATTTTTGGAAAATAATGACGAGTGGGATGTGGTCAGTTGGGATATATTTCCGCATAAATCCGCGCTGCAACAACGGAATTATTTCTAGCTTCACCGTAAATTATTAGCATGTAAATTTTTTCATTTCGACTGTAATTTTCCATTTCCTAATTTGTAATAACGAACTAAATATAAAAAATAGGTATCGTTTCTCAAGAATTTCTGCCACAACTGAAAAATTGTATTTAATGTCATAACAATTGTTTTTTAATACTTTCCAAAGCCTCCTCATTTTGTTCACAATCAGCGACGCCGGTTGATGGCCGTCACAATAAACTATGAGACCGTTTAGACAATAAATATTTATTCAAAATATTGATTGTGTGGTATCAAATTGTTCGTAACAAGATGCCCATTTTAGATATGGTAACGATCCACCTTTCTTTAAAAAATTGAGTACACATCATAATTACGATTTTGTAAACTTTAAATGAACCACTAAAACAAATGAAAAGTAAAACTCGATCGAAACTATTTTTCCCTGGCATCTTGATCCAAAATCAACCGTTTTAACTCATTCATGACCACCTAGAATAAAAATGAAAGAAATAAAATTTAAAGATGATAAATGCCAGAAAGTGACTCATAGAGATAATAAACAAAAATATCTCTCTGTCTCAGGAAAAGCGCAGACCACTGCTGTTTACAACAGGTCTGAAGTGCAAAAATTGTATCCAGGATTTGGGAGCAAATACATGATTTATCCAGGAGAAAACGGAGAGGAAATAATTGGATTCTTTGAAATGGATCAACTGGGCAGATTTGATGTAGACAGTATACTAAACATGATAATCAGCGATGTGAAGAGTGATGTCTCTTTCACATTGTTCAATAGGTAGGTGAACAAAACATTGCTAGAAATTAATTTGTTACCAATGATCTACCAAATCATCCCATTCTATACAGGTATGTCTCAAACACATAGTAAAATTTCGAACAATAAGTGAATTAGTATGTTTGAGACTGAAGTTTCGATATTTTGTATTTGTCAAAATCCACATATCTGAGTCATTTCATTCAAGGGTTATTTTTTTTAGGGTATTTTCAATTATATCCTATCACTCCAAGACTCGTGTGCTGTCAATTTCTGATTTGTATAAAATTCAACGCCACCGATCAGAAGTGTTCAGGAATCATGAGAATCGGTTGTCCCATTTTTTGTCTAAAACGGTACGTCCTGAAGGGTGTTCCCAATATATCAGATTGAACCGTTGAATTATGGACGAACTTAGGTTGTCCCTCGAAAAAACTAAATCCCGATTAGACTCGCCTGTAAATGTCCTATGGATGGCCTTGTCGTATCCAAGGAGGAACGAATATTTTGAATAAAAACCCAGTCATATTAGCATTTTAGGTCATTATCGAACGGGTGCAGATAAGCATTTTTATACATACTTATTCAAAACATATATTTATTAACTACGAATAATGATAATAAGGATAGCCTATGTGAAGTCAAAACAACTGAACAACGATATTAAAAAACGAGTGCCCATAAATGAATGCTCATTTTTTTCAACCTAGAATCAAGCATTGGGATCAAAAATCCCATATTATTTCTTTTTTTATTGCATTCTTTAATGCGCGCTACAATGACAAGGACATGAAAGTTCCTCTCGTTGTTCGAAACTGTGCATTATAAATGAAAACAAACCGATTTTTCATAACCTCGAATATTATGCCATAGGTTTTTGTAGAATATGGTCCATAAAAAAGTCATTCAACTGACATAACAATAATGAAGTAATTGAAGTTACAACCGTACAGTCTAGAGAAACGAGAAATTATGGAAAAATACTCATTATTTTCGACTGCAGGAGACTTGATCCACTAAACACGTGTTACATAAGTTATACGTTAGGATGATACTAACTAGGGTTGCAGTAGTGTTCTATGTACAATGGTTACCACTTCTCAAAGATTTTTCGGGTTATATTGTTGGTGTTACGACTGCTGGCCGTCGGATAAGTAAAGACTCCTCGTCTGACCAACCAATCTTACGATTGCTCGTTATTTGTTAAAGCTAAGCCTTAACTATACTGGGCGTTATTAGTCTATTGACCAACAACTGGAAAACCTCCTAGAGCGGCTTGGGAAAGTTATCACCCTCAGTATATAATGATAGTACAGTTACAAATCTCAGATAGTTCGGAAACAATAATACACTTGGGACTTTTAATAATATATATGTATTTTATAAAGAATATTAACAACAACTTATACCCATGGTATAATTCACGGAGGAAATGTATAGAACATCAGAATGAATTAATATATATATATATATATATATATATATAAATATATATATATATATATATATATGTATAAACTTGAATGTTGAACGAATTACTACTTTTGTCGAATCAATAGTTGACTCTACTATGAAATCAATAACGGAATAGTTCCTTATTACCATATACATATATACCTTGCCAAATAAACAGTTTTATTTTCTTACCCTCGACTGGAGAACACACCACGTTTTAATGTTATTTGATTATTCTTATGGATTACCGATTTCTTTATTACGCGTTCACTGGCTCGTAATATGATAATTTAGATTCTTTTTAAAATAATAATTCTATTCGTTGAGTTATTACTGAGATAATTTCTCTTGTTTACACTTCCACTACTTTCTGCATATTTTTGATAAATTGGCTAATTTGTGAATAATTTACGAAGTCTACACTTATTTCGTATCATCTTTACTAGATGAAATTTGATTCTACTTTGATGCCCTTCATACTATGAAGGCATCTGCTGAACTGAACGTCTCTCTGTACTCGCTGAACTAGGATCGTATCTAATGAACTAATGTCCCTGTTCACTTTTTACTTCAGTCCTATATAATATCTATCCACTATGACCCCTTTTTGGTCTTGAATATCGGCGGTGTTGTTCCCACAATAATGAATTACACTTCGGACATTAATTTCCACTGCGGTATATTCCAATCGCATTCTTTACAAGTTAATGTTTCATCCCGACTGTCGGAGAATCGTTAATTATCTATCGTGGCGTGGAGCTCAATAGAAATAAAATAAATGTCCTGTCGTAATTATGTTCGGTCTGTTTTAATTTTTATGTCGTAGCTGCCAACATAACATATTCATGAGATATTTTAATGAGTGGTGTTATCCTAGCAAATATTTCACGAGATTTTAAAGTATTTGTCGGAACTCACCCCGCATAATTTAATGCGAGAAATAAAAACAGTCGTTCCCTTTTTATTTTCGCATTCTTCAGTCAAGGGTATTACACATGGTTACGTTGAAATAACTTGATGGATCGCAACCATCACATTGTACCTGTCAGTGTTGGGACCTCTCCACTACTCTTTAGCACCCTTAAATATTTTTTATAATTTGCTTTGAAATTCCATCTGACTGACATTTCCTTTTTCCACTAATATTGCCAATGACAAAAGTCATAGACCCTACGAAAACAGATGGATTAAAACTAAGATGTATGAAAACCCTGGTGCTTGCACTGATTCGATATTGTTTACATTTTTGAGAGGACCCGATTGTTGCTTATATCAGAACACTGTAGTAGATGGCGCCGTTCAAAAATGTCTGTTTTGACATCTTCATTTTAAAATATGTCTTGTCTGTGTTGTATCAGTGTTTTTTCTTTTTTCTGATTTGAAATCTTGCTTAGCATATTTTTTATTTGTTTATTTCAAAAATCACGACGTTTATCAGTTCATTAGTGCATGAGGAAGGGTGAATTTTTGAGTAGTGTATAGTGTGAGGATACGTCCTCTGAAATGGACCGAATTGTATTTTGTGTGGACAGTCTTAAGTCGCAGATTCTAATATTCACCTGTATTCAGTACCAAAGGCAAGTACAAATCTTGACGCATCAACTCATAGTGATATTTTCATACTTCATGTATGAATTTAATTTCATATTGTTTGCAATTTGATAACAATAATTGTATTTCCTATATATCCTCGGCCTGTCAAAATCTTCGAAAAGAAAGTTCAATTACCCTCCAATTCGAATGGTACCTACGAAATACGGATGACAGCAACACGGTGCTTTCTATGTGCAATGGTCGGGGCTTCTAATTCTAGTTTGGCTATTGGTGAAATTTGGCAGACGTCACCTTTTAACCAATAACGAAGCTAATATAAGCACCCGCGATCAGTTCACCTCAAAAAGAAAGCTTAGGAAATGAATACACCCTGTGTGGTATGAAGTTACAGATTACTGAATTAAAACTATAAACGACATTGGCGCCATCTGAAATGCTAGTAATCTTGATTATCAAGTAGGCCAAGTATCGTCAAGTTGATCTCAAGCTTTTACAGGTATGAAAATTTTTTCCTAATCGTAATTTAGTAACAAGTACGCAAAGTGAGGCTTTAGCGGACGAGGCGCCAGCCGATTTCGGAATATGAAGCCATTTGCTTACGTGTTGCATACAACATTTTATTGCATTAGCTTTCCAAATGAAAACTGAAATGCCACACATATTTCCTCGTCGTGCATACATTGTCAATTGCCATCCATACGGTAGTGTAAGGAAGTTGTGCAAAAATCTAGCAAGCGATTGTTTATTAATGACACCTTTGTCAAATACTTGTCAAATATTAGTGATTATTTTCCATGCAATGAGCATTCAAAAAGAATATTTCGAAGAAAACATGTGCTGTCACTACAAAATTTCATATAATTTCTATAATCCAGAAACGTTATGCGTTTTTTGAAAAAACAAATTTCAGTCCGCTAAAGTGTTGCCATGACGACTTCAAGTCCGCAAAAGTTGCATTTTACGGACTGTTTTCAGTATGCAAAGTAGGCATTTCGAGGAAAAAAACCTTAATTCCTTTTGAAACCATGTTATAGATGATAGATGAAGTTGTGCAAATGTCTAATATTTTTTTTTACAAAATATATTCCGTCGAAAGAGCACAAGTCAGGACTCAAATAATTTGACCTTGACTTGAATATATATATATATATATATATATATATATATATATATATATATAACGAGATACACACTAGATTTAATCATATAAACGGGATGAAGTGAAATAAAGGAGATCCATGAAAATTCGGAAGATCTGACAATACTGTTATTACCCCCAGTGAGATTTACTGTGTTCAAAGATATAGGTAACTTCTATTGTTTTGGAAATAAACTGCTGCGGAACCGTAAAAAATCCAATTTCACATGAATGCCTTGCTTTTACAAAACTATTGAACTTTCGGAAAAAATATTCATCATTGTGATTTTTCAAAAATATAACAATTGCTAGCCAATAAATTCTAGAATTAGGTGTGATAATGCCCATTATCTTCTGAGGTTGATCTAGAGGCATTTTCTTCGAAAACTGGAAACTAAAGTTTCTCAGGGGAGGTGTATTGTGCGTGCCAAAAAGAAAAGGAAATCAGCTGCCGTGCTGCCGACAATATGATGAACCTTCGTGTGTTATTGGCTGTTTTGAGCGTTACCTACCATAATGTGGTAAGTGTGGAAATGTATTTTCACATTTTTGTGAAGTCTGTTTTGGGAATAATAAATGTTCATTTCATTGATTATTTGTATTTATGTACAATAAATCGATTTTCCGTAAATGGTAAAAATGAACTGATACTTGGTCCGTTTTCCAACTAGGTACGATACAAACAATACGAGTACGTGCCGGTCGTGTGACCATCCAAGCAAACGTGGTATGTTCGCTATTGGCCGATCAGCAATAAGATTTCCAACACGAATTTATTACAAGTCTGTAAACAGTGTGAAATTTGTTGTATTTTTTCCATAATTTCTATGGGTTGATTCCATGTCGAAAATTAAAGGGGGTCTTTCATGTAAACAAAAGCTCTTAGGACTGTCCTTGAAAAGTTACACGCTTCCAAAAATGAGAAAAAAAAATATTTTTTTCATGAAATTGCTGAAGAGTAGAAGAAATGGCATTTAGTGGGCATGTTCCACCAATAAAAATGCTATATTATTTCTAATCCCAATTGGACCGACATAAAAAGTTTCGAGAAGGCATTCTCTTCCACACGACTGAACTTTTTATGATTGTACCAGGAACGCTTTGAAAGTAAAAACACTGGTAGTATATAAATTTCCCATTTGCCGGGCAGTGCATATGAACACTCCTCGTAGTGCTCTCATTTTTATTGCCGTTCCAATTGGGATTAGAATAACTATATCTGTGAATATTTTTTTAATTTTGTTGTGATCTTTTAAAGGGGTGAAACATGCAACCCCTATTCCATTTTTTACCTGAACTTTTTAACGAAACAAAATTTCTCAATTATAAAAAATGTGTTGAAAAGCACAATTTATTGCAAAACTTTTTCAACTGTGGTGTTGTGTCCGTAAAATCAATAGTTTCCTGATAAAAAAATAAAATATAACATTGTGCATGAACGGATCTTCTGTAAATGGAATCGAAAAAATCTAGTAGGTTTTGTTTGCACAACTTGTGACTTCAATCATATTATTTTAGAATTATTGCGCTTGTTATAACTTTGAATGTAGGCATATACTAGTACCATGTTTTGTTTTAATAGAATATCAAATTAAAAATACAAACAAAACAAAATTATGAGTATTATAACAAAGAAAAACGCAACAAGATCAAACGGAACGGAGTTATAAAAAGTGCTCGAAACGACCACCTCTAACCATTAGACAGGAATCAAGTCTTCTTCTCATAGACTGGCGCAAACGTTGAAATATTCCTGGGGTATTTTGGATTGCCTCGCAGGTTGCAATTATGCGATTCCTTAAATTATTCACACATTCAAAGGGGATCGAATAAACCAAGGACTTCAGGTGACCCCCAGATGCAAAAGTCCAAGGGGTTTGAGCTTGGAGATCTGGAAGGCCAAAGTTGAGGTCTTGCTCTGCCTATCCAACGATTTGGATACACTTTGTCCAAGTACTGACGAGCAGTTATGCTGAAATGGACAGCCGCACCATCGTGCATAACAAATACTTAATAACGCCAAAAATGAATTTATTCCATAACTATGAACCGCACTGTAGAATGATAAGAGAAGCAATAATTGTGCACAAGACTATACTCCCTTCCGGGAATAATTTAGAACAGCAGAAAGAACTGGAATAGGGGTACATGGGGGGGGGATGTCTCCAAACATTTTTCAATCGGAAATACACGCTATTAAAAATACGTCCTGATCAATATTGAAAGAAACCACCATAGACAAGAGATCACATAATTTTGTCTGTTGGTCAAGCAGCCATTTATGCGCTGAGCTTTCAGGTTATCTGCTCAAAAATACTCTGGGACTGCTTAGGACAACTGAAAAAGATAAGCAGGCAGAACATGGTTCCCCTCCTAAGAATTCCGTCGCACATCAGAGTGGAGGGAAATGAAATGCAGATAAACTCGGAAAAAATGGGACCTAAACACTTTTGCGGAATTCGCAACAATGTAGTATTGAAAATACAAAAAAAATTGAGTGGATCACAAGCAATGCAAATATTGGGAAGATCTACAAAGAATGCGACAAGCGATTATACTTCTGGAACAAAAATAAATTCCGCAAACTAATAGCAATCCTGGCCACTGAAAGGGCGCCTCAATAAACTGAGATTAGTCGAGAAAGCAGAATATGCCAGGAGGAGGACGATTCCTCCGTCCACATCATTTCAGACTGTATCACATCGAGCATTTCCAGAGCACTACATCTGGGAGCATATGAGATAGAAGAGGGAAACTTACCCAACTTGAAACCATCGCACACCCTAAACTTCCCAAGAAGAATAGAACTAGAAAATCAGCCATGAACGTCGAGAAATCTTCAACCGCATAGCAAGAAAAGGGGACACAATAGATCTCATCTCATAGGTTTCAGTATACAAACAATTCAGTGATTTTTTACGTGAAAACGTCCAGATTTTTGTTCGTGATTTTCCATTGCTGGTGTAATAGATTCAGGAAATATCAAATCAGTATTTCGAATACACATAATTATGGTGAGTGAAAAGCTATATTGTTTCTTTGTTCTCACATAACCTATGTGAGTCAGACTAGTTCGTTTCGTGCGATATACCATGACACAGAACTGCATCTTGTACCTTTAAACAATGTGTTGAAGTGAATATTTTTGCAGAATTGCTTTTTTTCTAGTTTTGCACTGCCACGGAGTGGATCAGGTCGAAAACGGGCTTTTGTGTATGCCAAAAATTTGAAAAAAGCAGCAGTAGCAACCGTCTCATGTGAAGGAAATGGGAAAATTTATTTTGTGAAGCCTGCAAAATTTCTTGCCACTCTCTCTCTCTCTCTCTCTCTCTCGGCACATACATCGTTTCAAAGAGAAGTGGAGATCAAATTCATTTACAAGGCAAAATGGATGTTAAGAAAGTTTTCCATGAAAAACAGGAATAAGATTGTGCAAAATACTTTCTTCATATTGCAAAAATGAAAAGGAAGTTGCCAAAGCAAATCCCGAAAACATGGGAAGAAAATTGTATTAGGTACTGGAGAAGAATGGACGAGTCTCTTTATGAAGGGGCACAGACAGTTTTAATTGCACATTTGTGGATAATTTTTTCGCGAATTAAAAATATGTCCATGTCAGGTATGGTACAATACCACCCGATAGGATATGGAACACTGATGGAATCGATTTGCTAACTTTCCAAACCCCTGCTAGAATTGTTGCTCCAAATGGTATCACGCAATAAGGAAAGGCTACATTAGTAGAGAGTCCCATCTTGAATGGTCTTTCGGCGAGTTGATTTCAAGGAGTTGACAATCAGAGGTGTACCACCAGGAACAATTGGTGTTGCAAATTTCTGTGATCAACTGAATAAATATTCAAAAAATTTATGAATAATGTTATTTCTTATTTTTTACCAAAACTATTGGACTGATCAATTTTCGACTAATTCTACGTTATACATTAGTCTATAACCGAGAGATAATGTCCAATAAACAATCTGCCCAATACTTCATGGAAACTGGGTATTTCAAGAAATATTTTCCAAATGAAAATAATGATTTGTGCTTGTGCACATGCATTGTCTTTTTGATAATGAATTTTCATATTTTCAATGCATAATTTCAGATATTTGTATTTCATTCTTTCAGGGCGAACCCCAACGGTTGGAAAATAGACGCCTTTAGTGGTTTACGAAAACACCTTCTCAGAGATAAAAAGATCAAGTGTCTGACTCATGGATGGCTATCCAGTGGAAAAAGCGATATGTGCCGAATTACCAAAGAAAGTTACTTGAATAATACAGATTTTAATGTTATAGTTATGGACTGGAGTCCCATTTCGGGTAAATATAAACCCCAGTTTCATTTTATTGAAACACCTATTCTGTAGTTATCTTGATACATTCTAATCGATTTCGAAAAATGAGTAATGTATATCTGACCATCATAACAATCATCTTATCGATTTGCTTGAAAAAAACTCAATCAACTCGTATATATATATTCATAATTTAGAAATTTCATTATACTGACAGTATTGCCAAAGGAAGTATAGTATAGATCAAAGTTACCTATCTATCTCATAATTTCGGCGATCTTCAGTAACAAAACAGCCAGGTGTTTATTCTGCTTAGAGTCGTCAAACATGAGTCAAGAAAGGATTGGTTTTAATACCAATATTAACAATTTCAAACAAATGGTAGAAACGTGTTAGCTTGTCCGAGAGTACTGGAAAAATAATCAACATGAAGTCATAGAGAATATATTGTTACGAAACTGAGTACATTATGCCCTGCGTTGATTATCTCGCACAAGCCAGACAAGGTAACGGAATTTCCGATGTAAACAAGCAGGTACCTTCGACAGAAAGATCGAGCCGTTTTCCAAGGTTCACCGACCATTCCGGAATGTTCTGCGGTGTGTGACAAACGAATATACAGTGCTAGTCAAAAGTCCCCTCCCCCCCTCGTATCTTTTGAACGGGTATACTTATAATAATGAAATTTGGAGGGTGGAAATAAACGGATGTAGGCTTCTCAACTGGTCATAACAGGTGACGCAATAGTCATAAATGACGTCACAAGGCCACTGTGACCAATAATTTTGAATGGGACCCTATGGCAAGTGACAGCTCGTTTGAAAGGTATTGAAAATACCTATTCAGTCATACCAATTTTGTTTGGGTTTCGGCTGATTTTGATTGATAAATTGAAGAAATACGAAAATTATAGTTTCGCATTTAATTAATAAAGATTTTAAAGTACGCCTCTGGTTAATTGTCAAAAAGGTTGACGTTTTTTAATTCTCTACTTGTCAAAAGTGTTTATACCTTGAAAATTTACCTAAGCTATTGTTTAACGAGACGTTTAAGTGTTTACATAGGCAAAATGGTACGTACTGTAGCCGACAAAGTAGCAGCTATCTTAATAATTGGTGAATGTAGAAACAATTTCCATGCAGCGGAACGACTGTTTAATGAGAGGTACCCCGATCGCCCTATATCGAGGGTTTATTTGAGGGAGCTTCTTCGGAAGTTTGAAGCATCAGGTAGTGTTCAAGATGCCAAACGATCTGGTCGACCAACAATTAGTGATGTCATAAAAATTGACATAATTTGAGAAATGGTTAGTAAACTCTACTTCTTCCACATCCCAAGTTGCGTCTATCTGTGAAGTCAGTCAAAGTATAGTACATATGGTGTTGGCTAAAACAAATTTCATCCATACAAATTAAAAATGGTGCACCAACTTTCAGATGATGACCCCGACCGAAGACTAGAATTCTGTGAAACTATGTCCAATAAAATGAACCAACAACCAGGCTACATACAGACAATTTGTTTTAGTGACGAAAGTACTTTCTTTCTCAATGGAATGTTAACACTCAAAATGTGAGGTATTGGAGTGACACAAATCCTCACATCTTTCGTGAAAAACATACTCAATTTCCAGAAAAGTAAATGTTTGGGCAGGTATTTTGGGAAACCACATAGTTGGGCCTCTTTTTCTCAATGCTAACTTAACCGGTGAATTGTATCTGGAGATGTTACAAAATGATATTGAGGCGTTAATTCTTGAAATTCTAGAAGATAATCCAGATGAATTCGACAACTTGGAAATAACGTTTCAACAAGATGGTGCTCCTGCACACTATTACGGTGCAGTAAGACGTTACCTAGATGAAGAATATCGTGGTAGATGGATTGGACGACGAGGTTCGATCGAATGGCCAGCTCGGTCACCGGACCTTTCACCATTAGATTTTTTTCTATGGGGGTACTTGAAATCTAAGGTTTACGCTACAGCACCTGACAGTATTGCCATTCTGAAACAACGAATTGTTGAAGAATGTAGGGCAATTTCCGCTGACACACTGGGACGAGTACGACAAGAGTTTAGCAATAGGATGCATTACTGCCAGGAAGTAGATGCAGCACATTTTGAACACTTATTATAAGAACTGGTTCTTAAATCTTTATTAATTAAATGCGAAACTATAATTTTCGTATTTTTTCAATTTATCAATCAAAATCAGCCGAAACCCAAACAAAATTGGTATGACTGAATAGGTATTTTCAATACCTTTCAAACGAGCTGTCACTTGCCATAGGGTCCCATTCAAAATTATTGGTCACAGTGGCCTTGTGACGTCATTTATGGCTATTGCGTCACCTGTTATGACCAGTTGAGAAGCCTACATCCGTTTATTTCCACCCTCCAAATTTCATTATTATAAGTATACCCGTTCAAAAGATACGAGGGGGGGAGCGGACTTTTGACTAGCACTGTATAAGCGCGTCGCATGGAGCGTCAGACAGATTATTTATTCATGTTATTTGTGTGATCAGTTAGAAGATAGTACCGTTTAGTGTGAAGCTCAGTATTTTGAACTGTGAGGTGTAATAAACAGACAATAATTCATTCGATTATTTCAATAAACGATCCCCAGTTTCGAAACAATAAAGTTGGCATAAGTGTCCATGAATGATTTTCTAGGGTGATTAGGTGTGGCTATTGTATATCTCTGCCGCTGGTCGTAAATCAATTTATATAGCTTCGTTTGTAGAAATAATCCGAGGGAAGTCCACACTGCAATAAAATTATGAAACGGTGCAAAATAACTTTGATCAACACTATACCGGGTGTCAACGTATTCTTTATACGAACCATGGTTTCCAGGGTTCCGAGGGTATGAGATTGATATTTAGAAACCTCTAATTGTAAGAAAAATCAAATGACAACATCTTTTATATACCTATTCCCTGGATTCTAATTTTCACGACGAGTCCATTGATGGTTTTCAATCGAAAAAAGGATGGATAACAATCCTAATACAATAATTGATTATTTTTCGAAAAATTATAAGACAATTGGGGTATATCGCTCAACAAGTATGCTGTGGATACCAAATTGAATGAAACTAAATAAAAAAACATCAATTTGCACCTAATAAAAGTTCATAATCCATTCCAACAAAAAAATACCTATAATACCAGGATTAGTTGAAATGAATTAAATATGCATTTGGCAAACTTCCTGACATTTTTGCATCACATTTCGTAACATAGCGAGATTTATGGTAGTAAACACTTCAGGAATGCCATTTTGTAAAATTTCAAGTATTTGAGGCGGTGTATAAAACACTCGTTCTTTTACATAACCCCACACAAGAAGTCTAAGATATTGAGATCAAGTGATCGGACCAATCGTTGCAATTACTCGCTCATTAAACCGGTTCATTGGATAGTTCATGACTTGGATGGCATCTTGCTGGAAATACATCACTTCAGAAACAGCAAGTGGTAAAACAATTAACAATTCTTCAATATCATTCTGAAGGAATTCTAAATACCTTACCTCTGTCAACTGTCCTTGAAATAAAATTGGTCCAATTATTTCACTTCCGATTTCACCAGACCATACCTTCACTCCGAATCTTTCCAGAAAATTACTTTCCTTCATTAAATGCTGATTTTGTTGCGCCCAATATCTGCAGTTTTGTCTCTTAAACATTCCATTGTTCGTGAATCTTGACTTGTCGAAAAACAATATCGAAGAAACAAAGTCGGGACTAGCAGTATTGTTCTGAAGTAACCAATCACAATAATAATATTCGATTTTCATCATTTTCATACAAATACTGGTGCACTTGATACTTAAACGACCTTGTCATGAACCATCCCTATAGTCAGATAATATCTACCTATGAGCTTCACACACGCACAAATATCGCATCCAAAGAGCAACGTACTGATGAGTAATTTTGACTCAGTTGAACCCATTAAGATTAAGCGGCCAATGATTAGATAATTGCGCGATTGGTGGGCCGTTCCATCTCAAAAAAGCCCCGACAGCAAAACAGGATGAATCAGAGATAGATTATGGGTAGTTTTTCGATCAGCAAATACACAAATAGCGCAATCAATGGCCTATAACCTCGCGGCAAATAACAAAAGAGTACTATGAGTACGGGAGCAGTAAAACATTGAAATCAATCCAGTCTTAACGTCAGTTAGACAAGTAAACTTGATATTAATTCAGTCTTCAGTTCCAGTCAGTCATGTGTTAGACAAATGTTAATGCTTCGAACGAGAATGGTGTTTTTAAGTAGTTTCGAAAAACCCTCCAGCTAGCCTCTGTAACCAGTACCTCGAATGAGTGAGAGGTATCGCGAATATATGTAACAAGTGCTCATTCATCCAACCTACATGGACAGACAAGTTATCAAGGACCCAACACGTTACTATTCGATTCTCAATTATACGCTATCGGCTTAATCGTAAATATAAAGATCCCTTATTTTACCCAATTCACGACATAAACACCGATAAGCTCTATGAAAGTGGGTCATTATAACGCCGTCATGTTGGTCTTTAATTTCCTGGGTATGAGTTAATGGAAAATTTACTTGCACGTTAACAATTATTGTTATATACGGGTAGGATTCGGTTAGTTTTTTTATATTGACGTATTTTTAAAAGGTTTTGACTTCGAGTTATTAAGTGCCTCTTGTGTTTTATATTATTGGCGAAAACTTGAATAATGAATATGTCTAGTAAATAAGTACAGCCGTCGCCTACTATTATTGTTATGAACTATTGATATTTTGGCCGACTTTTAGTATTGGTGGTATTTATATTACAGAGTCAATCATAAGTAACCAATACTCTGAAGAAAAATTGTTAATTTTTACATTAATCTATAATAAATGTTCATTCATGGTCCAGTGTTTAAATGTATAGAGTTTGGCCCATCGATATACTGAAGTTGATATAGTAAGGTAGAAAAAGTGAAGTACATACTCAGAAACTGAGGAGACCTCACGTACCCCCGTTCTAATCTTACCTAGTTTGTATAACAATTAGCGATCCTAGCCGCTCAGGGTTGCTGAACGTTTACAAACCCATTCCATCCAAGCAGGTGAACGGTGTTGGTAGCTCCTTCGAACGACGTCTTAGCGATCTCTTGGCGAAACTGAGGAAGTTGTTAGAACGAAAAGAAAGAGGTCCCGACAACCTGTACCTATTCTTTTTCAAAATCTTCCTTGCTGACTTATGACTAATTTGTAACTACCTAGTAGAAGCGATAGAATTCAGTTCTACAAAGGCTAAAACATTGATTTCGGTCACCTCATCAATGACAAATTTCGTGGTTGGGAGTTTCTTGTCTGAGTTGTTTCTCCCCAATATTGGAAACATGGATGATGTCTGTTGGGTTACCTTTCAGCATACAAAGTTGTTGCGTTTCTCGAATTGTTCTGGCATTTGCCATAAATTAATAGCATGTATACTTTTTCATCTGTTGTATGCATGTTTTCTAAAAAAAAATATTGACCTAAAGCACACTAGGTATAGTTAAACCATTTACAATTGCAGAAGCATAAAAAATAAGTTTTGCAGTCGTGCCGCGGTATCCTTTGAGCAACATAGGCGGACATAACTTATTTCATTTAGATATTTAAATATTTGAAAAATACGTTAAAATAAAAAAAATATGCTATAAGCAAGGAAGTATGTATTAATAGGCAATCGGATCATCATAAGTTTATTTTCCCATGGTCGAAAAAAAGCCACATTCTCCAACAAAACACAACAGAACTATAGAATATTTTAAAATCTCTTTCGATCCCAGACCAGAGATGCTACTGGCTTCCATTTATTCAGACCTCTCAAAACACATATAACTCGTGATTTATTAGCTTTCTTGGCCTGTCAACGTATAGACACACCTACAAGCATTATCATTGGCTTGCGGTCCGTTTTGATTGGCTCAGGCGAATCTGCTGTAGAACTAGACAGCTGTCACTCAAACCCACGTTGACTGTCGCCTCTTTTGATCTTCCGTTTGCCGACGGGGACTGTTTACGAGTACACATCATTTTTTGTTCCGTTACTTCGCATATACGCTTCTGCAATTGAAAATGGTTGAACTATACACGCCCTCATTGGGTTATTGATGAACACTAATTTCTTACTTGTCAAAGTTATTTTTGTTTCCACATCACACTTTTGATTTTTAAAGTTTTTACCAAACAATGAGAATTATGTGATAAGAATGGGAATAAATCGGAAAAATTGAGTGAGCACCATTTGTTTCTGAAACTGAGTGGACCTACTTGGATATGTTTGCGGAATAATTATACAGAGTGTTTCATTAAGAATTTCAATGTTTGATTCATTTCCGAGTGAAGATGCCTTCGAAATGTTTAACTTATTTGAAGATTGATTCATTCGCAAAATAATTATACCTTTTGTTTTGATCGTAAAATTAAAGTTATGAATCTGGTTTCGTTCATTTTGCAGCATACTTCAAAAAAAATATTTAGTATATCGTTATCCATCCGATTGGATTCGTCGTTAAAATTAGAAGTTAGAGAATGTGTTTAAAAGATGTTGAAAAAAAATCCTTGTTTTTTTTCATAATTAGTGGTTTCGGAAATATTAAACCGCCACAGGTACTCAACTAGGCGGAGAAAACTGTCATATGATATTTTTACTTATCATTCATGTCCATCAGATTGCTTGAAGTGGACTCTAGATGCAGAAATAAACATGCTTCTGAAAAATCGAATGTACCAATTTTTTGTCTCAAAACTATGTGATTGTCCCTAGAATCCAAAAAAGACTAACACGTCTGCTAAGTTTGGATCTTATTCCTTCGGAACTCTGGAACATGACTTATCTAAGTAATTCAAAGTAAACAAAAGTCAGAAATATTGAGGATGTTCGTCAATATTCTAGATACCAGAGTGTAATCAGCATTTTATTGACATGAAGGTTAATAATATAGATTTTCAAACTTCTTTTGTGCTCTATATGTATATAGTCTCCAGAATCTATATACAAGATTTTCTATTTTACCTATTTGAATGCAACTTTCTACAAAGTGATCCCAGGCAATGCGGCTTATGTGATATATACAGAGTTGGTCAGGAATATGAATTATAACAATTTTTAAGAAAATTAAGATGTAATGTTTTGTTGCAATTAATTAGATTTGTTTCGACATTTTTAAGGCACATCATTTTTATGAACTTATACATTCAATTATTGTAATAATTATTTATATTTTCCTATCGTTTTTCCCACAGAGAACACATTTTACCCAATTCCCATGAGAGCCACATATGAAATTGCGAATTATTATGCAGAATTATTGAATTACTTAATTGATGAAATTGGTATCAATCCACAAGACATTCATCTGATTGGCCATAGTTTGGGAGCTCATATATCCGGATTTGCTGGAAGGAAGGTGGTCAACGGAACAATTGGCAGGATAACAGGTAACATTTTTATCGGAGGTAGATGATAACCATGATTCAACATACGAATGTCAATTTCTTTCAACAGCTATATAAAAAAAATCTTATTGAAAACTATTTTTTCTCTCCAGTGTTGTTGAAAAAATGAATCACAAATATCTTCATAAACTTCTTTATCATCAGTTTTGTCGAGTTGTTTACATCGAAACAGAAATGTACAATAGTGGAGAGTGCTAACTGGGGAGCTCAACTCAGGTTGGCAAAGTTCGAACTTATAAGGGAAATGCACCATGTAAGGAACTAATCCGCTACTGCTGATCTATCAACAGATTAAAAGGTAAAAAAAATCGCACCGAACTGAGTAATTAAATAGAGTGGAGCATATAATCTGTCCACACACTGATATTGTTTTACTTGCCCCTCAACTGGGATCGGGACATGGGTGTTGGCTGCGTAATTGATAGTTCTACTCTAATCTAAACAATGAAAATAACCAATTCAAAATAGATTAAATCAACTTTATTCTATTCAAAAAAAATTACAGATGGGATGACTGACGGTGGCCTAAACTAGTAAAACTGAAAATCAATGCACAATAAAAGCGGGGACGGAGTGCTAGGCTTTAAGATCATAGAGTCACCGGAACAATCAAAAGCAATGCTAACGTCACGTTCAAGCAGCTGTATAAAAGTTCAAAACAGGATGCGAAATGGCAGTTCCTTCAACTGAATTGGATAAATATAAAAGCGGGTGTTAATGCAAGCTTACGATCGGTCAAGGCGATGAAACGGAATGGCAGTTCGCCGTGGTACGTGTGAACGCTATGTTAGTTCGCTCTCGATATTATCTTGGAGTTTTTTTGTAATAGTTTTAGTCCCCACTCCCATTCCTATCCTGTGCGACTGTGCCTTGAGGCCAATAATTCCTGCAATCCAACTAACAGTTTTGCTTTTCTGACTAAATATAACATCAAGTCTCGATATTTTCTATTTCTACCACTATACTGCGCGACTGTTAGTGTGATGAGGCCAAAAGAGCCTGCGACCCAACTGACAGTTTTTTTGCTAATTATAATAGGCTAAGAGCGGGGTGTAGAAAACCTGGCCAATGTAACAGAATGAAATGTTTTTAAAATGTTAGTACTCACAGCAAACATGAGAAAAATCATTGACTGCCTGGGCAAAAGTGGTGCATAAGTTTTTTATGTCCTTTTTTCGGAAAAGGCAACCATACCAATGTAGCAACAGATTGATGATAGTTTCAACACAAATTAACTTCCGAGTAGTCCAGAGGTCTAAGGTGCTGGTTCACGAAAGGGAGCGTGGGTTCAAACCCCAGCTCGGGCAGCTTTTTTTCTTTTGAAATTCAAAAATGAATCATTTTTCATGTCCGAGAACTGACTGCAGAAAACCTGGCCGATCGAGTAACAAAATGAAATGTTTTCACAAGCATATATTTAATTTCATATAATATGTATGTGTTTAGTTCAAATCTTGTAAGTTAATTTTGACCCACTTCTAGTTGTCCGAATAACGTGAAATTCGGCAGGTGAAAATGCATTATAGAATGCAATATAGTTCGATTCTGTTCAAAATTAGTATGTGGGAGCTTTTGGAGTCGAACATCATGATTCCTTAATCGAAATTCATAATTCAAGATGGCGGCTTCAGGAAGGCGATGTGTTTTGTTATTATGGTCCGATTCCATTCAAAATTGGTATGTGGGTTTTTTTGGGGTCGTAGATTATCAATTTTAGTCAGAATTCAATAAGATGACGGATTTTATGAATGACTAAAGAGAATTAAATAATGATTGAAAAAAAATTAAGACAAAAAAAAATATTTCTTCAATTGTTTGACCTAGGTTATCCTATAAGTAACAGATTCAAAAGCTTGCCGCGAATATAAAATAGGTATTTTTGCGTAGTAAGATTTTGAATCTGTTACTCACAGAATAATCTATATCAAACAAGGAATTTATTCTTCCTTTTTGATGCATTTGTATGAAGGCTTATCCTAATTTTTGTCTCAATCATTTTTATTTAATTATTTTTAGTCATTCAGGAAATCCATCATTCTATTGAATTCTTACAAAAATTGATAATCTATGACCCCAAAAAATCCATATAACAATTTTGAATGGAATCCGAACATGATAACAAAACACGTCGTCTTCTTGGAGCCACCATCTTGAATTCAAGTTCGACTAAGAAACCATGATGTACGTACAAAAACCCCTACACACCAATTTTGAATGGAATCGGACTATAATCACAAAAGTCGTCGCCATCCTAGAACCACCATCTTGAATTCGCAGATTCTGACCAAAAAATAATAATCTTTGAACCCAAAAACCCCCACATACTCATTTCTATGGGCAAGGTTTTCTGCAGTCCCCTCTTGGACTATGAAGTCAAGTCACGATAGCTTCTATTCCTACCCCTATCCTGCGCGACTGTTAGTGTGATGAGGCCAAAGCCTTGGTTTTGTTCGCAGTTCTAGCGATTATGAACCGTTCAAAACAGTCGCACACTCGTATATTCGAAGTGGGCTCGCACGAAGTTTTCCTTGCCACGACTGTACTACAGCTTTGAACCGATTCAGAACCATTCTGACTGCGAACCAAAACAAACCTCAAGAATGCCTGCGACTCAACTGAGATTTATGATTTTCTGGCTGAATATAACATCAAGTCGCGATAATTCCTACTCCTACCTCTATCCGGCGCGGCTATTAGTGTAATGAGGTTGAAAATGCCTGCGACCCAACTGACAGCTTTTACTTTTCCGGCGAACTACACAATCAATATGAATTCACGGTCCTATCAATTAATATGCTCACCGGTTTTGGATATTTTGCGAGTTGATACTAGTCACTGGTTTTTCGCGTCGTGACTGATCGCGGCACGAAATGAAACTCAGACAATTTTCACTAGACGTTAAAACCTATATTCCTACTCCATGCAGAGGTACTGTGAGCGACAGACCGTACGCAGTCCTCATGTTGACGTCACACCATCCGTAATACTCCACGTAACTTAGATTGTGATTTACGACGCCTGCACTCTGCAATGCAATGAAAGTAGATTACGAAGTGGACTAATGCGATAAGAGTGTATTGGAAAACAAATTAGGTACAATATATTTGAGAATTATGTTCATATAGAATTCGATTTTTTGCGTATTATTCAAATTATCCGACCACTGAAATTGTATAGTTCTAAAAATTATATTATAATGAATGAATGAATTATAAAATATTCGAAGAAAAATTCATGGCTTTCTTCCTTGTTTGATATAAAATATTCATTTAATGTTTATAATGCTATTGAAGAACGGCACCATACAAGAAAAAAAAAATTCCATAATTGCGGTTATAAGTTGTAAATGGTATAACTTCTCTTAATGTAATGAATTCATTGCATGTTTCCATGATTGTTCTGTAGCATTGTGCACTTTTTTAACAGTTTTTTCTTTTTATTATTTTATTCATTTCATAGAAGTTTTTAATGGTAGGTAAATACAAATGTAATAAAAATTGTATAAATGTTCTTGTGGAAATAATTGGAATTATCTGTATTATAAAAGATCAGCCACCTAAGCTATAGAAGCTTGTGTTGTGGAACTCGAATTTAAAATATTTTGCTGTAGGTACTTAATATTATGTATTCTGTGAAAGTGGGAAATTATTGTCCGTGAGAAATTATGAAAAAGGAATTTGTGGCATAATGGACAGATTATTAAATTAAAGAAAAAAAGCATCTTCAAGCGAGACTCGAACTCGCAACCTTAAGCTTTCCGGACCTACGCTCTTTCCATTGAGCTATCGAGGCTATGAGAATTGACACACACTCCTGAACACTTCACTTCCTTTAATTTAATGTGATGTTGGAATGAATCGAATGTTTGGGTGAATGGGTACCGGGTCTCGACGGCCACTGATGAGTACGTTCGATTTGTCGATTCATTCCAACATCACATTAAATTAAAGGAAGTAAAGTGTTCACGAGTGTGTGTCGATTCTCATAGCCTCGATAGCTCAATAAGAGCTAAGTACAAATTTCGAGTCATCGCTGAATCTTTTTCTTTAATTAATAATCTGTCATATCCAATTCCTTTTATTTATTCTGTTGAATGTGACATGTAAGGTAACTGATAATTAAAAAAATAATTATTATGGGACAATTAGGACATGCATAAGCTTACTTACAAGTATAATTCGAAAACATATAATATACAGTTTCAAATTGAATATAGTTCTCAAGTGAGTAAAATGGATAATGAGGTGATAATCTAATCTTATAATAGAATATAATGATAGTTTATGTTATTGTAGATGCATTTGAAATATTACTGTATGACATAAAAGGTGCTTTTGAAGGTGCAATTGCATTAATTTTATCTTCATGATCTTTTTTTACATGCCTTCTTACACACGCCAAATGATCGACGAAATTTTGACGCGAGCCTATACACAGTGTAAATAACACGGAGTGTTACGAATGTTCTAACTGCAGCATATAGACTTTGTACCTCTGCACGGAATATAAATTTAGGTTTTAACGTCTAGTTCAATTTTTCCTCTCTCCCAACTCTTTCGCTCAGGCGCAGACCGGTAGTTTACGGACTATTATAATAATTTTATAATTAATATATTCTGGCTAGTCGTCTGGTGTCTCATGATGTCAGGCTTCAGGTGATGGTGGATGGCGTGGTGGACTGCTGTTACTGAATTGAATTCAACAACGTTCATTCCAATTGTGAAACATAAACACGAAAAAATGGAAGAAAAACTGTTAAATTATATTAATTTACCTGAAGATGATATAAACAATATCGAAACGTAGTATTGAATAAAAAATACAGTAGGAAGGAAATTTTGGCATTGCAAACAAATTTTTTAATTCCAGAAAAAAAACACAATTCTCTTTCTACTTCTATATATATATATATATATATATATAATATATATATATTATATATATACTATTTTATATTGAAATATTGAAAACATGTTTCGTTCTTTGTAAAATTCGACAAAATTTTGGTTAGCGCCTCCCGCCTTATTTCAGGTGACCTGCGCAGCGGAAAACTTCGACGATTGCCGAATGCAATAAGCATTTAACTCGACATTTGAATAAGGTAGAATATTGAACTGATTGTGTGGTAAATGTACACATTGCAGGCTACCTGAGATAGATATTCAATTTCAAAGTGAAGAAAACAACTAACCTTGTTATATGCAAACTGGTGATAAAGTCAGAAATAGTTGACTTCATACTCTGCTTCAAGGCACTTATAATAATTGTCATTTGTAACATAAAAAAACACAAACAGTGGGAAACATTCGCAACTGAATATTGTTTTGAAAAATAATATCACGACTATTGTAGTGATTAAGATATTTTGTGAACTGAACTGTTGCCAAGCAAGATTCTAGCATGCACGGTTCACAAAGATGTCTACGAAAGTTTGTTAGATTCTACTAGTGTTTTCTGATTGGCTAGTGAATGAAAGATCTTGAGATCTCAATTAACAACTAATCAGAAAACAGTACGCGATGTGCACGAGAATTAATTCTATAAAAAAATAATTTATATTATATGAATATATCCAGTACGAAAAGACCGCACAGTGATTGGCGACTCCAGAATTCAAACAGAATTGAAATTTACTCTTTCATACATGCGACGAGTGATTCATCTTGTCTTCTACTCTTCAAAATACGCACGGAACAGCTCGGTGTTTAGTTTTAAGAGCCAGAAAAAGACAAAGACAATAATGTAAAAATTAATTATCCTACACATTGCGTACTGTTTGCTAATCAGGATCTTTCATTCATCAGCCAATCAGAAAACACTAGTAGAATCTAACAAACTTTCGTTCGTAACGAGCTTCGTGAACCGTGCATGCGATAATCTTGCTTGGCAACAGTATTCAGTTCACGTGTTCGGAATGTCTGAATCACTAAAATGGTCGTGATATTATTTTTCAGAACATAACTCAATCGCGAATGTTTCCCACTATTTGTGTTGTTTGTTTTTAACAAGTGACTGTGATAATTATAATAAGTGCCTCAAAGCAGAGTATGAAGTTCTGACTTCATCACCAGTTTGGATATAACAAGGTTAGTTGTTTTCTCCTCTTTGAAATTGAATATATATCTCAGGCAGCCTGCTATGTATACATTCACCTCACAATCAGTTCAACATTCTACCTTATTCAAATACCGAGTTAAATGTTTATTGCATGCGGCAATTGCCAAACTTTCCTCTGAGTAGGTCAAATTAGGCGGATGGCGCTACCCGAAATATTGTCGAATTTTACAGAGAACAAAACATTGTAAGGGTCTTTATCCTTCAACCAGGGGTCAGTATAGTATCAACTAACACAAAGGGGCCAGAAGGGCAGACTTTACTTACCCTTGACTGGGTTTCAAACCTGGCTGCTGGCTGCACAATAAGTCGTTCTACTCAAAGCACTAAACTAAGTAAATAAAATACTCGATCCCAAATCAATCATAACATCTTCATTCTATGCTTCACCCTAATACTAGGCACAGGGCGGCTGACGGCAGCCCCAAATATTACATAAAAAAGGCAAACATACGCTAGAAGTGGAAAGGGGTGGTAATATCTGTATTTCGGGGTGGATCAACTCATCCAAAAGCTCATGCTGGAGGAGATTTAGACAGTAGTATAAAAGCTAAAAAATACGGAATGCAAAAACGGCATTACCAATGTTAAAAAGCAAAGCGGGTTTAATATTGCAAGTTTACGAGTGGCCATATATGTGAGAAGGGTGAGCAGTTTGGAATCGTGCGTGAGAACGGTGTCTTGGCTGATTCTTGACGACACCTGAACTCTGTGATTCTAACATCGATTCTATCTCTTACACTCCTATTCCTACAACGTGATTTGCAACGCAACTGACAGTGTTCCCTCCTTTCGGCTGGTTACCCACTCAAGTAACGCCATTTCCCACTCTTATACTTCGTGTCTATCAGTGTGGTGACGTACTGAGTGCCTTGCAATCCAGCTGACAGTTTCCCCCCTTATCGGTTAACTACCCACTCAGGTGACGCTATTTACAATGCATATCCAAAATATATCTTTGCAAAAGTACACATACTGATTTGTTGGAAATATGAACAGGATGTTTATAAAATCAGATGTGGAATCATCTGCGACTGAAAGATAAACTTTAGTCACTATCTTCCATCGTCAAGATAACCTCTTATGGGGTATTCATGTTGAAAAGGGAATCATTCCCAATTGAATATTGAATAGGAAGATTTTTCTGTGAATTGAAAAATCCGCGATAAAAATGAAGTTATTTTTTGTGAATGTCTAACAGAAAACAACTACTTCCCCGGCTAAAGCCACACTGGACATTGGACTACACCTGATAGATATTTCGAAGGGACCCTTACCCAAAAGAAAAATCTGAAAGTAAAAATTTGACTTTTTATTCCAGTCTTAACTCATAAAGATGAATGAGGCAAAGAAGAATGTTTTCCAAAAGAGAGTACTCACCAGAAATCATTCGTAACATTGACGCAAGAGAGGCATAGCATCCACTAGGTCTTCAATACATTTTTGTCGACGAAAATTCATTTCACGCTTCCCAATACTCGTCTCTCCTCCACTCGGGCAACACAGCCCATGCGCTGCTTTCCAATGACGTAGGCGACTTCTCGGGGATTGCAATTATGCTAGGGTGGTCGAGCGACCCAATACAATTTTCAACTTGCAATATACAATATTCGGGGATCGGTTTTCACCTACGAAATTTAAAAACCAAATAAAGTGCAACCATTCCAAAAAACAAACATTCAGATGTACGAAGGTAACCGGCTGATATATTTTAAAAGAAAATGAAAATATCTTACTGGAATGATAAACAAAACTACTCTAAAAAATAGCCAGAGAAAAAGAAAAAGAGCCAGATAGCCCAAAATAGTCTTCTATTCCTTGGGATAGCATAGCTCTTCCTTGAGGGCGGTATGGGTGCTGAACATCCGCATCGGGGACATAGGGGTCTGGAAGTGACATCAAACAATGGGTGGCCCTTTTCATGGGGTTGGCTTGCAGTGTTCCTTCAGCATATCTTCGAACAGGTTTCCCCTAAACTGGGTTTGGTTGTCGCTGAGGACTACTTTCGGGCATCCGAGGCGGATGATGATCTCTTCGTAGAGAGCTTGGGTGACGGCCCTAGCGATAGCCTTACGGATTGGCCGACACTGGACCCATTTCGTGAACCTGTTTTGGAAAACTACGAGGGAGGTGGAGCGGGGTAACGGGCCAACTAAATCTGTACTGACGCATTCCCAGGGCTGGCTGTTAGTTGACGGTTGCATCTTGCCTGCTGATTTCATCTGGGACGGCAGGAATCGCAACTTTGGACTTACTTGGAAACATTGCGGAACATGCCTGGCCAGTAAAGCATGCTGCAATCCTGGCTATGTTTTGGCGATGCCCGGCAATGGGTGCGTCGTGCATTTCACCCACTATGTTGAACCTTGTTGGCTTGGGAATACACAATTTCCATGACTTCGTAAGGTCATTGGAGTCCAAGAAATGGCGGTACAAGTGGTCTTCGCGGATACAGTAGTCTGGGAATACCTCAGGACTTCGCTTCACTTCCTCTTTCTTCTAATCGTACCATGCACAGCCGGCTACCGGTTTGACAGTGGTTACCTCATCGGGATATTTTCCCAGTTCTTGGTCCCGTGAGTCTCTCGATAGGGCATCTGCCACTTTGTTAAGCCCTCCTCGGCGGTACTTGACCTCGAAGGCATATTGCTGCAGGAACATAATCCAGCGGTCGAGCTGTCCTGCAGGGCTTCTGATGGAGTGAAGCCAACGGAGAGACTGGTGGTCGGTGACTACTGTGAAGTGGTATCCCTCCAAATGGGGGCGTAGATTCTCTATCCCCCACACTATCGCTAGGCATTCCTTTTCTGTCACGGAGTATGCCTTCTCTGCGAGTTCGACTGCCGTATGCGATGACATGTTCCTGATCACCCGTGGTCTGAGTTAGGACCACTCCCAATCCTTGGTCAGAGGCATCGGTCTGCATGGTGAACAGTTTGTCGAAGTCGGGACAGGCGAGGACTGAGGCTTCCGTTAGGGAAGCTTTCAGCTTCTGGAAAGCTTCCTCTTGTTTCGGTGCCCAGTGCCAGGGCGGTTCTTTTTCAGCAGACGGTGTTATGGTGCTGTCACTTCGGAGAATGCCGGCACAAATCGGCGGTACCATGAGGCCATTCCAAGGAGACGTCTCAACCCTCGTAGGGGCGGTTAGTTCCACAATGGAGGCCACTTTCTCGGGATCCGTTCGGATGCCTCCTGACGTCACTAGATGCCTGAGATATTTGAGTGATCTCCTCCCAAACTGTTATTTCTCTGGATTGAGTTGCAGGTTATTAGCACGAAGGCAACAGAACACTTCCTGCAGAAAAGGGAAACATTCTCAGTTGAATATTGAATAGAATGATTGTTCTGTGAATTGAAAAATCCACGATAAAAATCAACTTCCTGCAGGTTAGCGAGATGTTTTTCAAACGTGCTTCCTTGCACGACGATATCGTCGAAATGTGCGAAGCAGAATGGGTCTATTTCCGGACCGATGATGTTATCGATCAGGCGTTGAGAGCGGTTACCGGATTATTGTCTTAGGATAGGGTGACCTGCCAGTATTTTTGTCACAAGTCGATACTGAAAATGTACCTGGCGCGGCGTAACTTGTTCAGGAAGGCATCCTTCATGGAGACGGAATTGACTTTCTGAAAGTCGATGCAGAATCTCGGTTGCCGTCCTTTTTCCTCACGATGACTACAAGCGAGCTACATGGGCTCTCGAAAGGCTCTATGATATTCTCCTGTAGCATTCGGTCGTTTTCAGTATTTGTTGCTTCCTGCATTCGAGGGTTCTGGGGTCGATACCGTTGTTTAATCGGTTCTCTTCGTCTCTGGAAAGTGTCAGAGCAGCCTTGACTCCGTTACGCCAACAGGAAGGCATGGTACGGGCGGTTCTCTACCAAGATCTGACCATTTCCCAGGTCGAGGACAAATTGCCTTTTCCTTAGTCTATTCCTAGGACCATATCAGATGGAAGGCCACCTAGGTGTCCAAAAGATTCCTCAAACTGGTGTTCTCAAAATTGTATCTCCAAGTGGTAGTCGCGGGGACGGTAACGGTGTCTCCATTGGCCAGTCGGGCAGAACTCGTAGCGGTCGAAGTTTTTGGTACTCCTAGCAGATTCCACTGCCTGTCACCAACATAGAAGATTACAGCTCCGGTGTCAATTGATGCTTCAGCAGTGCCACCGGGAATCTGGACGGAAAGATGCGGTCGGTGGTAGGTGAGGCGTCATGGAGGCGTGGCTGCACGGGCCTCAGGTTGTTTCAGCGTGGTTTCCCGGCCGTGATCAAGGGCAATCACGATACATTACTACATCTCGCTTGCATCTGGAGCCTAACAACCTTGGAGCTGATTGGCATTTGCTCCTAAAATGCCTCGCTTGCTTGCATCGCCAACATCCTCGGTTTCTTTCGATGGTTTAGCGGTTGACTGGGCTGGCCTGCATCGCGACCGGCTGACCAACTGGGCTTCTCGGTGGTGGCGTGGCAACTGCTGATGGAGCCGACGGGGTCTGGTATGGTGCCATTTTTTTTTTGATCTGGCGAAATTCCACCATGGTGGCGAATCAGGGTCTGCAGGTCTATGATGTAGACTGCCATATTCTCTCTCAGACTATGTGTCCTTCCACTGATGACCACTTACAGATCGATTCGGTAGTTGACTGGGAAGAAGGAGTCTTGGAAAGCGGTGCAGAGGTCTCCCCATCTAGTCCAGCATGCCCGCTTATTTCTGAACCATATGGCAGGTATTCCTTCTAGCAACTCCGGCATAGCTTGCAGGAGGCGATCTTATGCGATGCTTTGGAACTTTCGGAGTTCTTCCAGTCTTTCGAGGAAGGCGGCGGGGTCAGTGGACCCATTAAAAGTTACCCGCCAGTCTTCCACTCTCAGTGGAGCCATCCCTACGCTCGTGGTAGGTGGCAGTGAGGCTGTCTGTGATCCCTCGAGGGTCCCTGTGAGCACATTTCTCATGATTGGATTCCCGGTGCTCGTCACCGTGATTGTCGGCACTACTGGCGGCTGTGGGGTTGTCGTGGCAACTCCTGTTGTCGTAGCGGGAAACGGGAACGAGTTGGTGAGGTTGGGGCAGGTGATGCTGCTCGTCCCCCTCGTAGGAATTGTACAAGCTGCTTTCATCTATCATCTACAGTGCCAGTGATCTCCTTCCGCAACTGGTATATCCACCCGACGCGGGTATCGTTGTGGTCACCTACATTTGGACTTAGCGGTGGTGGGCCTCTAGCGGGCCCTGTGTTACTCACTGGGACGGCGGCGGGGTTTCCTTTTCCTGTCGGCATCTTCGGTGAATACTCGAAGCTCGCACGTCCTACTAGTTTCACGGTCGGAACTTAACTTCCTTCTTCTGGCTCGTATCTCGACAACGGTACCTCCTACCGACAAACGGATGATGAGGATCGCTTCTGCACAGTCGATAACCTGCACGCACGGGTACCTGGCTCTCTTTATGAGCTGAATTTGACAATCTGTCAAAATGACAGGTCGGTGGCTCTCAACGGATTTTGGTTTTATGCATTCTGTGAAACCAGCCTCTAAGATTTCAATGGTCGTTATCATACGGGCTTGCTTTCTCTCTCGTAGCCCACGTATCTCTCGAACGAATGAAGTGAACGGATAAACAAATGACGGCAATCGATTCTGTACTCCAAAAACTCATTAAACGAGGGTCACTCGGCACATTGACTCTCTTTTGAGTCGAAGTTGACCATCTGTCAAAATTACAGTACTGTCGATTTCGGTGTCTTTCGATGCGGTATACCCTACGGAACTCGTTTAAGGGGTCTTTCAACGGTCTGCGAGCTTCAGATTACTTTCAGGTTCATTTCGGAGGCGGGGTTTGACCTGTGTACCTATATTAGCAGTCTCGGTATACCATCAAAACGGTTCCTGCTCGGGCGCCAAATTTGTAAGGGTCTTTTCCCCCTTCAACATGATATTGGCGCGTTCCTATCAAATTCGGAATTGCCTCGGACACCACCTTCTGTTATAGTGGGAAGGTCACTTTGCTCCGGGCAGCCTCAGTGAAGAAATGAAAAACTCCAGGAGTCAGAAAAATTGTAATCTCAATTTTCATCCTGGCCAAGAATAGGTATTCTAACATGTGTGTCACGTAAACCTATATAACTTTCATTGATCATGAGATATTTTATGGTCTTTTTGGCTTCTTGTACACCTGACGAGTAAGTAACCTCATATTTAAAACATGTCAATTTTCTTTCTCAAAAAAACTTTCAGTAACTTAGTCTCTATCAATAGTACTTACTTTCAGGTACGCACTGATGATGACCCAACGGTCGAAAGCGCATTGCTACGAATTTAATAAATTATTTTATGCACGAAATACAATTTTATTTTATCGATTATATCGATACGTGCACACAGTCACACTTTTCATTTCATTAGTATAGTATTTATTTACACAACGGGACTGGAGGGGCAGACTTTACTTGCCCTTGACTGGGTTTCAAACCTGGGTGCTGGCTGCACAATAAGTCGTTCTACTCAAAGCACTAAACTAAGTAAATAAAATATCCGATCTCAAATAAATCATAACAACTTTATTCAGTGCTTTACTCTAATACTAGGTACAGGGCGGCCGTCGGCAGCCTCAAATATTACGTAAGAAAGGCAAACATACGCTAGAAGTGGAAAGGGGTGGTAATATTATATTTCGGGGTGGATCAACCCATTCAAAAGCTCATGCTGAGAGAAGACTTACACAGTAGTACAAAAGCTCAAAAAACGGGATGCAAAAACGGCATTACCAATATTATATAATAATAATATTATTTATTGATTTTAGTGTACAGTGAAGAACCCACATAGTCAGTAAATGGGAAAAAGTAAAAAGTTTAAAATCGGGTAAACCAACATTGAATGCGACAATACATTCGAAGTCATCTCCACGGTTTCATTCATTTATGAAAAAATTCCACTCCACTTTGAGTCATGGACTTCTACACTATTCTAAAATTAACATGATAAATAGACTGTTGACTCAAAAATAATTCATAGGCGAAAAATCCCCAGTCAGAAATTCTTCGAATAATAATAATAGTAATATTTATTGATGTTGTGTACAGTAAAGTACTCACATAAGTCAGTAAATGGGGAAAAAGTAAAAAGGTTCAAAATCGGGTAAACTAACATTAAATGTGACAATAAATTGACATGATGAATAGACACAGATGAAAAATCAGCAGTTAGAAATTCTTCAATGAGTAGAATGCATTTCGAATTAAGTACAGCTTAATTTGCTTTTCAAAGGTTTTCAAGTTCAATACCTTGACTGAGGTCGGTAGAACGTTGAACATGGTAACTCCATAATAGAATTCTGAAACAAGATTCTGACGATTACGAGTATCATAATTATGTACTTGCAATATTTTTATACTCATTTTTTTACGTGAAGAAGACATTGTAATATGAAGATTGATGGTAGAGTTAGAATGTTTAGTCGTGTGAATTTATTTCTACAATCATCCCGGTAGCCAAGATGTACGAAGTACTTTCCGCTGGATTTTAAATACTAGCTCCACACAATTTTACAGCAGCTTATGACAGAGGGTATAAGCCCGTAATAGGCGGTTTTCAGACAAGCTTCCGCAACATATTTGGAGAGTTTTCTCAGAAGAAAAAGGTTCTTTGATATATTTCTTTGGGTGTACATTGCGTGGTCTAGCCAATTAAGTTTGCTGCCGAGCATAACCCCAAGGAATTTTATAGAATCAGTTTCTGATGCTCTTAGTGTGAAAGTTAGATTTTCAGTTTTCAGAACATTCGGGCAAAGTTCGTGCGCAGAGTACCATTCCTGTACTGTGCGCTGGTGATCCATTTATTGGGTTCTATTAGGTTAGTGTGTTTGCCTACTATGGTTGTGTCGTCAGCAAATAATATGGAATTTGCATTTTCAAATATGCCTGGGAAATCAAATGAACAAATGGAAAACTAGTAACTTCATTACATGTTTTAATTTTTTTTCAGATTTTTAACCATTGTAATTTGTTATCAAATGGTATCATACACTCGTCATTCACGGGTGTGCAAGAGGTTAGATTACACCCTGTATATATATCTACTTTGAATGTTCTCAACATAATCATTATAACAATGGATTTTTTATTAAAGAACAAATCACAATTAAATTTGAGTCTAATATCATGATAATATTAAAGAAAAAGTCTGTGGCAAAAAAACTGAGATTTAATGTCAAAACACCATAAACAACTCCTAGGATTAATCTCTGACAATTTCAACATAATCTATACATATATAATTACATGTCCTGACTGACTGACTCACTGACTGACATAGGATCAACGACCAGACCAAACCGCTGGACCCAAAGTGTTGAAAGTTTGACAGCGTATTCCTATGATGACGTAAGTAACCACTAAGATATTCCATCCCTAAAGAGAAGGGGGGTTGAAAGTTTGTATAGGAGTACATTTATTTTTCAAGTTGGGGTCATAAAAATTTTTAAAAAACATGTTTCAGTGTTTTTGAAATTAACCCCTGAAGGGGTGAAATGGGAGGGTAAATGGGATTGGAAGTTTGTATAAGGGTTCCGTTAGTTTTTAAATTAGGGTCATAAAAATTTATATTTGGGGTCGTTCTTACAAATAAAAAATACGTACTTATTTCAGTGTTTTTAGAAATTCAACCCCTAAAGGGGTGAAATGGGGGTTAATTTTCTATGGGGATTAGTTTTTAAGATATAGTCATAAAAATTGGTATTTTGTATAGTATAGGTGAAATTGTAAACAATATAAATTCTGACTCAGAATGGAGTTCAAACAGTTTTGATATAGTAAATTATGAATTAGACTCATTTAAACAGATAGACCTGCCGCAATTGAAAAATATAATATTCTCAATAGATAAGATTAATAGATCTGAGATTATGAACAGTCTATTTTCAAAGGAGACATTTAACACCATGGGGCATGTTATACTGAACTTTATAAATACGTCTCTTCAAACTGGTCAATTTCCCCAACACTTCTAGACAAGCACAGTAATACCAATACCAAAAATAAATAATACTTTAGAACCATGTAATTTTCGTCCAATAAATACTCTTCCAACCCTTGAAAAAGTCTTGGAACGAGCAGTGTATGAGGAACTCAACAAATACTTTGATGAAAACGGGTTATTTTTAGGTGTCAGTTAGGCTTCAGAAAAAACCATTCGTGTGAGTCTGCCTTACAGTTTACAATAACAAATTGGAAGGAAAAAATTGATAAAGATAATTACGTTGTTTGTACATTTTTGGATTTGAAGAGGGCATTCGAAACAATAGACAGAAATATACTAATCCAAAAGCTCAAACATTATGGTGTTGGTGATGTGGTATTGAAGTGGATGGAAAGTTACCTCAGTTTGAGGAGTCAAATAACAAAAATTAATAGGGGCTATTCACAAAAGTTAGTAAATGATCTTAGAGTTCCACAAGGTAGTGTACTGCGACCTTTACTTTTTTAAATTTATATAAATGATATCAATTACGTAGATGGTGATCACGTGATAAACTTATTAATATATACCTTCGATGAAACCTTGCAAGTCGCTGTGGAAAAGATAAATAATTCATTGAAAAATATTGAGTTGTTCCTTGGAACAAATAAACTGAAACTCAATATCACTAAAACTAAGGCGATGATCATTACAACAAGGTATAAACAAAATAACATTGGGAGAAATACAATCAAAATTAAAATAAACGAAAATGATGTAGAAATGGTGAGTAAAATTAAGTATCTAGGGTTCATTGTAGATGACACAATTTCTTTAAATGATCATGCTGACTATGTAATGAGTAAAATATCAAAGAAACTGTATTTTTTCTCCAGAGTGTCATCTTTATTATCAATGTATGCCAAAATAACGTGCTATAATTGTATAATAAAACCTCATTATGACTTCTGCGGGAGTCTCTTATATCTTTTGAATCAGAACGAATTTAATCAATTACAAAAATTACAGAATCGTGGAATGCGAATAATATTACGCTGCAATAGAATGACACCTGTACAAGATATGCTCTGTAGTTTAAGGTGGCTTACTGTCTCACAACGACTTTACTATCAAACCTTGATATTCATATTTGAAATAATAAACAATTTGCAACCAATATACTCAGAAAACCTATTAATCACAAATAGTGAAGTACACCACCATAATACCAGATCGAACACCAATTTTCACATCCCTAGGACAAATTCACGAAGCAGTATGAACTCATTATTTTTCAAGGGTCTGGATAGTTTTAATAAACTGCCGAATAATATAAAAAATTCTACTTCTATCTGTATGTTCAAGAGGGACTTGATAACATTCATAACGACAAACTGAATTGAAAAACAAACAACAAATTTATACTTAAAATATATTAATAGCTAAGGCTTTGTTTTTGAATGAATATGTAAAATTGTATCATACAGGGAATATGTGCGATATAGTTTACATTATTTTTTAGTTTATGTTATTTTATAGTTTATGTTATTTTTTTTGTTATTTTCTGTTATTTTTGTTAAAATTTGTTTTTAAATTTATTTTTGATTTCTATGCATTATGTGTAGATAAGGTATATTAATTACGTTTATATTAGGCTTGCCTATTTGGAAATAAAGTTCTTCTTCTTCTTCTCTGTTACAAATAAATGAATCGTGTATAACCTTATTCGGAAAAGGAGAGTGAATTTGTAATAGTCGTCACAAAGCCTTACTTTTGCTGTCAAATCAATTATGACCTAATGGGATAAAGGGGAAACGGAATAACGGGAGGCGGGCAAAGCCACAGGCAAAGCTAGATGGGACAAAAATGTCCATACATGATCCACATTAGTCACAAATTAGCTTCTTTAAAAAAGCTCAAAATAAACTATTTTTGAAATAATGTTTACTTTCTGGCATTACTTTTCTGAATCAGTATTTTTTTTTCATTTTCAAGCCTTGGATCCCGCTTTGCCTGGATTCGACCAAGGATTTGTAGAAGGACGTCGTATAAGTGCTACTGATGCTGAATTCGTCGACGTGATACATACTTGTGGTGGATATTTAGGGTACAAGGCTCCTATAGGCCTCGTTGACATTTATCCGAACAGAGGTGGGCCTCCACAACCAGGGTGTAGTATTCTAGCGGTAAGTACTTGGAACGGAAGCGAATAAGTGGGAATGTGACTTGCGCACTAAGGAATCTACTTCATTAACTATTTCATATAAATGCGAACGTTAAGGAAGTAAAGTACAATAATTTCATTCCTCTTTCCGAAAACAAATTGCTGAACATGTTTGGTCTCATGGAAGCTTACGTACTTCATAATTACCTTTTGGTTCCACAAAGAGGACGGTCATTTGAGAAGTCGAAAAGTAGAAATAGAACCGCACATTCCAAACTTGAAATTATATTTGGCTAAATATTATGATACAATACCACCGACATAGCCTCAATCTATAACAACAGAGTTCATATGCCCACCTCTGAGATGAAAAAAAATATGAGGACGTATCTGAGCAATGCGCAGAAGGGTCTATACAATGCGGAATAGGGTCTGTGCAATGCGCCGAAGAATCCAAATTGTCATTTGAGACCTATGCATTTAGCGGGGCGTTGCTTGGGGAATTGATGTTGAAAAATTGAGGTGTTTTATACTTTATGGTCATAATTGTTCATCAAACCCTCCCAATGATGGTAATTTTTTTAGATAAGTTAGTTATAACTGTGGATACCATAATTCATCTAGTCACATGGATTAACCGATTAACCTATAGAAAATAACAACTTATTTGGATTCACATGCTATTTTAATTTGCGCTTGTTTCGAACTTGCTAATTTTCTGATTATCCAAGTGCATTTTGGGTACTGTAGCAACCTCTTTTGAAAAGAATTAATCGTATGATTTCTGTAGAAGACTGCGGTTTTCAACGTTAGGGGAAAAACCACAAGTCCCCAAATACATGAAAGTCTCTCCTGTGAAGTCTTTTGACAAGGACAGGACTAGTCAAGGAACTCTAACAAACATGAGGGCGTATCGATAGATCTGAAAAGGTCGCAGTGAAGAGGATTCTAGCCCATGAGCCACAAACAACAGATCTAATATAATCTATTCGATTTTTATTGAAAAAGTGACAGATGTAACCTTTAGAACATATTCCTCTGTAAAACAACAATGTCAACGATATGCAGTGACCTGATTATGAATCCTGGAAGATGAACGGCTTATTGCCTACTTTCACATCCATTGAATAGTTTTAACAGAGTGACAAAGAAGTGGGTCCAATTAATCAATTAAAAAAATTAAATTTAATCAATTACTTTCGCCTGTTTTTCCTTCTTCATTCTTTGTTTGTTTTATTGGACAAAAATAAAGTTTCTGTATTTTTATTCTCAGATGATAGAAGCATGTAGTCATGGTAGAAGTTGGCAGTTATTCCAAAGTAGCATTTCCAGCAAAAAAGATTTGATGGCAAGGAAATGCCCTTCATTTGCTTCAATAGAACAGGAGAAAATATGTGATGGAGAAGCGATTCCTATTGGTGAGAAGACTCCCCGTCATGCAAGAGGAATTTACTACATGAAAACTACCGATAAAGCGCCATTTTTCTGATATTAATTCATCGTAGAAGTCAACCTCCAGATTTTATTATTTCATGTGTAAGTTTAAAGAATGTTAATTTTATTCCAGACTCTCCAGACATATGGCACGTCTGTCTACAGCATGTCACCTGCGAATGTATTTATTTATATTTATTATTTTTCTAAATATTATTTATTATTAGTTTTGTTGAATAAAAATCATGAATTTGGAGAAAAATCTTTCCTTTCGAAGATATCAGAAACCAATAAAATATCTGATTTGAAATAGTCTTCTTTTCGCAATTTTTAAATCAAACAACAAAACGTCTTATAGCTGCAATTTTGTATTTTTTAAATATATATATATATATATATATATATATATATAGCGAATCAAGCGAATAGTTCCGGAACATTTTTGAAGGTCTATCGACGTGTCTCAGGACATTTGTCGACTTCCGGGACTGGTCCGGATATTTTATATGTCATTCGTTGACTTCCGAGACTGTCCCGGAAAAAAAATTGTTTTACATCTTTCGAATCTTTCCGGTACCTACCTCATAATAATCCGTACCACACCAATAATAATTCACCCTTTCGTGTAATTTCATTTGTAACCTCACCCAAATTTTTTGTTTTTAACGAAAACATATCGAGTTTTTGACAATGCGGAGGAATCGATTTGTTGAAAATATGAACAGAATGTTCATAAAATCAGAATGTTTTCCTTTTCAGCGGAGGAATCATTTCGAAAAATATGTTTCGTTGTGAATCATTAGATCATCATGAGTTTTTATCTCATCACAACTTCTCGTTCATTCCACAAGGAAGGACAAGCGAAATGAATTGAAATGAAGTACAATAATAATAATGGCTGATTGAATTGACAAGGGCAACAATAAAAAAAATTGCTCCATTGGATTTTTGCGATGGGATAATCTTTTTTTGCCATAGAGAATCCTTAAAAAAACAGCAATATCTCTGAAGGTCTGGTCAGTTTTTGAGCTGTTCTGCTATTATGGTATAATTTGCAAATGGATATGATTAGGTATTTCCGGGACACCACAACACCACGAATGTATTGTTTCAATAACGTCAATGACGTCGTTTATGGTCACAGTTATTTTCGCTCTTCTGGATTTTCGATTTGGATGATTTTTTTGAGATTTGAAGAATTCTTAAAAATAACACTCTCATCGACAAGAAGAACAATGTCAATTTGGGTGCTGTTCAGCTGTTATGGAATGATTCGCCATCATTTGATATGTTTCAAATATTCCGTATAATAATTCAGGATTATTTCCTCAATACATTGGAAACGAGGAAAACATCAGGTTATTATCTTCACGGGTGATATTATTGTAGTATCTTCTGATGGACTTCTGATGGCCTTATCGTCAAACTTGATGAAATGGAACTCATCCTAATTGAAGTATAACAACAAACATAAAAATTTTGAGTATTATTGTTAATGGAATACCTGTGGTATTTATTGTTTCATCACTCATTTACCACCATCAACGGAATTTCCTCCTCCTATTTCCTTTCTGCAAGTTATCCAGCGGAAAAAAAAGGAAAAAATATATTCATTTTAAAGTGACAATTTGCTTTTTTCTCATTATTTTTCAGCCTGTCTAGTATGTATTTATTAAAATTCAACGATGTGATGGAAATAAGTACCTATGTAGGGGTTCTTAGGGTTGAAAAAATTCATAACCACGATTTTAATAGGGACTAAAAAGAATAAAATAATACTTTGAAAAAAAAAGGAAGAAATTCATATTTTTTAAACATGTGAATGGCTCGCGTTCTGGGTTGGTGGAAAGTCTTCGAATAATATTTTTCTTCAGAGATCAAGCACAGAATTGTTTATAGGGCCAATGGAGAAAAGTTGTGAATTTTTTTAAATATAATAAAAAAGCCTAATTTTCAAAGAGAGGGCACATTCTGAGTGGGGGGGGAAATATCCAAAAAATCTCTTGCGTTTAATTTCTGGGAATTGTTTATAGGGCCGTGGGAAAGAAGGTGAGTATTTTCGAAAAAAAAACAATTTTCCAAACCTGGCGATGGCTCAAGGTCTGGGTGGGTCGATGATGTCGATCGACAAACAATAATGTACCAGAGTTATAACAAAAAAGGTTATATGATCATTTTTCACCCACCCAGAACTTCCATCGCTCTGTTTAAATAATATGATTCAAAATTCAAAATATTTCTGGGGAGATAGTAACCATAAAAGAAAAATGTCCCGGAAAAAGGCGTTACTAAGTTATACAAAATGCATTTGTGGTCTCCCGGAAATACATGGCGAGATCCATTTTCTAATTTTTCAATAACAGATGAGCACTTCTAATAATGACATGACCCATTTTTTAAGAGTGTTGCTGCTTTTTTCAAGGATTCTCTGAAGCGAAAACGATATTATTTTTTCCGATAATCCAGGAAGTTTTTTAATATAGAATTATTGATAACATATACTTCTGAAATATAGATTGTTTTGAAGCAGAATCTTACTTTCCATAAAATAATGTGGATATAACGTGAGTTTTATGTTTCGAAGAAACCAAGATGAAATAACAAGAAAAATTAAAAATGTGCTCAAAAATATCTTCAATGCTACTGAGTTAGGATATAATCAATGATTAGTTCCGGCGTATGGTATTTTTCATTAGAACTATTTCACACATCGGTAACTGGATAACTGCTGTAGAAAGAAATCATAGCAGTGGATAGTTTAAGTGATTATTATTGATATATACAAGAAAAACGGTTCACTCAGAGAGCTGTTCTTTCAATTGAGTGTTTTGGAACTCTCTATATTTGGGTATGTGTAGTTGATGTATGTATGAAAAATATTTTATTCCAGTGAATGCAGACGTTTTTGATAAAATGTGCCGGAACGTGCCTATACATCGTGAACTTAAAAATTACTGAAAATTCGGATCAAAATCGAGCTGGACTCATGCATGTTTGATCCATGCAAGAAGACGAGTTTCACAACCGTAGTTCAAACATTTTTCAAGAAGTGTCGCAGAACCCGATTAATGGGTTCTGCGTGTTACTTAAAAATTTTCAATAATTCGAAAAAAATAGAATACCGGCAGATATCCTGAGTAATCATCAACGTAATAAAACAACAGTTCCTCAACTTCAACTTATCGTCAATTGCAAAACTATCAATATTGCGAAAAAAGTTAATAGTGTCAGACAAGTTATATCATGTATGATTATGTATGTATATCAGCTGGTAGCTTGGCTTATGTATGGATAACTCGTGCAAAAAAGCAGTTCTCTACTATATATCTAGGTTTTTAGTTAACTTACTTAAAACTCGTCTATTATCGTTCGCCGGAAAACCATAAATAATAAAAAAAAACATCGTACACCTCTTGTTATATTTTTTTAATAACTGCAGAAAGAATGGTTGATCACAGTAGATGTATCAGTTTTTAAACTTTTCTGTCTTAGAAGTTTCCCATATACTGCTAACCAAAGAAATACCACAAATTCAAAGAATATCTTAGACCGGCAGATAACTTGAGTAATGTATGGTTATGCAGAAAAAATACATATGTTTAGATTTCTCAGTTTAGAGACCTTTTTTCCATAGTATCTTGGAACTCATATGTATATTGCTAAGTGAAATATTATGAATTCGAAATTGATTCGAATACCAACGGATAGCTAAAGTGACGTATATACTGTAAACCCGTTAACCCAAGTAATACCACGAATTCAGAAATTATCCAAAATCCGAAGATTGTTTGAGTTATGTATGGTTGCCTTAGACAGAAATAAAACAGAATATGTTGACTTCCTCAATAGATATTAATCTTTTTTTCAAAGTGTCTTGGAACTCGTCTATACATTGCAAAACTAACATGAATTCATTATCGATGCGAATACCAGCGGATAGCTCAAATGATGTATGATGAATGTATGCAGAAAAATCGGTGAACCCCTTTACACTGCGCATTTCTTTTTCCAGAAAATGACCAAGAACTCGTTTATACATCGTTGACTAGAAAACTACCAATAATAAAAAAACGGCAGAAAGCTTGAGGGATATATGTTCCTGAAACTTGTCTATACATCGAACAATGGAAAACTACTAATAATTAGAAATAAACATACCAGCGGATAGGTAATGTTATGTTTAGTTAATAAATGCAAAAAATCTGTTGAAGGTGAATCGATTTTCTCTATTTATTTTATTGGAATGTGCTAATATACATCAACCCATTAACCCAAGAAATACCACGGATTAAAAAACTATCTAAAACCAGCAATTCGTTTGAGTATATATATGGTAAACATACGAAAAATAGAATATGTTGACTTCATCAGCAAATAGAAAGTGACTGACTGGGAACTCGTCTATAGATTATTAACTGAAAATTTAACATTAATTCGCAATCAATGCGAATACCAGCGGATAGCTCAAGTGATATATTTATGGTGAATATATGCAGAAAAATCGTTGAAATTCTGTACATTGAGCATTTTTTTCACAAAGTGTCCCGGAACTCGTCTTTACATCGTTGATTGGAAAACTAACAATAATCAAAAATAAAAACACATATTAGCGGATAGCTTATGTTATGTTTAGTTAAAAATTACCAAAAAAAACGGTTGATCACAGTAGATATATTTTTTTAAATTTAATTTGCTCATAAACCTACAACCCGTTAACCCAAGAAATATCACGAATTCAAAAAATATCTAAAACCAGATGTTAGCCTGATTGATGTATGATTAATGGTTGGTTAAGATACGCAGAAAAAACTGCATATGTTGACTTCCTCAGTATATAGAAAGCTTTTTTCAAAGTGTCTTGGAACTCGTCTATACATTGTTAACTGAAAATCTAACATGAATTCGAAATCGATTCGGATACCAGTGGTTAGCTCAAGTGATATATGATAAACGTATGCAGAAAAATCGTTAAACCATTGAGACTTGAGCATTTTTGTAAGAAAGTGTCCCGGAACTCGTCCATATATCGTTGACTACAAAACTACTGAAAATTCAAGAAAAAAACGGATACTGGCGGATAGCTTGAGTGATATACAGTGCTTCTCAAAAGTCCCCTCGCCCCTCTTATTTTTGGAACGATTATACATAAACAAGTGAAATTTGGAAACTGAATATTAAAGGTTGTAAACTTCCCTACTAGTGATGATAGATGACGAAATCGTCAAAGATGACGTCACAAGGCCATTGTGACCAATAATTTTAAATGGAACCCTACGGCAAGCAAGTATCGAAAAAACCTATTCAATGATACTGATTTTGTTTGTGTTTATGGAAGTTTCAATGGCTCATTAGTAAACATTAAAATTTAAATTCCATTCAGTATGATATTAATTACAGATTTAAGAAGCAGTATCTACTTGAAGAAATTGCTCGAAGTGACCTCCATTTACTTCCTGACAGTGAAATATCCTATTTTTCAACTCTTCTCGTACTTTTGCAAATGTGTCTGCGGAAACAGCCCCACATTCTTCAACAATACGTTGTTTTAAAACGTCAATATTGTCAGGTTCAGTGGCGTTAACCTTCGATTCAAGGTACCCCCACAGAAAAAAATCCAAAGGTGTGAGGTCCGGTGATCGAGCTGGCCATTCCGTTGAACCTCGTGGTCCAATCCATCTACCACGATACTCCTCATCCAAATACCGTCTTACTGCACCGTAATAGTGTGGAGAAGCACCATCCTGGAATGTTATTTCCAAATTGCCGAATTCATCTGGATTATCTTCCAAAATTTCAAGGATTAACGGTTCTATTGCGTTTAGCAACAGCTCCAGATAAACCTCACCAGTTAAATGAGTATTTAAAAAAAGAGGCCCAACGATGTGGTTTCCCAGGATACCTGCCCAAACATTCACCTTCTGGGGAAATTGGGTATGTGTTTCACGAAACAGGTGAGGATTTGCGTCACTCCAATTCCTCTCATTCTGTGTATTTACATTTCCATTTAGATAGAAAGTACTTTCGTCACTAAAACAAATTGTTTTGACATAGTCTGGCTGTTGGTCTAAAAAAGAGTCAAAATACATAGTAATTCCAAGACCAAACATTGTAAACAAATACAACTCCTGCATGGGAGGAATTGATTTAATTGACCAAATGATCAGTTATTATCGCATCAGTACAACAAGAACTAAGAAATGGACCGTTAAATCTATTCTCCATTTAATTGACTTGGGAGTGGCTAACTCGTGGATTTTATACAGAGGCGATCGGAAAACATTAGGGGACAAATATGCAGACATTTTGAAATTCCTAGATTTTAAAATTTCTTACGCCAATTCTTTATTTGAAGAAGCTAACACTCAAACTGCTGGTGAAAATAGATTACTGTTTAGTGGTAACTAGAAGCAATCTCACCCTGTCTGTTTCAAAAACCTCTACGTCTGCAACAAAACAGACGACTCTACATCTACCAATTGTGGCAAGTGATCTCAAAAATGCTGTTAGATATAAAAATCCAGGTTGCAAATTAAAAACAAAATTTTATTGCGAAAAATGTAACCTATTTTTGTGTTTAACGGGCAGAAATAATTGTTTCAGAAATTTTCATTCACGTAATAATTAGTAGTGATCTCGTCCTGATGTCCAATTTATTGGACATATTTTTTTTGTACTTTTGGGTAAATAAACATTTAAAAAAAAATTAAGTGACTTTTTTTTACCAAAAGAAGCAAAACTTCCAAATATTGAATTTAGATTACTTTAAATATAGTCCCGGGACTCAGGAGGATATGACAAAAAGAGATTGTGAAATAATAAGCTTTACAGGTGATACTGTCAAAAATGAACAAAAATTTAATCTTAGAACAGCTTCAAGCTTATTGTCGGTAATCAACGATAACGAAGAATCAGTAAAACAACTGATCGATGCCATTGAATTTAAATGGAAAATCATTTCCAACAAAATATGTACTAAAAACTAGATTGTTCCAAAGCGCAAAAATGATGTTAGATTCAACATATCCTTCAAATGATGATTTAATTGGAGATATCAAAACTCATTTATTAACCAAACATTCAGCAATAAGCTCATCAATTGAATTACATAACGCGAAACAAAAAGATAAATCTGTAGATGAATTTGGAAAATCAATTCGACTATAATAGCACAGTCCGAACGAATCGAGGGTTTCAGCAAAATTGGCGTGGAAGATCAAGGTGTGCACCATAGACAAATTAAAAATAAAGAGACTGTTTGAAACATTGGCGATCTTGACCACCAAGTTTTTGGTACGGCCAGTCGCGCATGGAGGCGCTGCCCGCAATCAACAGACGACTGACATGATAATTTTCCAATTTCGACATTTGTCAGGAAATGACAAACCACGTAATAATTTCAGAATAATTCTACTGTTAATTGTCATCGAAAAATTAATTATAGAAATTATACTATGGACTTGAATTATGAACCCAACGACGAAAATGGAATGTTTTGTTATTCGAGTTGACGCTGAAATTCCTCGAAATATTCTTTCACAAGGTAAAATATAAGCTGCTTTTCACAAACTGATACTTATTTCCATCCATCAGTTGCAGACATTTTTTCACAAACTGATACTTATTTCCGTCCATCAGTTTCCATTTCCTATCATCATTTGAGGAAGTACGAAGATTATCATCAAACTGGAGTATTTGTTAAGTATACCTACTCGTTCTCCTTTGTGCTAATAAATGAACAAAATTATTGAAGGTTTGTTGTGAATGTAATTTGTTTTTATTTTGGAATATTTTTAATTTTGTTGTTTTTCGGAGTTTTATTATTGTTTTGTCTGTAGTTGTACCTTGTCCTAGATACAATAAAATGTGTTTTTATAGTGTTCAACTTATTATTCTTGTTTTATAAGATCTTCAATTTTGTTCTTGATATCATGAAATAAAGATTTACTTTGAAACTTTATTTTAACCACGAACGAACTAACAAATTCTACGAATCGATTACTGTATATATTTTATTAGTGATCCATTTGCCATTCCTGTATTTCATATGATACAACCATTCATATGGAATACAAGAATGGCAAATCGATCACTTATAAAATATATACCATATCAATCATACAAAAGTAACACATTTGAAAAACCCGCCTTATCTCAATCGGTTTTACCAACTGTACTTAGTTCGGCCAGTTGCGAGATATGTCGCCACTGTCTAAACGTGGTGCCAACTTTTACTGCAGGTTTGACAACTGTCTTTATTTTTAGTTTCTCTATGGTGTGCACCTAGAAACTTCAATAACAATAACTCAAAACACAAATAATTTCAGAAACGTCGACTCAAATAATAATAATAATAACTTCAGAGGACAAAACCGTGGACATTTTCTTGGAAATCTTAGAGGGGGATTAAAAAGTAACAATCACCGAAATTTTTATTCAGCTCAACGGGGTTTTTCCATGAATAACACCCAGGGAACTGAAATGAATAATACTTCCCAACAAGCCGATCAGTTTTTTCGTGCCTATTAGTGAGAGTGTATAGATGAATGCGATGTGTTGTGTATGAATAGCTTGAATTATGTATGTGTGAAAAATGGAATGATTGACTTAACATTTTTATTAGATACGGGAGCTTCTGTAAGTAGGTATATTATTGGCGTCCAACCTGAATAAATATCAGTTTGTTTACACAACAAATAGAATAAAAATACATGGTAAAGCCGGTTCAGTGTTTACTCTAGGATCAGCAAATATCACGTTGAATTTAGGTAACAGTGAGATAGGACATGAATTTCATGTGGTGAATGACTTTGGAAATGATACGAATGGCGTTATTGAATCAGATTTCCTCGCAAAATACTCAGCAATATTAGACTATGAGATATTTACATTTTCAATTATCATAATGGGCGAGAAGTTTTCAATGCCACTTCAGTCCAAATATCATGATTACACTACGATTCCCCCAATGTGCGAAATTATTAAATATTTCCAAGCTCAAAATTCAGATAATTGTATTGTGATTCCAGAAGAAATTGCGGTAGGAGTTTTTACTGCGAAAATTATTGCCAAACCCTGTAATTACAGGATACCAGTAAACATTTTAAATATCACTGAAAGAGAAGTCAGCTTTAAAAATGTTAAACCAAAGACAGAGAATATATTAAAATCATATGTTCATACTTTCGGAAATACACAATTCTCAGTAGAACATATAGATAAGATCTCAGTAAAGAAGAAAAAAATTCTGTTCATAAAATTTGTGCGAAATACGCAGATGTGTTTTGCTTGGAGAATGACCCAACACTAACGGTAACGAATGTTTGTAAACAGACAATACATTTGAATACCGATTACCACATTCGCAAAAAGCGAAAATAAATAAACAAATCGAAAAAATGCTATCTGACGGAATTATCGAGCCAACGAGGTCCGAATGGTCAGCACCATTATTGGTGGTACCAAAGAAATCAGACATTAATGGTGATAAGAAATGGAGAATAGTTATTGACTACCGCCTTCAAACAAGCGTATTGAATACGATAAATTTCCATTACCATGTATAGATGAAATCTCAGACTGACTGTCGGGAGTAATGTACTTTCCACATCTCGACTTGTCGCAAGGCTATTATCAAATTGAATTGAATGCATCGTCTAGACCCTATACAAGTTTCACAACTGATAGAGGTCAGTATCAAATGACGAGATTGCCAATGGGGTTGAAACTCAGCCCTAGTGCTTTCTCGAGGGCGTTGACTATAGCTATGTCAGGATTAAATTATGAAAAATGTTTCATTTATTTAACAATAATATAACAAGTCACAATCAAAATCAAACCCTTATAAATGCGAATTTATGAAAAAACAGTTATTATACCTTGGTCACGTGATCTCATCTGAAGGGATATCCCCGGATTTCGAGAAAATACGTGTCATGCAACAATATCCGATCCCAAAAGATTCGAGCGAAACTAAACGATTCGTAGCATTCGCAAATTATTATAGATTTTTTTTTTAACATTCCGCTGAGATAGAAGTACCGCTGAAGAAACTTTCAAAAACAGGCGTGGTCTTCAAATGGAACACTAAAACAAGCCTTAATACATCCACCAATTCTCGCATACCCTGACTGTTCGGAAAATAATGAATTCATATTACGAACACCCAAAAAAAATATTCTCGAATTGAGAAAACTAATGTCTTTGAATATTCAAGAAAATCTTTCCTTTGAATTGAGCATATTTTTTTCACTCAAAAAATTTGTTATTTTCAATGCAAGACAATCATTTCATTGAAATATATGCTTGAACCAAGCATGTCATTATAAAAATACAAATATAAATTCTTCAACTTGATATTAACGATTTTTTTGAATTGAAAGAACCTAATATTTTGATTCAATACTTTTACTTCCTTGATACAAGGATATGAATATGCATTGCTCCAAATGAAAAAACATAATTTCTTCAAGTTGATATTTACAATTTTTTCGAAATAATGAAACTAATATTTTCGTTGAATACTTAATTTCTTTGATCCCCCAACTTGAAAATGCATTTTTTTAAATTAAAAATTCTATTTCCTTCAAGTTTATAATACGATTCCTTCGAAATAGAAAAACGTAATATTTTGATTCAATACTTTTTTCCAGGATACAACAATATAAATAATAAGCATTGCTTTAGATTAAAAAAATTGTTTCTTCTGTTTGATATTTTTTTTTTCGAATTGATGAGCATAATATTTCGATAGAATACTTTCCTCCCTTCATACAAGAAGTTAAAAATGAATTTATTTTATTAAAAAATATTAAAAGTTGAATTCAAAAAAAAATATCAGAATTGAAATTTGGTTAGTTTTTCGAACTGAAAAACCTAATATCTCTCCAATACTATATTTTCTTAATCCAATACTATTTATAAGCATTTTTAGGGGTATAGGTTGAAATAAAGCCATAAACTTGATAACCTTGACTATTCAGATTGGCAACTAACGATAATTGTTTCTTATTCAAAGTATTTTATTTATAATGCCTCAAAAGTTGAGGCTACCTGAAATCAATGACTACATGCAACTCAGTTTTTGGAAACAAGGATTGCTTTATTTTAATGGACATGAGTGAGTATAACTGAGAAGAGAATCCTTCAAAATATAATATTCTAGCCTTCATTAACAAAAAATAATGTTCAAATACAAAATAGTTCACTTCCTTTTCATACATTTCAAAAATGAAATGAATTATAAGCAAGGAACGTTTAGATAACTTTCGAATTCACATTTACAGAAACTTCCTGAAAACATATTAAATTAGGTATATCATCCTCGAATTTGTTTTCTCTTTAAAAATTATTTCTTGGAAATGAAACTTCATTGTAATAAATCACCATATCCATTACCATTATCTCATTTTAAAAATGCCAATTCCTTGAGATTGGTAGCTAGGCGATGATGCCACATTAATTTTTTCTATTTGAAGGGTACAGGAAAAGAAAAGGCGAAAAGATCAAGTTAAAAAAATCGGTTTCTGCAAGGTGACGCCACCTTTTGTAGCAAAAACTGCTTATGAAATGGGTAAGAGGCGGCTAGGTCTGTAATACATTTCTACATTTAAGGAAGAAAAAAATCGTTTTTAAATTAAAATGATTATTTCTAAACTTGAGACGAACGTCTCAACAAAGGATTCAATCAAACTGCAGTAACATAAAACGCCTGATATTCTTAATATTACCCAAGCGGTTTTGATATGCAGTCCGGCTGGGGAATAGGGAACACTCATGTGCCCCTTTTCTAAAATATTTTGATTTGCACATAAAGATTACCTACAAAGTTCAGCAACATACTTATAAATAGAAAAAATGTTTAATGTTCTTCAAAATTCTAAATTAAAAACATTAATTTAGAATTCAAAAACGTACTCCTAGCGCCTCTGATAGACGTATTCATCGTTACTCCACACAGTTAAATTTTTTAGCGCTAATTGCTTCGAACTGTCAATTATAATTTCATCTAACTTCCTTTATATGTTGTACTGATTTTTTTATTATCAGAGTATTTTCATTTGTTACTGATACATCACATTGAGTGTGAGGTTGAATTTATATTTGGTTGAGAGAAATAGTATTGTCCATCAATATTTCTGAAACAACCACAATTGGCGCTAGTGTTTGGGGGAAGTTATTCAACTCTAGTTTTAATTGAGTAGCACCTTTAACTTTGAAAATTTCGACAAAATTCTGGGATTTGAGAAATTATTTTCACAAAATCTAATTTTTGAAGACCGAACTGATGCAAATAAAAAATAAAATCCCGCGTGTTCCCTATTCATGAGCCACAAGCCACACAATATATGATTGTATGAAGCAGATGACTGACACACAGACATTTCGAAATCAACCCAATAGCCTCGCGATAAATAATAATACAATTGGCAACGTTCTTATATTATCATGTGACCTGCGACCGACCTGCCGACCTGCGACGTTTCAAAAATAAATGATACACAAGAGTTCTGCAATAAACTGTGTAAGTACTATAAATTAATTGTGTTGTGTTTTCAAAAAATAAAACGTTGACATGGATATCCAAGAATTGCTCGTCTTGTGGAAGGCAGATGATGGAACAATAACAAATTTCCTTGGTAAGTATCACAAAGCATTACTGGAAAATGGCGTTTTTTTAGTTAAACACTGTGTCGATGATTACCTATTGCCTTGTTTGGAGTCACTATACCTATATAATATGAAGAAAAGTATTAATGTTTTTCGTAGTTAGTTATCAACTCGTATGATTTTAAAAATAATTCCTCCTATCGATGTAGGGAAATACTGTATAAGGTCAAAGACGGTTACTAACTATTTCAAAATTTTCATATTCTTGGTTTAAAACTATGAATATGCATTTCTTTGAACCAACGATATATTTTTTCAGTTGATCTCTTTTGTTAAAGTAACTTGAGATATTTATATTAAATGCTACCATGCCTAATATAATATGGGAATTGATTAAATATTTTGAATAATTTCATATTACACATATTAAAATGAATTACCAAATAATATACAAGAATAAATATCAAAAAGTTTATTTGTTCATCCTGTTGGAGTTATTCAAATAAAGGATCAATTTCCTGTGTTAATTGGCAATGATCATGAAAATCATATTGTTGGGTAGGTATTTTTGAATTGGGATCATGAACCTTAACAAAATTATTTAGCTATTCAGATGTCCTCTATACATATTAAGCACAACACAATGAAAATGAAATTAAAATTTGATGAAACTTTGTTAGAACAAAATATCATTTGAAGAAATGGGAAACCTTCTCAATTGAAAATTTCTTGGGTAAGTTAGATTTTCTGTTAGATATTACAAAAAATAGCATCATTTTCATCACAGATTTTTTTATCGAAAACAAAATTATATTTTTCAATTGAGAATGTTTCCCGTTTTAACCTTCCAAGAGATTACCTTTCAGTCACAGAAGTTGCTATTTTCAAGATTTTCTCATATTTTTTTTATTTTTCGTTTCCCTACATTTCCCAAGATTTTAGAAATTTAAACTACTTATTTTCGAGGTGCCTTTTGTGCTCTCAAAAGTAGCATTGTATTTTATTTTTCAGGAGGTATCGGAACGGATTTCTTTTCGACGAAATCATGCAAAAATTAGAACTTATGTTTTTCGACCTTCTAAATCGGAAAATCGCCCAAGAATGCAGCTTTCCAGTTTTTCATAGAAAAAGTTGGCTATCCCATTTTACGATTAGTTTTTATAATTACTAAGGACGGAACAATTTTCTGTGATAAAATATCACTAGGTCATGAACAAGCAGAGTTCAGGGACGTACTTTTCATTTGATCAAGATTGTTAATACAAAAAACGTCATTAAAAAATAATTCGAAAACTTGAACACCATTCGATAGAGACTAAAAAAGACTTGATGTGATTGAGAGGAAACGAAAGATAACATGAGAAAAATAACACCATTTTGTAGAGCACAAAGTGACTAAAAGAAAGTGGTTTTAGATTTTCTTGAGAAATACAACTACTAAGGACAAAACATTTTCATTCTCAATGAGTTACAAATTAGATTGAGATGTACATACTTTCATGAGTAACAACATTTTCTGAAAAATCAATAATTAAAGTTTATTTCACATTCTTTTGTCACCTAATGATTGGATATTCAATTATAAAAACATTATTTCAGTTAACAAAGTAAGAGTCGAGGATTTACCTTTTCTAACTGAGGAATATTTGAAGGAATTAGTTCCTCTCATAGGGCAGCGTATTATGATAAAAAAAAATGACTTCCTTGTTTCTCAAGTAAGTTGGGCTTGGGTTTGAATTATTATGATGTGAAAGTTGTTTTTTCTTCCAGAAAGACTATAAAGTTAATACAAGAGATAAACCTAACGAATTGAATCAAATTTCAAATGAATATAGTGACATCCAGACTCCAAGCAGCCATTGCTCATCTGAACCTTCTTCCCTTCCCTTTTAATCATTCGGCCCAAGTTCAGTGATTTTGACCTGAAAACAATTCTCCAAACATCTCCAATGGGCAATAGTGTTCTCAAATATTATGAGACAAAAAAACAGTTTGATGGAACAACACTAACTCGTCTGGTGGACATTATCATGAAACACCTATATAATCACATAATAAAACAGTATGTTCTATCATTTTTAAAATTGGCTTTTTCCAGAAAGTATATTATAAACAAAAATGTAGATTCCGTGCTAACGGTGATTTTTTTATGTAGCAAAAATAGTTTCTTGCACTAGTTGTACCATAGTTTGTATTCCTGTTTATTTTCAGAAGACTTAGCATGATGAATATACAATCTTAGTATCCAAAATTGTCCAACTCTTTCCAACCGAAACTACAGGAATTTACTATGTTCCTGCTATAAAGAAATGCTATTCTGTAACAGGAAAATATATTGTGGCAAAAGGGCGACTGGTTGATAAATGCCGGAACATTATCTATAAATGTGATGATGCAGTGACTTTGAAATCACGAAAAAGGAAGTCTTGGAATTCCACTCAAAGTATTCCAGAAGAGACAACAGATACGGGAGGTGAGTTTCTCAAAATAATACTTACTCATTATTCAACGTCTATTAAAATTGTTCAAGCTTGTTACCTTATCCAGCAGAACTCCGAGAAGACGAAAACTACATATGGCTATTACACAATTCAGATCCATGGACCACCGTGGAAAATAAATGGGATCTTCTATACGATAAGAGAAGAGAGCAAAAGTGTGAGTCTGCGGCAGAATTCTTGAAAATATTGTAGTTTTTAGTTGTTAGTCAAAATTTTGTTTTTTTATAATATGTCCAATAAAACTTTTTCATAAATATTCTTGTTTCAATCATTTTGATAAACTACAATTCGAATTATATCGCATTATGTCCCTGTTTATACATCAACATTGTCTTTAGACAATTCCTTGATTTTAACCATTAAATCTCTATTATTTCTTTACAGATACTTGTCATGGATATTTTCCTCCAATAATTAAATATTTCTGGCAACTTCATAAAGTTTAAGTTTAAATAATTTGTATTCACTGCTTGCATAATCACAAAATATATGTTAATGTCGAGAGAAAATATTCATATATCCATTTTTCCACAATAAGTATAATGGAAATTCAGTGTTAGTCTATTCTTAAGACAGAGTTACTGTACAAAAGGGGAAATAATGCTTTGATTCTAGCCCTACAAATGTATTTCTCCACCTAAGCAAACGATGAAAATGATTTATTTGAATTAACAAAATGATTCTACTGAAGCAATATGGATGCATTACAAATCAAGAATATGAAATTATTCAATAAACGTAAGGAATGTTTGACTTGAGCAACTGGTCATGTTGAAGGCAGAAAACGAACATTTTATCATGCATAATTAATTTATTCATATCAAGAATATTATTTTTCTGATCCAATTAATCAATATTTTCACTCAAACATATGGTTTTGATGAACAGAATGAACGAATGTTTCATTATGAGTAATTGATAGACTCTGATCAGGAATATTATTTCAACCAATATTTTGACTCAACCAGATGGTTTTGTTGAAGAGAAAGAACAAAAGTTTCATTATGAATAATTCATAGATTTAGATCAACAATATTACTTTATTAATTCAATATTTAACACAAAGTATTCTTCTTGCATTGAATGAATGTGAGTAATTCATAGTTTTAAATCAAGAAAATTGTTTTTTCAATAAAATAAATTGATTCCTAACTCAAAGCAATGCTTATATTGAAGTAAATAAATTATTTTCTCAAATTGAGTGAATTTCATTATCAATTCAACATGAATAACGTCTCCATTTATGCATATTTAAAGATATCTTGAATAAATTTTTTCATTATATACAAACAAATTATTTACTTGAGTCAATGCAGTCATGCTTGATCCAAGATTTTTTTTTGTGTGAACGGATGCATCTAATTTTGCTATTTCGCAAGCAGAACTTTAAATAAAGCTGAAATAAACTATTGTGTTTTATAGAAAAGGAATTCTAGCTATATGTTGGAGTGTTAGGAAATTTCGTCCGTATACATACGGTAAAAGATTCACTATTCGGACAGATCACAAACCACTACTTTATCTTTTAGGTATGACAAACCCTTCAAGTAGACTAACTGAATTCAGATTAACGCTGGAAGAATACGACTTCACAATTAATTATGTCAAAGGAAAAGATAATGTAAAAGCCTACGTTTTGTCACGAATAAAAATTAACTCTGACAATTCGAAAGAAATGACGGAAAATTCAAGACAGATGATAAACATCATGACTAGGGCACAAAATAGGAAACTGAACAACAATCAGCAAGAACATTTCAATGTTCCTCCTAATAACACGCTTGATCACCCTGGAATCGTGGAATTGTTGAAAGCACCTACATATTTTGTACAGATACACCCTTTAAAAAATGACGAATTTGAAAAGATAAAAAAGAATGGGTGTATTAAAGTGGGGAATATATTATAAGATGAGAAGGCAAATAATATTTACTTGAATCAGGATGATTCTCAATCAACGACGGCATTCCGTGCATCGTTGGGAGACCGGAAGAAAATTTGCCAAGAATATGGAATTCCAGAACTATTAATAAAAAAAAGTTCCCAATGAAATAAAAAAGGCGGGTATAAAAATAAATATTGTTAGAGCTAAGCAACACATTTCTGTAAAAGAAACGCAACAATGTTGCCTACGAGGAGACATGCTGGTATAAATCGCATGTTTAATAATATTGAGAAACTTTACTTTTGGTTCGGACTCCGGAAAGATATCGAAAGTTTCGTAAAACGTTGTGATGATTGTCAAAGATATAAGTATTCTTGACCTCACAAACAACCAATGAAAGTAACTAAAACTGCTAGTTCAACGTTTCAGGAAGTTTTCTTCGACTTGGTTGGGCCCTTAGAACAAGATAGGGAAAACTACCGATACATTCTGACATTGCAATGTGAACTAACAAAATTTGTAGAAGGATATCCGTTGGAAAATAAAGAATAAGTTACTGTTGCAAAGTCCTTCGTGGAAAATTTTATTCTGCGATGTGGCACCCCAGTACAAGTTCTAGCCGACAAAGGTACAGAACTTCTTGCGTCTATATTTAAGGAATCATGCAATCACCACGAAACCTTGGGAGCTCTAGAGAACACGTGGAGCTCATGGATCCCATATTGGTGTTTTGCATTTAATAATACGGTCCATACTGAAACTCATAGGAGCTCCATACGAGCTAGTCTTCGGAAAAACAAGTCGATTGCCTTCAAATATTGCTTCTCAAATCGACTCTGTATACAATTTCGATGATTATCCAATTCAATTGAAATTACGATTACAAATAGCTTGGGACGACGCTAGAAATAATCTAACTTTATCAAAAATTAAATGTAAAAACAAGTTAGACACAAAAATGAATTATGTTAATCTAAAATTAGGAGATAAGGTATTAGTTAGGAATACGTCTACTCAAAAATACGACCCAATATTTAAGGGACCATTTATTGTAATAGAAGATAAGGAACCAATTGTTATAATAAGGATATGTAAATATTTTTTTCCGTCAGCGAGGGAGGTGTACTGGTATAACAACACGTGTATCCATTTCGAAACAATAACAACTTCAATATATTATACATCGAAACTGGAACACCGAAAAAGTAGCCAACGTAGCTTTCTCCTGATGCAATTTTATTATTGAATTTTAGCAAGTAATATAACAATTGTATTTAATTAGAACACGAGAAGTGAATTCGATTCGAAACCATGACTGTGAACACATCGTAAAATAGATACAGTTTTTATAGAAGATGTTTTATTCCCAACTGAATACAAACGAACCTAAATAAACTACTGAGATTATTACATGGCGATCCTGCCAGTCCTAGTTTATTACAATTTAAAAACAGCCGTTTTTTATTGCATTCGGTAGACGGTTAGAAAACGGCGACAATTTCTGGTATTGTGTGAGTGCGAATCACTGTTGATGGGGAAAAAATTTTTGTTATTGAACATATATGTTAAGAGTTTCATCAAATATATTGATGTTACCGTGAGGATACGTTTTTTTATTAGGACTTGTCTGCATGATTGTTTACTACTAATGTTGAAGATAAGCCTTAAGGTAGTTGTCGTGAAATCCACTTCCAATCAGATTTCGTTTATATTCATACCACTTTTAGTTAACATTATTACCTGTATCATATTAAATTTCTGGAATCATTTACCACACCGAAAGCGAGATATTAGGCTTCAAAGTTGCAACGTTTAAAACGTAATCCCTATAGTGAGCTACCCGGACACTACATTTTAAGACATAACTAAAAACCCTCCATGCAGATCTTTTTGAAAAACTAGTATATTATTAAAAAGTTAGTAACAAATTTTATAGAAAAAATTAAACACGCGTAGCCATACAGTTATATAGTTATTGCCATAAGAAGTTTCTAAATTATTGCGTATGAGAAGTGCAAGAGAGGGAAGGGTGAGAATCGTGGCAACGCCTCAAGCGAGCGCTCGTGATTCAAATAAGCGAAAGCACGAGGGTCTTGGGGGTTTGAATTGAACGCATATATTTAAGAATAATAATTGTGAATAATTGCGTTAATATATACTGATGCATTTTAAACATAAACAAAAATGATTCAGATTTCCAGAAGGCTAATAAAATATAACGTATAAATCTACAAAAAATATAAACAACAATAAATGTAATATTATTTATTTTTCTAATTATTATATTAAATAATCACTTGATTGACTAAACATTTATTTTTAAATCATTAATGATTTCAGTAAACGCTTTCCTATCTTCAGTAACTCTATGTTTTCTATTCTCCAATTTTTCAGTTAGGTGATTAATCACAGCTTCTCCTTCATCGTGTTTCGGTAAATCGTATGTTATATTTTGTTGCGCAATTTTTTTCAATATTTCCCGAGATATAACATTTTTTAAAGCACTTAAATTAGGTAAATTACAAAATATTATTTCGTTCTCAGGTCGCTCTGAAATACATTCTTTATATGATTTCATGTATGTTGATAATTCTGACTATTTACCAATGAAGCGAAATATTTTTTGCAAAATGGAAATTATCTGATGTTTCGTTTGGTATTGAATCTTTGGCTAATTTTGATAGCTCGAACATTCCTAGCCCTTTTCAATCTTGGAACGTTTTTCTAAAAATAACTAAGTTATCCACAAATCCTGCTATTATGGTAAAATCTTCTATTAAATTATTATTATTGATTGCTCATCAAATCTCACATTATGCACAACGAGTAAATTTGGAGTTGTAGATAAATTTAAAAATTCTTTAAATGCTACCAAACAATCTACTGAATTTATTGAATCGACTTGTACATCATTCAAATATAAATGACCAGAAATTGTAGTACATCCCGTAATTTTTGTCGACACAGGATTGATGCTTCGTAGGGCTAACATATATATACAATTTTCTATTTTTACATTTGGCGACGATTTGTAAAATGTCATCGGTCATGCATAATCCAATATTTCTAAATCAAAATAACTATGGAATAATTTATTGACATTGATTCAATGTTTTTTAATAATAGTGATGATGCTCTTAATTCGTTAATTCCAACGTTTGGTTGATATGTTACACCTTCTGACTTTTCCTTTGATTTTCTTAACATTTCCCTTTTTTTTATCAAATTAACTCTGCGCAATTTTTTTTCTCTTGATGTTAACAGTCTTCTTTTTTTTATTTTCAGAATCGTATCTTTAAGCATATGTATGACTACGTTCCAAATTCAATGTTTTCTTATAATCAATAACGAAACCTCGCCAATGTATTCAGAGCAAACTGCACTGTATCTTGAACAACTAAATGCGAGCGATCGTTGGATTGCGACGTTGCCAACAGTCCCATCGCTTATTTGCTGTGTCACGCATGCTAGATGCGTTTCTCAGTGTACAGTTCCCTTAAAAAATATCCAGCTAATTCAGCGTTTGAACATGTATCGCGTCGCCCTATAATCGAGTCTAATTTTTGACACTGTTTGTAGCACGACAACTACCTTAAGGAGTCTACAGACGTTCCAATCTGTCGGATCCGATATCAGGGGGCCGATAACTGATCTGGTAACATCGGAAATCGGAACATGTGTACAGTAGAGCTCATCAGGCCCGACGTCGGCCCCCCGATATCGGATCCAATAAATCGTAGGGGCCTTTATTATGCGTTTTTGTGCAACAAGCAACAGAAACTCTTTTTATATCAGATGCTTGACCCCAGACTATAATGTTGTATGTGATTGTTGAATGCACAAATGCATAGTAAATCTGTAGTAATGCATCTGTGTTTAGGATATCTTTTAATGTTGCTAGAATGTAAAAGCTTTGGTTGAGTTTTTTACATACCATTTGTGTTTGCTCTTCCCAAGTTAAGTTGCAGTCTATGAGCGTTCCTAAGAATTTAGATGAAGTGGAGGTGCTAACAATAGAATTAATTATTATTTTTTTTACTATGATTCATTCATTGATTAAACTGTGTCCCAAAAATCGAAAAAAAAAACAAGTGACTGGTGATTTTAGAAGAATTGAAGGCAACCTTTTAAGTGGAGTTATAAATGAAATGTTTGCATTCAATATTATGCTCTGAAGAAAAAGACTGTTCAAGGAGAACGTTGAGAAGAATACAAATTCTACCCTGGAATTCTGGCATTAGTCACCCAGCGGCCGTTCATAATCAGTGATAATACTTGAAAAGATTTGTCTCAAATAATTTGACCAGTATAAAATACACCTGAGCAAAATTCTTTATTCTATCGCGGATGGTAAACTATCATTTTATCGACTCAAAACTCGTGGTCAAAGTGTATTTAAATAGCGACATGATACTATATTGATGAATTATATTACACAAAATAATAAGTTTAATAGAAAATTTTTAACCTTAAAAAGAACTTATTTCTAAAAGAAAATATTCTGAGATGTCATAAAATTACTTTAAGTTTTATTATCATAGGTAATCGTCCTATATGGAATGATATTATATTTTGATGATTATTAAATTGTCAATACTGTTTCCTATGAAAAAAAATACCGTGTAGTGAAATCAAACAATTTTTACCCAGTCAGATGTCAATTTTACCCACTCAAGGATCAAAACTAATAATATACTTGATAAATTAATTAGATAAAGAGATTTTGAGCTCACTCCATACATTGATTTGATATTAGAATTGGAATATAACCCTTTTCAGCCCGTTAAATGAGCCTCGGGTTGTCAAGTAAGGCGGCGACTGATTTAATTGCATAATATTCAGGAAATCACGAAAGGTCGTGGTGGAGTATAGTCGTTTATTGATTAATGTATTTTATACATATGTTATAAGAACAATCCTTATAAAACTAATCTAAAATTTACAAAAATCTACAGTTAATCCTATAAATACAACATTTAAATAAATAAAGCGACACAAATGGTACATATCACAGAAAGTTCATCAAAGTATATATCACAGAAAATGTATCTAGTTGTTAATATGTTTCATCAGAATCTAGTGGTTAGATTACCAGACTGTCACCCGAAAGGCTCGGGTTCGATTCCTAGCAGTGTAAATTTTTTTGATTTTATCAAAATCCGTTCTAGCTACAATTATATTTTATTTCATAGTGAAAAAATTATATATATTTTAAGTTTTTGAGTGGGTTTAAGAGCAGTGAATAATCAGTATAAATGAATAATTCTGTAAAACGATTTTTTGAATTTGGATCGAGAAGAATTGATGTAACTTTCCACGTTGAAAATTCGAATGTAACATTAATTCTGGTAGTTTAATTCAGTTTTAAATATGATTCGGGAAATATTCTCATCAAATATCATTAGTGCTGGAGGATTCTATCGCAACATCTCCCAAGCATTTTGCCTCTAGGAAATTCAACTCGTGCAATTTGCGGCCTTATTATCAAAGATTAAACCACTCAAGCTTCACTTTCGAGGTTTAATCAGATAATAAGACCGCAAAGCGCACTCAGTAAAATTTCCAGGCAAAATGCTTTATCAAAAATTTTAAAAATGTTTGAGCGATAAAACTCCTAGCACTTATGATATTACCCTCGATAAAATTTATATCCCTCGATTACAATCAAAACAAGTCGCGTTGGTATACACAAAATCCATAACAACCGTAAACAGTACAGCGATCAAGCCAATTTGACTGCCAATAATAATTCAAACTGCTTTCTTTTTATAAATTTTTGTTGAATATTTCTGCTCAAAAATAAAATAAAATATTACAGACGACGGTAAAAAGGCTTTACCTGCTCGTGGTTTTAATCCATTGGCTCCTTCGTCGCTCGTGGATCAACATTTTCCACTCAGAAGTAAATAATTTTTACCGTCTTATATATATATATATATATATATATATATATATATATATATATATATATATATTATAAATAACTATTTTTGTATTTAAGTCGAAATTAATTCAACCAAGAGGATATTGTTGGCCAAAAACTGATCAAATTTATACTGATAACTCAGAAGTTAGTCCCAGATTTGTTTTTTCGGGAGTTCAAGAAATTCTTTGAAAATAATTAATTATAAATTTGTCTTCTCTCCTCAATGAATGAAACTCTATTCGGCCTTCTCCATCTATCCTTGAAATATCCTATTACCAATCAAATTATTTTATCATTTTTTTATTTCAATTCACTTTATTTTTCAACAGAATAACTCTGAACATAAAGGCTTTGAAGAAAATGAGAAAGCCAACCTTCTGGCAGAAGAAGGCACTATGAAAGAGTTCATGGGGCCAGAGCCCTTCGGAATGTCAAAGAGCATAACCAAAGAAGTATTTTACAGACTGGACCGAGTCGAAAAAACGCGAGTACTGGTATGAAACAGTGGGACAAGTCCACTCGAAGGCATTAATAAGAGGAACAGCGGCCCTGTTAGAATTGAACAGGAAAAACCTGACGATTATTACAGGGCTGCCAAGAGGTCACTGTAGACTGCGAAAGCATCTTAAAAAAATAGGACTTGCGGAGAGCTCAGAGTTTCGCATTTGCCAAGACGAGGAAGAAACAGCAGAGCACATCTTGATCAGATGCAAGGGTCTGAAACGAACAAGATTCTACCGTATAGATTACGGACAGGGACCTGGAAGCGTCATCATCGACCTCGTCAGAAGCGCGGGACTTGAAGGTGAACTTTAATTTAATTAGGATCGAGCCACATCTGAGAAGGTCGCAGTGGAAGGGACGGTTATCGAAAAGAACCTAACGTAACTTCATTTCTCGATGAAAAAACATATTTCCGAGAAAATAATACCAGATTTATTATTTCTGTCGATCCAAATCTCATCAGAAAAAAAAATACTTTCGGGAGAATCATGCATAAAACCGTTTATGAATATAGACAATGATCCCCCGATATACTGTTTGTGTGTCCTTTATCCACAGAAACAAAGGTAACGTTATCTATTCAAAAGCTTATCCAGTTTCGTATACCGACATCAGTATTCGTAGAAAGACATTGTTCTTTCAATTCAATTTAATTCTCAAATTATACTTATATTCTTCAGGGGCAGAAGGTTTGTTTTTCCATTATTTCGACTTTAATTTCGGAATTTTCAATTTTGAAATTTGGAGTTTTATTTTTCCGCAATAACTCCTGAAAGAAGAATCAGAAAATATCTCATACTTTCTTCTGATTCACTTACTGATCAGGCTAAACTATGTCCCTTTGTTTGAATTATCCATATATCAGTTTTTTTTTTTTTTTATGTTCTGGTTCCCACGAAAAGGGATATCCTGTAATGTTCAGAGAACATCTGGGAACCTAGGGAAAGAAGGTAGGAGTTGGTGTTCTTCTTAAATTTCTGAAGGTTGTATGCCTCGGGGAACACCTCCCTAGGCAATGAGTTCCAAAGCCTCGCTGTTCGTTGGATGAACGAGTCTTTGGAAAGTGATGTTCTGCAGGTCTCCAAAGTGACCACGAAGGGGTGTGATGACTGAACTTGACGGGTTAATCTCGAAGAGACTGCCAAAGCAGGAACGATTGTTGATATTTCAGAAGAGCATCGCCCATGAAAATATCTATAAAATAGAGACAAATCGCCAACTTTTCTACGGTGTTCCAGACAAGTGAGCGAGTTTGTAAGCGAGGCATCACCGACGAGACGAATTGCCCTTTTTTGGACAGAATCCAATAGCCTCAGGATATGTTTAGGTGCCGCACTCCAAATATGGGAACAGTATTCCAGGAAGTCTTTGTCTCTGGTTTTGGTTGACAAGGAATATTGCTCAGAACTACTCGAATTCAGTCCCGAATTTTAGTGGGAATATCCGAGTTCGAAGTTGGAATTTCCGATTTGGAAGACAATAACAAAAAATGAAACTGACTAAAACAGAAACTGAAAAGTAAAAAATAAACATTTTCAATGATAACTAATCTCCTAAACTATAACTAATTTTGTGTCGGCGCCAAACAAACAAACAACGAACATTGAATTTCTTGAAAAAAAAAACATCAAAACGCCATCGCGTAACCTGCTGCCATAATTTTACGCTTTACTTAATTCAATTGCTAGTTTGTTTGGCGCCGACTCAAAATTAGGTACATTCATTAGTTTAGGAGATTAGTTATTAATAAGAATGTTTATTTTTTGCTTTTCACTTTTTGTTTTCGTCAGTTTCATTAAAAAAAAATATATTTTTTTGTGGCTGAAATCTACTAATTACTACCTACTTAATTTTTCATTACTTCCAAAATACTTACTTACCCACCTTACTTCAACTATTAACAGTTGAATCATATGATTATCTACTTTAACTATTTATTGTTATAGAATGTAATTATTGTGACGGGTGTGAGAGAACAAAAATAATGATAATAGCAATCTGTCAATGTCAACTACATATGTGTATCAATGTCAACTACATATGTGTGCCAATGTTCACAAGTGAAAAATCAATCATCCTCTATTTTTCTACCCATAGGGGTGGATTATTTCATTCCAAATTCAAATATGATCAACTATGAGGTATACCCTATCTAATAAAAAAAGAATCATCCAAATCGGAAAACCCAGTACAAAGTTATGCCTTATAGAATCGGTTAACGGACCAAAATTCAGAGGGTGAACGATCAATATCCTCCATTTTGCTACCCTTAGGGGTGTTTTTTTTCAAATTCAAATGGACCAACTTCGAAGTACACCCTATCCAATGGAAGAAGGATCATCGGACTCTTCTGTGAAAAGTTATGCGTGGTCATACATAAAAAAAATATATTCGCGTCGAATAGAGAACCTCCTCCTTTTTGATTTCGTCGGTTAAAAAATAATTCATACGAAAATAGATGGACTACTCAAAGTGGAAGATCAAGTTTTTTTAGGGATGATGAAGACGAATTTGTGTTAATCTTCCCCAAAAAAATAAAATTCCAAGCTGAGGTCGAAAATTTCGATATTTTTTTTATATACCACGTTTATAAAACGGACAAAAAAGTATAAAATAATACTTAGCCCCATACAGATTCATTTCCCAATACAGATTCCTAACCCCATACATATTGTTCTGAAAATTTTTGATTGTGGATTGTGTGCTATGAAAATGAAATTAAAAACAAAAAATGTGGGGCGCATGCAATAGATAAATGATATATTTCACTTGATACGCTAACAATTTTATTGCACTATAAATGATATGAACTGTTGTGTGACCTTTTTCAGCTACTCCCTACACTTGAATGCATGCTTTTTAGTCTTGTGTCTGTGAAATTTTGCAATCCATTTTCAAAATGTTGATGAGTTTATGACAGAGACATGTGGCAAATTGCAGGTCTATTTCAGCTAGTTTAATCGCTCCTTACTATTATTATTATTACAGACAAACGAACAAACGCACAGGCGAAAAAGCGAGTTAATATTGCATTGCCATTCAGTTTTGGGAATTAAAAATTAAACAAACAAAGAAAGACCAGAAAGCGAGTTGATATCGCATCCAATTCTGAGCTATGTTTGAAGTTTCGAGTCTCTGATTCATCGGGAAGTTAATTTGAAGTTGATTGCTCCTTAATTGTAGGCAAACGAACAAATAGACAGGCAGGAAAGGGAGCTAATATTGTATTTTCATCCAGTTTTAAGCTATCTTTGAAGTTTCAAGTCTCTAGATCATTGTAAAGTTAGTTAGTGATTGTTAAAAAACCCAAAGCTGGTTAATATTGCATTGTTATCCAGTTTCAAGTCTCTACCGGAAGTAAGTTTGAAATCTATTACTCCTTACCATTATCATTGATATTACAGACAACAAACAAACAGATAGACCAGAGGGCGAGTTAATATTGCATTGTCATCCAGTTCTGAGCTATGTCTGAAGTTTCAAGTCTCTAGATCATCGGGAAGTTACTTTAAAATCGATTATTCCTCACTATTATTATTACAGACAAACAAAGAGACCGACCAGAAAGCGCGTTAATATTGCATTATCATCCAGTTCTGAGCTATGTCTGAAATTTCAAGTCTCTAGATCATCGGGAAGTTAGTTTCAAATCGATTGCTCCATAATATTATTATTATTATTATACACAAACGAACAAACAGACAAACAAGAGAGCGAGTCAATATGCATTGCCATCCAGTTCTGAGCTGTCTGACGTTTTAAGTCTCTAGCTCATCGGGAAGTTAGATTGCAAGATTTCTAGCGAACGGACGAACAGACAACGAAAGCAACGTGGCAAAAATAATAATTCCGAGTTTGAATTTGGAAGTTGAAAGTTTATATTCATCTGAAGAGGCTATTGTATAGCGAAACACGTGACGTGGTTTTGTAAACCCAATCGAGTGATATGTTTCTGTTTACTTCGAATATACGGAGTTTTGAAACAACGCGAGATTGGAGCTTATTTTTCCTACGGAATATATAATACCTTTCGAAAATAATATTCAGATGATATTAGATCTTCAAAATAATGAAAACGGAGCCAGCCTATAAAAAAGTATAACATAATAAAGAATTTGAAATACTGGTCTGACTCTTCTACAAAATTCACTTACTTGAAAAAATGTCATTGTCTGGCACTTATCGAATCCACCTAGATATGCAATTAGAGGTCCAATTTCCATCAATTTTTTCCACTTTTAATTGAATTGTATTTAAAAAATTTAGATTAGGGTTACGATTTGCATACTCTATACATTTGGTGGTAGTTTGAATATTTATATTTACGGAAAATGTTGATTAAAATTGGAGTATGATACTGATAATGAAAACGAATATAATAAGGAATAATCCAGAGAGAATCCATAAATTGCCCATCTGTTGAAGCAGTTCTAATAACTTTTGCAATATGCAAAACAACATTATGAATTCACTTCATGGATTGTTTTCAGTGATCCTGATTTCATCGAACTTTATGGGTATGTATTTCAATTTATTAAACTGACATTAATTTTTAATCATTTCTGACACATAGATTCATGAAAAAAATCAATATAGGTATTCACCCTAGGCAAAAACTGAAAATTTCCAATTAAGTTATTTATTGCTTGATTATTCTTGAAATATATTTCAAGTGAAAACAGCATTGCAATTATGAACAGAAATTGTCATTTCGCTAATTCCGAACTGTCAAAGGTCACATAATAGATTTTAAAAACAAATATCATTAAGAAAATACCACAAGCTGTAGTCATGTGTCAAGTTCCTGAAATCGAGAATCGCCTTATTGCCTCAATGAATGCGATAATTTCCAATGCCTTTATTTTTGAATGAAATTCTACGGACCTGGGGCTTTTTAATGGGAAATTGGGAACGAAAAGCTAGTTTCCCGTGTGAGAGCGCCTTAACAGCTCGATTTCGTGTGAAACGGACTCTTTTTGATCGAACCTAACGTGTAGAATGGTCTTTATACCTAACATTCAAACTAGGTTTTATCTTACTCAACCTGTGATATTGGATTGAGCTAACCTAACGTAGCGACCTAACCCATCATAGGGATCTAACCCAACGTAGCGACCTAACTCAACATAGCTGTCCTAACGTAGAAAACGCCCTTTAGCTAACCCAACGTAGAAAACGGGCTCTATACCTAACCTAACGTAGAAACTGGGTTTTAGCAAACTAAAGCCCATCTCACACGATATCGAGCTGTTAAATGCCTCTCACAAGGAAAATGAACTTTTCGCGCGCAGATCCATACTGAAAAGCCTTAGCGTCATAGTTTTTCTCTGGCAAAAATGACACCCTCGTCCTTTTCCAAAAGCGACCTCTCAGTCTAGATCAACATTCGGGTAATGTTAAATATAAATTCAAAACACTCGAAGGAATACATTTTCGGAAAAAAATAATAACGAATTTTTGAAATTGGAAACTATTGTTGATTAAGCAATTTTTCCCAAAATAACAATTTTTCCAAGATTTTTTCCACGTTAAAGTCAACAAAAAACGATATTTAAAAAAATATGATATTAATACAAAAAATCAATGAAAACATGTTTTGCACATTGTTGCAGCCATTGGGCAAATCAGATATTAAAAAATGGAATTATTTGAAACTAGGTGGTACCCGCGACTTCGTCTGCATGGAATTTGAATAATCGTGCGTGGAATAATAATAGTGCAAAGCCTCTCAATACGAGGTTACTTTGCAAATGCTTGCTGTGTGAATTGAATCGAATTGACTTGAAATGTATCTGCTTCACAGCAATCATTTGCAAAGTGAAGTATCCTCGTTTTGAGAGACTTTGCACGATTATTCATCATGTGATTCAACGTTCTTCGAGGCATAAGCCAGGAAAGTGGTTGTTTTCTATAATATATAAATTAGGGTGTACTTTATTTTGAATTTTTTTGAATCTGAATGCTTCCAGGGGCTCAAAGGGTTTAAAATAAATAAAGAGTTATATTCTCCAAATCTCTATCTTAATGTTATGTTAACCGGTGGTGCCTCTTTTCAATGTAAATTTTCCATCTGAATAACATGTGTTTTTTTCATTGAGTAATTAATTTTTTATTCCGGTCAAAATAATTTTTCAAAAAATTCAAAACTTAGCAGACTTCAACCTTATTATAGAAGCTATACCTTACAATTTTATCAAATTATTACCTATTATAGTTTTATAGTTTTAGCTAGATTAATTTTTTTTTTATTTTGTTCAAAAATTATTTATAAATTATTGTTTACTCTAAGAGCTAAAAATCTGTTAAAATTCTAAGAGATAGCTACTATAATAAGGTTGGAGTCTGCCAAGTTTTACATTTTTCTAACAATAATTTTGACCGGAATAAAAAATGTATTACTCAATGAGAAAAAAACATGTTATTTAGATGGAGAATTAACATAGCAAAGAGGCACGGGTTAATACTAAGATAGAGACTTGAAATTTGGAGGATATATTTGTATATTAATTTTGAGCCCTATGAGCCCCTGGATGCACTAAAATTAATTTTTTCTTAAAATAAGGACCATTCTAATATATATATATATATATATATATATATATATATATATATATATATATACAGGATGAGTCAACAGGATTCCCGTGGTTCATTGCTCCTTAATGTATCACTATTTTAATTTCTTATATTTTTTTTGTCGAAGGAACCATCTGAGACCACCTTCCAAAGTAATTTTCATTCATACAGTGTGCATCATTGATGCGTGGCTAACCAAAGTTGTTCTTTTTCAAATGAAACACCCGGTATATTTTCATATATCCCGATCGGCTGTTCCATTGGCTGCTCAACATTTTGTCAATTTTTAATTCATTTGCTGCGTTGCCGAGTTTTTTCAAAAGAAATCTATTTTGTAGACTTCTTCTAGAAAAATTACCTATTTCACATTTCGAAATATTTAGTAAAGATTATTGGGGAATCGTTGGTCGATATGATGATGTTCATTGAGAATACCAAGAATTTGGAATAAATTGTACAAGATGTTCGATACAAGAACACAAACTTAGCCATTTTCAAACATCGGTATTTTGATACACCATGTATATTTTCATTTGAATCAACTCCTTTTTAATGACTCTACACTTTTCATGCCCGACGTCAGGTACCTTAACAACCTGTTTCCGAGATATTCTGGTTTAAAGGAATTGTTCAATATCAAATCAACAATTCTATACATTTTTTTTCTACATGTTTGTTCATAGAAAATACTGATACTGAATGATTTTCAATTATTTTTTTCCATCTTCAAAAGCATTTTTGGCAACTTATGGATAACTAGCATAGCAAAATGAATTTTCGAATGTAACTAAAAGTATTTTTTTATAAAATCTCAATTATATCAGCAGATTGTGAATTGTAATTATGATTGTGATATATTACTGGAAAGGTAGTTCTATACCAAATCGTAATTTGAAAAAATATATATACTTTCCATTTGAAATATAAAAATTGGATGCGCTTCCGGTTAAACCGTCATAATGGATTTGATTCTTGCTTAATTGTACATTCATAACATCAAATCGAAGTACCGAATTTGAAACATACATATAAAATAACAACGAAGATACAGGGGAGTAAATTGGTTCCGGGTCACCCGGTATATATAGGGTGTTAATTAAGTACGTTAACAAACTTTCTTTGGGAGATTTCAGGACGAAAAGTTCATATAAACATGTCTCAAATAGCTTGGCTTTCGAGGTACAGGGTGATCAAAATACATTTTTTTCAAGATATTTTTGGAGTTTACTTCGACATTTACGACAATAATCAATTCAAATTAGGTAAGTACAATCCATTCAACAGTGCGCATGATACAAAATAATTCATTTCTCAGGTAATTCACAGGGTCCTCCGTTTTTCAGAGTCAAGCCTTATTCGACCCTTCAGATTTTTTTTTTTTGCCACCACTGACAGATTTTGAGAGAGGAATTATCAATGTTGTTTCATTTAACATCTTTTTGTTGTCCTGAAGTTTTTTATTTACTTGTACGGTTTAGAAGCTATAATGAAAACATTAATGCAAACATTTTTCCAGTATCGCATAACAAGGATTTTTCTCGCGTGAATAGAAAATGTAATATTATGGAGCACCCATACATTTTTCATCAGAACTCTGGGTTGCACAAAGTTGATTATTATCTGAAAAGAATTTCGGACATTTTTATTTCTGAATAACTTGATTATCAAAATAGTAGAGCAGAATAACATAATTTTATTAGGAATAAAGAGAAGTTTAGAAAAGGACCATTATTGAAATTGATACGTCAGAGCAACAGCTGGAAATGGCCACCACCAACTTCAATGTATGCGTTTATGCGTCTAACCATAGACTGGCGGGCACGCTCAAAAAGACCAAGAGTGTTTCTAATAATTGTGCATGACTCCTGTATGCGATTCCTCAGGTCTTCTTCACTTTGAACTGGAGTTCGGTACACTAATGATTCAAGGTGCCACCAAAGGAAACAATCGAGTAGATTCATATCGGGTGACCTTGGTGGCCAAGTTGTGGCCCAGCACGCCCAATCCAGCGATCGGAATAATGTTCTTCTAAATATTGGCGTGCAACCAATCTGAAGTGTAACTGGAGCACCGTCATGCATAAAACAAATTCGAATTATTTCCCCCAGTGGGATCTCTTCTAGGAGTCCAGATAAAATAAATTCAAAAAAAATTTGGTAATGGTCACCATTGAGTCTATGCGGCAGAAAATGTGGCCCGATAAGAAAATTCCCTACAATTCCAACCCAAACATTCAAAGAAAACGTCTCTTGAAAATTGTTTTCATTCACGGCATGTGGGTTTCCATCAGCCCACATAAGATTGTTGTGGACATTATTAATGGCTTTACGGGAAAAAATGCCTCATCGGTGAATAACACTTGAGATAAAAACTATGGATTTCTCACCATTTCATTTCGAATCAAAGTGCAAAAAGCTAGTCTCTTTAGAAAATCCTTTGGTAGAAGAGCTTGAACACGCTGTATGTGATAGGGATAAAGTTGTTGCTATTTTAAAATTTGCCATACCAATATATGGGTTACGTACAACTGTGCCGCAATTTGTCTTGTACTGGTGTCTGGATTTTGCTCTATTTCGTTAAGGACGGCTTCCTCTATCTGAACTGTTCTAACTCTCCTGGGACTTCTTATCCTATCAGAACAGCAGACCTCTGTCAAGTACCCGTTCCACTTAGGCGAGAGTGAATATTAATGAACAATTGTGTACTTGGAATAGGACGAAGCCCACTTTGCTCTGCAGAAGAAAAAACAAACTATTCTTCTTGAAGAATGGTAGATTCCAAAATATTTTTTTTCAAGAATTAATTATTTAATCAATCTGAAATTTCCGATAAATACTGTATTCCACACGAACAGCAAAATTTCATGAATTTACTTTTTCGGAGTTATGACCGGAGATTCATAAAATAAAATGTGGGACTCATCTGTAACTATCTTCCATCGTACAAGATTACCTTTTGGAAGATTTTTTATGTTGAAAAGGAAACATTGAATTGAACATTGTAATAAATCTTTTTTAGAATAAGACAAAATCTATATGAGTTCTCTATCAAGACTGGATAGAAAGATTTTCAATCAAATATCAGAATGAAAATGCAAATTTTTACTATCAGAATTTTCAGGTTGAAAGTTAGGTTTTCACAATATCTATCAGATGTAGTTCAATATCCAGAGTGCCGCAGTGGCGGGGAAGTAGTTGTTTTCTGTTAGATATCATAAAAAGTAACTTCATTTTTCCTCGTAGATTCTAATTCTGTAAAATAAAAGATTTTCAATTGAGAATGTTTTATTTTCAAATTTTATTATGTTGTGCGATACTGGAAGATGTGAACAAAAAGATGTAAAATGAAACAACATTGAATATTCCTTTCTCATAATCTGTCAGTGGCGGCGGAAAAAAAATCTGAAGGGTTAAACAAGGCTTGACTCTGAAAAAAGAAGGACCCTGTGAATTATTTGAGGAATATATTATTTTGATTACTGTCGAAAATGTCGAGGTAAACTCCAAAAACTCTTGAAAAAAATTCATTTTGATCACCCTGAACCTCGAAAACCAAGCCGTTTGGGACATATGTTTATATGAATTTTTGTCGTCCTGAAATCTTCCAAAGAATCACCCCCCGAAGTGGCCTATGCTGACATCTGTTGGTGACCTATTAATGTGCACGAAATTTCGTGTCATTAAAATTCCACGATATCAGGTCTAAGCTTCACCGCACAGATTATAGGTGTCACTCTCTATAATTTGATGATATGTATATATATATATATATATATATATATATATATATATATATATATATATATATTTATATATAAATATAATCCGGGTATTTCTCAAAAGTGGATCATCCCTATAACTTTTTTGTTTCTATAGATGAACAAATTAATTTCGGTGTGTAGGTAGAGTACATAAATATACATTTTTTGACGTACCTATTCAATTTTCTTCAAGTTCAACCAAAAATTACCATTACTTTCTTATTTTAAATGGGACACCCGGTATATTTGTACTTTTTTCAATAGAAAATCACGTTGTGAGTACAATGACACCCCATTTGTCACTTTTTGGCATTTATCATCCTAAAATTTTTTATTTTTTTTATCAATCTAGAGTGGCATGTATGAGTTGGAACGGTGAACTTTGGATCAAGGTGCCAGGGAAAAAAAAGTATCGATCGAGTTTTACTTTTCATTTGTTTTACCGATTCATTTAAAGTTTACAAAATCGTAATTATGATGTATACTCATTTTTTTTAAATAGAACAGAGTTGGCTCCAAAATGGGCATCTTGTTCAAACAATTTGATAGCTACCACACAATCGATATTTTAAATAAACGTTTATTAACATAACTCCTGATAACATATAAATTGAATTAACCAATAACGACCATAATGACAATGCATAATGATATAAAATTGTTTGGACAAAGTGGCATAATTAATCATAAGGTACCTTACCTATCATCAAGAATTACAGGTAATACTCGGTATTTTGAAAACTTATACTAATAAACTTATTGTTCTAAATGGCCACCATGCTGATCTTGCCAAAGTTGTACTTTTTCTATTGTTGCTCTCACTACGTTTTGTAGTGGCTCTGCTGTAGTTCTATTGATAGCTGCTTGTACTTCAATTTCTCATTCCTCTCGTGTAGCTGATTTGGTAGTATACACCTCATTTTTTATCGTACCCCGTAGAAAAAAAAGGGATTTAGGTCCGGCGATCTACTACAAAAAATAAAATCACATTAAAACTATGAAAATTACATAAACTAAATTCTACTTGGAGGCCATTTAATCGGTCCATTAGTATCAATCCAATTTTCTTGAAACCTGCCATCCAAATATTCCCTAACCAATCTTGCTGGAGCCCCATCTTGCTGGAAGAAAACACGAACAGCGTTTGTTGAGGTTACATTATCCATAAAATTTTCAATTTAATTTCAAAAGTTCATGTACCTTTCACCATTTAGATGCCCATCAAAGAATATTGGTCCCAACGTTTTTTCTTTCATTCCCATCCAACAGTTATCACCCCATTTTTCTTGGAAATTTCCTACTACCATTTGATGTCTATTTTTTCGAGCCCAAAAATTTTTTTTTGTTCTGTTAAACATGCGGGTTTCATGTGAATAAAAAATTCCAGGATCGTTCTCGCACTGTTCTAAAAACCAAATGCGATATACCAATCTCCTATCTTGGTCATTTGGGTACAGGTATTGGTGTAATTGGTATTTAAATGGATGGTACTTGCATTTTTTTAGGATTCTCCATATGGAAACACTGATTTCACATCGCAGAGCAATTTCTCTCACGGATGTGGTGTTCTCTACTTGAACTAATAACAGTTCCAAAAAGTGACAAATGGGGTGTCATCGTACTCACAATATGATTTTCTATTGAAATAAGTAAAAATATACCGAGTGTCCCATTTAAAATAAGAAAGTAAGGGTAATTTCCGGTCAAACCTGAAGTGATCAGAAACAACTGAATTCGTCAAATAACGCATATTTCTGTACTATACCAACACACCAAATTTCACTTGTTTATCTGTAGAAACAAAAAAGTTATAGGGACTTTTGAGAAACACCCTGTATATATATATATATATATATATATATACAACAGGAAGATAAACCTGAAATGGGAGCTCATATATATATATATATATATATATATATATATATATACAACGGGAAGATAAACCTGAAATGGGAGCTCACCTTACATTGGTTGCACTTGGTTGTGAAAAAATGTGGTTTTATTATTATATTTCTGGTTCCCGTCATCGTCGCGAAATAAAATAGATTCAAGTTTTGAAATCTAATTATAAGCTTTCAAACAAAAAAGTTTCATCAAAATCGGTACAATAGTTTTCGCGTGATGCTCGAACACACAAACAAACAGACAATTACAATATTTTAATAGTGAAGATATTCACCACATTTATATTCTTCAAAACATAAATTATTATTAAATAGAATGTAAACATTTTTTTAGAATCATGGATTATAGAGCGACATTTTTATTAGGTCGAACATATTATGAGTGCTTTTTACTTTCTTGATTGTGTTGTCTTGAAATGTTTTCTAAATGTTCATCAAAATATATTGAACAAAATGTATTCAATTTCAATAGCCATAGAGATAATAATGAAAAATAACTCTCCGTCTCAGGAAAAGCACAGACCACTGCTGTTTACAACAGGTCCGAAGTGCAAAAATTATATCCAGGATTTGGGAGCAAATACATGATTTATCCAGGAGAAAAGGGGCAGGAAATATTGGGATTCTTTGAAATGGATCAACTTGACGGATTTGATGTAGACAGTATACTAAACATGATAATCGGCAATGTGAAGAGTTATGTCTCTTTCACATTGTTCAATAGGTAGGTGAACAGAACATTGCTAGAAATTAATTTGTTACTAATGATCTACCAAGACACCCCATTTTATACAGGTATGTCTCAAATACATAGTAAAATTTCAAACAATAAGTGAATTAGTATGTTTGAGACTCAAGTTTCGATATTTTGTATTTGTCAAATTCCACATTCTGAAGCAATTGAATAAAATCGTGTTCTTCGGTTATACATTTTCAAAAAAGTCTGAAGGATTTGCTTGTCCGTCAAAGTTATTATTCCATTTTTGTGACTGACTGGTTAGTCAATATTGTGGTATTAGGTTAAGATCTAGGTTAAATTATCTCTTTCTTTATATATCATGACTCTTATATAGTTGTAATTGACTTAATGGAGAATACATTGCAAAAAAAACACCATTGACAGCAGGTTATTCCAGGATTCACAACACCCAAGTGTCAGTAGATCCGCTCTTGCTGTTTCAGAGAATTATTTTGGTCAACGAAATTGATGAACAGCATACTGATTACCTTCGATTTGAACTGACTCCGCTTCTACTCTTTCTCGTCAATGAAGCAGGAATGAAAAAGACACGAAAATCGGTTTTATAAGAGATTTTCTCCAAAATCGAGCTCAAAGTGGAAGAAATAATATTAGATCCCGTGCCTGTAATGATGTTCCATTGCGTTGTGCGGCACAAAAATTATAATTATAGGAACATCAACACTCAACACTCTAAATGGAGTGGTAGTCAAGAAATCAGTCTGTCCATGTGCTCAAAAGCTATTGCGCATGCGCAATATTCGAATTACGACACATGAAATAAATATTTGAAGTAAGGATATTTATTCATCAACCAATTAATTGGCCATTGATTTATTTTGAACTAAAAACCGGATGACAGTGAATTCGATACCATTCTTTAGTTTGTTTCACTTCCAGTCCAAAGTTGCGCCATTAATGAAAAATATGGTTTTCTTTAGGCGCATGAGCATTCATTTATGAGCACTCGTTTTTTAATATCGTTCAGTGGTTTTGACTTCACATAGGCTGTCCTTATTATCACTACTCGTAGTTAATAAATATATGTTTCGAATAAGTATGTATACATTTTTTTATCTGCACCCGTTCGATTATGACCTAAAATGCTAATATGACTGGGTTTTTATTCAAAATATTCGTTCCTCCTTGGATACGACAAAGCCATCCATAGGACACTTACAGGCAAGTCTAATCAGGATTTAGGTTTTCCGAGGGACAACCTAAGTTCGTCCCCAATTTAACGATTCAATCTGATATACTGGGAACATCCTTCAGGACGTACCGTTTTAGACAAAAAATGGGACAACCGATTCTCATGATTCCTGAACACTTCTGATCGGTGGCGCTGAATTTCATACAAATCAGAAATTGACAGCACACGAGTCTTGGAGTGATAGGATATAATTGAAAATATCCTAAAAAAATTAACCATTGAATGGTGGTAGTTTATTAAACATAAGAATGCCCACGTTATTCGGGGACCTATATGAAATAATGGATTTTGTGAGAAGAACATGAAAATTATCCTTTATTCTCGTATTCAAATTGTGGATTCCAGAGTTTTTCTTGAATTGATCACGATTTTTGCAAATATGAGTACATGTTTCAAGAATGAATAAACCTGTGAGTGTTAAAACATCCAGTTCCTTGAAAAGGTTTCGGCAGCTGACATTACTTGTGACATCAGCAATAGTTCTAATTACTCTCTTCTGAGCCAAGATCACCCGAGTTAGAAGACTAACCCCAGAAACAGATACTGTACCTTAGTCGTGAACCAATTTGAGCATAATAAACATTAAGCTACTGTTTTGTGGTTGGAACTGTCTGCAGATTCTTCATCATAAAAATCAGTGAGTAGAGTTTCGATACTAGAGAATCGCAATGTGTTTTCCAATTTAGACAGTATGAGATAGATGAGATACATCCTCTACAACAGTAGTCATTTGTAAATTATCAGATGTGTTTTTATGTCTCTCATATATTGTGGTTTTGTGTTGTTTGGGTAGAGGTGATTGTAAAAAAACCATGCAGACATTTCACTGATAGCTTTATTAGCTTTGTGTTCAAGAATATTGTCAGACTATCAGAAATGATCACTGACGTGTCATCAGCATATAGGTCAATGGACTCATCTGAGTCGTTAATATAGATTGAAAAGAGTATTGGACCCAGAATAGATCCTTGTGGTACTCAACTGCCGACAATATTATGTACCTTCGTGTGTTATTGGCTGTTTTGAGCGTTACCTACCATACTGTGGTACGTTTGGAAATGTATTTTCAAATTTTTGTGGAAGTCTATTTTAAAAATAATAACTGTTTATTTTATAGATTATTTGTATATATGTACAATAAAGCGATTTTCCGTGAATTGTAAAAATTAACTGATACTTGGTCCATTATCCAACTAGGTACGATACAAACAATACGAGTACGTGCCGGTCGTGTGACCATCCAAGCAAACGTGGTATGTTTGCTATTGGCCGATCAGCAGTTTCCAACGTAAACAATGTGAATTTTTGTGTATTTTTTCCATAATCGTATTCAATAGCAAAATACAGGGTGTTACCAAATAAGTGCGAAAGTTTCTAGGGGTTGATTCCTTGTCGAAAATCAAAGGGGGTCTTTCATGGACTTCCCTTGAAAAGTTACACGTTTCCGAAACTAAGAAGAGAAAATAGTTTTTTTCCTTGAAATTGTTGAAGAGTTGAAGAAAATGCATTTTGTGGGCCTATTCCACCAATAAAAAGGCTACCTATTGATATTTTTTTAATTTTATTGTGATCTTTTAAAGGGATGAAACATGCAACCCCTTTTCCATTTTTTACCAGAACTTTTTAACGAAACAAAATTTCTCAATTTAAAAATATGTGTTGAACAGAACAATGTATTACAAAACTTTTTTAATTCCAGTGTTAGGTCCTTTAATTGCAATAGTTTCCTGATAAAAAAATAAAATACAACATTGTGCAGGAACGGATCTTCTGTAAATGGAATCGAAAAAATCTAGTAGGTGGCTGTCATGTTTTGTTTGCACAACTTGTGACTTCAATCGTAGTATTTTGAAATTATTCCGCTTGTTTTAACTTTTAATGTAGGCATGACCAGTACCATGTTTTGTTTTAATAGAATATCAAATTAAAAATAAAACAAAACAAAATTATGTGTATTACAACAAAGAAAAAGGCAACAATATCAAACGGAACGAAGTTATAAAAACTGCTCGAAATGACCTCCTCCAATCATTAGACAGGAATCAAGTTTTCGTCTCATAGACTGGCGCAAACGATGAAATATTCCTGGTGTGTTTTGGATTGTCTCGCAGGCTGCAATTATGCGATTCCTTAAATCATTCACACATTCAATAAGGGTCGTATAAACCAAGGAATTCACGTGACCCCAGATGCAGAAGTCCAAGCGGTTTGAGTCTGGAGATCTGGGAGGACAAAGTTGAGGTCCTGCTCTACCTATCCAACGTGGTCGAATAGCTAGTAGAATATTTTCAAGTAAAATGGAAAGCTGCTCCTGAAAAAAATTTGTATAGGTTGAACCAGTTAGCCTTAACGGTAGAATATACGGTCCAATAATATTTTCGCCAATAATTCTGACCCACACGTTAAGTGAAAATTCATATTGATACCGACCTTCTTTTGCATGTGGGTTATCTTCGGCCCATAGATGATTGTTATGGAAATTCGTAATCCCTGGCCTTGAAAAGTTGGATTCGTCAGTAAATATTACGTTTTCTAAAAATTGAGCATTTTGGGTAATAATTTGAAGACTCCATTGACAAAAGTCTACGCGATAGGGAAAATCTCGCGGCAAAAATTCCTGGACTCGTTGAATATGGTAAGGATACAATTGGTGATCCTTTAAAATTTTCCAGATCAGTTTATTACTAACATTAAGTGTGTTAGCAATTTGTCTTGTACTTAATTCCGGACGATCTTCAATCATATTGAGAACCTCTTCTTCCAGTGCCACCGTTCTTATTACCCGTGGACGACCACAATCAATTGTTCGTTTTTGAAGAGTCCCTCTTTCACAGAGACGTTGGTGAAGATGTGCAAAAATCGTGTGATGAGATATCACGCGCTCTGCATGGAGCCGTCTAGCTTCCAAATAATTCCCATTGGCACGACCATACATAAAATGTATCTCGGCCATTTCAGCGATAGTGTAATTAATCATATTGAAGATTCAAAAGACACAATTGAACTTTCAACTACCACATAGAAATCAAAGCGACTTGACAGCCACTCACTAGATTTTTTCGATTTTAAAATACTACGATTGAAGTCACAAGTTGTGCAAACAAAACGTGACAGCCACCTAATAGATTTTTTCGATTCCAATTACAGAAGATCCGTTCATGCACAATGTTGTATTTTATTTTTTTATCAGGAAACTATTGCTTTTACGGACATAACATAATGGTCAAACAAGTTTTGCAATGAATCGTTCTTTTCAACACATATTTTCGAATTGGGAAATTTTGTTTCGTTAAAAAGTTATGGTAAAAAATTGAATAGGGGTTGCATGTTTCACCCCTTTAAAAGATCACAACAAAATTAAAAAAATATTCGTAAGTGGCTTTTTTATTGGTAGAATATGCCCACAAAATGCCATTCCTTCAACTTTTCAGCAATTTCAAGAAAAAAAACTTTTTTTTTCTCATTTTTGGAAGCGTGTAACTTTTCAAGGAAAGGCCTAGAAGCTTTTGTTTACATGAAAGACCCCCTTTAATTTTCGACAAGAAATCACCCTCTAAAAATTTTTGCACTTATTTGGTAACACCCTGTACATCAACTCAGATAGGTAGACCAATCATCGCTTGTGGGACAGTAGCATGGCATCTAACCACCCCAAGAATCAATATTTCTAGATACAAAGTCAAGCCTGCATAACGGCCGCTAAAGAGGGGGTCCTGAACCTCAGTCCCCTACACATCTTAATGGAGAGTGTAGCGAAAAAAAGCACACATACAGTGCGGTCCATAGGTATGGAATAAATTCATTTTTAGCGTTATTATGTATTATTATTTGTTCGAAAAAACCTTGAACAGGTCGTTTTCTATTGTCAGTTTGACAATTTACAGTATGAAAATATTAGCCCCTTCTTGCACCCCCTCTGATTTATGAGCACCCCCTCAAAAATTTTAAATGGGAAGGAGGGGCGTGTGGCACCTTGTTCGAAAGGGATTTTCATTCTCTGTTCAGCAATATTAGGTTTTTCAAATTTGGTGCAATCATAACTGAGAAAATTTATTTTGAGAATGTAAAATTTTGATGATTTACGTAGAATGAATGTCACATAATGTTTAGGAAGTATTTTTCAATTTATTTTACAATTGAATTAAATGTTCAAAATGACCACCATTCACTTCTTGACAATAAGCAAGTCGATCTTGGAATTCTCGTACAACATTTTGTAGGATGTCAGGGTTTGGTTATGTTGTTAATTTCTTCCGTTATCCTAACTTTCAAATCTGCAATATTGTCTGGTCTATTGAAATATACTTTTGATTTCAAATAACCCCATAAGAAGTAATCGAGAGGAGTCAAATCGGGGGATCTAGGCGGCCATTCAATCGTTCCACGTCTTCCAAAAAAACTTCGTTCAAATAATCTCTAACAATACGTTTGTAATGGGGTGAAGCTCCGTCTTGTTGGTACCAAATTGATCTATCTATTGCATTTGGATCATTAGCATCAGGAAAAAGTATTTTTAATGTAGGCTGTGAAAAGTTCATAAAAAAATCTAGATAAACCTCACCATTATCTGTGCCTTCAAAAAAATAAGGGCCAATAATTTTGTTGTTATTGATACCAGCCCAAAAGTTCACTTTTTTGGGATATTGTGTGTGAGCCTCACACATCCTATGATAATTCTCTCTGCTCCAATATCTACAGTTTTGTCTATTAACCGTACCATTCAAATGAAAAGTGGCTTCATCGGAAAAAACAATTTTGTTTATGAACTGCAAATCTGTTTCCATTCTGTCCAGCATCAGTTCACAAAATTGTAATATTTTTTCTCATCCAATTTAACATTTCGGCCTGGTTTTTGAATAGTTTTTACATGCCCAGTTTCACGAAATTTTGTTTCTATTTTGCTATCTGTAGACTGTGAGTTGTGTTGACCTGGGTATTTATTATTAAACATTTCACAAACATCCTTTTGAGTTCTTGTTTTATTACCGCATCCAATCATAATTAAAATGTCTATTCTTTGAGTTTCGGATGAATGAGCCATCTAGTTAAATCAAATACACACACAAATATTTTTCAATACACTGACATGTGTTAGCAACTTATAAATAGCAGAATAACAGTAGTCTACTAGAATGACATTACATTATTTATGTGGGTTTCGTGAATAATTTTTTGGTGTCTTGAACGACTTTTTCCTGACGTTTAGCAATACAGATAAGAAAATACCTGATTATTTCTAATGGGGTTATTTAAAATCAAAAGTATATAAATAAATAAATAAATAATGCATTTATTGCCAAACAGAAACCATTTACAAGGCAATTGAATATTATAGATAATAATTTAACAGATAGTATTAGTATCTAACAAAAACTTTTTAACAAAAAATTAAACCGACGAAAAAATCAACTGAAAAGCAAAAAATAAAATAAACCTTCTTAGTCTAAATGATAATTGAGCTCCTAAACTAATGTAAGTAACTGATTTTGAGTTGGCGCCAAACAAACAATTATCGAAGATCAATATCTATGACAGAAGTCATCAAAACGCAGCCGTGCATCTCGCTGCCATCATTTTACGCTTCACCTAATTCAATTGCTAGTTTGTTTGGCGCCGACTCAAAATCAGTTACTCACATTAGTTTTGGAGCTCAATTATCATTTAGACTAAGAAGGTTCATTTTATTTTTTGCTTTTCAGTTGATTTTTTCGTCGGTTTAATTTTTTGTTAAAAAGTTTTTATTTTTCACTTTTTAGTTCCGTATTTCGTTGGTTTAATTTTTTGTTAAAAAGTTTTTATTTTTCAATTTTTTGTGGCTAAAATCTACCAATTACTACCTACTTGTTTTTTGATTACTTCCAAAATACTTACTTACCCACCTTACTTCAACTATTACCAGTTAAATAATATGATTAGGTATATACTTTTACTATTTATTGTAATATGAATTATTTTCGTTGTTCTGGTTGGTTTATTTCATTACTTTGTATATCATTCCATCCTCTCATAAAATATACTGATTTTGACGGAACAAGAATAATGTCAGTAGCGATCTGTCATTGTCAACTACGTATGTGTATGCCAATGTTCACTAGTGAAAAATCAATTATCTCCTATTTTTCTACCCGTGAGGGGAGCGAATTCCTTTCGAAATCCAAAAATAAGGTATAGCCTATCTATTAAAAAAAGAATCATCCGAATCGAAGAACCCAGTACAAAGTTATGCCTGATAGAATCGGTTAACGGACCAGAATTCAGAGGGTGAGTGATCAATATCCTTCATTTCGCTACCCTTAGGGGTGGATTTCATCTTTTAAATTCAAATGGGACCAAACTCGAAGTACACCCTATCCACTGAAAAAAGAATTATCGGAATCGGACGCCTCAGTAAAAAGTTATGCGTGATCATACATAAAAAAAAAATATGGAAAAACATAAAATATACGGGTCGAATAGAGAACCTCCTCCTTTTTGGTTTCGTCGGTTAAAAACATACAAGGGAATTGACAAGGAACAGTGCAAAGAATAAACATAAGGTATGATACACAAAATAGTGAATGCATGGTTTGATCCTAAATCACTATGTCAATAGACCAGACAATATTGCAGATTCGAATGTTAGGATAACGGAAGAAATTAACAACATAACCCCCGAGGTCCTACAAAATGTTGTACGAGACTTGCTTATTATCAAGAAGTGCATAGTGGTCAGTTTGAAAATGTAATTTAATTTGAAATAAATTGAAAAGTTCTTCCTAAACATTATGTAACATTATTTCCTTCATTATACGTAAAGTATCAAAATTTCACATTTTCAAAATGAATTTTCTCAGTTATGATTGCACCAAATTGGAAAAACCTAATATTGATAAACAGAGAATGAAAATACCTTTCGAACAAGGTGCAAGGTGCACACGACTCCCCTTCTCATTTAAAATTTTTGAGGGGGTGCTCATAATTCAGAGTGGGTGCAAGAAGGGGGTAATATTTTCAAATTGACAATAGATATCGACTTGTTTCAGGTTTTTTTAAACAAATACATAATAATTATAAAAATTAATTCATTCCATACCTATGGACCTATAGAATGATGAGAGAAGCAATAATTAGGCACAAGACTATACTCCCTTCCGGAAATAATCTAGAACAGCAGAAGGAACTGGAATAGAGGTACATGGTGAAGATGTCTCGTCAAATCTCCAGAAATGTTTCAAGCGGAAATACACGCTATTGAAAAATGCGTCCTGATCAACATTGAAAAAAACCACCGCAGACAAGAGATCACATGATTTTGTCTGTTGGTCAAGCAGCCATTAATGCGCTGAGCTTTCAGGTTATCTGCTCAAAAATGCTGAACTGAACTGAAAAAGATAAGCAGGCAGAACACGGTTCCCCTTCTAAGAGTTCCGTCGCACATCAGAGTGACATAGCAGATAAACTCGGAAAAAATGGGACCTGAACACTTTTGCGGGATTCGAAACAATGTGGTATTAAAAAAACAAAAAAAATTTAGTGAATCACAAAAAATTTCAATATTGGGAAGATCTACAAAGGATGCGACAAGCGATTATACTTCTGGAACAAAGCATTTCCAGAGCACTACATCTGGCAGCATATGAGATAGAAGAGGGAAACTTACCCATCGCACACCTTCAACTTCCTAAGAAGAATAGAACTAGAAAATCAGCCATCAACGTTGAGGAATCTTCAACCGCATAGCAAGAAAAGGGGACACAATAGATCTCATCTCATAGGTTTCAGTATACAAACAATTCAGTGATATTTTACGTGAAAACGTCCAGATTTTTGTTCGTGATTTTCCATTGCTGGTGTAATAGATTCAGGAAATATCAAATCAGTATTTCGAATACACATAATTATGGTGAGTGAAAAGCTATATTGTTTCTTTGTTCCCACAAAACCTATGTGAGTCAGACTATTTCGTTTCGTGCGATATACCATCACACAGAACTGCATCGTGTACCTTTAAACAATGTGTTGAAGTGAAAATTTTTGCAGAATTGCTTTTTCCCAGTTTTGCACTGCCACGGAGTGGATCAGGTCGAAAACGGGCTTCTGTGTATGCTAAAAATTTGAGAAAAGCAGTTGCAACCGTCTCATGGGAAAATTGATTTTGGGAAGCCTGCAAAATTTCTTATCCTCTCTCTCTCTCTCTCTCTATCTCTCTCTCTCTCTCTCTCTCTCTCTCTCTCTCTCTCTCGCGGCACATAAATCGTTTCATGGAGAAGTGTCGATCAGGTTTATTCACAAGGCAAAATGGATTTTAAGAAAGTTTTTCATGATAAACAGATTGTGCAAAATACTTTCTTTATATTGCAAAAATAAAAAGGAAGTTGCCAAAGCAAATCCCGAAAACATGGGAAGAAAATGGTATTACTGGAGAGGAATGGACGAGTCTCTATATGAAGAGGCACATACAGTTTAAATTGCACAAATGTGGATATTTTTCCGCGAATTTTAAACATGTCCATGACTGGTATGGTACAATACCACCCGAAAGGATATGGAACACCGATGGAATCGATTTGCTAACTTTCCAAACGCCTGCTAGAATTGTTGCTCCGAAAGGTATCACGCAATAAGGAAAGGCTACATTAGTAGAGAGTCCCATCTTTAATGGTCTTTCGGCGAGTTAATTTCAAGGAGTTGACAATCACCAGGAACAATTGTTGTTGCAAATTTCAGTGGTCAACTGAACAAATATTCGGAAAATGTATGAATAATGAAAGAAGGGAATTTTGTGGCATAGTGGACGAATTAAATTAAAGAAAAAAAGCATCCTCAAGTGGGAGTTGAACCCACGACCTTATGATTCAATTTGTCCACTATGCCACAAAATTCCCTTCTTTCATGTATTTTTTTTCGGACACAATATTTCCACTTTCACTTTATGATAAAAACCGGATATTCTGGCTCTAACAGAAACACAAATAAACTCGTCCACCAACAAGGTCCATATGCTTTGTCCTGGTTACGAACTCCATTCTCGATTCAGGTTCAAGGTGGAGTCTGCCTTTACGCTAAGGCTAACCTTTCATGCCAGCGTGAAGAGGTTTGGAACCGAAAGACTTTGATGTGATGTGGTTCAAGCTATCTGATACCAAACTGACTGAGTTCCTCTGCTGCCTTTACCTATCACCTAATGAAACTTCATATAACGACCTCTTTGAGTTTTATCACTCAAACTGGACTACATTCAGGAGAACCATCCAACAGCTGAAACCATAATCATGGGAGACTTTAATGTACATAACGCTGCCTGGCTCAAATTCTCTAACAAAACAGATGATGCGGGTCGTCAAGCCGGGCCTTCGCCATCACTCATGGTCTAGAACAACTGGTCGAGCTACCAACCCGCATCCCTGATGTCAACAACCAGTCTGCCAATACACTAGATCTTTTCCTCACCACCAATCCTGACCCGTATAGAATAGAAGTTTGTGCCCCCTTGGAAACTCTGATCACCCCTCATCTCCACAACATGCTCTTTCCATTTTACCATCGGCTGCCAATACCCCGTCTCATGTGGCATTACAATTCGGCCGACTGGGAAGGTCTCCGTATGTTTTCTCAGCGTTTCCATGGAAGAAGTTTGTTTCTCTTCAGTAGATCCAACACGATGTGCTGAGACAATTTCTGAAATCATCATGTTGGGGATGCAAACTTACATACCGAATACCGAAGAAGGACATCATCCGATAAGACCTTGGTTTACAGAAACTGCTCTAGGGCTGTGGCCTTCCAAACAGGCCGCATACCATCGATGGCTGAAAAATCCGGGCCCTGGGACCAGGGCAGCATATGTCGAGGCTAGAGGCATATGCAAAGAGACAATAGAATGCTCAAAAGATGCCCACAATGCCAAAATAGGATCAAAACTTGCTGAATGTCCTAACGGATCCCGTTCATTTTGGTCTTTCGCCAAAGCTGTGGGAAGAAACTTCACTTCCAGCTCATTTCCTCCTCTAACCAAAGAAGATGGAACCTAGCAACGACTGCCCAGGAAAAAGCCAATATCTTTGCGCACCTATTTGCTGGAAATTCCACTCTGGATTCATCGGGAAAACAACCCCGAACATTACACTATTGACAGTCACATGCCGAGATCACCTTTCGCCAACGTACTATCAGAAAGATTTTGCTGGGTCTCAACACCAACAAAGCCTGTGGATCTGACGGAATCCCGCCGATTGTTCTCAAGAAATGTGCCCCCGAACTAACACCTGTTCTTTGCAAGTTGTTCAACCACTCTTACAATTTGGGGGTATTTCCGTCCAATTGGAAAATTGCAAGAGGCCCTACCTAGCAACTACAGACCTATCGCACTGCTATCTATTATTTCAAAGGTCATGGAAAAAAGCCATCAACATCGGGGCTCATGAAATATCTGGAAGACTCAGGAATTGTCAACGATAGGCAATATGGCTTCCGCCATCAGAGATCAACTGGTGACCTGCTCGCTTACGTCTCACATATATGGCAGCTATCTATTGAAAGTATGGAGAAACTTTGGCTGTGGCATTAGATATCTCCAAGGCGTTCGATCGAGTTTGGCACCAGGGACTACTCGCCAAGCTTCCGTCTTATGGCTTGCCCCCTCAGCTGTGTTCTCTGCTTGCTAGTTTTCTCTCAAACAGGTCTCTCCATGTAGTGGTCGATGGAGTTTCATCTGACACTCTACTCATAAATGCTGGTGTTCCGCAAGGATCTATCCTCGCACCAACACTATTTCTACTTCACATCAACGACCTGTTGAAAGCAACTTCATGTCCAGTACACAGCTTTGCCGATGATAGTACCCTCGCTACCGCTTTCTCTTCCAGGCCCCCTATATCAGCCCGTGAAACCAGAAATGAACGAGGAAGAAATGTTAATAATATAAATATGAACTTAGCAACAATTCTCGAGTGGGGATCTAATAACTTGGTAGAATTCAATGCAAACAAAACACAAGCATGTCTTTTTTTCTAGAAAAGCCGATCTCACTGTGCCTAACATAACTTTGTCAGGTAACCATACCACTGAAGTCATCCATATCGATGCTGGTATTACTATCAGCAATAACCTTTCGTGGGAAAATCACGTGAGGGGCCATTGCCAAAAGTGCATCCCAAAACTTGGTTTTGTTTCGTGCCAAGAGCTATTTCACCCCCATCAGCTGCTTATGATCTATAAGGCACAGATCTGACTTGTCCTGGAATACTGTTCCCATATTTGGAGTGCGGCACCTAAACATATCCTGAGGCTATTGGATTCTGTCCAAAAAAGGGCAATTCGTCTCGTCGGTGATGCCTCGCTTACAAACTCGCTCACTTGTCTGGAACACCGTAGAAAAGTTGGCGATTTGTCTCTATTTTATAGATATTTCCATGGGCGATGCTCGTTCCTGCTTTGGCAGTCTCTTCAAGATTAACCCGTCAAGTTCAGTCATCACACCCCTTCGTGGTCACTTTAAAGACCTGCAGAACATCACTTTCCAAAGACTCGTTCTTCCAACGAACAGCGAGGCCTTGGAACTCATTGCCTAGGGAGGTGTTCCCCGAGGCATACAACCTCCAGAAATTTAAGAAGAACACCAACTCCTACCTTCTTTCCCTTGGTTCCCACGATGTTCTCTGAACATTACAGGATATCCCTTTTCGTGGAAACCAGAACATATAAAAAAAAAACTCATTTTTTACCAAAACTATTGAACGAATCAATTTTCAACTAATTCTACGTTATACATAATACCGAGAGATAATGTCCAATAAAAAATTTGCCCAATACTTCATGGAAACTGGGTATTTCAAGAAATATTTTCCAAATGAAAATAATGATTTGTGCATGTGTACATGCATTGTCTTCCCGATAATGAATTTTCATATTCTCTATCCACGACGAGCTGTACATATTTTTGTTCTCCAATGCATAATTTCAGATATATTTGTATTTCATTCTTTCAGGGCGAACCGCAACGGTAGGAAAATAGACGCCTTTAGTGATTTGCGAAAACACCTCAGTGATAAAAAGGTCAAGTGTGTGACTCATGGATGGCTCTCCAGTGGAGAAGGCGATATGTGCCGAATTACCAAAGAAAGTTACATGCATTATGCAGATTTTAATGTTATAGTTATGGACTGGAGTCCCATTTCGGGTAAATATAAACCCCAGTTTTATTGTATTGAAACACCTATTCTGTAGTTATCTTGATACATTCTAATCGATTTCGAATAATGAGTAATGTCTATCTGACCATTATTACATTCATCTTAACGATTTGCTTGAAGAAAACTTAATCAACTCATATAGATATTCATAATTTATGAATTGCATTATACTGACAGTAACGCCAAAGGAAATATAGTAGAGATCAAAGTTATCTATCTCACAATTTCGGCGATCTTCAGTAACAAAACAGCCAGCTGTTTATTCTGCTTAGAGTCGTCAAACATGAGTCGAGAACGGATTGGTTCCAATACAAATTTCAAACAAATGCTAAAAACGTTTAGCTTGTCCGACAGTACTGAAAAAATAATCAACATGAAGTCATACACAATATATTGTTACGAAACTAAGTACAGTATGCCCCGCGTTGATTATCTCGCACATGCCAGAAGAGGTAACGGAATTTCCGATCTAAACAAGCAGGTATATACCTTCGACAGAAAGATCGAGCCGTTCTCCAAGGTTCACCGACCTTTCCGGGATGTTCTGCGGTGTGTGACAAACGAATATATAAGCGCGTTGCATGGAGCGGCAGATAGTTTCTTTCATGTTATTTGTGTGATCAGTTAAAAGATATTACATTTTAGTGTAAAGCTCAGTGTTTTGAACTGTGAGGTGTAATAAACGGACAATAATTCGATTATTTTAATAAACGAACCCAAGTTTCGAAAACAATAAAGTTTAACAGATTGACATAGCCTGCACCCCAAAACAGCTGCTAGCAGCTCTAGACGGGGTATAGTAATTACTTTCATTGGAGCAATTCTGGATTTAGCAAGTAATAAATGAGACGAAACAAGTCCATTTTGTTCTATCCGAACGAAAATACATGCTGCAAAACTTATCTTACTGGCATCCGAGAAAACATGTAATGAAATATTCTCAGATTGTTCAAAACATTTCTCTTTACATATATACCTTGGTATATGACAAAACTGTGAGAGATGGATTCGACTCAACCACTTCTGAAAACTCCCTTTTATTTCTTCAGGTAATTCGTTATCCCAAGTGATTTTGAGTTTCCATGTTTTTTGTAATAAAATTTTGGGTAAGAGTGTAACTGGACATGTAATTCCAATAGGGTCAAAAATACGTTGAGCTGCTGAGAGTAGACCTCGTTTCGTAAGTGGAATTTTATCTAATTCTCTCAAACTACTCAAATCGCAAAATAACGTATCTTGTTCAAAATTCCACTGCAAACCTAACACTGAAACGATATTATTCATAGTGGGCATTTCAAGTATTTCTTCCTCGAAAATTTTACTACAGTTATCAACATAAAATGATTCTCTCAATTTCAATGCAGTTTGTCGATAATTTGGTGACATTTTATCCAAATGATAGGCGATTTATCTTTAGCTGAAGCATCAAATACGCCTCAATTGTTATTCTGGGAATTTTGAATAATGTTGGTAGATAATATTCCCTTGTTTAACATTATTAGGATTCCATTTATCTTTATTCTTTGAAAATATATCAGTATTCAATTTATTATACTATTTGTTGATCTTTGGATATAAGGGCTATGTGTAGATAATTTCTCATTATTTTAAAGTTTGAAATTGGAACTTCTTCATGATGCTATGTTTCCATTTTAATAGTTCTATTAAAATTTATTCATACTATTTAGTTCGTTTTGGACATCCTTTTTCGAATTCTTTTATTATTCTAAAGTCATTAAACTCAAAAGACTATTCATCGTTTTCATCAAGAAAAACAACCAGAAAATGGGTTTTCAAACCCAAACTAGATTATTACCGTGTTTCCTACATGTTTCTCCCATAATTGTCCAACCTAAATGAGTTTCAATAGCTACCAAATCATTTTCCAAATTTTCAAAGTTTTCCGTAAATATCTGCACCTAATAGTGAACTTATATCAGTAGAAATAGTAGAGGTATCCGAAATGAGTATGTTTCTTCTCTTCAATTCCCGCATCATATCCATATCATTAAATCGAAGTGAATAATTGCATATTTTGTTCTGTTCGAGAACATTCACATTACAACGGAAAAAATTACTCAAATTTCGAATCTCTATTTCATAAAGTGCATGAACTTCGGGATTGGATTGTATTCCCCCAAAAACACTTTGTATAACTTTTTCAGAACCAATTTTCTTAAAACCCATTTTATCAGCGCAATCTTTCGAAATATAGGATCGTTGTGAAGCCGAATCCAATAAAGCTCTGACAACCTTTGAACCAGTATTGCTAACGAGTTTAACAGCAACAGTTTGTAAAAATGTTCCAGTTGTATTGCTACTAATGAGAACATTTTCATGCTGATTTTCAATTCCTGAAATGGAATTTTCTGTTGATTTATTCTCAGGATCTTTCTTAGAAGACAATTCAGTACAAAGTATTGGAAAGTGTTTCCTACCACAGATTATGCATTTCACGAATGTTTTACATCTTTTGATACAATGATTCGGTTTGAGACAGGCAAAACAGGCGTTATTTTTTATCAAAATAACTTTTCTGTCAGAAAAAGGAAATGAACGAGCTTTAAAACAATCCTTACTTGAATGTGACTTGCTCTCACAAAATAAACAATAATTGGATTTTTTGTTACCTCCTTGTCCAACTGACAGAATCGTGGCCGCCAACTGACAGAATCGTGGCCGCCATTGTCGAACTGCGTTTGGGATCTTTTGCGGCAACAAAGCTGTTCCTGGACAAATTCACTCGTTCCTCACTCTCCACTTCGTTACGGAGAAAGTCTAGTAACAATTGCAAATGATCAGTTGAAATGTCAGAAATGTCATGATTATTACTGTGGATTCCCATTCGTGGTACTGGAACTACCCCTATGCCTCTCCCATACCTTCAGTATTTCTTCAGGGAGAGCTGATTCCACTAATGGATATAACATAGAAGCATATTTGTTACTGGTTACCCCCAAAGATTCTAAAGCCCTCAATTGTGTCTCTAGAGAATCATATAAGACAGTTAAAGGCATACTTGCTTTATGGCTCGTTGCTTGCTTTAACACTAGATTCAATGATTCCCTTACATACACTTCAGAAACTCGTCTCTGGCAAATCTGGTCTTGAGTTGGTCTGCATTCCCATAGTCGGCTCCTGATGGAGGAAAACTTTCAACCAATAATCTTGCTGCGGACCCTGGCTCCATGGCTTGTAAGAGATATTGGAACTTATCATCGTCATCAATCTCTTCATCTTCATCTATTTTTCGGAATTGGCCCCAAAATCCTATTCAACATTTGACATCTCCATTAAATTTTTTCAACTCCAACTTCGGCAACTGGAATCTACGTTTGGCATTGGAAGAACTCTCTGTACTTGTATTAATTTGAATATCTTCATTTCTGTTGGCACTCATACGAATGAAGTAACATTTGGATCGGTACCTTATAATCGATTCTCTGTAGATTTTGACGGTTTTGAATTCTTCTTCGATTTCTGCATCATCCTCGGAAGTCAATATTAAACTTTTCATTTTTCCATCGAGGTCGAATATTTTTTGGGATTTATCTTCCAATTGGCCCATTAAAACCATTATATTTTGATTTCGTGCCTCCTTGCTACTGAATTCTTTATCCAAGTCTTGGCACGTCTGGGTGAACATTTTTCGTAATAGCGTTCGTTCTTTCTTGGCTAATAAATGATTCTCCATGTCTAGTCCTGTCACGGTCGCCAATTAATGTTATGGATTAATCTCAAGAAAGACGTTAAAAGCTTTTTATCGAAATTTTATTGACAATACGGTACAGTATATATTCAAAGTCAATCTGACAGCATCGTCCCTTTCATTTTACATAAACATACAAAGTATTCAAAAACTATTAAAATAAAAACACAATATATAATTCCTTAATCTTCAACAGTAACCAGTACCTCGAATAAGTGAAAAGTCTCGCGATTATAAGTAACAAGTGGTCATTCATCCAACTTACATGGACAGACAAGTTATCAAGGACCCAACACGTAATGATTCGATTCTCAATTATACGCTATCGGCTTAGTCGTAGAGATAAAGATTTTTCGATAAGCTCTATGAAAGTGGTTCATTATTACGCCGTCGAGAGATATTATGCAATGTTGGTCTTTAATTTCCTAGGTATGAATTAATGGAATATTTACTCACACGTTGACAATCAATGTTATATACGGGCAGGACTCGGCTAGTTTTTCGATATTGTTGTGTATGTTTAAAAGGTTTTGACTTCGAGTTATTGCGTGCCTCTTGTGTTTTATGTTATTGGCGATAACTTGAATAATGAATATGTCTAGTAAATAAGTACAGCCGGCGCCTACTATAATTATTATGAACTATTGATATTCTGGCCGACTTTTAGTATTGGTGGTATTTATAATTAGACAGAGTCAATCATAAGTGGCCAATACTCTGAAGGAAAATTGTTAATTTTTACATTAATATATAATAAATGTTTATTTATGGTCCAGTGCTTAAATGTATAGAGTTTGGCATATCGATATAGTGAAGTTGATAAAGTAAGGTAGATGAAGTGAAGTGCCTACTCATAAACTGAGGAGACCTCACGTACCCCCGTTCTAATCTCATCTAGTTTGTATGACAATTAGCGATCGTAGCCGCTCAGGGTTGCTGAACATTTACAAACCCATTCCATTCAAGCAGGTGAAAGGTGTTGGTAGCTCCTTTGAACGTCTTAGCGATCTCTTGGAGAAACTGAGAAGGTTGTTAGGACGAAAAGAAAGGGGTTCCGACAACCTATACCTATTCTCTTTCGAAATCTTCCTTGCTGACTTATGACTAATTTGTAACTACCTAGTAGTAGCGATAGGATTCACTTCTACAAATGCTAAAATATTGATTTCGGTCACCTCATCAATGACAAATTTCGTGGTTGGGAGTTTCTTGTCTGAGTTGATTCTCCACAATAGGGAAATATTGGAAACATGGATGATGTCTGTTGGGTTACCCTTCAGCATACAAAGTTGTTGCGTTCCTCGAATTGTCATTGTATTTGCCATAAATTAATAGCATGTACAGTTTTTCATCTGTTGAATGCATGTTACCTAGAAAAATTTAATGACCTAAAGCACACTAAGTATGTTAAACCGTTTACAATTGCAGAAGCATAAAAAACAAATTTCAGAGTCTTGCCGTGGTATCCTTTGAGCAGCTTAGGCAAACATAACTAATTTTATTTAGATATTCAAATATTTTAAAAATACGTTAAAATAAAAAAATATGCCATAAGCGAGGAGGTATGTATTGATAGGCAATAGGACCATCATGATTTTATTTTCCCATGGTCGAAAAAAAGCCATATTCTCCAACAAAACTCAACAGAATTATAGAATATTTTACAACCCATTTCGATCCGAGACCAGAGATGCTACTGGCTTTCATTTATTCAGACCTCTCCAAACACATATATTACTCGTGATTTATTAGCTTTCTTGGCCTGTCAACGTATCGACACACCTGCAAGCATTATCATTGGCTTGCGGTCCGTTTTGATTGGCTCAGGCGAATCTGGTGTAGAACTAGACAGCTGTCACTCAAATCTTCTTCTTTTGATCTTCCGTTTGCCGACGGAGAATGTTTACGAGTAGTAAATATTATTTTTCGTTCCGTTACTTCGCATATACGCTCGTGTTAGCGAAGTGACTTTTTGATTTGCTCCTTACAGAAACAGCTTCTGCAATTGAAAATTGTTAAACTATACACGCACTCATTGGGTTATTGATAAACACTAATTTCTTACTTGTGAAAGTTATTTTTGTTTCCACATCACACTTTTTTACCAAACATTGATAATTATTTGATAAGAATGGGAATAAATCGGATGAATTGAGTGAGCACTATTTCTTCCTGAAACTTAGTGGACCTACTTGGATATGTTCGCGGAATAATTATACAGAGCGTCTCATTAAGAATTTCAAAGTTTGATTCATTTCCGAGTGAAGGTGCCTTCGAAATGTTTGACTTATTTAAAGATTGATTTATTCGCAAAATAATTATACCTTTTGTTTTGATCGTAAATTTGAAGTTATGAATCTGGTTTCGTTCATTTTGCAGCATACTTGATAAGCGATTTCAAAAAAAATATTTAGTATATTAAGATTGTTATCCATCCGAGTGGATTCGTCGTTAAAATTAGAATTCAGAGAATGTGTGTAAAAGATGTTGTCATTTGAAAACCTTGTTTTTTTTCATAATTAGTGGTTTTGGAAATATGAAACCGCCACAGATACTCAACTAGGCGGAGAAAACTGTCATATGATATTTTTACTCATCATTCATGTCCATCAGATTGCTTGAAGTGGACCCACGCACTCTAGATGCAGAAATAAAAATGCTTCTGAAAAATCAAATGTACCAAAACTGTTGTCTCAAAACTATGTGATCGTCCCTAGAATCCAAATAAGTAAATATATATATATATATTGAATTTTTTCCAATTCTTGAATCTAAAACCCCTGCTAAGTTTCGATCTTATACCTTCGCGGAACTCTGGAACATGACTTGTCTAAATAATTAAAAGTAAACAAAAGTCAGGAATATTGAGGATGTTCTAGATACCAGAGTGTAATCAGCATTTTAAGGTCATGAAGGTTAACAAAATAGATTTTCAAACTACTTTTGTGCTTTATATTTATATAGTCACCAGAATCTATATCCAAGATTTTCTATTTTACCTATTTGAATGCAACTTTCTACAAAGTGATCCCAGGCAATGCGGCTTATGTGATATATACAAAGTTGGTCAGGAATATGAATTATAACAATTTTTAAGAAAATTGAGGTGTAATTTTTTGTGGCAATTAATTAGATTCGTCCTGACATTTTCAATGCATATAATTTTTTTGAACTTATATATTCAATTATTGTGATAATAAATTATATTTTCCTATCGTTTTTCCACAGGGTACGGATTTTATGCAATTCCCATGAGAGCCACACATGAAATTGCGAATTATTATGCAGAATTATTGAATTACTTAATTGATGAAATTGGTATCAATCCACAAGACATCCATCTGATTGGCCATAGTTTGGGAGCTCATATATCTGGATTTGCTGGAAGGAAGGTGGTCAACGGAAAAATTGGAAGGATAACAGGTAACATTTTTATCGGAGGTAGATGATGAGGATGATTCAATATACGAATGTCAATTTCTTTCAACAGATATATGAAAAAAATCTATTGAAAACTATTTTTTCTCTCCAGTGTCTCCAAATAAATCATAAATATCTTCAGAAACTTCTTTATCATCAGTTTTTTCGAGTTGTTTACATCGAGAGAGAAATGTACAATAGTGGAGAGTGCTAACTGGGGAGCTCAACTCAGATTGGCAAAGTTCGAACTTATAAGGGAAATGCACCATGTAAGGAACTAATCCGCCAGTGGCAAATCTTTATTTTGATTTCTAAGGAACTGTAGATATCTTTTCGCAGTAAGTTGTCCGTCGAAAATTATTGAACCCAAAAGTTTTCCTCCGATAATACCCATCCAGCTCTTGAAACCAAATCGCTCCGTCTTGCATCAGATGTAAATTTGTTTGAGACCAGTACCTTTTATTATTCCGATTGAACAGACCCAAGTTGGTGAATAGAGTAGTTGGTGTAGTTGGTACTTGAATGATCGATAATTATATTTGTGAAGAATTCTCCAAACGGACGAATAACTTATATCACACTCAGAAACAATTTGGCGAATTGACGCCGTACTTCAACATAGGCCAACACGTTTACTTTTTTTCTTCACTGACGATGAAGTTATTAGCATTTTCTTCTGGTTCATTTCGCATTTTCCTTTCCAGTTTTGGAAAATAATGCCGAGTGGGATGGCGACGATTAGGAAATCTCTGAGCATAAATTCGAGCTGTATCAGTTGCATTCTTTTTTAACCGACGAAATCAAAAAGGAGGAGGTTCTCTATTCGACCCGTATATTTTATGTTTTTCCATATTTTTTTTTATTTATGATCACGCATAACTTTTTACTGAGGCGTCCGATTCCGATAATTCTTTTTTCAGTGGATAGGGTGTACTTCGAATTTGGTCCCATTTGAATTTAAAAGATGAAATCCACCCCTAAGGGTAGCGAAATGAAGGATATTGATCACTCACCCTCTGAATTCTGGTCCGTTAACCGATTCTATCAGGCATAACTTTGTACTGGGTTCTTCGATTTGGATGATTCTATTCTTAATAGATAGGGTATACCTTATATTTGGATTTCGAAAGGAATTAGCCACCCTTACGGGTAGAAAAATAGGGGATACTTGATTTTTAACTAGTGAACATTGGCACACACATACGTAGTTGACAATGACAGATCACTACTGACATTATTCTTGTTCCGTCAAAATCAGTATATTTTATGAGAGGATGGAATGATATACGAAGTAATGAAATAAACAACCAGAACAACGAAAATAATTCATATTACAACAATAGTAAAAGTAGATAATCATATTATTTAACTGGTAATAGTTGAAGTAAGGTGGGTAAGTAAGTATTTTGGAAGTAATCAAAAAACAAGTAGGTAGTAATTGGTAGATTTTAGCCACAAAAAATTGAAAAATAAAAACTTTTTAACAAAAAATTAAACCGACGAAATACGGAACTGAAAAGTAAAAAATAAAAACTTTTTAACAAAGAATTAAGCCGACGAAAAAATCAACTGAAAAGCAAAAAATAAAATAAACCTTCTTAGTCTAAATGATAATTGAGCTCCTAAACTAATGTAAGTAACTGATTTTGAGTCGGCGCCAAACAAACTAGCAATTGAATTAGGTGAAGCGTAAAATGATGGCAGCGAGATGCACGGCTGAGTTTTGATGACTTCTTTCATAGATAATGATCTTCGATTATTGTTTGTTTGGCGCCGACTCAAAATCAGTTACTTACATTAGTTTAGGAGCTCAATTATCATTTAGACTAAGAAGGTTTATTTTATTTTTTTCTTTTCAGTTGATTTTTTCGTCGGTTTAATTTTTTGTTAAAAAGTTTTATTGCTTCTCCATAAATTGGCAACATGTCAATTTTCTCGTTTCTAGTATGATTTTCCATATCAAATTATAAACTACGCAACAAATAAATTTTTAAAAGTTACAGCATATTCATTAGCCCATTTGTTTGGGTAGTCCTAGCAACAGCTTTAATTGTTGTCACGGATAACTAGAATAACAGGACTTGGTGCATAAGTATATCGAATACGTATTATTTGTTATGATCGCTTCTTGCAATTATTCAGAAAAATAGTGGAAGTAAAGTGAAAGTGTGTGGTATCAAATTATTCGTAAGAAAATGATCTTTCACAAAAGCCGACGAGCCCCCCCCTTTCCATTTGAAAAAATCAAGTTAACTGGAAAAATTCATATTTGCGACTTCTAAAACGACTGTGAAGTCATAAGCCTCAAAGTCGTATTTTGCCATGTTACTTGATCAAGAATGAAGTGATTTACACGATTGCATTCTAGATCGAAAAAAAAAATTGGAATAAAAATGACTTTATTTGTCAAATATCGACAAGTGAGGTGTTGTTGGATTTAAAATGTTATTCCCGAAATAAGTAAAAATATATAGGATGTCCCATTCAAAAATCGAAATTCGGGGTCATTTTCGGTCAAACCGAAAGTACGGCAAAGCAAGTAAATATGTCAAAAAATTCATTGAACAACCTCCAAATTTCGTTATTCTATCTTCAATAATAAAAAAGTTATAGGGGTGAGCCACCTTAGAGAATTACCCGGTATACAAAAAAATAACAGAAGGGATGACTTACGGTAGCCTAAACTAGTGAAACTGGAAATCAATGCACAATACCAGTTTGAATATAACAAGGTTAGTTGTTTTCTCCTCTTTGAAATTGAAAATATATCTCAGGCAGCCTGCTATATATATTGTTATGTTATGAAATGATGTTATATAATTAAACTTATAATTATCATTATTATTATTAGTTATTTTTTATTATTATCGTTAATGCTATGTTATTTTACAATTTTCTTTACCTTTTTCAACTACTATAGAACCTTATACTATGCTCTAGTCGATACATATCTATAAAGAGAGCATTCCTGAAGTAGTTCTGGTATCAAAAATATATATCCAACAATACATGTAACAAAAATCCACGATTAAACCATATCAAAATTGAAATTTATAGCAAACAATGAATTAAAGCAAGATCAACGTATAGATAAGTTTTAACATCCTGTATGACAATTCACATCAACAGAAAACCCACCAATGGGATTCGAAAGAGTTTGTGTGGGAAAAGTGAGATACCATAAAATGTAATGGTAGAAATTGAAAAATTATAATTTTATAAGAATTTGTAAATAGTATGTAAGAGTTAGAATTAGATATCATTCATAAAATCATAAATATTAATCAGAACAGCAAATAATTTGGTAGGAAGTGATACAAATTCGGAAATTTGTGAAAAAATAAAAAATTTGAGTGTGTTGCTATGGATCAGGATAACAAGTTTTTCGAGGAGATTGAAAAAAATTAAGAAAGAGAAGCCACGCTGAAAAATTGTAAGAAAAGCATTATTATACAAGAAAACCTGTCATTAAAAATTCCCGAACGAGTAAAAGTCTGGAAAAGCAGAACTAAAGAAATAAATAGACAATAAAAATTCCACCTACCTGGTCCAGAAAATAAATCCTAGGATGGAGTGCAGGTGAGCTGTCATTGAGATCCCAGAAATACGTCCACGGGATTGGAAACGTCAACAGAAAAGCAGCCACAACTCATCAAAGTGCAACTTTCACATTAAACCAATAACGTTACGTGTCTTAACCACTGGTTACACTGTTTTGGGTTGAACTTTCATATAAACTCCATGAGAAAAGACTGATAATAAGATCAAACTTCCATCATTAATTTTTCACTGTCACAAACATTCAAACTGCACTATTTTATATCATTGTTTTGCTAGTATAAGGTAGCTATCGCAGAGTAGGGTATTTATAAGTTTTGGTCTGAATAAAACCAACAAAGTTGATTAGTCTCTGCAAACCTGTGTTTATTTTTCAATTTCTAACCTAACCTCACTTTTCTCCACTCTGAACAGCATTTATTATCGAATCATCAGTGCCAAGTTGGCAACACCGATTACAGGAACCGGCTACTGACAAAGGAGTGATTCATGTTCATAGGCGTACCTAACTGAGCTGGGATAAGGTAAAAGGGTTTGAAAAGGAAAAGGGTAACATAACATAGCCGGAGTTTTTTGTTATTTGTTGTGATAGAGATTCAGAAATATAATCTATGAAATAAATTCACAAAAATATATATAAATTTAAAATCATATAAATTACCCATACATTCACCACACAATCAGTTCAACATTCTACCTTATTGAAATGTCGAGTTAAATATTTGTTGCATTCGGCAATTGCCAAACTATTCCTCCGAGTAGGTCAAATTAGGCGGATGGCGCTACCCAAAATTTTGGTCGAATTTTACAAAGAACAAAACATTGTGAAGGTTTTTTCCCCTTTCAACCTTATCTTGTCGCGTTCCTATCAAATTTGGAATTACCTCGGGCGCCACTTACTGTTATAGTGGGAAGGCCACTTTGCTCCGGGCAGCCTCAGTGAAAAAATGAAACACTTCAAGGGTCAGTATAGTATTGACTAACACAAAGGGGCCAGGAGGGCAGACTTTACTTGCCCTTGACTGGTTTTCAAACCTGGGTGCTGGCTGCACAATAAGTCGTTCTACTCAAAGCACTAAAATAAGTTAATAAAATACTCGATCCCAAATCAACCATAACAACATTATTCTATGCTTCACTCTAATACTAGGTACAGGGCGGCTGACGGCAGCCTCAAGTATTACATAAGAAAGGCAAACATACGCTAGAAGTGGAAAGGGATGGTAATATCTGTATTTCGGGGTGGATCAACTCATTCAAAAGCTCATGCTGGGAGGAGATTCAGACAATAGTATAAAAGCTCAAAAATACGGAATGCAAAAATGGCATTACCAATGTTGAGAAGCAAAGCGGGTCAAATATTGCAAGTTTACGAGCAGTTTGGAATCGTGCGTGTGAACGGTGCCTTAGCTGATTCTTGACTTCACCTGAACGCTGTGATTCTAACATCGATTTTATCTCCTACTGCTATTCCCACAACGTGCCTTGCAACCTAACTGACAGCGTTTCCTCCTTTCGGCTGGTTTGGTCATGTTGTTTCTCACTCTTATACTTCGCGTCTGTTAGTGTAGTGAGGTACTGAGTGCCTTGCAACCCAACTGACAGTTTCCCCCCTGATCGGTTAACTACCCACTCAAGTAAAGCTACTTCCTAATCCTATACTTCGCATATGTGGTGAGGTACTAAGTGCCTTGCAACCCAACCGACTATTGATTGTGCTCCGAAGTGCACCTTGGCAGATTTTCTCTTCTATTAGTTATTTTAGGTACATGCGCGACTTTAACTTTTCTCAATACCTTATACCTTTCACCGTATATTTACCAAACTCCAATTCGCCTCTCGGGTAGTCGTGGCTCGGGCTGCTACTATGTGCGTGGTGGGCTGCTTGTCTGCTCAGGTACAACTAATTTCTCTCCAACGACTTCAGTCTTTCAGACTTCAGTCTCGTTACTGCTGGTGGAGCCGATGGGGTCTGGTATGGTGGCATTTTTTTGATCTGGCAAATTTCTACCATGGTGGCGAATCAGGGTCTGCTGCCATATTCTCTCTCAGACTTTGTGTCCTTCTACTGATGGCTGCTTTCAGATCGATGTGGTAGTTGACTGGGGGGAAGAAGTCTGGGAAAACAGTGCAGAGGTCTCCCCATCCAGTCCAGCATGCCCGGTTATTTCTAAATCACATGGCAGGCATTCCTTCTAACAACTCCGGCATACCTTGCAGGAGGCGGTCTGATGCGATGCTTTGGGACTTTCGGAGTTCTTCCAGTTTTTTTAGAAAGGCGGCGGGGTCAGTGGACTCATTAAAAGTAACCCGCCAGTCTTTTACTCCCAGCGGGGCCATCCCTACGCTCGTGGTAGGTGACAGTGATCCCAAGAGGGTCCCTGTGAGCACATTGCTCATGATTGGATTCCTGGTGATCGTCACCGTGATGGTTGACACTACTGGCGGCTCTGCGGTTGCCGTGGCATCTCCGGTTGTCGTGGCTGGAAACTGGAACGAGATGGTAACGGTTGGGGCAGGATTGGATTCCTGGTGATCGCTCGTCCTACGAATGGAACAGGAGTGGTCTAAGAATCGAATCTTTCGCAATGGATCACACCCAAGCTGATCGCTGGAGGAGATTTGAAGGAGTAGCCAAACTGCTCAAGACGGGATGTCGGCACTGGCTTCACTCATTAATATGGTATACTCACATATGAGAGTATTCTACCGACAAAGCGAGTAAAGGATAAAAGTTAAATCAGTCAACAATCGGGAGTTCCATAGCTTCAGACGAGGCAATGTCAAAATGACATCAAGGTGAGCTCCAAAGATGTTTTGATTTTATGCATCTGGGAACCAGCCTCGATGATTTCCAACGGTCGTTATCATACGGGCTTGCTTTGTCTCTCGTAGCCCACGTATCTCACGAAGGGTTAACGTGAACGGTAAACGGATCACGGCAATCGATTCTGTACTCCCAAAAACCTATTGAACGAGGGGTCAGTGAGCGTCAGATTACTGGTTCATTTTGGAGGCGGAGTTTGACTTATCTACCTATATCAGCAGTCTCGGTATACTATCAAAACGGTTTCTGCTCGGGCGCCAAATTTGTAAGGGTTTTTCCCCCTTCAACCTGATCTTGGCGCGTTCCTATCAAATTCGGAATTGCCTCGGGCGCCACCTTCTGTTATAGTGGTTAGGCCAATTTGCTCCGGGTAGCCTCAGTGAAGAAATGAAATACTCCAGGAGTCAGTATAGTATTTACTTACACAATAAGGCCAGAGGAGCAGACTTCACTTGCCCTTGACTGGGTTTCAAACCTGGGTGCTGGCTGCACAATAAGTCGTTCTACTCAAAGCACTAAACTAAGTAAATAAAATACCCGATATCAAATCAATCATAACAACTTTATTCTATGCTTTACTCGAATACTAGGTACAGGGCGGCTGACGGCAGCCTCAAATATTACATAAGAAAGGCAAACATACGCTAGAAGTGGAAAGGGGTGCTAATATCTGAATTTCGGGGTGGATCAACCCTTTCAAAAGCTGATGCTGAGAGGAGATTTAGACAGTAGTACAAAAGCTCAAAAAGACGGGATGCAAAAACGGCATTACCAATATTATATAATAATAATAATATTTATTGATTTAAGTGTACTCACATAAGTCAGTAAATGATAAAAAAGTTAAATAGTTCAAAATCGGGTATACCAACATCAAATGCGACAATACATAAAATCGACATCATAAATGAATGAAACTCAAAGTCATCGCCACAGTTTCATTCATTTATGAAAAAATTCCACTCTACTTTGAGTCATGGACTTCTACACTAATCTACAATCTACTGTTAACTTAAAAAACATCATAGGCAAAAAATCACCAGTGAGAAATTCTTCAAATAATAATAATAGTAATATTCATTGATGTTAGTGTACAGTAAAGTACTCACATAAGTCAGTAAATGGGAAAAAGTAAGAAGGTTTAAAATCGGGTAAACCAACATTAAATGTAACAATAAATTGACAAGATTAATAGACGTTACCAAACACACATAGATGAAAAATCAGCAGTTAGAAATTCTTCGAATGAGTAGAATGCATTTCAAATTAAGTACAGCTTAATTTGCTTTTCGAAGGTTTTCAAGTTCAATACCTTGACTGAGATCGGTAGAATGTTGAACATTGTAACGCCATAATGGTAAGCACCATCTTTAGTGAAATTCTATAACTAGATTCTGACGATTACGTGTATCATAATTATGTACTGGCAATATATTCATACTAATTTTTTTTTACGTGAAGAACACATTGTGATATGAAGCCTGATGGTAGAGTTAGAATTTTTAGCCGTGTGAATTCATTTCTGCAATCATCCCGGTAGCCAAGATGTACGAAGTACTTTCCGTTGGAGTTCAAATACTAGCTCCACACAATTATACAGCCCCACACAATTATACAGTAACTTATGACAGCGTGTATAAGCCCGTAATATGCGGTTTTCAGACAAGCTTCACCAACATATTTGGAAAGTTTTCTCAGAAAAAAAAGGTCCTTTGATATCTTCCTTTGAGTGTACATTGCGTGGTCTAACCAATTAAGTTTGCTGTCGAGCAAAACCCCAAGGAATTTTAGAGTATCGCTATCAGTTTCTGATGATCTTAGTGTGAAAGTTAGATTTTCAATTTTCAGAACAATTGGGCAAAGTTTGTTCCAGAGTACCATTCCTTGGCTATCGACTGTGCATGTGTGTGTGTGTTTGCCTACTATGGTTGTGTCGTCAGCAAATAATATGAAATTTGAATTTTCAAATATGCCTGGGAAATCATTAAGGTAGATTAAGGAAAGGACAGGGCCCAGGACAGAACCTTGGGGTACCCCATGTTTAATCTGTGGTTTCGAAGATGTATTATTATTTTTAACCGACGAAACCAAAAAGGAGGAGGTTCTCTATTCGACCCGTATATTTTATGTTTTTCCATAAAAAAAATTATGTATGATCACGCATAACTTTTTACTGAGGAGTCCGATTCCGATAATTCTTTTTTCAGTCGATAGGGTGTACTTCGAATTCAGTCCCATTTGAATTTAAAAGATGAAATCCACCCCTAAGGGTAGCGAAATGAAGGATATTGATCACTCACCCTCTGAATTCTGGTCCGTTAACCGATTCTATCAGGCATAACTTTGAACTGGGTTCTTCGATTTGGATGATTCTTTTTTTAATAGATAGGGTATACCTCATATTTGGATTTCGAAAGGAATTAGCCACCCTTACGGGTAGAAAAATAGGGGATAATTGATTTTTCACTAGTGAACATTGGCACACACATACGTAGTTGACAATGACAGATCGCTACTGACATTATTCTTGTTTCGTCAAAATCAGTATATTTTATGAGAGGATGGAATGATATACAAAGTAATGAAATAAACTAACCAGAACAACGAAAATAATTCATATTACAACAAATAGTAAAAGTAGATAATCATATTATTTAACTGGTAATAGTTGAAGTAAGGTGGGTAAGTAAGTATTTTGGAAGTAATAAAAAAACAAGTAGGTAGTAATTGGTAAATTTCAGCCACAAAAAATTGAAAAATAAAAACTTTTCAACAAAAAATTAAACCGACGAAATACGGAATTGAAAGTAAAAATAAAACTTTTAACAAAATTAAACCGACGAAAAATCTACTGAAAGCAAAATAAAATAAACCTTCTTAGTCTAAATGATAATTGAGCTCCTAAACTAATGTAAGTAACTGATTTTGAGTCGGCGCCAAACAAACTAGCAATTGAATTAGGTGAAGCGTAAAATGATGGCAGCGAGATGCACGGCTGCGTTTTGATGACTTCTTCAAGATAATGATTCGATATTGTTGTTGGCGCCGACTCAAAATCAGTTACTATAGTTAGGAGCTCAATTATCATTGACTAGAAGGTTTATTTATTTGCTTTCAGTGATTTTGTCGGTTTAATTCTGTTAAAGATTTATGTGACATATTGCATGCGATCATTCAAATACGATGTTGATAGGAGGCGTAGTATTTTAATTTGAACAATAGTAAATCGTGGGAGACACAGTCGAATGCTTTGGATATGTCTAGAAACTGAGCCTGGAAGAAATATTTTTCCTCGAAGCCTTTCTAAATTTGATCAGAGTCCCACGATTTACTATTGATCAAATTAAAATACTACGGCTTCGATGACAACAGCGTTCTCCTCTAAACATAGTATTTGAATGATCGCACGAAATACGTCACATATAATAATAATAATACATCTTCGAAACTACAGATGAAACAAGGGGTACCCCAAGGTTCTGGCCTGGGCCCTGACCTTACCCTAATCTACATTAATGATTTCCCAGGCATGTTTGAAAATACAAATTCCATATTATTTGCTGACGTCACAACCATAGCAGGCAAATATACTAACCCAATAGAACTGTTAAGAAGCAAAGCGGGTTTAATAATGCAAGTTTACAAGCGCCCATATATGTGAGACTGGTAAGCAGTTTGGAATCGTGCGTGTGAGCGGTGCCTTAGCTGATTCTCGACGTCACCTGATCTATGTGATTCTAACATCGATTTTATCTCTCACTCCTATTCCTATGCTTCGCGACTGTTAGTGTGGTGAGGTTTCAACGTGCCTTGCAACACAACAGACAGCGTTCTCTCCTTTCGGCTGGTTACCCACTCGAGTAACGCTATTTTTACTCTTATTATTGGCGTATGTTGGTGTGGTAAGGTACTGCAACTCAACTGACAGTTTCCTTCCTTATCGGTCAACTACCCACTCAAGTGACGCTACTTCCTACACCTTTACTTCGCGGCTGTTAGTGTGGTGAGGTACTAAGTGCCTTGCAACCCTACTGACTGTTTCCCCCCTGATCGACTAACTACCCACTCCTATCCCAGACTGGATATTCCATGAATATTCATAGAATATTATTTTTCAGATATTGGAATATTCTTAAATGTGCCAGGGATATACATATCTTTTTTGGAATATTCCTAGAATGAGCTGGTGGGGAAAATTTTAGATATTCCTTGAATATTCCATGAGGAATATTCCCGGAATATCCAGAATATTCCATGAATATTCCAGAAAGAATACTCCTGGAATATCCTCTGGGAATATTCCTTGTATATCCAGAATATACCTACAATATTCCATGAATATTCCAGAAAGGATAATCCAAATATCAAATTATTCATATCCTGAAGTTTTCAGAACAAAATAACCATTCCCTAAATTTGAGTATCCTCAAATATAAAATTTTGAATGGCACTTTTACCTCAATAATATGAACTTCTACAATTATGCCAAGAATTATGTAGCAGTGCAATACGTAATTATTTTCCTCAGAGTATTTGTGGATTGGAATTGCAGGTTCCACTCAAAAAAAAACATTTGATTTCCGCAGACTGCGCACCCCTTCCCTAAAATGAAATAAAACAACATGAATTTGAACAGGTTTATAATAATAGTAACACATATTTTATTAACTCGTTCCTTCTGTGACTACGGGGATATCTCTAAAAAAACAAGAATTGTAAAATGGAACTACTGCTATTTGAATCAGAAAAACTTGAATCCATTATATCACTAATAGTTTCAACTTGATTACTTAACTGTCTTTTTGCATGCTGTGACGGAGTTTGTGTAAAAATTGCATTAAGAATATTTTCAGTTTCCTGGTGTACTTCCTTATACCAAGCACTGCTTCTTTTTCTTTTAGGCATTTTGTAGAAAAAGAAAATGCCTTGAAAATGAAATGATCAGTGATATACAAATGAAACTTTCATGGAATGAAATTAATGGTAACATAAAAGTGTACTCACCACACTATGGTGATTATTAAGAATATTTGTTAAACAATTGCAAACACAGTAGTTTCACATACCAGTGAAAAAACGAAAGATGTCAAATGTCAATTTAAAATACATTCAACTTCACAGCTCTTCCATCGGGTTGAGCTACGACTACCGGATGAACGACAGACGCTGACGCACGCGGAATGGTTTTGATTGGTCGTGAAAGTGTACCTCGATATTTTCCGACCAATTATAATTTGGTCACTATAGTAGTGTATTTTTGTCAGCTTGTCTGAACAAAAACTCTGTTTGCAAATCAAATACATCTATTCGTACTTTTTCTCATACTTTTCCCATATTTTGAAGTCGAAAATGGTTATTGGTGTTCACTCCATATAAATAAGGGAGAATATTCCATAATTTACAATACAGAATATTCAATTTTATTATTCTATGAATATTCATACGTGATTATTCCATGAATATTCACACAGGAATATTATATGAATATTCATACAGGAATATTCTCACGAGAATATTCGTGGTACATTCTCCCGAGAATATTCCAGGAATATGCATATTGGAATATTCCTGGAATATGCTAGAGGCATGTGAATATTCTAGGAATATTCCATGTATATTTGGAATATACTCTTCTCTTTTCGGATATTTAGAGAATATTCTGTGCTATCTGGAATACTTCACTGCTGTTAGTGTGGTGGGGTACTGAATGCCTTGCAACCCAGTTGACAGTTTTCTCCCTTATCCGTTAACCACCCACTCGGTTGACGCTATTTACTATGCATATTCGAACCCTTTTGTATTGCTAACCTACAAAATACTATGCTTACCGGTTTTCGGGATTCAAACATACGTTTACTATTGGTCGTTTTCACGCGGAATGGTACTGACTTTTCATTGAACTCCGAAGTGCACCTTGGCAGAGTTCCCCCTCTACTAGTTATTTTAGGTACATGCGCAGATCGATCGCGAGGGACTTTTCTCAGTAGAGCTCATCCAGTATTGAAACGACCACTTTGGCCTTCCCCTACCTAACAACCAATTTTTCTCGAAGATTCTCGAACGATTGTCTAACTGTGGCTATTAATAGAAATTCCATAGGCGTACCAAATTATTTGGTATAGGCGAGTCACGAGACGTAGAGAACTTACACTCCTATAACTTTCCTAACACTCCTATTCCTTTTTCCGCTACTGAATAGTACTAACCACTAGACATTTTGGCAAGGTAACGAGTAAACTATTGCAAAGTTGACTAAATAACTGCACTACCTATTCATTAATTAAACAAACCTAACCTTTCAAACGCTGCATGCCAAGACACTGGTGAAGATTCGCCGTAGCACAGCAAATCGTGTCCACTCGTGTTTTCCCCCTCTCTATCTACCAAACGGTCGTTTCAATACTGGACCACAGTTTATAGCTAAAGAAGAAGTTAGCTCACTTGGCCCAAATGCATGTTCCAAGGTAACATCCACTCCAGGGAAAGAATTCAGGATGCGCAGAAGACTGTACGCGATTATCGCTCTTCGAAGTATTAATAACACAGTAACACGCGGTATGCGCGAGGGATAAAAATCAGAGTGCACAGTGTACAAACGGGATCATAAAGATCAAAGTGCCGACGCCAAGTGAGCTAACTGCTTCTTCAGCTATAAACTGTGTCTGGACGAACTCTACCTTATATCATTCACCCAACTCCATTCGTGTATCCTCGGCGCCTCTCGGGTAATCATGGCTCGGGCTGATACTCTGTGCGTGGTGGGCTGCTTGTCTGCTCAGGTATAACTGATTTCTCTCCATCGACTTCAGTAGAGTGTTCCCAATACTCGTCTCCCTCCACTCGGGCAACGCATGGGCTGCTTTCCAATGACGTAAGCGACTTCTCGGGGATCGTGTGGTGCTTCCAATGCTAACGGATGAACGACTGACTTCGATCAGGACGACAGTTTTACATCTTTGCTGTTTTATTTCGATTCAAACGAGGCTTCGCGGGGGGATGATCGACGTTCTATTTCTGCGTTTGGCGTCGCGTTATGTACCTAATGGTTCGAATGTGAAACATATTACTGTCTGGTAACTTTCAATTCGCGGATTTATTTCGGACATGAACGGTATTTTTATGACTTTTATTAAAGGAGATAAGACTTTCATTTATTCACTTTAACATGGAGCTTGTTGTGCTGTCTTAAACAAATGGAAAACTAATAACTTCGTTACATGTTTTTAATTTTTTTTTCAGATTTTTAACCACTGTAATTTGTTATAAAATGGCATTATACACTCGTCATTCACGGGTGTGCAAGAGGTTAAATCATACCCTGTATATATATCTACTTTGAATGTGCTCAACATAATTATTAAAACTATGGAATTTTAATAAAAGAACAGATCACAATTTAATTTCAATCTAATATCATAATAATAATAATAAAAAAAGTCTGTGGCAAAAAAACTAAGTGAATGTCAAAACACCATAAAAAACTCCTAGGATCAACCTCTGACAATTTCAACATAATCTATACATATATAATTACATGTCCTGACTGACTGACTCGCTGACTGACATAGGATCAACGCCCAGACCAAACCGCTGGACCCAAAGTGTTGAAAGTTTGACAGCGTATTCCTATGATGACGTAAGTAACCACTAAGATATTCCATCCCTAAAGAGAAAGGAGGGTTAAAAGTTTGTATAGGAGTACATTTAGTTTTCAAGTTGGGGTCATAAAAATTGGTGTCTGTGTCTGTTGGTGTCTGTTGGTTTGTATAGGAGTACATTTAGTTTTCAAGTTGGAGTCATAAAAATTGGTGTCTGAGCTCTTTAATAACGAAATACATGTGTCAGTGTTTTTGCGAATTCAACCCCTGAAGGGATGAAATGGGAGGGTAAATGGGATTGGAAGTTTGTATAAGGGTTCCGTTAATTTTTAAATTAGGGTCATATACATTGGTATATGAGGTAGTTGTTACAAATAAAGAAATACGTACCTGTTTCAGTGTTTTTAGAAATTCCACTCCTAAAGGGGTGAAATGGGGGTTATTTTTTTATGTAATAGTCATGAAAATTGGTATTTTGATTCTCAGTTACAAATAAATGAATCGTGTATAACCTTATTCGGAAAAGGGGTTAGTGGAAGCATTACTTTTGCTGTCAAATCAATTCTGCTGTCAAATCAATTCTGCCACCCAAACGACCTAACGGGATAACGGTAGACGGGCAAAGCTAGATGGGACAAAAATGTCCATACATGATCCGCATTAGTCACGAATTGGCTTCTTTAAAAAAGTTCAAAATAAACTATTTTTGAAATAATGTTTAATTTCTGGCATTACTTTTCTGAATCAGTCTTTTTTATTCATTTTCAAGCTTTGGATCCCGCTTTGCCTGGATTCAACCTAAAATTTGTAGAAGGACGTCGTATTAGACTTACTGATGCTGAATTCGTCGACGTGATACATACTTGTGGTGGATATTTAGGGTACAAGAATCCTATAGGACACATTGACATTTATCCGAACGGAGGTGTGCCTCCTCAACCAGGGTGCAGTATTCTTACGGTAAGTACTTGAAACGAAAGCCAAATCAGTTCTGGCCTCCGAGGTCCTTGGATTAAAATCCAATCGTTTCTATTGAGGGGTCACTTGAAGGCCCCAATACGGTGCCAATAGAAACCAAAGAACAACTTCGTCAACGAATCATTGCAGGATGTGACGGTATCCGAAAGACACCAGGTATAATGGAACGCGTACGTTGAGTCTATGAGACGACGTGCTGACGCATGCATAATGGTGCAAGGTGGCCATTTTGAACAATTACTTCAATTATTACCCTCAACTAACTGTTTTAGTATTAAATTGGTCACAATTACTGTAATTATTACTAGTATTAAATTGTAATAACACCCAATTCCTATTTTAAAATAAAATCGAAGAAAAATAATTTCTTCAACTAAATTAATTTTGAATTCAAAAATCTTGCCATTCAAAATCACTTGCTTCGATTTTTCAAATCCCAATAACTCGAAAACAGTTGCTTGCAGCAACCTCTACCAAGATTATCTTTTTTACACAAAAATGTTAAAAAAATCGATTGTTCCAGTAGAAAACGTGATTCGTACAAGAGTTATTATATATATATATATATATATATAATACTGTGACCTGCGCAATAACGAATCTACTTCATTAATTATTTTATATAAATGCGTACATGAAGGTAAAGAAGTACAGTAGTTTCATTCCTTTTTCCGAAAACTGACCGCTGAACATGTTTGGTCTCATGGAAGCTTACGTACTTAACAATTACCTTTTGGTTCCACAAAGAGGACGGTCATCCGAGAAGTCGAAAAGTTGAAATAGAACCGCACATTCCAAACTTGAAATTATATTTGGCTAAATATTATGATACAATACCACCGACATAACCTCAATCTACAACAACAGAGCTCAAATGCCCACCTCTCAGAAAAATAAAAAACATATGAGGACGTATCTGCGCAATGCGCAAAAGGGTCGTTGCTTGGGAGATTAATGTTGAAAAATTGAGGTGTTTTATACTTTAGGGTCATAATTATTCATCAAACCCTCCCAATGTTGGTAATTTCTTCAGATAAGTTAGTTATAATTGTGGAAATGTAAAAATACCATGAAATGATATCATAATTCATATAGTCACATGGATTAACCCATAGAAAATAACAACTTCGGATTCACATGCTATTTTAATTTACGATTGTTTAAAACTTGCTATTTCTCTGATTATCCAAGTGCATTTTGGTTACTGTAGCAACCTCTTTTTAAAAAAAATAATCGTATGATTTCTGTTGAAGACTGGGGGTTTCAACGTTAAGGGGAAAAAACCACAACTCCCCAAATACATGAAAGACCTAAAGTCTCACCTGAGAAGTCTATTGACATGGTCAGGACTAGACAAGGAACTCTAACAAACATGAGGGCGTACATGATAGATCTGAAAAGGTCGCAGTGAAGAGGATTCAAGCCCATAAGCTACAAACAACAGATCTAATATAATCTAATCGATTTTTATTGAAAAAGTGACAGATGTAACCCCTAGAACATATTCTTCTGTAAAACAACAATGTCAACGATATGCAGTGACCTGATTATGAATCCTGGAAGATGAACGGCTTATTGCCAACTTTCACATCCATTGAATAGTTTTAACAGACTGACAAAAAAGTCGGTCCAATTAATCAATTGAAAGAATAAAATATAATCAACTACTTTCGCCTGTTTTTCCTTCTTCATTCTTTATTTGTTTTATTGGACATAAATAAAGTTTCTGTATTTTCATTCTCAGATAATGGAAGCATGTAGTCATGCTAGAAGTTGGAAGTTATTCCAAAGTAGCATTTACAGCAAAAAAGATTTGATGGCAACGAAATGCTCTTCATTGGTTTCACTAGAACAGAAAAAATGTGAAGGAGAAGCGATTCCTATTGGTGAGAAGACGCCCCGTCATGCAAGAGGAATTTATTACATGAAAACTACCGCTAAAGCGCCATTTTTCTGATATTAATTCATCATAGAAGTCAACTTCCACATTGTTTTAATCCATTAAAGAATGTTAATTTTATTCCAGACTCTCCAGACATATGGCACGTCTACAGCATGTTACCTACGAATTTTTTTATTTGTGTTTATTATTGTTCTAAATATTATTTATTATTGGTTTTGGTGAATAAAAATCATGAATTTTGAGTAATATCTTTCCTTTCGAAGATAGAAGTCAATAAAATATCTGAACTTTTCGAAATTTTTAAATCAAACAACAAATCGTCTTATAGCTGCAATTTTGTATTTTTTAAATATATATATCTATATATATAAATATATATATATATATATATATATAATATATATATATATATATATATATATATATATATTATTCATATACTATATTTATATATAATATATATATATATTTATATATATATATATTTATATATATATATATATATATATATATATTGACATATAAATATATATATATATATATATATATAGTGCGGCTTTTTATTTTATTCCCCCACCCCCTGTTCAAATGGAGGGGGGTACAGGCAAATCGTTGAACAGATAATTCAATTCTCTTTTCAACCGTCCTATTTTTTTCGAATATAGTTCAAACGTTTTTTCGCAATATGCATTGGAAATGTCAAGTATAAGTGCGAATCTGAATGGTACTCTTACCTTGATAACTTTTGAACGGTTTCAAGTGAAACAATGAGATATGAAATATATTGAATGGTATTACCGGTCCTACTTTTTGAGAGAAGATACATTGCAATTACTCGACAGAGGGCGCTGTGGCACATCAACTTGAAAATTTCGAAAGGCATAGAGGTCGAGTTGCACATCGTTGAAAAGGTATGTAACTCAATTTTTCTTTCGACTATGGTTATTCTACGGAATCACAATTGCGAATGCGGCTTTTTTATAGTCCCCCTCCCTGTTAACTTTTGTACGGTTCGACACAGAACAACGGGGCCAAAACTATATTGAATGATATCATTGATACTACTCTTTGAAATAGAAAAGATCGTAATAGCTCAATGGTGTATGGGGTCGGCTTTAGAATAGCCCCATGGTAAATCCTGCCTGTCGTAAGAGGCGACTAAAAGGATAACCGAAGGTGGAAGATGGTCTCATCGCCCGGTGAAATACCACCATATCGACTTTGTGTGCTGTGAAATGGATCATTCCATGTTTCAGTGTTCGGTCGATACTTTCCGGTCTCCCTCTTTCCTTTTCCCCAATTCCTCCTTTATTTTCAGGTACATCCTAATAGTAATAATGATGAAGTCTCCTAGAGTAAAACACTCCGGAAGTAAAATACCTCTCCATTCGGATTTCCGGGCGAGAGGTACTCGAGGGGACTCAACATTAAAAATTAATTTTTGCAACATCCGCGGACTCAACAAGAACATCAATGACGTCCACCATCACCTACAGACGAAAAAACCGGATATTCTGGCTCTAACAGAAACACAAGTAAACTCGTCCACCAACAAGGTCCATAAGCTTTGTCCTGGTTACGAACTCCATTCTCGATTCAGGTTCAAAGGTGGAGTCTGCCTTTACGCTAAGGCTAACCTTTCATGCCAGCGTGAAGAGAGTTTGGAACCGAAAGACTTTGATGTGATGTGGTTCAAGCTATCTGATACCAAACTGACTAAGTTCCTCTGCTGCCTTTACCTATCACCTAATGAACCTTCATATAACGACCTCTTTGAGTTTTTATCACTCAAACTGGACTACATTCAGGAGAACCATCCAACAGCTGAAACCATAATCATGGGAGACTTTAATGTACATAACGCTGCCTGGCTCAAATTCTCTAACAAAACAGATGATGCAGGTCGTCAAGCCGAGGCCTTTGCCATCACTCATGGTCTAGAACAACTGGTCGAGCTACCAACCCCGCATCCCTGATGTCAACAACCAGTCTGTCAATACACTAGATTTTTTCCTCACCACCAATCCTGACCCGTATAGAATAGAAGTTTGTGCCCCACTTGGAAACTCTGATCACACCCTCATCTCCACAACATGCTCTTTCCATTTACCATCGAGCTGCACAATACCACCCCGTCTCATGTGGCATTACAATTCGGCCGACTGGGAAGGTCTTCGTATGTTTTTCTCAGCGTTTCCATGGGAAAGAGTTTGTTTCTCTTCAGTAGATCCAACACGATGTGCTGAGACAATTTCTGAAATCATCATGTTGGGGATGCAAACTTACATACCGAATACCGAAAGAAGAACATCATCCGATAAGACCTGGTTTAACAGAAACTGCTCTAGAGCTGTGGCTTCCAAACAGGCAGCATACCATCGATGGCTAAAAATCCGGGCCCTGAGACCAGAGCAGCATATGTCGAGGCTAGAGGCATATGCAAAGAGACAATAGAATGCTCAAAAGATGCCCACAATGCCAAAATAAGATCAAAACTTGCTGAATGTCCTAACGGATCCCGTTCATTTTGGTCTTTCGCCAAAGCTGTGGGAAGAAACTTCACTTCCAGCTCATTTCCTCCTCTAACCAAAGAAGATGGAACACTAGCAACGACTGCCCAGGAAAAAGCCAATATCTTTGCGCACCTATTTGCTGGAAATTCCACTCTGGATTCATCGGGAAAACAACCCCGAACATTACACCTATTGACAGTCACATGCCCGAGATCACCTTTCGCCAACGTACTATCAGAAAGATTTTGCTGGGTCTCAACACCAACAAAGCCTGTGGATCTGACGGAATCCCGCCGATTGTTCTCAAGAAATGTGCCCCCGAACTAACACCTGTTCTTTGCAAGTTGTTCAACCACTCTTACAATTTGGGGGTATTTCCGTCCAATTGGAAAATTTCAAAGGGACAGCCAGTCCCCAAAAAGGCAAAAGGCCCTACCTAGCAACTACAGACCTATCGCACTGCTATCTATTATTTCAAAGGTCATGGAAAAAGCCATCAACATCGAGCTCATGAAATATCTGGAAGAGGAATTGTCAACGATAGGCAATATGGCTTCCGCCATCAGAGATCAACTGGTGACCTGCTCGCTTACGTCTCACATATATGGCAGCTATCTATTGAAAAGTATGGAGAAACTTTAGCCGTGGCATTAGATATCTCCAAGGCGTTCGATCGAGTTTGGCACCAGGGACTCCTCGCCAAGCTTCCGTCTTATGGCTTGCCTCCTCAGCTGTGTTCTCTGCTTGCTAGTTTTCTCTCAAACAGGTCTCTCCATGTAGTGGTCGATGGAGTTTCATCTGACACTCTACTCATAAATGCTGGTGTTCCGCAAGGATCTATTCTCGCACCAACACTATTTCTACTTCACATCAACGACCTGTTGAAAGCAACTTCATGTCCAGTACACAGCTTTGCCGATGATAGTACCCTCCATACCGCTTTCTCTTCCAGGGCCCCTATATCAGCCCGTGAAACCAGAAATAAACGAGGAAGAAATGTTAATAATATAAATATGGACTTAGCAACATTTCTCGAATGGGGATCTAATAACTTGGTAGAATTCAATGCAAACAAAACACAAGCATGTCTTTTCTCTAGAAAAGCCGATCTCACTGTGCCTAACATAACTTTGTCAGGAGTAACCATACCACTGAAGTCATCCATATCGATGCTTGGTATTACTATCAGCAATAACCTTTCCTGGGAAAATCACGTGAGGTCCATTGCCAGAAGTGCATCCCAAAAACTTGGTTTTTTGTTTCGTGCCACGAGCTATTTCACCCCCAGTCAGCTGCTTATGATCTATAAGGCACAGATCCGACCTGTCCTGGAATACTGTTCCCATATTTGGAGTGCGGCACCTAAACATATCCTGAGGCTATTGGATTCTGTCCAGAAAAGGGCAATTCGTCTCGTCGGTGATGCCTCGCTTACAAACTCGCTCACTTGTCTGGAACACCGTAGAAAAGTTGGCGATTTGTCTCTATTTTATAAATATTTTCATGGGCGATGCTCTTCTGAAAAATCAACAATCGTTCCTGCTTTGGCAGTCTCTTCGAGACTAACCCGTCAAGTTCAGTCATCACACCCCTTCGTGGTCACTTTGGAGACCTGCAGAACATCACTTTCCAAAGACTCGTTCATCCAACGAACAGCGAGGCTTTGGAACTCATTGCCTAGGGAGGTGTTCCCCGAGGCATACAACCTTCAGAAATTTAAGAAGAACACCAACTCCTACCTTCTTTCCCTAGGTTCCCACGATGTTCTCTTAACATTACAGGATATCCCTTTTCGTGGGAACCAGAACATAAAAAAAAAAGAAAAGATAACACGGAGGGGCACATCAACTTAAAAAGTTCAAATAGCACAGGGGGTCAAGTGGCACATCGTTGAAAATATAATTCAATTCTCTTCTCAACCATCTGACATTTTGGATTTTGTCAATTCTTTTTTTCACAATATAAACTTAAATTATTTTTATTCTTGACATTTCAAATGCATATTGTGAAACTAGACTAAACTAAAGATAATTGATTTATCTTTTCAACGATGTGCCACTTGCCCCCTTGCTATTTGAAATTTTCAAGTTGATGTGCCCTTCCGCGCCATCTATCGAGCAATGTCTTTCAATTAAAAAAGTGGTTTTCGTCCCATTGTTCTACGTCGAACCGTTCAAAAGTTAACAGAGGGGGAGGGAATATACAAAACCGCACTGTATATATATATATATATATATATATATATATATATATATATATAAACAGTGTGGTTTTGTATATATATATATAGAAAGTACGCATCATATGGGATTTTTTTTAATATAATATTTTGACAAATGTCGATACATGCAATCGCTTCTGCATCAAAAGAAACCCCAAAAGATGTTGTACAGTGCCGTTCGTCTTTTCTTGTTTGGTGGGAAATTGAAAAAATTTAAAAATTATGTCTCAAAACACACTTATTTGGGAACATATTGAAAAATGTTATTTGGAAAAGTTGTTCAGAACGACATTTTATAGCTATGTACATGTTTGGAAAAAAATCTGAGATGAAAAAATAAAAATCAATTTTTGCCATAAAAAAAATTCAATTTGGAAAAATACATTTCTGACAAAGAAACTCATTAGTAAAGCCCAAGAGTAATATTTTGAATAATATTTTGTAAAGATTCACCAGCTACTTCTATTTTATTCGAAGTTTAAATCTGTGGATTTGCCATGTGTTCAGCTGCTTCATAAGAGGTCACAGAAATATCTTCAGGACATTATAATCCCGATACTGTTCATTATTGACAAAGAACCATGTATCTACAGAATTTTAATATGAATTTTTTATTAGAACAAAAAATTGATTCAATTTTTTACATAATTACATTTTATAATAAAATTAGAAGGTGAAATAATTATAAACCAAACAATTTAATGCATACTCGAAAGTTTGTAAATGTCCATTACTCGACGTGTCTACCCTGACGTTCACTACATGTAGTTGTTCGGGATTTCATTTCTCTGGACACATTTCGCAGCATTTGTGGTGTAATGTTATTGATACATTGTCGTATTACTTCTTCTAAATGGTCGATATTACGAAATGGCCGATGTTTATAAACCCTACTTTTAAGGTACCCCCATAAAAAGAAATCCAAGGGCGTCAAATCTGGGGATCTTGCAGACCACGGGTTTTCTGAATATCGTCCTATCCATTTATGAGGAAAGTGTTCGTTAAGCCACGCTCTGACTTCAAGGGTACTATGTACTGACGCTCTTGTTGGAAAAAAATATCATTCCTTCTTTGCAGCGGTAATCCATGTAAGAAATCAAAAAACACATTATTTAAAAACACTAAATAATTTCGTGAATTAAGGTCGCCCCAAAAAAAGTAAGGCCCAACGATCTGTGTATCTAATATGCCGCACCAAACATTAGTTTTGAAAGAAAATTGACTTTTTGCCCCTATCTTCCAATTTGGGTTCTCATCAGCCCACCATCTACAATTCTGGGAACTGACAGTACCGTTTGATGTAAAAGTCGCCTCATCAGTAAATAAAATGTTTGTAGGAAAATGTTGGCATTCTTCAATCATGCCTTGGAACCAAAATGAAAAATCTAAGCGTGCATCAAAATCTCTATCGAGTAAAGTATGGATGAATTTTGGTTTGTATGCACGAAATTTATTATTCTTCAAAATTCTTCTTATGGATTTTTCAGATATACCGGTTTGTTCCTGCCTCTCCGATAGTGCCATCCGTGGATTTTCTGTAACCGATAACAAAACATTAAAGGTACCTTCCTCATTAGTGACGGGCTTACTATGTGGAATTTTGTAACGATTTTCTACACTGCCTGTAGCTTTAAATTTGTTTAAAATACGCAACACAGTAGATCCATGGATATTCTTTTTTGGATATCTAGCATTGAATATATCTGCTGCTTCTCTGGAACTATGAAAACGCTCACCACATATTAAGACGCTCTCAATTTTTTTTTGCAAACTCAGTTTTTTTTTGGGGCATCTCTAATTATTGTTAACACACAACAAAATGTAACTTTTACAATGAAAAAAACTATAGAATAAAGACGATAAAAACACCTGGATAAATAATAACACTACTAAATCGTTTGACAACTCTTAATAACACATTGTCATCATTAGTCAATTGTTTCATGGCCTCTTTGATCATGAGGAAATCTGTCGATGCACGCATCAACAATGATGGGTATATGTAACAAGTAAATTTCTTCTGTTTATTCAACTGCTATGTTAATATCTCATACAAACATGATGATTGGAGACATTGCTTACTTCTCTCATTTTCTTTTCTTTCGATTTAAAATTATTCAAAATGTATCCTATTCACTTAAAGCTTTTGTTTTTATTTTTAAGTAGTCTTACAATAGTAATCATGTAAGGATTTCGATGTAACAGTGATTATCTGTAATCTGTAATTGGATTTATTCTGTTGATTACAAAATAAATAAAATAAAATAATTTTGTATGATTCCAACAATTTGCCAAAAATCAATATTTTTTGTTTGAATAAAAAATTCAATTTGAAATTATGTAGATACAAGGACCTTCATCAATAATGAACAGTATCGGGATTATAATGTCCTGGAGATATTTCAGTCACCTCTTATGAAGCAGCTGAATACACGGCAAATCCATAGATTTCAATTTTTTTCCGAATAAAATAGAAGTAGCTTGCGAATATTTACAAAATATCATTTAAAATATTACTGTTGGCCTTACTAATGAGTTTCTTTGTCTCAAATGTATTTTTCCAAATTGAAATTTTTATTATGGCAAAAAATTAATTTTTATTTTTTTTCTCAGATTATTTTCAAAACTTTTTCGAATAACATTTTTCGATATGTTCCCAACTAAGTGTGACATAATTTTTAATTTTTTTAAATTTCCCTCCAAACACGAAAAGACGAACGGCACTGTACAACGTCTTTTGGGGTTGCTTTTGATGCAGAAGCGATTGCACATATCGATATTCGTCAAAATTTATTAATAAATTTCCCATATGATATATATATATATATATATATATATATACATATATATATACATATATATATATATATATATATATATATTATACATATATATATATATATATATATATATATATATATATATATATATATATATATATATATATATATGTATATTTTATATATATATATGTGTATATATATATATATATATATATATATATATCTGCTGCTTCACGCACTGGTTTATAGTTATCTCCACATATTGAAACTAATTCTGCCTTATCGGCTTTAACGTCTTGGAGGAGGCATTTGAAATCAAATAAACTTAACAGTCAAACCATAATTATTCAAAAATGGAAAATTAATGACACCAAACTGTCATAATGTTTACTTTTAACCCTTATTTTTTTTTCCATGGGTATCCGCGATTATTTTAGTAGGATTTTATGTTTGTCGATTAATTTGTACAGTTTTTTAATAAACATTTAAAATAAAGATAGTGCACTTCAAATTATAGTTTTTAATATGCATATTATTATTTCCCTTGTTGAAAAGAATTTTTACGAAATTTTAAAGTTGTGTTTAATATCGTTGCAACAAACATGAGTCCCTAAAGAATAAAAAATCTGAGTTAATTTTACAAATATGCCTGAATTTGAACAGATTTATGCGAAATTGATTTGACTTAATTTATACGAGTGTTCAGGGTGAATATAAAAAAATGGAAAATTATTAATGTTTAAAAAAAAAGTTTTTCTTGGGAGGCCATGTTTTGGTATCTTAACATTCGATAACATTTTGTTGAATTTTCTGAAATAAGGGTACTCTGGTACAATTTTTATATTTTTTAACCTACCCTGTATGCTGTTTGTCACATTTGCACCATCTTTCAGCAATACTTATATTTTGGTTGTGCAAGTAATTTTAAAAATTCCCATATGTTGCACACTTAAATGACCACACTATATATATATATTCTCTTGCACAACTGTTAACAGTTAATGGTCCATCAAAAAATAAACAGATTTTTACGAGAAATCCTTTATGGGCCAGAAAAAATAATAATAAAAAAATGGAGTTTCAACCAAAACTTCGGTAATTTGCTGTTCCCAAAATTTGAAAAAATTTGCCAAAAAAATATTTATTTTTTGGATGTTTGCATTTTTTTCTCAATTTTTAACCACTGTAATTCGTTAGATAAAAACTTTTTAACAAAAAATTAAACCGACGAAATACGGAACTGAAAAGTGAAAAATAAAATAAACCTTCTTAGTCTCAATAACTAAGCTCCTAAACTAATGTAACTAACTAATTTTGAGTCGGCGCCAAACAAACAAGCAAATGAATTGCATCGAGTTGGGCGGTGACATTCTGATAATTTTTTTCAAGTAATTTAATGATCATCGTTGATTGTTCGTTTGGCGTCGACTCAAAATTAGTTACTTACATTAGTTTTTGAGCTTAGTTATTGAGACTAAGAAGGTTTATTTTATTTTTTACTTTTCAGTTCCGTATTTCGTCGGTTTAATTTTTTGATAAAAAGTTTTTATTTTTCAATTTTTCGTGTCTGAATCTACTAACTGCCTGTTTTTTATTACTTCCAAAATACTTACTTACCCACCTTACTTCAACTATTACCAGTTAAATAATATGATTATCTACGTTTACTATTTGTTGTAATATCAATTATTTTTGTTGTTCTGGTTAGTTCATTTCATTACTTTGTATATCATTCCATCCTCTCATAGAATATATTGATTGTGATAATGACACTAGCGAGTGATTGTCTTTTAAAAAGTCAGTGCCGCGAGTGTATTGTCTATTGTTATCCTTGTTTAGTTTCCAATTACAAAAAAGTTCTTTGGCTGTGGTGATTTAATACTTATCTAGTCTAGGTTACTCGATCGGATGTATTTTATTTTGCCAAAAACAATTAATTCTAGTAGTAGTCTGATGAGAACAAATGTTCTCTTCATCCGTATTAAATAGGCTCGATCCTAATAATTAAACAAGCAGATTATTTTTTTCACTATGTATTATGAGATAATCCTCAAAGTATTGATTTCAATATAGATATTGCGGTCATAGGTCAATTTAATTTGATAAAAAAAAGCATTAATTATTCTCTCATCAACATGCACCAGTGACGGCTACAAATGTTCAATATTTCAAAATACATCGCCGCTTCAGTATAGCCTGCCTTGGAAATATTTTACCTTAAGCCGCGTACAGACCTTAAGCATTTGTCCATTGGGGTTTGGCATTGGATGGGATTGGAATGCATACATCCACACCAAAATTTAGATTTGAGTTCAACAGCGTTTGGGAGGGTTCGGTGAAACTAGAGCTAGTAGAAATGTCGAGCGACGAGGAAGATTTATTATTAGCAAGTGCGGGGTTTTTAATATCACATTATTTAATTACAAAGAAAAAGAAGAGACGTCAGCCTAGGTGGTGGTGGGTGTCAACGCCATTTAAAAACAGACTTTTGTACAGTGGGAGTGGCTTATTAGAGGAACTTCAAAGTGAAGATAGTGGTCATTTTAGAAATTTTTGCAGAATGACACCCGATATTTTCAAAACATTACTTCTCCTCGTAAAGCCAAAAATTGAAAAGCGAATACGAATTACAGAAGCGCTATACCCGCTAAAGAGAGGATTGCATTAACATTTTTGGCAACTGAAAATTCATATTCAAGTTTAGCATTTACATTTAAAATCTCGAAACAGTCTATGAAATGCTGAAAACTACTCCACGAAAACAAGCAAGCAACAAATTCCGTCCAGACCAAATCAAACATTCTTTTGACGTAACGCTCAACGCCAACGCCAAGCTTGGAATCGGTTGGGTAGTGGCTCCAACGCTGAGCACATGTGCCTTGTAGACTGGGAGGAATCGGCGCATGAGTACCGAAAACTATTCCACCTCAATTTTTATATGCGATTCTCTTCAAATTGCCCTACTGATGATATAAATGCATGTTGCCATGGGGCAACCCCGTGCCATATTGTTTAAACCGAAATTGTTTAAACAATTGCAAGAAATTGTTATTTTTCAACCGGACATTGAAATACAAATTGAAAAGGTCACATGACTTTTCACGATAAAGTTAATATTTTTAGAGATATGAATTTTTTAAGATTCGAAAAATCTCAAATTTGGGTACTTTTGACCCATGAAAAATATATTAAAAAAATAAAATAAATATAAATAATTTTTTTTTTAATTCTTTATGCAATAGTTAATAATATTCTCAAGAGATATTTAAAAAAAATTCATTGTTTATACCTGTTTTTTTATTGTTAATTTCGCGCGCTCACAAGTATGCGTCGCTTACCTCCTCGGGTCAGCTAGTGCTCTATATAATCAACAATTTTGTCACAAGAACAAACAATGATCTTGAGGTTTTATACAAAGAGTAACCTTGAAAAAATAAAAAACAAAAAAAAAGGAATCTTTTCATATACATAAGTATTTTTTATTTTATTATTTTTTAATTCATTTGAATGTTTTTCCAAAACATTTAAGTGCGTACCAAAATCTTTTTATTATTTGTATATATTTGTGATTCCAAAAAATTTTCAAATACCATTATATCTTATTATTGTTAATTTAAATGCATAAATTACTATGATAATAACAAAAAAGTAATATAAACTGATAAAAAAATAATTTTAATTACATGCTTGAATAACTTTTGTAAAATTGATTCCAGAAAAAAATTTGTTGAAACAAATTGTAGACAATTTCATTATTAATAACATTGCTCTCCTCAATAATATTGATAAAGTTAATAGTTTTTCCGTCTCATGTGGCAATACAATTCGGCCGACTGGGAAGGTCTTCGTATGTTTTTCTCAGCGTTTCCATGGAAGAGAGTTTGTTTCTCTTCAGTAGATCCAACACGATGTGCTGAGACAATTTCTGAAATCATCATGTTGGGGATGCGAACTTACATACCGAATACCGAAAGAAGAACATCATCCGATAAGACCTGGTTTAACAGAAACTGCTCTAGAGCTGTTGCTTCCAAACAGGCAGCATACCATCGATGGCTAAAAAATCCGGGCCCTGAGACCAGAGCAGCATATGTCGAGGCTAGAGGCATATGCAAAGAGAGCAATAGAATGCTCAAAAGATGCCCACAATGCCAAAATAAGATCAAAACTTGCTGAATGTCCTAACGGATCCGTTCATTTTGGTCTTTCGCCAAAGCTGTGGAAGAAACTTCACTTCCAGCTCATTTCCTCCCCCTAACCAAAGAAGATGAAACACTAGCAACGACTGCCCAGGAAAAGCCAATATCTTTGTGCACCTATTTGCTGGAAATTCCACTCTGGATTCATCGGGAAAACAACCCCGAACATTACACCTATTGACAGTCACATGTCCGAGATCACCTTTCGCCAACGTACTATCAGAAAGATTTTGCTGGGTCTCACACCAACAAAGCCTGTGGATCTGACGGAATCCCGCCGATTGTTCTCAAGAAATGTGCCCCAGAACTACACCTGTTCTTTGCAAGTTGTTCAACCACTCTTACAATTTGGGGTATTTCCGTCCAATTGGAAAATTGCAAGAGTACAGCCAGTCCCTAAAAAAAGGCAAAAGGCCCTACCTAGCAACTACAGACCTATCGCACTGCTATCTATTATTTCAAAGGTCATGTCAAAGCTATCAACATCGAGCTCATGAAATATCTGGAAGACTCCAGGAATTGTCAACGATAGGCAATATGGCTTCCGCCATCAGAGATCAACTGGTGACCTGCTCGCTTACGTCTCCACATATGGCAGCTATCTATTGAAAAGTATGGAGAAACTTTAGCTGTGGCATTAGATATCTCCAAGGCGTTCGATCGAGTTTGGCACCAGGGACTCCTCGCCAAGCTTCCGTCTTATGGCTTGCCCCTCAGCTGTGTTCTCTGCTTGCTAGTTTTCTCTCAAACAGGTCTCTCCATGTAGTGGTCGATGGAGTTTTATCTGACACTCTACTCATAAATGCTGGTGTTCCGCAAGGATCTATTCTCACCAACACTATTTCTACTTCACATCAACGACCTGTTGAAAGCAACTTCATGTCCAGTACAGCTTTGCCGATGATAGTACCCTCCATACCGCTTTCTCTCCAGGGCCCTATATCAGCCCGTGAAACCAGAAATGAACGAGGAAGAAATGTCAATAATATAAATATGGACTTAGCAACAATTCTCGAATGGGGATCTAATAACTTGGTAGAATTCAATGCAAACAAAACACAAGCCTGTCTTTTTCTCTAGAAAAGCCGATCTCACTGTGCCTAACATAACTTTGTCAGGAGTAACCATACCACTGGAAGCCATCCATATCGATGCTTGGTATTACTATCAAGCAATAACCTTTCCTGGGAAAATCACGTGAGGTCCATTGCCAAAGTGCACCCCAAAAAACTTGGTTTTGTTTCGTGCCAAGAGCTATTTCACCCCACTCAGCTGCTTATGATCTATAAGGCACAGATCCGACCTGTCCTGGAATACTGTTCCCATATTTGGAGCGGGCACTAAACATATTCTGAGGCTATTGGATTCTGTCCAAAAGGGCAATTCGTCTCGTCGGTGATGCCTCGCTTACAAATTCGCTCACTTGTCTGGAACACCGTAGAAAAGTTGGCGATTTGTCTCTATTTTATAGATATTTTCATGGGCGATGCTCTTCTGAAATATCAACAATCGTTCCTGCTTTGGCAGTCTCTTCGAGATTAACCCGTCAAGTTCAGTCATCACACCCCTTCGTTGGCACTTTGGAGACCTGCAGAACATCACTTTCCAAAGACTCGTTCATCCAACGAACAGCGAGGCTTTGGAACTCATTGCCTAGGGAGGTGTTCCCCGAGGCATACAACCTCCAGAAATTTAAGAAGAACACCAACTCCTACCTTCTTTCCCTTGGTTCCCACGATGTTCTCTGAACATTACAGAATATCCCTTTTCGTGGGAACCAGAACATAAAAAAAAAAAAAAAGATAAATGACAAATAATAATTCAGGACACAGCGAGGCCGATGCAGCGCATGAGTCAGAGAGAGACGGCGATACTTAAAGGTAAGCGACGCATACTTGTGAGCGCGCGAAATTTACAATAAAAAAACAGTTATAAACAATGAATTTTTTTTAAATATCTCTTGAGAATATTATTAACTATTGCATAAAGAATTAAAAAAAAATATTATTTATATTTATTTTATTTTTTTAATATATTTTTCATGGGTCAAAAGTACCCAAATTTCAGATTTTTTGAACTTTTAAAAATTCATATCTCTAAAAATATTAACTTTATCGTGAAAAGTCATGGGACCTTTTCAATTTGTATTTCAATAAAAAATATAAAAAAAATTTGTCCAGTTGAAAAATAACAATTCCTTGCAAGAATATGGCACGGGGTTGCCCCATGGCAACATGTATTTATATCATCAGTAGGGCAATTTGAAGAGGATCGCATAAAAAAATTGAGGTGGAATAGTTTTCGGTATTCATGCGCCGATTCCTCCTAGTCTATTGGTTTCCATTGGAATCTCGGTCTGTACGCGGCTTCAGAGAAAATATTTTCACCAAAAGGGAGGGAACAATTGAGGAGCAACTGAGCAAAACACATCAAGTCCATAATATGTTATCTCGAGTAAATGACGAAAAACTAGTTGAATCAATACATAAGGAATTATTTCGTTTTGTTCAACCTGTTTTTGAATTTATTGCAGTGTGATCAAATGAACAAAATTTATTTGAATTTTGGTTACGAAATAATAATTCACAATCTTCCTTCAGATCAAGATGGCCATCCCTTGATGATTTGCTCAACTATACGAAATAATTAAGAGACATCTTTCTTGTGGTTTTATTGCAGTGACCAACCACTCGGTGGATTTATGCCGGTTCGTTTAGTCAAACAGCGGATTTATATCATTTTGCTTGGTTCTGCATTTTTTATTTGGCTCAACGGATTTAAAGCGGATCGCTCGAGTTGAAAACAGTGGGTGGTGTATTGATCAAAATAATTTACTCCTGTAGTATTCACTTGAAATATGTTGAAAACGGACTTAATGCGTTTTGCTCAGTTGCTCCTCAATTGCTTTTTCTTCACATGTTCACGATTTTATTTGGGTTACATATTTCATCTGTAGAGAAAAACAAACTGGAAAATATCCCAGAATCTCGCAGGGAAATTACACATATACTTATTTAAATTGGGTTGGATACCGGATGTTCAAATGATTTGGTGTGATGTGAATATATTGTTGCGTACATTTTACATCTGGTGGTTATCAAGATGAAAATAATCCAACAAGCCTCATATGAAATACAAATCATTAGGCTATCAATGTTCATTAAAGTTATTCGTTGAGTCTTCTACAATTATTTTTGTTGGATTGGCTCATATTGATTATTGTTCGAATGCAATAAACTTTTGACAATTGATTTGATTGTTTTATATTCCCCCATGATTTACCAGCTTGGACCTCCGCAGCATTCCTCCTAACCCGCCAATGATAAAACTGAAGCAGAAGAGGATTAAGGCAAATAAATATATGTTGATGAGTTCTTTATTAATTTCAATGTCGATTGGAAGTTGAATAGTTGAGTGCTCAACAATGAACCAAAAATTCTACTTGATTTTGTTTTTCATGTTCAGTTTGCTATGGACTACATTGGCAGGTATATATTCAACACAATTAAATTGCAGTTCCCAAATGATTGGATAGTTTTGGTATCTACACGAAAAAAATCACTTGTCACTAGAATATTGGGTATTATATATAGGACAGATAGAAAGGTTCGTGACTACTAGTAAAATCGGATACTAGATCTATTAATCTCATACTAGTTATTGCCAAATCGCTTGCAGTGATTGGGGGACAACAGAGTTGCCGACATTGATTCAAGGTCGAATTTGTGTGTAACGTTTCAAACGAAACGCTTCTGACGCAAACAGGACGGAAAATGGTACTTGACCAGAGAGAGAAAAAGAGAGGACTATGCCATATACGTTACTACCCTCGTTTCTGTTCTCCTCTTCGTGCTATCATTCCTTTCAGAAAATAGAGATATTATACAGTTAGCTGTGTCTTGCATTTTGTAGTGAAGGTGTGTAGTATTAAGTTGTTTTTGTGCTGTACGAATTTCAACAGTTAGTGTACGTATTGATTAATTAGTAATTGTTTATATACTGAGCAGTTATTTTGAAGCGAGTTATATTTTTTGTTATTATTTCATGTTTATTCATTGTTACTCCAATCAAATTTCTAATAAATATGAATAAAGTTAGGATTCTTAAATAGTTGAAGAAGAAACGAAAGCCAAACCATCTTGTTTGATATATATATATATATATATATATATATATATATTTATATATAATATATATATATATTACAGTGTTTATATATATATATATCTCATCATGTTTGAAAAACGCAATAGTCTTTCCATTACATAAGGGTGGTGATGCTGATAATCCTGCAAACTTCTGACCCATTTCAATGTTACCCACACTCTCAAAAATAATAGAAAAATTCGTGAAAAAAAGAATGACTTATCTGATTAAGCACAATTTTATTAATCCTACTCAATTTGGATGTCAAAGAGAAATAGAAACGCACGATGCTATTTTTAATCTTCTTCAAAATGTTTATCTGAAACTGAATGATAGAGAAGTTGCTGCAGCGGATTTTTGTGACCTGACAAAGGCCTTCGACTGTGTTAACCACAAAATGTTGTTGAAAAAATGGGTGAAATATGGTTTTAGAGATGTAGTTATCCAGTGGTTTGAGTCCCATTTATCTGGACGAACTCAAAGCGTATCTCTTCAAGGCAGCTCATCGCATAAACTGGGAATCAAATGGGGAGTTCCTCAGGGGTCGGTTCTGGGACCAACGCTTTCTCTACTGTACATAAATGATCTAGCTTCAATTAATATTTCGGGAGAGTTCACCCAATTTGCAGATGACACTACAATATTTTGACATGATAAAAATGGCTCAAAACTGCATCAAATGATTGAGAATGATATTAGCAAAGTGAAAGATTGGTGCGACGCTAATAATAATAATAATAATAATATCTCAAAAACTAACATCCTTACTTTCAAATGTAATTTACAAGAGCTCCATCTAGGAAATCAAGTGATCAGTAATATGACAGAAAAAAAGTTTCTGGGTTTACATATTGATGATAAATTGAAATATGAAGATCACATTGAAAAATTCAGAAGAAAACTTGCGTCAGGATGCTTTGCTGTAAGAACCACTTCATGAGAACTTGATGAAGATATGGCAAAAAGTGTGTATTATGCTTTAGTCGACTCACACCTGAGACACGGAATTTGTTTTTGGGGATCTTGTAGTCAATATTTGTTGAATATGGTTTTTGTCTTGCAAAAAAGATCATTAAGGTGTATGTGCAAGGCTAAGTTCCGGGATTCTTGCAAGCCACTCTTCATCAAACATAAAATATTACCACTACCTTGTATTTTTATTTTAGAAACAGAAGAAGAAATTTCTAAACGAAATTTAAAAAAAACACAATATAACACTAGACAAACACTTAATATAACATTAGCAATTCCAACATGGACACAAATAAAAAACTCCATAATTTATAATGTTGGAAAATTATATAATCACCTACCCAACGAGATTAAAATCATAGCTGATGTAAGAAAATTTGAAAATTCTGTAAAAGGTCTTCTTCAGGAGAATACTTCCTACTCATTAGATGACTTCTACTGTGTGAACTTTTAGTATTGTGAAATTCAACTTCGTCGTCCTATCTCCAATTATTCAGGAGTCAATTGTAATATATTTCAATATGTTTTATTGATTAGCACCATTGATATAATACGGAGCTGTTTTCAATTATGATAATTCTAATATTAATTTGCTACCAATATTTTATTTTTTAAGCATGTTTATTATTAACCGGCACGTTAAAAATGTACCAAATTTTATCTGATTTACTTGTGGGCCTATTGTGTATATTTTATTCACTATTCATTTTGTACCAATTTATTCATCATATGCATTTGTACCTAATCGTTTTAGGGATAGTTTTCATCCTTTTATGTATAAATGACTTTGTCAATGAGATTTATCATCTTCAGACAATAAAGTATATTTGATTTGATTTGAAGTGATTTTTATCAAGTATCGGCCACATCAATTCAAAACATATTTGCTTTGACTCGATAGTTGATCTGATTCGATATTTGATTTGTCGATAATTGATTTATTCGATATTTGATTTGATTCATTTCGATTTGATTCGGTTTCGATTTGAGTTTCGTTTTAATTTGATTCGATAATTGATTTGATTCGATTTTCTATTTGATTTCAATCTATATTTGATTTATTCTATAGTTGATTTTATTTTATCTTTCATTTTATTCTATATTTGATTTGACTCGATATCTGATTTGATTCGATACTCGATTCGATTTTTTTTTTTTTTTTTTTTTATAATTCGATATTTGATTTGGTTCGTATTGATAAATTTGATTTAATAGTTGATTCGATACGATATTTGATTGGATTTGAGTTTTTTAAAATTTATTTGATTCGATATTTTTTTTTTTTTCGATATTTGATTTGATTCGATGTTTGAATTGATTCGATATCTGATTTGTCGATAAACGATTCGATCTTTGATTTGATTTTGATGTTTTTGATTTGATTCGATATTTGATTTGACATATGAATCGAATCGATATATGATTTGATAACAAATTTGATTTGATTCGATATTTGATTCAATTCGATTAGATTCATATTCGATTTGATTTTTTATTTGATTTGATTCGATATTCGATTATATTTGATTTTATTCGATATTTGATTTTATTCTTTATTTGATTTTACTCTTTATTTGATTTTATTCTGTATTTAATATTATTCTATATTTGATTTTATTCTATAATTTTGATTTGATATTTGATTTTTTATTATTGATTTTATTCGATATTTGATTTTATTCGATATTTGATTTGATTCGATATTTGATTTGATTCGATATTGATTTGATTCTATATTTGATTTGACTCGATCTTTGATCTGACTCGATATTTGATTTGTCGATAATTGATCTGAATCAATATTTGATTAGATTCGGTATTTGATTGATCTTATTTGATTGATTCGATTTGATTCGATATTTGTCCGTTTTTTTTCAGATGGACCATCTGTAAATAAAAAATGTAGAATTGAGTTCTGCACAATTCATATAGGTTTTCATATTTCTTATATTTTACTCTGACTTCCAAAGCATTCTAAGTGATTTTAAAGGGGGCTATGCATGAGTAATATATTCATTACAGCCATTCTCTGTTTTAGTCAATCAGTACTAGTCGTTTCAACTCATTTTTGTCTATTTTGGCGAACGAAATAATTTTCAGATCCTACTCTCTTTGGTTTTTCGAATCAGGAAATAATTGACATGATTTATGTACTCGGAATTAAGATAAAAATATTCATGGGCCACTAAAATCCATCATTGGAGTTTTCCAGGAAACTGGACATTGATCGAACTTCGATTCAAAATGAAAATTAATAGTATAGACTTAAGGAACTCCTAGTCAGTGAATGTTTCTATACATTGAATCCTATTTTTCAGTCTTGTAATAATATTGAAATATTACACATTTTATGTCAATCATCATCGTAATACTGTTTTTGTCTTGTTTATCATTGAATGTTTCTATCTGGTTGAGGAATTCGAATCCTACTCTTCGATTTTGTAATAATATTGAAGTATTCCACATGTTATATCATTTTTCATTTCAATAATTTTTATTGCTCCAGAAGTAAATTTACAATATACAATGAAAAATAAATGGAACAATAAATGGATGATCCAAAAGAATTTTACAATTCTTGTGCGGATCCTAAAATAGTGATAAATATAAATATAATAATAAGTATAAGAATAGCAATAAGTAATGAATATAATTATAGTAATAGTAAATATAATAATGAATAATATATTATAGTAATAAGTATACAGATAATTTAATGATAAAATCATAAAACCATAGATGTAAAGATAAAACCATTGGTGTAAAGATAAGGTACAATGATGATGAGATAAAACAATTGAAGATAAAACACTGGTAAGATATGGATACTAATAAGGCAATGAAAAATTGACAAGGGGTATGCCTCGTTTTTTTTTCAATCTATTAATTATGGACGTATGTTCTTGAGAGACTGGTGATATGAAAAATATTTTTTTAACTTTTGAATGCATTCATTTCGTATGCTCACTGGAAGAGTATGAATAGTTTCGGCCCCAAGTATATGTAGCTTTTTTCTCCTACCGATTTGTACATTGTAGGACAAACGTATTTCAAATGTTGCCTGCCTCATTCCTACGAGTATCAAAGATAATACTTTAATCTTTAATGATTACTAGATGTCGCCATTTAATCGTGACTATAAATTCCGAATCACCAAATGTTTGAATAAATATATGTTATTGCATATAAAAAAGACTGATTTGATGTGAAATTTCAGATATTTTTTGCAATGTAAGTACATTAAAGTTGGACGAAAGGGCTGGAGTGGGAGTAACGGGTCCTAGTTTAGGCTATCAAAACCCCTAGGCAAAGCCCCAACAATTTTTCAAGCAGAAATCCATGCTATAGAAATCTGCGCCCTAAAATGCCTTGCAAGAGGCTCCAGGGGGGCAAATATCTTTATTCTATCAGATAGCCAAGAAGCATTAAAAGCTCTAAAGTCACATACTTGTGAGTCTACGCTGATTTGGGACTGCAAACTCTCCCTAAGACAACTGGCAACCAACAATCAGGTCACCTTGATGTCGGTGCCAGGTCCGAATGGAATCAAAGGCAATGAAGAAGCAGACAGCCTTGCCAAGGAAGGGGCAAACACTCAATTTTTGGCCCTTCTGTGGTCTCTCCAAAGCCCACATTGAAGAAGAGTTTCGGCGCTGGGAAACTGACCAAATAAAAACCACTAGAATGAGGTTCCAGGGCAAAGACAAGCGAGAAGGCTTCTGAGCCCATCGCCAAGGAAAGCTAAACAGCTTCTCGAGTTGGAAAAGCCTTGAAACTGGTTACGAGACTGAGAGTACTTCGCTGAAACTGCAGAACACCTGCTTTGCGACTGCCAAGCAGTGTTTTGCAAAAGGCTCAAGTTCCTCGAAGGGGTTTCAATAACGCCCTCAGACTTCAGGAACCCAGCTCCCAGGAAACTGATAAACTCCGTAAGGAGTCTCGGAATCCTGGGCCTCGAATAGATGAAGGGTAATGTACAAAAGATCGTATAGGTCGAGGTACAGAGAGGCTGAACAGCCATATCGACCCCCCTACAATCTACATTAAAGTTAAGGGTTCCCGGTGAAACCAGGACTGCAATGCGTGAACTGAACCCTTGATTGCACCCCATTTGATTTTTAATAATATGAAAACAAAATTTCAAAGCAAAAGTGATGTGATTTGACCAATTTGATTACAGTTATAAGGTTCTATTTCCAAATAAAAGTACAGAACTTCAAATTGTATGAATACCCCACAAGAGGTTATCTTGACGATGGAAGATAGTGACTAAGGTTTATCTTTCAGTCGCAGATGATTCCACATCTGATTTTATGAACATCCTGTTTATATTTTCAACAAATCAATTCAAATTGTATATTTCAACATTGACACATAAAAATCAATAACAACTACATTCTTTTTTTTTCTATTTGTAAATATAATACGATCAAGGAACATGATGAATTGTTCTTCCAACACTCCCCCTCAATTCAGTAGGTTCAAGAACACCCAACTCCAAACACATTCTGCTGAATGTTTCCATAGGTAGTGGTTTCGTCAGGATATCGGCTCTTTGTTTACTAGATTCCACATATTCAACATCGATCTCGTGTTTGTTATAAAGATCTCGTAGAAAATTGTACTTTACGTCGATATATTTTAATCGCCGATGTTCCCATTTCTGTAGTAGGTGAATGCAAGACTGATTATCTTCAAATACGGTGATTGGTTTGTTCAACTGAATTTTCAAATCGGATAATACATTTGAAATCCAAATCAATTCAGTTGCAGCATTTGCTAAAGCTACATATTCTGCTTCGGTTGATGATAAGGCAACGGTACTCTGCTTCTTTGTCACCCAACATACGGTTGAACCATATACTTGAAACAGATATCCACTCGTCGATTTTCTATCTTCACTTCCAGCCCAATCGGAATCAGCAAAACCAGTAAAAGGAATGATGTTATTCGTTGGATAAAATAGTCCATAGCCAATAGTGCCTTTTAAATACCTTAGAATTCGTTTAAGTCCGGTCCAGTGATTTTCTGATGCATTACTTTGAAATCGGCTGAAAAAGTTCACTGAAAAACTGATATCTGGTCTAGTATTCAGCATAAGAAACATCAAACATCCGATAAGTTCCCTGTATGGTTTCTTATCAATAATACATTCGGAAAAATCTCCAGATTTTGCTTTAAGTTCTTCCATTGAGTTCACAACCATTGGCGTTTTTGTTGGTTTGCACTCTTCCATTTGAAATCTTTTCAGTAAATTTTTAACATAGATTGGTTGGCTCAAAAACATTCCATTTTCACTGCGACTGATTTTTATTCCCAAAAAATATTTGAGTTCTCCCAATTCTTTCATGCTAAATTCGTTTTTCAATTTAACTTTGACGTTTTCGATTTCACTTTTGACATTACCTGCTAATATAATGTCATCTACAAAAAGTAGTAAATAAATTTTGAAATTGTTTCCGATTCTAATGTAGAGACAACTATCACTTCCAGATTTTTCCATTCCTATTCTCTTCATAAAATCATCAAACTTTGAATTCCAAGCTCGTGGAGCTTGCTTGAGTCCATACAACGATTTTTCTAGCTTGCATACCAAATTTCCATCTATTTCAAAACCATGGGGTTGTCTCATATACACTTCTTCCGTTAGAATTCCATGGAAAAGTGCATTTTTCACATCCATTTGGTAACCAAGAAAATTTTCCTTGTTGATAATGGCAAGTAATACCCTCAAAGTAGTGAGTCGTGCAACAGGGGAATACGTTTCATTATAGTCAAAACCTTTCCTTTTAGAACAACCTTTCACAACTAAACGTGCTTTGTAACGTTCAATATTTCCATTTTCATCCCTTTTGATTTTGAATACCCATTTGTTGTCTATTGCCTTCCTTCCTGTTGGTAGTTCTGTGAGGGACCAAGTTGAGTTTTCTTGGAGAGATTTAATTTCCTCATCAACTGCTTTGTACCATTTTTCTTTATCATCTCGTCGTTGAATATCATCAAAGCTCTCTGGTACATCATATGTATAGGTTTCTGCATTCATTGCCATTATACTGTAGTCTTCCAGATATTTAGGTCTGATTAATTTCCTAGAACTTCTTCGTAAAATTTCATTATCGTTTTTCTTCCCGTCATTCTCACTTTCTTCCGTGCTTTCATCGACTCCACCTTCATTAACATTTTCAGGTGACTTTAGATTGACATTTGTCATTTCATAAAAATCATCGAATTCGTAGGAAAATTTCGATTCTTCGAATATTATATATTTTTCTCTCTTCAGGACACCACAGCTTATATCCATTCGAACAATATCCAACCATAAAACATTTTTTTGATCGTGTTTCGAATTTGCCACCAAGCAGTTCCTTTGGAATACGTAGTTTATTGACGTTTGGTTTTCTCCCGTACCATAATTCAGCTGGGACTTGATTTTCCAGAGCTTCCGTAGGACAACGATTGATAAGGTAAACAGCGGTCAGGACAGCTTCATTCCAAAATATTTTATTGAGTTTTGAGTTCAATAGCATACATCTCGCTTTCTCGATTATCGTTCTGTTCATCCGGTCTGCAACTCCGTTTTGTTGTGGTGTATATCTTATGGTACATTCATACTGTATTCCTCGACTTTCAAAATAGTCTTTTATTTCGTTTGACATATATTCACGACCATTATCGCATCGAAATCGACTCAATTTCATATTGAAATGTGCCGTTGCCATAGATTCATAAATCTTGAAGTAATGGAAAACTTCTGTTTTCGATTTCAAAATGTATGCAGCCGTGAAATGGGTAAAATCATCGATAAATGTCAACACATACTTCTTCTGGTCGTGAGATAGTGGATTTATGGGGCCAAACAGATCACTATGCACTAGTTGTAATGCTCGTGAAGCTCTTATTCTTTCTTGATTATGGGGTCCACTAGTTTGCTTCCCTTCGGTACAGTACTGACAAAGTTTTCGGGGTGAAAAACTACTGTCAAAAACCATGCCTTCCACCATATTTTTAACTTTCCTTAAATTATTGTAGCTAATGTGTCCCATTCGCTTATGCCACAATTCAGCATTTTCGATTGATGAACAAATGCTCGCTTTCTCGTTGTCTAACAAAAAATCTAGCTCATACAATTTTTGTTTTCTGTATGCAACTGCTACTGTATTATTTTCTTTCACGATGACACCTTTTCCATTTTTGAATTCACTTCAAAATTATTCATTTCAAGCTTTCGAACTGATAAAAGATTGAATTCTAAACCTGGTACAAATAGAATGTCTTTTTATCGTTATTTCTCTTTGCTCTTCTCCAACAAATGCCTTCACTTTGATAGTTCCACTTTTTTCGGCCATCAAGATTTCACCATTTTTAGCACTTTTTATTCTCACAGGTTCCTTTAATGATTTAGTATTTGTCAAAACATGTTCATTTTTGATCATATGTTCCGAAGCTCCAGAATCCAAATACCAACTCAGGACGTTAGACTGACCAGTGACGGCGGGAAAACAATAATCTTCAATTTCTTGTTCTTCTTGTACTTCCTGGGCTGTTTTTGCTTCGGACACTCGATGCTGATAGAATTTATCTTTATTGGTAGTCTTGTATCGACATTCGCTGCGTTTGTGCCCACTGAGCCCGCAATTGTAACATTTGTAACGAAATTCTTTATCATTCTGAATGCGATTTGGTGTAAAATTCTTTCCATGCTTGAAGTTCGTGATTTTACTAGTTGTAGCTGCAAAAACGGTTGACGAACCTAGCTCCTTCACGCTTCGATTATTCATCAAGAAGACGATTCTTGACGAAATTCAGTTTATTGGCTGATAGTGTTTCCAAGGCTGTAACGACAACTTCGTATTCTGTAGGCATTGTTAACAACAAGTGGCAAACAATGTCTGATTCTTCCAGAGTAGCTCCACTGGACCGCAACTCCCGAATCAATTTATCGAATTTCAGGAAATGTGTCGTCATTGACTCCTGTGATGTATTATACTTCATCGTTAGTAAATACTTCCGGAGTAATAGTTGACTGGCTATATCTTTTCGCTCAAAAGTTGCTAACAAAACATTCCAAATATCGAATACTGTCTTTTTATCCTTGACGTATTCCAAGTGACTGTCAGAAATCCTTTGTATAATTCAAGACTTGCACTTTCTATCACGCTTTTGTAAATCTGACATTTTCTTTTCTTTTTCCAGGCGATCTTCTTGACTATCATTTTCGTATGTGGAAACCATATTTCTGAATGGCTGCTGTATAAAACTTATCAAATCTAATTCTTCCAGCAGTGTTTCCATGCGAAATTTCCAGTTACTGAAGTTTGTTTCATCAAATAACGGGATTTTATATTTGACTTCTTCATCTGCCATGACCAACTTTTTAACTGCCGAAACTATGTCTGGGCCCGTAACCTGATGTGATTTGACCAATTTGATTACAGTTATAAGGTTTTATTTCCAAATAAAAGTACAGAACTTCAAATTGTATATTTCAACATTGACACATAAAAATCAATAACAACTACATTCTTTTTTTTCTATTTGTAAATATAATACGATCAGGACATGAGAATTGTTCTCCAACAAAAAAATTCCATGTTAGAATGCATTACTTAGCATCTTTCTCTTCCTCCTAACTTGATGTATCGTCAATATTAATGATAAAGTAAGGTAATTCTCTGTCTGTATGTTTTCTCAACATATCGTGCACATTGAAACCATACATTTGGAGTGATTTTTGCTTCACTCTCCATTAGGGTGTTTTTTTACAATTTTTTTGTTTTTTGCGCCCAACCGAAAATTTTGTTGGAAAAGTCTAAAAAAAATTCCCTGAAAATTTGAGTACTTTCCCAGAGTGTAGAAAGATTTCCCATTTAAAATACACGTAAACTTTGTGTTTTTTTTCAAATATCTATAACTCAGCGGCATTTTGTGCTATCATATCGTACTAAAACGCGATTTACTCAGGATTACATGCTCTACAAAAGTGTCTATTGCGACGTAGCTGTGATCTACACCTGTAAGATTGTATGGGTCACTAAATCTGATTTTTATAGAACATTCTTATTTTTTTGACGTTACTTCATAAATGACTGGATTTATGTAAAAAATTAGACAAACTTGTAGGAAATTTAATTTCCTACAAGAAAAGTTCTTTAAACCAAATCGCTAAGATTGATATTTCTCGAGATATAAAGCGTTAACTTTGTCGTGATATGAATTATCGAATCAAACTTTTCATATTACGACAAAGTTAACGCTATATATCTCGAGAAATATCAATCTTAGTCATTCGGTGTATGTTTTTTTTAGGAAATTAAATTTCCTATGAATTTTTTCCATAAATCCAGTCATTTATGAAGTAACGTCAAAAAAACAAGAATTTTCTACAAAAATCAGATTTAGTGACCGTACAATCTTCAGGTACAATTACAGCTACGTCGCAATAAGCACTTTTGTAGAGCATGTAATCCTGAGTCAATCGCGCTTTGGTACGATATGATAGCATGAAATGCCGCTGAGTTATAAATATTTGAAAAAACAAAGTTTACGTGTATTTTAAATGGGAAATCTTTCCACGCTCTGATCACATTTTCAGGGATTGTTTTTTTGACATTTCCAACAAAATTTTCGGTTGAGAGCAAAAAACTAGTCGTAAAAAAAACACCCTACTCTCCAATTGTAATTGTGTTGATATGACAATCCGTTTTCTTACCTCTGTGTTGAGGATACTTCAGATTATTTCTATGAGATTGAATATACAATCTAATAATAGCCCCATATTACCATATCGTCAACTACATAGTTTGGTTTTAGAGTGAAACCTTTTAAGGTGTTTTTATAAGACTTTGGTGCATACTGAATACCCCGCTGTTTTAACAAACTTTTTGTGACATTCGCTTATGGAATTTTCTAGCATTGTCGTGAATGGTAAGAAGCGTTGTTCATAACTGTTATGGTATTTGGAGGAAGATTTGGAATTAATGTTTTTTCAAACTATTTTTTGAACAAATCTGCGTTCATATCCTGATGATAGTCGGCTGCGCATCATGATATATTTCCAGGCGTCTTTAACAAAACTCAGTTAACTTTGTGCGTGCACAATAATCACACGCTTCCTTCATTTGGAGGTGTTTTAGTGACATCGATAAGTGGCATTGCTCCAACCTTTTTGGTGAACATCATTTGTATCATATCAAGTATCGTCCAAATAAACAACAACTTTTTGGTTTGACGACACTCATTTATTTTGCCTTATTTTTAATACAAGTGTTAAAAGTGGCATTTTATATCATGAGTGGAGCAACCCCACGAACAAAATAAAAACACTTTTAACAAATGGATCATACAATAGTTTTTGTACAACTGCTACTGATAGTAAAACAAATTTTTAATTAATTAACTTCTGCCCAAGCAGCATCATAGTGGCGAAAACTGATACTGCAACTTCGACTTATTCGATTATTACGAAATTACCACTGAATCTACCACTATATAATAAGAATAACTAGAATTTTATATTTGCATGGTTTTAGTCACGTAATTCCCATGTGCGGTAGCCACTCCACAGTTCTATAACTTGTTAGTGTCAATTGAGGTATCTGAAACATGATGGCCACTAAGCAGATTCACCTTGAAGGTTTTGAAACTTGAAAGTGGAAAATAACCATTGCGGTAACTATCCTGTAACACTTAAATATCACTTAGAAGTCACAATCACCTTCAATAGGGTATGATAGTTTCGGTGACGTTTTAGTAACTTCCATCGAACCTTCAATGTAGCATGCACTTGATTGTGAATGTGGTGATGGTTGCCACATTCTTGCTATCTTGCCACAGTTCGCAATTAATAAAAGTTACTACAAAGTTACAATTACCTTTAAAAGTAACCTCCAAGTGAAATTATTTTATTGTGACTTACAAAAAGTTTGTTTCACCTATTACGTGAAACGTGAATGATATTTATTCAAAACAGAATGGGTTATGCGTTTTCAGTAGACAATTTTTCTTGATTTTGTATAAAAAGGTAAATTTAGACAGGATATCTGTCTTGTGCGCCTTCTTAATATTCATACCTTAATTGTTAATTCAGTTTGCATAAATGCCATCATTTTCATCACTTGTTAATTGATAATTGTTACCTGATAATTGTTAATTGGAGCTGCATAAATCCACCATACTTGCTAGATGGACATATACCCGTAATTTCGAGGTTTGAACTCTGACGTGGCAGGTTATAATCGCCACTTTCAAGGGACCTATTGTAATTTTTAAGTTATAACTTTGAAATGGTGAGTCAGGGGCTTGCGACGTGAAAGCCACTTTTTGGTGGTGGAAAGGTTAATAATTCAGTTCCACTGGCCACTTTATGATGTGAGGAACTTTAGAGTGATATATACTCAGTTTCTGTCACTTCAAAGTTATATTTTTCCAAAACCGCCATATTTACAGGAATACAGGAATATGCTGGGTCGTCATCATTAGAGAAATGAACGGAACATGCAATAAAGATTTATTTGTTGTCAGTACTGCATCAAACAAAGTATTGGTTTCAAGTAACCAAGATTGATAAAAAATGTTTGAGAGATTTAAGTACGCAATTTAAGTTATTTCCAAAATTTTAATGTTTTACCGAAATAAAGGATATTCAGATGGCGCGTGCTCACAATCGAGCTACAACACAAGAAGGATCCAAATTGATACTTACGGGTTTGTATTTCATATATTCTTATACTTATAGTAGATCGAGTGTTAGAAAAAAATCAGGCAAAATGGAAGAATGAGGAACATTTATTATAAAAATATGTTGCAGCACAGAAATCGAGCTACATATCAATTACACAAGCACAGTCAGTTGTTTAACGTGTCTAGTGTCGGCCTCTACATATCCACGTTTCTGCCAAGTAACCACAACGTGATTGGAATGTGGCTATCTGAGATCCAGGAACGTAGATCGGAACGTAGCGGCCACCAAAAAAGTGTTTCCTATTTTAATAGCTGCCGCGTGATAGAACCGTTTATATTACTTTTTTAATAAATGTTTGTCCGAGGGAACTTATCCAACCTATTGGAAACAAGCTAAGGTGATACCAATTCACAAAGATTTTCGTCCCATTTCTTTATTGTCTATACTAGGTGAATTATTTGAAGCAATAATAAAAAATACTCTGTCTTACGATATAAAGCATCTGATCATCGAACAACAACATGGCTTCTTCTCCGGACGCTCTACTGTAACCAATCTAGCCCCTTTTCTTCAAGATGTCTATAACAGCATGGATCGACATGAACAGATTGATGCAGTGTACACCGATTTCTCCAAAGCATTCGATAAAGTTCATCATGAAAACTCAAAGTGAAGTTGGGAGAGATCGGTGTACACGGTAATCTGCTCAGCATAATAAAATTCATATCTAAATGATCGTAGGCAATGTGTCCAAGTTGGAAACTCCAGATTGTCGTTTATTGAGTGACCTCAGGTGTTCCACAGGGGTTACACCTGGGCCCGTTATTATTTCTTATCTTAATTAATGATATTACCACATGCTTTGAAAATTCCAGGTTTAGTCTATATGCCGACGATCTCAAGATATATAGACCAGTTACGAGCCTTTCTGACTGTCAAAAACTACAGGATGATATCACGAGATTAACTGATTATTGCACCACAAATTACCTCTCACTAAACGTAAACAAATGTATGAAAATAACATTCTCTAGACACATGGTGAATTGGACTTCAATTATCGCATTGGAAATCAGAATTCGACTAATGTTTCAAACATTAAGGATCTGGGGATATATTTAGATAAAAAACTCTCCTTTGATTTGCACATTGAACATATCGCTAGGAAGGCTCTGCGTAATCTGGGTTTCATAATGAGGGTAACTAGGCAATTTCGATCCCATAAATGTTTAATACTATTTCACAACTCCCTGGTCCGCTCTCATCTCGAGTATGCGTCGTTAATTTGGAATCCCCAATATGTAAAATTATTTGAATTTCCGATTCAACAGATTGTATCATCAAATTTCGTATGACAATAATATTGTGAAGTATGGTATATCTAAACTCTCCTCTAGAAGGACTGTTAGCTACATTATTTTTTCGCACAAACTGGTATCTGGTTTCATTGACTGCTCAGATATATTGAGTAAATTACAGTTCAATGTTGGAAGACGTTGCCTACGATCACCAAATCTGTTCTACCCTCAGATATATAGAACAAATGCGTCGGAGAACTCTCCTATAATGGGTTTGCAGAGGTTATATGACTTATTTTTTTGTCATGTTGATATACTCCATTGTTCACTCCTAGTAGCTAGACATGCTGCTTATTCTATTTTTTGGTGACATGTATAAGGATGGTTCAAAGTTGTACATTCATTGTTTTTCTGTTTTCTAATTGAGTAGAATTATATTAAACTCAATTATTGTATAGCAAAGTCAGAATGGTGTATCTATTTTAGCAATAATGATTGTTTTCCGGTCACATATACCTAATTTAATTATTTTTGAATTGTACCGAAATTACATGATCTGTGATTAATGTATTGTGCGATTTTCTGTTACTGGGTTGTAACTCAACCTGTTGAAAACCCGAATAATAAATAAATGAAATAAATAAATACAAATTACGTTTAAATTAAAAATGGTAATAAATTCCGGTATACTGTATTTCCAGTAACATTTACTAGAAATTGAAAAATAAACAAACAAAAAAGGTTTCTGGAGGGTTTGAAGATTTCTCAATGAATATTATATCCAATAATCGTGATGGTATGGGAAGTAAAATTAATAATAGTGCCTAGCTTTTTTGTGAACGTACCTACATCTGCTGCAAATATAAATATATTATAATGGAAGTTGAATTTTAAATTTTGATTGCTCTCTTCCACCAGAAATTCAAGAAGCTGCAAACAGAGCAACATTGAATCTGTTGCCTGAAAAATCAAGGCAACAATATGAAATTGCCCATAATGGATTCATCGAATGAAGAAAATTGACGACAATTTCACAGAAATTGCACTTTTAGTTTATTTCGAAGAAAAATCGAAGGCATGGAAGTCATCAACGCTATGGTCTGAATTCTCTATGATAAGAACTGGACTGAAAATCAAGAAAAACGTGGATATAAGTAGTAATCATAAACTGATAGCATTTTTGAAACGAAAGAGTGTCGGATACCGTCCCAAAAAATCGATTCTGACAAGAGAACAATTTGACAGATTTTTGGCAATCATTTTTGGATTATCCGGAGCGTGCCGTCGGTAATAACTCAAATTGAGCGTGGATGACATTGAAGAAACAACAAACTCATTAATAATAATTTATATTTTGGACACCAAAACCAACATTCAACGAAGTTTTTGCATCGTTGGAAACTACATGAATCTTTACCGTGAATATGCTGCATTACGCCCAACTTCCATAAATCATCGTCGGTTTTTCCTGAATTATTCCTAACAACACTGTTTCAACCAGTTGGAATAAATACTTGCCGAATTGCTGAAATTACCAGATCCACAGCAGTTTACCGGTCATTGTTTTCGAAGATCTTCAGCATCTATTTTAGCAAATTCAGGAGCAAGTTTGACTACAATAAAACTACATGCCATTGGAAGTCTTCAAACGTAGCTGAAAGTACTAGTTCTGTCTCTGCACCGTAATTAGTTAGCGATGATGAACGTTCTGCAGTTGAATTGAATACTTCTTCAGTTACTTCTCAGGGAATTAACATCATCGATTGTTCAAAGTGCCGAATACATGTTAATGTTTATAAATAATTCCTCATAAGTAGGTAACCGTGTTCTGATTATTATTATTATTACAACATTTCTATTGAACATACATATTTATATTATTGAGTACCTATTTTTATTATTTATTTATATTATTGAGTACCTATCATTTGACTTTAACACTAGTATAGTATTTTTAATTTTAAAATGTGAAGAAGAATTCTACTTTTTAATATCACTCTCAATGAAATTTTCGGAATTTATATTACGTAAATAAAATTTTCAGTCACGACATCTTGAAGTGTTAGAAATAATTTACCTTAATTCAATAATTTTGACGATTGCACGAAAAATAGTGTGTATGTCATGGCCGCGAAACTTTTTAGCGACCTCAAGATTATCCTGCCTCGGCCACAAGCGGCCTCGGCGATAACTTTTCTTTCGATATGCTAAAAAGGTATTTCGCGGCCTTGACATACAAATAACTATTGAAATGAATAACACTACACAAAAAACTGGAAAATAATACCAAATGGTAATATTTTTAAGAAAAACTCCAAGCACAAGTGTATAACCTCCGAGAAAACAGACAAACAATGTACGAATGTCTGGTTTGAATTTTCGCCACTCTGGCGCTGGCATCTAATTTGGAATTCCCAATAATACTAAAAACAAGATGCATCTCTGTAACCTTCAACCTGTCATCGGTCAACATGTGTCATTCTAAATGAAGGAAGGGTTGTTAGGCGTGGTTATAGTATTATCGTTGGTCATAAATACATTTTCATTGCTTCGTTTTTAGAAACAAGCCGACAGAAGTCTACATTGTAGTTAAATTATGAAACGGTGTAAAATAACTGTGTCGCGGTATCACGATTTACAAGAACCTTCTGTATGAGAGACATCATTACCGACCAAAAAATCTGAAGACGTCAATAATCAAAATATTATACCTAATGCTTTTGAAAAAATTATCGGGTTACAATATTCCAATGTATGGCACCAATTTGAATGGCACATTTTAAACATTTGGACTGTTTGAGGCAATGTACATCATAACCTACGTATGACATGTAACATCCTTCTCATCAATTATGGTAAATCTGACGCAATAAAGAAATACACGAATATCGAAGAGTCACGAGCTACTCATTGCTCCCAATTCCCAAACTAATAGCCATTAATAACAACTCATAAATAGGCATCGAGCGATTACGAGTATAGTTTCAGTGGTATAATTGAGGTCTGAACTTATCGAGAATTGTTATTTGCTAAACTGAGCATTCAAGGTAGATTTGATAAGAAAATGATACCGCAGCCTCACTGTTCGTTTCACATGTGTATGAGTATGAGACGCCACTGATATCACTCGGAACACATCAGGTAGTAGGTACAACGATATCACTCCCATCTTTAAATCGCCACTTCAATTCACGAATAATCCATTCGGTTTCTAATGTCTACAATAATTTGTTTTCCAGGAATGGAAAACACAGAAGATTATCAGAGGCGTTATCCCAAAGTAGACTACACTCTGGCAGATTCCCAGAAAACTGACGTGATATATAAACTTTTTCGGAATTCGACTGCAGACTACAAAGTATTGACGGTGGAGGATGTAGGTGATGCAGGGCTAGAGAAAACCATTCCGACGGTTTTGCTGATGCACGGATGGACCACTGACGATACGTCCCCTTGGTTCGTACCGTTGAAAGGAGAATATTTCAAGCTAGGACCTCATAACATAATATTCATCAACTGGTCAGCGGCGGGGAACAAATCCTATGACGTTTCATCTGCGAACGTTAGACCCGTGGGAAAGTTCATAGCACAGTTTTTGATTGCCTCTGGTGTCCCGCAAGAGAAGATCCATCTTATAGGTAAACATTTTCAACTAGTTCAATCACGACATGTTTCAAGTGGTCATATATAACGTATAGACCATTGCTGAAACCTTTGAAAATTGGTAAAAAGTGAAAGAAAATAATAATAGGATGAAACCCTTTGGAAAAGGAAGAGAATATAACAAAAATCAAAGGAAAAATAATTTATGGGCGATCTGAGGTCGGGAAGTGGAAGGGGGTGAGTTTTTAAGGGTAAAAAACGGTTTATCTCGATTTCCGGCAAAACTACAACTCCTATTGAAAAAACTTAAATGGCAAAGTTGTAGGTAATGAAAAGATCTACAACTTTTGTATGCACACTTTTTTCACATAACCCCAAAATGTATGTGAAAAATTCAAATAACCAAGTTTTTGGTTTTTTATCAATTCTCAACGTTTTTTCTAAAATTTTTGAAAGGGCCATTTACAGCAGATTAAAGGAATATTTGGAATCAAAAAATTTTCTATATGAGGGACAGTATGGCTTTCGTAAACACAGTGATACAGAGTCTGCAGTATTAGATGTCATAACAGATATCCAATTACAATTAGATAAAAAAAATGTGGACTTCTTTCACTGGATCTACGTAAAGCTTTTGACACTGTTAATCATAAAATTTTATTGAAAAAATTATATGAAATAGGAATTCGTGGAGTGGTTCATAACTGGTTTGAAAATTATTTATATGGTAGGAAACAATATGTTAATCTTGGAGATTATAATGGTTCTTTTAGAGATATATCTTGTGGCGTACCTCAAGGATCTATATTAGGACCTTTACTCTTTCTAATTTATATAAATTCGGCTTCAAAATTGAAATTAAGCGGATCATTAAAATTATTTGCAGATGATACTACATTAATTTACAATAGTTATGACATAGATTCCATCAAAATTCATATGAAAAACGATTTGAAAATAATTTCACAATGGCTAGATGTGCATAAGCTTACATTAAATATTGAAAAATCTTCGTTTATGTTTATAACTAAAACCAAACTTGCAAATGTTCAAAATCATAAAATTAAATTCGGCGCTAATAATCTCAAATATTCCACTACAATTAAATTCCTTGGACTATATTTAGATGAAACTCTTTCTTTCAGTACACATATAGAAAATTTAAGACGTCACCTATCACCTATGGTTGGAATTCTATTCAGGATTCGAGACTATCTTCCTTTGAAATATTTAAAAAACATTTATTTTTGTCTTTTTTATTCAAAATTACATTACCTTATATCAGTCTGGGGAACTGCAAATAAAAAAATCATAAAACCATTGCAAGTAATACAAAACAGAATAATAAAATGTATATTCAGATACCAGTACCTCGAACCATCAGTAAACTTATATAAACCCAATCAATTACTAAATATCGGAAATTTATATAATTTCAAAATCTGCTGTTTAATCCACTCTATAAAAAATTCTGCTAAACATTCTAACCTCACATTCACACAAATTGATTATATCCATGACTATAATACTCGTCAGTGTAAAAATTTATGTACTATTCCGATAAAATCAAACTTTGGTCGGAAGTCAATATTTTATCAAGTATAATGACATACAATTCAATTCCTGATCACTTGAAAAATATGCGTTTTAATAGCCTTTTAAAGACTCATTTGAAAAAATATTGGATCTCACAATAATTTATTCATTTTATTGTGCAAAAAATAATATACAGAATTATAATAAGAGAAATACAACCTATTTTATTGATTTATCCCGTATGATAAAATAATTCATACACTTGTTTGAAAATATATGTTATTTATTTTGTATTGTATCCCTAATATAAATAATTGTATTATTTCTTGGGATGAATAAAGTTGTTATTATTATTATTATTATCTTCTACAACAATTTTTTTTCACGAAATTTGGTGAAAACCTCCTTTTCCATGTTCCAAACACACTGTAATTTTTTTGATTAAAAATATTTATTTTTTCACCTTATTTTGACTTAATATCGAAAAAGCACCTTAATTTTCAATCGAAAATTCTCCCGTCAAAAAATCAGCTTTTTTAAAAAAGTCGGTGGGCTTTTTATTCGTTGAAATCTCTACTTTCTGATGGTATAAAAAAAAAGTACATTACTATGACAGAAAATGCAAAGAAACGAAAAAAGCTCGAATCGAATTTAATAAGACATCTACAATATTTTGAGAAAGTTGTAGAATCTTCTTTAAATTATATGCGTAGATGCCTATTTATTGCTATTTTAAAATAACTTATATACCTGAGTGACCTACGGAAAATTTTAGCCCATCAAAAGATATTTCATAGAGAAGTGAGGAAGGGGCTAGGAGGGTCTGGGCCTTACTACCTGTTATTTCTTTGCATTTTCTGAGAACATTTACCATAGTAATGTATATTGTTTTTCAAACTATCAGGAAGTAGAGATTTCAACGAACAAAAAGCCCACCGACTTTTTTAAAAAACCTGATATTTTGACGGGAGAATTTCTGATTGAAAATTAGGGTGCTTTTTCGATATTAAGTCAAAATAAGGTGGAAAAATAAATATTTTAAATAAAAAAAATTACAGTGTGTTTGGGACATAAAAAAGTAAGTTTTCACCAAATTTCGTGAAAAAATATTTTTTTTTGTAAAAGTAAAAATAAAAAACCAAAAATTTGGTTATTTGAATTTTTCACATAAATTTTGAGATTATGCGAAAAAAGTGTGGATACCAAAGTTGTAGATCTTTTTATTACCTACAACTTTGCTATTTAACTTTCTTCCATAGGAAATCGAGATAAACCGTTTTTTACCCTTGAAAACTCACCCCCTTCCACTTCCCGACCTCAGATCGCCCATAAATTATTTTTCCTTTGATTTTTGTTATATTCTCTTCCTTTTCCAATGAGTTTCATTCTACTATAACTTTTTTTGGTTTCAAAAATTATCGACCCTGGTCTAGTAGGGAAGTGAAAAGCACTTTAGAAATTCTTGACATGTGTTTTGGGTATACAGGGTGTTATGTAATAAGGGTCCGATATTTCACAGGACGATTCCTCAGTTATTTATAAGGTGAAAAGTTCATATAAGCATGGGTCCGCAAGGCCTTCATTTTTGATATACAAGGTGTTGAAAATTTATTTTTATTTTGGTTTTTCGTAAATAATTTCTAAAATAATGTCGATATTTGTACAAAAATTGGTATTTGGGGATTTTTCAAGATGATAAATTCAAATTTATCTTATTGGCCCTTAATTATACAGGTCGTTGTCTCTTTTGGGGAGTCACAACTTTGTCGTGCATGTCTTATCACATTTTCTAGAGGAAAAATCGATTCATCTATCAGTTTTACGTGAAAAAGGTATGCTTTTCAAAAGTAACTGCAAGCAGCCGTTTTCGAGATATTTTGATTTAAGTTAATTGATGCGTCCAATCTTCTTCTCATTGATTTGATTAAATAAAAGTATCAAGTAGGCTAGTAAGTTTATTCCAATGTTTTTTTATGCTGTCATGTCAAAAATAATATATTGACGCATAGTTAAATAGTTTTATTTATTATTATTGTGATTATTTGTTAAAAAATGGTAAACTTTACGAATGCAGAGTATGCTGGCATACATTTTTCATACGGACTTGCTAACGCTAACGGAAATGCATATGAGGCTAGACGTTTGTATCAGCGTTATCCGAACCGCACAACTCCTACTTCAAAAATGTTTTCAAGAATTCACGCTCGGTTAATAGTCCGGTCAATTTAGACATTCGAAGTTACATAAAGTCCCAACAAGCTGAATTTCTGTGAAGTTGTTCAAAACATAATTACAAACAATGTCTAGAAGTTCCCCATCATTCCCCTGTAAGGAAAAAATTTAATTCAAGGTCAAAGGTCAAAAAAATGAGTTTTTCGTGATTTTCAGCAAAACGGTAAGTTTTATCATAAAAGTAGCTCAGACACAAATTGTAGATCATAAAATTATCTATAAAAAAAGTATCAATACTTTTTTTCTTACGAGCCACCGTTTCTGAGATATAACGATTCTAAAAGTTATAAAAGTTGTTATCGTCATAATATGCACACGTTTCCACGCCACCTATGAGGTAGTGTACTTAGCGCGTTTTTGTTAACGTGGTTTCCCCAGTAGGCCTACTCCACGGGTCAGTTGTGATCCTGTTTAATGTAAAACTATTGCAAAATAACGGAAATTTTCAAAGATTGGGAAAGATAAAAGCGATGTAAATGAAAAAAAAGTGTTGAAGTTTATTCGTCTTATTCGTAAGTTTCAAATTCTTGTTCTTCTTTTTTCTTCTCCTGCTTCTTCTTCATCTTCATTTTGGATGCAAGTAAATTGCGTCAATAGCTCGTTCCACAAGATATGTCAATGATTCTGGGATTTCATTATTTAAATCTTCAAACATGCGACTTGGTGGAGGGTAGTTAGAATTATCAAATACTGCGGTTTGAATATCTTCGCGAATAATAGCTGCAGCTGCGTCTAGGACTCTCAATCGTTCTTCTGTTTTATTCATTTTTTTTTTTCGTACCAGGCTTGATTCAAAATATCATGATGATTATCCACTAAGCATATGAATGTTGATGCTCCCGATTTCTCAGTGATAATAAGTTTATCACCATACTTTACTTTTAGTCGTAGCTTAATCGTTCTGTTATCTAGAGTCGTAGTTTTGCAAACCTTTTGTAATTCGTTCAAAGTGAACTGACAGTCATCGCTATTTTCAATGTAAGTAAATATTTCCTCCATTGCCAAATTCGTTGCTTCGTCTTTAGGACGACCCATTTTAGCTCCAGTGGAAGGTTTTAAAAAATTAGCAAAGCAATCTCGATGATACTTAGCTTCAGCAGCAACTAAATCATATTCAAATTCGACTCGAGCAAGAACAGCTTTTGCTAAAGCATCGTCACGAGCCCGAGCTGTTTCCAGAATTGAATCTTTAAATTGAAGTGTACTTACTTGGCTGATTCGACGCCGAAAATCTGAGGATTTTCTTTTTTCACTTTCTTCATTTAATTTCTCGCCACAAAATAAGCACAGTTCTTTGAAACAAAAAGCTGATTCACTGATACGTGATCTAGTACGAGGAGGACTTGCTGTGGATGTACTGGCTTCTTGTTCTTCACGTTGTCTTTTATTAGCTGCAGCAATAGAAGACTTTCGAGTATATTTTACGGCATTTTCATGTATTGTCACAGATTTCTGATTTTTGAGATATTCCGAAAATCATCAGCTCTTTCGATACTTGCATTAATTAATGTCTTCATACCACGTTCAACAGTAACAACTTCACTTTCAGTTAAAAGTTTAGCACAAATAAAACAATATTCAGACATTTTCAATATAAAACTCAAAACAGCACAATATAGGTTAGAATAAACACGTGTTTTCACTACAGAATGACGCTCAAGACTAACGGTATTTCATTTATTATAGCAGGTAAAGACCCTAGCCACGTACACAATGGAACAAGAGACAGATGTCTCGAAGTTACACTGGCTTAAAGATTAAGGGACTGGGTTTCTTTTTACCTGATATTCTTGTAGTTAAAACTTATGTATATTTTATATTGTAAGTATAAGTTACAATGACCGATAGAAAAATATTTAAACATTTCAATATATATATATATATTATATAAAATTTTACAACTCTAGATGTATATACGTGGCGTACTCATGCATATTATGACGATAACAACTTTTATAACTTTTAGAATCGTTATATCTCAGAAACGGTGGCTCGTAAGAAAAAAATATTGATACTTTTTTCATAGATAATTTTATGATCTACAATTTTTGTCTGAGGTACTTTTATGATAAAACTCACCGTTTTGCTGAAAATCGCGAAAAACTCATTTTTTTGACCTTTTACCTTGAATTAAATTTTTTCCTTACAGGGGAATGATGGGGAACTTCTAGACATTGTTTGTAATTATGTTTTGAACAACTTCACAAAAATTCAGCTTGTTGGGACTTTATGTAACTTCACTCTCATTTTTTGGTCTAAATTGACCGGACTATAAGGGAAACTGGAAATTTTAAGAAAGCTAGTTATCGGGTGCACATCGGACGGTAATAACCCCAGAAACCGAGGAAGCAGTTCTTAATCTGGTAGGAGAACACCCGGAAACAAGCTCCAGAAAAATAGCGCTGACGTTAAACATTTCTCATGTTCTGGTATGGAAAATTTTAATTGATAATTTGTTATATCCCTACCATATTCAAAGAGTTCAGGCACTACTCCCTCGTGACTTTCCGTTACATATCAACTTCTGTCATTGGTTTCTCCAATGCCTTATTCAAAATCCTTCATTTGAAAATCAAATCCTCTTTACCGACGAAGCAAATTTCTCACGCAACGCTATACGCAATTTTCACACACACACACAATCATTTGTGGTCAGAGGAAAACCCCCATGCGATACAGGAATCACATTTCCAAGAACAGTTCTCTCTCAACGTGTGGGCAGGAATCCTTGGAGATTATTCTTTGTTCCGGGAAAATTAAACGGAGAGAGATATCGCCATCTTCTTGGAGAAGATCTGCCTATTTTACTGGAAGATATGTGCTGCTTAGACTACGAAATGAAATGTGGCTTATGCATGACGGTGCCCCGGCACATTCTAGCATCCAAGCGCGAGAATTTTCAGATCAAACTTTCGGCAACCGTCGAATAGGTTGGAGAGGGCCTCAACCATGGCCCCCTAGGTCACCAGACCTTAACAGTTTGGATTTTTTCCTGTGGAGACATCTAAAATCCTTGATTTACCAGACACCTATCCAAAATGAAGAAGAATTAAGTTATCGAATAATTAACTCTTGTAGAACGATTCAAAATAGTCCAGGAATTTTCCAAAGAGTGCGCAAATCAATGAGAAGAAGATTGGATGCGTGTATACAGGCAGGAGGTGGACATTTCGAACATTTATTGTGATTTTGATTTATATCTAGTGTTCCGTTGTTTATTGTTGTTTGAAAATTAGCGTTTGAAATGTTTCTATGTTGAATTTAAAAAAAAACTTTTCAAAATTGTTTCACTTTTTGACAAACACATGCATCGATTAATTTAAATTAAAATATATCGAAAACGGCTACTTGTAGCAACTTTTGAAAAGCATACCTTTTTCTTCTAGAAAATGTGATACACGACAAAGTTGTGACTCCCCAAAAGAGACAAAGACCTGCAGGCGGTGCCCCCTAAAATTAAGGGCCAAACTAAGATCAAATTTGAATTTCTCATAATAAAAAATCCCCACATACTAATTGTCGTCCAAATATCGACATTATGTTGAAAATTATTTACGAAAAACCAAAATAAAAATCAATTTTTAACACCTTGTGTAGGTATACAAAATTAAGGCCTTGCGGGCCCATGCTTATATGAACTTTTCACCTTATAAATAACTGAGGAATCGTCCTGAAAAATATCGGACACTTATTACATAACACCCTGTATAGTCACAAGTTGCTAAAAAACCTTCAAAAACTTCTGCCTCTCCAATTGTAATAATTTTACAGGTTTGTGTAGAGAATCACAAACTGAATATGATGGATTATTTATTTTTAGTCCCAAAGTGTTTATATTTTTTAGATATATTAAAAGGGAATTTTGTGACTCTATCTCGAGTGTTGGTGCCTGTCCCAAGGCAGCCTTTCATACCAGCTTTTAGCGTCAACTTTTTTTTGAAAGAATTGCTGCTATTTCTAAATGACCATTTCCATAGAGCAGAACAAACGCGGCGTTTTTACGTCAACTGTCAATTAATACTTAGTGTTCAGGTTAAAGTTGCAGGATGCCCAATAATAGAAAATTGCATTTTTCCCATTATGTTTTAATTACCAGTTGCCACAAACTCACCAAACCAAACGGCACTTCCATAATTTATTATTTTTTGGTTATATTTGTCTATAGAAAAGGAGAGCAACATGTTTATAAACAAGGATGGTCAACAATTTGACTCTGATGAAAGTAAAACTTGAACCAACAAATAGCGTTAATATTGTATTGTCATCCAGTTCCGAGCTATTTCTAAAGTTTCAAGTCTCTAGCTCATCGGGAAGTTAGTTTGAAATCGATTACAAGATTTGAACCCTACAGACACGAAAGCAAGCTAATATGAGCATGGTAAAATAGGTTTAGTCTCTTTTTTATATCTTCGAATTACGGATCCTTCCAAATATATTTCTGACGAAAACGATTATGATAAAATTATATTCCAATGGTTTCCACTTACATATACAGTGCTAGTCAAAAGTCCCCTCCCCCCCCTCGTATCTTTTGAACGGGTATACTTATAATAATGAAATTTGGAGGGTGGAAATAAACGGATGTAGGCTTCTCAACTGGTCATAACAGGTGACGCAATAGTCATAAATGACGTCACAAGGCCACTGTGACCAATAATTTTGAATGGGACCCTATGGCAAGTGACAGCTCGTTTGAAAGGTATTGAAAATACCTATTCAGTCATACCAATTTTGTTTGGGTTTCGGCTGATTTTGATTGATAAATTGAAGAAATACGAAAATTATAGTTTCGCATTTAATTAATAAAGATTTAAGAACCAGTTCTTATAATAAGTGTTCAAAATGTGCTCCATCTACTTCCTGGCAGTAATGCATCCTATTGCTAAACTCTTGTCGTACTCGTCCCAGTGTGTCAGCGGAAAGTGCCCTACATTCTTCAACAATTCGTTGTTTCAGAATGGCAATACTGTCAGGTGCTGTAGCGTAAACCTTAGATTTCAAGTACCCCCATAGAAAAATCTAATGGTGTAAGGTCCGGTGACCGAGCTGGCCATTCGATCGAACCTCGTCGTCCAATCCATCTACCACGATATTCTTCATCTAGGTAACGTCTTACTGCACCGTAATAGTGTGCAGGAGCACCATCTTGTTGAAATGTTATTTCCAAGTTGTCGAATTCATCTGGATTATCTTCTAGAATTTCAAGAATTAACGCCTCAATATCATTTTGTAACATCTCCAGATACAATTCACCGGTTAAGTTAGCATTGAGAAAAAGAGGCCCAACTATGTGGTTTCCCAAAATACCGCCCAAACATTTACTTTTTCTGGAAATTGAGTATGTTTTCACGAAAGATGTGAGGATTTGTGTCCCCAATACCTCACATTTTGAGTGTTGACATTTCCATTAGAAAGAAAGTACTTTCGTCACTAAAATAAATTGTCTGTATGTAGCCTGGTTGTTGGTTCATTTTATTGGACATAGTTTCACAGAATTCTAGTCTTCGGTCGGGGTCATCATCTGAAAGTTGGTGCACCATTTTTAATTGTATGGATGAATTTTGTTTTAGCCAACACCCTATGTACTGTCCTTTGACTGACTTCACAGATAGACGCAACTTGGGCTGTGGAAGAAGTAGGGTTTACTACCATTTCTCCAATTATGTCAATTTTTTGTCATCACTAATTGTTGGTCGACCAGATCGTTTGGCATCTTGAACACTACCTGATGCTTCAAACTTCCGAAGAAGCTCCCTCAAATAAACCCTCGATATAGGGCGATCGGGGTACCTCTCATTAAACAGTCGTTCCGCTGCATGGAAATTGTTTCTACATTCACCAATTATTAAGATAGCTGCTACTTTGTCGGCTACAGTACGTACCATTTTGCCTATGTAAACACTTAAACGTCTCGTTAAACAATAGCTTAGGTAAATTTTCAAGGTATAAACACTTTTGACAAGTAGAGAATTCAAAAACGTCAACCTTTTTGACAATTAACCAGAGGCGTACTTTAAAATCTTTATTAATTAAATGCGAAACTATAATTTTCGTATTTCTTCAATTTATCAATCAAAATCAGCCGAAACCCAAACAAAATTGGTATGACTGAATAGGTATTTACAATACCTTTGGAACGAGCTGTCACTTGCCATAGGGTCCCATTTAAAATTATTGGTCACAGTGGCCTTGTGACGTCATTTATGACTATTGCGTCACCTGTTATGACCAGTTGAGAAGCCTACATCCGTTTATTTCCACCCTCCAAATTTCATTATTATAAGTATACCCGTTCAAAAGATACGAGGGGGGGAGGGGACTTTTGACTAGCACTGTACAGTATAACAAAGTACGTTGCATTTATGAATTGTACGGTCGAATAATGTGAGATTTTGAAAATATATCACACACAAAAAACTCACCAACACATAGACTCGCGCCTTTTTTTACTTACAGGCTTTTATTCAGTTTCACCTATCCCGGTCTGTCTGTCTGTAATCAAATCTTGCAAGTTAAATTTGACCCACTTCTAAACGTCCGATTGATTAGAAATTTGGCAGGTTTTGTTAGGATAAAAAACAAAATGGCGAACAATGTTTGTGATTATGGTCCGATTCTATTCAAAATTGGTATCTAGGGGTTTTCGGGGTCGGAGATTATGATTCTTCGTCTGTCAAAATTCAAAAACTCAACATGGCGACTCCAAAATGGCGGATTTTATTCAAAATTGGTATGGGGGGGTTTTTGGGGTCAAATATTTTTTTTACAATCTTTTATTTTATTTTTAGTTCCACCTGTCTGTCTGTCGGTAATCAAATCTGGCAAGATAAATTTGACCCACTTCTAATCGTCCGATTGATTTGAAATTTGGCAGGTGTACATAACATAACATACATACATTAACATACATTATGAAATTTTTGTTAGGATAAAAAACAAAATGGCGGACAATTTTTTTGATTATGCTCCGATTTTTTTCAAAATTGGTATTTAGCGGTTTTTGGGATCGGAGTTTATGATTTTGTTGTTAAATTTCAAGAAAAAAAATTAGATAGAAATTACTTAACTAGTTATTTAATATCATAAATACTAAAACATAAAAAATGAATAAACGAAAAAAAATATTAGTTGTTAATAAAAACAGAACTAAAAAGTTAAAAATAAAAATTATAAAAAAATATTTTTAAGACAAGCTTTTATTTATACAAATGCACCAAAAAGGAAAAAATTATTTCTTTCATTGTTTGATCTAGGTTATTCTGTGAGTAACAGATTCAAAAGCTTGCCGCGGATAAAAATAGGTATTCTTGCGCGGCAACATTTTGAATCTGTTACTCAAAGAATAACCTAGATCAAACAATGTTCTCTAAACATTACAGGATATCCCTTTTCGTGGGAACCAGAACATAAAAAAAAAAAAAAAAATGAAAGGAATCATATTTTCCTTTTTAGTGCATTTATATAAATGAAAGATTGTCTTTAAAAATGTTTTTTTTATATAATTTTTATTTTTTAGATTCCATAAGTGGAACGCAACCGATTTCTTTAAAATTCTCGAATTAGATTTTTTTTACAGTTACAATACTTTCTCCTAAGGTTATCCGAAAGCGAACATGAATATCATCGAGCAACTTTAGAAGGACAATTAAATTAGTTTTCCCAGATGAGATACTGGCTACACCAAATCAACAATTTCATACAAATAGGAAAAAAAAACAATTTGTCAGTAACTTACTGTATTCAAAATTTTGCTGAAAAATATGAAATGGAGGATATTACTCCACACACATTCCACGACTATATCAGTCTTCATTTTAAAAATCTGAAGAGAAAATATTAGCATTTGTGTTTTTGTTCAAAATTTCTTGCAGTGTTTTTCGAATTCCTAAAGAGTTCTCTCAGAAGGATGAGATGTTTTTGTTCAATTATTGTAAGGGAAGTTGTCCAGATTACGAATTTGGTTCACCACCATTCTTTCATTTCTATAGTATTCGATCGATAAGGGTACCCAAGTATGAGCCATATCAGAAGAAGACTTTATAAATCACATATTACTGACTGATTGAATTTATGATCTGTACAACACTTCATACATATATCTCCTGAACAAACGTAATTTCATCCTCCTGACAAAACTCCGTTGGCATCAGATAAGAGCGAGCACACTCGTAAAACCATACCAGAGATCTTGAAGAAACTTTCGATAGATTTGATAAAGGGAACAGATGAAGTCCTGTATACAGAGAAAAAATCAAATAGTTATTTAAATTATATGATTGGTCTTACGTCACATGCCCACAGAAGCGTTTCAGTGAAATGACGTTTATATCTTACTCAAGCTAAGTAGCGCTCACCGATCTTCGAATTATAGTGAATAGTTTCACATGGAACGTATAATCAGTGCTGTCAATGTGAGAATCCTTAATTACACACAAAGATCACAAAAATTATACGGCATTACACGGACGTTACTATTGCGCAAATATTACAAAACAAAGTACAATGACAATATACACACAGAAAAAAAAAATTGTTGAATCAAATAAAATTTATTTGAATCAAACAAATGAAAGTGTCGTATATGCACGACAAAATATAATCTGAAAATGAGTAAAATTATTTTTTGGTTATGGATCAAATTTAAAGTTTCAATCAACTGAAACTTTTTGCATGAACCAAACATCTTTTTCGACCAACTCTATTCATAACTCGTTTTGGCAGAAATGTTGTTTAAACCATGTAATTATTTTGTTGAATCGAATAATCAGATCTACAAAATTTGCTGATTGCTTTAACAAAAATATTCATTCAAACAAGTATTTATGTCGAATTGATGAATTCAATATAATGTCAATTCAACAAAATAAGCTGATGTCTTCACTGAAAATATATATATTCAAATGAGTAATCATTTTGTTAATCCTCTGATGATCCAACGATGATAAGTGGGCTTTGCTATTCGATAACATTATCCAAGTCAGGGTCAATTGTGCGAAAGCTTCGCCATATAACGCATATAATTCAACCAATATAATATTCTTCAATCTATTTCTGTTGTTTGGTTAAAAAAAATATTAAATTTGTGTTGAAACAAATGTTCAATCTATATGAGTTGGAGATGGTTTCGATAGATGAACATTTAGTCAAATCAAATCGAAGAAATCTTAGCATTGCCTTGAGAAATCCATTTTGTCACCGCAATTTAATGATTCCATCAATCGAATACACCTGTGTTTTGGGATTAATTTTATTCAGTCAAGCCAAGCCAATAACAGTGACCAAATAAATTTGGTTGAATTAATAAATCCTTTTTTTCCGTGCAGTAACAACTGACAAAACTATGATAATTAAAATATTAATAGAACATATAAACGAAGCGGTAAAAATTTGAACTGTGTGAAGTGACGATGCATACGTCCATCAGAAGCGCTAGGAGTACGTTTTTGAATGTGATAAAAAATTGGCGTTTTCAATTTTGAATTATGAGAAACGTTAAACATGTTTTCGATTTCTAAGTTTGTTGCTGAGCTTTCTAGGTAGTAATCTTTGTATGCATATCAAAATATTTTGGAAAAGGGGCACATGCGTGTTTCCTATAGTTTCAACCCCCTATTGTTTTACTTCCACATATGAGGTAAATGGTGGTTTTCTCACAGGCGCCTCTAGCGGTTAATTTGAAAGATGCCTACGAACAACAAGACGTTTGACAGATTTTCTGATCTGTTGGTGAAAGAAAGGTCTCAGATTTCATTCAGCAACCAATAACAGTACCCCGGTGTAAATGAGATGTCATTTGAACACAAAATGGCATTCTTGTTGTTCTTAGGCAGCTTGTTTATCAGACGTTATTGGGAATTCAAAATTAGATGTCAGCGCCAGATTGACGAAAATTTAAACCAGACATACGTACATTATTGTTTGTCTGTTTTCTCAGAAGTTATACACTTGTGTTTGGAGTTTTTGTGAAAATATTTCCATTTGGATATTAGTTTCCAGTTTTTTTGTGTAGTATTATTCATTTCAAGACTCTAGTGGAGTGGTATATTTAAATCTTAAGACAATATCATTCGCACAAACCCACTTTGAAGGAGATAAAGTAAGTTCTAATTTGCTTTAAAAAAAACCTTTTTTGTGCAGTCGCACTCAAAATGAGTATTTCGTGTTCTCAACGCAGTCCGCGAAATTCAATTTCGCGGCTGTTACTCATAGCAACGGCCGCCAAACCAAACGTTACTTTCAAATTTGACATTTCTAAAATACGACAATGACAAGGATTATTTCACATTCTGTTTGTCACACCAATCTTTAAACTCGCCGTTACATTTTACGTACTGCCGTTTATAATTTTCAGGTATTGAAACGGAATGCGCCAAGTTTACAATACTTTTTAGCTCTGGAGGAGTGCAAGATACTAAAATATCACATCAGTATCAGACATATTTGCGTTTGGTCAAGAACTGCCAAAATGGTTTATAAATATTGAACCATATCATTTCAATAGCAACGCTATGACTTTGTTAACTAAATTGAATTGCTGTCGATTTTAAAGCAATAATATATTTATTTGTAATTATCTAGTTTAATAATTTTGACGATTGCACGAAAAATAGTGTGTATGCCATGACCGCGAAACTTTTCAGTGACCTCAAGATTATCCTGGCTCGGCCGCAAGCCTTTCTTTTTTCTTTCGGTACGCTAAAAAGGTATTTCGCGGCCTTGGCATACAAATAAGTTTCTGGACAGCTTAGTGAAGTCAGCGGGAATTATTGTTATGAATTATTTTGAAAACATGTTTCACATTGTTTGTGAATGTTCGAATTGAAAATAAAAGTAACAAAAACAGTTTTTTTCATATCATCCAAAACAAAGAAGAAAATGGGTTCCTTATCACCTAGATATGCATATATAGTCACTCTTTTCCCATACTGTATGAATAATCTTCTTATGTTAATAATATTTTTTTTTCAAAAAAAAACAACAAATAAAATTCATTTGAATCAAACAAATAAAAGTGTCGTATATGCACAACAAAATATAATCTCAAAATGAGTATAATTATTTTATGGTTTTGGTTCAAATTTGAAGTTTCAATCAACTGAAAATAATTTGCATGAACCAAATAGGTATCTGATTCGACCAACTCTATTTATAACTCATTTTGGCAGAAATGTTGTTTCAACCATGTAATTATTTTTTTGAATAGAATATTCATTCAAACAACGATTGACGATGGTTAGGTACTCTAGTTTTTCAAGGCACTCTATATTTTTATATTTAAATTGAAACATTTTTTTTTAATAAATTCAAATTATTATTATTCAGAAGTTTGTCTAAGGAATTGTGTATTACAGGTATTTTCAGAACTATATATGTTTCTTCTTTATGCATCAAACTTGAAGGTGGTCTAGTAGAGTTTTGAAAAATACTGCATTATTACGTTTGAATGCTAATAGTTATCAGTTAGTCTGAATTTTACTTCCAGTCCAAAAATATTAGATAAGCACATATGCATCAATGGCGATACGACCAGACCGTATTTTCTAAATTTATTTCAATTTCACAAATATTAAATTAGTTTTAACACAAAGCTATTTTCAAGATATTCTATCTTTTTATTCCAGGTCATTCGCTCGGATCACAACTGGCAGGTTCCATAGGAAAATCTATGTTTGAATTGACTGGGAAAAAGGTTGGAAGAATCACATCTTTAGATCCAGCTGGTCCTAAATTCGAACATCCTGACCAAACAGACGACGAAAAAATGTGCGAGTATGATGCTGAATTTGTAGACGTCATACATACAGACATTCAGCATTATGGATTCACAAAACCAATCGGCCATGTAGACTTTTACCCAAATGGAGGAAAGGATCAACCGGGATGCCCACCACTTGAGGAAGATGGTAATGACTTTTTCCATTGAATAAAAGGTTCATTTTAGTTTCATCAAAAAACACGAGATTTGGGGGGAAGAGCCACTTTCGATGCATAAGAATTCATGCGAAAATAATATCAAAATAACTACTACCCCATATTTCGTTAATAAAATCAGTCACAAGACACCTCATATGTGAAGGTTTTGTATACTCACAGAACATTACTGGAAGTGAGGTGTTCCTTGACATTGTAACATTGATATAATTTTTGCATGAATTCGAAGGTACCCTTATTGCCAGATATTATGCAGATCAGTAAATCTATGAATTATTATCACTCCTAGGCTAATTGAAAAAATCTGAAGAAAATATTTGTTTATTCAGTGCAATTGTATATGACTTCCTATGGTAAAACATCCCCACCCCCTGAACCATGCGGATTTATTTTCTTAGTGAATTCCGGATTCCTCCTATAGTACAGTAATATTCATTCATCCTGGCGAAAGTCGGCGCAAGCCGTCATTAGACCCGGTTGATACTATTGGTTCGTTGTTATGACCATAGGCGTGTATGTTATTTGGATTTATTTGCTATAATCATTTTATTGCACCAGAGCCCAAATCAAACTAACATACACGCCGCTGTCTACAGTGTGGGCGTTAACCAAATGAAATCGGTGTTGTGCGCATCCAACCTTCCCGCCTGATTAAAATGCGACTACTGTAAATTACATTACTAGTGTGGAAAGTGACCCATTTCACGCGAGTGGAAGAGTGCGACAATCTCACGAGTGTGAATTGGCACTTTCCTCACCAGGAATGTACACTATTTTTCCTACGATCACAGATTAATGCACAATCTCAAAAAAACATGTTTTTACACGCTTTATATTAGCTTCACTTGTATGTTTGTTTGTAACCGACTCCTTTGGGCGCGATTTTGACCCACTTCCAGACATCCGAATGATTTGAAATTTGGCAGGTGTACATAATTCCGGTGACAATGCATTAAGAAATTTTTGTGTGAGAAAAAAACAGAATGGCGGCTCCAATATGGCGTATGAGTTTTGTGATTATGGTCCGATTCGCTTCAAAATTGGTATCTGAGAGTTTTCGTGGTCGGAGATTATGATTCTATTGTCAAAATTGAAAAATTTAAGATGGCGGCTCCAAAATGGTGGACGAGTTTTGTGATTATGGTCTGATTCTATTCAAAATTGGTATGTGGGGGTTTTTGGGGTCGAATATTATGATTCTTTTGTGAAAATTGGAAAATTCAAGATGGCGGCTTTAAAATGGCGGCCGAGTTTTGTGATTATGGTCTGATTCTATTCAAAATTGGTATGTAGGGGTTTTTGGGGTCGGAGATTATGATTATTTTGTCCAAATTGAAGGATTCAAGATGGCGGCTCAAAAATGGCCGCGAGTTTTGTGATTATGGTCCGATTCTATTCAATATTGGAGAACAATAGTTAAAAAAAAAAAATAATAATAATAATAGTTTGAAAAACTGAAAACACGCGTTAGTAGAAAACTAAACTAAAAAGTTGAAAATAAATAATAGTTTAAAAAAACTAAAAAACACGCTTTTATAGAAAAACAGACTAAAAAAATTGAGAATAAGAAAGAAAAAGTATTTTATTTAAAAAAAAGCGTGGGGTGCATAGTTTCAATAATTATATAGTACATTACATACCTAAGGTAGTAAAGTAAGAAATGTCTCAGATCAGAGGTAATTGTTGGCCGAGGCGATACCATGCACCCCACGCTTTTTTTTTTAATAAAATACATTTTTTCTCAGTTTCAATTTTTTAGTCTGGTTTTCTATAAAAGCGTGTTTTTTAGTTTTTTAAACTATTATGATTACTTTAATTTGAGAATTTTACAAAGAAAACTAATGATTGAATAAGAAAAACTCAAAATAACAAATATGTATTGTAGAAATTGAAAGTAATGTAACGAACCTAGGCCGGACCTGTCGCCTCGCGCATTGCCGTCGACAGCGATGAGATCATCCCCGGAAATATTCGAGAACCATCCAGTCGCTCTGCCACGGAAAACAACGGTCAATATTGGAAACAATTGGAACATGCCAGAATTCGAAACATCGAGAATGCTGTATCGGAGATAAATAGGCGACCCTCAAGTGGAGTCAAGACAGTCTGAACGAGCCCATACGATCGAGCTATTCAGTAGCGTAGTAATATAAATTAAGTTGTAGATTAAGTGTTAAATAAATTAGTTAAACCAAGTTAAGTTTATTTACGTTACAATTGGTGTCGGAAGTGAGATTTTGAAAATAAACAAGTGATCGTGGAGTGGATAGTCAGAAAAATAAATTGATAGACCTTTTTGTACGCCCAAAATAGACAGTGGCCCGTTTTCGCGAAGTGGACAATTGTGCGTGGGAATATAAACTGATACCTCTTCGCGTGGAACAGACAATAGACTGGTGGCCCGTGGAAAAGAATTCGCGAAGTGAATTTTTAACAAACTGATAAACTTTTCGTGTGAAACAGACTGATACCTCGTCAAAGACAAAATGTGTTCAAGAAAAGTGCGCCTTGCGGATTTGAAGGTAGCGGAATTGAAACAGGAATTGGAGGAAAGGGAACTGGAAACAACAGGTAAAAAGCAAGTACTCCAGGAAAGACTTGCAGAAAGACTTATACAAGAAGGTGAGGACCCCGAAACATTTTTATTCGAAATTCCCGGAGGTGATTTAAGTTTGGTAATGAATAAACTGGAAGAAAATGCTAGAAATCTGGAAGAGAAGCTTCAAGAAAATTCTATAAATCTGGAAGAGAAGCTTTCTAGAAATCTGGAAGAGAAGCTTCGAGAAAATTCAAGAAGCCTGGAAGAGAATGCTGGAAATCTGGAAGAGAAGCTTCAAGAAAATTCTAGAAATCTGGAAGAGAAGCTTCTAGAAAATTCAAGAAGCCTGGAAAAAAATGCAAGAAGCCTGGAAGAGAAGTTCCTGGAAACACAGAAGGCCTAAAAAGAATGGTGTGGTGTGGCTAATTTTCTAGAAGAAAGAATGGGAACCGTTGAGACAGAGATAGATAAAATTAGGAGCAAATGAACACGGAGGTAGATAAAATGAAGGAAACGATCAGTAAGCTGGAAAAACGAATTAATAGTGCGCCCTCCACAGAGATGGTTAACGAAAATGCAATGCTGGACTTGAGTTTGAACTTGGATAAAGTTCAAGAGGGTATAAAAGATGTCAAGGTCATTTCTGAAATAGGGAAGCTTTCCATGAAGCCGCCTCAATTCGACGGAAAAACTCCATGGGAAAATTACCGCCGACAGTTTGAAGCAGCGGCCAAAGCAAATGGATGGAATGCAGGGGAAAGAGCTGTAGCACTAACACTTGCATTACGTGGAGAAGCGACGAATATTCTACAAACTCTTACCGCCCAAGAACAGGAGGACTATGATCAGCTGATTAAACATCTAGAATTACGATATGGCCAGGCCCATTTGGAACACGTATACCACTCCCAACTGAAAAATCGCTGCCAGAAATCGGGCGAATCCTTACAAGAATTCGAAGCTGACATTGCACGCTTGGTTCGTCTCGCATATCCAGCCACACCGGAAAATGTAATGGAGCGATTAGCGGTTCAGGCATTCTTGGATGGACTCCGTGACCAAGAAACCAGACAAGCGTTGACACTAGCTCGTCCAACACATCTCGTAGACGCACTGGCACGCTTTGGAATTTGAGGCAGCAAAGCAATCTTGCAAAAACCAAAGTAAAGTTCGAAGTATTGAAGAAGACTCACAGGAGGATGCTGACTTGGAAGCTGCCATAAGAAAAGTGATGAAGGAAGTGTTGCCTGAGATAAAGACAGATAAGATGCCGGAATTTTGGCAAAATTGGACATGTGCGTAGCAAATGTCCACCATTCATCGACTCCGATGCAGGAAAACTAAGAAAGGTCGACGAGAAGGGCAATCGTCGGCATGTGTCCGCAAGCCCCGGTTAACAACGCATATGTCGCTATCCTTCAACGACAGAACAAAGGGTGTCTTCGTAGACGGTCTCATCAATAACGAGCCTTGCACCATGCTGCTAGATACAGGTGCGACTAGGACCATTCTCGGGCCTTCCTTTGCCAGAACACCGGAACGGATTGAACCGACAACTTGGAAGCTACGCACAGCAACAGGGGAGCTAGCTACTGTATATGGCGAGCTACCGATTGAAATAATTTTGGGCAACACTAAAGTGAAACATCAGGCACTTGTAGCGGACATCGAAGACGATGCAATCATCGGAATGGACATCATGAATTCCAGAGGGTTTGAATTGGATTTCAAAGACGGCGTCCTACGTGTCAACGGAGAAGAGCTGGTGCTTCATGGGAGAAGCGAGGAGTTGATCCGTGTATTGTTGGCTGAAGATGTAAGCGTACCTGAGAGGGCTGAAACCATTCTGGAGGCTCGCCTGGACGGGAGTACGAGCAGTGGAAACGTGGTAATGTTCGAGCCCAAACTTAATGATGAGAAAATTGGACGAGGGATTGCACTAGGGAAGACCTTGTTGCGTGCTGACAAATTTGTGCCGGTAAGGGTCATGAACGTCAATTATTTTCCAGTGACCTTGAAGAAAGGAACAATATTGGGGCACTGCTCGTCAGTTTCCTCAGTGATCCGGAGCGTACGAGGTACGATTAGCCAACCCAACAACTTGCCCACAGAACTAGAAAAATTAGTTGAAATCTCTTCCAAAGACATAAAACCAGCTCAACAGCCCAAACTAAGAGATATAGTCAAAAAGTACCAAGACATCTTCGATACCGGACAAGGAAAAGGAGGTCAAACTAATGTGGTCCAGCACAAGATTGATACTGGGGGTGCCCGACCGATCCGGCAATCAGCAAGAAGACTTCCTCTTGCCAAGAAGGAAGAGGCTGACAAAATAGTCAGCGATATGGGAAAAGAAGGAGTTATCGAACCATCTGACAGTCCCTGGTCCTCTCCAGTCGTACTGGTGAAGAAAAAAGATGGATCGACACGCTTTTGTGTAGACTATCGCCAACTTAATAATGTCACGAAGAAGGACAGTTACCCTCTCCCGAGAATAGATGACACCCTAGACACGTTGGTTGGTTCCACGATTTTCTCGACCCTTGATCTGAAGAGTGGATACTGGCAAGAAGAACTGGCTCAGGAAGATCGAGAAAAGACTGCTTTTACCATCGGCTCAGGATTGTGGCAGTTCACCGTTATGCCATTCGGGCTCTGTAATGCTCCCGCCACATTCGAAAGATTGATGGAAACAGTACTGAAGGGACTATCATGGAACACGTGTCTAGTGTATCTCGACGACATAATTGTGGTCGGCAGATCGTTTGAGGACCACGTGAAAAACTTGGAGGAAGTATTCCTGCGACTAAGAAATGCCATCTGTTCCAAAAAGAAGTACGATACCTCGGCCACGTTGTCTCTGGGGAAGGAGTAGCAGTGGATGACCAGAAGATCAAAGCTGTTAAGGATTGGCCCATCCCAAAAGACATTCACCAACTTCGAAGTTTCCTTGGTTTATGCACATACTATCGCCGATATGTGCTGGGATTCGCCAACATCGCTAAACCACTGACCAAGCTCACGGAAGGCCAAACAAAGTTCCAGTGGTCCGAAGAATGTCAAGACTCATTCAGGAAGCTGAAAGGAGCTTTGATCAACGCACCTATACTGAGCTATCCCCTACCCAAAGGGAAATTCATTTTGGATACGGACGCCAGCAACGTGGGACTTGGAGCTGTCCTATCTCAGATCCAGGAGGGACAGGAGAAGGTCATTGGTTATTTCAGCAAGACGCTTAGCAAACCAGAGCGCAATTACTGTGTCACCAGGCGAGAGCTGTTAGCTGTTGTAAAGGGAGTGGAACACTTCTACAAGTACGTGTATGGAAGAAGATTCCTGTTGAGAACTGACCATGCAGCTCTCAAATGGCTCTTACAGTTCAAAAATCCTGAGGGTCAAGTAGCACGTTGGATCGAGAGACTCCAAGAATTCGATTTCGAGATCGAACATCGAGCCGGAACTAGATGACAACTGGAATGAGAGCAAGATCCAGAAAGACCAAGAGAGAGACCCCGACCTTGGCTTAGTCGTCAGCTGGAAGAAGGGCAATCGAAGACCATCATGGCAGGAAGTCGCAGGTTACTCGCCGGCTGTTAAGTCCTATTGGGCACAATGGAACTCTCTTATTCTGGACAATGGGATCCTGAAACGGGTGTTGGAGGCCGATATTGGTGGGAAGACAGACGCCAAATAATTGTTCCAGGAACAGAAGAGAGGAAGTGCTGCGGAAATCCATGATGGAGTCGCCGGAGGACATCTGGGAGTGACGAAGACCCTGCAGAAAGTGAGGCAACGGTTTTACTGGGCCAATTGTCAAGCTGACGTCCAGGACTGGTGCAGAAAGTGCGCTGTATGCGCTGCTAGCAATGGACCTCGAATACGACCCAAGGCCCCGATGCGTCAGTACAACGTAGGCAGCCCGTTCGAGAGAATCGCCATTGACATCGCCGGCCCGTTTCCCGTATCCGACCACGGGAATAAATACATCCTTGTGGCAATGGACTACTTCAGTAAGTGGGCGGAAGCCTATGCCCTGCCCAACCAGGAAGCCATCACCGTCGCCGACGTCTTGGTGAAAGAATGGATATGTCGATTCGGTATTCCAATGGAGCTGCACTCGGATCAAGGCAGAAATTTCGAATCCAACCTTTTCCAAGAAATATGTCTACTGCTGAACATCCGCAAGACAAGAACCACGGCCCTACATCCGCAGTCCGATGGAATGGTGGAACGGATGAACAGGACGATCAACCGCCACTTATCCAAGGTTGTCTCTGACCATCAGACTGGGACCAGTATCTTCATTTGTTCCTGATGGCCTATCGATCCGCAGTACACGAGTCAACCGGTCAAACTCCTGCTAGTATCATAATGGGCCGAGAACTGCGACTGCCTTGTGACCTGAAGTTTGGGATACCGCCAGGACAAGACACTGCGGGAGAGGACTACGTCAGCAAACTTCGGCAGAGAATGGACGACATCCACGAACGAGTCCGGTTGAACATCCAGAGTGCCAGCGATAAAATGAAGAAGACCTATGACATCAAGGCCGACGCTGGAGGATTCAAGGTTGATGACCTGGTTTGGCTGTACAACCCCAAACGTCGTCGTGGACTATCACCAAAGTTGCGGAACTCGTGGGAAGGCCCGTATAAAATCGTGAAAAGGATAAACGAACTTGTGTACCGAATCCATAAGCCACCCCGAGGGAAACCAAGGGTCGTCCATTTCAACAGGTTGGCCCCTTACGCTGGAAACCATGACCAAGTTCGCACCCTCAAGCCACCGGAGGATGATATGCCGTGTCGCGGAGTTTATGTCGCTTGTCTTCAAACGGGCAGAAAGTTCTCCATGGGGTTACTAGAGCGGAGTCACGATACCATTTCGAGGTGCCTGCTGACTACGCACTAGCGCACTGTGTGCAGAAGATCTTCGAATGTCCAGGGGCATCGCCGTAGTGTTCTCCAAGAAATTTGGTCAACTCCAAACACTGCGGAGCAGAATCCAGAAGTTGGTGGGGTGCTACAGTTGAAGAAAGGCCAGAGAAACATCTACTACCTAGTTACCAAGAGGCATTCCCAAGATAAACCGTCCTATGAAGATGTCTGGAAGAGTCTCACCAAACTAAGAGATACTATGGTGGGCCAGAATCTGGTGGATCTAGCAATTCCAAAATTGTCCTGTGGTATTGATGGGTTGGACTGGAGAGTCCTAAGAAGTATGCTGGAGGCGATATTCAGATCCAGCGGCGTCAAGATTTTGGTTTGCTGTAACCCTCTTCCACGACCGATCATGAAGACCGTGGAGTGTTACTTCCATCGAACTTCACGGTGCAGATATGGGGAGTCATGCAGATATCGTCACACTCCAAGGATGAAATTTCGGGACGAAATGTCTTTAAGAAGGGGGCAATGTAACGAACCTAGGCCGGACCTGTCGCCTCGCGCATTGCCGTCGACAGCGATGAGATCATCCCCGGAGATATTCGAGAACCATCCAGTCGCTCTGCCACGGAAAACAACGGTCAATATTGGAAACAATTGGAACATGCCAGAATTCGAAACATCGAGAATGCTGTATCGGAGATAAATAGGCGACCCTCAAGTGGAGTCAAGACAGTCTGAACGAGCCCATACGATCGAGCTATTCAGTAGCGTAGTAATATAAATTAAGTTGTAGATTAAGTGTTAAATAAATTAGTTAAACCAAGTTAAGTTTATTTACGTTACAGTAATATTACTATAATTACAATTCGTAAATTGTAGTGGAGTTTGCAATAAAGAGTTAGAGAGATTTATCTCTGTTATTTGTAAATTATGTACACTAGCAGACGCGATGTCAGTTCCTGAAAGAGGTGGAGTGACAGCTTTCGAAGTACCTACTGTTGATGCCACCCATAATATTATTGGCAATATTCAATATGTTACTAGCAGAAACATCAATATATTATTCTGCAACTGTGGACGATTTCCAACCCGAATGTATTTTCAGAGAGGTTAGATCTCCTCCTGCATCTACTAATATCGTAGCAGATGAGCGGCGAAATGAGTGCCCAATGTATTTTTCAGGATCCTTTAGATTTAAAAATTCAACCACTACTCTAGGTATATTTCCAATTTTGTTAATGCCCACCACATTTTTGGTCTCTATAATTAAGAAAAAAACTTGTTTCGGTAGTTGGTGGTCTTAGATTGGCATATTTCTTATATATGCTCTAAAAGTTCTCAGTAATAGTGAACTTGCGACAGCATTTATTTCTTGTATTATTAATTTGAATGACAGCCGCAATTCAATGTTGTTTATACATAACTGGGTATTGAGCTCTTGCTTGCGACATGCACCAGAAATACCCATAACCAACATAACCTTAAAAAAGTTATAATTAAAAAAATTATAACTTTGGTAAAGGTATTTTTTAGCCGTCCACTTTTAAAAATAATTGATATGTTTTAAAAACATTGGATTTTAGCGTTGAAACGGTGACGTCATAGATGAATATTTTTAAAAATATTGGCAATGTTTCAAAACGTTGGGATGAGGACGGTTTGAAAGCAAGCAAGGCTGAATTGTCGTTCTGCGGTAGTTTTTGAATGATAAAACATAAATGTATCAAATACAAATTGATGATATGATATTAACCGTGGATGCTGATACGGCTGAACAATTGAGAGGTAAAATGGGATAAAATATGGACTCTCTGTACATATTTTTACGATTTCCATTATTTTAGATCAAAAGTTTGCTGCAAGGTATCAGGTGGTCGTATATGAATTAAATTCGTACAAAACATTGCAATAGTTTGTACCATAACTTCTTCCTCATTGTCAAAATTTTCTTTCAAATATTCCAGAAGAAAATAATTCTGATTTGTTGAAAATATAAACAGGATGTTCATAAAATCAGATGTGGAATCATCTGCGACTGAAAGATAAACTTTAGCCACTATCTTCCATCGTCAAGATAACCTCTTGTGGGGTATTCATGTTGAAAAGGGAAACATTCTGAATTGAATATTCAATTGAGAATGTTTCCCTTTTCAACAAAAATATTTCTGATTTTTTTCTTCTCTCAATTCGTTTATGAGTGCCAGCACTGCGAAATCCATTTCGAATACCTATCGCGATTGTTAAGAGAATGAAACAACAAATACAAAAATACACAATTGCAAACAGCAAAACAACCATAATGAAAATATAAAAATAAACATTTAACAAGTCACGTGATATTTTTTTAAATCATTTCATTGTAACCACTCTACAATCCATGACGTAAAATTGAATATGTTTTTAAAAACCTATTGAATGCGGTTCAACGCAGCTATATATTCCGATGACTTACCTTTGTAAGTAAGTGACTCTCATCAAAATTTTGTATTTTTTTCGGTTTCTATCCGTCACTTTTCCTCTTTAAAAACGCCTTAAGTTTACCATATTTGGAGATATCTACATTATGGTGAATGGATAAAGTGGTACGCAAAATAGAATATTGTGTCCATAATGTTGAGCATTGTGAACTTACATATATGCAAGCAAAACATTTTCGGAAAAGGAGCTTCCTTATTTCTTCGCCATGAAATAAATTGATTGTAAGCATAGTCGTACCTCCTTTTGGACTTTTCAGGCAGTAATTTTTGTGATGTTAATTTTACGGCCTCTTTAATTTCAGGTGGAGTACATTGATCATCATTGTCAATCTTTATATCCATGTTTTATGGAATTTTAGATACTATTTTTACGGTTTCTTATATAATAAGTTTAATGACAATTCAAAAGTTTGTCTGATAATAATAAATTATTTACAGGAAATACAGAGTATGAACTATAAGTAGGGTTACAGAGTATAAAATATAGAATATATATAGAATATACATAGAATATAGAGTAGAATTACAAAAGTACAGTTTTTATGAATTTTGTAAAAAAGATATGTATAAAATATGTGTAAAACTCGTACTTAACAAGAGTAATTATAAACATTTTTGATCACATCTCAATCAAGCTATTAGTAGTATGTGTGCTTTTTTTTTTTAATAATCACATGTTTCCTATTTTTTCATTTGAGGAGGTATGAAGTTGAAAAATCGTGGAACTGGTATGAGTAGTTTCGCTGTCTTATAGATTTTGATGCAAGAGAAGTTTTGTATAACTTTATTTTCTTGTATTGTAAGTATGTTCATATAAGTATGTTCAATTTATGTTTAATTTCAAAGCACGATGCTATGAAGAAATAATTTTGTCGGATATCAAGAATTTTTTTTTCAGAAAATATATAATCTGATGGGTAGGTATCGATTTGTTTTTCTTTATATTATTCTACGGAAGGTTTTCTGCAAATATTCCCACATTTTTTATATGGTCTTTGAGTGCACTACCCCAGCCTACGATTCCATATGTAATTCTGGATTCAACTAAAGCATGGTAAATCATCTTCAGATGTTTTCCTTCCTAGATATTTCGCTAGGTACTTGAGTCTATAGAGCATACTTCTCAACGTGTTACATAATGTTGTAAGTGATGTTCCATCTGAGGTGTTTGTCAATTATTATGCCAAGTATTTAATCGATTCTTTTCTTTAATTTCCATTTTATAGCATGAAAATGACAGAATTTTTATCGAAGTTATATTAGTCAGAAGTTTATAGTTAAACCATTTTTTTATATTATCTTCATATCATTTAGAGCTATCTCTTTCAGTTTCGCAGAGTATGCGATTCAAATATAGCGGTATCGTCTGCGAAACTAATAACTTCTCCAGAAATATCCAAATTCAAGAGGTTATTGATGTAAAGACTAAAGAGTAATGGACCCAGAACAGTACCTTGAGGCACCCCATTCATAACAGTTCGTTCAGTACTGCTACAGCGATCTATTTTTGCCTGCTTTTTCCGTCCTGTTAGATAACTTTCCATCAACTGTCTTACTACACCTCTGAATCCCAGATCCTCCAAGACATCTAACAACTGGGAGGGACTAACTGTGTCAAATGCCTTGGCTAGGTCTAAGAAAATTATTGTTAATCTCGATGTTGGATGAACAATGGCATCTTGAGTTGATTTATTCTGCGGAAAATTCCAAGTGTTAACAATGTATTTTTGTAGCATAAGCACTATCCTCGACTTGAAAACCTTTTCAATATTTTGGCAATATTTGATATAACGAAATCAGTCTATAGTTTTTATATGGAATTTTTGGAACCAGATTTATGAATTGGTTTAATTACAGCCTTTTTTAATTGAGGAGGGCAGATTCCAGAATAGAAAATACTATTAATTATATGTGATATTGGTCCAGAGATCTCATCAACAATTTCTTTTAGCATTACAGCTTTTAATTCCGTCAAATCCGGGTGATTTATTTGTTTTTAGCTCTATAATTATTTTGGTAATTTCTTGAGGATTTGTGGGTGTGAGAAAAAAGCTATGATGTTTAATGTGTCTGACTGGTTCGAAATTCGGTTGTTTTATTTTACTTGCTAAATCAGCTCCCACATTAGTGAAATAGTCTACGAACGCAGTTGCTATTTCTGAGTCTTCCGTTATGATTTTTGTATCATCTAGCTTGTTTTCTTCCATAGATCCATTTGTTTTTTTCGAATTTGTGAGTTATTTCACAATATTCCTCATGTGTTTGTTATTATTTTTTCCTTTGCTGCCTTTATCATTGTTTCAATGTATTTCATAATTAATAAATTTGCTTTTAAGTTTTCTCGTGAGATTTATATTCAATACAATCTCTATTTACGATGGATTTTAATAATGCATTAGTTATCCACGGTTTTCTTTTTGTTTGCTTATGGTTTATCTTTATTTTTATTTTACTATTTATATCGCATTAAGTATTTTTTCATAGAAATGTCCGTGATAGAATAGAATTCCAACCAGTTTATGTCTTTCGTGATTTTTTTTTTTTTTTTTTTAAATTATATTACATGATTTCGGTATGATTATTTGAGATCTTCTAGATTTCTTGTTTTGATGAAACAATGGTCAATATAGCTTTTGCTAACTCCCTCTAGTGGTTCGTTGTTATGGCCATAGGTGTGTATGTTATTTGGATCTATTTGCCATCATCAGTTTGTCGCACCAGAGCAGAAATCAAACTAACATACACGCCGCACGCCGCACGCCGCACGCCGCTGTCCGCTGTCTACAGCGAAGTGGGCGTTAACCATATGAAATCGGTGTTGTGCGCATACAACCTTACTACTACTGTATACAGGGTGTATCAACGATGAGTCGGTGGACGATAGCTAACACCAAATATCTCAAAATAAATAATTTGGAATCAAAAATTTTTTTCACCAAATATCTTCGAAAATGGTGTATTTGTATTTCCATTTCCTAATCATAATTTTATTGAATGGCGCTTTTTCCATACAGGGACAATCAAAACTCGGGATCACTTTTTTCTCAGTTTTCAAATGGAACACCCTGTACATAAGGCCATACCAGAATAGTCACACTATGAGCTTTCAGAAAAAGTAGGGATTGCCTACTTGATTTCCATTGGAAATGTATCTAATTATTAAGGGAAGTATGAAAAAGTCATCATAACAGCAGTAATTATTTTTTTATTCAATGCTGAGCAAGAAAAGGTAACAAAATAAACTTAAAAATTTTAAAAAGTGTAAATTCACATCAGATATTCAAACAATCTCCCATTTTGAGCTATGCACATATTAAGCCTTTCTACAATTGCTCTTCGAAATTCATCTTGTAATAGAGCCAAAAAATGTTTGTCTTCTGGTGTCGTTGGTTTCTCGCGGTAGACCCCTCCTTTAATATATCCACAGATAAATATAGGGGTGTGAGGTATGGGGACCTTGCTAGCCACTGAATGGGTCCGTCTCTTCCTATCCATTTATTTCTGTGCAATCTTCTTAGCCGATTTCGATTGTGGGAGGCACGCCATCATGTTGGTAAAATAACCGTGTCTGGTATCAATCGGTACATTCCCCAACAAATTTGGTAAATCATCTCGGAGAAAATCTCTGTAAATTTCTCCATTCAGTGGCCCATCAAAAAAATATTTTCCTATGACCTGATCCCTGATCCTCCCCAAACATTTATCGACCATCTATTTTGGTTATCAACTCCTCTGACCCAATAACGATTCTCTGTCTAGTAGTAGTGGCAATTGTGTCTATTTGCCATCCCATTACTAAAATTTAAAATTTGGTTCCTCGGAATGAAATTCAATATATTTTCGCTATAGCGAACTCTGGTATCATAATCCCTTCATAGAGTTCTTGATGTAATTCAATTCGGTAGGGATGAAATTTATTTGTTATCAATAATCTGTTCGCGGAAGTATGACTTATATCCAACTCACTTGCAATTTTCCCCGTACTAACATGGGGATTCTCAACTGTTGAAAGCATCACCGCTAATTCATTTTCTTCGTTTGTTGCAATTGTATTTATTACTTGCCATTTCTTGTGCTTGACACTACCTGTTTCCTCAAATCTTTCTTCGTATAGACCTTGAATCAGGATATTGAACTGCATACATTCTACTGGCTAATAAACAATTACTGTCACAGTCACCCAAAATGTAGATCATGTTTATCATTTCTACGGTGAATAATTTCATTTTGAGGCGAAAAAATATTAGATTTCAACTATTTCTCGATAATTAAATATAAAGTTTGCTGACAATTCCTATAAAATTCAAATGTTCCAAGGGTAATTTGATTATAATTGATAATATGATCTACATTCCGGGTAGATGTCACACAAGCTGCTTTTAGCCAGTAGAATGTATGTAGTTCGATATGGAATATACGAACCGAGAGTTTTCGAAGGGGAGATTTGTGGAAAGAGGAAGTGTAAATCACAAGAAGTTAACAAAACGTGGAAGGAAGAGAATAAACATTAGCGGTGATGTCATACACTGTTGAGAATCTTCACGTAAGTACAAGGGAATCTGCAAATGACACAATTCTGGAGGGGCAGCAAGGTGCCCAGCCCTCACGCCCTTAGATTTCTATCTCTGGGAATATACTTTCCTTTCTTTAAGAATTAGATACATTTCTGATGGAAATCAAGTATACACACCCTACATTTATTGGAAACCCTGTATATTGGTAGTCATTTTTGGAACATAGTTTCCATTGCTCTCTACATATTTTGTTCGAGACATTTCTTTCTATCTCAAATAGGAAAGCAGCTATCGTCCACTCACGCATCGTGTATACAGGGTGTTAGTGAATAAGTGCGACAAACTTCAGGGGGTGATTTTGCATGGAAAAATAATGACAGTTTGCTATATAACTTTTGTCCGCAAATGTTTCGTTTTCCGAGATACGGGGTGTTAAAGTTTTTCTTAAAAACTGACTATTTATTTATTGCTCTGAAACCGGTCGAGATATGCGAATGAAATTTGGTGAGTTTCAAGAGGTAGTTATTGCGCATTTTTGACGAGCAATGAAGAATTTTAGGTTCATCATTGGCGCGCATACGGGTAGTGATCTCAATTTTGTTAAAGAAAAAAGTGGTACGCCACTGAGATATTTCAAATAAAAAATCATTTTTGGATTCTTCGTCCGATTTGTGACAAAAAATCTCCCTTGCCCTTTTTTCGTATGGGGCTGTTTTTATGCAAAAAAAACATCTTAACGCGTATTTGTCATTACTTTAAACATTATCTAGTGGCGATGCTAGTAGGCTACTGTCAACATTCTGTTAAATACGAATATTTCAACGAAATGTCAAATTAGCGTTTCTTCATTTTTAAGCTTTTAGTTTGGTATAATATTAATGATAATAAGTAATTAATTTTTCTTCTATCGAAAAGAATGGAAAATTATACAAATGCGGAATTGTCAGACATGCATTTTGTCTATGGTCGAAATAATGGAAATGGTCGGCAAGCTCGACGATAGTATGCTGAGTTGTATCCAGGACGTAGGGTACCCCATCACCCAATATTTACTCGTCTTCACCAACGTTTGCGCGAAAATGGTGGAAACGTAGTCTACGTCCCGCCATCGGTGGTGTCTTTGAAGGCATACTGCTCGTTAATATGGCGTAGTATGACACAAACTGCTCGTTAGTATGGCGCAGTATGGCAGCGCCAACCGTGTCTTTGGAGTCTACGGCCCGCCATCGGTGATGTCTTTGAAGGCATACTGCTCGTTAGTGTGGCGCAGTATGACACATACTGCTCGTTAGTATGGCGCAGTATGACACATACTGCTCGTTAGTATGGCGCAGTATGACACATACTGCTCGTTAGTATGGCGCAGTATGACACCACCAACCGTGTCTTTGAAGTCTACGGTCCGCCATCGTTGGTGTCCAAAAGTTTCTCTCCGATCACAGCTCTGTACCTTTTGAGTTTACAAAAATTATTAAGAATTTGATATGTGTGTGGTCAATTTCCACAAACTTTGTTACCACAAACATAGTTTGAGATGGATGATGACGACACCGACGACGACAATCTGCTCAGAGAGGTGAACGAAATCAGTGAATATGTTGGATGAAATTCATTATTGTTGAGAGGCCTCTCAATTTCGATGAATTAATGAACCGTCTTCATCAAATCAAAAGACCATTGTTCGTGCTGTCGAAAATTTCAGTGAACTAATGAATCACCTCCATCAACTTGGAAATCTGTATTGGTGCTGTTGAAATAGAAAAGAGTCAAAATTATCCATTGAGTGTTTCCTCCATCATCTTTATTGTTCCAAATGGTAGGCCTATTAGTTATCGATATTTAAGATTCGTCTTAAATAACGATAATCGGTGGGGATTCCGAAGGTTTAAACCTCCATAACGAGGCCGCGCTCACCTCCCGTCTTTTGTAAGATCTCCTCCTGGGATGGAAAACGATGTGTTTGTGTAGGTTTTTTGGCATAACGTCAACATGAGGACTGACGTCACAGTAACATCACTCTTTTACCAGAGATTGAATTGAGCTGATTATGTATACCCATATTTGGATTGAGTTGGGTTGAATTGGGTTGGTTGGGTTGAATTGGGTTGAATTGGGTTGGATTGGGTGAAAAACAGATGTACAAATAACATATTTATTTATCATCATATACAGATATCATTTTCGATAGTAGAGTCTTCAATTGCTGTAAAAGTCCTTCGGCGGGGCATGGTATATCAAATAAATTCCAGTTGAATTGTCCTGCTGAGACTTTCCGGGTGAATTCGTTATACTTGTAATATGTATCTCGACGAATGAAATATAAATGTCCATGGGGCCGTTTGTGTCATTTGGTACGCCTCGAAAGATGTCACCTATTCGCCCTCTACTTTGAATGTCATTTGAGGTATTATTGAATTTAATGTAAGATTGACTATTAGTCCTGTGTTCGTTTGGATACAGCATTGATCTCCGTTTTATCAGACATCTGTAGCATGTATCTGTTTCGGATGTGTAAATCCAAGAATGATGCCTCGTAGAATGTATTTGTAGAGTCATCGATGGCTATTATATTTCCTTCCGCTTTTTGATAAATATGTGAAATCGGTAGTTTCTTTATTTCCGATGGATGATAATCGATGAGTAATTCGGGGTCAGTGGGGATTCGCATATCATTCAAATTGAGTTCCCAGAGATATTTCCCATGTCCAATGTATAAGCGGTAATTGGGAAATTCCGGAGCCGCTGCCAAAAATATAAAATCTGGATATTTCACTTCACATAGATTCTTGGTTAGCGTGTAGTGGTTGTTTTTTGTTGTGGGAGTATTTTTTGTTGTTGTGGATGTACTCTTCGCTGATGTTATGTTTGTTGTAGCTTTTGTTGTGTTTTTGGCCCTGGGTCCATAGAGAGCTTCAAGACCATGTATATCGTCTGAGTCTAAGTCATTCTGATAAAATGGATACATAATTGCCTCTTTGATTTCACTGTGACCCAGGCCTAGAGTGTGTCCTATTTCATGTGTTAACACCATAAGTGAATTTTTTTGACCTCCTGACATACCGTTGTATATTCCGTAGTACCAATTCTCCTCCAAATCAATATAAATTTCTCTACATGTATCTCCTAGTGGATAATATGCATGTGCTGAAGCACCGCTGGAACCCCCAAGAGGAAAAAGACAATTACTTCTCCCCATACAATCTGCACGAAATGTGTGTTTTTGTCTCGAAAAAGTCAGGGTTATGTCAGGTTTCGGTCGTGGGAAACGTACGTATTCAAATGTGAATGCGGAGTTATTTTCCCACATACTGAAAGCCTCCTTCATTACACGTAAGATTCTATCATCATTTGCATATGGAGAGTACCATCGGAAATGAGTTTTTCTCCATTTTTCTGCTAAAGCATATTCACTGTCTGTTTTGGAACATCTCGGTCTCTGCACAAACTTCAAGGTTTCAACATTTAATTCACCATCTACAGGTAGGTTATGTTTCTCTTGAAAAGCCATCAAAGCTGTGGAAAAATCGATGAGACTAGCAATACTCATGTATTCATAACGTTGTAAGTATGCTTTCATCTCCTGCATATTTGTGATATTCACACATGTTACTGAGGTAACGAACATCAACAAGAGCACTTCAATCATCACCATTTTAAACACTAATACATTTTTTGTCCATGGACATTGGACCTTTTGATATGAAATCTACGCATGCGTGGAATGATATAAAGTATATTGGATTTACTATCAGTGAATTCGTGATGTTGAAAATTTCAACGAATTAATGGATCGCCTCCATTCATTCGGAAACCTGTATTCGTGCTGTTGAAATAGGTTTAAACCTTCATAACGAGGCCGTGCACACCTCCCGTCTTTTGTAAGATCTCCTCCTGGGATTGGCCATGGAAAACGATGTGTTTGTGTAGATTTTTTCGCATTACGTCAACATGAGGACTGACGTCACAGTAACATCACACTTTTACCAGAGATTGAATTGAGCTGATTATGTATACCCATATTTGGATTGAGTTGGGTTGAATTGGGTTGGGTTGGGTCTCTCGTACAACTACGATAAATGTCGTACAATCTCACTCAGTGATCAGTCTTCCATTATGCAGTCGTGACTTATGATGTAATTATTTTCAATTTCGAGTTTCACATTCACTTTGGATGACTTTAGGAATTCCGATCTCCTCGAGCAGTCTATGACGAAAACAAGGGATTGTCTCTAATCAGTTTTTCAAGATACATGAGCAAATTTCGAAACTGTAAAACCTGCAATACATCGTGATTCATATGGAATATCGTAAGTCAAAATAGCTCAGTTGGAAGAGCGATAGACTGAAGATCTGGCGGTCCCTGGTTCGAACCCAGGTTTCGACATTTCCCGTTTTTTGTTTAACTTCGCATGATATACATGCATACTTTTCATATTCACGTTCTCCAGTCAAAGTTGTCTTCTTAAAGTACTCGCACCTTTCTGTATCTCACCCCATAACAAAGTTAGTTCCTAGTGCCTTTTTGTCATCGGAAAATGCTTAATTATGATTTTTGGCATCGAGACGAATCCATTTACACCAAAATTTCCCTTATCGCATCAAAATCAGTGGTCACTTCCGGTTTATGAGATTTTGATGGATTTGGACTCTGTTCGATGTGGCCAATCCGAATTGAGCATTAGTTTTCTTCTATCTCTATTTTGAACAGGCCAGAAGTGCTTATTTTTCGATGATTCGGATAGATCCGAAACGTCAATATTTATGTTTTAACTCGAAGACAAGTGACATTCATGTTGAATTCACCCAATAGCGTGCCTACCCTACGCTCCACCTTCAATATGGCCGTCTACACCCCACTGACCAATACACGTTACCCACAATGGCCGCCGACCCGGACACTAGCGCCCTCCAGTGACACCAGCGGCTAAATCATGAAGTAGTGGGTTAGAATACATTTTCCGATGCCAAAAAGGCCTAGGAAGCTGAATTCGTCATTGAAAGAGATACAGCGATGTGCGGCTGAACAAAATTCATTTTTTTTCTGAGTTGAATCAAATTCTAATATATTCAGACTTTTTTTCAATATGGCAGTGAACACCGGCAATAACACTTCTTATCAGAAAGTGCAGATTCCCCATTGTTTATAATAACTTTCATTATCATCGACAACAGGAAATAGCTTCCGGCCATACTGATAACACTCGGTCACGTATGCATGACGGTTGGGAGGGAAAAACGTTTCAAATGGCAAACGCGTCAGTTATTTATCAGCGCTTCAACCGACTATCGGTGTTCTCATTCCGACGACCAGTACTCGTGCTATTCATCAAAACTTTTTCGTGCCAGGGTTCATCTATCAGAACAGTAAGTACATTTTATCATTCTTCAGTGCTTTATTCTCCAGTGTGTTCTTTTTTTTTCACTTCAAAAGTGGATTATTTTAATGTGTAGTGTCTCTTTTTTTTCAATACTGCATACACTCTACCATTTTTTATAAGGACTATCCCGCCAAGTGTTCAATCATTTTTCAAATCATTTCAAAAGTTGATTGTTTTAATGTCGGTGTGAACTCAACAGAAAATCCGCTGCTAAAATCACCCACTTCCCTGAACTCTGAATCTATGATGATATATCAGTCCAGCAAGTTTCATATGTAGATATCTATATAACTTGTAGACCTGATCAAAGTTTAATTTCCAAAAGTATATTGCTTCTAGAGTACTCCTATGCTGATTCCTAATGTTTTGACGCGAGTACATCGAAACGAATCAATAATACGAATATAACATTGAATTTCCTCTTCTCAGAGTATGCGCACTAGGTTGTGCTCCCAATAATAACGAAGTTCACTCCTACTGCCCTTTTGACACCGGACAATGTTTAATTATGCATCTTGACATCGATACGAATCCATCGAAATCGAATTTTGGAGATCTGGCGGTCGTGGGTTCGAAACCTCAATTTGAACATTTCTTGTTTTTGATAATTTGGACTGTCTTCGATGCGTCTAATACGAATTGAGTATTTGTTTAGTTATTTCATGTAATTTAAGGCTATCAAATAGCGATTTATAGTTCTACGATAAAGTTGGAGGGCGAAGCTTGTTGAATTTAAATTATATAGGTGTTCTCCTTTCATTTGACACCTCACTTGCTATGATAGGACAGAAACTGGATTTTTTATTTTTTTAATCGATATTCAAATACCAAAATGGCTCAAGTACATCGATTCACATTGCCTCGTTGAAAATCAGCTGAATCGGAGACATTGACTTTTTTGGTACACCCTGTATACAAAATGTATATGAATTTATGTATTTCATGGTAATTTGAGCCACTCTGTATATTTGATTTTTGTTTTTTCTTTCCAATGACTGCCAACCAAGTTTTTTTCTTTCCAATGAGAAGTGGTTATGTTTTTCCTGCAACAGGCAGTCTTTTCTCTCCATCAGGTGGCCATGTTTTTTTTTTCACAATGACAGGCGGCCATTTTTTTTTCTTACAAAGCGGCCATGTTTTTCCGATAACAGACGGCCATGTTTTTTCACAATGACAGGCAGCATGTTTTTTTCAATAACAGACGGCCATGTTTTTTCCAACGACAGGCGGCCATGTTTTTTTTTCACTATGACAGTCGGCCATGTGTTTTTCTCTGCCAAAGCGGCCATGTTTTTTCCGATGACAGGTGGCCATGTTTTTTCCGATGACAGGCGGCCATGTTTTTTCCGATGACAGATGGCCATGTTTTTTTTCGCAATGACAGTCGGCCATGTTTTTTCCTCGAATTATGTCGGCCATGTTTTTTCTCTCAGCTGCCAATGAAACACCCTGTCTATCTTTACGCTCCGCACACTCTTATCTCTCTCTTATCCGATAGGAGCTCCTACGAGGGGGGCCAACCCCCAAATTTCAGGTCCATTCCTCGCATTCGCACCCCACTGGCAGGATCAACCCCCGAATTTTCACACGGTCCAAAGCCACGGGCCTCCTCCCAAATGTACCCACGGGCCAACGCCACGGTGGGCCAATGGTTGCCTGACCATCATTCTTCCAACCCCAATTTTTCACGTGCCAACGCTTCGGTGGACCAACCCCCAAATGTTCCCACGGTCTACGGTGGGCCAACTCAACCCGACTCAACCCAACTCAACCCAACTCAACCCAACTATGGTCGTTTGCACCCTACTTGCTGGACCAATCGCCGAAATTCAGCCGTTGACGTCCACATTCCGTCGCCAAACCGAACGCCTTATCTCAGCACGGGCCGTTTGGCGGTGTCTTTGCACCCCGTTCCAGGCCAGACCGTGTAAGTTTGCGGCCATTCCGTCCTGGACCAAGGCCCATCCCGTCACCGCCAACCGTATCTTTGCAGGAGGCTTTCGGCTATGGACCATCGGTGAAAGCTATCCAACAGTGTCATGAAGTCTGCCGTTGCCATTTTGACCTTTGAAGTCTACCACTCCGTCGGATTCCGTCCGGAACACGTTCCCCGGTGGGCCATTCCCCAAATTTTCCCACGGGCCCACTGTTGCCATTTCGACCTTTGAAGTCTACCAACTCCGCCAGGATTCCGTCACGAAACACGTTCCCCGGTGGGCCAACCCCAAATTTTCTCACGGGTCAATTCGGTCGTTAAAGTGTACGAACCGCCATGGGCCACCGGTGAAAGCTATCCAACGGTGTCTTGAAGTCTGCCGTTGCCATTTTAACCTTCGACGTCTACCAACTCCGCCAGGATTCCGTCATGGGCCGAGCACTTTTCCTTTCCCACGGGCCATACCAAAATCCCAGCACGAACCGTTCGGCGGTGTCTTTGCACCCCGTTCCATTACCCATCCCATCACCATAACTTTGAAGTCTTCGGCGCTCCACCAACCGTGTCTTTGAAGTCTACGACCCGCCAATGACCGTTGAAGTATACATTCCGTCACCAATCGACCCGCCAACGTTGCCACTCACATGCGCTGTTGCCATTTTTCACCCTTTTAAAAAGTCGTAGAATCTGGGGAAATTGGCCTGCTCCTCAGGTATAAAATTTCCCCAGAATCTGGGGAAAAATTTATCTGCCCAAGTGAGCCCATCCCTGCTAACAAACGGCTGACTGCGGGCGTCCTCGAGAAGTACGAACTGTGCAACTAGAAGAAGCAGTTCCCGAGTTAATTGCGGAGTCACCTGAAACAAGTACTCGAAAAATTGCCCACATACTGAATGTAAGCAACTTCACTGTATTCAAAATTATTGAAGAACAGTAATTGAAATTGTAACTGTTTCATGTTGAAAAGGGAAACATTCTCAATTAAATATTCATAGAAAGATTTTTCTGTGAATTGAAAAATCCACAATTAAAATGAAGTTATTTTTTGTGAATGTCTAACAGAAAACAACCACTTCCCCGAATAAAGCCACGCTGAACATTGAACTACATCTGATAGAAATTCTGAAAAGGCCCTAACTCAAAAGAAAAAATCTGAAATTGCAAATTTGCATTTTCATTCAGATAGTAATTTGATTTTATATTCCAGTCTTAATTAAGAACTCATAAAGATGAATGAAGTAAAGAAGAATGTTTTCCAAAAGAGAGTACTCACAAGAAATCATTCGTAACATTGACGCATGAGAGACATCGCATTCACTAGGTCTTCAATACATTTTTGTCGACGAAAATCTATTTCACGCTTCCACGATCATCAGGAAGACCGGAAGAAATGGGAAACACATTTTCAAGAAGCAATCTCACTTTGCAAGGATGGAAAAAGTTAGAATCATTTCTTTTGGAGAGACACTTTGAAATTAGTGTTTTCTGACATTAAAACCTGTCATGGGGTATGATAGATTGATTTGTTGAAAATATAAACAGGATGTTCATAAAATCAGATGTGGAATCATCTGCGACTGAATGATAAATTTTATAGTCACTATCTTCCATCGTCAAGATAACCTCTTGTGGGGTATTCATGTTGAAAAGGGAAACATTCTCAATTAAATATTGATAGAAAGATTTTTTTGTGAATTGAAAAATCTACTTAAAATTAAGTTATTTTTTGTGAATGTCTAACAGAAAACAACTACTTTCCCGGCTAAAGCCACGCTGGACATTGAACTACATCTGATAGATATTCTGAAAAGGCCCTAACTCAAAAGAAAAAATCTGAAATTGAAAATTTGCATTTTCATTCTGATAGTTATTTGATTTTCTATTCCAGTCTTAATTAAGAACTCATAAAGATGAATGAGGCAAAAAAATTTTCCAAAGGCCCTAACTCAAAAGAAAACATTTGGTCTTCAATACATTTTTGTCGACGAAAATCTATTTCACGCTTCCACGATCATCAGGAAGACCGGAAGAAATGGGAAACACATTTTCAAGAAGCAATCTCACTTTGCAAGGATGGAAAAAGTTAGAATCATTTCTTTTGGAGAGACACTTTGAAATTAGTGTTTTCTGACATTAAAACCTGTCATGGGGTATGATAGATTGATTTGTTGAAAATATAAACAGGATGTTCATAAAATCAGATGTGGAATCATCTGCGACTGAATGATAAATTTTATAGTCACTATCTTCCATCGTCAAGATAACCTCTTGTGGGGTATTCATGTTGAAAAGGGAAACATTCTCAATTAAATATTGATAGAAAGATTTTTTTGTGAATTGAAAAATCTACTTAAAATTAAGTTATTTTTTGTGAATGTCTAACAGAAAACAACTACTTTCCCGGCTAAAGCCACGCTGGACATTGAACTACATCTGATAGATATTCTGAAAAGGCCCTAACTCAAAAGAAAAAATCTGAAATTGAAAATTTGCATTTTCATTCTGATAGTTATTTGATTTTCTATTCCAGTCTTAATTAAGAACTCATAAAGATGAATGAGGCAAAGAAGAATGTTTTCCAAAAGAGAGTACTCACCAGAAATCATTCGTAACATTGACGCAGGAGAGACATCGCATTCACTAGGTCTTCAATACATTTTTGTCGACGAAAATCTATTTCACGCTTCCACGATCATTAGGAAGACCGGAAGAAATGGGAAACACATTTTCAAGAAGCAATCTCACTTTGCAAGGATGGAAAAAGTTAGAATCATTTCTTTTGGAGAGACACTTTGAAATTAGTGTTTTCTGACATTAAAACCTGTCATGGGGTATGATAGATTGATTTGTTGAAAATATAAACAGGATGTTCATAAAATAAAATAAAACTTGTGCAAGCTTGTGAGACAATAAGAAATACACCAGGAATATTTGCGCGAATACGACAATCGATGAGGCGAAGAGTTGAATCTTGTATCACGCCTGAGGGAGGTCATTTTGAACATTTGTTGTAGCTTTGCGCCTATTTATTTATTAGTGTTATTTTCTGTTATTGTTCTGGTTTAACGTTATTGTATTAGATAGTTCATGATAACGTATTAAAGAAATGAAAAATACGCGTTAAGATGTTTTATTTTTTTGCATAAAAACGGTGCCCCATACGAAAAAAAGGCAAGAGAGATTTTTTGTCACAAATTGAACAAGGAATAATTTTTAATTCAAAATATCCCAGTGGCATACCATTTTTTTCTTTAAAAAAATTGAGATCATTACCCGTATGCGCGCCAATGATGAACATAAAATTCTCAATTGCATGTCAAAAAATGCGCAATAACTACCTCTTCAAACTCACCAAATTTCATTTGCATATCTCGACCGGTTTCATAGCATTAAATAAATAGTCAGTTTTTAAGAAAAACACCCAGTATCTCGGAAAACGAAGCATTTGCGAAAAAAAGTTATATAGCAAACTGTCATTATTTTTTCATGCAGAATCACCCCCTGAAGTTTCATAATAAAGTTTATTATTATACGTAGTTTTCAAACAAATGCTATTTTTTACATTTATTTATATGGGGCCCCCTATCCGTAGTCCCCCTTGTCGCCCGGCCCTGCTCCTGAACTGAGTGAGGCTGTGAAGGGTATAATATACAGAAGAAGGTCTTACAAGGAAATATTTACATTTGTATAACAATCTCGAACAATATCATCAAGACCATTATTAAAATACAATGAATGGAGAAAGCGATATTACAGTTGCTTATATCTACAGTGTGTTCAAATAAAAACTCTGTCCAAGTCTAAATTGTTATTTCTCTTTTAGATAATTGTAGTCATGCAAGATCCACGTTGTTTTTCATCGAGTCACTTTCGAAGAAAAGTGAAGCATTTGAGGCCAATTATATCGAGGAAAATTCCAAAGTCACCATCTCGAAGAAGGAAAATGGAAAAGTTATTATATTTGGTCAACATGTGGATTGGAGTTCTAGGGGGGTTTATTATTTCCAAACCAATTCCCAAAGACCTTTTTTGATATGAAAATAAATGGTAAAATATATTGGTTTAATTTCTTATGAATACTATGATCATTTGGAAACGGGATTTTTAGTCAAAACCGATGACGCATATAGTTTATCCATAGAGCTACCCCCTAGCTTTTTTTGGGTCAATTAATGTAAAATCGCTCTGCTTTTGGTTGTGAGAAGTATCTTTGCATAAAACCAACTCAAAAAGAGTATTACTCTACCCGTCAACATAACATTCCATACCTCTGTTGGCTTGCGAGATACAAATTATTGAATATTTGAAATTTCACTAAGTAGTTCAAATATTTTTCCACGAGGAGCACGATATCATTTGAATCACTGTAAGTAATTTTATAATTTATATGATGCCCCATGGAAAAATACTACAGTGTTATTTATGCTTTGCTTAATCCAAAAATTCAATACACTGAATGTTATGAAACATTGATGATTTCATATATTTTTCACATTTGAAGTTGGGTTTGTGGTGCAATGAGTTTGATCAGCAGATGAAAACATTGCAATGAACTATACTTGATATGAAGGCCACATTCATGTTCATTGCACTAGTTTTTGTTTCATTTGTTTTTTTAAGGTATGGGTGTTCAAAGTAGTGTATTTTTATTTCAAGTTGCATCGAGAAAGGGTTACACTTTGAGAACTCAAATTTAGTAGATGAAGTTAAAAAGGATTAGAGTACTAATTAAAAATATTGAGATTGAATTCTTGTCGAAAATTTTGTTATTTTTTTGTCGAAAATTGACGGAAATACGACAATACATGCTTCTTTCTTATTTCAAACGAAATACCCATGAAAATAGTTCAACTCGATTAAAAGCGAATCTCCAGACAATTTAGTTTGTGACATTAAATTGAAATACGAAATGGGCGGCGAATAGCCAAATTCAAACACATAGCGAGAAATAGTTCCTACTTCACCAACATTCTTAGTCCAGCCGTTTTCAGATAGAGAGCGCCATTGTAAATTTCATTCATCGAGGGCCTACTATCTTCAATGAAATAGGAATGTGATTTTGATAACATCTTCAGAAGTAGCAAGATATAGAAAATGAAAGTTTCGGATTCGGAGATTATTCATAATCGTATCATGGAGAGTAATTTGGGGAAGGATAAATAAAAATCAACAATCAGGGACGGGATCCGGAGGTTCAATGTATATAATATAACGAAGTTTTTCCTGACTGATGATAGGCACACGAGAAATAATTTTTCCAAACATCCTTCTGAGGGTAGTGCACCTCTTTGCCAGTTAATTTATTGAATATTTCTAAAATTGTGTTTTTTCGCCAAACGCTGATATTTTTACAAGCTTTAATCGACCTTGCCTTGTTTGTTTCTCTGTGATTATTATTTATTTCTCGATTTGTACGTTCGGTTGAAATTTTGCAAATGAATTTTGGTCCACTTCTAGTCGTCCGATTAACTTTGGCAGGGGTTCATAATTCCGGTGACAATCTATTATGAAATTTTTGTTACTGAAAAAAACATGGCGGACGAGTTTTGTTATTATGGGGCGCATCTATTCAAAATTAGTATGTGGATTGAAGATACCACTCGTGATATATATTTTGGGTAGATACTTTGATATTTTGTTGCAGAAATACCACTCGACCAAATTTTTTTAAAGAAATTTGGTCTCGTTAATTTCTACAACAATATTGACACAGAAATGTCAAAGTAACTCACCAAAATATCCATCACTTGTGATATAACTTCTGAAAATCACACGCGATGTACGAGAATAAATGAATGATTTTATTTTACAAAGAAAACTTCAGCAAATAACATATAGGACGTAAAAATATATCATTTATTTCTTTCTATTTTTGATTCTACAGCATATTCTATCCGGGGGTCGTAACATTTTTCATCCCTTAGAGAACGTTGTCTGATTACAAAGAGAGTAAACGTTATCTGAATAGGAGGTACTAATAAACTCTAACCAATCAGAATCTTGTAGCATTAACGTGTTATAGTGACGTACAGTTGTGTGCTTAAAAAAGTCGTACGAGGTATGTATGGTGTAAACCTGCCTATGATGTTCCAGATTTTATAAAAAAAAAGTACACGTACACATTTGACAAAAATAGTTTCAATTTTGATACTACTTGTCAAAGTCGATAAGAAGTTTAATTGAGATTGACAAGCCTGACTCACAATAGCCTATAACTGCTGTATGACTTTTTTATGCACACAACTGTACCTGGACATGAGTACAGAGTGGCCCGCGTAACATACGGAGTGGTCCAATATACAATCAAGAGCCTGTAACTCTCAGATACCAGAGTGCGGAATCCGCTAGTCCGCCACTGTCCAGAGAGAATGGTGGCCATGACATGTCCATATACGTCACTATGACCACAAATGATCTTTCATCTCTTTCTATTAGTGTCACCATTGTCTCATGGGGAATAGACTCTCCTACTCAGATAACGTTTACTCTCTTTGGTCTGATTATTTCTTCCAGTACACAATCCATATGAAATATCTCTCACAATAAAATTTCGTCTCTTTCTCAATGAATATTAAGGAAGAGAAATATTCAAGTAGTTAATAATGAACCGTAAAAATGTCACAGATATTGAAAACTGCTTTTTGTGAAATTTGAGCAACGTTTTGCTGAAAAGATTATTCATTGATTTCATAAAAATCGGTTCATTCCCAACGACTTATAGAACAAACTAGGTAACACAAAATACATATGAACCTGGGATTCAGAAGTAATATATGCCCGGTTGACAATGCGAGATTTTCAAAACACTCACTAGAAGAATATCAAAATTCAAAATCAAATAACGATTCCTCTGCCGCTGGAATAATATATCCGTAAAATCAGTAACGAGGGTTTCCTGATTTGACCTTCACCGGATAACCCAACTGGCATGTTGCTAAGCCCGCCAATATAATTACGAATCTCTAGGTTCAATTATTTAACCTTTGTTGGACCTCCATAATGATGGATATAACAACGTTGGATTTTATTTTCAAAGAATGTTATTTCAAAATAACTATTTCCCGAATCATTTCTTCCCGATTGATTTCCAAACCAAATGATAATTGATACTTCAGATAGCTATCACATGTACGTAACTTATTGGCAACAGTGCCAAAGAGTAAAACTATAATCTTTGACAGTGCCCGCCGGCCAGTTCTCCGGTAGAAATTAGTTTCGACTATAATTACTCATTTGCACGGTTGGAGACTTGGATAAATATTCACTATAATGCATGGTGGCTCCTCTATCGGATTAGTTTTACAATCCATATTGAACGCCCACCTTAATTTATCGAATTTGCGCGCTTGGCCACAGATACAGCTACTGATTGACTCCGCTGGTTCTACATAATTAATTGTCCAAAATAATTACATTTCTGTTGTGTATGTGCCTCAAATAGGATAAAATGTGCTTTTCTGTGCCTCTTCGATAATTATCTTCATTTGTCTAGTTATATAGAACCAAGAAATCAAAGTTCACTAACCCAATTATTGAACACTCTACGTGAAAGCTAAGAAAATATCAAATCAGCCATAAATGAGAAAATTCGTCAGGAATAATGGTCCTACAAGGTTCTACTTTGCAAATGTTTCTTGCGAAATAGATAAATGTTAAACTCAGGCTGGCCACCTGAAGATCGGTTCCGGGTTATTTGCCCCTTATCAGTACAGGGTACTGAAGACAAATGACTAATGTCTGCAAACCTGATTAAAACGATCAAACTCCATCCATATCTTAGTTTTTCTTGAGACCGCATTAATCGAATGGAAAACACCATTAGCTAACGCCATCTCAACTCAACTACTGCAACTAAACATTACCAACTTTGACATGTTATCCTGAATCACAGGATAGAAATCTGTAATACTTGACAGAAGTCTGTAACATCATTAAACATGAAATCAGTCTTATTCCTCAAGACAGGTTCGCAGACATTAGTCATTTGTCTGCTTGACCTACCTTGTACTGATGAGGGGCAATTACCCCGAAACCGATCTACACGTGGTCAGCCTGACTGAAGTGATTAATATTTATACATTTCCCAACAAACATTTGCAAAGTAACCTTGTAGAACTTGCAAAGTATATTATTAGAAAAACCATGTAAATCGGGCCTGTACAAATAGGTCAAAATCGAGTTACAAGATTTTGGAAAAGAAAAACGATCTTATTTCTCTAATAGCGTTATAAATCATAGCCACATATTTCCAATACGTAATAGTCGAGATGCAATTGCATGTATTCCCATATTGTTGCTGATGGTATATTTCATTAGCTTTTAAATGCATTTCTACCAATTCTAGTGAATAAAATGGCCCGAGAACGATATATTGGGATAATAGCAACTGACTTTTCAAAAGAGAAAAATCAGCATTGCCATCTTTGATATAATTGATAAAATTTAAATTTTTTTTATTTTCATGATTTGGTTGCAAAATTGTCTTACTACATTTTTTTTTCTTAATTTACGAATATTTCAAAAAATACTCTGGAAAAAATTGTAAGCACTTATAATATACAAGTGGAAAAAATATTTTAAGAATAATACTATGTATATATATATTTTATATTTTAGGTAAGAAAGAGTAAACAAAAATATAATGTACACCATGCCATAACCATAGCCCCCCTTTTCAGAAAAAACAAATGTAACTGAAGAAGTTTTGGAGCCCCGAAACGAAACGTATTAAAACTTCATTAAAAATTCAATTATGAAGCACTGAATTTTTCTTATTCCCACGAACCAGAAACCCCAAGAAAATCCGCAGAAGTATATATATATATATATATATATATATATATATATATATATATATATATATATATATATATATATATATATATATAAAGGAGAAATTTTTTATCTCTCTCCTGAGGTTGCAGTCAGTTCAGAAGGCCAATGTAATGAGTACTCTCTGTTATTTGTCAAGCTTTCGAAATTAATTTTATTTCATTTTCAAGACATCAACGTGAGACTGTTACAAATAAAAAATAGCGAAACAAACATAATATTAAAACATACATAAAATGCAATTCACTAAAACACAAACACTTTTATTATACAGGTACATAATATTTCGAGGGACAATGAGACCTCTGTCTACTTCGACTATGAAAGAAAGAGATTGATCTCTTTCTGTCGATGTTTGCCCGAATGCATTTTTAGTTGAAAAAGAGCACGGGTGCACGTTAAAAATTATAGATATATTTCCATTGCATTGCAATTGAATTTTATGAGAGAATTTCATGAATCAAAAATTAAATTTTTTTGTATACCCTCGTAAGTATAAAATGTCAGTGTCACAAAAAATGTCAAAAAAATGTTAAAATGAAGTTATCACCTCTCGTTGTCCTGGACGTCTCCATGAAAAATGATACAGCGATACAAACACAAACAATTTTGAACGCTCGCGTCTTTTTTGAAATTTCGTGAAATATGTCGCGATTTGGAGTAGCAACGCTAGAAGAGATTGATCAAAACTATAATAAAAGTAAGTTGATACTTTTGGGGCACCCTGTATGCAATTATCCGATAATCGTGCACTAGTGCATAATTATCAAGTAGTCACATTCTGATTGGTTCAAATTAACAATTAAAACATGTCAGCTTATTGTTGGAATGTCAGTTTTGACAGATGAATGAAATTCTCAACTATACTTTGCCCAGTAATACCTACAATAATTTTTTTGTTTTCAAACTATTCACGAAAATAATATTACAATCATCCGTACATTGGCAAATAAAAAGTTCAGTTGAAGTTGGTTTTCAAAAATAATTTTGCATACATATCCTTAATTGAATTTTTCTACGTTCATGCAAAAAAGAACTTTTTTTTATTGGTGCCCCTTTTTACCCATTTAAAGCACGCCTCAGCGTGTTTAAATCGAACTTTAAAAAACGCGCGTTTTTTAAAGGTAACCATGACAATATCAACAAATCGAGAAACGTGAAGTCTAAATGACAAATTTTTGATTATTGATCTGACAGGAGTACCTTGTAACGTTAAATAAAATATTACTCACAATTCGTTCATTTATATGTGCTCCATCCATTTGATGAACTTTTCATATTCTTTTTTATATATATCACTGGATTTTCGCGGTATTACCCGCGATTCTGCCTCACTATTCAAAAAATCGATATTAGAATAATTCATTTTTGAGCTCTGGTGACAACAAATATTGCTCTTTGGTAACAAATTGCAAATGAATGTTTTCTCATTTCCATGACACGAAAGGTATACTGATGTCACATCACGAATTCAACCTCCTTGCATTATTGGTTCTTATTTCTATTTTTTGTAGTAATAATACCAGTATATATGATTTCAAAGTGCACCAATGAAAAAATAACGTAAAGTATTCGTGGATAACTGGTCTTAAAAACACTTGCTCTATTTCGAGCACTCCGGCTGCGCCGTCGTGCTCGAAAAATTGCGCGTGTTTTAAAGCCCTTTTTATCCACTTATACTTTAATATACTATTATTGAACTATATTTAGTGAAAAAACTGGTTCTTTATTGCACTAGTGCAATAAAAAGTTTATTGTACTCATCTGTCATTCTACTACAGCGTTTTGTGATCATGACAAACATAAACGTTCAAAGCGACGCCATTTTTAGTCAATTTTAAACAATTGCATATTTTATATTATTTTCAATCATATTTATTGCATACTAGATTACGAAATTACTAGAAAATGCAATTTATCAAAAATAAAGTTCGAGTTAAATTGTTCCTAACATAGGTACTAGTTCCTAACTTTCTCAATGCAAAAATTGATAGTGCTAATTAATTATTAAATATTTTGAAATTAAATACGATTTTTATTTTCCCACACTTAGTGCCACCTAAATAAAACATTTTATTTTTATTTTTGCATGAACGTAGAAAAAATATTGTAACTCGTGCAATAAGTGTTCATTGCACTCGACGTGTTATCCAACTCGGCCTGACGACCTTGTTGGACAACTTCACGTCGAGTGCAATAAATATTTACTTTTTGCACATGCATAACTATTAATAAATCATTCTTTGAAATAAGGAACTTTTCCTAATTGAAAGTCTCGACTGTGTGTATGTGACCACTAAAACACTTTACCTGCCATTTAAAATACTGATAATATCCAACTAAAGCCATACATACCTGTGTTCAAAATTTGTAAGGTTGACAGGTTGACTCTCAAATGGACCCCTTCCCGAAATTAAACAATTCAAGTAGGAAACAATGACAAGATTTATTCAAATGAAGAAAAATTACAAATATAGAAAACTTTACTTACAGTGTTAAATTGTCGATCTCAGGTCCCAGGGAGTGTAAAAAAATGGAGTCTTAAGCCGGGATCGCGGTTTCAGACTTGGACACGTCCGAGCTCCTTTGAACCGTGTTCATTTACCGACAGGCGACGGGACTCACCGCGCCGACCGAAGATCGCCAAGCCTGCCCTATCCGACGGCGCGTGAACTGGCAAGTTTGGCGCGAGGAGTGCCACTCCACGCGCCGTGGTATCCCGGCTTTATGTGTGTTGTCTGGATACCCAACACTGACTACCGCCTCTCACAGGTTTCCTCTATCACCAAAAACCCATTTCCTGACTTTTGTGTGTAGTTGACAATAATCTACTTTCGTTTTATTGAACCCATCTGTTTCATTAGTAAGGAATTATCAATATTAATTTGATACTTTGTTGGTAACAATGATAATTTATTTTGATATACTGAGTCTTATATCTGACTTGTAATAATGTAAAATAAAAATGACATGTTCCATATTTGACAATATTAAAAAAATTCAAAATCATGGAATAAATTGGAGGCCAATAATCATTGTTTAGCTTCACCTCTTAACAAATTTTAATCCCAATTTTCAATATAGTGTTAATGCGAAAATGTGAGGAATTTTCAATTACAATTGCCAAAAAAAAAAACAGGATTACCCAGGAATAAAATGATAGATTTTCCTAAAAACTGTGGAAAACTCCCAACCCTGCACATGTATTAAACTTCAAACTCAATTCATAACCCAACTATCCTGGCAAATTACAATGACTGCTCTATGTAGAATATGAATGAATGCACTGTAGGCTTCTCCGAACCGTTACAGGAATCTCAAGATATCCCAAATCTGTGGGCTGTTGGCTGCAGCAAGATGTCTATTAATCCAAGCAATGAAGACATAAAAGGGGGCTTTCGCTACAAAAGGTCAAGGAGAGTTCCAATTCATCTACAGGGACCTGAATGTCAATCCAAACTTCATAGACGACCATCTACGGAATCACGCCAACGCAACCTTCCAGAAGACGGATACCCACAGGAACCCGGTGATCCAAGACATCCACGCGAACCCAAACCTGGACGATCCCAGGTTTGGAGAAAGGGACAAGTATATGCGACCAGTCTACCAGAACTACCGTCCACCACCGAAAGTAGCACTCCGGCGCATCAGGTGAGTAACCAAAATCTCAATTCAATACACGTAAGATCCACACACACAAAAACATCACACCTTACACTTACGCACCCGTCAGGTACATCACCACCATGCACACACAGCACAAGTCAGGTAAACATACAAAAATCACGATAACAAGGGGTTTAAAGCCCTCAGAGGCTGACTTCATACCACAGGAGGTACGATTTCAATCTCGCAAACGTGCCAATTTGCGAGTTGAGGGCCGCTCCAAGGAGGAGCGGGGGAGGAAGGCAAGTGGAAAGTAAATCTTGTTCACGCATAATGTGAAGGGGATTTACTATCCATGGGCACTCAACCTTTAGGGGGGCATGGTGTGTGTATTCGTTATATTTGTACAGTTTGGTGTCCTCATGAATATTCCAAGTTTGCGGCCTTCAGCGACCGCCGCTCGGGCCTCCATATTGGAAAAATGGTGCCAAAAATCAGTTTTTCGAGAATATCCCCTTTCCAGCACCACCTAGGTTAAAAAGAACTATTACAAAAATTATAGAGCATGAAATTTCCTGCAATTTTCAATACGATAAATAGTTCACGAGTCACGAGCTACAGCGGGGTCAAGCTCAGCAAATTTATACATTTCGCCAATTTGCTACATTTTTTCTCGAAATTTCAGTAAATACTGAATGTTTCGAAAATCGCTATTAGCGATTTGATATCTATAAGTACTGGCGTCGTCGGAGATGAAAGAATCAATTGTCACAATTATCGGGGAATGTTCAGATAAAGTGCTTCCTCTTGCAGTTATCAACAGCAATATCAAAATTAAAGACGTTGTTATTCTCATTGATCCGCTATTGTTATTCCAAAGAATGTGTGTTGCTAAGCAATCAGACGAAGAGCTGCAGGATTATCTTCAATTCGAACTGCTCCCATTTCCTTCAGCTCTGTTTAGCAAAGAGGGAATGCGTAAGTGTACAAAATCTTCACTCTACAAATCTTACGCCTATTCCAGATGATACTGAATTCGGAAATAGCATGTATGTCATAAATGGAGGATATCTGCTACAGGACATTTTGATTATCCAATTCACAAAAAAAAAGTATTTGCAAATGGAGCGTGTTATCAAAGCATGAAGCTGTATAATCACCTGCCACAAAATATTAAAGGCATAAAATGTAATAGAACATTTATGAGATGTCTCCAAAGTCTACTATGTGATATTGAACCATACACCATTGAGGAATTTTTCTCACCATCCTTAGTGTGACACAAGGCTTGTATGTGTAGTATTTGTAAGCTATATACAGCAATATCTGTTTTATGTGCCATGTGTTTTTCTCTGTCTCTGACATGTTTCTTAGACGAGATACTTTTTACACCACTCTGTAATTGTGTTTTATCTATTGAAATGGGTAAACTACATACCTACATAGAGTCATATGGCATCACAACGAATCGTTTGCATCGATCTGCACAATCTACGTACAGTACGTGCCTAGGCATTATGGTTCCAACACAGACATTGTTTTTGTCGGGTATGCAATTAACGCAGCTACCAAAAGTATAAAGAGTGCAGAAAGACTTCGCCGTTCAGATAAACAAACTTCCGCTGACGTACATCTCGACAAGCCAATGGTTCCAACTGTTTCGCAAGAAAGATTTTTCTCAAACAAAACCAATAAAACTCGCTTGATTTCGATGCTAGAGAAGAAATTTGAGAATTCTAATTTCACAGTGAAACAGGAGATGCTTACACAGCGATCAGTATGTGTCCGCATCGTTTGATTTCTTATTCATAGAAGGAGAAGATATAAATCTTCTTGTTCTACTAACAGCACTGGCGACATCTTATCCAAACGTTTACCTTCGCAAACCAGACAGAGGAAACATCTTTGAAACAATTTACTCTCCTCGAAGCCTACAGTATGGAGAAATAGTGGTGGACAACATATTGTTTTTGCATGCGTTCAACGGTTGTGACACAACTTCTGCTGTTTCCAACATAGAAAAAATTAAGTTCATAAAAACACTGTGACGAAGAGTAAATTCAATCTTGCTGCATAACCCCCTACAAAAGAACCTGCAAGGCAACATTCCTTTCGGACCTACCACCAAGTTCAGGCTAGGTATGATATACACGGGAGTCCAGTCATGGGGTTGGGAAAGAAGCAAGATTGGCTTACTCCAGTGAAAACAACAGAATATCCGGCACCCGCAGCATTCCTGGAATTTATTTCGTGCAAGTGCAAGAGGGGTGCGGTAAAGCCTGTGGGTGTAGGAAAACAGGCTTGAAGTGTTCTGATATATATATATATATATATATATATATATATATATATTGTTATGTTATGTTTTGTAAATTTTAAAACACTAAAAAACCACAAAAAGAATAAATAATAAATAATTATCAATTTCAAGAGTTTGTTTGTGAATAACTTTTGAAACACCATGTATATTGTGAGCTTAGGTATGATATGGATAGATAAAAATGTCAGAGTACTATAAAACAGTCAATTATATACACTATCAAAATTATTATAACTCATAATTGCTCAAAAGACAACTAAAAGTCAAGATTTACAAAATTATCATGAATAAAAAGTAATCAACACATTTATAAACTTGAAACACTCTGTACATGAAATTGTAGCCAACTAAAAGTAGCCAATGAGAAAACAGCAAACGTCTTGATGAAAGATAGCCAATCAGAGAAGAGATGATCAGATGAAAAGTTGGAAATTGTGAGAGAATGACAAAAAGAAGGTATCATAAGCAATTATTATTCAAACTTGTATATAATGATAAGAATGGGAATTTAATTATGTGTATAAATTGTGCAACATTAATATAAACAGTGCAAAGTGACAATTTGGTGCGCGAATTCGAAATTTCAAATGAAACAACAACAAGGGCAAGATGTTGCGAAGCGACGAAAAAACAAAGCTTCAAAAAGATCGAAAATATTTTCGAAAGCGGAAGCACGCACAAAATTTCACTAAAAGAAAAATGGAATAATTCCATCATTTGCTTAACAGAACAAGATTACCTTGATGATATCGTATATCCACGATTCCAAAAGCTGAGTCCCGCATCGATACGTTCCTGACACATGGTTTTGCAGTTCTAACGGAGGCTGGAGAGAGGAGACTTCCTGTTTTTATGGTATAGTTGTGAACACCAACAGTTCCAACCAGGTATAAAACCTTTAATAGTGCTTTCCCGGTCCTGAACGATTTCACAAATAACATTTTTCACATTCGATGAACTCTATATCACTTTTTATGAACAATAACAGAAAATTATTCTCACAGAAAAAGTGAGGTTCTGTTTATCTATCCATGATATGCAATTTTATGATTATCTGTGAATAATTGTTTCATTCACTCTAGCATAAGTTATTTCTCGTAGGCCAGGTATTTTTAAGTCTTCCTGAATAAAGGAGATAATTGTTTTTTGATATTTGGTTTGTTTATTTTCTCACAATGATCAACTAACATAACTAAGATCATTCAATAAACTGAAGTTAGCCACCAGTGGCCAAATTCCTTTGAACCGACTATATGAGATAAGGGCATACCAACTGTTGTTAGCTGTGGCGAAGAAAATAATAATTGTTGGTAGCGTGACAAAGAAACAGTGACGTTCGCTGACAATTATTACAGGGTCAGAAAATATCTATTTACATCATACAATTTGGCTCTCAAAGAATTACCAAAATAATTAGCTATCAATATACAAAAACAATTTAAATATATTTCAAATATCATAACATAACAATTGGCACCCAAAAGTTGGGGCAAAATAAAAACAAATATATTTTTCAATTCATCAAACCATATCAATATATATATATATATATATATATATATATATAAATTCTTTATTATAGTCATTGACTAATTTACATTTGATATTACTACAGTGATTTAAAACATTTGAAGCATTATAAGGCACAGAATAATCATACACTTAAAATTAAGTAAAAACACATGTCACATATATACATATTGAAATTAAAATGATATAGTGGCTATTGGGGGTTTTTATTGGTTGAAGAGATATGTTTTTAGTTTCCTCTTAAAGGAAGATGGTAAGTTTCTAATATCTTGAAGATTGTTGAAACTGTCAAGCCCTTTGAAAAAAGCAGAATTTTGGGTTTGTGTCAATCTGACTTGATGAATATGGAAATCAGTTCTGTTTCTGGTGTTGTATCCATGAATTTGCACATTATATCTAACTTTCTCTTGTAACTATGTTGGGGCAATTTTATTTCTTATTTTAAAAATTAGTATTAAGGTTTGGTAAAGGAGAGAAGATTTTATCGGTAACCATTCTAATTGCTTCAACATATCTTGTATAGGTGTTATTCTTCTACAATTTAAAATAATGGCTAATTTATTTTGGTTCAGTATGTACAGTATTGTAGAGTAATAAGTGAAATGTGATAGGACTAATGAAAGTGTCCAACTCGTTAAGTATGGGGCGCATCGAGCTAAATAATGTATTTTAAATGATATTATTTTTATAATAGAGTAAGCCTGCTCTTTGAACTGTAATATCCTATCAACATCAACCCCCAAGTATTTAAATAGGTTCACCTGTTCTACGCTGTCAGAACCGAGTATTACCACATACTTTTCTTTACAAACATTTCTGTAGCATCTTTCTGTACCTATTAGCATAGTCTTCTCAACATTGATCTTCAAATAGTTTTCAATGTTTTGTTAATAGTCAATGTTAGAATGATTTCTGGTGAGTACTCTTTTTTGGAAAACATTATTCTTTGCCTCATTCATCTATATAAGTTCTTAATTGAGACTGGAATAGAAAATAAAATAACTATCTGAATAAAAATGCAAGTTTTCAATTTCAGATTTTTTCTTTTGAGTTAGGGTCCTTTCAGAATATCTATCAGATGTAGTTCAATGACATTCACATTCACAAAAAATAATTTTTTTGGTTTTTCAATTCACAAAAAATATTTCAATTAATTGAGAATGTTTCCCTTTTCAATTTTTTTTCATTCATGAGAAGTATATCTATTAAAAATTGGCAGTTACTTTCACCTCTGGCATATCATTTATATATATAAATATATATATATATATATATATATATATATAAATATATATATATATATATATATATATATATATATGTATGTATATATATATATATAAATGATATGCCATTGTTATGTTATATTATGTTAGGAAATGTTTTAAAAAATAATGAAACTGATAATAATTATTATTATTATTAGGTATTTAAGTTATCGTGTTCATGCTATGTTTGTTTTTACAATTTTTCTATGCTTTTTACTATTCTGGAATCTTATAATAACATGCTCTAGTCAACGTATTTGTATCAAAAAGTCAGTCCTGAAGTATCTCTATTGTCGTAAGTATGTGACCAACAATACATTCATGTTGAATATACAATAAAAATAATATGGATATTTAAATTCATGAAAAAACTTTGTATTTCAAGTAGATCAAATTATATACAAGTTGGAACATCCTGTATGGCAAATCATATCAGGACGAAACCCAACAGCGAGATGTCAAAAACTATGCGAGGCAAACAATGAAATATAAAAATTATGAACACAGAAAAATGTCAAATATGAATTTTAAACAAATGTGTACATATAATATAAGGTCTAGAATAGTACTTTGTAAATAAAATCATTAGAATAAGTGAGAATAACTAATAATCAGATGGAAAGTGGTAATATATTTTAAAATTTGTGAAAATAAACAAAATGTGTGGGTTGCCAAGAGGAACTGTAACAAGCTTGGAGGAGATAAAAAATTGATGTAAAAAACGAAACCAGATACCAAATTTAGAGAGAAAAATATAACTATTTTATTTAACTAGTATTGATCACACATAAACAAGTTTTCACCATTTCATATTGCTGTTTTTAGTTAGATAAGTTAGATTTCGCAGAATAGGTAACAGTAAGTCTTCCTGAATAAAGGAAATTATTATTTTGATGAATTTCTGCCTTATTTTCAATGATTGAGCAAAAAATAAGTTTCCATTTTCTGAAACTGACATCAAGAACTACTAGAGGGCTCCACAGTGGAACTGACTCCTGAGATTCCATAGGCGTACCGATTGAGTTAGCTGAGGTAAAGAGAATGAGGGAAAATAATTAATGGAAAAAAGGTAAAATACATAGCCGGACTTTTGAAATATTTATATGGGTTTTTTTTTATATGAACATATTAAATTAAATTCAAAGGGCAACTCGCTAAAAAAGATTTGAAAATACTAAAAAAATCTTATGTCTGTGAAAATATATAAATAAATATAAAATAAAAACAAACCGCAATCACCTCATCATAATATATATATATATATATACATATATATACATATATATAAATATATATATATATATATACATATATATACATATATATAAATATATATATATATATATATATATATATCAGAAATAACAAAGGCCCCAGAACACTTCTCTGTGGTACACCCTGATTACATTCTGTATTATCCGAAAATGAATTATTGATTTCCAGTTTTTGTCTTATGTTCTTCAAGTAACTTTCTGACCATTTCAGAACTGTTCCTTTTATTCCTAATGCCTCTAACTTTTCTAATAGCCTATTCCTGTGAACCGTCTCGAACGCTCTTTGAAGATCCAAGAATACTGCGATTGTTGTAACATTTTTTCCAAGTTAATTTTCCACTGATACACATTGAACCGCTGTTTCACAACTATGCTTATTTCTAAACCCTGGCTGGTACTTACTTAATAATACCTTCCTCTCAACATAATCCGCTCACTGGTTATACAGTATCAGAAAGTATTTATCTTGGGTATGGTGGTTTCATGAGAGCGTAAAGAATAGCTTGCTATATGTTGAGAGAGCATTACAATTTCTCCTCGACTCGCTCGAGGAAGGGATATCGACGTCACAAGAAATGAGTCAATTCGCTGTGCGCTGTGTAGCATTGCCATGTGGTCAGTTAATGTGTCGGGTGGGGTAACAGGAGGGGCGCACAGCAGTGCGTCTCTCTTGTTTATGTGGTATCATCATATCATTGCGTTCCTTGTTGCTCATGTAGATTTCTGTCCGTACCCCAGATAAATGTTTTCCTATACTGTATACTGCTTTTTCAATTGAGCTCAACATGTTAATCGGTCTTAGATCTGAGGGTTTGTTGGAATTGTTTTTTTTTGGGAACTGGGATAATTGTGGAAATTTTCAGGTCATCGGGTACCTCCCCTATTAGTAATGAGCTATTAATCAGATTTTTTAATGGTTCTGCTAGGTTGGTGAAGCTATTTTTCAAAAAGACAACATTCATTTCATCGGGACTTCATTTGTTTTGCAATGAGAACACAATATTATTCAATTCAGTGCAATCTAACAACGAGAAATTTTGCATAGTGTCGTATCTGATCCCTAAATTTGGATTCACAGTTATCAGAAAGTTGGGTCCTGACATATCAATATTATCTGTTATATTTTTTATACTTTCCACAAAGAACTTATTCAAACTGTTAAGACATGTCATAGTCATTACCCGCCATTTCATTTCTACTTTATGACTGATTATTAGTTTTATTTGGAATAATATTACTCAATACTTCCATAATTCTATTGAATTTGTTTTATTTTCTTCAATTTTTCTTTCGTAGTACCCGCGCTTTTTCTTCCTTATAGTTTTTACTGCTACTTTTTTTTGTATTTCTGTTTAAGTTGTTCTGTCCTATTCTGTTTCCACTCCATATATCCATCATCCCTGTTTTTTGTTGCCTCCCTTACTTCTTCATCATACCACACTCTATCATGAGGATACATTTTCAATGAACTTGTTGGGGCTACTTCATAAATATCTTGTAGTTTATTAATATATTTTTCATTTATGTTACTGGTTCTATAATCCCACTTTATTTCTGATAGTTTTTCATAAATTTTAGTAAAATCTATTTTACGACCTGTACTATTAGAAGTTTGAGAAAGAGATACAATGATATTATTGTGACTAGATATCTTTGGTGTTTCCAAAACATTTGCATTAATAAGATATTCTTCCTTGGTTATTACCAAGTCTATTATACTTCCCCCACTATCTGTAGGATATGTTATATCATTAATAATAGTTTTTATCTGTTATCAGGTTTTTCAATCTATTGCTTTCTGGGGATTTTTTTTTGCTAATCTATTGTAACGAACCTAGGCCGGACCTGTCGCCTCACGTGTTGCCATCGACAGCGATGAGATCATCCCCGGAGATATTCGAGAACCATCCAGTGCGCTCTTCCGCGGAAAACAACGGTCAATATTGGAAACAATTGGAACATGCCGTCGCCAACCGTCCGAATTCGAAACATCGAGAATGCTGTATCGGAGATAAATAGGCAAACCTCAGGTGGAGTAGGACAGTCTGAACGAGCCCATACCATCGAGCTATACAGTGGCGTAGTAATATAAATTAAGTTGTAGATTAAGTGTTAAATAAATTAGTTAAACCAAGTTAAGTTTATTTACGTTACAATTGGTGTCGGAAGTGAGATTTTGAAAATAAACAAGTGATCGTGGAGTGGATAGTCAGAAAAATAAATTGATAGAACCTTTTTGTACGCCCAAAAAGACAGTGCCCGGTTTTTTCGCAAGTGGACAATTGTGCGTGGGAATATAAACTGATACACTGTTCGCGTGAAACAGAAAATAGACAGTGGCCCGTTTTCGCGAAGTGGACAATTGTGCGTGGAATATAAGCTGATACACTCTTCGCGTGGAAACAGACAATAGACTGGTGGCCCGTGGAAAGAATTCGCGAAGTGAATTTTTTAACAAACTGATAAACTTTTCGTGTGAAACAGACTGATACCTCGTCAAAGACAAAATGTGTTCAAAGAAAAGTGCTTGCAGTTGAAGGTAGCGGTGAAACAGGTTGGAGGAAAGGGAACTGGAAACAACGGGTAAAACAAATTACTCCAGGAAAGACTTGCAGAAGGACTTATACAAGAAGGTGAGGACCCGAAACATTTTTTATTCGAAGTTCCCGAGGTGATTTAGAGTCCGATAATAGAATCCTTGAAGAAGAGCTGCAACAAAATTCTAGAAATCTGGAAGAGAGCTTCTAGAAAATTCAAGAAGCCTGGAAGAAAATTCTAGAAATCTGGAAGAAGCTTCTAGAAAATTCAAGAAGCCTGGAAGAGAAGTTCCTGGAAAACACAGAAGGCCTAAAAAAAAAGAATTGTGTGGTGTGGCTAATTTCCTAGAAGAAAGAATGGGAACCGTTGAGACAGAGATAGATAAAATTAGGGAGCAAATGAACACGGAGGTAGATAAAATCAAAGATGGGGTCGAGGCAGAGATGGACAAGATGAAGGAAATAATCAGCGATGGAATCAAAGACGGAATCAGGCAGAAATGGACAAAATAAAGGAAACGATCAGTAAGCTGGAAAAACAAATTAATAATGCGTCCTAAGGATGGTTAACGAAAATGCAATGCTGGACTTGAGTTTGAACGTGGATGAAGTTCAAAAAGGGTATAAAAGATGTCAAGGTCATTTCAGAAATGGGAAGCTTTCCATGAAGCCCCTCAGTTCGAGGGAAAAAACTCCATAGGCAAATTACCGCCGGCAGTTTGAAAACAGCAGCCAAAACAAACGGATGGAATGCGGGGGAAAAGAGCTTCCCACTGACACTTGCATTACGTGGAAAAGCGACAAATATTCTACAAACTCTCACCGAAGAACAGGAGGACTATGATCAGCTGATTAAACATCTAGAATTACGATATGGCCACGCCCTTTTTGGAAACGTAAAACCACTCCCAGCTGAAAAATCGCTGCCAAAAATCGGGCGAATCCTTACAAAATTCAGAAACTGACATTGCACGCTTGGTTCGTCTCCATATCCAACCACCCAAAATGTAATGGAGCGACTAGCGGTTCAAGCATTCCTGGATGGACTCCGTGACCAAGAAACCAGACAAAAAAGCGTTGACCCCTACCCCGTCAACACATCTCGTAGACCACTGGCCGCCTTTTGGAATTCGAGGCAGCGAAACAATCTTGAAAAAACCAGAGTAAAGTCCGAAGATTGAGGAAAAACTCACAGGAGCCTCTAATTTGGAAGCTGCCATAAGGAAAGTGATTAAGGAAGTGTTCCCTGAGAAAAGACAGATAAGTCTGGAATTGGGCAAAATTGGACATGTGCGTAGCAAATGTCCAACATTCAACGACTCCGATGCAGAGGAAAACTAAAGAAGGTCGACGAAAGGGGCAATCGTCGGCCCTGTGTCCAAAAGCCTGGTTCAACGCATATTGCTATCCTGCAACGAAGAACAGAGGTGTTTTCGTAGACGGTCTCATCAATAACGAGCCTTGCCCCCATGCTGCTAGATACAGGTGCGACTAGGACAATTCCCCGGACCTTCCTTTGCCAGAACACCGGAACGAATTGAACCGACAACTTGGAAGCTCCCGCACGGCAACAGGGGAGCCAACTACTGTATGGCGGGGCTACCGATTGAAAAAATTTTTTTGGGCGGCACTAAAGTGGGAAACATCGGGCACTTGTAGCGGACATCGAAGACGATGCAATCATCGGAATGGACCCCCATTGAATTCCAGAGGGTTTTGGTTTGGGTTTCAAAAAAACGGCGTCCTACGTGTCAACGGAAAGAGCTGGTACTTCATGGGAGAAGTGAAGAGTTGATCCGTGTGCTGTGGCTGAAGATATAAGCGTACCTGAAGGGGCTGAAACCATCCTGGAGGCTCGCCTGGATGGGAGTGCGGCAGTGGAGACGTGATGATGCGAGCCCAAATTATGAGAAAAATTGGACGAGGTTTTCCTAGGAAAACCCTGTTACGTGCTGAAAAATTTGTACCGGTAAGGGTCATGAATGTCAATTACTTTCCAGTGACCTTAAAGAAAGGAAAATTTTGGGGCACTGCTCGTCAGTTTCATCTGTGATCCCGGGCTTTCGAGGTACGATTGCCAACCAACAACCCCACAGAACTAGAAAAAATTGGTTATCTCTTCCAAAGACATAAAAAACCCGCTCAAAGCCCCAAAAATAAGGATTTAGTCAAAAAGGCCGGGGATCTTCGAAACGGACAAGGAAAAGGGGTCGAACAATGGTCCAACACAAGATTGATCCGGGGTGCCCGGCCGATGGCAATCAGCAAAGAAGACTTCCTCTTCCAAGAAGGAAGAGGCTGACAAAAAATAGTCAGCGATATGGGAAAAAAGGTTATCGAGCCATCCCGCAGTCCCTGGTCCTCTCCAGTCGTCTGGTGAAGAAAAGGATGGATCGACACGCTTTTTGAGGTATCGCCAACAATAATGTCACGGAAGGACAGTTACCCTCTCCCGGGGAATAGATGACACCCCAGACACGTTGGCGGTTTTAAATTTTCTCGACCCTTGATCTGGAAAAAGTGGATACTGGCAAAGTAGAACTCGCTCCCGGAAGATCGGAAAAGGGGTGCTTTACCATCAGCTCCAGGATTGTGGCAGTTTTACCGTTTCCCCTTCGGGCTCTGTAATGCTCCCCCCACATTCGAAAGGAAAGGGGGAACCCCGTTTCTGAAAGGACCTCATGGAACACGTGTCTGTTATCCCGACATTAATGGGGGTCGGCAGATCGTTTTGAGGAAACCCCGTGAAAAAAACTTGGAGGAAGTATTCCTGCGACTGAGGAACTCGGTTGAAGCTGGCCTAAGAAATGCCATCTGTTCCAAAAAAAAAAATTTCGATACCTCGGCCCCCGTTGTCTCTGGGAAAGGAGTAGCGGGGGATGACCAGAAGATCAAAGCTGTTAGGGCCCATCCCAAAAGACATTCACCAACTTCGAAGTTTCCTTGGTTTATGCCCTACTATCGCCGATATGTGCGGGGTTCCCAACATCGTAAAAACCACTGACCAGGTCACGGAAGGCCAAACAAAGTTCCAGTGGTCCCAAGAATGTCGAATTCATTCAGGAAGCTGAAAGGAGACAACCCCTATACTGAGTATCCCTACCCAAAGGGAAATTCATTTTTGGGAAAGGAGCAGCGTGGGAACTGGGGCTGTCCTATCTCCCGATCCAGGAGGGACAGGAGAAATTTATTGGTTTTTCAGCAAAAACTGGGAGCCCAAAAGGCGCAATTACTGTGTCCCGGGGGAGCTGTTAGCTGTTGTAAAGGGGTGGAACACTTCTACAAGTACGTGTATGGAAGAAGATTCCTGTTGAGAACTGACCATGCAGCTCTCAAATGGCTCTTACAGTTCAAAAATCCCGAGGGTCAAGTAGCCGTTGGATGGGGGAACTCCAAGAATTCGATTTCGAGACCCGAACATCGAGCCGGAACTACCATAGAATCGATGCCTTGTCGCGAACCATGTCCAGATGATTGCTCACATTGCCGACGAGCAGAAAGGAAGAACACCGTAGGGCGGCAATGGATGACAACGGAATGACAAAGATCCGGAAAGACCAAAGAGAAAGCCCCCCCGACCGGCTTGTCGCCCCGCTGGAAGGGGAATCGAAGACCATCATGGCGGAAGTCGCGGATCTCCCGGCTGTTAAGTCTATGGGCACAATGGAACTCTCTTATTCTGGACAAGGGACCTGGGCTGTGTTGGAGGCCGAGATTGGTGGGAGGAAGACGCCAAATAATTGTTCCCAGGAACGAAGAGAGGAAGTGCTGCGGGAAATCCATGATGGAGTCGCTGGAGGACATCTGGGGGGCGAAGACCCCGAAAGTGAGGCAACGGTTTTACTGGGCCAATTGTCAAGCTGACGTCAGGACTGGTGCAGAAAGTGCGCTGTATGCGCTGCTAATGGACCTCGGGTAAAGGCCCCGATGCGTCTACCGGCAGGGAGCCCGTTCGAGAGAATCCCCCATTACATCGCCGGCCCGTTTCCCGTATCCGACCACGGGAATAAATACATCCTTTGGCAATGGACTACTTCGTAAGTGGGCGGAAGCCTATGCCCTGCCAACCAGGGAACCATCACCGTCGCCGCGTCTTGGTGAAAGTGGATATGTCGATTCGGTATTCCAATGGAGCTGCCTCGGATCAAGGCGAAATTTCGAATCAACCTTTCCGAAATATGTCTACTGCTGAACATCCGCAAGACAAGAACCACGGCCCTACTCCGCAGTCCGATGGGAATGGTGGAACGGATGAACAGGACGATCAACTGCCACTTGCCGGTTTTTCTCCTGACCATCAAAGAGACTGGGACCAGTATCTTCATTTTTTTCCTGATGGCCCCATCGATCCGCAGTACACCCCAGTCAACCGGTCAAACTCCTGCTTTGTATTATAATGGGCCGAAGAACTGCGACTGCCTTGGGACCTGAAGTTTGGGATACCGCCGGGGCAAGACACTGCGGGAGAGGACTACGTCAACAAACTTCGGCAGAGAATGGACGACATCCACGGGAGTCCGGTTGAACATCCAGGGGGTGCCAGCGATAAAATGAAAAGACCTTGACATCAAAAGGCCGACGCTGGAGGGTTTTAAAGGGCGATGATCTGGTTTGGCTGTACAGCCCCCCCAAAAGTCGTCGTGGACTATGAAAGGTTCGGAACTCGTGGGAAGGCCCGTAAAAATCGTGAAAAGGATAAACGACCTTGTGTACCAAATCCATAAAAAGGGAAACCAAGGGTCGTCCATTTCAACAGGTTTTCCTGGAAACCATGACCAAGTTCGCACCCCCCAAGCCCCGGAGGATGATATGACGTTCCCGGGAAATTTATGTCCTTTATTCAAACGGGCAGAAAAAATTCTACATGGGAATTACTAGAGAGGAGTCCGAGACCTTTTCGAGGTGCCTGCTGACTACGCACTGGCACTGTGGGGGCAAAAAAGATCTTCAAATGTCAGGGATCGCCGTAGTGTTCTCCGAAATTTGGGGCAACTCAAACACTGCGGGGCAAGAAACAGGAATTGGTGGGGTGCTAACCCCGTTGAAGGAAAGGCCAGAGAAACATCTACTACCTGGTTACCAAAAAGGCATTCCCAAGATAAACCGTCCTATGAAGATGTCTGGAAGGTCTCCCAAACTAAGAATACTATGGGGGGAAGAATCTGGTTATCTAGCAATTCAAAATTGTCCTGTGGTATTGATGGGTTGGACTGGAGGGCATAAAAAGTATGCTGGAGGCGATATTCCAGATCCAACGGCGTCAAGATTTTGGTTTTGTAACCCTCTTCCACGACCGATCCAGAAGACCGGGGTGTTACTTCCATCGAACTTAAGGTTTCAGATATGGGGAGTCTCAGATATCGTCACCTCAAGGATGAAATTTCGGGACAGAAATGTCTTTAAGAAAGGGGGGAACGAACCTAGGCCGGACCTGTCGCCTCACGTGTTTTCCATCGACAGCGATGGATCATCCCGGAGATATTCGAGAACCATCCAGTGCGCTCTTCCGCGGAAAACAACGGTTAATTTGGAAAAATGGAACATGCCGTCGCCAACCTCGAATTCGAAACATCGAATGTTATCCGGAGATAAATAGGCAAACCTCGGGGGGAGTAGGACAGTCTGGGCGAGGCCCATACCATCGGGGCTATACAGTGGCGTAGTAATTAAATTAGGTTGTGGTTAGTGTTAAATAAATTAGTTAAACCAAGTTAAAATTTATTTACGTTACACTATTTAAAATCCACCAATCCACCACTATCATTTTTTGGTCCCCAGATTCTTTTCACACCAGTTTTTTCAAAAAAAATTAAAAAATTTGTACTATTTTGGCCGGAAAATTTATATCCCACTTAAGTGGGGTTTTCTATTATACCCCTGCTTCTGCTCTAAAATATTTTTTTGGCAACCCTAAACATTGCAAATTGATGATTTTTATATTGTTTCTAAAATATGTGAGGGTTCCCACTATATGTCTACTGTCACTATTAACCATTAAATTATTATAACCTGGAATACTAATTTCTGAATTGTATATTTGCGTTTCAGATAAGCAGATAAAGAGAGGTTTTGTATCTAAAGTTAAATTATAAATTTCATCCTAGTGTGCAGGAAGACTTTGAGCATTTAAGTATTACAAAAAACACGCCTGGTGTGTGTCGTTGATGACTAGTTTATTTGCATTTTTGGCGTACAATTTGAGTTTTTTTAATTTTCAAGATGCGTTACTATATCAGCACCTGCTGTGTTGTGTGTTTGGGAGAGATTTTCTGAGGAAATTGTAGCCGTACTACTTTCATTGTGTTGAGTATTTAGTTATTATTTGCACATGCTGCCATGGAGACAAGTGTGAAAACAGCGCAGATATTTTTGGGGGCTCTGGAGGAGACCATCAACAAGAATGAGGATCTGACCATCGTGGATTAGGCCTACTGGGGATACCATATGAAAGAAAACGCGCCTCTCACTCTACCTCATCATAGTGAGGAAATGAGTGAAGGGCAGTACATATTAAATAATCGGTATTTACTGTAGCGATTTTGCGAATTGTAGAAATTTGCTGAGCTTGACCCCCGCTGTAACTTGTGATAATAGTCATTCACAAATGGCAGAATATTTTCTCTGAGAAATACGTCAAAAAACTTGTAAAAAATATCAATGGGTTTACATATAAATTAAAAAAATTATGAAACATTCAAATGAATAGATTCCGGTTTCAAACCGATTAAAATAATTTAAAATATGGGACATTATATAACATGTGTTATAAAAATAGAGATAATGTTTCGATAAATACATATATACATAGCACGATTTTTGAATAAAATTTGATTCATATATTTCTACAGGCCAGAAAATATTGCTCGGTATTATAGGGCTCTACGTTACATAAAAATTCTGACAGATTTCCGAAATCTGCTAGCCACCACAATATCTTTTATATCTTCTGGGAGGTTATTATAAAATTTAATTGCGCTATCCCTAGATGGTGCTCCGTTCATATAGGGATTTTGCAACAATGAGATATGAGAAGTCTTCTTTACAAGCTTTTATTTCACTTGCTTCGTTCGTATGTCAGTCATTCTTTCCAGTTCAAAATTTGTAATCAATTTTTGAAGCAGTTACTGACATTCGATTGAGCTGAAATTTGGCAGGTGTTCATAATTCCGGTGAAAATGCATTATGAGATTTGTTTGTTTGAAGGTTGTAGACGATGTGGTAACTTGATTACTATCGTTTCGGACGTCCATCGTCTTAATGTATTTAAAAGGTATTCACGACGTTTCGAATGCTTGTATCTGCAATCGTCTTCAGGTGAATCGTCTTCAGGTGAATACACGACGTTTCGAATGCTTGTATCTGCAATCGTCTTCAGGTGAATACAGTATTCAATTGCAGATACAAGCATTCGAAACATCGTGAAAACCTTTTAAATACATTAAGACGATGGACATCCGAAACGATAGTAATCATGAGATTTGTGTTCAAGAAAAAAACAAAATTCAAGATGGCGGACAAGTTTTGTGATTATGGTCTAATTTGATTCAAAATTGGTATATGGGGGTTTTCGGGATCGGAGATTATGATTTTTTTTTCAAAATTCATAAATTCAAGATGGTGGCTGCAAAATGGCGGAGGAGTGATTATGGTCCGAATCTATTGAAAATTCGTATTCGGAGTCAGAGATTATGAATTTTTTTGTAAAAATTTATGAAAAAACAAAATGGCGCTCCAAGACGGCGGACGAGATTTAGGTTTATGATCCGATTCGATTCAAAATTGGTATGTGGGGTGTTTCAGGGTCAAATATTATGAATTATTCTTCAAAATTCATAGAATCAAAATGGCGGACCCAAGATGACCAATGATATCGGTTTATGATCCGATTCTATTCAAAATTGGTATGTGAGGGTTTTCGGGGTCGGAAATAATGAATTGTTTTTCAAAATTCACAAATTCAAGATAAAAGAGGAGTTTTGTAATTATGGCCCGATTCGATTCAAAATGGGTATGTCGGGGTTTTTGGGGTCGGAGATTATGAATTTAATCGAAGATTATTGATTTTTCGTTAAAATTAATAAATTGATGATGGCAACTCCAAGATGGCGGATGAGTTGATCTTTAGATGGTCTCCTCATTGAAGGACTAGATAGCTCAGAACTTACAGGAAAAAGGCCTGATAACGAACGATGCTTTAACAAAAATGCATAGATTAAGGCGTACTTGAGTACTGAAAAGCACAAAATAAAATATTTAATAAAAAACCTTTTTGAAAACAAGCTTTTTTTTAAATGCACTAAAAAGTAAAAAATAATTGCTTTGGATGCGACGTAGGTTATTCCGTGAGTTATAGATTCCAAAGCTTGTCGCTTTTGTATTCGAACTGAAAACTTTGCGCGACAAACTTCGGCATCCATAACTTATGGAATAACCTACGTCACACATCCAAAAGCAATTATTTTTTACTTTTTAGTGCATTTGAATAAAAGCTTGTCTTTAAAATGGTTTTTATTAATTATTTTATTTTGTCTTGTCTCGTAAATATGTGTTTTGCGATGTGTGTCAAAAAGTCCTGGATTATTGAAAATTAATTTCAATAATTCGAAAATATAGATTGCCAACACAGTCAGCAGTTTGTTTAACTTAAAAAATCATCATCAGGAATCTCTTGTATTTATATTGAAAAAAATCCTGATTTTGTTTTTGACATGACTCTGTTCATCTTGCTGTATGGGGTCGGCTTCAGAATAGCCCCAGGGTAAATCCTGCCTGTCGTAAGAGGCGACTAAAAGGATAACCGTAGGTGGAAGATGGTCTCATCGCCCGGTGAAATACCACCATATCGACTTTGTGTGCTGTGAAATGGATTCCATGTTTCAGTGTTCGGTCGATACTTTCCGGTCTCCCTCTTTCCTTTTCCCCAATTCCTCCTTTATTTTCAGCTAAAAGTAATAATTATGAAGTCTCCTAGATTAAAACACTCCGGAAGTAAAATACCTCTCCATTCGGATTTCCGGGCGAGAGGTACTCGAGGGGACTCAACATTAAAGATTAATTTTTGCAACATCCGTGGACTCAACAAGAACATCAATGACGTCCACCATCACCTACAGACGAAAAACCGGATATTCTGGCTCTAACAGAAACACAGTAAACTCGTCCACCAACAAGGTCCATATGCTTTGTCCTGGTTACGAACTCCTTTCTCGATTCAGGTTCAAAGGTGGAGTCTGCCTTTACGCTAAGGCTAACCTTTCATGCCAGCGTGAAGAGAGTTTGGAACCGAAAGACTTTGATGTGATGTGGTTTAAGCTATCTGATACCAAAGTGACTAAGTTCCTCTGCTGCCTTTACCTATCACCTAATGAACCTTCATATAACAACCTCTTTGAGTTTTTTATCACTCAAACTGGACTACATTCAGGAGAACCATCCAACAGCTGAAACCATAATCATGGGGACTTTAATGTACATAATGCTGCCTGGCTCAAATTCTCCTAACAAAACAGATGATGCAGGTCGTCAAGCTGAGCCTTTGCCATCACTCATGGTCTAGAAACAACTGGTCGAGCTACCAACCCGCATCCCTGATGTCAACAACCAGTCTGCCAATACACTAGATCTTTTCCTCACCACCAATCCTGACCCGTATAGAATGAAGTTTGTGCCCCACTTGGAAACTCTGATCACACCCTCATCTCCACAACATGCTCTTTCCATTTACCATCGAACAGCACAATACCACCCGCTCATGTGGCATTACAATTCGGCCGACTGGGAAGGTCTTCGTATGTTTTTCTCAGCGTTTCCATGGAAGAGAGTTTGTTTCTCTTCAGTAGATCAACACGATGTGCGAGACAATTTCTAAATCATCATGTTGGGGATGCAAACTTACATACCGAATACCGAAGAAGAACATCATCCGATAAGACCTGGTTTAACAGAAACTGCTCTAGAGCTGTGGCTTCCAAACAGGCAGCATACCATCGATGGCAAAAAATCTGGGACCTGAGACCAGAGCATCATATGTTGAGGCTCGAGGCATATGCAAAGAGACAATAGAATGTTCAAAAGATGCTCATAATGCCAAAATAAGATCAAAACTTGTTGAATGTCCCAACGGATCCTGTTCATTTTGGTCTTTCGCCAAAGCTGTAGGAAGAAACTTCACTTCCAGCTCTTTTCCTCCCCTAACCAAAGAAGATGGAACACTAGCAACGACTGCCCAGGAAAAGCCAATATCTTTGCGCACCTATTTGCTGGTAATTCCACTCTGGATTCTTCGGGAAAACAACCCCGAACATTACACCTATTGACAGTCACATGCCCGAGATCACCTTTCGCCAACGTACTATCAGAAAGATTTTGCTGGGTCTCAACACCAACAAAGCCTGTGGATCTGACGGAATCCCGCCGATTGTTCTCAAGAAATGTCCCCCGAACTAACACCTGTTCTTTGCAAGTTGTTCAACCACTCTTACAATTTGGGAGTATTTCCGTCCAATTGGAAAATTGCAAGAGTACAGCCAGTCCCTAAAAGGCAAAAGACCCTACCTAGCAACTACAGACCTATCGCACTGCTATCTATTATTTCAAAGGTCATGGAAAAAGCCATCAACATCGAGCTCATGAAATATCTGGAAGACTCAGGAATTATCAATGATAGGCAATGGCTTCCGCCATCAGAGATCACCGGTGACCTGCTCGCATACGTCTCACATATATGGCAGCTATCTATTGAAAAGTATGGAGAAACTTTAGCTGTGGCATTAGATATCTCCAAGCTTCGATCGAGTTTGGCACCAGGGACTCGCCAAGCTTCCATCTTATGGCTTGCCCCTCAGCTGTGTTCTCTGCTTGCTAGTTTTCTCTCAAACAGGTCTCTCCATGTAGTGGTCGATGGAGTTTCATCTGACACTCTACTCATAAATGCTGGTGTTCCCAAGGATCCATTCTAGCACCAACACTATTTTTACTTCACATCAACGACCTGTTGAAAGCAACTTCATGTCCGCATAACAGCTTTGCCGATGATAGTACCCTCCATACCGCTTTCTTTCCAGGGCCCCTATATCAGCCCGTGAAACCAGAAATGAACGAGGAAGAAATGTTAACAATATAAATATGGACTTAGCAACAATTCTCGAATGGGGATCCAATAACTTGGTAGAATTCAATGCAAACAAACACAAGCATGTCTTTCTCTAGAAAAGCCGATCTCACTTGCCTAACATAACTTTGTCAGGAGTAACCATACCACTGAAGTCATCCATATCGATGCTTGGTATTACTATCAGCAATAACCTTCCTGGGAAAATCACTGAGGTCATTGCCAAAAGTGCATCCCAAAACTTGGTTTTTTTTTTTCGTGCCAAGAGCTATTTCACCTCCAGTCAGCTGCTTATGATCTATAAGGCACAGATCAGACCTGTCCTGGAATACTGTTCCCATATTTGGAGTGCGGCACCTAAACATATCCTGAAGCTTTGGATTCTGTCCAAAAGGGCAATTCGTCTCGTCGGTGATGCCTCACAAAACTCGCTCACTTGTCTGGAACACCGTAGAAAAGTTGGTGATTTGTCTCTATTTTATAGATATTTTCATGGGCGATGCTCTTCTGAAATATCAACAATCGTTCCTCCTTTGGCAGTCTCTTCGAGATTAACCCGCAAGTTCAGTCTTCACACCCTTCGTGGTCATTTTGGAGACCTGCAGAACATCACTTTCCAAAGACTCGTTCAGCCAACGAACAGCGAGGCTTTGGAACTCATTGCCTAGGGAGGTGTTCCCCGAGGCATACAACCTCCAGAAATTTAAGAAGAACACCAACTCCTACCTTCTTTCCCTTGGTTCCCACGATGTTCTCTGAACATTACAGGATATCCCTTTTCGTGGGAACCAGAACATATAAAAAAAAAAAATCCCATTACTTGAGTATAGTAGAGTAAAAATTCGTATAGTATAGTAGAGTAAAAATTCGCATAATATACTGCTATTAGTGCTTCAAGGTCAACATTTTTTTTTTAGAACTCTCTTTGCGAATGTTACCGAGGATAGTCTATCTGACTAGTCCAACTCAAAGTGTTATCAATGTGAATACCTAGAAACTTCACTGAAGTGTTACAAATAATTTTTTGACTGTCCATAGTTATATTTTGGGGTGTTTCTATCCTACTATTGATTTTGAACATGATACAATATGTTTTTTACCTATTTAACCCTTTCGGTCATGGCGTCCTCATATGAGGACATACAATATAATGGTTCATATATCAAAATTCCATTGTGTATTACAGTTTGTCAACGCTGTCCTCATATTATCACACGTGTAGTTTGTATTTGCAATACGAAGCGATATCTGTTTCCGAATCATTGAATCATTGCATGAGCTTCTTATGCGTATCAACAGAGAGCGCTACTAGGATAAGTTCATATTCTATCTGAGATACACCGGGTTTATTGATGTTGTCGATTTGTGGTGATAGTTAGAAAAGTGCATATTTAAGTGTGGAAACCAACAAAATTGTTTACAGTAAAAGGTGAGTTATCTGTGATGTTCTGGTCGTCCTCATTTGAGGACATCGTGCTGTAAAAATAGTGAAAGCTAGTGATATGCAATTCAAATAAATACCCTCGTAAATATAAGGTTAGATATTTGAACTTCGACAGATTGCGTTTGTACATTCTGTAGTGGCTAATGATCAATTTTTGTTAGAAAAGATTGATCGGAAAGGCTTGGGTAAATAGTGTACTTACTGGTGGTTGCCGACTATCCTATGTTTTCTATACCGGGTGGCACAGGATATCGGGCCACCCCTGTAACTTACGCATTCGTGAACGGATTTTTCTGAAATTCGGTACAGTTATATAAGCAACCATTTCGGATTTGATCACATTACAATCCAATATGGCGAACTTCCGGTTTTTCTGCAAATGCCAGCAACTGTTTTTTCAAATAGAGCACCCTGTATATTTTTACATATTCAAGTTCAACAGGTCAAAACAAGTCCAAACCTTATGTCAAATGTAATTTTTTTGAAACAATTGAAATTAAAATTGTTTTTTTATTTTATCTCGTGGATAAATGAGATTTGGTCAAGGCTATTCACAATAAGTCGCACATAACAGAAAAACATATTTTTTTCTGAAAAATTATTTTTTGTGTCATTTATTGATGAATTAATTCATATAAGGTTAGATATTTGAACTTCGACAAATTGCGTTTGTACATTCTGTAGTGGCTAATGATCGATTTTTGTTAGAAAAGATTGATCGGAAAGGCTTGGGTGAATAGTGTACTTACTGGTGGTTGCCGACTATCCTATGTTTTCTATACTGGGTGGCACAGGATATCGGGCCACCCCTGTAACTTACGCATTCGTGAACGGATTTTTCTGAAATTCGGTACAGTTATATAAGCAACCATTTCGGATTTGATCACATTACAATCCAATATGGCAGACTTCAGGGTTTTTCTGCAAATGCCAGCAACTTTGTTTTTTCAAATAGAACACCCTGTATATTTTTACATATTCAAGTTCAACAGGTCAAAACAAGTCCAAACCTTATGTCAAATGTAATTTTTTTGAAACAATTGAAATTAAAATTGTTTTTTTATTTTACCTCGTGGATAAATGAGATTTGGTCAAGGCTATTCACAATAAGTCGCACATAACAGAGAAACATATTTTTTTCTGAAAAATTATTTTTTGTGTCATTTATTGATGAATTAATTCAGTCACATCACATTTTGATTAAAAATGATTTTTTTTTCAAATGAAACCCCTATGGGCCACCTACCTGCCTCTCTAGAACATTCATTAAGGAAAAAAAATACATATCATTTTTGTATTTCGGTGCAGTAACAAATTGTATACATTCAAAAATCTACAACTAGTTCATGAGTTTCCTTGCAGTTCGAATAATTTTCCAACTTAGTATACTGTGGAAAACAACATTTCTGAATCTTGTCAACTAATTGTATTTCGCTCACATCTTTCATCTCAACTCTCGAAAATTAGTTAACTTCCGGGAATTAATTTAGTAGAAATGTAAAATCAAAATTATAGGTTCACAAGAAGTGAACAGTTGATATGTTATTAATTTACGGAGAATGTCTTGAAAACATTATCGCCGCTTGTCAGTTATATGCTGAACGATACCCACACAGAAGACACCCACAAAGAACCTTTTTCAAAAATGTGGAGAGAAGATTCCCAAAAGAACCCAACAATGGAGAAGATGATCGTAAGTGAGGAGGCAGAAATGAATGTTTTGCTTATGTTGAATTTGATCCAACTGCTTCAACGCGGGAATTGGAATACCAATGCAATGTCAGTCGAGAAAACGCTAGAAGAATTAAAAAAAAACACCATTATCGTGCTTATAAGTATAACTTACACAATTAGTTGACAAGATTCAGAAATGTTGTTTTCCACAGCTTACTAAGTTGAAAAATTATTCGAACTGCCAGAAAACTCATGAACTAGTTGTAGATTTTTGAATTTATACAATTTATTACTGCACCGAAATACAAAAATGATATGTCATTTTTTTCCTTAATTAATGTTCTAGAGAGCCAGGTAGGTGGCCCATAGGGGTTTCATTTGAAAAAAATTAATTATTGATCAAAATGTGATGTGACTGAATTGATTAACAAGTGACACAAAAAATAATTTTTCAGAAACAATTAAGTTTGTCTGTTATTTGCGACTCATTGTGAATAGCTTCGACCACAAACTCACATGGGAGAATCATATAGATAATCTTGTTTCCAAATTGAGCAGTATGTGTTTTGTTATTACGAAATTGCGTGGCACGGTATCTCCAGAAATTCTCAAGCTTTCTTACTGTGGACTTGTTGAGTCATCATTAAGGTATGGCTTGATATTTTGGGGCAACTCTGCTCACATTCATAAGGTGTTTTTAATTCAGAAAAAATTATAAGATGTCTTGTAGGTGCTCATCCACGTGAGAGTTGCAGACAAATATTCATTAAGCTTTCGATTCTGACACTTCCATGTTTGTACATATTTCTAATTATTCTTAATATAAAAAAGAGAGCCATATACATATGAGAGGAAGTATGGTGCACGAACACACCACTCGCAATGCTTATCATCTCCGTTTACCATTTTCACGTTTAGGCATTGCTCAGGGTTCTTACACTTACCAGGGCATTATATGCTACAACCATACTTTAGAAATGTTTGGTGAAATCGAAAGTTTCAATGTATTTAAAACAAAATAATTTGAATTTCTGAGTAATCACGCATTTTATTCCTTGGGGGAGTTTCTGAAATTTCAACATTGATTGTTTGCAATTTCTTGATGTTTCTTATCTTTTTATATATTTGTATCTATATTATCTATATTTTTACTCTGTGTATCATGTTGTGAATATTTATATGGTGCAACTTATGCACTTTCCTGTATCTGTCTTGCATCATGTGTATGTTCATGAAACTTTTATACACACATATTTTTTGTACTTTCTATATATATGTGACTAGTCTGATAAGTTTTATACTGTACTGTGTGAAGCTTCATTGACGAATAAATTTATCTTATCTTATACAGGGTGTTCCATTTGAAAAAACAAAGTTACTGGCATTTCCAGAGAAACCGGAAGTCCGCCATATTGGATTGTAATGTGATCAAATCCGAAATGGTTGCTTATATAACTGTACCAAATTTCAGAAAAATCCGTTCACGAATGCAGAAGTTACAGGGGTGGCCCGATATCCTGTGTCACCCGGTAGAATATTCATTTTTTTTTAATATTGCTAGTAAACGCCTAAAACAAATGGGAAATGGCTTTCGGTCAAATTTCGTTGTTATTTGTCAATGTTGTAGATATTTTCATTTTGAACAAAAGTTATCATTGTCACAAAGCAAAATCTCCATTGGTTTTTATGATATTGGTCTTCAAAGTGAAAAATGTACCATTTCTCAGATTTTTTCCAAAGCTCACATTTTGGTTGACTACGTACCCTTTTTTGGCAGATGATGTTACTTTTTTACTGCAATCCTTAGATAAGAAAATACTTTACTCACCCAAGCAAAAATTGCAGTGGCAAAGAAAAAAAAAAAAGAAAAATAAGGCGTTTTTTAGGAAAAATTAAATTGCATCTAATCAAACTCTCAGATTTTCATATTTTTTTTATATGTTGGGAAGAAATAAATAATCAAATAGTGGGCTTATAATGTATCAGACTATATAAGGTTCTAAAAAAGCCATGATAAACGAAATCTGACCGAAAGCCATTTCCCATTTGTTTGGGGCGTAGTCCTTCTAAGCATGTCCTGAATGAATTTTCAGACCTTGGAGATTCCGCTATGTTTCTGGATAAAAAAAAAGTCCACTCACAGAAGAGAAACTTCTAGATTTGGCTAGTCAGGAGAAGTTCGTCCACCAGCAGATGTGCGTTTGGACAATGTTAGACACAATCATTTAGTCAGTGACAAAAATTCATTTGATAGATGTCAGAAACCCAGTTGTGAATGAATGACACAATTTTTGTGTGCTAAATGTAATATTCATTTGAGTCCTGATAGAAACAAAGGCTGTTTTTTCGATTATCACTCATCAAGAAACCAGTAACTATGTTCTATTTATTATTATTATTATTATTATTATTATTATGTTCTATTTTGTCTCGATGTGTTACAGTATTCCAGAATCATTTTAATTTTGATAAAATAAACTTGAATGATTACTGCAATTTATGTCTTATTTGGCACCCGTCTGATTACCTACAATGTCTTCATTTGGGGACACGTGAAAACCCCCCCTCGTGGGGTACTGGGGGGAATCGTGAATGCCTGAAAAATCATAATTTAAATCAAACATTAGCTTACTAGACGCCAATTTTTTATTTGAAAAAAAAATGGGTGACTGAAAGGGTTAAAGCTAACTTATTCTCTAGTTTTATTTTGTTTGGATTGTTCTATTATTTTGCTACCGATTTTTATGGTTGGTAAGTTTGCACCTGTTATTAACCTTTTCGCGACGGGAAACATATGTGCGTTAATCTCTGATGCCTCTGATACACGGGAGCCGCATGTTTTCAATTGACCGGAAAAGTGTTTTAACAACGGGAACCGCACGATTTCGTCTCATCCCCACCATTTGCATCGTCTTCAGATGTTTTTGGGAGGTGCCACCTGTACTGCAGGCATCACATATTTTCAGATAGTAAAAGGTATTATAACGACGGGAAGCGCGTGAAAGAGTCTCCACCAGAGGCATTGTGTTCACTGATATTATTATCTCGGGATGTCAATCACGCTGGAGAGAAGATATTCTCAAAGAACTAGTTTTTGGTACGATTTTTCCAATATGGCGGCACGAACGGCGGTCGCTCAAGGTCGCAAACTCAGAATATTTATTAGGACACCGAACTGTACAAATCTACCTTATTGGAACTCCTCCTTGACCTTTTGTAAGTCAGAACTTACCCATTACCTAGCCTATATCTCTTTATGGCTCTATGTAGAAGTAAGCAAAAAAGAAGCCAGGTCAAAATGAAATATATTTTAGATGCACAACACATTGAATTAGATGGTATCATATTAAAATACGTATTTTTCATAATTCACATATCATCCCATAGTATTAGGAAAATATGTAAGTTAAATTAAATACTGTTCATGACTAGGGGTAAATATTATATAATGGTAAGCAGAAATATAATAGACTTGATCGAGAAATAAAATATATTTAAGAAACAGTCTAATGATTTTATCGGAAGTTTCAAAAAAAAGCAACCTATTATTCTGCAAATATGTCGTATGGTATGTTACCCAGAGAAAGAGATCAGACAGATACATAAAATGCAGTGCACATGAGAAATGAAAAGTGCCTTATATTAATTATACATAGCTAAAATTTAAGTAAATTGCTACAATAATTACTAATTGATAATATTGATTTAAAAAAAATATAAAAAGGCATATTTAGAAAAAATAATAGGTAGTTTATTGCTTTATATATCGTACATTGGAAAAAATTATAAATATTTTGAAAACTGTTCTTATCTTATATAATTACATAAAATACTCATATTTACATTTATATTCTACATCACAAAGGATCAGTGGCATATACATAACTATCAGTAGATACAGGCTTGTTTAACTGAATAATGATTTCTTGATTGAAAATAAGTTATGTTTGTTGGAGTTTCAGCCATTATGGATATGCCACTTCAACGGACTGAGTATAAGTTTACAAAAAAATCCTACTTAAAACTATCATTGCAGTTCATCCCATTCCTGAAAAAAATTGAGGTGATATTAGTTTTGTTTACAAAATATAATATATATATATATATATATATATATATATATATATTATATATATATATATATATATAAGTGTCACATAAATTCAAATATGATTTTTTTTTTAATAATATAATGGAAATTTGACTTCGCGTTTTTGTGTTGAAAAATTATAAAACACACCTCTTTCCTTTTTCATGTGCTACTCTATATATATATATATATATATATATATATATATATATATATATATATATATATATATATATATATATATATATATATATATATATATACAGTGTCACACATAAAGTTCGCAACATATGGAAGTTTTTTTTATTAATAGATATAATGGAAATTTGACTTCGCAGTTAGTTTGTGCTTGAAAAATGAGTAAAACACAGCCTCTTTCCTTTTGTCATGTGCTACTCTAAACCTGTAAAATTTGACATTTTTTCGAAAATCCTGAAAAAATAAAGTTTTTTTGGAAATTTCAAAAAATGCCAAAAAAAAAGTTGCTCAGTTTCGAATTTTATACCTTTGCTCCAAATTTGGACTCTCTACTGTCACTTCGATTTTTTTCCATTTTTTTTTATTTTTCGAATCTTTCGCTCTACCGATTTGAACGAAACATGATTCAAATTTCATAATTTCGATGAATACGAGACTTCAATGTCATATCTTGCCCAGAAAATACCCACATTGGCCTGTTACCAGAAAAAAAAAATGCACCTCCAGAAATTCGTCTGTGTTGTTGCAAAGTTCATCTAGTTTTTTAATTTCATTGTGAAACTGATTCGGATTTTCAATGTATGGACGTTAATATATCGTTTATCGAATAAACGAATTCCTCTTTATTCTTATTACACTCGTATTTCTTTTTTGAATAGATTTTTATCCAGTTTGATTATTTTTCTGACCAATAATTCAGTTACAAACAAACCCGAAATATTATACTTTTGTGTAAAAATGACAATGACCTACAGTTTCATAACTATTCAAAAGACTTTCGTTTTACCGATTTGTACTAAACATGATATACAATTTCGTGATTTTAAACATTACAAAACTAATGCAATATCTCGGGACGAAAATAGTACAATTTATCGAATCGAAATAAAATTTTTCCTTAGTAGGCTTTTGAAAAAAATTTTAGTTTTGGTTAATGTCAAATTATTCCATTAAATGAATCGAGTTGTTTTGTGTACAGATTTACGTACATTTATAATTCACAAATAAGTTTTATGTACAATGTTATCCACACAAGACAAAGGGGAAATCGTTCTTTTATGTGATGAGAATGTGCCATATTGAGATGTTGCTTGTATTTTCAATCACCGGCATGCCAGGAAGAAATATTCACTTTAGTACCGTGGGAAGGATATTGAAAACATTCAAAGAAACTGGCTCTGTGGACAATCGTTTCAAGAAACCACATAATCCGATAAGGTATAATGAAGAAGAACAACTCAATGTTTGTTTGAGCGTTGTTGAAAACGGAAAAACTAATACTAGGAGTATTAGTGAAAATACAGGGGTTGGCAGAGAAACTGTGAGAAGAATTTTGCACAAAAATAATTTCCATCCCTATAAGCCAAAGTTCATACATACTCTTAAAGAAAGAGATTTCTATATTCGAGTAGAATTTTCATTTTGGTTCCAAGGTGAGAGAAAATAATATCACATTTCCATACAGGATTTTATGGACAGACGAGGCAACTTTCACGTCGAACGGAACAGTTAGTTCCCAAAATTGTCGCTGGTGGTCCAACAATAATCCAAATTTTGTAATAAAATGCCGTGACCAATATTCATTCAAGACAAATGTGTGGTGTGGTTTATTACATAACCAAATAATAGGCCTTTTCATTTAGATTATTTTTTAAGACGCATGCGCTCGTTTTGAGACCTAAAGTCTGATTGGCTATTGGGAAAGTGAATAGCCATTGGTTAGTTTTGAAATAACAATTTGAGATTGGCTTAGTTCAAAATTTGCGATATTTTTACATTATGTCATCAGTCAACTTCATGACAAATGCACCTACATACATTGGCGTTCGTAACTTTCTTTGTAGGTTAAGTACCTACTTATTACCTATTTTATACTGCCAAAAACCTTTCATTCGTAGATAAAATAATGTACACGAATATTTTCTAATGGTGAGTTTTCTTCTCCATGTAAATTCAAGTCAACTATCCATAGGAAAACTCGAAAAAAATTTATTTCCTTTAAAAAAAAAATCGACGTCAATGCCGTTGGGTTTGACAGGTAAACAAAGTTAGTCATTTGTCATCTAAATGAAAAAGCCTATTGGACCATATCTTTTTAGAGTGAATTTGAACGGGGACATGTACACAAATTTCATTATGAATCAGTTGTCTGAAGTTTTGGATAATCTGCCTCTACGTATCAGACGAAATTTGTGGTATCAGCTTGACGGGGCACCGATCTAACAAACGGTAGAAGTGAAAGTGAATTTGGTTATAGTTATTTTGGTTTAATGTTTTTTACACATCTAATGGTGAAAATAAAGAATATGAGATATATGAAATTAATTCAAAAAACGTTGCGAAAAATTATTATTTGCTCGAAAATTACATCTAACAGTGTACATCCAACAGTCACACTGTTGGATGTAAACTACATCAAAATATTTCGAACTCATCTGCAGCTAACGGGATACAAATCTGTTAAAAAAAGAAATACGAGTGTAATAAGAATGAAGAGAAATTCGTTAATTCGATTACTGACATATTAACGTCCATACATTGAAAATCCGAATCAGTTTCACAATGAAATGAAAAAACTAGATGACCTTTGCAACAACAAAGACGAATTTCTGGAGGTGCATTTTTTTTTCTGGTAACAGGCCAATGTGGGTATTTTCTGGGCATGATATGACATTGCAGTCTCGTATTCATCAAAATTATGAAATTTGAATCATGTTTCGTTCGAATCGGTAGAGCGAAAGATTCGAAAAATTAAAAAAATTAAAGGTATAAAATTGGAAACTGAGCAACTTTTTCCTTTGGCATTTTTCGAAATTTCCAAAAAAAAATGTTTTTTTGAGGATTTTTGAAAAAAATGTCAATTTGACAGGTTTAGAGTAGCACATGACAAAAGAAAAGAGGCTCTTTTTTACTCATTTTTCAAGCACAAACTAACTGCGAAGTCAAATTTTCATTATATCTATTAATAAAAAAAACTTCCCTATGTTGCGAACTTTATGTGTGACACTATATATATATATATACCAGGTGGCAAGACTCCAGGGAAATTTTTCCAATTAGGTATATTTTTTATTAGATTAACATAGTTTATTGGTCACTCACACGATAAATGCTTGAAGTTGAGAATATTTGTGTTAATAAAATATGAAGGAATAAACATTTACAAAAACAGTCTATAAATGAAATGTTTTTGAATTTGTTTTTTGTCAAAACAGTAAACATTATGCAAAATATAATTTACCATAATCATATTTTCTTAATAGATCAATATGTTAATATGCAAATTCACATTACTTTACAGTAAACATTATGCAAAATATAATTTACCATAATCATATTATGACAATTCATTGAATCTTTGCATTGGTAGCACAAAAGAGACATTGAATGGATCAAATCACAATGAAAGAGGATTTTTGTGACAATTCCATTCCATTAATAGGGTGTAAAATCAGAATAACTAATACCACTATACTTCTTTTAGCATGATTAGTTGAGAGTAAAATTGGGAGCTGCGTGCGCATACTGTTACGAAAATCAAGACAGTATGAAGTGGGCCAAGAAAGAGACCCCAGTTGTGAGCACTGTAGGGGTATACCCATCAGCCATTAGCGTATCGTCTAGCTATACACAAACGTAAGGTTCGCAACATAACACATACTTATATATTTAAGATCGCCATAAATTAACAAAAATTTCATTAATATTATATTGTGCCAAAATTTTATTAGGGCAAATATTGAACGTTCATTGTGGAAGTTGAATGTTGAATTTGAAAGTTGAATGTTGAAAGTTGAATTTTGAAAGTTGAATGTAAAGTTGAATGTTGAAAGTGGAATGTAAAGTTGAATGTTGAAAGTTGAATGTTGAAAGTGAATGTTGAAAGTGAATGAATTTTGAAAGTTGTAATTTGAAAGTTGAATGTTGAGAGTTGAATGTTGAGAGTTGAATGTTGAAACTTGAATGTTGAAAGTATAACTTCGTGTACATAAAGTATAACGCATGTACATAAGTACAATAATCAACTTTTTTTAAGTATGTAATGCAAAACAGACATGAAAATTTGAGGTCGAAAGATACATCCAGTACAAATATATTTGAATTTTGTATAGGCTACGGTCAATTTCAGTAGCTTGCAATAATGTCTTCAATTGGATTTCCTATAGTGTACTATTCAAGATTATTCCACCTGTAGTGGCTTCAATTAGTCGATTCTGGTAATTACTAGAAGTATCTATTTTCATTACCAAAATCAGCTCATTGAATGCAACATCCAGAGAATACTGACAACACATGAAATATAACACATTATAGCAAGTATGAATGTCAACACATTACAGCACGTATGTATGGATGATATTCTTATTTGTTCTTAATATATGCAGTCAAAATGAAAGTTTATTGTAACCTTTTTGTTTCAACTCAGTATTTTTTTCTCAAGAACTTCCTATCAAGTTGATATGTGAATTGGTGGTAAACTTTCTTCCATCTTAGTTCAGTCTATGACAGGATATCATGGCATCTATGTCAGTTAAATGGTATCATTTGGGTATCTAATAAGTTTTTTCAAATCTACGTCTCCAATGTCACTAAATTGGTAGATGACTCTTAAAAGAGAGTTTCATTCAAGTTTTCAATAAACTCCAATGGCAAGTTGCCAAAAAATTATGTATAAGTTTCATCTAAACTTCCTCAAGCCATACGGCACTCAAGTTGATTGATTGATTAAGATTTTTCTGGTACGAAGTTAAAGTTCACCACTGAGGGTAGTAAAAAACAAAAATTCACAATAAAATAATGCGACATTTGCCAATTGTCAGTTGTCTAAACTTGGCGTTCACCTGCTGCTACGTTCAAAATATGTAAAAAAAAGGGGCCCGAAAAAAATTGAGAGTTTATATAAAACTTCAAAAATTTTACATTCTTTTACATTCGTCACAAACACATTTTAATTTTTTTTTTTTTAATTACAATTACAGGCAACAACAGTAGAAAATGACAAAAACAGGAAACAGTTAAAATTTTAAATATCCAACTTGCATGTGCAGGAGGAACGCCTCAACTGCATAGAAACAATGCATCATTAGTATGTTACGATTCTTTTTCTTAAATATATTGTAAGTTGAATCTTTATAGGAGTGTGGTAAGGCATTGTAAAGCTTAACATTGATATTTCTATATGTATCTTGTGTTTTCTTAATTCTGCAATAAGGTACGCAAATTTTATCACTGTAGAATATGTGTGTATATTTTTGTGCCATGTGACACCATCAGTTGAGTATTTCTTATGAATGGATAGAAGGCACTCCATGATATAAGTAGTAGTGGGTAGTGGCAAAATAGATAGTTTTTTGAATAGATGTTTACAATGAGATCTAGAGTCACTAGAACTCATAATACGTATTACTTTCTTTTGTGCTACAGTTTTTTTGTTACTACAGTTTCCCCAGATTATTAGTCTGTGAGTATACTATGAAATAAGGAGAAATAGGCCATTCTTAAATGTTGGATGTCTAACTGGGACCTTAATTGTCTTATTCCAAATGTCGCTCTTGCAAGACGCTTGCACAGATCTTGAGTGTGGAAAGCAAAATCAAGTAAACACCCAATAGCTTAACTGGCACACTGTGATTTCTAGTTGTTTTGAGTTTTCGTTTCATTAAGAATCAGACAGTTTGTGTGTGGATATGATCTCAGATTGTTATAGGTTGATATGTGTTTCTTGCCTAGTTCTGCAAGTGGCTAAGTAAGTTTCATCAACAGCAAAGTGGACTGGTTTCACAGTTTGGCCTAGATTAATAGGCAGAACATTGATATAAATTATGAATAATAAAGGTCCAAGTACAGATCCCTGTAGAACCCCATATTGCACAGTATGAGCATCAGATATTTGATTGCCATACTTAACATAGTGGGTCCTTCCTATTTTTCAAATATTTTTTTTTTTTTTTTTTTATGTTCTGGTTCCCACGAAAAGGGATATCCTGTAATGTTCAGAGAACATCGTGGGAACCAAGGGAAAGAAGGTAGGAGTTGGTGTTCTTCTTAAATTTCTAGAGGTTGTATGCCTCGGGGAACACCTCCCTAGGTAATGAGTTCCAAAAGCCTAGCTGTTCGTTGGATGAACGAGTCTTTGGAAAGTGATGTTCTGCAGGTCTCCAAAGTGACCACGAAGGGTGTGATGACTGAACTTGACGGGTTAATCTCGAAGAGACTGCCAAAGCAGGAACGATTGTTGATATTTCAGAAGAGCATCGCCATGAAAATATCTATAAAATAGAGACAAATCGCCAACTTTTCTACGGTGTTCCAGACAAGTGAGCGAGTTTGTAAGCGAGGCATCACCGACGAGACGAATTGCCCTTTTTTGGACAGAATCCAATAGCCTCAGGATATGTTTAGGTGCCGCGCTTGTTGCTAAGTCCATATTTATATTATTAACATTTCTTCCTCGTTCATTTCTGGTTTCACGGGCTGATATAGGGGCCCTGGAAGAGAAAGCGGTATGGAGGGTACTATCATCGGCAAAGCTGTGTACTGGACATGAGGTTGCTTTCAACAGGTCGTTGATGTGAAGTAGAAATAGTGTTGGTGCGAGAATAGATCCTTGCGGAACACCAGCATTTATGAGTAGAGTGTCAGATGAAACTCCATCGACCACTACATTGAGAGACCTGTTTGAGAGAAAACTAGCAAGCAGAGAACACAGCTGAGGGGCAAGCCATAAGACGGAAGCTTGCGAGGAGTCCCTGGTGCCAAACTCGATCGAGCTCTTGGAGATATCTAATGCCACAGCTAAAGTTTCTCCCTACTTTTCAATAGATAGCTGCCATATATGTGAGGCGTAGCGAGCAGGTCACCAGTTGATCTCTGATGGCAGAAGCCATATTGCCTATCGTTGACAATTCCTGAGTCTTCCAGATATTTCATGAGCTCGATGTTGATGGCTTTTTCCATGACCTTTGAAATAATAGATAGCAGTGCGATAGGTCTGTAGTTGCTAGGTAGGGCCTTTTGCCTTTTTAGGGACTGGCTGTACTCTTGCAATTTTCCAATTGGACGGAAATACCTCCAAATTGTAAGAGTGGTTGAACAACTTGCAAAGAACAGGGTGTTAGTTCGGGCACATTTCTTGAGAACAATCGGCGAGATTCCGTCAGATCCACAGGCTTTGTTGGTGTTGAGACCCAGCAGAATCTTTCTGATAGTACGCTACGAAAGGTGATCTCGGGCATGTGACTGTCAATAGGTGTATGTTCGGGGTTGTTTTCCCGATGAATCCAGAGTGGAATTTCCAGCAAATAGGTGCGCAAAGATATTGGCTTTTTCCTGGGCAGTCGTTGCTAGTGTTCCATCTTCTTTGGTTAGAGGAGGAAATGAGCTGGAAGTGAAGTTTCTTCCCACAGCTTTGGCGAAAGACCAAAATGAACGGGATCCGTTAGGACATTCAGCAAGTTTTGATCTTATTTTATATAAATGTTAGATTAGGTCTAATGGAGTTCCTCTAATGCCGTATCTTTCTAGTTTTAGTAGTAGATAATCATGGCGAACTGTGTCAAATGCTCTTGGTAAGTCATAAAGTCTAGCAGAGCTGATTGATTGTTTATCAAAACCGTCCAGTATAGTGTCATAGAGCTCGCAAACTGCCACAATAGTGGACTTCCCAGACTGACGATGGACGGGATCTTACTATTTATTAGCCTTCAAACGACACAGATTTCTTCCGCTAGTCTTTTTCAATGCGGCCGAAGGGCGCTGGGATCTCCGATTTTGGAGAAAATATAGCGATTTTTTTTATGATAAGTTTACATTCCAAATACGGTGGGCCCATATATATATATATATATATATATATATATATATATATAAATGTTAGGTTAGGTTAAATATTTGTCCATTTTTCATTTCAGAGGGTTGCAGATGCCCTGAATTTGAGTATTTCTACTGTAAACCGTATTGCAACTGAGTCGTATTCAGCTGCCCATCGAAACAGCAAAAACGGGTGAAACTTGTGGTAGATATTGATGGTTTCAATCTGGGAATACCCAGCAGCCTGGCAATCTCAAACATGGAGGAACTACTACAAAAGCAGTTCATTAAAACATGGCAAGAGGCGCCATGCCTGGGCCAATCAAAGCTCCACATAAAGGGGCCATCGAAAAAAATATCTAAAGAGATCCTATCACTCAACAGACGGGACATCAAGACTGTGAAAAGGAGATACGACATACTGGGAACTACCGTCCAATTTCTATCATCTGTATTTTTGCAAAAATTATCGAAAATATTATGAAACAGCAAGTACTTTGGAGAAAACAAGGCTATCACATGGGTATTACTCTCTGTGATCTGTCTAAGGCCTTTGATTGTGTCTCCCATGATATCCTTCTTGAGAAACTACTACTACTACGGAATCAGAGGCATCACTTTCAGTCTCATTGAATCCTATTTAAGCAACCGATTTCAAATATTATACTACAACAATATACTATCCGATTACATCCGATGCCCCACAGGATTCTGTGCTGGGGCCATTGCTGTTTATTATATACATTAACAATTTACCGTCTTTCCAATCCCCGTACCATAGCAGGCAGATGACCAGACACTAATTTATTCCCATGACAAACACGACTCATTGAATCTCCTGTCTGATGAAATTGAAGAAAAAGCTACAAACTGGTTTATAGCCAACAATCTAAAGTTAAACAGCGACAAATCACAAAACCTTATTATCTCCACCAGCACATTGTTACAAGAAGAAAAACCCGTAAAATTTTTGGGTTTAACTTTGGATGATAAATTAAACTGGGCAAGTCATATTAGGCAATTGAACCATAAACTATCCTGCCCAATTTTCAATATGCGACAACTGAGGTACTTTACTGACATCAATACACTTAGAACATTATACTTTTCTATATTCCAATCCCATCATCAAGTGCCAAGTGTAGGGAAACCTGCAGACCTTTCAAAAAACTGAATATTATGACTCTTTATGATCTAGAATACTGTAATTGAAATTCATAAAAACATTACTTCCCTCACTACACAATCAGACAGACATACACCAATATAACACTAGAGGATCGAATAGTATACGATATAGGCTCACCAAATCCCAAAAAAAAACCTCATTAAATTATATTATATACAACATTATCCCTGTAGAAGTAAAACATTTGAATACATTTTATTTCAAAAAAACTTTAGAAACATTCTTGCTAGAAAATTCCTTCTATTCAATTGAAGAATATGTGGAACGTGTGAAGAAAGGAATGCTATACTTACTGAATCATAATCAAATAAGTTTTTATTGAGTTTTAAAATATCTGATATTGTAAAAATTATATGTGCTCTTATTTATATTTAAGTGCTTTTATTTATATTTAAGTTTATATTAACCTGAATAATGTGATATTTCCATTTTTATGTAATATTTCCATATTTTTATATATACACCTTAGTAAGCTGTGACTTGTCATAAATGTATATGTATACATATCATGACCAATAAATTGTATTGTATTGTAATAAAGCCCCAACAACAGCAAGGAAGAAGGCTGATATCCAAGAATGGTTATCGAACAATTGTTGGATTTAGTAGCAAAGTAAATGTGACTGTTCTTCAAGCTGAATTAATAAATTACATAATTATTTTATAAGAATAAACCATCACCTATATATGAAGCTGATACGCTTGCAGAAAAATATGGACATCAAGTGCTTCGTCTTTCACCGTATCACTGCATGATCCAATCGAACATATTTGGGGATCACCAAAATTTTTTTATAGGGATAATGTGGGTAGAGCTGAAAAATCACTGGCTAAAGGGAAATAAGCTTTAGACAAAGCTACACCTGAGCTATGGGCTAATGTTCGACATACCGAACAAAAAATTAAATTATTCTGGGGTAGAGAAGTAAATGTTGAATGTTGCATAACCACGCAGTAAAGAAAATGTCTTCAAGCGAGGAGGATGTTATAGCTTGGCAGTATTTGCGAAGATGACGCAAACGAAAAAAAAACAGCGTCGTTTCTGGATTCATCCTCTATTTGTAAATAATATAATACATAGCCCAGCTTCTGTTACAAAAGAGCAATTAACACTCAAACCAGTTTTTTTTTTTTGGAGATTTATAGAATGAGTCACGGAAGCTTTAATCTGTTACTGCATATGGTAGGACCTATGATAGAAAAGCAAGATACTCATTATCGGCAGGCAATTTGCCCTGAAATTGTAGTTTCATATGCAAGGGCGCTGTTCTATCGCCTTAACAAAATTAATATTGTCTATTGGGTCTTTAGTAGGCATATTCGCTGTTCAAACACATAACAATTACTGCGAAAAGATATGCAGTTTATGTTTTTAAACATGTACATGCGCTGCACTGGTGTGCGCTAGTTCCGACGACATCCACATGATTATATTGTTTTTATGCGGCACAAGTCTATACGCGGTATTTACCTCATGTCATATGTTGCATGCTGCGTATTTGATGCAACCTTGGTGGGCGGCCCGCCTAAAGTTCAATAGTGCTGAATTGATACAAAGAGTCCTTGATCTTCATAAATCTAAGGAATTGATACTGATACTGAAGAATGTGGTATTCCAGGAGAAAGAAGGATTATTTATTTCAATGAAAACTTACCAAAGGACACCAGGTTTTTATTTCGAAAAGTAAGAGAACTCATAATTTTAGATATGTTCGGGTTAAAAATGGGAGGATTTATGCAAGGAGGGATGATGGAGAACTGATTAAAATAAATAATATTGTACAAATTGAGGACATTCAACAAAAATTATAAATGGCTTATATGAACATAAAAATTGGTCATTTTAATATTTGATCATTGTATCCTAGTATTGTGGATGTGAAAATGCTCTCAATGAATCATGGTCTGGATGTTCTGGGTATTACTGAAACATAGTTGAATGAAAACATATCTGATGCAGCAGTAAAAATTGATAAATATAATTTTATCAGACTTGATCGTGGTAATAATCGTTGTGGTAGTGGTACTGGTGTCTACATCAGGTCAACTCTTGAGATAAGTTTAGTGTCTGAGGTGAACATTGAACAACTTTGGGTAGTGATTAATATTTAAAATTCTCTAGAGCACTCAATTGCTTTAATGTTGTCCGATACAGATAAAATTATATCAATGGTTGATCTCAACTTGAATTTAATGCAAGTGAAACCAGCAACAGACTTGCTCACAGATTTGTTGGATTTATTCAATCTTACACATGTTGAAAAGGGAAACATTCTCAATTGAATATTGATAGAAAGATTTTTCTGTGAATTGGATTTTTCAATTCACAGAAAAATCTTTCTATCAATATTCAATTGAGAATGTTTCCCTTTTCAACATGAATACCCCACAAGAGGTTATCTTGACGATGGAAGATAGTGACTAAAGTTTATCTTTCAGTCGCAGATGATTCCACATCTGATTTTATGAACATCCTGTTTATATTTTCAACAAATCAATCTTACACATGTATTACTAAAAACTGTAATACCTTATTAGATATCATATCAGTTGGTGATGTTGACTTGATTGAAACTGGTGTTTTGTTACTTAAAATAAAAGTTCCTCAAAAATAATATCACGTATATATATAATTTATAGAGACTTCAGTACATTCAATCAGGTTGATTTCAAAATGGATTTACAAATGCTGAATTGGCAAGATTGGTATTTTTTACAGAGGATGTTTACATGAAAATTGATATATCAACTAATAATACTAAATCTCTTTTTGATCGTCATGCTCCTCTTAAGAAAGTAAGATCAACTAAACCGAGAACTTCTTGGTTGACTAATAATTTAAAGATCATGAAAAAACAACGAAACAAACTACTTACCAAGTACAAATCAACAAAAAACTTGGATTGGATTATTGGGAAGTATACAAGCGAGCGAGAAATGATTTCACCGCGGCAGTTAGAACTGAAAAACAGAATTATTTGAATGAAATTCACAGAACTAATAAGAATCGGAAAGATATCTGGAAATCACTGCAACAGTTGAATATCCATTCTAAGAAATCTGATATATCATTACCACCTGACTTAAATGAAGCTGACTTAAAAATGCATTAAGAGTGTCAAGTTGATGATAATACCAATAAAGTGAATTATAACCTAGACCACTGCAAAATTGAACCCTTTCGGGAGCATGACGTTCTGGAGGCTGTAGATAGTATCAAATCAAATACAGGCGGTTCTGATGGAATAACCCTCCATATGATATAATTGTGCTGTCCCTTTTTATTGCCATTTATCGCTCACATATTCAATTGTTGCCGTCTTGAAGGATATTTTCCTATAAATTGGAGAATTGCAGTTATTTTACCGTTACCAAAAGTCTCAAATCTGAAATGTCTGTCTGATCTGAGACGTATCAGTAGGCTTCCAGTACTATCAAAGATGTTCAAAAGACTGATTTCCAATTAAATTTCATGTTTCCTCTCAGAGAATGAACTATTTTCTGATTGCCAATCTGGTTTCCGGTCTGGGCATAGTACAATTACAGCATTAACCAAAGTATTAGATGATATATTTCACGCAACTGATGATAGCAATACATCATTACTGGTTACATTAGACTATAGTAAAGCTTTCGATTCCCTGGGTCATAATCTATTATTGGTGAAACTAAATTATTACTGTTTTTCTAAGGAAACCATAGGATTAATTGAAAGCTATCTCTCCAACCGATGTCAGTATCTTTTTACTTTATACTATGGATATAAAAGAACTTCCTGGTGACTGTTATATACATCAATTTGCTGATGATACTCAAGTGTATGCAAGTTTCAACAAATGCATTACAAAAATCAATGATACCCTTGATAAAATATTGAAATACTGCAATAAACATGGTTTCAAATTGAATCCAAGGAGGGATTACATAATACCACTAGGCAAATGCTCCACGATATTTCAAGCTGAAACACATGCTATCATGGTATGCATTCAGAAGAATCTAGAAAGTGGTTATAGGAAAAAACACATCTACATTCTATCTGTCTGTCAAAGTGCTATCAAAGCTCTTAACTCTATACAGATAAGGTCCAAACTGGTCTCGGACTGCCTCCAGAACCTCATCGAGCTGGCAAAACACAACAAGGTCACCTTGATGTGGGTGCCAGGTCATAGAGGCATTGAAGGCAACGTCAAAGCGGACCAGCTAGCTAGACAAGCATCTGAAACGCTATTCACAGGGCCAGAACCTGCACATGGGATTAGCAAAAACCGATGCAGGACCCTGATCGACGAGTGGATAAAAGGAAGACACCAACAATATTGGGATCAAACTGTCGGGCAAATACACAGCAAAGTCATGGTAGGGCATCCAAACCGGACCCTGACGGCTGACCTTCTGAACCTGAACAGAACGAAGGCTCGTATAATAATAGGTCTGTTGACTGGACACTGCGGCCTAAGAAAACACCTAAACACCATGGGAGATGCGGAAACCATGGAATGTAGGCTTGTGATGAAGAGGAGGAAACAGCCTCTCATATTATCTTCACTGTGACTCCTAAGTAGTAGGCGACACAGAACCTTTGGAGAAATCAGCCCGGAAACAGGCATGAATCCGAAGAACCTTATCAACAGGCTTCTTAACCTAATTAAAGGCACAAACCTGTTTGAATGAGGAACCACTGACGACAGAGTGATACAATAGACCCCAGCTGGTCGCAGTGTCAAGGGAAGCTAAGTGCCAACCCTGTCTCTGGCTCGTCAGCTTTCAACCAACCAACCAACCAACCAACCTAGTCCAGAAAAGCTAAATGTCATTAACAAATCTTCACCGTAAGGACAATACTAAACAAAGAATTGAGTTATGTGAAACACTGGTTTTGAGCCACTCGAATTATGGCCATTTGATTCACGGACCATGTCTTGATATTCAAACTTCAACTAGAATTCAAAGAATTCAAAACTCATGTATTCGTTTCATCTGTTCACAAAGATTACGAGACCACGTAACTCCATTCAAAGCTGAACTAGGGTGGCTTGATATGCAGGACAGAAGGAAACTTCACCTTGCATATTTTGATCATAAAGTTTTAGAATAAAAACTTTTTAACAAAAAATTAAACCGACGAAATACGGAACTCAATCTCAATAACTGAGCTCCTAAACTGATGTAAGTAACTAATTTTGAGTCGGCGCCAAACAAACTAGCAACATGAATTAGGTAAGGCTTAAAATTATGGCATCGAGTTGCACGGTGACATTCTGATAATTTTTTTGAAGTAATTTAATGATCTTCGTTGATTGTTTGTTTGGCGCCGACTCAAAATTAGTTACTTACATTAGTTTAGGAGCTTAGTAATTGAGACTAAGAAGGTTTATTTTACTTTTTACTTTTCAGTTCCATATTTAGTCGGTTTAATTTTTTGTTAAAAAGTTTTTCTTTTTCAATTTCAAGTGGCTGAAATCTACTAATTACTACCTACTTGTTTTTTGATTACTTCCAAAATACTCACCCACCTTACTTCAACTATTACCAGTTAAATAATATGATTATCTACTTTTACTATTTGTTGTAATATAAATTATTTTTGTTGTTTTGGTTAGTTTATTTCATTACTTTGTATATCATTCCATCCTCTCATAGAATATAATGATTGTGACGGATGTAGGAGAACAAAAATAATTACAGTAGCGATCTGTCATTGTCAACTACATATGTGTGCCAATGTTCACAAGTGAAAAATCAATTATCCCCTATTTTTTTACCCATAAGGGTGGATAATTCCATTCGAAATCAAATATGATCAACTACCTATCTAATAAAAAAAGAATCATCCCAAAACAAGAACCCAGTACAAAGGTATGCCTGATAGAATCGGTTAACGGACCAGAATTCAGAGGGTGAGTGATCAATATCCCTCATTTTGCTACTCTTAGGGGTGGATTTCATCTTTTAAATTCAAATGGGACCAACTTCGGAGTACACCCTATCCATTGAAAACAATTATCGGAATCGACGTGTCAGTAAAAAGTTATGCGTGGTCATACATAAAAAAAAATATATATACGCGTCGACTAGAGAACCTCCTCCTTTTTGGTTTCGTCGGTTAAAAAGGAACTCCCTGGTATATTAGAAAAATAAATTGTCATATAGGTCGGTTGTGCATGATGTAAACACCAGAAATGGAAATCTACTTGTAATAACCAGGCATAAAACTGTTGCATACAAAAGGTAATTTTCTCATTCTGCTGTAAAAATATTTAACTCCATACTAAGATGTCTAGAAACCCTGATTCGCTTTTGTTTAGATTTTTTAGTTAACACCACCTGTTTCATATGGTATAAGTTACAAATTGTCCACAGAAGATGGTGTCAAATTGTGACAGTTCAACGCATTGTGTTTGTTCCGCCATTACAAAATGCATTCGCCAACCTTAGGCAACCTGCACACTGATTCGGAATACGGAAATGTCACTTGTGAAACATCCAACTAAACGTAAAATTTGAATGCCTTTCAATACGATTGGGGTTATGATTTGTGAATTGTTATTTCTAATTTCTACAAAAATATTTGAATATTCACTGACTTATAATTACTGATGTTGTGTGTTTATTGAAATGAATCGTGTTTGTATGTTGTGTGGTCAGTCACAGGCTGTCGATTTTTTGCCACACAGATCAGTAATGGATAACAAAAATGCATCACTGCAAAATTCCATAATGGTAGACTGTCATTCGATTAGGAAAATTCCACTATTTTCGGTATTTGAAGAGACCACAAAACATTTACTCATCTCACGTTTCAACTAAATAAATCTAACCTAACCTAAAATGTTGGGAATTGGGAATATACAGGCTTTTGAGTCTTTCATTCAGGATTTTCTTCAGACCAATACCGACAGTTATGACAATTATCATGGCTGTGAAATGAACAAGTACACCCATCAAAAAACAAAATATTTTCTAGTTGGATAGCACTGTTATCTAATCTTTTCATCATATGTTCTATCAAAATCGTCTTCATAGAACTCCGGAGTTTTTGTTTTATTTTAAGCACCGAGAAATGGCTAACATTCAATGTTGAAGCTGCTTGTCGACTCGAATTATGTGGGTTTTCTTCAAACTCAAGCATTATATTCAATTTGGTATCATTACTCAGTACATTGCAAGGTTCTGTTGCATATATATATCCAAGTTCGCGAAACTTGTACTAATCGTTTCTTGGGATATAGTCCTTTCGTTTTTCTTCCATGATTTGATAATAATTCGATTGAAATCCCCACAAGAGTTTAAAAACATACTCCAGTGAAAATTGTGTTTCTGTGTATGAGAACTCCAACTCTATATCTATCCGTCTCAATTTGCTCACTAGTGGCATCATTGTTGTCACAACATTGACCGATTTATTAATGACTTGCTTCATTGTGCTCAGTCATGTTCTGGACATGACATTGGCTTTCATTAAACTTATAAGAATCAATAAGTGTTCCAAACTTTTTTTGTACTTTAGGATAGGTGTATCTACAGTTGATTGTTGAAGCATTTTTTTCTATTTAATTATCAATTAATATACATTTCATATATAGCCTATGAGTTTGTCATTATGATATAATTAGTATAAATAAAATTCTTATAAACAACGAATTGAAGCTGGTAAATTCATTATCAGTGAGTTCGATGGACACTGTCAGCCACTATAAAATGCACAGAATTATGCCACTGCCATGTATTCTGATTGACTACACATTATTGGAAATTCACAAGAATAAAGCATCATACTCCACCCACTCAGATTATCATAACTATCACACCAGAAATTCGAACCAAGGTTTAGATTTGAGATGCCAATAAGAAACACTCTTGACACCAAACTGTATAACAACCTATCATATGCTTTTTGAGACAAACGAATACCTATTGTTTAGGAGGGTTGAATGGATTAATTAAACCCCTTAAAAAGGTCCTTCGGATTAATCCCTTCAAGATTGTAACACTTTGCCATGTTTTTGTTTTTCATCCTGTACTTCTGTTTATGATGGGAATTGCAATTCCCGAAATGCAAACAGAACTTGTTTAAACCATGTAGTTTTATTCGTGGAGAATGAGCTAAACCCCCCTCTCCAATTATCTTACAATGTGCCAATTATAATACTTACAGAATAAAACGATCAAAATTGATTGAAATGATTATGGTCCTAGCACCCGACTAACCTTATGAACATGTATAGTGAATTCAATTTAAAGACAAGTGGCATCAAAACAAGTGATCGAAATCGGTGAGCTCAAATAGCAGGGCCGCATTCAGAACCGTATATGTATTGATTTGTTGAAAAAATGAACAGGATGTTCATAAAATCAGATGTGGAATCATCTGCGACTGAAAGATAAACTTTAGTCACTATCTTCCATCGTCACGATAACCTCTGAATAAAAATGCACATTTTCAATTTCAGATTTTTTCTTTTGAGTTAGGGACTTTTCAGAATATCTATCAGATGTAGTTCAATGTCCAGCGTGGCTTTAGCCGGGGAAGTAGTTGTTTTCTGTTAGATGTAGTGAAGAAGTATCCATGTAAAGTGGACCGAAAATCGTTCCTCTCAAGTATTGTGATAAAACAGTGGTTGTATAGTGAAAAATTGAAATTATTTTATATATATATAATAAATCAGTCTATTCAGTGGTTATAAAATCACAAGAAAACAATAATTTGTTAAAGAATAATCAACAAAATTATATGATTAACTTAAAAGGAACAGTCCTTTTTTGTTGACAATACATTGAAAGAATTGTTTAAAAACAACCAAACACAAAAAGAGCCTGGTGATAAAGAAGACAGGGCCGGACTCGGAGAATGATTAGCAAAAAAATGGCATGTTTTTTGCAAAGGATGTCAAAACTAAAGATGTCTTCAGCTGTGATGGGTGCAACAATTGTATTTGTAAGGATGTGGAGGATTGACTGCATCAGAGGTTAAAGTTTTGCAGTTAGCTCTGGTAGGACCCTAAAATTTTATTGTCCCAAATGCATCAAAGGGAGATTCTTTTGATTTGTATAAAAGTTAGTATCATGTAGAGCAAATTATTGAAGACAAAAATGAAATTTATCAAACTTTTGAAGAAAGATATTGAAGATGTGATAGTCAAAGATCAATGTCTGGAGCAAAAATGGGATATAATGAGGTACTCAAAAGTAATAAAAAAGGAAGAAGTTATATTGATAAAGCCCAAAAAATACAGAGCAAACAAGCATTCTTACAAGGAGAAAGTTGGAGAGGCAGTAAATCCTGCACTTTAGGGGCAACAGTATCCAAAGTAAAAAAAGTAGAGAAAGGGAGGTGTAGCCATAAAATGTAGTAACCAGGAAGAAATAAAAACAATTTGTGAAAATGTTCAAAACAAATAGGAACAGATTATGAAGTTAAAGTACCAGAAAAAAATCCACGATAGAAGTGTTCAAGTGGTTGAAGCTATCTGAAAATAAAGATGAGTTGATAGAAAAATGGTAATACAAAACTGTATTACAACAGAGATAGAAAAAGGGGCTGAAGATAGTAAATATATTTAAAACAGAAAAGGGATGATCAATGTTATAAATGCAGTTAGATCCAGAGACATATGCTATTGTCAAGAAAGAGAAGTATTGAACCTGGGTTGGAAAACTTGTTATTATCGTGACTCACGTGAACATCATGCAGTGCTTTAAATGTTGGAATTTGGACATCAAGCTAGATTGAAAAAAATACATGTGATATATGTCCAAAATGTTCAGGAAAACATAAATCAGATGTCTGTACTGCAAATCAACATACTTGTGTAAATTGTAAATATGCATCAGAGATATTAAAGATTCCCAATATAAATTATGATCATCCAGCATACAACAGAGAATGTGCAGCCTATAGAAGAATCGTGAATTGAAGTTCAAGAAAGAACAGACTATCATGAATGGAAGGATCAAAAAAGAAGAAGATGTAACTGGGGATAGTAGGCAATAACAATTAAAATATTTGAGTTCAGACATATTCTTAATGAATAGTCAAAGCCTAGTGTGTCACTATGATGAAATAAAATATTATATTGGTAAAAATCGACCTGCTGTTGTATCACTAACTGAGACTCAGTAACTGATGATATAGAAAATAATGAGTTGTTTATTGAGAACTATATGTTATTAGAGCTCGATTCACAAACAGACACACAGGAGGGTAATTTTTTATGTAAGAATGGATGTAACCTATAACAAATTTGGGACTTATATTATTAGAAAAGAATATGTGGTGTTTCATGGTTCAAGTCAAGATTGCTAATAATAGTTACACACTAATGGGAATTTATCATTCACCAAATGAATCACATATTGTTTTTTTTAGATTACTTAGGTGAACTGCTTGAGGAATATTTAACATTGAATCTATGTAATTGTAATTTTATAATGCTAGAGTTTCAATATAGACTGGAATGCAGAAAATAGTCACAGCAGGAGATTGAAACAATGTACTAAAGATAATGGCTTGGGCAAATTGTCAAAACAAATACACACTTTTGGAGGAATGGGAAGCAGTATGATCGATTTAGTTTTCTAAATTTGCCTGATATATATACTTCTGTACTAGATGAATGCACTTTCTCTCCAATCATAGAGTTATTCAAATAAACATCAAGATAATTGCACTTTAAAAAAAGTTACCATTAGAAACAGACTAACAAACATTTCAGAATTTAATGATAGGTTATTGAAAGTGGAATACAATTATAGAGAAAAAGACGTGAATGTTAGATGTAACAATCTAACTAGCCAACTGCAAACTATAATAAATGAATTTATGCCTAAAAAGGAAATCACAGTAGGGGGGTGCAAAAAAGAATGGTTCAATGATAATATTCGTCAAGCAATTCAAGATAGAGACATAAGTTTTAGAAGATTTAAATTCACTAGAGATCTGGTTGACTGGGAATATTATAAAGATAAAAGGAATAGAGTTGTGAGTATACTAAGAATAGAAAAAAATGCTTATTATAACCAGAAAGTTGACATGTGTAAGGGTGATTCTAAGGAAATGTGGAAAACATTAAAAGCATTATATCATCCAAAACTAAAGATCATTTAACAAAAATAAAATTCGGGGATGAAGTTGTTAGTGACAAGTTGCTTATGGTAGAAAGACTGAATGAATATTATATTAAAAGTACACAAGATATTGTAGGTAGCATTCCAATAATGTACCAATTTCAATTTGTCTAATAATAACAACAATAATAAATTTACTGAATTCAAACTATTAACCAAAATCGAATTGGAAACAATCGTCAATACATTATCGAATAAAAAATAGTCCGATGAAATTGGGGCAGTTTTGTTCAAAAATCATTTACAAACATAGCAGATCCTTTACTAAATCTGATTAATAGTTCATTAGAACAGGGAATTTTCCTGACAAACTCAAGTCTCAAATATAATTCCTATTAAAAAAATTGCAAACAACAGTAATGCTGAAGATATGCGACCAATAAATCTTTCCGCTATTGAAAAAATCCTTGAAAAAGCTGTATATGTTCAACTTAAACAATACATAATTAAAAACAAAATACTAAGTGAATATCAGTCAGGATTCAGGGAGGAATATAGTTGTGAAACAGCACTACAATATGTTTTAAATGAATGGAGCGAAGGGAAAGATCGAGTAAAAATAATAGGAGTTATATTTGTAGACCTGAAAAGAGCATTTGAAACTATTGACAGAATAAAATTACTTGGCAAATTAGAGGCATATGGTATTACTGGCAATGTATATAAATGGATAAAGACTATCTGAATAATAGAAGACAAAAAGTTAAAATAGGAGATACAGAGTCAAATGAATTAGGGTATTAACTTGGGAGTACCACAAGGTAGCATACTGGGACCATTATTATTTATATTATATATAAATGACATTCAGCATATATTTCAAAATTCTAAATATCATTTGTTTGCTGATGATACAATTATTTATATGGAAGGAAAACAACTGGACACTCTTGTAAATAATATGAATGAGGATTTAGAGAATTTGAAGGATTGGTTAGAGAGTAAATAAATTGAAATTGAATGTCAAAAAACGAAAGCAATGCTGATAGCAAACGGCAATGTCACTGACACAATTCGAAAAACAATTTGAATTTTGAAATTTATAATGAAGAAATTGAACTTGTGGATGAAATTAAATATCTGGGGGGTAATAGTTGATTGTAAACTGAAGTTCGATAAACACATAGATTATACTTGTGGTAAAATAGCTAAAAAATTGGTGTTTTCATGTAGGGTGAGTAAATATTTGACATTGTATTCTAGAGTTGATTTATAACACAATTATTCTACCTCATTTCAATTATTGCCCCACAATTGTATACATGGCAAGTCAGAGTGAAATAGAGAGATTGCATAAAATGCAAAATAGAGCCATTAGAGTTATATTACGGTGTGTTTATAGAACTTCGGTTCAATCTATGTTACACACCCTGAACTGGTTGGATGTCAAATCATTCATAAAGTACAATGTTATGGTATTCATCCACAAGATCAACATAAACACATGTCCTCAATATTTAAAAAATATATTAGTAAAATTCAAAACTGTTCATGACTATGATACTAGAGGTAAAGATAATTTTGTTGTGAAGCAAGCAAAGAAAACACAGACACAGCTTTCAGTATTCTACAAAGGTGTGGTGGAATATAATAAACTAGGAAACGAACTGAAGATGAGTCCACTGAATATGTTTAAGAATCATGTCAAGGATTTTATCAGAAGTGAACATATTAATGTAATATTATAATTGTGTAGTGACATATTATATATGTATTGTTGGAATGTATAGCGAAAGGCTAAATAAAATTACTACTACTACTACTATTCACAAAAAATAACTTCATTTTCATCGATGATTTTTCAATTCACAGAAAAATCTTTCAATCAATATTCAATTGAGAATGTTTCCCTTTTCAACGTATATGTATAATAAAAATACCATTTTTCTAAATTACTCTCAATTTGGTGTACTGAAATAAGAGAAAAATTAATTGCCGGATCTGGCAACTTCAACAAATTTTAACAATTAATCTATAATAAACGAAAGTCAACATTCAAAACCAAGTCTGTATCTGTTCGAAACTCTAATGAACGCGTGCCTTCAGAGGACCAATAGCGGCGTGACTTTCTTCATTCACGTGCACTGCACGCAATGATCACATCTCAATCATTGTTGTTGTGTCGCTTTTCTTTAACTTGAATGGACTATAGAAGCACATATTTGTTAACGGAACTGACATTTCTTCCAAACTGTCAATAATTGTAGTCATTATTTTCTCTGTTTTTAGTCAAAGTCGAAAAAAAAAGTTGACACGACACATCTAGACAAAAAAATTATATATATACCGGGTGACACATGATATCGGGCCACCCCTGTAACTTCTGCATTCGTGAACGGATTTTTCTGAAATTTGGTACAGTTATATAAGCAACCATTTCGGATTTGATCACATTACAATCCAATATGGCGGACTTCCGGTTTTTCTGGAAATGTCAGTAACTTTGTTTTTTCAAATGGAACACCCTGTATATTTTTACATATTCAAGTTCAACAGGTCAAAACAAGTATAAACCTCATGTCAAATGAAATTTTTTTAAAACAATTGAAATTAAAATTGTTTTTTTATTTTACCTCGTGGATAAATGAGATTTGGTCGAAGCTATTCACAATGAGTCGCAAATAACAGAAAAACTTATTTTTTTCTGAAAAATTATTTTTTGTGTCACTGGTTGTATAAATTTAAAAATCTACAACTAGTTCATGAGTTTCCTTGCAGTTCGAATAATTTTTCAATTTAGTAAGCTGTGGAAAACAACATTTCTGAATCTTGTCAACTAATTGTGTAAGTTATACTTATAAGCACGATAATGGTGTTTTTTTAAATTCTTCTAGCGTTTTCTCAACTTACATTGCATTGGTATTCCAATTCCCGCGTCGAAGCGGTTGGATCAAAATCAACATAAGCAAAACGTTCATTTCTGCCTCCTCACTTACGATCATCTTCTCCATTGTTGGGTTCTTTTCTGTGTGGGTATCGTTCAGCATATAACTGACAAGCGGCGACACTGTTTTAAAGACATTCTCCGTAAATTAATAACATATCCACCTGTTCACTTCTTGTGAACCTATAATTTTGATTTTACATTTCTACTAAACTAATTCTCGGAAATTAACTAATTTTCGAGAGTTGAGATGAAAGATGACAGAGAAAACATAATTAGTTGACAAGATTCAGAAATGTTGTTTTCCACAGCTTACTAAGATGAAAAATTATTCGAACTGCAAGGAAACTCATGAACAAATTGTGATGTGACTGAATTGATTCATCAATAAATGACACAAAAAAATATTTTTCAGAAAAAATTTGGTTTTTCTGTTATTTGCGACTCATTGTGAATAGCTTTGACCAACTCTCATTTATCCACGAGGTAAAATAAAAAAACAATTTCAATTTCAATTGTTTTAAAAAAATGACATTTGACATAAGGTTTGGGCTTGTTTTGGCCTGTTGAACTTGAATATGTAAAAATATACAGGGTGTTCCATTTGAAAAACAAAGTTACTGGCATTTCCAGAAAAACCGGAAGTCCGCCATATTGGATTGTAATGTGATCAAATCCGAAATGGTTGCTTATATAACTGTACCAAATTTCAGAAAAATCCGTTCACGAATGCAGAAGTTACAGGGGTGGCCCGATATCCTGTGTCACCCGGTATATATATAGTCGCTTCCCCAGTGTGAGGTACTGGCAGTCTGAGAGGCCACATCATATCCTGCTTCACATAATTTCTCCACAAAATTCATATATTTTACATACTTGTAAAATTATAATATGGGCAACTTTTAAATATATTGCTTCTTTTGAGTCAAATTTTGAGGTCATTATAAGAGTAATAGATGTGAAAATAATGAACAATAAATATTACATGCATTTTTTACTTACATATGATGAACCTTAAGGCATTATGAAGCATTTGCTATTTTATACATGTTCATGAAACAAGCAGAAAAAAATACATTTCTAGAATTATCTTACTAAAATTTCTGGGGAGTTTTTGGAATCATCTTAACTAGACCTTTCAAATAGAGAAACAGAGAGAAAAACAAAATTTATAAATTATTATTTTTGGTTACTCCTATGAAATACGAGTAAGCTTCACTATTATTCAAAATTTCACTTTTCTAAAATACTCTTTGAGAAAAATGGAGGTGACAGACAGATAGATGTTGGCTAAAATGATACTATACTATTATATTATATGAGGTTCCCTTTTCTCATGTTAGGTATGGTCTCTTCAGTATAACATTCACATATAAAAACTTAGTTGGAATGTTTCAAGACACGTTTGTACAATTACTTGTACAGAACGAACATAGTTGGAAATTCTTTATTTGAAAATGATGTATGACTTGTAGATATTTTCCGTGTTACTTTGTATTTGTTTTGATACTATATTTATTATTATATTTTAGATATTTTCAATACGTCGAAGGACACTAACATCGAACAACGTTCTATGTTTCCATCTGGCATTTTGATTCATACCGTTAGTAAAATGTTCATGGGTATATTTCCAACTAAAGTATATAAATTCTGTAGAGGTATCCTTTGAGGGTAAGTCATTTGAGTATTTTTTGGGACAATAATATGATATTCTCAAAATTCGTATTGACTGGTCTCTAATCATAACTGTTTGAAATCTCAACCGGCTGATGATTGCTCACCTCCTCATCCATCCCAGGAAGCATGGATTGCCTGAATCTCTCGAGTAAAGTTTCCCTTGGAGTGGGATCTTGTATTCTGGCTGGATAAAGAATGGTTTGCCGAATGGGGGTATCACCGGCATGCCTAGCTGGTATATTTTTTCCTATAATTTGTTCCTGGATAATTTGTTTGGTGTTTTTCGCAAACACATAATAAGAATCCATGAACTTCTGAGTTATACCGACAGCAGCATCAATATTGCTGAGGAGAAGGTCTACTTTACAGTCTAGACTGTCCTCAATTTGCTGAAAAATATTTTTCAAGTGATTGTCGATGTAGTCCAGCTTCTGTTGAGAAATCTGAAAAGAGAGAAAAAAAGAGATCCAAAATATTCTCCAGAAGATCCTGCAGATATCACTTACATTTTGATACTTTGTATCCAGATTAGCACAGTGGTTGTTTAGTTTCTCTTCAAACTCTTTCACAGCAAACAACAGTGATTCCACTTGGCCCCCTTGAATTTCTTCCACACTTGGTATGAGTTGAATACAATCTTCAAACTAGAAGTGGAAATTTGAAAAAATATTATAGAATTAATATATTCTCTCTGTTGTTAATTAATTTATCTTTATTTAAAATCTGATATGAGCAGCTAAATTAGATTTCTCTGCTCAGAACATCCATTAATCTGGCAGGATCATTATACACTTTCTTCCTCTTAGCATTATTTTGAATTGTAGTCTTGTCTAAAATAAATGACTAGTTTATATTTTCAAGATAGTTTTTCATCCAAAAACAAAAACGGTCTTGATGTTATGTTATTCGGAGAGATCGAACCAATAAAATACTACCAAATTTAGTTAAATATTCAGCTAAATATAAACTACACATTTTTGTAATTTCGAAAATCTAAAAAAGGACCTCTAGAAGTTTTGGAACTACTTCAGGAATTTCGAGTAAGATCAGTAATTTGATTTAGTATTAAGTCCACTCAAATATTTTAAAATATTTAAAAAAAATTGCAGTTAATTGTTTCTATTTGGGGAGCGGCTGACTCTTCTTTCACTTTGAAACCATCCCTTTGTAACGAAGTTACTATTTTCCCGTTATATTTATCAGACAAAAGCTCCTTGTAAAGAATTAAACTCCGCTTGACGGTAATAATAGGTCTAGAAATGCCATTCGTGTTCGTGATAAATCCGTGGATTACATATATCCTAATAAAACAGACTAAACGCCTTCCGGAAACCACGCGAATAACGCCAGGCGTAGCTAACATAGCACGCACGAGTATAACCTGCGCCGCTATCTCTCGAGAAAACATTTTCAACAAGCAAGCTGGGCTATGTTCAAACGCCCGTAGACATTTCAGTCCTCCGATAGAAGCCGAGCCAGCAGTCCAGCAACCAAGAGCATACGATACGAGCTGACGCACGCCACGAGATTCCCATTAGGAGAATTCCACAAGGAGTGAGCGGAACACATTCAGAGTTTTCCGTCAGAAGCCCGAGTACAGTTGAGTCGAGACAAAGACGCGCACCGAGCTGACGTCACAGCACGCAGGATTTTACAAGCTGGGTAAATATTCTGTGAAAGTATAATTTGTATCGCAAGCGACAGAGTCCACAAAACGGCGCGCGCATATAAATCGTTCGAGAGGTATTCGGAAAAGAGGGAGAAGCCAGCCGTAGTTCCGTTTCGACATATTTCAAAGAATTAGTAGCTTGCCGAGCCCAGCAGAAGCAGTCACGCGTCCGACTAGTATCCAGAGTGTGAGCCAAAGACCGAAGCAGTCCACGACCGTCCCGGACCTTGCCGAAGCAGTGAGATCGGAGTTCGGGTAAATATGTTGTATCAGGTAAAAGACATCAAGAAATTGTAAGTACCACCGATGCGAAGTGCGCATGATCGAACCATAGCCGTAAGAGGCACATATGCATTCCAATGCTGCGCTGGTAATTTCTGCATACGAGTCCGTACGATACCCCCACCGCAAGAGCTTTTGGTTGTTAAATTTACCCCGCTTGCTTGAAAACACCCTCCTCGCTTTCTCTGTATATAGTGCTTGCCATGTGTTTATTTGTTGTGATAACTTGAGGCCGCCGTCAGCCGCCCTTACTGTATTTCATTATTTTTAATATACCTGTTTATCCTGTTCTTAGTATTCTTTCATTGACTATTTCGAGCAGAATTTTAACATCTAGTGCATGATCGCCACCCAGGTTCGAAACCCAGTTGAAGGCAATTAAAGCCTGCCTTGCTGGCCCTGTTACAGTGTCACGACTATATTGACCCCTGAAGTGTCTTTCTTCACTGAGACTGCCCGGAGCAAAAGTGGCCTTTTCCACTATAAACCAAAAGGTGGCGCCCGAGGAAAACCGATAATAGTGAAAAGCGCCAAAGTTTGATAATAGGGGGAGAAACCCCTTACACCTTTACAATTTTTTCAAAATAAGGCAAGAAAATGTATATACAAATTACATTTCATAACCCTGTGTCAATCTTTACTCAATTCTTATATATATATATATATATATATATATATATATATACAGGGTGTAGTCTTACATCATTCACAACTGCTAACAGTTCACAGTTCATACAAAAATAAAGATGTTTTGCCTTTAAAATTTTTAAAAGTCCTTAAAACCACGAAAAAAAAATTGTACAAATATTTTATTACCTACCAAAACTTCGCGGTTCCCAAAATGTGGACGAATTTGACAAAAAAAAACAATTTTTAACCAATAATATATTTATATATATATATATATATAATATATATATATATATATATATATATATAACACTGCAATTGAAGGAAATAAAGAACAAATCCAAAATCAAGAATGCCATTGAAAGATGTATGCTCAATCAATAAAAAATATCCCATGTATTTTTTAGATAAGACTGCCCCTACATTCATTGTTTTATATTTGTTTATGTGTGTTTATATATATATATATATATATATATATTATATATATATATATATATAGGGTGTATTATGCCATTTATAACGAATTAGAGTGGTACAGTAGTTATAAATTAAAGAAAAATCTTGAAAGAATTCAGAAAATATCAAATACAATCAAATTTTAGGAACTACTTACTGTCTAACCTTAGCTGACTTGCTCAGGGCCGTAAGAAAACATTGGCAATTGCCGGATGCAATAAACATTTAAATATGTAGAATTTCGAACTGATTGTTTGAGAAATGTAGGAGGAGGGTCTGAGAATCTTTATTAACATTCATTGCTAGCTACCGGCGATAAGTATTCAAATTGTACTTCTGTATCAATTTTACAGTAATGAAAACAAACAAACCTCGTTATATCCAAACTGGTAGAGAAAGTTAGAACTAGTAGATGAAGTCAGCATATACACCACTTAACACACCACAATTATAAAAATTATGGTTTCTAATAATACAAAATTTTCATCCTCCACGAATTGTAAACAAAACAACAGGTCACGGTCATTTTGACAATAGGTGTAATCACTAATTTCTGAAAAAAAAAATACCACAGTGTCCAGAACGAAGAGAAAAGTGGTTAGTATTCTTTTCAAAAAAAAAACCCAAAGAAATATTCCTGTTTGAACACTGCGGAAACCGCGCCAGGATGTGACCTAACATGTTCAGATCTATTGCCGAGAGAGCAAGATAATTACAGAGTTGCCAAGCGTTATTAATAATATTTCTTTGCAATATGAGCAGGCCAAAAAATAATGACATAGCACTTGGTATAACTACATATCATTCAAGAATAACTAAATCAATAATGGCTAGCAAATACGAAGTCTTCATTTCAATATAACACATGCTGACCCAAGTTGTTTTATTCATAGGATGAAACAGAATAATATTTCATCAGAAGTTCCGCAAAATAGTGACACTGATAGCTCAGGAAAATGCCAGCGGACTTATGACATCAAAATAAGCGGTAATAACGATGTCTCACTGAATCTGAGGGTTTTAGAGCAGCATTTATTCAAATATTACACATTATCTTCTAGGAAAAACTATGCATACATAATATTTTTATCACTATATTTAAACTTCAAGCACATGTATGTATGTTGAGGGTAATTTTCAAAGTTTGTTGTACAATTTACTATTGCACAATGAGAATAATTAATAACAACATTGATTTGTCACAGTGGCCATAAACATGTAAACATCAAAATTGTCCATACAAATATTATTTTGAAACGAGGTTCCCTTTTTATTGGTACCAAATAATAAAATTTGTGAAAGCAAAATTTGAATAACAAAGTTAGACATCCATGATAAAGGGAATGTAAATAGAATAATTAATAAAAAAAAACCTTTTTAAAAACAAGCCTTTATTCAAATACCCTAAAAAGTACAAAATAATTGCTTTGATTGTCGTAGGTTATTCCTGAGTTATAGATTCAAGAGCTTGTCGCTAAAGTTTTCATTTCGAATACAGATGCGACAAGCTTTTGAATCTATAACTCACGGAATAACCTACGTCACACATCCAAAGCAATTATTTTGTACATTTTGGGGTGTATGAATAAAAGCTTGTTTTTAAAAAGGTTTTTTTATTAATTATTTTATTTTGTGCTTTTTAGTCAGTACGCCTTAATCTCTGCATTTTTGTTAAAGTCGTTTTTATGAGGCCTTTTTCCTGAGCTATCTAGTTCTTCAACGAGGAGACCATCTAAAGATTAACTTGTCCGTCATCCTGGAGCTGCCATCTTCAATTTATGAACTTTGACAAAAAATCAATAATCTTTGACTAAATTCATAATCTCCAACCCCAAAAACCCCTAACACCCACATACCAATTTTGAATCGAATCTGACCATAATTACAAAACTCGTCCGCCATCTTGGAGCCGCCATTTTTTTTTTTTTCTCTAACAAATGCATAATGCATTGTCACGGGAACTATGAACACCTGCCAAATTTCACGTTAATCGAACAACTAGAAGTGGGTCAAATTTAACTTGCAAGATTTGATGACAAACATCGGGACAGGTGAAACTAAATAAATGTAATGTAACAATTCAAACAAAGGAAACTAAGTATAGTATCTGGCTCCATGTAAATTGAGCAAACATTTAGAGGAAATAAAAAAACTCAAATTATGCTGTTGTGATGTTCATGTACATGAAATATGTACAGGTATACAGTTATTGATTTATATGTTTAAATTAGTCTTAGAATTATTCTTTATATTTTTTCTTTTTCAATTAATAAATGAATAAAGTAATATTAAATACTCACAGATTTTATTGAATCCATAGTCAATATTTTCCTCTCATTCATCGTTTTCAAAACATGCTTATCAACTACGTTCTCTACATGTAAAACACTTTCTTTCATTGTCCTTATTTGATCTAAAATAATGGTGTCTTCCTCTATTCTTCTTTTCGTTATGAGTACCATAGATTCTAGTTCCTTCAGATTCTTTTCATCTTCAAACTTCCTTTCAACTATAGTTTTCTCTAACATATCGAGTTTATGGCAAGTTTTCGAGTTGGCATTAAAAATTTCTGATTTTAATGTTGCATCTGAAGTTATCACCATTTCGCTAGCTGTTTTAAAAAACTGAAAATGAAAAATACATTTACCAAGACAAACACTAAATAAATGTTATGGTTAGCTGAATGTGAAAGGCTAGTCAAGGTGAAAAAGCAATAAATGAATTGAATACTTATAAACAGAAATGTTAGAAGTTAACTAATAGTGGAACGTGGAAATTGAACTGGGACTACATTCCAAATTTTACAAGAACTATTGTATAATTCACAAAATAAAATGTGAAATGACTACCATAATATGTACATTTCTTAAATCCCTATTGTCATTCATATCAAATTAATAAGGTATATTTGACTAGTTAAACTTAATGATAACAAGAATACAATTCCACTGGTATAAATATTCAAGAAGCTTTAATGAAAGAAATCAAATAAAATAAAACCCACCTCTTCTGTTTTAGCCCTATATCCTTCCGCCAATTTTGGAACAGAAGTTTTAAAAATATCTAATTGCCTATTATATCGTTCCAAAACATCCTCCAAAAGTGCCGCTTTTGCCTTGATAATCTCAAAATGCTCTAATGAATGATCCTCGATACTCTTTTGGATCGATAGACCATTAATCATTGATTCACTTCTCAATTTCTCAGACACACTTTTAAGAGTGAGCGAATAGCTTTTAAATTCACTTTTCAGTTCCACAAGATTATCTTTCAGTTCTGTTTGCATATCCTCTTCCGACGATTTAATTTTAGAAGTTTCATCCTCTCCAAATTCATTGATCATGTTGACCACAGTGCTTACAGCGTTTTCCAAGAGAGATTCGTTGGAAAGATTTATGTTAAATTGGTGTTCTAATTTGGACAGCAACATTTCCTTCTCACTATTCAAAACTGTTGTGGTTTTCAATAGATTCTGTGCTTCTTGGTATTTCTCGCTGGAATGACTCTCATACCACTTCGCTAGGAATCTTTCTTGTTCCAATGTTTCTTCTTTTTCTTTTATAGCAGCTTTGACCTTCTCTAATTCCGCCTCACGTCTTTTGCACAGTACTACAGTTTCTTCAAATTGTTTTACCTTTGCCTCCATATACTCCTCTGAAAATTAAATAAAACTATTCAACTCCAAGGTTCAAATCATTGTGTTGGAAGAAATGTAATCTGAATAACTTATATTAGCCTCAAAAGAATGACTCGATAAATAAATTAAATTACAGTGTCTTTAAAAAATGTATTGAAGATAATTCTACCATTTTAAGGTATTATCAATACATTATATTATAATAATATTAATAACAGAATAAAAAAACTAAGACAATATTAATACTGATATAAGATTATTCTTAAATTAGCTGGCATCAGTTAATGGTTGAATAATGTAATGAAAAAGCAATGAACAAAGAACAATAAAAAAGAAAGAGAGACCATAAGATGGGTAGATTCAGTTATACCTTTGTGATAAAATGTATTCTTTCACTTTAATTTTGAATTGGAATATATATGTAGAATGTTTCCCTTTATCAGGTAATTTATTGAATTTTGAGATTGCCACGAAAGGATTTTTTCTGTAGCTTCGAGTGTGGTCACTATGACAAGTAGGTACCTACTTGATTCAAATCATTTTTTATAAAATATCACTGCAGTGACTTGATTACGTACATAATCATCTGAATCACCTCATTGCGGATAGGAGTGCATTGCAAAATTGAATTAAAAATAATGATGTAAAGTAGTTCAATTTTATACTTCACTTGCATATCATTTTGGAATATTTTTCTGGATATCAAATGGTTTTGTTGTGCTTTTATCTTTTCAATCAAGTCCTTTCAATAAGCACTTAGAGAATAAGTTCGACAGAATCTTCTTATTACACATTTCCATAGGAGAAATGTTTACATTATTCCAATATTATGGTGAATGAATTGGAAAAAAATGCACCTCAAAAGTGCATTTCTGTTTGAAATAATTGGGTGGGAATTCAATGCCAAATCTGTTTTATAAATAATAATACACACAATAAAAAAATCGTAAACATGTATTTATAATCAAAATTTATTTTTGAAAGGGTTATACACTTTTTACTAAAAATGTATAAGTCTCGTGGGATGTGAGGTGGGAAAAGAAACTATGGTACTCTTTTGCACGTCACTGTGACAACTGATTTCTTTTCAAAATATGGCACCCTTTAAAGGAAAGCATTCCTTTAAATTTAATTGTTTTTTTTTTCAAAACTATGAAAGTTACGAAAAAAATGCTAATTAATTTTCCAGTTTCAACACCCTGTACCTCTGCAAGAAAAATGCATGTGAAAGTGTCATTAATTTTTTTGGTAGAATATCCAGTTGTAATTTGAACCAGTAGGATTGCAAAATTCACTTCAGCAAAACAATTTTTTCATTACTAGTATGTTTGTATTCATAAAAGCGCAATTATCTTGAGAACGGTTGGTTTTTCCGGATTCAAACAAGTATACATTTTTTACTCAAAATTGAATGAGAAATGCGAAAAATGATTTTTCTGATTTCACCAGTGGCGTAAAAAATAAGGGAGAAAAGGGACCATGATATCCTTCTTAAACGCCACTTGGTGGAAACTGAAAATGTGTTTTTTTTCAAAATAAAGCCCTTATTAAACAAAAACATTCCTTCAAATGTAATTGGAAAATTTTCAAAACTGGAAGGTATGAATAAAAAATACTTTCAATTTTTCATATTCAACACCCTGTACCTCTGCAACGAACGACATTTGAGAAAAAAGATATCAGGAAAGTCCTATTTATTTTAATTTTAATGATTTTATTTTCAAGGTAAGATTTCAGGAGATTGCTTGCAACACCTCTCTCATTAAATCGAGATAAGTAAAGAGAAGCATATGATCAACTGTATATAAAGCCTTCTCAAGGTCCATAAAACATCTACTACATAATTTCCTTTGTCGAGTCTTTCTTCTATAAAATTGTTATATTGTTTTTTTTTTAAACCGATTTGATTCAAATCAAACCCATATTTTTTATTGATGTAATTGACAATTTTATATTCTTTAATAATTTTTCACATCATTTCGGAGAATTAGTATATTAATAATTTTTCTGGCGACCTCGTATTAACGAGTCTATTTAATCTACACGAAATCGATCGTTAATGGCCCCTATTAACCTTCAATTTATCATTTAATGCATAATTGTGATATATGCAACTAAACATATACGACCATTAAAAACCTGTAAATGGTCGATTTGGTCCATTAATATATAAATGTGGTATAGGCAACTAAACATACACGAATTCAAATATTATTCAAATGTCAAATCATATTACCTTCGCGCTGTAAAATTGATGTACAGTGAAAACCGGATATAACGACATTGAAGGGACCGTATACTTTGGACGTTATGTCCGATAGTTGTTATAAGCAATATACACAAGTATGTATGTATATATTATGTCTGTTTGTAGTATGGGGATAGGTTATGCATATGAACTTGTTTTCAAATAACTTTATGTTCAGATGTCCTTGATCATTTAATTTTCAAAGAGTTGTTATCGAAAAGAGCTTTTATTTTATCTCTATCCTTCCAAATCGTTGATATCGTAGAGTGTGAGACTCCACATTCCTTTGCAATTTCACTATTTGACTCGTAATTTTCTAATCTCCATATAATATGTGATTTTTCTTCAATATTAAACACTTTCCTTTTTCTTTTTTGCGACATAGTAACGCGTAATCACACGATCTAAACCAAAAGTTTTGAAATCAACCTGTAATTCACGCGGTCAACTATCGCACTGAGTAAGTCGTAAAATATGCAAGGTCAAATGGCAAAGAGCGGGAAAGAGGTTCTATAGCAAAATATTCCTTCATATTATTAGTATAAAGGTGAAAATTGTTCGTAATGTTTTGTTTTGCTGGAATAGGTGAACGGTTGAGTCGTATAGCCGATGTATAGCCGATGAATATCGATAAAGTTTCGTCGTTTTAAGCGATATGTCGCTGTATCCGATGTCGTTATAGGCGGTATGTGTACTTATTAGCTCATATAGATTCGGCCGGGACCTTGCCATTCGGTTGTTATAACCGATCTGTCGTTATAAACGATGTCGTTATATTCGGTTTTTACTGTATTTTAAAATCCAAATATTGTAAGTTTCCTCCTAGTTGAAGGAAATGGATATTGAAAATTTCACGTTGACCCCAGGAACGAGGTCGACGGAAATTTTCTGTAATCAACTCGTATATTAAAATGGTGATTAATGATCTCGAACATTAACGCGCTCGCTTCTCTCTCACGTTAAAATATCTCGATCATTAATTGCCACCATTAATACACTAGTTGATTAAATAACTATTTTACATTATTTCGGATAATGAGTATATTCTTCAAAATAATGTAAAAATGTATTTAAAAAAAGAGTCGTTAATTACAACAACAAAAATATGTGTTTGATTTTAATCAAATTGGTTTAAAAAAACATGTAGCAATTTTATAAAAGACAGACTCGACGAAGAAAATGATGTAGTTCCTGTTTTAGTAGTACAATTAATTGGATTTTGAGCATATTCACTCTCATATGCTGCTCTTTCTGAGGCATATTTCAATTCATGAGGAAGAATGCTTGTTGTAAAAGATTTATTTAATTTGGTTAATGGTTCGGCCAAAATGTTTTTCCAAACTATATCTCGTTTAATCGAACCTTCTGGATCAGAAACTATTTTTTTGAGAGTACTAATCAATTCTGGAATTTCATATTCATCATTGGGGATTAGTAACAGAGTTGAAACATTGTTATGATCGTGTATTATTGTAATAAAATGAACTTAATTATTTTGCTGTATTCTCACAAATAGTTGAAAATTCATTGTCTATTGGGTATTTATCTTATATCTTTAAAAGTGCAATTCTTGTATATATATTTATATATTTCGGCTATCTTGGAAACGGCTTTAACGATTTGGATGAAATTTTGCTTTTTAAGTTAAACTTTAAAAGTGTCTTTTGTGAAAAAAACGCGTTTTTTTTTATGTAGGTTAGTTTAAAACGGGCGAATCCACCAGATTCAACTACAACATCTGGTAGAACGGGCGAATCGGCGAATCCACCAGATTTAACTACGACGTCTGGAATACCAGTAGGTCAGGTTATAAAAAAATGTGTTGTGTAAAATCGCGTTTTTTCAGGAAAGACACCTATATGAGATGGCGTTATAACATCCGAATATTTCAAGTTTATCTAAATGAGTATTTCCAAAAAACACGATTTTACAAAAAAAAAAACACGCCGAGCAAAGCTCGGTCGGCCAGGTACTAACTAATGTAATTATTGTTGTTCATATGAAGATTGACATTGAAGTCTGCTACTTTAATAAGTTTTTCATTACAAAAATTGTATCTAAATAATGATAAGAAATTCCGCAATTTTTTAACTCTGTGGTCTGCAGGAATAATTTTCATTTTGGAATTAAACCATTAAATTTCAATTTCAATTGTATTATTTATTTATATTTTTATGTATTTCCAGATATTTCAAATTGTTCATTATTCCTTAACCCTTTCGGGACGGCTCTGGAAAGCATGCGCTTACCGCTGGAACGGAGCCAGAACAAACTAGTTTCGTGTGGCGTACGAGTTTGCCGTGACTGGCGCGGCGTTGTCAGTATCAGCCAAAGATTATAGTTCTACTCTTTGGTATCACAACAGCACCCTGTGTGTGAACGTCTAGAGCCTCCTATTTTATTTCTTATTTCGTTTATGTGTATTCAAATTAAGTTTTTTCGTTACATGCTATTTTTTGTTCAAGTATAAACTTTAAAATTTTCGTTACATTATGAATTTATTTTATTTTTGTTAAAATAAAGATAAAACTAATTTTATTAATCCAATTGGCAATAACAATCAGTTCTGTTCAAAAAATATTCACGGGAAATGTCGGACTTACATGTACGGCTACCGTCCTCCCGTTATAGACGTACCTGTATGTCACGAGTTCATCAGGAGGCATCAAGAAACCGTACATGTAAGATCCCAGTTTTTCAAAGTGTAAGTTAGTTGTCACACTGGAGTCAGGAATGATCTCGAAACATACGGCGATAGTGGGTGGCGAGTGGAGTTGAAAAACGTTATAGTACGTCTCTCGTATGGCTAAGACGCAATTGAAAATCGTACGTGTACGGCCGTAGTCGCGAAAAGGTTAGGTGAATTTCCACCCCACCTCGTTGATTATCTTTACGATAATAGTGTATAATAGTGAAGTTAGAAATTGCAATAATCAGTTTCATTTGGTTTTATCTATGTCTGGGTTAAAATCAGTGTATGTGTAGGTATATATTTTTTAATAGTAATATTTTTAAGAATACATAAAACTTTAATTAAATTGATATATCAAAATCAAAACATAATGAGTCCCATACTCCAAAACCTTCTTCCTTAGTGACATTCAGTCTATTATATGTAAAAGCCGATGTTGATCAATCGATTTGAAGAAAATATAAAAGTGCGAGTTTGAAAACAAAAAGTTAATTTATCGTTTTTAGGGTTAATATAAATAAATAGTTTGTTCAATCATTCCCATAAAGCAAATGGTTGAACATGTTTGGGCAGAACAATAAAAAAAATTGGCAATGAAGAAATTCAACGTCCTGAATTATGAAAACAAACATTTACCGTGAACTGCAGCAACAATCGATCTACATATTTTTGGAACCACTGCAAATATTTTTTTCCTACAGCAAGCAGCTAACCTACAGAAATAATTTGTTGTAGTAGCTTATCAAAATTACCTATTTTTACACATACAAGAAATGCTCAGCATCAATCTTGATAAACACGATTTTCTAATCCATTCAAAATAAAGAAAAGCCAGCGACAAAAATGATTGGGACGTGATCATTGCCTACAGCACACGTGATTGGAGACAGTCGCGCCGCTATTGATCAGGCAGATTAGACCAGAAGGCCTTCAGTGGAGTTTTGAACAGGTACAGACTTGCAATAATGCATATGCGGACATGTTTTGAGTGTTGACTTGATTTATTTCCGGTTAATAATAGTTTAATAGTTCGGTTAAGTGTTATAATTTGTTTCATTTTTCCACTATTTCAGCACACCTCACCAAAACTCAAATTGGGAGTAATTTAGAAAAAAAAATCCGAATTATACATGTACGATCTTCAATGCGGCCCTGCTATTTCAGTTCACCGATTTTGATCATACACTTACGGCATGCATTTGCTTTGATGCTACTTGTCATTATTTTGAATGGACTATAGTCGCTTGTTGGGCGAAAGTCAAATTTAATTTTAGATACACTGCACTACTTCGGGATACACATATTGGCAAGAAGGAATCACTTCGTTGGGAGAACAGTGAAAGAATAATTAATGCATCTGCGCAGAAGACACAGTGATATACTTCCCTCCGTGACATGAGAGATATGGGAAATATGGGAAGGCTTTTTCAAAAATACGTCACTCAGTGTACATAATTTATTTATACCATATTCATCTCTGGAAACATATAGGATAGGGTAGCTTCTCGGCAAGTCGCCTAACATTTTGAAGAGCCACTACAGAACCCTAAATGATTATTGGGCTGCCCCGTGGCTTAACATCAATAATAGCCCCATGTTTCTCAACATGAAGTTGAGGTAACCAATGAGTAAGTAATTGTGTAAAATTTTAGGTATATAATACTAGCTGGCCCGACAGACGTCCAAATTTCTATATTCCCTAATTTTTTTTTTCTGAAAACTCTTGTCTGTGTTGAATTTCTTTTTTTCTGTGTGTTTCTTTGTGTTGTTCCATTTAGGTTATGCTTTTGACTATGCCCGCTTCCAGTTATCCCATTCTCCTGTCATCCCGTTTTCCACTCATCCCGTTTTTCCCTTATCCCATTATATCATTTTCCCGTTTTGATATATATATATATATATATATATATATATATATATATCGAATTATGTTATGGTCTTCAAAAATCCCATAGAAAAAAGCACTTTACATTTTTCTAAAAAACCTTTCATTCCCTTATTCGGAGTATTACAAACAACAAAATATGTTTTGTTTTTTATTTGAGTGTTAAAATAAAAATAGATTTTTGTGCGGATATGTCCGGGGATTGAATCCGGGCCCTTGGGGTTACAAAGCACACGCTCTAACCACTGAGCTACTCGGATATTTACTAAGAGCTTAGCAGATATTCCTTTTGTTGGCCAAATTTCTTGAATTTTCCAATTTCTGGGCAACTTTCTTAATTTTTTTAACATTCTCGGGCTATTACGTTTTTTTTTAATTAGCCAAATTGGTTTATCCGTTCTCACGTGTTGCGCTTACAAAGAATCAAGATTCATTTTTATTATACAGGGTTACTGGAAACATGTCACGATCCCTTTAAGGGGTGGTAGTAGAGGTCAGTTGCTATCGAATCACCCTTGGGTAGACGGGGCAAAAGTTGACCAGTTTCAAAATATTTCATATTTTCTGTTTTTTGTTAGAAAAAGAGATTATGCAACTTTAAAAATAAAAAAATTGTATTTATTATTATTTTCTGGTGGTCCTAGTTGGGTAACAGCCTAATATGTCAAAATAAATTTAAAAAAAAGTAGCAATCTTGTACTTTCTGTGAATGATGAGTTAGAAACTGTTAATAGATTTAAAAAATTATAATTGACAAAATGCAACTTTTTTGCAAAAAAATCTTCATGCAACTTTACAGGCGCAACATTTTGAAAACATCTACGCTTTATTAAATAACTAAGGAGATAGAATAAATGGACCTAATCGGGATGAGTGAAAAACCGTAATTTTTAAAACAGGTTTATTTCGTTTCGTTTTTCTAATGCAGGCACGCATTCTTGTCCTTAATTGGCTTTTTACAACAAGAGTAGTCAAAGAGTTCTTTATTTCATTTGCAGCGTTAATTATACGGGTCCATAAATCTTCGAAGGTTGGCATAGGCGAGACATTGTAAACCATACTCTTCATTTGTCCCCAGACGTAATAGTCCATTGGTGTAAGATCTGGGTATCTTGCGGGTCAAGGAAATCAAGTCTTCTGGGGTACATCAGTAACCCTCAACCTTTATTAGGTATCTGTATTACTGTTCTAAAATATTGTTTTAGACGGCAGATGTTGTTCATTAATATTAATTTTATTTCATTTCATTTCATTTTCATTTCATTTTATGGAATTATGTAATAATTATTAGAATTTTGTATATTAGGATTCCTATTTAAATAAAGATAATTATTATTATTAAATATTAATAGATCCTCCTCTACCAATCCACTGATCAGGAAAATTTTGATGTAACCAGTGGTGGACGGTGATTCGGTAATGTGCACGTAGCAGAACATTAATCAGCGTATCCTCATTAGAATACAAGCGTCGAAGAGGATTTCTTTCAGCAGCCATTATTGTCCTTTAACACGTGCCAAGTAGTGGGGAGAGCAATCAATCACGAGGTCCAGTACACAATCCAAGTCACACAAAAATTCTTAACTGGCGCCAAGTCGTTGGGAAAGCAATCAATATCAGAGTCCATTAGATGAGCCGAGTCACAGAAAATCCACAAAAGGTTCAATAATACAGCGCACGAGATGTACGAGCAGACTGGTCAAGTACTTGCATTGCGCGATACTCTGAATTAGGAAGCTTCAAACAATGCAAATTGTCGAATAGTTTACCTGCTTTATCGGAACCCTTCTGCCGAATTTTATTACTTCTGCATCTTATCTTTAAGTCAGTGATATACAATAAAGATGATTTATTGTATGATTAATTCAATTGCTATTTTTTACAAAAGAGTCATAAAGTTTGGTGGGACCCATTTTATGGCCTCTTTGTATGACTACTAGTATGGTAAAAAGTCAATTGAGGACAAGAATATGTGCCTGAATTAGAAATAGGGGCTCAAACTTTGAAAACGAATCGTTAAATTTAAATGTAGAAGAAAGTTTTAAAAATTACGTTTTTTCTCTTTTTCCCGATTAAGTCAATTTGTTCAGCCATTTTTCAACATATGTAAAAATATCTACCTTGTTAATAGCTAATAAAGCGTAGATGTTTTTAAAATATTGCGCCGGTGAAGTTGCATAATGATTTTTAGTAAAAAAAGTTGGATTTTGTCATGGAAAATTATAAAAATGTTGAATCTTTTAAGAGTTTCCAATTCATCATTCACAGATAGTACAAGATTGCTACCCTTTTTTTAATTTATTATGACGTATTAGCGTGTTACCCAACTAGGACCAAAAAATAATTTTTTTATATATTTTTTTTATTTTAAATTCATAATCTCTTTTTCTAACAAAAAACAAAAATTAAAAATTTTGAATTGTCAACTTTTGCCGTCTATCCAAGGGTGATTCAATAGCTAGTGACTTCTACTACCACCTCTTATAGGGATCGTGACATGTTTCCAGTAATCCTGTATAGATTACAACATGGCCCGCACTGTTTCAAGAAGTGCCATTCATTATCTTTTTTAGAGGTTTTTTTTGTCATTTGCATCAAAAGGAACTTGTTTTAATTATTGTTCTACTCACATACTTTTAGTGATTTCCAATTAAATTAACCCAATAATAACTGGCAATGAATACATTTTCTAGGCTACCATCAAAAAAGTCTTTTTTTCACTACCATCATTAAAAACTATGATTATTAACATCATTTTCATCCCTAGAAACTGTTTTTCTAACGGTAAATCATGAAAAACAAAAGCTAGGTATACAACTGAGACTCTCAGTCGCAATCAGTCACTAGGAATTATTGATACACTTCAAGATTCTTTCGATAATAAATTTGTGCTTAGTGTCATTTCCCTCAGTCCTGGAGAGTTACTTCAATATCCATTTTACCCAATTTGACTGATTATTTGGCATGAAAGCATCCCTTCATAGATGTCAATTTTGCATTATGATCTTGATAATCGCATTACAAGACGAGAAATAGAAAGTTTCGATTACACCCTGTATCAACTAATGCAATTGCTATCGTGGTTGCATAGAATTAATATAATATACCTTAGATGTAACATACTAAGATTTCATAAAATTCTATCGGTTCGTCCCTGGTTTAACATACAATGTAGTAGGTGTACTAAGACCTACAGTATTTATTGATAACAAAAAATATATTTATTTTTTTGCTGAAAATGGAAAAAACTTCCTTTTTAGCGCCGCAGATTCTTTCCAGGAGGCAAAAATAACCGTCCATTGAACAGAAAAATTACCATTTTATTTTTATTATCGACATACCGAATAAATTACTTTCAAGGGCCTGTCTTTGGCGGATGAAGTTTCGAATACCCGATTTCATATCTTTGCAGACCCTGACACGACTTCCTTCCAAATTTCCTTAAATTCATTCTGGATTTTCCAAAAATCAGGTAAAGTAATTTAAATAAAAAATCAAAGTTATATATGTACTGAATTATTGTTTTCGGGAGTTATGGGAAAATATTCAACAACCAAAGTTAAAAACATAAAAAGTAGATACTGGTTTATTGTGTATTATCTCACCTCTACACCCTGAAAAGAACTTTTATACCAAATTTCAAATCTACTGGAATCAACATTTGTGAGATGAGAATCAAGATATTAATTGTATTTAGTGTTGAAGTTTTGTTAAAAATAACAGAATACACGCTACATATCCACTTTTTGTTTTTTTTTTTTTAGGTTGGTCTGAAAGGAAAATGTTTGTTATACAGCTCTCTCTATTTTTTTCAAATGTTGCATACAAATCCAATACTATATATATTTGGGGGTATAAATATCTTCGATTTTTTTTAATAAAGTTTTTGGAAAATAAACCCACATTACTTGACATGTTTTTTGGGTAACCTTCCACAGTCTGAAAATGAAAATATAATCAGGAAAATCTATACAAGAAACGGCCTGTATTCTTCTTTCCAATAACAACTACTTTTCAACAAATTCTGTTGAAATGGATCATACATAGTTACCTCTACTCAGAGAGGAAGTGAGATATGGTAGAATGCTAATAAACTGATCTATACAACACCCCATATATTTTGGCAGATCTCAATTGACATCCGTCACTTGAAAAAGCGAAAAAGACTCTGCAAGAAAAAATCCAATTTATTAAAACAATTAAAGGAGATTTTGAGAATAGGGGCAGATATGGTCCCCGAAACGTCAATAAAAAACTATATAGAGAAGTATCTTGAATTTTTTTTAAAAAAATTTTTGATAACAAATTTAAACGATCAATTATTGATAATGAGAATCATTTTTTTCTAGGAAATATAATTTGGTAACAAAAACTTATACGTAATATCCACTTAATTGTTTCCTTTCTAAGTTGCTGAAGATTTTCCTGATTATATTTTCATTTTCATCAGACTGTGGAAGGTTACCCAAAAAACATGTCAAGAAACGTTGTTCCTCCACAAAAAAACCACATTCATTCAATAAACCCACATTATTTGACAAATATAAATAAATATAATAAAATATGGAAAATATTCTGAAAATGATTTAACTGAGAGGAGTGAACATACCTGAATTTATAAAAAATCGTTGAGTTTGTACAGTACAAGCCCATACAAAGTAAACTTCTAAATATTACCAGCAAATAGAGAAAACAATCACTTGTCCACAAGAAAGGCTATTGATATATAAATAAGATGAAAATAGTAAACACAGTTTTTGCTAGTATATATTCCCAACAGCCAAAAAAATGGCCAAATAGAAAAAACAGCAAAAAAAAAAACCAATAGATTGAAAATGAAGTTGCCAAATCATGGATATATCAGTAATGTGATATAAATTTGGGTTTTTTTTGGTTAGTAGAAACAATATACCATCCCATAGAAGAAGATAAAATTAAATTAAATTACTGAAAAATATCAATAATTCTGAAATACAAAAAAAGAAAAGAAAATATGGGACATATCTCAAGAAAGAGAAGTGATAAATACTGACCATAATATTAAAAAAGGGAAATTATATAAAAAATACAAAAAAAGGAATATTATCCAAAATGTACAATCTAATAAAATTGATATGAATTTGATATGAATGTAAATATCGTAAACAAAGTTTGCCCAAATAATTTACAAAAGATTTCATTTCAATGATAACATTATGGAAAAAAAACAAACCTCCGAATAATGTTCATCATAGATTTTTTGCCATTTCGATATGAGATATTTTTCAATTAGTAAATCATATTGTTGTGTCTCTTGAGTATATGACTACTCTTGGAGTTTTAAGGATAGGATTGAGTAATCTGACAGCTTTGATATTGTATCGATTCCCCAAATGGGTTTACGAAACACCACTACCCGTGTTTCTCAATACAATAGCTTCTTCAGGTGATGATAAACAAAATAACAATTGCAATGTTTTGTTATAATAGGTGGTAAGAGATAATTAAGATGACTATTGGTTTAATCTTCAGCAAATCAAATTTAACAAATGAGAATTATGCAGGTTAATCTGGCCAATAGGTAAAAATTGGGACCAAACTTTCTAGGTCGACTTTTCCACTTCATTTTCTATAAGTTATCATTTAAACTGTTTGCAAAACAATGTTTTTTAGTTGGTAACAATGCATTGACTTTCTGCATTCAATTTCAGTAAATATATTCAAACAAGAAAACCACCCAAAGTATTTTTTCTTAGAAGGCTTCTCTGGAATACTTCTCATTTCTCATCCCTAATAGTCTCTTTTACTAATGAAAGGAACTAGAAGATGAAGGTATAAAATAGAAAAAAATCCACCAAGTACCATCTGTACTACACCAAATTTGAGATGAATCTGATGCTAATGGTAGTACTTACTTTGTAGTTATTGATTGATATTATTACGGGTAAATGCTTGAATATCTAACTATTGATACAGTCACTAACAACAAAACTTCTTGAAACATCTATAACTATCTTTACTAGTGTGGTCAAACGAATGAGCTGAATTTTCACCGAGAATTCATTTGTACAAGAAGTTCCATGTACGAGCAATTAAAGCAATACTTGGGACTGATATTGTGACTATGATACAACTTCTCTTCAATAACTTCAATGAAATTACTTACAGGTGTTGTTAAACCTGATGAATTATACAATCAGTATATTTTCAACATTACTTTATGTTTGAGGTTTTGTCCAATTATAAAGCCCTACCTCCCTACTACTGCATTGGCAGGGTTTGAACAATATGAAATATTACTGAAAGTTCATCCACACCATTTCACCCAATTATATCTCAACGTTTTTTAGATATGTCATTTTAGTTCCAGAAAAGTATTTATTAGGTGATGCTAGGCTAGCCAATATTTAGGAATTCTAATGAACGGCTGTTCCAGAGTTTATGTCCCAAGATGTCAGATTCATAGATTTAAAGTGTTTACAATATTGTTAACTAGGTTCTCATTTTGTTTTTTACAAGCTTTTATTTAACTTGCTTCGTTCGTATGTCATTCTTTCCGGTTCAAAATTTGCAATCCATTTTTGGAGCACTTGCCGACATCCGATTGAGCTGAAATTTGGCAGGTGCTCATAATTCCGGTGACAATGAATTATGAAATTTTTGTTAGAGAAAAAAACAGAATGGCGGCTCCAAGATGGCGGACGAGTTTTGTCATTATGGTACGATTCGATTCAAAATTGGTATGCGAAGATTTTCGGGGACGGTGATTGTGAATTTTTGACAAAATTCAAAAATTTAAGATGGCGGCTCCAAGATGGCGAACAAGTTTTGTGATTATGGTCTGATTTGATTCAAAATTGGTGTGTGGGGGTTCTCGGAGTCGGAGATTATGAATTTTTGTCAAAATTTATAAATTCAAGATGGCGGCTTCGAAATGGCGGAGGAGTTTCGTGATTAGGTCCGATTCTATTCAAAATTTGTAAGTGGGGGTTTTCAGAGTCGGAAATTATGACTTTTTTATCAAAATTTATGAAGTTGAAATGGCGGCTCATGGAATTTTTGTTATAGAAAAAAACAAAATGGCGCTCCAAGATGGCGAACGAGATTTAGGTTTATGGTTAAGATTATGAATTTCTCTTCTTATGGTCCGATTCTATTCAAAATTGGGGTTTTCGGAGTCAGAGATTATGATTTTTTTATCAAATTTCCTAAATTCAAGATGGCGGACGAGTTTTGTAATTATGGCCGAATCGATTCAAAATTGGTATGTCGGGGTTTTTGGGGCCGGAGATTATGGATTTAGTCGAAGATTATTGATTTTTAGTTAAAATTCATAAATTGAAGATGGCAACCCCAAGATGGCGGATGAGTTAATCGTGCATATATACGACGTTCGTATTTTGGGTATTAAGAACTATAAGGCGCTCGTACTTCAGGAAGAAAAGAATAAAATAAAAAGGAATTATTCATTAATATAATTTCTAATTTCTTGGTATGATATATTTCGAGGCACGGAGTAACACATAGGCCAACATTACATGTTTCACAGTGGTATCTGCTATCGCTCTGTTTTTTATTTTTGGAACAATCATCTTCTGACTACAGGTCTGGATGATTCTAAATGTTTAGAAACATCATTGTTGGAAAATACTTATTTCATTGATTAATTTTACTCTGTTGAGAATCATCCTGTATAAGAAAAAGGTAGTTGTCAAATAAAAGTTATAGAATTAAAAACATGTCAAAGTCTCTTCATATATAAAAAGTACTTTCCATCGAAATAATTAACATTTGTGGCGACCGTGACAGGACATATCGACGATGGAAAATTGTAAGAGAGAAAGAGAGCAGCTACGAAGATTTTTCATAAAAACCAGTAATGATTTGGATATAGCACTCACAGCAAAGACAGTAAGCAACGAACAAGCACTAGCACGCTTAAGACAATTGGAGGATAAGAGTGAAAGGATATTCACACTGGATGAGCTTATCAGAGATAATTTATTTACATCAAGTCCAAGTGAAGAAGAGCTCACACAGGAATTTGACCAAATTGAATTCTACAGAGAAGAAATCATAAATTACAGGTCCAAATGCGAAGTTGTTATGAGAGAGAAGTCGGTGCATGATGATCAGAAGAGTTCTACATATCATACGGATGTAAACAGAAGAAAATTTCGACTTCCTAGACTGGAATTGAAGAAATTTGACAGTAATATAAAAAACTGGATTGGCTTTTGGGGCCAGTTCAAGAAGATACATGAAGACGATAAAATAGATACAGAAGACAAGTTCCAGTATTTATTGCAAGCAACTGAACCAGGTACTGTGGCCAGAGATTTAGTCGAGAGCTTTCCTCCTTCTGGATCAAACTACGGTAAAGCAATTGATCAGTTGAAAGCGCGTTTTGCCAGGGATGAATTTCTGATAGAGGTTTATGTCAGGGAGTTATTAGATCTTGTCCTCAAGCAAGCAACGAAAACCAAAACAGGTATGACTTTGGCCAGTTTATATGATAAGTTAGAAACTCAATTGAGAGCACTAGAAACTCTTGGGGTAACTAGTGATAAATATGCTGCAATGCTCTTTCCTTTAGTAGAGTCAGCATTACCAGAGGAACTTTTGAAAGTTTGGTAGAGGTTCCGTAGCATGAATCCCGTTAGTCTCCATGGGAAATTTGAAGAGGGTGAAGAAAATAAAGGTAATTTCAATAAAACTAATATTCTGTCAATGTTACTAGATTTTTTGAGAAGAGAAGTAGAGTCAGAAGAAAGGATCAATCTTGCTCAAACCAGTTTTGGCATAGGAAAGGAGCCTACAAAGAAAACTACCGATCGAAAGAAAGAGCAAGAGCAAGGTGGATTAGAATTATATACAGCTTCCGCACTCTATTCAGCGAATATGAAGAGTCAACAAGAAATAGGTAAGAATGTTCCTATATGTTTATTCTGAGACAAATCATGTTTATTCTGAGAGAAATCATACAAGTCGTAGCTGTAAGGCTTTCATCAGATGTTTGATTTGTACAAAGAGACATTACCCAATTATGTGCTCTGACTTGTGTGTGAGCAATACTAATGACTCTAATACTAATGACACCAATCAAAAGGTTGAGAACGTTCTAACAAATAATCTCCGAACTGACACATTATTACAAACAGTACTCGTAAGACTTGTGAACAATGACAGAGAAAAGGTTTATGCAGCTTTACTAGATTCGGCGTCACAGAGGGTCGTACATATTATCAAAATGTGTGACAGATCTAGGCTATGTCTAAAGTGGCGTAGAAAATATTATACAGGGCGTGTTTGGAGGTTTACAAATACCTCCCAAAATCCATGGAATTTTCGATATAGTTGTTCAAAACCTTGATAGAAATTTCGAAATAGAACTTTCCGTTCTCGAACAAGAAAAATATGTAATTACATATCCTCGTTTAGAAGATTCGTTATATATCAATCACTTGAAACCAAGAACATATCTAAACAGAGGTCATTGTATAAAATGCTCCACGAGATCTCGAGTTATTGTTGGAGTGCTGACATTTTGGTAAACTCATCACAGGAATCTTGAAAATTTAGGCGATCATCTTTTGCGATCGAAACACATTTTAGGTGGACTGTGATGGGACAACAAACAAATTTTAAAAACGAAATGGTATTTTCGGGTGTCACCAATTGTTCCTTAACAGATTTGTGGATGTGGATGTTCTAGGGATAAAAGATCCAGCCGACGTGAAAACCAAGAATGATCTAGGAGAGGATACCATAAAATATTTCAATGAAACAATTTCAATCAACGAGAATGCCAGATATGAAGTTAATCTTCCATGGATTTCAGACCATTCAGAACTCTCGAGTAATGAGCATTTAGCAGAAATTCGACTACTTTCGACCACCAAGAAACTGTTACATCTCCAGAAATTTGGGAAGCATATGAACAGGTATTGACTGAATGGGAAAAATTGGGTATTATAGAGGAAATTAGAGAAGAAGAAGGTAATGGTAAGAAATCATTACATTACTTACCTCATCATACCGTTTTCAAAGAGTCAAGCAATACTACAAAAAATTCGTCCAGTTTTTGATGCCTCAGCAAAAAGACAGAGAATGGAAATTCTTTGAATAATTGTTTACAAACCGGACCAAATTTAATTGAGCTCATACCAATTCTCTTACTGAAATTTAGATTAGGAATGATAGGAGTTACAGCTGACATTGAAAAGGCCTTCCTTCAAATCAGTATTTCTCCTCATGATTTTTTTGGTGGTACAATCATACAGAAAACAGATGGAAAATATACCGACATTGCCGAGTAGTTTTCGGAGTCAAACCTAGCTCGTTTTTGCTAGCTGCTACAATAAATCATCATTTGTCACTTGCACCAGATAATCTGAAAGATACAGCTGAAAAATTGAAAGAATCATATTATGTCGACAACTGTATCACTAGTTTCAATAACGAACAAGATTTACAGAAATTTGTTATAGAATCAAAAGAATTGATGTCATCAGGTAATTTCAATGTCAGAGATTGGGTATTCAATATAGATAATGAATTATGTAGTTATGTTGAGAAAAATGAAATTTCTGTATTGGGGATGCTATGGAACAAAAGAGATGACATGATTTCTTGTGATTTGGGTGCATTTAGTAAGTTACAGAATATTCCAAAAACAAGACGCGGCTTACTATCTGTTGCTCAACGGATTTTTGATCCCATAGGATTTACCTGCCCATTCACTTTGATTCCGAAAATTTTATTACAAGATACATGGCAGTTGAAAACTGGATGGGACAGTGAATTACCGGAGATATTGATAAAGCGATTTAACACTTGGTTAAAACAGACTCAGTTCATTTCTTTGTGTAAAGTTCCCAGATCACTCAGCTTTAGAAAACAATTAGATGTCGAGAATTCCACGATACATATTTTCTGTGACGCTAAGCAAAGTTTGACGCATCTTGTGTTTTATAAGGATGGAAATAGATGGAATCTTCTATGTACAAATGTTACAGGCAAAGTCGAGAATTGCCCCAAAAAAATATCACGATTCCCAGATTAGAATTATTAGCTTGTGTTATTGGAGTTAGATTAGGCCAAGCTGTTAAGAAAGTTCGGGCGCTCAGTATTTTGAAATATTTTTATTGGACTCATTCCACGATAGCCTTGACATGGATCAAGACTGTGGGAACGTGGAAAACATTCGTTGATAATAGAGTGAAGGAAATACGTTCCGTAACAGATGCAGATCATTGGAATTATGTTCCTGGAAATATAAATCCTGCTGATGTGGGGGATCTCTAGTACAAAATAAATGGTGGGAAGGCCCGCAATGGTTGAGAAAAGCTCATGACTGCTGGCCAAATTCAATATTCGAGTATGCAGAAAATGCAGTGGAGGAAGAAAGAAAAAAGGCAACAGTGAGTAATGTGGTACATGAAAATGATTTCATAAGGAGGTTATGTTATTTTTCTAAATTTTCCAAAATCATTAGAACCATTGCACGGATTTGGAGATTTTATAATAATATTTCGAAGAAATTTCCATCGAAAAGAGAGGGACAGCTAACGTATGATGAAATTAAGTATCCAAAAATTCTTGCCTAAAATTAATACAAAATGAAAGTTTCGAAAATAAGCCTATAATTAAGAATTTGGAACTTATTGAGGATGAAGAGGGGATCTTGAGAATAAAAACACGCTTGATTCTCGGAGAAGACTCACATAATTTCAAATTCCCAATAATTTTACCAAAGACCAAAGACTTTATCCATTAGAGATTTCTGGGGAAGAAAACAGCATAAGATTCAAGTATTCGAAGAAGTCAGAGATGAAGTCAGGAGAGACAGAAGGAGATGAAGAAAAGAAAAGAGGAAAAACTGCTGGGAAGAAAGAAGATAATCTGAAGATTTTGAAGAAAGAAGAGAATAAATCAGTCGTCACAAGGCTGGGAAGAACCGTACATGTTCCCAAGCGATTCGGTTTTAGTTAATTATTAGTTAAAGTTCAATATTTTGCAATTTTGTTTTCAAGTTTTTTAGAGTTCAAATTGCAAAAGGGGGAGAATGTTGGGAAATACTTATTTCGTTGATTAATTTTACTCTGTTGAGAATCATCCTGTATAAGAAAAAGGTAGTTGTCAAATAAAAGTTATAGAATTAAAAACATGTCAAAGTCTCTTCATATATAAAAAGTACTTTCCATCGAAATAATTAACAATCATAATTTTCGCCATTACCCTCTTTTCTCGAAATTAAATCATAATTCTCTAATTCATCAATATCCTCATCACTCTTTCGACTTGAATAAACAAGAAAATCGTCTTCCTGACCCTTCATAATCATAATTGCCATTTCTTGAAGTTCTTTCGCAGTCAAAATTCGTTCGATTATAGACCTATTCTCGAACTAACTAAATCTACTTATAATAATAATCACACACCCAGCCAACACCGAATATTCTGCGTTTCAAAGAAAAATGTAAAAATAGGACATCAGATGGGAGTCTGATGTAAATCTGTCATCTTCTCAGTTCATGTGCTCTTTACGGCCTCTTTTCTTATAACCCAGGTCAGTGTCGCACTGAAGATTTGCAGATGTATATTACTCACTTATATTTCAGCGCCAGATTCGTACGGCACTCGGCTTTTAAGAAACATGACTTTGAAAATATACGGCGCTCGGCACGAAATGGTAATGCGTATACATACGACGCTCGAATCGAAAGGGATAAATGGTCTCCTCATTGAAGGGCTAGATAGCTCAGAACTTACAGGAAAAAGGCCTCATAATAACCATGCTTTAACAAAAATGCATAGATTAAGGCGTACTTAAAAAAGCACAAAATTAATTAAAAGAAGAATTAATAAAAAACCTTTTTAAAGACAAGCTTTTATTCACTAAAAAGTAAAAAATAATTGATTCGGATGTGTGACTTAGGTTATTCCGTGAGTTATAGATTCAAGAGCTTGTCGCTTTTGTATTCGAACTGAAAACTTTGCGAGACAAGCTTTTGAATCTATAACTCACGGAATAACCTAGTCACACATCCAAAGCAATTATTTTTTACTTTTTAGTGCATTTGAATAAAAGCTTGTCTTTAAAAAGATTTTTTATTAATTATTTTATTCAACTGATTTTCATAACAAAACACTTTCTGTAATGTGAAAGTGGAAATAAAGTGTCCGAAAGAAACACATGAAAAAAGGGAATTTTGTGGCATAGTGGACAAATTATTAAATTAAAGAAAAAAAAAGCATCCTCAAGTGGGAGTCGAACCCACGACCTTATGATCTCTAGCCATAAGCTCTAACCAACTGAGCCATTCGAGGACATAGGAATCGACACACACTCGTAAATCCTTTCCTTCCATAATTTAATGTTCATGTTAGAAATGAAAGAAACAAAGATCAAACGTACTTATGTAATATTTGCAATATATCTAATTTGAATAGATAAATAGATAGACAGATAGATCTTTATTTAATTAGGAATCCTAATATACAATATATTTGAAAAGATCAACATTTTTAAGAAGAAAAAGTCCGCATTAACTTAACATAATTGATATATGAAATTAGAAAAATACAAAATAAAAAAAAAAAAAAAAATTATTGCAACAAATTTGTTCACCTAAAACTAGATATCTTTACAAACATAACTAAGAAAGAACAATTGGCCAATTAACGATTTAGCAAAAAAAACACTGATTAATAATGAAGCTTTGAGATTTGTTTTGAAACTATAAAGGGAAGAACTGTTTTTAATGAAGCAGGCAACTGGTTAAATTCATGGAATCCTTTGAAAAACAAAGAATTCATTGTGCTTTTACGATTAGTTCTAGGGATATATAAATTATCCCGGTTTCTGGTGAAGTGGGTATGGACATCTTTATTGAAAATCAAGTAATTTTGGAGAAATACATTGGTGCCAGATTATTCAGTATCTTGTAGACAAAAATAATAAAGAAATAGTAGATCCTTTGTGAGACTGAAAACCATTTCAACGTATTGAGCATAGCAACAATACGTGTATGTCTATTTGTTTTCAAAATGATTCTCGTCCCACGGTTTTGCAACTTTTGAAGTTGATTTAGTTTGTTATGGTCAAGAGAAAATAGTAATGATAGGCAGTAATCAAAGTGAGGCTGAATTATTGTATTATATACAGTTATTTTGGCCTCAGTTGAGAGTGTTTGTGCGATTCTGGAAAAAAAGAACAACTTCTTTGAAATTTGTTTGCGCACATATTCGAAATAAGCTTAAAAGTTAAGAAATTATCTAACTGAAAACCTAAGAATTTTACTGTTGAAACTATTTCTATTTTTTCGTTACTCAAATGTAAGTTGATACTATTTATATCAATAGGGTTATATTTATATTTTGTTGTTAAAAGCATTCCTTCAGTTTTGGAAACATTTAATTTGAGTTTATTTCTTGTTAAATATTCATGGACATCACTCAAAACTGAGTTCATTTTTTTTATTGCACAATGCAGACTATCATCGCTAATTGCTAACAGAGTATCATCGCTAACTGCTAACAGAGTATCATCCTCAAAAAGATTAATGAATTCACAGTCAACGAACAGCTCAATATCATTTAAATACAATATGAAGAGCAATGGGCCAAGGACACTTCCTTGCGGCACTCCCACATTATTCATAATTTCAGATGACATGGATCCATTGAGGCGTACTCTTTGTTTGCGATTTCTGAGGTAGTTATCCAGCCAGTCATAGACACTACCAGTTATACCATATCTCAATAGTTTAGTTAATAGTATTTCGCGATCAATTATCTCAAATGCCCTTTTCAGGTCCAAAAAAATACTTACAACATATTTGTTATTGTCAACATCTTTTTTAAACTTAAATAAGGTGAGCTGAAGGGAGGATTCACAAGAATGTTTACTCCTGAAGCCCGACTGATTATTCATTAGGATATTATTGTTAACAATATGTTCCATCAATTGATCGTAAAGAACTACCTCTAGAATTTTTTCGATCGGAGGCAATGTGTTTATTGGTCTGAATTCAGAAGCTTTGAAAGTATTGGTAATTTTCTGAATTGGGACAATGGTACTAGTTTTGAGTGCATCCGGTATTTTACCAGTATATAGGGAAGTGTTAACTAGGTTCAATATGACATGACCAATTGTTTGAAAAATGTCTCTCAATATTTTAGGATTGAGCAATTTATGTACTGATATTTCTGAATCTAAACTATTGACTATTTGTTGTAGTTCACTCAGTGATACTAATTTGAACCTATTCATTATAGTATATATATTGTAGTTTATATTACTCCATACTTTCGAAGAATCCAGACTATTAATGATATTACTTACACTTTCAATGAAATAACTGTTGAACTTTTCAGCAATTACTGCATTGTGTCAATGTCTGTAGAAAATCATTTTAGTGCTCAGCTATAGAAATTGATGTGAATAAAGGTATAGTTATAGTATCTGTGTATAGACCACCTAATGGTAATTTTCAAGTTTTTCTAGGGAAACTTGAAAACCTCTTAAATGTTTTCAATAACGATACATGTGACATTGTAATTGCAGGTGATTTTAATGTAGATTTTCTGCAAAACGAAAACGAAAAATTTTTACTACTTGAGCTGATAAACTCTTTCAATATTTTTCATGTAATCAAGGAACATACTCGGATAACAAGAAACACAAAATCGTGCATTGATAATTTTTTAACAAATCTTGATAATGTTAAAGGTGAAGTCCTGCACACTCATATTTCAGATCACTCAACTCAAATACTCAAAATTCATTGGCAAAACGAGACTAAAAGCAAGTCAATGTATAAAAGGATTTTTTCACAACAAAACATTGATCATTTCATGAAACACATTGAAAACATAGTTTGGGATAGAATATATAGAATAAATGAAATGCAAGTGAATGAACAGTGGGATCTTTTTGTAGATATGTTTCTTGAAGAATTCAACAAAGCCTTTCCTGTTAGGAAGATCAAACAAAATATGAAAAAAAGTAATCAAATCGATGATCCTATAGTAAAAGAGTGTAAGAATCGCCTAGATATTCTGTTCACAATGAGTACAATAGATAAACGCTATTATGAACAACAAACCAAAAAGGAATATCACAAAAAATTAATAAAAAGTAGATCTAAACAATATCAGAATGAAATTGAAATTTCTGACAATAAATCGAAGACTATGTGGAATATTGTAAGGGATATTAAGGGTTCTAGTAAATCTGAAAATGGTATTGAAAAGGAAGGTAATGCAAAAGATATTGTTGAAGAGTATAGTTGCTTTCTAACGGATACAATTAAAAATCTAAAAGAAAAAATAGATGCACAAAACATACATTTTGCAAATAAAGTTAGATGGAACAGTAAATCTATGTTTGTAGAACCAATCATGGAACAAGAAGTAGTAGAGATTGTGAACGCCTTTTGGTGATTTGATGATAAAGTGGACTGTATTCCAATTGAGATTAGAAACCGAATGCACTAATATGTCTAGATGCTTCCGGTGGTTCGTTTCTCATCTTCTAGAAGGGCCCTCCTGTACTTCTGTAGGTATCTGGACTCATCAGGGGATGACACGATCATATGCACATATATACTGCATGCAGTGGTACTACCACAAACAATTATAAAGTTTTGAAAAGCGGCACAGTGCGATTGGAGGATCACGACGATAGAATTATAATAATTGTAATTAAAAATGGCGTTCAATAGGATGCATAACGTCTCTCGGTACGGTACTGCTCGAAGTAGATCAACTCGGACAGATGATCGACTGTTTTCGGGAATCAGGCGTCCTGGTTGCCGAATAGTGCTAACTTTACTAACGCGAAATAATTTAAAATATAATAACCATAAAAGCGTTCCGTAACATTCTGGCCCGCAAAATGCGAGTTAAGCATTTTAATTGAAAGAGAAAAAAAAATAAAATTTAAAATAAGAGAAAAAATAATAATAATAATTGATTGACCAACTCTACACGACAGCATACACAATGAAAATATCTGCAATATACAAATTACAAAATATCAGGACAAACAAGCTCCTTGGAAAGATCTGGAAGTGGACACAGTTTGACCAAGGACCGTGTGAACATGCCAGTTGGCGTTTTCACGGTGGCAACCCTATTTACGGAATCGCGACCGGAATGTAGAGTTATGATACGAGCAAGCGTCCACTTGCAAGGGGGTAAATTCTCATCTTTGATGAGGACGAGTGATCCTATTGTAGGAGAGGGGCCATTGGGTTTCAACCATTTACTCCTCTGCTGCAGGGTGTGTAAATACTCAGAGGAATAGCGCTTCCACACTTCCTGACTCATTTTCTGTATAATTTCAAATCTAGATAAACGGTTTATATTTGTTGAGGTATAATCAGGTAAAGGGATAGGCGATAGAGGCTCTAAATTCAAAAAATGATTAGGCGTTAAGGCATTGATATCCTCTATATCATTCGTAATAGCACCAAGCGTCCGAATTGAGAATTGATTCAATAATTGCTAAAGTTGTATAAAATTCCTCATAGGTCAAAATTTGTTGACCAACGACTGAGTTAAATGCGTTTTAACAACCTTTATGTTACTTTCCCATAAGCCTCCGAAATGCGGAGATCCGGGCGGTATGAAACTGTGGTCAATTTTCTCATGAATTGCGGCATTTTTCATTAAGTCAGCAAGTTGTCTACTAGCACCTACAAAGTTGGTCCCTCCATCACTCCATAAATGAGTAACACGACCTCGACGTGCAATGAAACGCTGCAACGCAGCCAAAAAGGTTTCACTAGCCAATTCAAGGTGGATGGCTTTGGTGGCGAAGCAGACAAATAAACATAGGTAACCTTTACAAGTTTTGACACCTCGATGGCGTGTCATAGTGAGAGTAAATGGTCCACCAAAGTCAACTCCCGTAACGGCAAAAGATTTCATCTGAGAAATACGACTAGCAGCTAAATTTCCCATAACTGGGGTGAAAGGTTTTGGCTTGCTTTTCCAACAGCGGATACATTTCGACAAAATAGAATTAATAGCCCGTTAGGCTATCAGAATCCAAAATGTCTGTGACATAAGGAAATGGGTTGTGCGGAAACCAGCGTGAAGGTATTTCTGATGATAGTAATTGATTAGAAGTTCAGTTAACTTACTCTGACGGGGTAATAATAAGGGATGTTTAGCATCATAAGAAAGATTTGAATATTGCAGACGTCCACCAACACGAAGCAGTCCGTCTTTATATATAAAAACGTGTAATTTTCGCAGAGGTTTCGAAAAATCCTTAGTTTCGAGTTCATTAGAAAAGGCAATTTGCTGAGTTCTTTTGACCAAAACAAGTAAGGCGTAAGGCATATAACTCATGTGACAACAAAGATCCAACTGTATGCTGAGGGCTTCGAGCGTTTGAAATGAAGCGCCCAATATAAACAACAATCAATCAATCAATCAATCAATATACTTTATTGTCATGAAGAACGTACATTCTTGTGGACAAAGCACTAACTTAAGTTATAAAAAATGTAATGAGCTACAACTAGGTTAATTACATATATAGATAAATAAACAAATACAATAGTAAAACATGTAAAATATGTAAAATAAAATAATAGGGTTTTTTGTCATATATGCTAATTGATGTTATAATCCAGGCAGTACAAATATATTAAATTAAAAAGTATTAAATAAAGTAAAAGTTTTTAAATTTATTCTAACGTAATCAGGTAAGTGATTGTACATCTTGCAGCCATTGTAAATAATGGAGTCCTTTACTAAAGTTGAGTTTGGTCTGTGTAAGTTGATACTGTTTTCCTTGCGTGTAGGATAACGGTTAACCGTACTGAATTTATTCATGTGTTTTTTGATTAGACAAACTGTCTCCGCAATGAAAATGGCAATAACAGTATGCAACTTATGTAGGACAAAAAGTCGTTTGCAAGGATCCCGTGCCTTTGCTTTAGAAATATATCTAATTGCTCTTTTTTGTGAAGTCAAGATGTTTTGCATGATCTTATTATTGCAAACACCCAAAAACGGTGTGCCGTATCTCAGATGGGACTCAATCAATGCGTGGTATACTGTTTTGCTGCTGAAGACCCTAGTTCATATGACACCCTTCTTACAGCAAAACAACCAGAGGCCAGTTTTTTGTTTAGGTTAATTGCATGCTCTTCAAATTTCAGATTATTGTTAATGATCACCCCTAGAAGCTTTGTGTTGTTACGGCTCTCTATGTAACCATTTTCTAGTTCGACATTACCAAGATCGCACTTAAAGTATAGCATGTTGGTTTTTTTTACATTAAGGGCAAGAAGGTTAGAGTCACACCAACTTTTTACTTTGCTCATGTCGCAGTTGATTTTCCTTTCCAGGTCAATTTTATTTTTGTCATGCCATAATATCACGTTGTAACGTGGCAAATGACAAATATTTATCAAGCAGTATGTCAATACAATTTTCAGCGTGAGTTTCGGTAAAAAATACGAGTTTTCTTTCTTCATCTCCAGGAGGAGTGACAGTGGTTGGAAGAATTGGCTTTTCAAGCCACGGCGATGTGCAGTTTTTTTAAAAATCGGGGCCTTCAAACCACTCTAGGTTTGAAAGTAATTCGGACGGCCGTAGTCCGCGGGACGCGACATCGGCGGCGTCATTTTTCGATTCGACGTAGTACCACAAATCAGGAGGTATTTTTTCTTGGATATAGGCTACCCTATTTCCGACATAGGTTTTGAAGCGATGAGGGAGATTTTTTATCCAATGAAAAGCGATCTGCAAGTCAGACCAGGCACAAATTTTATCAAAACTGATTATATTCAGAAAAATTGTCAGAACGAAAGACATCAATTTTGATAGCATGACAGCAGCGCATAATTCGAGGCGTGGGATGGTAATATTTTTTTACGGTGCACCTTAGATTTTCCGCAAATGAAATGAATATTAATAGAATCATAAGATGAAATTGCCGTAAAAAGCAGCGCATAATTCGAGGCGTGGGATGGTAATATTTTTTTACGGTGCTAACCTTGGATTTCATATCTTTGGGCATGGAAAGCGTAGAGTTTTCTAGGTAAACTAATATTAGAAAGCGAAGGAAGTTCTTCCTTGTATTGATTCCAAGTACGAATTATGTCAGGACTGGGAGTATCATCCCATCCAATCCCAGAAGTCCACAAGCATTGAATCAGATACTTTGCCAAAAAGGTAATCGGAGATAAAAATCCTAAAGGATCATACATCCGAGCTAGATCGGATAAAATAGTTCGTTTGATGCATAATTTATTCTGAAATGGTTTGACTGTAAAGGAAAACGTATCTTGAACAGGATTCCATTACATTCCAAGGACTTTGAGCGAAGAACTGGAATCAGAGTCGAAAAAGCGGGTTTGTACTCAGATGTGCGGCGGAGATCACTGATGAGAGTGGAATCATTGCTGGACCACTTGCGTAACTTCGAAACCACCCTTTTTAGCAGGAAATCAATTCTGTGCGGAGATTACGAGTATTTTCTAAAGTAGAAGAACCACAGGCGAAGTCATCAATATAAGAAGCGGAGCGGATAACTTCCGCGGCAGAGGAAAATTATTACCTTCATCATCGGCTAATTGGCGCAAACAAGCAAGAGCAAAGTCGGTGAGGGATAAACCGTAAACAACAGTATTAAGTACGAAGTCTTCAAGTGGTTGTCAGGAGCGAAGCGAAAAACAATTCTTTGATAATCCTTATCGCAAGGATTTATATTAATCATACGGTACATCTGGCGAATGTCACTACAAAGCACATATTCATGACATCGGAAGCGCAGCAAAATAGTTACTATGTCCTGTTGTCATTTTGGACCGACATGCAAACACTCATTCAATGACTTTTGACCCGGTGGGTTAGCTGAACCATTGAAAACAACCCTGAGTTTTGTTGTTAAGCTATCAGGTTTCAAAACTCCATGATGTGGAATATAATATACCTTTTCCGGAATATCTGTACTAGATACTAAGGACATGTGATTTAAATCGAAATACTCTTGCATAAATTTTTTATAAAGTGCATACATTTCGGGATATTTCAATAATCTTTTTTCCAAATTTAGAAAGCGATTAACTGCAAGATCTCGAACACCTCGGAAAACTGGATGCGGTACTTTAAATGGCAACGATACAGTATATCGCCCACTGCAGTCTCTGTAGTGCGTCATTTTAAAATGATTGTCGCAGAAATCATCATCAGGATAATTAATTGCAATAGATGGAATTTCTTCAACTTCCCAAAATTTTTTCATTGCGTTGTCTAGTTCAGATAGTTAATTGAAATTTACAAAAAATGATGAGACATTATTGGTAGTAGGCGGTATCTTGCCCATAAGAATATAACCAAAAATAGTGTTGATAGCATGAGGTTCATCTTCAGAACCCGATATTATACCATCTAGTAAAATGTGAGGAAAAAGATCAGCGCCAATCAATAAGTCAATAGCTCCGGGAATATTAAATATATTATCGGCAAGAGTGAGATGTGAAATATGTGACCAAGTTTCTGTAGAAATTCTAGTAGTTGGCAAGTAATCACAAATTTTATTCAGGATCAAAGCGTCGGTATTCAAAACAGGCGAATTATTACCAGTGGGTTTAATTGATAGTAGGGTGTGTCCTTTACTGGTACACGTTTTTGTTGAGCTGAGACCTTTCACTTCAACGCACAAATACACTTTTTTCAAACCTAATTTAGTCATAGCTCTCTCAGTAATAAAGGATGTCATACTTCCGGTATCAAGAAAACATCTGAAAGGTTGAAAAATACCATGGTTATCAAGAACTTCTAACCAAGCAGTCGATAGCAAAATATTTGATTTATGACCGATATCAGTACCAGCTAAACAGACATTCGGTGGTCGAGGCGTAATGACTCGATTCAACATGCTTGGAGCGGCATCAACGGCAGGAATACTAGAATTTGGTCAAGCATTTTGTTTAAAATTTGGAGTACGATTCCTAGTGGAATTAAAATAACCAGAAAATCTAGAAGTATTACTCTGGGGTATTGGGAGAGTACTAGCAGAGGCACTAGAGGAGCAATTGTTATCGAAATGCAAAAGCGTATGATGATTTCTAGAGGAACATTTTTTGCAACTATACTGAGAGCGGCAACTTTTGAGATCATGCGAAGAGCTCAAACAATTAAAACAGAGATGATGCGATTTGCAAAAATTATATCTCTTCGTTGGCGACTGATCATTGAAGGCGTGACATGTGTATAGTGAATGCTCCTTTTCGCAAAGAACGCAATTATTACCAGGTGATTTATTGACGAAAAATGACGAAGGTGATTTTTTATTCAATCTAATATCAAGGTTATTGCCAGTATTAATTGGAGAACGTTTGGTGCGTGAATATGAGGAACTCAAAGTTTCCAGTGCGACACATGTTTTGTTCAAGAAAGAAACAAAAGTTTTGAGTTTAGGAATTTCCGTAGAACCATGTTCCAACTCAAAACGAGTAACAAGCGCAGAATCAATCCGTTGAAAAAGCATCATAGAAATCAGGAAATCCCACAACTGGTAGTTTCATTTGCTTGAGAGCGGCTAAATTTTCCGAATAAATATCTAATAAATGTCTCAACGCAATTGGATTATCACCCACAATTTTCTGGGGTCGATCAAGTTCGAGAAAGTGAGCTTGAGCACGAAGTTTTTTTTTGGAGTATCTATCCACAAGAGATGTATAAGCGATTTCGTAATTATCAGCAGTCAAGGGTAAGGTGCGTACTAAGATAAGATAAGATCTTTATTCACCATTATATACATAATCGGTGTATGAAAGCATGCATAGTAAACACACGATATCACAAGCGATTTGGTTTGGTACGTCAGCATTATGTGTAAATAGTTTAAAAATACATCCTTAATAATGAAAATATAACTATGCATTAAAGATATAACAATTAGTTTAAAGACAGAACGAAAATAAGGTACAGTACAATGTAAAGTCATCTTCTGTGATAATATACAGATTTGTTTAGTTACTCTTAGCAAACGCACAAGAGAACTTCTTACATGACATTTATTTTACGTCCAAATATGAGTATAGATATCGCTAATTTCATACATAGGATCAGCAAGTAATGATTTTTTCAGTAAAAATTTTAATTTTTTTGAGGAAAAGTCCCTCCAATCCGCTGGTATGATATTGTATAATTTCAACGGCAGATATTCAGTCTGCCTCATTGTTTTACTGTATTTAACTTGGGGCAGTCTGCATACATCTTTATTTCTGGTATTGTGGTCATGAGTTTGTGTTCCAGTAGTGCTTTTATTTTTGTTGTCATGTACCCACAGGATTGCCTCCATTAAATATATACAGGGCAGTGTCAAGATTTTCATATCTATAAATAGTGGTTTAGCATGTTCTCTTGGGCCTACTTTTGCCATGGTTCTTAGATTTTTTTTTGCCATACCAGAATGTCAGGGCCTGCTACACTAGTTCCCCACAGTAGAACCCCAGTAGAATGAAAGCGGTTGCCCTTGAAGAGTAGAAAATAAATAATTAAACTTCTCAATATTACTGAGCTAGGAATTATTGTGCACCAATGCATCGTACAAATCCAAAAAAGATGGAAATGCTTTGTAATCGCCTGAAAATTTACCCAAATCTATTTTAGGCAGACGAATATGTGATACGGATGCAGACGGCAAAATTGCGGTACTATTCAATCCCAAAGGAGCATTTTGAGGTTGACTCATTTGAAATAAATCAGTATAAACTGTTTTTATGGCGAAAAATTCTTAAAGAAAACCTTGCTTAATGACATCCTCTGAATCAAAATCAATTTCGGCATCGGGCATGCTCAAAATAGTACTAACTACACTATTATGGTGCTTTTGAAAATCTTCACGAATATCATTGATCTCTTCGTATCGAACTATAAACAAAGTATGTATGGATTTATCACTTTTTGCTCTGAGCGCAAGCGAGTGAATAATACTAAGTTCACTTATACATGTCTTGCGGTAAACTTTGGATTTTTTCAATTTATCGATAGGCTGAGACATTGCGAACAATCAATAAGAGAAATAGTGATGTGAATAACTAAAACAGTTTCTCTTCTCGAGGTAAATGGTGTGCAAATCGGTGAGAAGTGCGAATGATAGGACCAATGTTTGATCTGGGAACGCCTTTTGGTGATTTGATGATAAAGTGGACTGTATTCAAATTGAGATTAGAAACCGAATGCACTATTCGACTCACCAATATGTCTAGATGCTTCCGGTGGTTCGTCTCTCATCTTCTAGAAGGGCCCTCCTGTACTTCTGTAGGTATCTGGACTCATCAGGGGATGAAACATAGTTTGGGATAGAATATATAGAATAAATGAAATGCAAGTGAATGAACAGTGGGATCTTTTTGTAGATATGTTTCTTGAAGAATTCAACAAAGCCTTTCCTGTTAGGAAGATCAAACAAAATATGAAAAAAAAAGTAATCAAATCGATGATCCTATAGTAAAAGAGTGTAAGAATCGCCTAGATATTCTGTTCACAATGAGTACAATAGATAAACGCTATTATGAACAATATACACAAACCAAAAAGGAATATCACAAAAAATTAATAAAAAGTAGATCTAAACAATATCAGAATGAAATTGAAATGTCTGACAATAAATCGAAGACTATGTGGAATATTGTAAGGGATATTAAGGGTTCTAGTAAATCTGAAAATGGTATTGAAAAGGAAGGTAATGCAAAAGATATTGTTGAAGAGTATAGTTGCTTTCTAACGGATACAATTAAAAATCTAAAAGAAAAAATAGATGCACAAAACATACATTTTGCAAATAAAGTTAGATGGGACAGTAAATCTATGTTTGTAGAACCAATCATGGAACAAGAAGTAGTAGAGATTGTGAAGAATTTTAAAAATAAGATGAGTAGTGGTTGTTTGATCTGCGAACGCCTTTTGGTGATTTGATGATAAAGTGGACTGTATTCCAATTGAGATTAGAAACCGAATGCACTATTCGACTCACCAATATGTCTAGATGCTTCCGGTGGTTCGTTTCTCATCTTCTAGAAGGGCCCTCCTGTACTTCTGTAGGTATCTGGACTCATCAGGGGATGACACGATCATATGCACATATATACTGCATGCAGTGGTACTACCACAAACAATTATAAAGTTTTGAAAAGCGGCACAGTGCGATTGGAGGATCACGACGATAGAATTATAATAATTGTAATGAAAAATGGCGGTTCAATAGGTACGTACAACGTCTCTCTCGGTACTGCTCGAAGTAGATCAACTCGGACAGATAATCAACTGTTTTCGGGAATCAGGCGTCCTGGTTGCCGAATAGTGCTAACTTTACTAGCGCGAAATAATTTAAAATATAATAACCATAAAAGCGTTCCGTAACAGTGGTGACGATCAAATACCAACTCGAATAATAAAATTAAGTGTTACACATACATCGAAAGTTTAACGTATATTTTGAATAATTCTTTGCAATATGGCATTTTTCCTGAAAAGCTGAAAATTGCAATAGTAAAACCTATTTACAAAAAGAAGGGTGATCTAAATGAAATATGCAATTACAGACCAATAAGCCTGTTATCTTCCTTTTCAAAACTTTTCGAAACAGCAATGTGCAATCGGCTAATGAATTTCTTAGTTACGAACGAATTACTGAGTGATGCCCAACATGGGTATCGAAAGGGCAGATCTACAACAACGGCTGTGTTCAAGTTTGTCCAGCATATACTGAATGCCTTAGAAAACAAGAATGTAGCTCTAGGACTTTCATTAGACTTATCAAAAGCGTATGACTGCTTAGACCACAAGATATTACTGGATAAACTTGAGACTTACGGGGTTTGAGGTAAGCCTTTAGACTGGTTGAAATCATATCTTAGTAATAGAAAGCAAAAAGTAGGAGTACAGAAAGATAATATAAATGCGTTATTACAAGTAACTGACATAGATATAGGTGTGCCTCAGGGCAGCATTACTGGCCCAATACTTTTCATAGTATATCTAAATGATGTGTGCGATGTACTGACACCATACTCTGACTGTAAAATGGTAAACTATGCTGATTCTGATTGAATATTCTGATTGAAAGACGAACGGTTGAACGTATATTAGACAACTCTAACTTGATGTTTAATAAGATAAACAACTGGTTCTCCGAAAATAAACAGGTTGTAAATGAAGAAAAGACTAATGTAGTTATGTTTACAACTGGACATGCAAGCCAGGCAGTGCCTAGTAACTTTCAGTTAAACAACAAAAACTTAGAAATAGCACCTAGCACCAAATTCTTAGGAATCCATATCGACCGATATCTAAATTGGAGTGTACATATAAATGAGCTAGTCGGTAAATTATGTAAAACATGTTATGCATTAAGAATACTATCAAAGCATTTGAGTTTTTATATACTTAAAGTTGTGTATCATGCAAACTTTGAAGCTATTTGTTAAGAACTCTCTGTATATTCGTTTCGTTCTTATTTTATTACTACATTTTCATAATCATGGAAACGAGAGACTTTTGAAATGTAATGTCAATGATATCGAATGTCAAATAAACGTTCGAATTACAACACTGAATAATCACAATTTAGTCAATAAAAAGTGTTTACAGTCCACTAAAAGCAATATTTAACATGGTCCTCAAGTAAAGCATTAACAATATTAGAAAATATTCCGAAAATTAAGGAAATATTAGCAATCTACAAGTAACCTGTTTCCAAGCAACGACAGCAAGAGTATATCACCAATAGTCATGAGGCCATTGGATACGATAACAAGATTCAGTATTCAAGAATTCACTGTGAGTCTCTTCCATTTCATTTGTTCCTGCATACAAGCCCGGTTCTTCGAACACGCCTGCTTGTCTATATACTTGATTTGAATCGTACTTGCATAAAAACTCATTGAAGTTTATGCCATTTTGATCTTCATATGTCGATTCTATTATACCATTATTAGTTCAGATCTGGTAAACAAAGTTTTCTCCAATTCAATAATTAGCAAAGATAACAATTAATAATTATAGAATTCCATTACATTTGTGAATTCGAGCAATATCACCAATTCTTATCGAACAATACAGTTGAATGTCTGAAATGAATATCAGTAATTTGATTATAAAAAGAGGTCAGCTTAAGGCTTCTAGTACTAGGTTCAAGAAATTTATTGATTCCATCGATTTATCTAATCTAAATGAAACATTGATACGGGAGTTGAATGTCGCATGGAAAAAACAAAACCCTCCAACAGTGACTACTGGCACCAACAATGTAGATAATGCCCTGTCCAATACAAAAATAACTACAATTTCAAGTTCTATACTCAATAATACTATCTCTTCAAACAATGAATCCATTAATAATAATTTATCTACCAACAGTATTATACAGGGTAACAATGTTGCTGTTGTTAATATACCATCACAATCAGATATTCATAAAGTGAAGTATCCTGCCATTCGATTGCCAACGTTCGATGGTGCTTACGGCAAATGGCTTGAATTCAGAGATGCATTTACAGCCTTGGTTCGTGACAATAGAGCAATGAATGACATTGAAAAATTCTATTATTTGAAATCTTCTCTGCAGAATGAAGCAGAAGAAATAATTCAGTCAATTGAAGTTTCTTCAGCCAATTACCAAATAGCTTGGCAGTTGCTGAATGATCGTTTTGAAAATAAAAGATTGATAATTTTTAACCATATAAGGGCAATTTTTGATTATCCCTCTTTACAGAAAGAAAGTCATTCTGATTTGAGAAAACTATTTGACAATATAACAAAAAACTTACGTTCACTCAAGAAAATGAAACAACCAGTTGATAGCTGGGATTCCCTAATTATTTTCATATTCTCCTCAAAAATTGACTCTCGTACTAGGCGTGAGTGGGAATCATACAATTTTTCGAATGAATTGCCTACTATAAATGATATGAACATGTTTTTGAAGCGTGAATGTGAACTATTAGAAAAACTGGAATACAATTCAACTGAAAACAATAAAGTTTCTAAATATCGTGAAAAATCAATCAAGAAATCATACGATAATAGTTATGTTGCTAGTGTAAATAAGGTTAAATGTTATTTTTGCAATGGAGAACACATTATTTATAGTTGCGATCAATTATTGAAATTACCTGTAGCTTCCAGAATCAATGAAATAAAAAAGAAACATTTATGCTTACACTGTCTCCGACCAGGACATATAGTGCCTGATTGTACATATTATAAGTGCAAGCAATGTAATCGTAAACATAATACTTTACTGCACTCAAACAATCCTGAGGCAAATTCGAATATACAGATCCAATTGACAATTTTCAAGAACCGATTTCTCAGAGTGAAACACAAATACTGACTTCACATGTCAATAATTCAATGAATTCTCAAATATTATTATCTACTGCAATTATTTTAGTTGAAGACTATCGTGGTCAATATCATAAAGCAAGGGCTCTTCTGGATAGTGCTTCACAAAGTTCATTTATTACTGAAGAATTATGCAATAAGTTGGGTCTGAGAAAACAAACAGTCAATATTGCCATCAAAGGAGTAGGCGAATCATTAGCTGGTATAAGTCATCAAGCCACAATCAATTTCAAGTCCTGTCATAGTTATTTCAAGTCAAATACTACTTGTCTCATTTTACAAAAAATCACAGAACAACTACCATGTTCATCTTTTGCACTCAATCAAGTAGAAATTCCACCGAATATTCAATTAGCTGATCCTACATTTTATAAACGTAGTAAAATTGATATTCTTTTAGGAGCAAATCTATTTTGGGATCTGCTCAGTATTGGTCAATTACATCTTGGCAGGCAACAATCTGTTCTTCAAAAAACAGTTCTTGGCTGGATAGTTTCAGGAAGTCTATTTTTTCCTAACGTGGTGAATCATTCCATTTCCTGTTTGAATATTCAATCAGAATCCTCTATTGACAATATGTTAACTCAGTTTTGGCAAATAGAAGAATTGAATGATTCAAAGAAACATCTATCCGATTCAGAAAACTTTTGTGAATTACATTTTATCGATAATTTCGAACGGAATAGTGATGGTCGTTTTATAGTAAAGATGCCTTTCAAAGAAAACTTCAGTCAATTAGGCGATTCAAGAAAAATGGCATTGAATAGATATTTCACCTCGGAGCGAAAACGTGATAAAAATAACAATTTGAAATCGGAATATGTGGCATTCATGAGAGAGTATCAGAGCTTAGGTCACATGACTAAAATTGATGAACAATCGGATGATAATAGTATTTCATATTATTTACCTCACCATGCAGTGGTAAGGGAGTCAAGTTTGACCACCAAGGTCCGGGTAGTTTTTGATGCTAGTGCTAAAACCGACAATGGGATATCACTCAATGATCTACAATACAGTGGCCCAACGATACAATCTGATTTATTTTCAATATTAATTCGATTTCGGCAATACAAATACATTATTAGTGCAGATATCACTAAAATGTATCGTCAGATTCTGATTCACAAAGAACAGAGAAATCTACAAAAGATATTTTGGAAGGAAAATTCAACTGACGAGTTACAATGTTTTCAACTAAATACCGTTACATACGGAACAGCTTCAGCTCCGTTTTTGGCTATCAGATGTTTATATGAGTTGGCTGTTCAAAATGAATTACAATACCCTCTAGCTTCACATGCCATAAAAAATTATTTCTATGTAGATGATTTACTTACGGGTTCCAATTCAATAAATGAGCTTTTGCGCATTCAAAAAGATATTTCATCTATTTTATTATCTGGAGGTTTCGAGTTGCGGAAGTGGCTCAGTAATAATTCACAATTACTCGATGAAATTGTTATCTCTGACAATTCGAAACATAGTATTTTACAATTAGGCCAAGATGAAAACAATAAAACTTTCATACTTGGCTCAAGTCATAAGTTGACAGCATTAATTCTGTCCAATGAACATTTACGATTACTACATTGCGGACCTCAACAAATGTTAAGTTCAATACGGCAAAGGTATTGGCTTATTTCAGGGAGAAATATAGCTCTGAAAATTACCCGTCACTGTATTATTTGTTTTCGTGCAAGGCCTTCTGGTGAACAATATTTGATGGGCAATTTACCAAAATGTCGTGTAACAGGATTTCATCCTTTTTCCAATGTAGGCATTGATTATGGTGGCCCTATAATGATTAAAGATCGCAAGTTAAGAGGTGCCAAATCAATAAAATCCTATATATGCTTGTTTATTTGTAGGTCAACAAAGGCTTTTCATCTTGATGTTGTAACAGATTTATCAACAGATGCATTCATGTCTGTTTTAAAACGATTCATTGGAAGAAGAGGTAGACCTGACCATATATATTCGGATAATTCTACAACATTTGTTGGTGCAAGTGCTCAGTTGAAAGATTTGTATAAGTTTCTTACATTATCAAACAATGAAATCAGTAATAATATGTCTAAAGAAGGTATTTCTTGGCATTTTATTCCAGCTAGATCTCCAAATTTTGGAGGAATTTGGGAAGCGGTATTAAAAGTACCAAGTATCATTTTAAAAGAATTGTAGGTAATTTGGAATTGACTTATGAGGATCTATTGACGGTATTAATTCAAATTGAGAGTATACTCAATTCAAGACCTTTAAGCCCGTTATCATCAGATCCTGCAGATGATAATCCATTGACCCCATCACATTTTTTGATTGGAAAAAGCTTGACGACTCTTCCAGAAACAAATTTACTGGAAGTTAAAGAAACTAGACTAGGAAAATATGAGAAACTGCAGCAGGCTGTTCAGCATTTTTGGAAAAGCTGGCAGCAGAATATATTGGAGAATTGCAGACACGTATCAAATGGAAAACCAATTTCAGTAATTTATTGAAAGTTGGGAAAATAGTGTTAATCAAAGATGATAACTTGCCTCCCTTGAAATGGAAAATGGGAAGAGTAGTCAAACTTCATCCAGGAAAAGACAATATAGTTCGAGTAGCAACCATAAGGGTTGCCAATGGAAGTGAAATACAACGAGTTGTGTCGAAACTATGTGTACTTCCTATTGAACAGAGTGAAAATAATTTCTAAAAAGTTACTAGACGATACCAAACTATGGTTAGAACTTTAAAATATTTTGTTTATTGAAGGTATTCGATACCTGTCAATGCCCGGCGGTATGTTAAGAACTCTCTGTATATTCGTTTCGTTCTTATTTTATTACTACATTTTCATAATCATGGAAACGAGAGACTTTTGAAATGTAATGTCAATGATATCGAATGTCAAATAAACGTTCGAATTACAACACTGAATAATCACAATTTAGTCAATAAAAAGTGTTTACAGTCCACTAAAAGCAATATTTAACACTATTTTTAGGTATGGTATATTGTTCTATGGCGGAAGTACTTCATTACAGCACCTATTTATTATTAGAAAAGGGTTGTCAGAATTATGTTTAAACTAAATTATTGAGAATCATGTAGGACTAAGTTTCGTTCAGCTAATATATTAACAATTGTTGCTGTGTATATTCAAGAGTGTCTTTTGTTTCTCACTAAGAATAGGCACCTTCTTTCTGATTATAAATCCCATATTAGCTATAAGACCAGAAATATAAATTATAATTATCCTGTACATAGGTTGACCGTAACCGAAAAAAATTCTTTGTATAATTCCATCAAATTTTTCAATAAGCTACCAGAAAGAATAAAATCACTTTCTTCTCCAAATGGTTTTAAAAAAGAAATTTGGAAACTCCTAATAAAACTGGAGCCTTACTCCATAAGGGATTACTTAGAAGCACACCTAGAATAGATTTTGTAGTCTGTTTGTATTTGTGTACCTACATACTGTTTATATATGTTTTGTGATGGTCTTAGTGGCCTTCAATGTGTTTTTTGATGCCCGTTTGTTTCTACCACCTTTTACAGGTGTAACTTCTTGTACTTGGTTGTTTTTTCAAATAAAGATTATTATTATTATTATTATTATTGTTCTTCCTTTCATCATCATTACACAATTTGAACAATTCATACGATTTTTAATTTAATTGTAGACCTCATTGTCAAACCAACAAATAAAGTTTCAATTTTCTCTACCATTAGTATGAATGGAAACGAAAGTATGAACATTAAATTGGATTTTTAAAATAACGCTGAAGTAAGGTAGAGCGTATTCGTGGCGAAAATTAGAGAGGTAAATTAGGTATTAATTTGTCTCGTTCAGGATCGAAAAGTGGCGATTATCACGACATGAACTCGTAAAATTATGAAAAAATGGTTGCGAGAAAAATGAATACCTAATTTACCTCCCTAATTTTTTCCACTCGGAAATGAATAAGCTTTAACGTGAAACATTCCTTTTCTGGAAAACACAATTTTAATATAAATTTTACTTCAGAGATGATATTGTTCCAGTATGAATTATATTTTATTTGATTCAACAATGAATAAAATTTTCTCTTTTATTATTTTCATGAGGAGTCATGAGCATATCGAACTATATTTACAGTCAAAACCGGATATAACGACATTGGTTATAACAACGGATCAGTTATAACGACTAAATGGCAAGGTCCCGGCCAAATCCCGATATAAGTACCTATGTAAACATCGCTTATAACAACATCGGATAAAGCAACATATCGGTTAAAGCGACGAACCGTCATCGGAATTCATCAACTATAAGGAACAACCTTCTTACTTTTTCATTAAAACAAAACATTTTACGCTTGATTTAGTGCGCATAAATACAGTTGACAGGTCGTAGGTTAGGTTAGGTTTTCTCCGAGTAGGGCGATAACCGTCCCTTCCACTGCGATCTATTGTGGCTCGATCCTAATTAAATTAGAGTTCACCTTCCAGTCCCGTGCTTCTGATGAAGTAGATGATGACACTTGGTGATACCTTTTCCAGGTCTTTGGGCTGCCTGTAATCCATATGGTAGAATCTTGTTCATTCCAGACCCTTGAATCTGCACAAGATGTGCTCTACTGTTTCTTCTTCGTCTTGACAAAAGCGACACTCTGCATTTTCCGCAAGTCCGATTCTTTGAAGATGCTTTCGAGTCTACAGTGACCTGTCAGTAGCACTGTTCTTCTTTTTGAAGGGTTTGGGCCTTCGAGCGGACTTGTCCCACTGTTTCATTCCAGTACTCGCGTTTTTTCGCTCAGTCCAGTCTGAAAACACTTCTTTGGTTCTGCTCTTTGATATTCCGAAGAAGGGCTCTGGTCCTGTGAACTCCTCCATAGTGCCTTCTTTTGCCAGAAGGTCAGCTTTTTCATTTCCTTCAAAGCCTTTATGCCAAGGTACCTATAGCAGTGTTATTCTTCTGTTCCTGTTAGTACTTGTTTATTCTACATGATTATGACTTTCATTTGTGAATTGAACAAAGGCCTACTTCCTTCCTATTTCAACGAATTCTTAATAAGAAATGATGAAATTCATAACTATGGCACAAGAATGAGGACTGACTTTCTATTCACAGAACAAATTCTAGAATGAACATGAGATCACTATTTTTCAAAGGGTTAAATGAATTCAATAAACTACCTATGAATATTAAATCATCAGTATCTTCAGCTTCTTTCAAATCTTCATATCATAGTATGTTAAAACTCTATGATTATTGTAAGATTGGGTATTGTATTGGAGTGTTTATAACATCTTTGGGAAAAAATATTATTTAAATATTATCTAGCGCATTATTATAATAATAATAATAATCTTTATTCACATCAGCTCTCAAGTATAAATGAAATAGTATAGTACTACAGCCTCGTTGCGAAAAATATATAGGTCAGCCAAACGCATCTTACCTAGGTCCTCGTCTTTATAACATCCTACCAATACCTATAAAAGATATTGCAAACAAAAATTGCTTCAAGAAAAAAGCCAAAATATGGATAATGGAATCAAATAGATCTTTTTTTGGAAAATTTATAAATCAGATATGATTCTGACATTCATCAATGTTCGCAACTTATCGCTTATCTAATTTTAATGTGTTATATGTATATATGTGTGTGTGTGTATGTATGTGTATATGTATATATGCATACATATGTATATGTGTGCCGATGTATATGTATGTGTATACTTGTTCGTCAAATGGCATGGGCAGTCACGCACAAGTGGTATATCAACTGATAATTGATATGCACACTTCAGTGACCTATTCATGTTTATTTGCCATGAGAACAGCTTATGGCTTTTACATTTATTTATAGTTTTTTTTACTATATTTTTAACATATTATAAGACATTTTATTTATACACAATACTTAACCTAGTGTTTTCGCTAATATATTGATTAAGGGTTATATTTCAAAATAATTCATTTGTTGTATCATATTAAATATTATGTCATTTTCAAATATCAACCTTCATGTACATAGGCAAAATAGTCACGCACAAGGAGTATAACACTTAAAACTGTTATACACTTCTGTGTTTTCCTTCGTTATTTCTCATTACTTTCAATTATATATGTTTTTTCATTATTTTATGCGAATAAACATTATTATTATTATTATTATAAGTAAAATAGTATAAATAAAGTACAGAACACACATAAAATACAATACACGAACAAGTTAAATTAGCAGTATAAAATCGAAATAATACAAGAAGAGATATTACAATGATGGGTTATAAAACTTTTATATATTTTACAAACTGGCTTTTGAATTCTCTAAATGATGAGTATTCTTTCAATTCTCTTGGTAATGAGTTGTAAAGCTGTAAGCCTTTGATGAACAATGTGTTTGTAGCAGCATTAGCAGTATTAATATAGAAATCATTCGAAGCATGTGCTCTGGTATTGTGATTATGTATTTCTTGAAGATAAGTTATTTCTTCAGTTAAGTAGGTTGGTAAGCATCCTGACTTCAGTTCATAAACAAACTTCAGCATATTATAAGCAGCTCTCTGTCGGACATTCAATAAATTCAAGGATTCCAACATGTAAGCTATTGATGTTCGTTTTCTACATAATAGAATGGCTCTCATAGCACGATTTAGCATTTTTTGTAATGTTTATTATTCATCAGGTATATGAATGTTCCACAGAAATCAAGATGAGGAGATATTATGGTTCCATATATAGTTAACTTAGTAAAATATTATACCTTATTATTCAATCTATATAGGAAATAATTTTTCTTGCTATTTTTTTCTTAATATACTCACAATGTAATTTCAGATTCAGTTCATTATCTATCACGAAGTCCAGGTACTTGAAATGTTCAATAACATTATTATCATTCAATAAATGGTGGCTGGATGTTACATTTTTCAATTTGTTCAAATTATATTTATTTGATATTACCATGTATTTGGTTTTATTTATGTTCAATTTCAAACCATTGTCGTTCAGCCATATGGACAAATTTCTCAAATCTTGATGATTATCTGGTGTCTTGTATAAGCTATAAATTGCTTGTGGTATTTTTGTATTTTTTTGTTTTTTGTATTTATATTGTTACTTTTATACATGTATACATGTGATGTAAGATCTTTTATGTATACTAGAGATGTTTGTATGTTAGGCTTCCTATTTTAATAAACTACTACTACTACTACTGCCTACGCTTTGAAGGGCTTTCACGCAGTTCCATACTAATCTGGATTCTATCCGACTTGGTCATAGGTGCATATTGTTGGGATTTGATTTGGATCATGCTTTTTTGCGTCACCATGTCGCAAAAAAAGTTAAAAGTGTTTAATATTGAAGAAAAATCTCACATCATATGGCGATATATAAATTAAATGTTCATTGAAATAAAAAAAATGTATGTTGCTTATAACAACTATTGGATATTGCGTCCTTAGTTAATGTAATCGCCTTTTATTCTGGCGAAAGTCGGCGCAACCTGTCAACCGCTCCGGTTCATTCTATTGGTACTCTGTTATGGGCATTGGCGTGCATGTCATTTTAACACCAAAGTACAATGCAAACTAGGATACTACTCGCCACTGTCACTGCGCATGCCAATGGGCACATTTAACCAGAAAAAAATTAACTATAGAATCATATAAAAAAATCATTGTTATTGCCTTCCATTTATCATATAGCGAGTTTGAAATCTTATTCATAATGAAGTTGATGACAAAAATTTGAAATTATATATTTTTTGACTATTCCATATTATCAAAGAAATATTTTGGACATTATAAATTATAACATCATGAAGATACTTTAGTAATGAAAAATCAAATTTGTAAATTGTAAAGAACTCTTTTAGATGTGGAAATCACAAATTTCTCTGAACAATAAATGAACATATTGCCTACTTATTGAAAATTAGTATTCAGTTCTTGAAACTATTTCATCAATTAAATTTATCTGAAAAATTGTAGGTTTCTGCACTGAGGCCATTTCATAAAACATTGAAACTTGTAATACATGTGTGACAGTTGCCAGTATTTTCATTGGATGCTTGGGTACATACACACTTGTATTACATTTTATATGAATTCATCCGAATTAAATACACAAATTCGAAACTTCAAGTTCTAGTCATGCAGTTTGTATACATATATTTGTTGAGATTAGATTTATACAGATGTTTTTCTAGAAAACACATTTTTAGGCCAAAATATTCAAATTTCAAAGTTAAATCAAGCAAAAGCATTGAATTGTGAATTAAAACTCTTTTAAGAATTGCAGTGGAACATCTAGAATGTATCTGTAATAATGAGCTTTCCACAAGTTTGAATTTCAAACTCTGGGTTTTTTGTAGAAAAACACATAATTTGTATTCATGTAAAATTAAAATAAACCAGTGTTACTGTCGTTGGTTCTGGAAAAGTAAATGCATTAGTCATTTATCATTTAAATGAAAAGGCCTATTCAGCATTAAATAAGAGAGGCAAAATGTTTTTTTTAATTTTGACATTTAAAGTGACACTATTCAAAACTCGTTGACGTTATGAAATGTTTTACTTTTCATCCCCAGTAGCGAAAAGTAAAATTTTTTCGCAACTGATGAAAAGTAAATAAATTTCACTACCAGTTGCAAAAAATACAGGAATAAAATTTGTTATAATTTTGAGGCTATTCAATACATAATATGTATGGTAAAAACTAATTATAAATATTAATACCATTTAATTACAATTTTTTTTTTACAATTACAAATTACAAATTACATTTTATTTACAGATTTCAGTTACAATTACAGGTTTCAGTAACAATTAACAATATACATTTACAAACACAATTTGCCGAATGCACCTAGGTGTTGTAACACCTGTTTGTGCATTGAGAGAAATTGTGCAAAGAACAGAGAAATTGTGCAAAGAACATAATTTGAACAATTGGTGTTATTGATCTCAGCTGACGTAGTTTTCTATGAAGAATTAATTTCCGTTTTTTCCAAGGATGAGAACACGCTTTTAATGCAATAAAAAGTCAAAAATAATTTTAATATTCAATGACTATGCCAAAAAGTGTGGGGTGCCTGTCGAAATAATTAAAATAGTCCAAGATCCCAGAGCCGGCAAACCTATGTCATTTTAGAGAAGCTGAAATTTTGAGTATGAGTTGTGTGATATGTAGTTGAGAACGTATGCATAGTTGCTAGCAAGTTCCCAATTACAAATCAAACTACTCATACTTGAAAATGTCTTCTTTGCTAAAATGAGGTAGGTTTGCCGGCTCTGGGATCTTACTCTATTATGTTTTTCAAAGATACATAACCAAAAAGCACCCCATGCTTTTCGGCATAGCAGTTGAATATTAAATTATTTTTTAATTTTTAGTGTGTTAAAAGAGTGTTCTCCAGTTTTTTTAAATATATATTTTTTATATTTTTAACTTGAATTAAAAAGGATTACATATCAAAATTAGAAAAAATATTGTGTAAAACACGTTATTGGAACACTATTTTTCGTAACTCGCTTTCTTTTGCGGAACTCGCTTCGCTCATTCTGCAGAAATTCACTCATTACAAAAAATAGTGCTTTTCCCAACTGGTTGCACAAATGACTAATGTAGGTAGGTAGATACCTATCTCTTTTTTTCTCCATACAAATTCAGATTGATTTTTTCATAGGAAAAGTCGAAAACATTATCATTATTTTATTTTCAATTATAAATTATAAAGATATAAAAACAAAAAATAAAAATAAAAAAATAAAAAAACCCGACTGCGTAAAAAGTGAACTTTAAACAAGATGGAAACAAGATACCAGGAAATATTGTCAGAAAACTATGTTTTAAGAGTTTAACTATTAAACTTAATCAGTATTAAGTTTAATAGTTAACCTCTTAAAACATAATTTTCTGACAATATTTTCTGGATCTTGTTTCCATCTTCACAACAAAACACAAGTACGAAACCATTCATTTTAGTGAGAGTATTTTAAACATCAATAATGAAAATATACAATTTGTTCCAAATGTTAAATATCTGGGATTCGTTCTAGATAATTTTCTAACATTTAATAGTCATTTTAAATACATTTACAAAAAAATTTCAAAAAAACTATATTTCTTCACCCGAATATCTCAACATTTACCAAGCCAGACTAAAATCACGGTGTATAATTCAATAATCCAGCCACACTTTGATTACTGCTCATCCATAGTATATTTATTAATCTGAATAAATTGAACATGCTTCAAAAATTGCAAAATCGTGGTATGAGGGTAATTTTGAAAGCAAATCGCCTCACCCCAATAAGATTGATGTTGGTGACACTTGGTTGGTTTTCAGTGGAAAACAGACTTTATTATCATACCATGATTTTCATATTCAAGATAACTAATAATATGGCTCCAGAATACTTTCAACAGTTTATAACATACAATAAAGATATACATAATCATAACACACGAGCAAAAATAACATTTATGTGCACAGTACTTCCTATTTATTATCGGTTTTGTGAATTTCAATAAACTACCGGATTCTGTTAGAACATCTACTTCTTTGATTGATTTTAAAAGTAAATTGAAGGAATACGTCCAAAATAAATTTACAGACTAATAGTACGGAATATTACACTTTTGTTAAATTTCATAATATGTGAAAATATTTTTATACATATATTTACTTTTAGTATTTACTTATATTGATTTTTTCTTGTTATTTCATCATATTTTATCATTGATTGTTCTAACTTAAAAGTTTTGTCCTAAATGTACCATATCCAGATATACGGATATAATTGTAATATATTTCCAAATAGTTCTGTCAGTTTAAAGTTTAAAGTGTTACTTAGGTAATAAGTGATTTATAGTATTTATGTCTGTTTTATATTTATGTATTTTTTTTTTTGGGTTCCAATTAAAAAATTTTTTAAATTCACCTTTTACCCAAGGGTTTTTTTTTTTTATTTTTATATTAATTTTATCTATTAAATATTTTTTTTAATTAGTTTATAAATTAAGTCATTAAGCCGTTCGTTATAGCGGAGTTTGACTAGACTTAATTAAGTTTCTATTAAAATATTTAAATGATAGTGTATTGAAAATGTAACGAAAACATTGGAAGATTCATCTACCCAACGCAAATGGTGTATGAGTGCAAAAAGGATGAAAAATAAACTTTTCACACAATTTTTTATTTTTTTATTTTTTTCCCCATAGACTTTGATAAACCACCCTTATCCCAAACTATGCAACAAGTATAATCAACAAACTTATTTTATTACACTGGGCAGAAGGACCTCGGTCAATAGCCCGTTGGGCATTTTGTATTTATGTTCAATAAAGTACTTTTATTATTATTATTGTAACGAAAACTAAATAGTAACTGAAACCGAAATAAACCAATTACTGATGTACCCAAGCTATACGGTGTTATAACTTATGTTATGGCGTCTGGTTGTCGCCATTTTGAATTTTGTCACAATAGTGATGAGGCTGATCAAACAAGTTAGTTTAACGAAAATTAATATAATATCCTTGACTGAAGCAACGCACTAAAAAGTGAACGACTGTTTTATTTCGTCCGCTATTAAATTAGAAGGCAAGAATGTGGGGTGAGTCCGACAGAGAATGTAAAAATCTCGTAAAATATTTGATATGATAACACCACTCCTCAAAAATGTCTCATGAATATGTTAAGATGACAGAGGCGACATAAAACTTAAAACAGACCGAACATTTTTTTTGCTATTGAGCTACACGCCGCATTGATAATAAACGATTCTCCGACAGCCGGGATGATACATAAACACGTAAGAATGCGATTGAAATATACCGCAGTGGAAATTAATGTCCGAAGTGTAATTTATTACTGTGGGAACAATACCGCCGATATTCAAGACCGAGAAGGGGTCATAGTGGGGAGATTCTATATAAGACCGAAGACATTAGTTCATGAGAGATTAGATCAGATCAGAGTCAGAAAGAGTGTTCAGTTTTAGTAAATGCCTTCATAATATGAAGCGCATTAAAGTAGAATCAATTTTCATCTAGTAAAGATGCATAGCTTTCTTGTGATACGAAATAAGTGTAGTATTCGTAAATTATTCATAAAGTAGCCAATTTATCAAAAGTATGCAGAAAATAGTGGAAGTATAAACAACAGAAATTATCTCAGTAATAACTCAACGAATAGAATTAATATTTTACAAAGATGCTAAATAGTCATATTACGAACCAGTGAACGCATAATAAAGAAATCGGTAATCCAAAAGAATAATCGAGTAACATTAAAACGTGGTGTGTTCTCCAGTCGAGGGTAAGAAAATAAAACTGTTTATTTGGCAAGGTATAAACATTATCGGAAACATTTTATCTGGGGTATAGACAGAAATCTACACCAGCAACAAGAAACGCAATGATATGATAATACCACATAAACAAGAGAGACGCACTGCTGTGCGCGCCTCCTGTTACCCCACCCGACGCATTAACTGACCACGTGGCAATGCAACACAGCGCACAGCTTGCCGAGCCGTGGTTGCGAAAACACAAGATCGTGACAATTATTACTTTTTGAAACATGCCACCTATTTACACAACCGCAGAGAAAGTACAATAGATTCGGCTATTGTTTGGCCCAAAATGGTGGTATGTTCGAACATTTAATAAAATAATTCCGTACACAAAATATTTAATTTGGTTTATCTTTTCTTGTAAATATTTTTTTTCTCTCCAGTCAAGAAATAATTGTTTTTCTGTTAGAAATAAGTTTTTTGTTTTTATTGTCTTACAGAAATATCGTTTGCTTTTGTTTATGTTTGAGAATTTTCTTTTGTTTTCGGCCACCCGCACCAAAGATATTTTGATCTACCTGTCGTCCGACAGATCAAATTGAATCAATGATTCAGTTTAATTTGTTCAAATTATCTGAAGTGAAATTATCGTCAATAATTCTTCTTCATTGCACATTCTCCCGACTGCTGCTGGTATGATACTCACGTCCTGAGCTGACCGCCGGGACCGCCCTGATTCTCCTATCTCTGTGTCGTGACGTAAATATCGAGCGAGTCGAGGAGAAATTGTAATGCTCTCTCAACATAAAGCAAGCTATTCTTTACGCTCTCATGAAACCACCGTACCCAAGATAAATACTTTCCGATACTGTATAGTAATAAGGAACTATTCCCTTATTGATTTCATAGTAGAGTCAACTATTGATTCGACAAAAGTAGTGATATTAGCAATCGCCAAAGTAACTGAAGAACAGTTATTTTACTAGGCATTCTATATTTGTTTCACATTCAGGTTTATATATATATATATATATATATATATATTAAATTCATTCTGACGTTCTATACATTTTATCCGTAAATTATACCATGGGTATAAGTTGTTAGTATTCTTTAGAAAAAACATATATATATATATATATATATATATATATATCCTAAGTGTATTATTGTTTCTGAACTATCCGAGATTGGTAACTGTACTGTCAAAATTAGGCCATCGCTTCATTATATACTGAGTGAGATAGGTTCTCAAGCCGCTCTGGGAGGTTGTCCAGTTATTGGTCAACAGACTAATAACGCCCAGTATAGTTAAGGCCTAGCTTTAACAAAAATAACGAGCAATCGTAAGATTGGTTGGTCAGACGAGGCGTATTTACTTCTCCAACGGTCAGCAGTCGTAACAATATGGCGTCTGGTTTCATTTCATTTATTCATTTTCATTTGCATTACATTATTACAAGTGTATACTTCAAAACTGAAACAACTTATGTATTGAAAATAAATGATGTAATAATGTAATGCAAATGAATTAAAAATTAAATGAAATAAAATATGGCATCTGGTTGTCGCCATATTGAATTTTGATTATTACTGTCATGTCTTTATTTACAATATGTCGTCTGATTGATTACTGTCATGTCTTTAGTGACACTCGCAAGATTAAGACAATTCGATTAACGTAAGAATCATCAAAATCGGCCCACACGTTTGGTCTCTAGAGCGCACCAAAGGAATAAACATACGTACATAGGCTGACAAACACATTACCCACCTTTGCGTCGGGCAGTCGGGTAAATAATCCACCGTTGTTGGGTCTTCGAATGTAAACACATTAGTCATTTGTTCTCTAAATGTAAATGCCTATTAGATTCATATGTGTTGTGTTTCAGAAGTAGAAAACTCAATGAAATATTTTCATAAAACGATTTGGGTGTAATAGGTGACCTTGACAATATATATAATTTATAAAAATCAAAATATGCCTTACTCAAGTTGCTTATCCTTTCTGCTTTTTTGCTTGCAAGTTCTTCGGGAGTGATCTGCTCTCCGGTAACAGCCATGATCGCGTCCAACATTCGCTGATAATTATCTTTGTCCACATAAAAACCAGTACCTGACCTGGCAGCATCCAAATCTTTTTGCAAGCGGTCTATTTCCTTAACTAATCCATCCATCATCTCGTGCTTGGTGAGTTTTTCGTTGATCAGCGGAGTGTTTTTGATATCCCTAGCACGAGTCGCATATTCTAGTGTACTAGTGGTCTCTTCATGGGATGTGTGAGCTGGGGATACAGTGGCGATTATCACAGTTTTGGTATGACCTCCCAAACTATCTTGCAAAATTCGGGTTAGTTTGGAATCTCTATACGGAACATGCTTCTGGTTTTTGTCAACGAGGGCATGGATTACTCTTCCCAATGTAAGTAGCGATCTACAAAGTTTGCATTTGAACTAATGATTTGTTGTCTCTCAATAATAAAGAGATTAAAGTCAACTAAACTGGACCAATGTAGTATAGTCTATTTTGAAACAATAATTTTGTCAAAAATAAAAATAATTGTTGAGTTATAGCAGAAAAACTTACATTGAAGTTGACATAAATAAGAGAGACATTGGAAAAATAATTATACAAAAGTGGTCTATTTTAGTGAACAATGAAACGATGTTTTCAAATCGAAAATATCACGAACCGTTTTCAAAATATAGCCATAAAAGAATATTCCAGTGTGAAGTCGTGTTTTGTGTGTTCCTGAATATATTCAAAAACCACAAGTTCAAACCAATTATTTTTGATACAATTTGGTATCAAACTGTGGCAAATTTGATAGTCTATCAAATGATCTCATTTGCAAAAGTGCAATTCTTAGAAGGAAAAAGTTATACTAGAATTCATCAATTGTATTTATAAAGTGAGGGTCTTTATCAGGCAAAACACCTGCAAAACACCTGCGAACACAAAAACAACAAACATCTGTATATAAAAAGTGGTGCTGATAAACCCATAATCTAAAATTTCAGTGGTGTAGATAGGACAAAAGTGCAAAAAGTGATCTGAATATATTTTGGGAGTGGGGAATCAACAAGACTTTTGGTAATTAACAAAATGGAATGCTGTGCATGCAAATTATCAACTGGTGATCCTGTTTTACAATGTGATAGCTGTCAAAGATCTACGTATAGAGAATGTTCTGGACTTAATGCTAGCGAACTCAATGTCATGGACCTAAAAGGCAAAAGAACGCTCAAGTTCTACTGTGAGGACTGCCAAAATGGAGTGAAGCTCATTCCTAAGCTCCTAGTTAAAATCGATAATCTAGAGGCTCAAATTAATAAATGCAAAACGTCTATGACCGATAGTGTAATTGTAAATGGACCTGGAACTGTTCCTATAGATAATAGAGAAGAATTGATATACGAAATGATGGAAAGGCAATCACGTGCTTCTAATATAGTTATGTTCAATGTTAAGGAATCGAAAATGAAAACACAGTCTGAAAGATTAGCTGAAGATTCAGATGTTGTCAAAGATGTTCTTAGTGTAGTTGCTGTAGAAATAAGTAATAATTTAAAGGTATTTAGATCAGGAAAATTCGTCCCAAATAAAACGAGACCCATTAAAGTCGTTTTAAAATCAGCCGATGATGCAAAATATATATTAAAAATAAAACGCAAATACCATACCAAGTATTAAAATTAACAATGACCAGACAAAAGCACAACAAGAATACTTTAAATTCATCAAGGCTGAGCTACATAAATTAATTGATAATGGCGATAATAATAAAACAATCAAATTTATATATAATCAACCAACTATAGTCGAGAAACAATCTCAAAAAAAACTAGTTAAAAAACCTAATATACTCTTGAATTCTGACATAATTTACCTAAATTCTTAAAGTATAATTAAAAATAGAGATGAAATCCAAAAGAGCATAAGTTGCTATAAGCCAAAATTAATACTACTTAGTGAAACAAGACAAGCAGATGATATTGAAGATAGTGAAAGTGATAGTGAAGTTCTGAAGCCACATTTATCGAAGATCTTGAAGAAATGTTTGATGTTTTATTTTGTACTAAAAACCATTGTGTGTTGGTTGGCGATTTTAATATTGATTGGTTGGCTGATTCGTTTTATGGTAAAAAATAAAAAATCTTTTTCTGCTTATGGTATTTTGCAAAGTGTCACAGAACCTATGCGAGTTACGGATATTAGTAAATCAGTGATTGATTACGTGATAACCAATATCGATGAAAATAATATAGTGGCTGAAGTACATGACTGTCCAAAAATAACAGATCACTCTATTATTTCAGTCAATTTCTACAGTGTTAATGAAAACTTCAGGAAATTTGGAAAAATCAATAATGAAAATTTAGACAGTATTAAGACCAGTCTTTTAATAAACAACTTTAATTTAACTACTGTTGACGTTGACACAATTTACAATGAAATTCTGGAGACATGTGAAACTGTAATTAATAGTATTGCCCCTATTGAAATATGTAAGTACCGATCAAAATTACCTTGGTTTGACTATGAGATATATGATTCAATCAAGAGACGAGATAGAGCATACAAAGATTTTAAATCATGTAGTAACAGTAATAAACAAGATAAATGGGAAATTTTCAAGCTATTGAGAAATATGTCAATCTTTCAAAGCAAAAAAAAGAACTATATTATTTTGACAATATTGACATAACTAGACATAATCCCAAAGAAATGTGGAGAACCTTGAAGAAACTGGTTAACAATAAGGGCCAAGATGCCTCCAATTGCATATGCTTTGATTCTAATGTGAATAAAAAAATGGTAACAAATAGTGTAGAAATAGCTTGTAGTTTTAATAATTATTTTATGGATATTATTAATGATATTATACAAAATATTAGCATCACGGAACGTTGGCATAATGTAAACAATAATTATAATTTCAAATTCGAAAACTTTGAAATGCTCTCTATGCAAGAGTTGCGAAAAATAATTAGTAGCTTAGACAATAAATTTTCTGTATATGAAACGCTAAACTGTAAAATGATCAAAGAAGTATTTGAAACAATTGGTAATATTGACCGTGGCGACCGCCGCATCAAAATGACCCTCAAAATCAAATTTGAATAGCCTATCGATTTTGAATATCAACACTGACTTGTTATTAGAGCTGAATTTTGATGATGCCATTGAGGAGTTAGCATAAAAAAAACAGAATAGTATTTATATACAAAAAAATGTTGTTAGGTTTAAGTTTGTGAAGTAAATAAAATGTGTTTTTTTATATGTAATAATTTTATTTTATAGTCATATGTTAGGGGAAAAAACAAAAAATGGATATTATGAAACTGACAAGTAATAGTAAATGGCAGCGGCATCGTAAGAATTAACCAGAATGCTTCAAAATTGCCTCAAACATTTTTAGAGTGAAAATGTGTTTGAGGAATGGTGGGCGTCAATTTAACACCTGATTAGACGTCGGTAGCAATGACTAAAAAAATGTATACTTGAGATATCAATTGTTGTTCTTTGTTATTTTTATAGTTTTTTTTCGTCTTAATTTTAAATAGTTTCAAGTTTAATGTGTAATTCAAAGTGGAATATCTCCTTTTGCCTTCGAAGGCAAGAGCAAAAACAGTAAAAAATAAATTTTGGAATTTTTATTGTTTGGACCTTGATAATGGAATTTATGGCCAGAAATGTAGAAACAATAACCAGGTAAGATACATATCTGAACTCGGTAAGATAAGAACTACTTAAATTAATAAACAAAATAGAGGTCCGTATTCGAAAAAATTCAGTTGACGCAAAGCACAGTATATCGAATCAAATTTAAAACAAAGAAAGTTTTTCGAACACATTTCCATATTCCTATAAATAGAGGCACCAGCGCAAAGAAAAAAAACGGACCATTTCGGTTTTCCCCGTATATTTTAAAAACAGTTCGTGATATTTTCAATTTGGAAACATCGTTTTATTGTTCACTAAAATAGGCAACTTTTGTCTGATTTAACCAACTTCGTATCATTTACCGTTTTCGAGATGCCAATAGTGGAACATGAAAAATGCGGACTGTATAGGAGAGACTTTGTTCAAACTTACTTTCGGAACATATCATAACATGTTAATAAAATAATTAAATGGACATAGTTCATTACATATTGTGAAGGTCTAAGGCCCCTACCCCGCAGCTATTTTCTGAACCATAAAACTCAAATTAATAAATTTTTGGATAACTGAACTAAGGTACATATGAAACTTTTTTGATAGTAGTCACTGAAAATGACGGAAGGGCGCTATTTGCGCTCTCAAATACTTTCCAAGATACGGACCTCCAACAGTAAAAATACTGTAATTTCTCAGCTCTATTTTCGGCCACTGGAAACACTCAACATTCATCTTTCTTTTAATCAAAACATCACACACACCCATAATCCAATAGTGATTTTTATTCTTAGGATAATGACACCCTCAACTTGTTGACTGCCAACTACGAGATAATTCGTAGTTGGCGTTCTTGCCTGATTAATTACTAACGAATTTAGACACACATCTCTCTAGCAAAGCAACTGTGTGCGAATTAACTCATAGTTTGGCTTTCGTGAAGAGATTTATGTTACATAAGCCAACTACAAGATAATTCGTACGATGTTTTTAAAAAAAAATTTTATTTGCTTTTTGATGATTACTATGTACTATAATAAGGGTTTTTGATAATATAATATGATTAAATTGAATTGGCTTGTCAGATCGGAATCCTGAAAATAACGTGGCAGTCAACGTGTTAATTCGGATGCTGTCACATGTTAATTTCAAGATACGCTTTTTGACCTCCAATCTTCTGATAAATTTCCTTTTTCGTTTCGTTGATAGATGGCATGTTGCCATTTTCTGAATAGGTCAATATTATCGCAGATGAAAGAGGTATACTGTAAAAACAAGTGGCATTTCTTTTGGCCACCAATTGTTTTCAAATAAATTCGTGAAAAACTGAAAAAATAACCGCTACCAAAAAGCCGGCGAGCGTAGCGGAGCATTATCTGAAAAAGTTGATTGAATAGCAAGGTTAGCCAAGTTAGGTTATGTTGTCATTTTTTACATACATATTGACTGGATTTATAGAGGGGAAGGCGAAGGCGTGTCTCGGTCCGCTCTTTTGTCAATTTTGGAAATTCTCCCTCAACTGCATTTTTTCCTAAATAATATATACAAAGAATTTAATTTCAATCACATATATTGAAACTAACAAAAATATATTTATTAAAATTAGTTATTTGAATATAGTGCTATTATACAAAATTGGGGTGGATTGATCAACTTATCAACTTTTTGACAAGAATAGAAGTATTTTTTCACCTATTCGATGCCCCGAATAGAATTAAAACGTCTTATTTTGTGAACGTTCAATAAAATGCGGCTTTGGTAGAGTTTGACGGTCCGAATTTATCAACATCTTAACAATAAAAATTACTATGTGTTTGATGGTGAATATATTGGAAAAAATAGCATTTTCATTACTAAAATGTACACGTGATTGTGGGTGGGTGTGTGTGATGTTTTGGTTAAAAGAAAGACGAATTTTGAGTGTTTCCAGTAGCCGAAAATAGAGCTGAGATATTACAGTATTTTCACTGTTGGAGGTCCGTATCTCGGAAAGTATTTGAGAGGGTAGCGTTTTGAGTTCATATTCGTGTTTAGGACGTAAGAATTCATTAATATCACCCAAGGGCATGTCTCAAATCGCGCAAGTCCAGCAAACGGATAATTACCATTAAATAGAGGTAAAAAATGGCTATGAATAATTATATTACCTATTGATATTTGCAAGCTCCATAGCTCTCAAATCTTTACATCCCGATCTTGCAATATTTTCACTTCCAGCCAAATCCACCAAGTTGATTTTACCTGCCTTCAGTATATCATCTCCAGTAGGAGTGCTCTCTCTTGTATTTATTGATATGGTAAAGACAGTATGTGATCGGGAGCTCTGATGGTTCATAAGCGTTGGGGCTATTTGTCTTTTAACTATTCCTCTTTGTAATAGCTTACAGATCCCTTCACTATCCCTAACTGATACCTCAGTCAATCCTTGCATAGAAACTGTACCTTTATTATCACTGTACATTCTGTATCAAAAGAAAAAAATTAAGCTTGAGAGATTTGAAACACTTTTTTAAATCGAAACAAAATAAGCAGTACTCACTGTAGAGTGTTCTCGTCTTCACTTAATAGATCACGAATTTCCTCGTTGTATAATTCTATATAAGATACTTTCACATTCATCTCCATGTTAGACATACTATTTAATACATCGTAAATATGGAAGGCAGCTCTTGGGATAATACCAGCATCTTTATCCTGGAAATGCAAATTTTCCTTATAACCATCATTTCAAACAACACTGCAACTGCCATAATGTACTAAGAGCTGGCCAATCGAGTAACAATGAAATGTTTTTAAAATGTTAGTACTCAACAAACATAAGAAAAATAATTTACTGCCTGGGCAAAATTTGTGCATAAGATTTGTATGGCTTTTTTTCGGAAAAAGCAACCAATGTAGTAACAGTTTGGAAATACTTTTAACATTAATAAAACAAATCATTTCTCATATCTAAGAGCTGGCCATAGAAAACCTAGCCGATCGAGTTACAAAGTGAAATATTTTTAAAATGCTGGCACTCACTCACTCACTCATAAGAAAAATAATTTAGTGCAAGTACAGAGGAAAAAACGAAATTATAAAAGGAGGGATATAGGGCAATCAGAAGAAGTCCAAGGAAATTTCAAAGGGGACAAACCGAGAATATGAATATACCTGTTGAAGATTTCACAGTAAATGAAGATTACATAAAACAGTTTCTAAAGAAAAAACACAGGATAATGAAGAGTTCTTTATCGTTAAGGATCTGAAAGAAAACAGAAAATTGAAAACTTTCATGGTTGCCGGTGATTTCAAATTCAAAGAACAATGTTATAATCCAAGAGTAGTATATTACAGAAGGTTTGATTTCAACCGACATTACGAAAAATACAAAACTAGAAAAGTCCTGACAGATGAAGAAGAAAGACCGAATTCTTTTTTAGACAACAGAAACAGAGATCAGGAATCAATACCCCAATAAAAGAAATATTGAATGAAAATGATACGAAGCTTAATGCAATGCATTACAATATTCAAGGAATCTCAGGAAAAACACAGCATTTAGTAGTGTTCCTGGATGTAAATCAAACTCGTGTATTGTGTCTAAGTGAACATTGAAATACCTGGCAAAAGACTTTATATTTCTCAAAGTCTTATGCTATCACTAATATATTCTATTAGAGAAGTATTCAGGGATAAACGAATAATCATCCAATAAACAATTATAATTATTTCCAATAGAAAAATGTTTAAACTTCAATTTGGTTGTAGTTTGAAGCTGTTACTCAATAGGTATACTAATGAACAAAACAAAATTGAAAAAGTTTTGTGCCAAGGCATTAGAATCAGATTTAACGAGGCACTAAAATATATTATTTGTTTAGAATAGAAATTTATTCATCATTGAAAATTCTACAACTGTGTAACATACATTTATAAAAATTTATCAGACTAGTCAAACAATAGTACTAATATATGTACAGATACAAACAGTTTAATATGTATAAAATTTTGAGAATTGTGAATATTAAAAAGTCATTGTATAGAGCTGATTTGAAGCTTCCCAAGCTACATGTGTATCCAAATAGTTTGAGTGCATGGTTATAGCAGATGATACCTTGATAACTCGCAGAAGTCTTGTCCAGAGCCAGATGAGAATAGGGTAGTAGTAGTAGTTCATTACCTTTTCTAATATTGTAATTGTGAATCATGTTATTTTTGGTATGTGGTTGGTTTTTTTACATTCATGGTTATTATATGGCTTGGTAAAGTCAGTTGGCTAACTTGGTGAATGTACTTCTACACGGTTCTTTTAATGTAGTCCTGCTAGACATCTAATCACTTTTTTTTGTTTGAAAACTTTTATTGTATGGGCTGAGTTTCCCCAGAACCGTAGTCCATAAGCGTATGGATTGTACAAGTCCATAGTAGGTCAGCTTCAGTACATGTAGTGAGACTGTCCCACATAATTGCTTTATTACAAAACATACTGTAACGTAAATAAACTTAACTTGGTTTAAATAATTTATTTCACACTGAATCTACAACTTAATTTATATTACTACGCCACTGTATAGCTCGATGGTATGGGCTCGTTCAGACTGTTCACTCCCTCTTGAGGGCTCTCTATTTATCTCCGATACAGCATTCTCGATGTTTCGAATTCTTCCAGTTGGCGACGGCATGTTCCAATTGTTTCCAATATTGACCGTTGCATTACGCGAAGAGGGACTGATGGTTCTCGAACATCTCCGGGATGATCTCATCGCTGTCGACGGCAACATGTGAGGCGACAGGTCCGCCTAGGTTCGTTACATTGCCCCTTTCTTAAAGACATTTCGTCCCGAAATTTCATCCTTGGAGTGTGACGATATCTGCATGACTCCATATCTGCACGCTGAAGTTCGATGGAAGTAACACTCCACGGTCTTCATGATCGGTCGTGGAAGAGGGTTACAGCAAACCAAAATCTTGACGCTGGATCTGAATATCGCCTCCAGCATACTTCTTATGACTCTCCAGTCCAACCCATCAATGCCACAGGACAATTTTGGAATTGCTAGATCCACCAGATTCTGGTCCACCATAGTATCTCTCAGTTTGGTGAGACTCTTCCAGACATCTTCATAGGACGGTTTATCTTGGGAATGCCTTTTGGTAACTAGGTAGTAGATGTTTCTCTGGCCTTTCTTCAACTGTAGCACCCACCAACTTCTGGATTCTGCCCCGCAGTGTTTGGAGTTGACCAAATTTCTTGGAGAACACTACGGCGATGCCCCTGGACATTCGAAGATCTTCTGCCACACAGTGCTAGTGCGTAGTCAGCAGGCACCTCGAAAGGTCTCGTGACTCTCTCTAGTAACCCCATGTAGAACTTTCTGCCCGTTTGAATACAAGGACATAAACTTCTCAACGCCTATCATCCTCCCGTGGCTTGAGGGTGCGAACTTGGTCATGGTTTCCAGCGTAAGGGGCCAACCTGTTGAAATGGACGACCCTTGGTTTCCCTCGGGGGCTTATGGATTCGGTACACAAGGTCGTTTATCCTTTTCACGATTTTATACGGGCCTTCCCACGAGTTCCGAACTTTGGTGATAGTCCACGACGACGTTTGGGGTTGTACAGCCAAACCAGGTCATCAACCTTAAATCCTCCAGCGCCGGCCTTGATGTCATAGGTCTTTTCATTTTATCGCTGGCACTCTGGATGTTCAACCGACTCGTCTCGCGGATGTCGCCCATTCTCTGCCGGTTTGCTGGACGAGTCCTCTCCCGCAGTGTCTTGTCCTGGCGGGATCCCAAACTTCAGGTCACAAGGCAGTCGCAGTTCTCGCCCATTATAATACTAGCAGAAGTTTGACCGGTTGACTCGGTACTGCGGATCGATAGGCCATCAGGAACAAATGAAGATACTGGTCCCAGTCTCTTTGATGGTCAGAGACAACCTTGGACAAGTGGCGGTTGATCGTCCTGTTCATCCGCTCCACCATTCCATCGGACTGCGGATGTAGGGCCGTGGTTCTTGTCTTGCGGATGTTCAGCAGTAGACATATTTCTTGGAAAAGGTTGGATTCGAAATTTCTGCCTTGATCCGAGTGCAGCTCCATTGGAATACCGAATCGACATATCCATTCTTTCACCAAGACATCGGCGACGGTGATGGCTTCCTGGTTGGGCAGGGCATAGGCTTCCGCCCACTTACTGAAGTAGTCCATTGCCACAAGGATGTATTTATTCCCGTGGTCGGATACGGGAAACGGGCCGGCGATGTCAATGGCGATTCTCTCGAACGGGCTGCCTACGCTGTACTGACGCATCGGGCCTTGGGGCGTATTCGAGGTCCATTGCTAGCAGCGATACAGCGCACTTCCTGCACCAGTCCTGGCCGTCAGCTTGACAATTGGCCCAGTAAAACCGTTGCCTCACTTTCTGCAGGGTCTTCGCCACTCCCAGATGTCCTCCGGCGACTCCATCATGGATTTCCCGCAGCCCTTCCTCTCTTCTGTTCCTGGGCACAATTATTTGGCGTCTGTCTTCCCCACCAATATCGGCCTCCAACACACGCTTTCAGGATCCCATTGTCCAGAATAAGAGAGTTCCATTGTGCCCAATAGGACTTAACAGCCGGCGAGTAACCTGCGACTTCCTGCCATGATGGTCTTCGATTGCCCTTCTTCCAGCTGACTGACTAAGCCAAGGTCGGGTCTCTCTCTTGGTCTTTCTGGATCTTGCTGTCATTCCAGTTGTCATCCATTGCCGCGGTTCTACAAAGTGTTGCTTCTTTCTCTTCTGCTCGTCGGCAATGTGAGCAATCATCTGGACATGGTCTTCGCGACAAGGCATCTGCATTCTTATGGCTAGTTCCGCTCGATGTTCGATCTCGAAATCGAATTCTTGGAGTCTCGATCCAACGTGCTACTTGACCCTCAGGATTTTTGAACTGTAAGAGCCATTTGAGAGCTGCATGGTCAGTTCTCAGCAGGAATCTTCTTCCATACACGTACTTGTAGAAGTGCTCCACTCTTTACAACAGCTAACAGCTCGCCTGGTGACACAGTAATTGCGCTCTGGTTTGCTGAGCGCTTGCTGAAATAACCAATGACCTTCTCCTGCCCTCCTGGATCTGAGATAGGACAGCTCCAAGTCCCACGCTTGCTGGCGCCGTATCCAAAATGAACTTCCTGGTAAGGGATAGCTCAGAACAGGTGCGTTAATCAAAGCTCCCTTCAGCTTCCTGAACGAGTCTTGGCATTCTTCGGACCACTGGAACTTTGTTTGACCTTCCGTGAGCCTGGTCAGTGGTTTAGCGATGTTTAGTAACCCCAGCACATATCGGCGATAGTATGTGCACAAACCAAGGAAACTTCGAGTTGGTGAATGTCTTTTGGGATGGGCCAATCCTTAACAGCTTTGATCTTCTGGTCATCCACTGCTACTCCTTCCCAGAGACAACGTGGCGTAGGTATCGTACTTCTTTTTGGAACAGGTGGCATTTCTTAGGGCTCAGCTTCAATCCGGAGTTCCTCAATCGCAGGAATACTTCCTCCAAGTTTTTCACGTGGTCCTCGAACGATCTGCCGACCACAATTATGTCGTCGAGATACACTAGACACGTGTTCCATGAGAGTCCCTTCAGTACTGTTTCCATCAATCTTTCGAATGTGGCGGAGCATTACAGAGCCCAATGGCATAACGGTGAACTGCCATAATCCTGAGCCGATGGTAAAGCAGTCTTTTCTCGATCTTCCTGAGCGAGTTCTACTTGCCAGTATCCACTCTTCAGATCAAGGGTCGAGAAAATCGTGGAACCAGCCAACGTGTCTAGGGTGTCATCTATTCTCGGAGAGGGTAACTGTCCTTCTTCGTGACATTATTAAGTTGGCGATAGTCTACACAAAAGCGTGTCGATCCATCCTTTTTTCTTCACCAGTACGACTGGAGAGGACCAGGGACTGTCAGACGGTTCGATAACTCCTTCTTTTCCCATATCGCTGACTATTTTGTCAGCCTCTGCCTTCTTGGCAAGAGGAAGTCTTCTTGCTGATTGCCGGATCGGTCGGGCACCCCAGTATCAATCTTGTGCTGGACCACATTAGTTCGACCCCCTTTTCCTTGTCCGGATCAAGATGTCTTGGTACTTTTGACTAAATCTCTTAGTTTGGGCTGTTGAGCTGGTTTTATGTCTTTGGAAGAGATGGTAACTAATTTCTCTAGTTCTGTGGGCAAGTTGTTGGGTTGGCTAATCGCACTGCATGCCCGGATCACGGATGAAACTGACGAGCAGTGCCCCAAAATTGTTCCTTTCTTCAAGGTCACTGGGAAATAATTGACATTCATGACCCTTACCGCACAAATTTGTCAGCACGCAACAAGGTCTTCCCTAGTGCAATCCTCGCCCAATTTTCTCATCATGAAGTTTGGGCTCAACATCACCACGCTTCCACTCTCGCACTCTCCGCCAGGCGAGCCTCCAGAATGGTTTCAGCCCTCTCAGGTACGCTTACATCTTCAGCCAACAGCACACGGATCAACTCTTCACTTCTCCCATGAAGTACCAGCTCTTCTCCTGACACGTAGGGACGCCGCCTTTGAAATCCAATTCAAACCCTCTGGAATTCATGATGTCCATTCCGAGATTGCATCGTCTTCGATGTCCGCTACAAGTGCCTGATGTTTCACTTTAGTGTTGCCCAAAATTATTTCAATCGTAGCTCGCCATATCGTAGCTGGCTCCCTGTTGCTGCGTAGCTTCCAAGTTGTCGGTTCAATCCGTTCCGTGTTCTGGCAAAGGAAGGCCCGAGAATTGTCCTAGTCGCACCCGTATCTAGCAGCATGGTGCAAGGCTCGTTATTGATGAGACCGCTCTCATAAGACACCTTGTTCTGTCGTTGAAGCATAGCGACATATGCTGTTAACCGGGCTTGCCGGACACATGCCGACGATTGCCCCTTCTCATCGACCTTTCTTAGTTTTCCTGCATCGGAGTCGATGAATGTTGGACATTTGCTACGCATGTCCAATTTTGCGACAATTCCGCATCTTATATGTCTTTTCTCAGGCAACACTTCCTTCATCACTTTTCTTATGGCAGCTTCCAAGTTAGCAGGCTCCTGTGAGTCTTCCTCAATCGTTTGAACTTTACTTTGGCTTTTGCAGCATTGTTTTGCTGCCTCAAATTCCAAAGCTCGTGCAGTGCGCTACGAGATGTGTTGGACGAGCTAATATCAACGCTTGTCTGGTTTCTTGGTCACGGAGTCCATCCAAGAATGCTTGAACCGCTAGTCGCTCCATTACATTTTCTGGTGTGGCTGGATATGCGGAGCAACCAACCGCGTAATGTCAGTTTCGAATTCTTGTAAGGATTCGCCCGATTTTTGGCAGCGATTTTTCAGCTGGGAGTGATATACGTGTTCCAAATGGGCCTGGCCATATCGTAATTCTAGATGTTTAATCAGCTGATCATAGTCCTCCTGTTCTTGGGCGGTAAGAGTTTGTAGAATATTCCGCTTCTCCACGTAATGCAAGTGTTAGTGCTACAGCTCTTTCCCCGCATTCCATCCATTTGCTTTGATGCTGCTTCAAACTGTCGGCGGTAATTTTCCCATGGAGTTTTTCCGTCGAATTGGGCGGCTTCATGGAAAGCTTCCTATTTCAGAAATGACCTTGACATCTTTTATACCCTCTTGAACTTTATCCACGCTTCAAACTCAAGTCCAGCATTGCATTTTCGTTAACCATCTCTGTGGAGGACGCACTATTAATTTGTTTTTCCAGCTTACTGATCGTTTCCTTTATTTTATCTACCTCCGTGTTCATTTGCTCCCTCATTTTATCTATCTCTGTCTCAACGGTTCCCATTCTTCCTTCTAGAAAATTAGCCACACCACACAATTCTTTTTTTAGGCCTTCTGTGTTTTCCAGGAACTTCTCTTCCAGGCTTCTTGCATTTTCTTCCAGGCTTCTTGAATTTTCTAGAAGTTTCTCTTCCAGATTTCTAGAATTTTCTTGAAGCTTCTCTTCCAGATTTCTAGCATTCTCTTCCAGGCTTCTTGAATTTTCTCGAAGCTTCTCTTCCAGATTTCTAGAAAGCTTCTCTTCCAGATTTATAGAATTTTCTTGAAGCTTCTCTTCCAGATTTCTAGAATTTTCTTCAAGCTTCTCTTCCAGATTTCTCGAATTTTCTTCAAGCTTCTCTTCCAGATTTCTAGCATTTTCTTCCAAAGTCCTCGAATTTTGTTGCAGTTCTTCTTTCACGGATTTAGTAGTTTCTTCGAGTTTATTCATTACCAAACTTAAATCTCCTCCGGAACTTCAATACAAATGTTTCGGGGTCCTCACCTTCTTGTATAAGTCCTTCTGCAAGTCTTTCCTGGAGTACTTGCTTTTACCTGTTGTTTCCAGTTCCCTTTCCTCCAATTCCTGTTTCAATTCCGCTACCTTCAAATCCAAGGCGACTTTTCTTGAACACATTTTGTCTTTGACGAGGTATCAGTCTGTTTTACACTAAAAGTTTATCAGTTTGTTAAAAATTCACTTCCAGATTCTTTTCCACGGGCCACCAGTCTATTGTCTGTTTCACGCTAACAGTGTAGCAGTTTATATTCCCAGCGACAATTGTCGCTCGAAAACCGGCCACTGTCTATTTTCTGTTTCACGCAACAGCGTATCAGTTTATATTCCCACGACAATTGTCCACTTCGCGAAAACCGGCCACTGTCTATTTTGGGCGTAAGAAAGGTCTATCAATTTATTTTTCTGACTATCCACTCCACTATCACTTGTTTATTTTCAAAATCTCACTTCCGACACCAATTGTAACGTAAATAAACTTAACTTGGTTTAAATAATTTATTTCACACTGAATCTACAACTTAATTTATATTACTACGCCACTGTATAGCTCGATGGTATGGGCTCGTTCAGACTGTTCACTCCCTCTTGAGGGGCTTCTCTATTTATCTCCGATACAGCATTCTCGATGTTTCGAATTCTTCCAGTTGGCGACGGCATGTTCCAATTGTTTCCAATATTGACCGTTGCATTACGCGGAAGAGGGACTGGATGGTTCTCGAACATCTCCGGGGATGATCTCATCGCTGTCGACGGCAACATGTGAGGCGACAGGTCCGGCCTAGGTTCGTTACAATACACTGCTCATTTTTGAGACAAAGCCTTCTAAGTGTGCTTCCCATGTTAATTTCTGATCTATAGTCAGTCCTAGGTACTTCAGCAGATTCACTTGATCTATGGATTTGCGATTAACTTTTATTAGTCATAGTAAATGTTTTTTCGTTGGGAAAACCATGAAGACTGTTTTACTGATGTTAATTACTAGGCCACTATTTTCACACCATCTGGCAAATTCTTCTGCAGCAGTTTGCTGCCTTTATAGAGAGCAGTAGCGTATTCTGTGCTAATATTTCACTAGTGTCATCTGCATAGATTACCTTTTTTTGCTGGAGTATACCCAAGAGTTCCATGTCACTCATAAATATTATAAAAAAAGTGGAGCCAAAGTTGATCCTTGTGGAACCCCCATTGAAACAGAAGCAGGTTGCAATTTCACAGAATCAATAACCACTACCTGTGATATGTTTTTTAGGTACGAGGCCACCCAATCATTTGCAACCCCTCCAGTTCGATACAGTTTTTCGAGGAGTAAATTGTGGTTTACTGTATCGAACGCTCTGCTGGAAATTGTTTGTTATTGAGGTACGTATATATGTCATTGTTGTCTAAAGCCATGCTGGCAGCTCGGAATAAGTTTATGATATTCAACAAAATTAACGAGTCTCAGATAGTAGCTAAAATCGATAATTTTCGCAATCTTTGATTGTAGGCATACATTTCAGTAGTTGGCCATTTCATCTTTGGATCCCTTTTTCTTATATATAGGTACAGATTTTGAGATTTTTTAGTGCTTCCGGGTATGTTCCATCAGCAAATGACTTATCTATTATGTGAGCTAGTGGATAGCATATTACATCACGGACGACTCTAAGAGTCTTACAGAATCTATACCAGGTGATGGGTTTTTGTTTTTTTGTAATGATTTCTTGTACTTCTATATAAGTTGTCGGGTGTAAGAATAGTGTGGTATTTGAGAAGGAAGATGATTTAGATTATTTATTGTTGGTTCTGTTTTTTGATTCCCATGAAAAAATCATTCAAGAGGTTGCCAATGTCAGAAGATTCAATGTTTACCTTTGGTATGTTTTGGTTGCCTGTTTCTGTAGGGTTAGCTGGTTCACAGCAATTGATTCTGGTTTCACACATTTGAGTTTATTTTCTACTGCACACGACATGTGGAAGACATTTCCACAGTTCATACACAAGATGTTGGTTGATTTCGTTCTGCAGCATTTAAATGTTTTTTTTAACATTTTTGAAATACTGTAAATGTACTCTGTAAATACTAAAGAGTAATTTCAAGCTGTTACTACATTGGTATGGTTGCAGAACGAAAAATGTTCTGGAGAGAGGGCATACAAAACTTGTGAACAAATTCTGCCCAGGCACTAAATAATTTTTCTTATGGTTTTTAATGAGCCAGTTCGGCACTTTTTTTAGGCTATCGTTTGCTATGCCTAACATTTTTTGGAATGAAGATCCCACCGCTAGTATTTTTGTGTCATCAGCATAATTTACAAGATGTGTTTTATTATGGACAATTTCTGATGCTAAGTCATTGATATAAAATAGGAGTAGAGGACCCATCACACTTCTCTGGGGTACTCCAACTGACAGCTGACCTGCGTTAGAAAAGTACTCCTTTCTCTATCTATAGATACTTTAGATAAATCATTGGTGAGACCTGAGATTACCTGACGTTACCTTAGTGTAATTTGGGCTGTCCCAACAACTGTCACTCATTTTTATTACCATAAGCAGATACAGTTAAAATTAAATAAATATATACATATTGTCTCACCAATGATTTATTGTCTACTTCGCCAACCGAAAACGCCTGCACTTTACATAGGTATAATTGCTTTTTTTCAAAAAAAAAGGCCACACAAAACTAATGCATAAATTTTGCCCAGGCACTAAATTATTTTTCTTATGTTTGCTGTGAGTACTAACATTTTAAAAACATTCCATTCTGTTACTCAATCAGTCAGGTTTTCTGCAGCCAGCTCTTAGTCTATAAATGAATACTAATATAGATCTGGGAGAACTTTTCGCTTCTCACAGCAGTTGAAAAATACCTACTTCATTCCAATTTCCAATCAGGTTACATTTTTCGCCAGTCATTGTAAAAGTTTTGCCTGTACCAGTTTGACCATAAGCAAATACTGTACAATTATACCCTGCTGCAACATCCTGAACCAATGGAGAAACAACATTTAAATAAAGTTCGATTTGTGAGGCACTAGGTTTGAACACTCTGTCAAAGGAATACTTCTTATCTTTCATGAATATTTCCTTTGGTGTAGGCCATTTCAGAATGCTTTTCACATTCTGGTCCTCTTCTTGTTTAGTCAAAGGCCTATAAACGAGATCGAAAACATACAAGTATAAACTCGATAATAAAGTATAAACCAACCTTATTCTCACAACTACTTTTACATTTTGCAAAGGCTGTTGTTGTTTTTTCTTGGGATGTATTGCTCCCGACATTTTGAGAAGGTATCGTTTGGGACGGGACAGACAAATTTTTGATTACCTTCAATATGAACTCGAACTAAAGGAGTAAATAATAATTAACGAAAAAAAAATTAATAAAAAACCGGATAATCAACTCGCTGCCACAAAGAAACACTAGCTCGACATAACCTTTCTCGTATCGAATTTAAATTCAAAAAACTAACAACTTTCAACGATCACCGATGTCAGATGTCACTGATGTCAGTTCCCACAGAACAGATATATATATGTGTTTTGTGTCAGTTCTCAGTTCCGCCCACAAAACTAATATGACTTTAGCCGTTTTTCGGCGCCCATGTATTCAAACGTATTCGTCCTGTGATTCAAATACATCCATTCTGGCGTTGAAACGATGACGTCATATATAAAATGATTCAAACGAATTCATAGAGTTTTGAAACCAAAGGTATTTGTGGCGTAAAAACGTATTAATCTTGCATCGAATACGATTCTACGTGACGTCATTATTATCACGAACCGCAAGAAAGTATAATTTCGAATACGATTCAATAATCAAACCTAACCTGAGAAATTTTCTATTGGAAAGTCGGTAGACAATATTCTGATAAGGAACCTTGTAATTCATTGTAGGTTTCAAACTCAATTGTTAATATATAATTTCCTAGTTCAAACTCTTTCATTTGGAATTTCAAACTCTCACGATTATTAGTGGAAAGTGGAATGTCCCACTACCAAGATTTATTTGGAGTATTATTATGAATTATGACAATCACAAAACAACAATTATGTTGAGAAGTTGTTTTCTATATTCACAAAAATAATTTCATTTTTATCGTGGATTTTTCAATTCACAGAAAAATCTTCCTATTCAATTGAGAATGTTTCCCTTTTCAACATGAATACCCCACAAGAGGTTATTTCGAACGATTAAAGATAGTGACTAACTTTATCTTTCAGTCGCAGATGATTCTACATCTGATTTTATGAATATCCTGTTCATATTTTCAAATAAATCAACGAATTTTGTTTTAAAACTGAATTCGACTTGAGCCGTTTTTTGGCGCCCATGTATTCAAAACGTATTCGTCCTGTGATTCAAATACATCCATTCTGGCGTTGAAACGATGACGTCATATATAAAACGATTCAAAACGTATTCATAGAGTTTTGAAACCAAGTCGAATTCAGTTTCAAAACATAATTCGTTGTTTTGTGATTGTCATAATTGAAGACGTGAGTGGATGAAGATGTTATGTTCCAATTTTTTTCAGTAAAGTAAGGTCAACATTTTGTTTTATTGATTTTTTTTTCATTCAAGACTAACTGAGCAACGGTGCGTCCAAGTGGTTATCGAAGATCATACAATTTCACTCACAAATGATTCATGAATGTGAAAGATGGTAAATACGAGAAAACTTTCATTTATGCAAAAAGTAACAGATTTTTTAGGATTGTAACATAACATCATCTGTATCCACTCGAGTCTTCAATTCATAATAATAGCCCGAATAAATCTTGGTAGTGGGACATTCCACTAATAATTGTGAAAGTTTAAAATTCAAAATATTGAACTAGGAAATTATATATAACAACTGAGTTGGAAACCTACAATGAATTATCAGTTTATCAAAATATTGTCTTCGACTGTCTCACCGAAAATTTCTTAGGTTATGTTCGATTATTAAATTGTATTCGAAATTATGCATTCTTGCGGTTCGTGATAATAATGACGTCACGTAGAATCGTATTCAAATGCAAGATTGAATACGTTTTTACGCCAGAAAACACCTCTGGTTTCAAAACTCGTTTTGAATCGTTTTATATATGACGTCATAGTTTCAACGCCAGAATGGTTATATTTGAATCACAGGACGAATACGTTTCGAATACAAGAGCGCCAAAAAACAGCTCAAGTCGAATTCAGTTCCAAAACATAATTCGTTGTTTTGTCATTAATTTATAATAATACCCCAAATAAATCTTGGTAGTGGGACATTCCATTTTCACTAATAATCGTGAGAGTTTTATGTCTACTGACTTTCTAACAGAAAAAATCTCAGTTTAGGTTTGATTATTGAATCGTATTCGAAATTATGCATTCTTGCGGTTCGTGATAATAATGACGTCACGTAGAATCGTATTCAAATGCAGCTTGAATACGTTTTTACGCCAGAAAACACCTTCGACAAACCACAAAACAGTTTGTGTGACGAACTGACAATACATTTATGCATGAGTTCTATGCCTCCGTGCTTAGTTCTGTGTTCTGTTTGGGGGAGGCTTTATAACACGTTTTTTTGAGGTCATGTTCATAAAATGCATCTTATTTCAAGCAGTTTTGAGGCGAAAACATGCTCATCCTAATGTCGCAATTTTTATGCGAACAAAATGGCTGCCAGACATGCCGCGATAAAGTTCAAATATTTTAACTTTTTGCGGATTCGGACAAACCACGGAACCACATAATTTAAGTCAGTCTGTCATAACCAGCCTGAATCTTAAGTTTCTATTGGCATTATGTGATATATTTACGTTTATTATGGAGAATCTGTCGAATAATTATGAAATATACCGAATCAGAACTCTACGAAGTTCTGTAAACAAAAATAAAAGAACATGTGTTTGTAATATACTACGATATAGTGAAAGTGCATGGAGATTATCACGATCTCGTTAGAGATTTGCAGATCTATGATTTAAATAAATATTTCAATTTCTTTAGAGTAACCTGCTCTCAGTTTGGCAAACTATTGTCCAATGTGGGGCCAAAATTGAAGCAGTCGTATTCAGGTACACCAATGGGTGACTTCTCTGGAAGTTGCCAACCTCGATTTCTCGCGTGCAAACTCTAATTTGCATATTGCTAGCCTTATTACTTGGCAATGTAACCAATACGTGCGTTTAGTGAATACGTCACGGCCGCATTTTGTTGTTGTGTGTGTCAGTCTTTGGATGCAAACAAACCGTAACGCGAAAAATGTTAACACAGCACTGTATCCAAACATTTTATTCAACGGATTCTGGAGATATTTAAGCACTCATAGCAATATACTTATACGATATTATGGGATTATAATACGCGAGTTTAGTTGATTCGTCACGACCGCATTTTTTTGTTGTGTTTGTTGTCTTTGGATGCATAATTTTTCTAATATAGTATTACAATATGTATACCATATCAAAAGATTTTATATAATATATTAGTCAGCCTTCCTTTACATGTTCATGATACTCTGTGACCGTGATAGTTATCGACATAAAAATGATTTTCATTTATGTGTCTTAAGAATTGTTCTGAAACTCTAGTGACCAAGCAAATCCATTTTTACGATCAAAATCCAATTCTACTCACTTAAAATTCATGCGCCTCGAAAATGGAGAGAGATAAATATTTATTTTCATTTCAGAAAAAATATATTTCATCAATTTTTCTCATTATCGTTGAAATATGTAGACCATATTACGGAAGATACTTGATTAGCACATCTCAATGATTTTTAAATTTATTAACACCCAGGGTCCCATATTTTTTTCCAGATATTAAATTATCGAAAAACATGGATGCCGTCCTTCTAGTGTCGAAAAGTTGTAATTACTCCGGTATGTACTATCATATGAGTGTCTCAAAGACATCGCAATATCTTACCTAAAAAAGTTGTAATGTAGTCGCTGTGACCATAAGTAGCAAGTTTTGTTGTACTAACGTCGTAACGCTATCAAAGAAGAAAAAATATACAGTGAGTGCATAAGCATTCCGCTAGTTCCGCCTATGGAAAACGCTAAATATGACATTTGCAATCGAGGTTATGTTGATGTTGAACATATATATTTAAATATTTTTTATTTATCACTCGAAGTGCACATACATATTATGTCTTTACTTGTTGTGAAAACAATTGAAGGAACTGGATGAACTTCATTTTTTGCAGGGTCCCAATAGACTGATTAATTATTTCAGATGTTAATTTTTGGGTAGGCACTCATCCTTCCTCTTTATATTTTTCTATGCGCTCCAGTTCTCTTGTGAGGCAGATTGGATTTTTGTTTTGGCATTTTAATCATTCATACGAAACTGAATATTCTACATACATAACACAATATACCTATCCAACAAAAATAACATAACCAACAAAAATAATCTAACCTAGATACATAATGTGATCATTACGACCAAAGTTCATCAGTTGATAAAACTACATTACATGAGTACAATATGTAGTCGTAGAAACGTTTCAAAAATATATTCATTAGAACCACATATGTTCATTGTCATATAACCTCACAGCAACTGCTCTTAGCCTAGCATGAAAGTTGGAGCTAGAAAAAAAAATTCTAGTTATCCAAAATGGTCCTATGTATATATTTTTCATTTCAGATTGGCAGTTTGTTTAAGATATCTAGCAGATATCTTGCTACAGGAAACACTTCGAAAGATTTATTTTATTGAACAAGAATAGCACACAATACATTAAGCTATATCATCAGTGAAGTGTGGATAACATTGTGCAACCAACTTTCCAATTATTATTCGACTTGTTCCTCAGTCCAATCTCCAGCAGACATTTTTTAACTTTAATTTCTTCAATAAGTACTGCCTCAAACATAACCTATCCTCAAACATAAACATAACCTAATTTTTTCATCAAATATGTCAAATATTTAGAAAGTTCTTATTTCAGATGCTATTTGACGTGACGTCATTGATGACATCACAGATCTATAGTTTGATCAAATTGTTTGACCGTGAGACATGGGCTTAACTCGAGATAGACACAGTTGCCAGTTCTAAATTATGTTTTATTTGGAATTAGGACAATACTGCCAATAAAGTGATAAGGTCGAAAAAATGCATGAAAAATGAATAATTATTTGTCAATACTCGCTTTCGAAATCGGATATAGTGTTACTTGAGTTTTATGTAGAATAATACCATTTATTCCTTGAATTTCCTGATCAATTTTAAGATTTTGTGTGGTTGGCAATTTTGTGTCATAACAAACGTCATCATTCAAAATGGAAGTATTGCCGTAACCCCTTCAGTTGTATATTTACAATTACCTTGATGTAGGTAAAGAAGGGCATCATAATACCGACAGTTCTCCCGGGGCACTTAACTTGAGATAGGACTCCATCTTTCTCTAATTTTGTTTGTTTGTCTAGCCTTCTCCTCTGTGTAACTGTAACACAGAACTATAACATAGAGTGTGTTATAGTTCTGTGAACTGTAACTACTCTGTGGTGGTTGTGAGACAACGTGCTGTCAAGTGTCACGTTGTGTGCAATGTTGTCAAATTTATGATTATGGGTAATGACGTCATTTGAACTTTGAAATTATATGAAGAAAAGTATATAGAAGCAGTGTGGCGTGTATGGTTGGGAGAAATATCAAGAGGAACTAGATATTGAGTTTCAAGTTTTGTGGCGAATTTGGTGGAATCGGAGAATCACGTAGAGGTTTGGAAAAAAGGACTTTTGACAGATGCAAAGCTGGGGTAGGTAGCGCGGAAGTAGAAGAACTGCTGGAGAAGAAGAATTAATTAATTATAATAATATAAACTGGTGGAAGGACTTTCAAACTCCTTAAGTTATATAAGTCATTCCACCATTTTATTATTACTATTATAATTAATTGATTGATGCTTCTCAACTTAAAGAGTTTGAAAGTCCTTCCACCAGTTTATTATTATTATGATTAATTAATTAATTCTCCTTCTCCAGCTTTGCATCTGTCAAACGTTCTTTTTTCCAAACCTCTTTCAATTCTCCTTTTCCACCAAATTCACAACAAAACTCGATTCTCAATATCTAGTTCTTTTCGATATTTCTCTCAAACATACAAGCCACACCTCATTTTTCATAATATAATTTCAATGTTTAAATGACGTCATTACCCATAATCATAAAGTTGTAAATCTGACAACATCGCACACAACATGACCCTTGACAGCACACCGTCTCACCACGGCTGTCTAGCCGTTGGCCAATAATTTTCAAAAGTTTAAAAAACTTGCATTATACCAAAGTAAGGATATTTTCATTAGTTTGAACTAACATTATGAATGTGATTCTTTGAACCAGAAACATACACACATGTGAGAATGCTCACAAGTTTTACTTCAATCAAGATTATTTCTTATTCTCATGACAGGTACTGAACAATCTTTTATTTTGGTACATCTATGTATGTATGTTCATCTGTTCCCTCGTATCTTCTAAACTACTCATCATAATTTGACAAATCGTCCGCTGGTTATAGACGTCAAATTAAATTGAATATGGTGCCCTCTAGAGGTCATAGTCATGAACTAAAAAAACTATTTTTTCATGATACCGTGGTATCAAATGAAAGGGCTTAATTAGCACATTTCAAATATATATATATATATATATATATATATATATATATTATATATATATAATGTTATATTATATATATATAAATGTTACTTCCGCGGTATTACCTAGTTGAAAACAATGAAACCTCGAAATGTGGGAGATACTTCAAAATCACGCCCAAAGAATTAGAAACAAACTTCCCCCTCTCAACTCACCCAAAATAAAAATAAAAATAAATATGAAGATTATTAAAATTAAGTGGAATAATATGGCACACACTATGTACTAAAAGTATATAAGAAAAAAACTGAAATTGTTACGTCCAGCGGTATATTAATATTTACATCTATTAAATAAATAACCCCTAAATAAAGAAAACATGTTAAGCGTTTGCAGGATAGCTTTATCACTGCAAAGTTCTCATGTACCAAAGTAATTTTAAATAAAAGAGGTGAACCTTCAAACCCGTCTAATAAAAAACACACATCTAAAAGTATGAAATAAAATAAATACGAAAACCTGTACGTAAAAATTCACAATCTGAAATTTTACGATGAAATACTATATATATCATGATTTTCGGTATAACCCGATCTACTTCAAAAAATCGATATTAGAATCAGTTTTTGAGCTCTGTGACAAAATATGTTTTGAACATTCAAATGATGTTTTTATTTAGCAAGAATATATGATTCACATACGTTTCATCTATTAAATAGTTCTTATTCGTATATATTTATATGATTTGAAATAATACAGTATTCATACATGTTAGGGATAGCCGTGGTCATATGCCACTTTGCCCTAAAGTTCCTCATGTTAGCTACTTAGAATGTATTGTTTCGTTAGGGTAGGTGGCATATTACCACGGCTATCCTCTGAACATCACTATGAATATGTATTAAATACATTAAAATATATTACGTGTGAGTTGTTTATTTATCAGATGATAAATATTGAATAGTTTGTACATAACAATTTCAGATTAGAATATTTTCTCGTTTCATACTTGCGTGATTTTTCAGTAGTCGGGTTTTAGTTTTTGAACTTATTTTTATTTGTCTATATCTCGAGTGTTGGTGCCTGTCCCAATCTGATTCATGCTTTCGTGCATTATAGACTGTCATCTCAAGTCATCTGTCACGATGCCATTTGAACCTTAACGCAGAAGAAGGCGTCTTGTTGCTCGACTTCCGTTGTTATCAGTTGTTATTGTGTTGTGTATTCTCTTGTTCAATCTTTGTTTCATAAAATATGTTCATATTTTTAGACACAAATGAATGTCAAATAATTTGATATAAGAAATATATAAGCATTTCATGACCAAAAATAAATGATCCAGCATATTCAATTTGTGATTCTCTACACAACCCGAATGAAAGTTTTTTTGAAGTTGGCAACTTGTGCGAGACTCCCCCATTTTTATCATATAGATTTTAAATTAAAAGTATTTGCCCTGGCCGGGGATCGATCCAAGGATTATGTTTAGATGAAAATATCAACCAATGGTGGGTGAAGCGTTTAGATTATATAGTATTTTGGTATTCTCTAAGAACGAATAATCAATGTATTTCTGTATAAGTACGATTGAAGCACATATGACAGATGCTGTGACCTATACTGAAGTTTGTTGTTCACTGCTAGTACATACATCTTGACTTTTCTAGCGCCATCTTTTGGTTTCTAATTTCAAGAACCGATCAGATCTACTTCTTAATAATTTAAGATAGCTGATAGGTTATAAATTAGGATTTTAGATTTTATTAAGAGTTGGTAATGCGAAAGCGCCATTTGATATTTGATTAAGTCTCAAATCCTGGGAACAACGAATGTTTGATCATTAATCCCATATCCTATTTAGTATAATATTCAGTAGACTCTCATAGTTTATGCAAAATGAACGAAGAAGGAGGCGAGGAAAAAAGGAAACGTATTTCAGTTGGCCTATACAATAGCTGCCCCGCTAATATCAAACTAGCCATCGATTCAGTTATAGAATGTGGCTATCATTTCATCGTAACACAACTCACCCATCCTAACTACACAAGGGAGGTGCAGAGCAAAATCCCATGTGCCATAGGCAGGACAGATCGTGTTCTGAAAAGTTCGGATTGGACTAGGCTAGTTGTTGGTGAATTAACTCATGTCGATGTTGACAGTGAAGTGGATCACATAAGGGAACACAGCAGAATTACTTTTAACCAAGAGTTGGGTTTTGCATCACACCTGGGTGTTCCAGCAATATGGATAACGTTAACAAAACCCAACAATATTCAACTAGCTCGTGTATTGCATGAGAAATTGGTATCGGGATTCAGTTACAGTGTTTGGGTCAACATACCAATGGTCCATCCATCTCGTTTCAGCCCTATTGCCGAAAGTGAATTTGATATGTGGGATTGGTGGAATGACTTCAGAACGCTCTGTAACTATGACAAGCGATTAGGATTAGCTTTAGACTTATGCGATCTCGAACATATAGTACCAAATCTAGAGTTGAATAGATGGATTGGGGAACCAGTAAAAGCTATTGTGATACCAACTTCATTTTTCCTCGTGAATCAACATGGAAAACCAGTCTTGTCCAGATTGCACCAGGAAATTATAAAGAAATTTATGGGTGTTGACGTCCAGTATATTATCAAACCTGATACTGATGGGGATTTATCCTTATATGTGAGGTATCTACACTTTCTAGGAAAAAAACTATATATATATGACACAATGTCAGAGTTTGTCCACGGTTGTGAGGACTTTTTGCAGAATCCCTTACAACCTTTGACAGAACACTTGGAAACCAATATTTACGAAATTTTTGAAAAGGATCAGGTCAAATACGATACTTATCAAAATGCTATTTATAAAGCACTCGAATCATTCCCAAAAGATAATGAAGAAGTTCCTGTTATTATGGTTGTTGGTGCCGGTAGAGGACCATTGGTGCAAGCTGTTTTGAATGTTTCTTATACTTTGAACAGAAAAGTGAATGTATATGCAGTTGAAAAAAATCCATATGCCATCAACACACTTGTTGATCGAGTGAAAAATGAATGGGCTAATAAAGTCACTCTGATAAATGAAGATATGAGGAACTACCAACCATCCGAAAAAGCAGATATCCTAGTTTCTGAACTCTTGGGATCTTTTGGTGATAATGAACTATCTCCTGAGTGTCTTGATGGAGCTCAACGTTTTCTCAAGAAGACTGGTATATCTATTCCCCTCTCGTACACATCATTTCTCGCGCCAATACAGAGTTTGAAAATTTTCAATGAAATCAGAACAAGTCGTCCAGCTGATAAAACACTGCAGTATTGTTATGAAACCCCATATGTTGTACATCTTGCAAATTATTACCAAATTGCCCCTCCTCAGGAACTATTTACTTTCACTCATCCAAACTGGAGTGAGAAACCCAACAACCAGAGGTTCAAGAAGCTGAAGTTCCAGTGTGATCAGGCTTGTGTGTTAACTGGATTTGCTGGCTTCTTTGAAACAGTGCTTTTCAAAGACATTACACTCAGTATTCATCCAGAAACTCACACACCGGATATGGTTAGTTGGTTTCCGATCGTTTTTCCATTGCAAGAACCAGTCTACATTGAAGAGGGGAATGTGATTGAATTGTCCTTCTGGAGGGCGGAATCTCCTGACAAAGTGTGGTACGAATGGTGTTTACATTCACCAATAAAAACTGGGATCATGAATTCTAACGGAAGATCATATTTCATTAAAAAACATTGAGAAGTTTCTTTAGATTTGTATTTCATTATGATACCAATGGGTATTATGAATAATTTGAAGAAAATATTTTTTTATTTTGATATTCAAGAATAAACAACTTTGTTTTAATGATTTTACTTTCTGAATGTCATTCTCAGATTCCCTCAAGTTGTCCTTTCTATTTACAATTCACAAGCTGTTCCGATTAGACATTCAACTGTTTTAATATGAAAAGAGATGAGCGGTATGAATTTTCCCTAGATTTTCTTATGGACTTCATTGGAAAATAACTTAATCTCAGAATGTAGCACTCCTTGTCTGATTTTTTTACAACAGTTCAATAGCAAATCATAAATACATTACATAAATATGAAAGTGTTCACGAAAATAAAAAAACTGCTAGAAATGTGCATGCAGAAGTATATGAAGACAGTTTGCCAAATTTCTGTTTTTTGCCTTTTCCGCTTTTTTTTTTCAAAACTAAATTTTTTCAAAGTCCTTTGCAAAAGGTTTATTGAATCATACCCTATTTCATTCCTTCCTTTATTTGTTTCAAAGTTGTATTTATGAATATTCTTAACATTTCATGTTGAATATATTCAATTATTTCTTATAATTTTGATGCCCAACTTACACTTTTTAGAATCTAGACTTTGAAGTATATAGTATGCCATTGTTAGGTGTTAGCTATGGGATTATGAAAAGTGATTCAGTTGTTTTGTTTTGTATAGGGTGAAGTGGGATAAGTGTAATCAGAAAAACGATAGTTACACTTTAAATTATAATATCAAGGTACCCAAAAGAGATACGTTCCTGATTTTTTACAGTAATACTACATATCTAATTGTTAAAAAACTGAAGTAATTTATTTTGTTCTACTGGGTATAGTGTATGTTTTATAAACAAATATAATAAGTTATGTTCGCTGATCACATTTACCCCAGCATTCGGAGCAAATGCAAATAATCATGGTTTGTAATTGCAAATAATCATGGTTTGTAATTTCCATATGCATCGTATACTAGAGTATTTGGGGCAAGTGTAATAAAGTATGAATGATGCAGTTTCACAAAAAAAAAATTAGCCTAATAGCTCAATTCATAAGGACGTTAAAAGTTTTTTTGTGGAATGAATACAATTCGCATGTTTGTCTTAGACACGTTTATTGAAATATGTGAACATAACAAACTGTACAATGTAGTTTTTTCCTTTTATTTTACATTATATGTAGCGAAGGATACTGGAAAAATTAATTCTCCTCTTCGTGTCCTAAATTTGGTTCTGGTAAAACTAACTTGATGTCTGATGCAGACACTGAGTGATGGTCAACTTGTTCAGACCAATGTTCAGGTCAACATAATCAAAGGTTGTGATTCTTCATCAAATGCTATTGCTTGAACAACATAAAAAATTATATTTTTCATTCCTTTGAATGAGACCAGAAGCCAATTTCTAACATCAGGTTGTTTCGAGTCAGTGAGTAACAATTCGTCTTGTTTCCGGGCTTCCTCTTCTCCATCTAACCTTTGTGAATAGGTTGCAAAATCTTCCTCTCCTGACTCACTGTGGCTCAGAAATTGGCTTCGTCCTATTCATAAGAAGAACATTTTTCTTTTTTCTTGTTTCAAACTTTTCCCTTTTTCTAGATTTTTGTTTGAATTTTTTCTTTTATATCTTGCTCTGCCTTTTTTCTTTATTTTCCGGTGCTGTGATAATAGTTCCAGAAGCTCCTTTTTTTCTTTTCTCTTTCTCATGAGGTCGGGGGGATTGTCTTACGGTGTCTAGCAACAAAGATGATGCTTCTACCTGAGGCAGATTGTGCAGTTTTTAAATGTTCTTTGAATGAAGTAAAGTGGAAAAAATTTAAATCTAGGCTGTGGCAAATGTAATCACTGATTATATTTACCCCAATCTCCGTGATTACACTTACCCCATATATATTTTTTGGTGGGGTAAACGTAATAACTATTATTTTTCTTTTTTTTGGCATCCAAATCGAAATATGGCAGCAGAATCCGATTCCTTGTTAAAAACAATCTAAGGAAGCAAAATACCACAACCTTATTGAATTATTTGTTTAAGCAATATGAAATGAAAAATTACAATCGATACTCGCACAACAAGTGAAAATACAGGGAGATCTATAAATAACTAACATTTTTAACTAGGACCTTGAAAAGGATTAAAAACATAAAATAAAGGCAAAAAATTAGTTGCACTTTTAAATTTTAGATAGAAAAAAATTAAAAACGATAATAAAATTTTTTGGAAGTGCCTGATTAGACTTGCCCCATGATTACGCTTACACTACTTCACCCTACTATAATAAATTGAATTCAGAATATTGGTTCTAGGTGTGTAATAAATAGAGTATAGTAAATTATTCTTGGTGTGTATCTGTTGATATTGTTCCTTCTAATGGAACTGATGAGTGGTATTACATGTATCTTGAAATTTTCAACATGTCTTTTGCAGGTTAATTTTTAGTTTGATTTTTTGAAGCAATTGAATTTAGTTTTGCCCGCACTGATGGTTAAATGATTGAAATTTAACAATTTTTCCAATTATTTCATGTCATTATCAATGTTGGAGTATTTATAGATTTTTACCAACATATAATATCAATATATCTTGAAGATTTTTGGCATTGTTGTAGTCATCTCCCTGCTTCTACATTTCCCCTAATTTTCCATATAAGATATTGAAATTTTTTAGTCAACAGTAGGTAGCTAATAAAAATTAAATTTAATTTTCATCCAAAGAATTTATGATGTCAAAGTGGCATGACTGAGTTTTGAATTTGCCATTCCACCATTGCTATTTATGAAGTCAGTCAGTTGTGTTTTTGATTTTCTTGGAGATCTTGGCAAACATACTGAGTAATGCTATTGGTATATAATCATTTATTGAAGTTTTGTCACCATTTTTGAAGTTACATGTTCAGTAGAACATTGCTGCAATTATATCAATTACATCTCTTACAGGAATAGTGTATAATCTAGTTGTTTTATGATTATAAAAATTATCCACAATCGTTATTTCTTACTCTGAAACTGTTACATTCTGGTTTTGAATTCCATAGTTTTCCTTGTTACTTTTATTTACAGGCGATAAACTGGCACCTATATAAACGAACTATTCATTGCATTGTTTAAATATAGCTTGGGTGGTTGTGATTGATTCTTCCAACGAACAATTTTGATTGATTTTAATGGTTGAATGTTTGTTTATGATTTTCCAATTTTTGTCTGCTCCAGATTTGTTTAATTAAGCTGTGATTTAAGAACCCTGCAATGTTTCTTCACTTGATTCCTTGGAGATCTATAATTTTTTCTTTCATCGTGCTTTTATTATTACTGAACAATAATCTGCAGCAAAGCCAATTATATTGAATATTCACATTTGATAATAAAAAAATTGTATAAGTGGGTGATTCCAGTGAAATAGTTAAATTTGCTGCAATAAGCGAATATATTGAAACCTAAATAATCAATTTCAGATTTAAAAATTGTAATAATATCAGAACCACCCTATCTTTTGATGCTACTAACAATAATTTAAAAAAAAGTTTATTAGAAAAAAAATAAAAATTACCTACACAAGTTCACTGCATTCACATAAACTGTACAAGCATAAATAATACATTTCAAGTTTAAATTATTCTATCCTTGGATAGAATTTGGCAATTTTGGATAAAAAATATTTTCAATTAAAATAGAATTTAGCAAATATGTGCCACGTTTACTCTGTTACAAAAAATGTCATCACCATGGACCATCCAGGTTTTTAACATAAATCAATTAGAGGTATACAGAAGTATACTAATATTTGACAAAGATTTGCCATACACCTCAGTTCTCCATCAGCATTGGGGGTGGTTGTGTGCTTTGCATTGTTTAGACTTTAGAGTGAAACAAGTGTTTAATGAGGTACGTATTTTTTTAATACATCAACTCCATGTATCTCTCTGGCAAGTAATGTTTTGGTATAAATGGCTAGTAAACGTAAAATTACGATATTAGGTTCAAGAAGGCCCTCCATACATCAGATATTTTTTAGAGAATTGTATTTACTTGAAAAATGCTGAAAATACTATTAGTCTAAGAGCCAGTGAACGGCAGACCACACATAATTTAGGAAATCCTAAAATTTCCTCAGTGAGTCTGTTATACCTACCAACCATGATGTGGGGGCTAGCTAAGTGCGGTCGCGGTGGCCCCAGCTACACTCAGGTGCGACAGGTGTGATAATTTAACGATCTAAAAAAGTATTTTAGGAAAGCTGCCGTTTATATATGTCAAAATATACTATTATAGCTATTTAAAAAAAAAACGGCAGACGATTATCACGGTTCTAAAGTGGTGGCAGACATTTTGAAAATTTCAAAAAAAAAAAATTTCAAAAGTATTTTAGGAAACTTGAAATTTATATATATTATTCTTTGAAGTTTCAAAAGCTTATACTTCTGAAGGCAGACCTTAACGTCGGTTCCTTTGACCTGGCAGACCGTAAAATCTTTCTCCTCCGCGAGCATACCTGGGTGTAGTAGTTACGTTGTATATGGAATAAAAGGATTTTCGTTCTTTATATCTATTATTTGCTTTAATTGATTTTTTTTCAACTCATTGGACAAATGATGAAATTGCTCCTTTAATTGGCAATAAATTGATTCACCTTAATTTCCGAACTTGTCGATCGTACAAAACAAATAATGGAAAAGTTGAATCAACCATTATTGAAGATCTTAGTTGCGACTTGCATGAAGAGGCTGATACTAAAATTATTTACCATGCATGTAACATCGTTGACCAATCTCATGTTGTCATTAGAGCCAGTGATACAGATGATGAAATTCATTCTCATGATGAAGACGATGATTCAGAAGATGATACTGAAGTATGAAGAGAAAATAGAGATAAAAATGTAATTTTTCCATGTTTTGATAATGTTTTCAATAAATTTTTTATTATTTTTTTACTTTATTTTTTAATTTTATTTTTTAAATTCATATTTGTGTTCAAGAGTTGAAAAATAAAAATAATTATGTCACTTAATATTTTCATAATATCATTATTATCCTCTAAAATTTAATATTGGTTCGTAATGACCCATTTTCCCCATAATCCATTCAAAGACAGTAAGTGCGTTCATTCATTTATATAACTCATATTATTTCTAAGATTGATAGTAGTTCATGAAATAGTTAGCTGATTTGATACCGTAATAAGTAGTTCTATATATTTTTATACTCGCGGAGGAGAAAGATTTTACGGTCTGCCAGGTCAAAGGAACCGACGTTAAGGTCTGCCTTCAGAAGTATAAGCTTTTGAAACTTCAAAGAATAAATTTCCAAAATTTTAATTTATTTTTTTGAAATATTCAAAATGTCTGCCACTACTTTAGAACCGTGATAATCGTCTGACGTTTTTTTTTAAATAGCTATAATAGTATATTTTGACATATATAAACGGCAGCTTTCCTAAAATATTTTTTAGATCGTTAAATTATCACACCTGTCGCACCTGAGTGTAGCTGGGGCCACCGCGACCGCGCTTAGCTAGCCCCCACCTCATGGTTGGTAGGTATAACAGACTCACTGAGGAAATTTTAGGATTTCCTAAATTATGTGTGGTCTGCCGTTCACTGGCTCTTAGACTATATGTTACATCATCTCCATGGACTTGAACCGTCCATGGTGTTGAAATGAGATTATTTTTTGTTTTTAATGTTTTGATTTTGTTCAGTGATCTTTGTTAAAGTTAGGAAGTGTGTCAAAGATGAATTTCGTATCATTTGGTATTTGTCTTCTTGTTTTGAAAATATCTATGATTCAGTTATTTTTTATGAAAGAATAAAGCTTTTTTATTATTTTTCTAAACAGACTTTGTTTTTAGCACCAATGTTTCACAAACATTTTTTAAATAAAAACCTTAAAACCTAATAACGATCTCAATTTTAGGTGAGACTCATACATATTTTGTCCCTAGAGAATGATGATGTGATAATTTAATCAATTTTCTAATATCATTTCTTAAATTCTATAAACGTAATGTTTTACAATTTCGCTGGAATAACCCAAGTAGAATATCACAAATCTTAAAAAAAAATTTTTAGGATAACTGTTAATGAATCAGTTGGCACTTGAGTACAGTTCAGGGTTAAGTTCTGGAAATTATGAAAAACCTCTCAGAAATTTTCATAAGAAACTGTTCTGGAAAAGTTCATGATTGAAAGATAATTGTTCTCATATTTCAAATATGTGCACCAAAAAAAGGTCATTTTCAGACACACTTTGAAACTTACCATAAAGACAAAAACAAGCAAAATTACTGAAATCAATTGAAAAGGGAAAAATGGCATATTCACACATTGATATATTTTTACTAAAATTCATACAAGTAATGAATCTATTCAACATTTTGATGAATTCATTAAAAAACTATTGAAAAAATTTAATTTGGCAACGAATTGTCATATTACTTCAAATAGCCAAATTTAATTTATAAAAATCATGAACATTCTGCTTAGATATTCAGTAAAATTAAAAACAAATATTTTTGTTTTGTTTATTCCTCTCTTACCACTAGTCAATTTTATTAATATGCACATAATATTCACCCTACAAAATTCAAGGATTATTTCATCAAAAGTATAAAATCACAGATTATTTCAAATGACAATTTAGTTTCACGATCTCTGATAATGGATGAGAGTTCTTTATAGCTCACAGTACACTCTGTTCTTGAAGAGGTTGATGTCGTTGATATTTGTTGCTAACACTGTTTCTTCACTTCACAGCAATTCTAAGTGTGTTTGTATCTTGGTGGAAGAGTATTTGAGCTACCAAACAAATGCCAAGACGTTTTTTGACAGTTACCGCATTACTCAACATTTCATTCCGAAGATTCCATTCATGTAGATGGAATAAACAATGGCAACCAGAATTGAAATCACTGTATAGTCCTGGACCAATCAATAGGGATTTTTTCATGACAAAAATACTACCAGGAAACCGACTGTGCCATCATACGAAAGACGGTCCATAGTTATATCCTATTATGTTTCCTACTCCCAACTGTCATTGCTTAATTTGTTATAAACATTTAATAGCATTTGTAACTTAAAAACTAATAAAGCAATCTCGATACTCTCATTGCACGAATTGTAGAGAATCAAAATGCAAAGAAAATGAGCCCTAGCACAACTCGATCGGATTATTAGTAACGGAGAAAAACCGGAAAAAAAACTGCGTTTTGTTTTGAATTTATGACAGCAGGCTCTCCACGACATAGTAGTGATTGATATGTACTTTATGTGTGAAAAACTCAGGCACTGTTGGATTATTAGTTTTGGCATAATTGCAATTTGATTTTTTTAATGCACTTTATTGCAGCAGACCTGGATGTGTCATAGGTGGTCCGATTTCAATTTTTCTAAAAGATTTTGAGAGTTGAAGTATAGTACTACAAAATTACTATTCTCATTTTGAATTAAAATGCTGCGAAATAAGTGAGAAATACTTGCAAACATGACCGAAAACCGGCGAGTGCATGAAAGCGGCTCAGGAGTGGGGGTAGAGCAGCAGATTCATAACAGGCACAGCGCGCTTGTATTACTATACTGTAACGTAAATAAACTTAACTTGGTTTTAATAATTTATTTCACACTTAAATCTACAACTTAATTTATATTACGCCACTCTATAGCTCGATCGTATAGGCTCGTTCAGACTGTGTCGACTCCACTTGAGGGTCGCCTATTTATCTCCGACACAGGATTCCCGATCTTTCGAATTCCGGCAGTTGGCGACGGCATGTTCCAATTGTTTCCAATATTGACCGTTGTTTTCCGCGGAAGAGCGACTGGATGGTTCTCGAATATCTCCGGGGATGATCTCATCGCTGTCGATGGCAACGTGGAGGCGACAGGTCCGGCCTAGGTTCGTTACATTGTCCCTTTCTAAAGACATTTCGTCCCGAAATTTCACCCTTTTGGAGGTGACGATATCTGCATGACTCCCATATCTGCACCGTGAAGTTCGATGGAAGTAACACTCCACGGTCTTCATGATCGGTCGTGGAAGAGGGTTACAGCAAAACCAAAATCCTGACGCCGCTGGATCTGAATATCGCCTCCAGCATACTTTATGACTCTCCAGTCCAACCTATCAATTCCCCAGGATAGTTTTGGAATTGCTAGATCCGCCAGATTCTGGTCCACCATAGTATCTCTTAGTTCGGTGAGACTCTTCCAGACATCTTCATAGGACGGTTTATCTTGGGAATGCCTCTGCAACTAGGTAGTAGATGTTTCTCTGGCCTTTCTTCAACTGTAGCACCCCACCAACTTCTGGATTCTGCTCCCGCAGTGTTTGGAGTTGACCAAATTTTGAGAACACTACGGCGATGCCCCTGACATTCGAAGATCTTCTGCCACACAGTGCGCTAGTGCGTAGTCAGCAGGCACCCTCGAAAAGGTCTCGTGATCCTCTCTAGTAACTCCCATGTAGAACTTTCTGCCCGTTTGAATACAAGGACATAAACTTTCGAACGTCATATCATCCCTCCGGTGGCTTGAGGGTGCGAACTTGGTCATGGTTTCCAGCGGAAGGCCAACCTGTTGAAATGGACGACCCTTTGGTTTCCTCGGGTGGCTTATGGATTCGGTACACAAGGTCGTTTATCCTTTTCACGATTTTATACGGGCCTTCCCAGAGTTCCGCAACTTTGGGATAGTCCACGACGACGTTTGGGTTGTACAGCCAAACCAGGTCATCAACCTTAAACCTCCAGCGTCGGCCTTGATGTCATAGGTCTTCATTTTATCGCTGGCACTCTGGATGTTCAACCGGACTCGTTCGTGGATGTCGTCCATTCTCTGCCGAAGTTTGCTGACGTAGTCCTTCCCGCAGTGTCTTGTCCTGGCGGTATCCCAAACTTCAGGTCACAAGGCAGTCGCAGTTCTCGGCCCATTATAATACTAGCAGGAGTTTGACCGGTTGACTCGTGTACTGCGGATCGATAGGCCATCAGGAACAAAATGAAGATACTGTCCCAGTCTCTTTGATGGTCAGAGACAACCTTGGACAAGTGGCGGTTGATCGTCCTGTTCATCCGTTCCACCATTCCATCGGACTGCGGATGTAGGGCCGTGGTTCTTGTCTTGCGGATGTTCAGCAGTAGACATATTTCTTGGAAAAAGGTTGATTCGAAATTTCGCCTTGATCCGAGTGCAGCCCATTGGAATACCGAATCGACATATCCACTTTTCACCAAGACGTCGGCGACGGTGATGGCTTCCTGATTGGCAGGGCATGGCTTCCGCCCACTTACTGAAGTAGTCCATTGCCCAAGGATGTATTTATTCCCGTGGTCGGATACGGGAAACGGGCCGGCGATGTCAATGGCGATTCTCTCGAACGGGCTGCCTACGTACTGACGCATCGGGGCCTTTGGGTCGTATTCGAGGTCCATGCTAGCAGCGCATACAGCGCACTTCCTGCACCAGTCCGGACGTCAGCTTGACAATTGGCCCAGTAAAACCGTTGCCACTTTCTGCAGGGCTTCGTCACCCCAGATGTCCCTCCGGCGACTCCATCACGGATTTCCCGCAGCACTTCCCCCTTCTGTTCCTGGGAACAATTATTTGGCGTCTGTCTTCCTGCACCAATATCGGCCTCCAGCACACGTTTCAGGATCCCATTGTCCAGAATAAGAGAGTTCCATTGTGCCCAATAGGACTTAACAGCCGGCGAGTAACCCGCGACTTCCTGCCATGATGGTCTTCGATTGCCCTTCTTCCAGCTGACGACTAAGCCAAGGTCGGGTCTCTGGTCTTTCTGATCTTGCTGTCATTCCAGTTGTCATCCATTGCCGCGGTTCTACAAAGTGTTGCTTTTTCTCTTCTGCTCGTCGGCAATGTGAGCAATCATCTGGACATGGTCTTCGCGACAAGGCATCTGCATTCTTATGGCTAGTTCCGGCTCGATGTTCGATCTCGAAATCGAATTCTTGGAGTCTCTCGATCCAACGTGCTACTTGACCCTCAGGATTTTTGAACTGTAAGAGCCATTTGAGAGCTGCATGGTCAGTTCTCAGCAGGAATCTTCTTCCATACACGTACTTGTAGAAGTGTTCCACTCCCTTTACAACAGCAACAGCTCTGCCTGGTGACACAGTAATTGCGCTCTGGTTTGCTAAGCGTCTTGCTGAAATAACCAATGACCTTCTCCTGTCCCTCCTGGATCTGAGATAGGACAGCTCCAAGTCCCACGTTGCTGGCGTCCGTATCCAAAATGAATTTCCTTTGGGTAGGGGATAGCTCGATAGGTGCGTTGATCAAAGCTCCTTTCAGCTTCCTGAATGAGTCTTGACATTCTTCGACCACTGGAACTTTGTTTGGCCTTCCGTGAGCTTGGTCAGTGGTTTAGCGATGTTAGCGAATCCAGCACATATCGGCGATAGTATGTGCATAAACCAAGGAAACTTCGAAGTTGGTGAATGTCTTTGGGATGGGCCAATCCTTAACAGCTTTGATCTTCTGGTCGCCCACTGCTACCTTCCCAGAGACAACGGGCCGAGGTATCGTATTCTTTGGAACAGATGGCATTTCTTAGGGGCTCAGTTTCAATCCGAGTTCCTCAGTCGCAGGAATACTTCCTCCAAGTTTTCACGTGGTCCTCAAACGATCTGCCGACCACATTATGTCGTCGAATACACTAGACACGTGTTCCATGAGAGTCCCTTCAGTACTGTTTCCATCAATCTTTCGAATGGGGAGCATTACAGAGCCCGAATGGCATAACGGTGAACTGCCACAATCCTGAGCCGATGGTAAAAGCAGTCTTTCTCGATCTTCCGAGCCAGTTCTACTTGCCAGTATCCACTTTCAGATCAAGGGTCGAGAAAATCGGAACCAGCCAACGTGTCTAGGTGTCATCTATTCTCGGAGAGGGTAACGTCCTTCTTCGTGACATTATTAAGTTGGCGATAGTCTACACAAAAGCGTGTCGATCCATCCTTTTTCTTCCAGTACGACTGAGAGGACCAGGGACTGTCAGATGGTTCGATAACTCCTTCTTTTCCCATATCGCTGACTATTTTGTCAGCCTCTTCCTTCTTGGCAAGAGGAAGTCTTCTTGCTGATTGCCGGATCGGTCGGGCACCCCAGTATCAATCTTGTGCTGGACCACATTAGTTCGACCTCCTTTTCCTTGTCCGGTATCGAAGATGTCTTGGTACTTTTAACTAAATCTCTTAGTTTGGGCTGTTGAGCTGGTTTTATATCTTTGGAAGAGATGGCAACTAATTTTTCTAGTTCTGTGGGCGTTGTTGGTTGGCTAATCGCACTCTACCCGGATCACTGAGGAAACTGGCGAGCAGTGCCCCAATATTGTTCCTTTCTTCAAGGTCACTGGAAAATAATTGACATTCATGACCCTTACGGGCACAAATTTGTCAGCACGCAACAAGGTCTTTCCCCAGTGCAATCCTCGTCCAATTTTCTCATCATGAGTTTGGGCTCGAACATCACCACGTTTCCACTGCTCGTACTCCCGTCCAGGCGAGCCTCCAGAATGGTTTCAGCCCTCAGGTACTCTTACATCTTCAGCCAACAACACACGGATCAACCCTCACTTCTCCCATGAAGCACCAGCTCTTTCCGTTGACACGTAGGGCGCCGTCTTTGAAATCCAATTCAAACCCTCTGGAATTATGATGTCCATTCCGATGATTGCATCGCTTCGATGTCCGCCAAGTGCCTGATGTTTCACTTTAGTGCTGCCCAAAATTATTTCAATCGGTAGCTCGCCATATACAGTAGCTGGCTCCCCGTTGCCGTGCGTAGCTTCAAGTTGTCGGTTCAATTGTTCCGGTGTTCTGGCAAAGGAAGGTCCGAGAATTGTCCTAGTCGCACCTGTATCTAGCAGCATGGTGCAAGGCTCGTTATTGATGAGACCGTCTACGAAAACACCTCTGTTCTGTCGTTTCAGGATAGCGACATATGCGTTGTTAACCGGGCTTGCTGGACACAGGCCGACGATTGCCCCTTTCGTCGACCTTCTTTAGTTTTCCTGCATCGGGTCGTAGCAAATGTTGGAATTTGCTACGCATGTCCAATTTGCCACAATTCCAGCATCTTATCTGTCTTTCTCGGGCAAACTTCCTTCATCACTTTTCTTATGGCAGCTTCCAAGTCAGCATGCTCCTGTGAGTCTTCTTCAATACTTCGAACTTTACTTTGGTTTTGCAGGATTGCTTTGCTGCCTCAAATTCCAAAGCGCGCCAGTGCGCTCTCGAGAGTGTTGACGAGCTAGTGTCAACGCTTGTCTGGTTTCTTGGTCACGGAGTCCATCCAAGAATGCCTGAACCGCTAATCGCCCATTACATTCTCCGGTGTGGCTGGATATGCGAGACGAACCAAGCGTGCAATGTCAGCTTCGAATTTTGTAGGGATTCGCCCGATTTCTGGCAGCGATTTTTCAGTTGGGAGTGGTATAGTGTTCCAAATGGGCGTGGCCATATCGTAATTCTAGATGTTTGATCACTGATCATAGTCCTCCTGTTCTTGGGCGGTGAGAGTTTGTAGAATATTTGTCGCTCTCCACGTAATGCAAGTGTCAGTGCTAAGCTCTTTTCCCCTGCATTCCATCCGTTTGCTTTTGCCGCTGCTTCAAACTGCCGGCGGTAATTTGCCCATGGAGTTTTTCCGTAACTGAGGCGCTTCATGGAAAGCTTCCTATTTCTGAAATGACCTTGACATCTTTATACCCTCTTGAACTTCATCCACGTTCAAACTCAAGTCCAGCATTGCATTTCGTTAACCATCTCTGTGGAGGAGACTTCTATTAATTTGTTTTTCCAGCTTACTGATCGTTTCCTTTATTTTGTCCATTTCTGCCTCGATTCCGCTCTTTGATTTCATCGCTGATTATTTCCTTCATCTTGTCCATCTCTGCCTCGACGGTTCCCATTCTTTTTCCAGACGATTCGCCACACCACAGAGTTCTTTTTTAAGCCTTCTGTGTTTTCTAGAGCTTATCTTCCAGGCTTCTTGAATTTTCTAGAAGCTTATCTTCCAGGCTTCTTGAATTTTCTTGAAGCTCTCTTCCAGATTTATAGAATTTTCTTGAAGCTTCTCTTCCAGATTTCTAGAATTTTCTTGAAGCTTCTCTTCCAGATTTATAGAATTTTCTTGAAGCTTCTCTTCCAGATTTCTAGAATTTTCTTCAAGCTTCCCTTCCAGATTTCTAGCATTTTGTTGCGTTCTTCTTTCACGGATTTAGTAGTTTCTTCGAGTTTATTCATTACCAAACTTAAATCGCCTCGGAACTTCGAATAAAAATGTTTCGGGTCCTCACCTTCTTGTATAAGTCCTTCTGCAAGTCTTTCCTGGAGTACTTGCTTTTTACCTGTTATTTCCAGTTCCCTTTCCTCCAATTCCTGTTTCAATTCCGCTACCTTCAAATCCGCAAGGCGCACTTTTCTTGAACACATTTTGTCTTTGCCGAGGTATCAGTCTGTTTCACGAAAAAGTTTATCAGTTTGTTAAAAATTCACTTGCGAATTCTTTTCCACGGGCCACCAGTCTATTGTCTGTTTCACGTAAAAGTGTATCAGTTTATATTCCCACGCACAATTGTCCACTTCGCGAAAACCGGGCCACTGTCTATTTCTGTTTCACGCGAACAGTGTATCAGTTTATATTCCACGCACAATTGTCCACTTCGCGAAAACCGGGCCACTGTCTATTTTGGGCGTACAAAGGTCTATCAATTTATTTTTCTGACTATCCACTCCACGATCACTTGTTTATTTTCAAAATCTCACTTCCGACACCAATTGTAACGTAAATAAACTTAACTTGGTTTTAATAATTTATTTCACACTTAAATCTACAACTTAATTTATATTACGCCACTCTATAGCTCGATCGTATAGGCTCGTTCAGACTGTGTCGACTCCACTTGAGGGTCGCCTATTTATCTCCGACACAGGATTCCCGATCTTTCGAATTCCGGCAGTTGGCGACGGCATGTTCCAATTGTTTCCAATATTGACCGTTGTTTTCCGCGGAAGAGCGACTGGATGGTTCTCGAATATCTCCGGGGATGATCTCATCGCTGTCGATGGCAACGTGTGAGGCGACAGGTCCGGCCTAGGTTCGTTACAATACATATGCTTCCCCGCGTCTGCTGCTCTACCCCCACTACTCAGCCGCTTTCACGCACTCGCCCATTTTCGGTCATGTTTGCAAGTATTTTTCACCTAGTTGGAGCATTTTAACGCAACATGAGAATATACGTTTTGTAGTACTATACTTCTACTCTCGAAATCTTTTCGAAAAATTGGAATCGGACCACCTATGACGCATCCAGGTCTGCTGCAATAAAGTGCATTAAAAAATTCAGATTGCAATTATGCCAAAACTAATGAGCCGACAGAGCCCGGTTTTTCACATATAAAGTACATATCAATCACTACTATGTCGTGAAAAGTTTGCACTACAACTTGAAAAGTGGCGGATTGTGAATTAAAAAAAAAAAAGCTGATTTTTTCCGGTTTTTCTCTGTTACTAATAATCCGATCGATTTGTGCTATGGCTCACTTTCTTTGCATTTTGATTCTCTACAATTCGTCCATTGAAAGTATCGAGATTGCTTCATTAGTTTTCAAATTACAAGTCAAAAACGATAGAAATGAAAAAAAAATTCTTTCAAATGTTTATAAAAAATTGAGCAATGACAGTTGGTAGTAGGAAACATAACAGGATATAACTACGGACCGTCTTTCGTCTGATGGCACAGTCGGTTTCCTGGTCGTAATGGTTTGAAAACATTGAATCTAGGATTTTGTAAGGTAGAAAATTTCCAAAACAATTTTTTTTATAGATCCTTCTACTAAACTTGATGAGCTGGTGAAACAAAATGCAGAAATTTTTGATGGCAAAATGGGTTCTTTCAATAAATTCAAGGTATCTTTAAAATTGAAGGTTGATTATGTTCCAAAATTTTTTAAAGCACGTCCGGTACCATTTGCTCTTAAACCTAAAATAGAACAAGAAATTGCACGTTTGGTCAAAAATGATGTCCTCGTTCCAGTAGAGTTCTCAGAATGGGCAACGCCAATTGTCCCCATTTTGAAAAAGAATGGTAGTCTTAGAATATGTGGCGATTTCAAAATTACTCTCAATCCTCAGTTGGAGATACAACAATACCCATTACCCAGAATAGAATATCTATTCAGTCAATTACAAGGTGGCGAAAATTTTTCCAAAATTGATTTGTCCGAAGCTTATCAACAAATAAATCTCACTGATGAATCCATTAAATTAGTTACCATTTCCACTCATAAAGGATTATTCTCTTATAAAAGTCTGCCGTATGGAATTCACTGCGCGCCATCTATTTTTTAGAATTTATTAGAACAAATACTTGTTATCCCGGGAGTCGTCTCATTTATAGATGACATTCTGATAACTGGTAGTAACGATAAAGAACACATTGAAAGATTGCAGAAAGTTTTAACAAGACTCAAAGAATGTGGGCTGAAAGTTAAGAAAGAAAAATATGCATTCCTTCAGGAATCGATCAATTATATGGGTCATGTGATCGATAAAGATGGTTTACACCCAACTAAGGAACGAGTAGAAGCAATTGAATTATCCAAAATTCCTTCGAACGTCACAGAACTGAAATCATTCCTCGGTATGGTGAATTATTATTGTAAATTTATTCCCAACACATCTACTCTTTTACATCCACTTTATCGATTGCTGAGGAAAAATGTTAATTGGCTCTGGACAACTGAGTGCCAGAAAAGCTTTGATGGTATCAAAACTCATTTAGTCTCTCCGTTGGTTCTGACTCATTTCGATTCTGAGAGACTAGTGAAACTCACGGTAGATGCATCAAGCATAGGTTTGGGTGCAATAATAAGTCATATTTATGATGATGAGTCAGAACGACCTATTGCTTTTGCATCTCGTTTGTTGAATTCTAGTGAAGTTTCATATTCTCAAATTGAAAAAGAGGCAGCTGCTATAATATTTGGTGTTAAAAAGTTTTTCCAATATCTATACGGTCGGAAATTTCTACTGTTTACCGATCACAAACCACTTCTCACTATTCTTGGAGAAAACAAAGGTTTGCCTTTTTTTGCAGCAAATCGACTACAGCATTGGGCACATATTCTGCCTGCATTTAATTATGAAATTAAATATATCAGTTCTGATAAGAACTGTGCTGATTTTTTGTCTCGATCACCCGCACCCATAAATACAGATGAATATAGCAATTCATTCTATTTTTATGGAAATGAAGACAGCGATAAAATATCATATTTAAATTACTTAGAAAATTCTGAGTTTCCTATCAATTTTAGATTAATAAGAAAAGAAACTTCCAAACATGTGATTTTGGGAAAGGTAGCACATTATGTCCGTACAGGATGGCCAACAAAGTGTACTTCTGATGAATTAAAGCCATATTTCAATAGACGATCTCAAATAACAGAAGAACAGGGTTGTTTAATGTGGGGATATCGATTGATTGTACCAGTGAAATTTCATCAGAGTATTTTACAAGAACTTCATTCTAGTCATATGGGCATAACAAAAATGAAGTCTTTAGCCAGGTCTTATTTTTGGTGGCCAAATATCGACAATCAATTTGAAATTCTTGCGATACGTGTGCAGTGTATGCCAGTAATTCGCCCAAAGCCCCACTGATTTCTTGGGATTGGCCTAAAAGAGCATGGACTCGACTCCATGTAGATTTTTTTGGGCCATGTTTCAACAAGTATTTTTTAGTAGTTGAAGATGCAACTTCGAAGTGGATTGAATGTTTTGAGGTTAGGAACATAACAACTAATACCACAATTAAAATTCTTCGTAAATTGTTTGCACGATTCGGATTACCCAAAGAATTATGTTCTGATAACGCACCAACTTTTTGTTCAGGGGAATTTAAATCTTTTTTAGATCAGTTTGGAATTAAACATTCAACTGGCTCACCTTATCACCCAGAGACAAATGGTTTAGCAGAGTCTGGTGTGAAAATAATGAAGAAGGCTATTTTAAAAGCATATAATGATGGTGTTAGAGACATAGATCTCATTTTGGATACTTTTCTATTGCATTACCGTAACTCGGAACACACAACCACAGGAAGGACACCAGCACAGCTACTTTTTGGACGTAATTTACGAACCAAATTTGATTTAATATTGCCATCAACTGAAGATGTAGTAAGAGAAAAACAAATTCTTATGGAAAAATCTACATTGAATAGAAGGGATACCATTTTTTCTCTGGGTGAGAAGGTGTGGGTCAAAGATTACCGTAAAAATGCACAAAGTTGGTGTAAGGGAAAGATTCATCAAGTACTTGGTGGAAGGACCTATATTGTAGAAGTTGATGGCGGTATTACATGGAAAAGACATACTGATCAATTGAAAAAAAATGGAAGTGCTTCCAGGCAGAATGTTGCACAAAATGTATCTGTAATACCGGGATCTTCATTGATAGACGCTCCCTCTTTACCCACTTCAGTGTCCAATAGTGACAATGACAGTGAAATAAATCGAGATATGACTGCTCGTGTTTTGAGAAGACGAAGTCAATTAAGAAAACCAGACAGGTTACATTTTTAGTAAAAAATTACTGATATTAAAGGGGAAGGTGTTATATATGTTGTTTTCCTCTCTGTATATCATATGTGATATAAACAGCTTTCTTTTTGGTCGTGTGAGTAGCACCGGAGCTACTCAGGAGCACGAAACACTGGCACCGACCCGTTCTTTTTAGCTCGAGCTTCAAGCTCCGGAGTAACACCAACAACCTTCCCCTGCCCCCTCTTGCACTCACCGGAAATTTGGTGTAACAAGCTCTTTTTGGTTATGTTTAATGTTTGTTGTTTTTTAGTAGCGCAGTGAATACCTTACATTAATATTAAACTTTATCTAAGAGTAATCAAAACAATATGAATAGTGCAAATGAAAAAGAGTTGCAAATAAATGATTTTTGTGATATTTTGACTATTTTTATTTTAATGTTTTCTAGAAGATATTTTTTTTCGAACTTATCTTAATGAAATATTAAGTTTTTTATTCATTCATTTTGAGTTCAACGACTGTTTAGGGTAAGGGTTTTTTGTATATTTAACAATTTATTTTTCCATTTTAAGGTGTTGATATTTTCTTCAAAATATTTTATCTGTTTGGCAAAGTTGAGCTTTACATTTAAACTTTATAGATCATTTTTGAAGTGGAATTTTGTGATAATTTCACCATTCTGTGATATTCTAAGATTTTTGTTGAGTGGATATTTATTGAATAAACATATTATGTTTCATGAATTTTATTGAACATTTACATTTGAAAAGAGAGTAAACTTCATGAATTAAATATTTTATTGAAGACTTGCTGTTGTCTGTTGATTTTTCTCCAACTTCAGCTTGCATACCAATACCTAAGGATAATTGGCAATTTACCACAGAGATAGTAAAATTGTTTTCTCGGCAGAAACATTGGGTCGTCCAGCAGAGTACGCAGGATGATATTTTGATTGTTTGAAGAGACCTGAACTTTTTAGAGTAAAAATATATTCAATTTTTTAAACAAGGATGTATACCAATGATATTATAAGTTGTCTTTCATGATACGTGAAAATTGGATTTGAATTCATTGTTGTCATATTCCTTCACAGTTTCCTCAATATAATTTTCAATTCTGGTACGTTTTCTCCTAGGCCCACTTATCAGAATCAGCAAACAAACTGTCCAAAGAGCTAGTAGAGTCTGAACTACTCAAATGGTTACCTGGTCTATCCATTAATGCCTTGAAAAGTTAATACTGATTTAAATCCACTCATCTTTCATTGCTGTTAACTTACCATTATCAACATTTCATTTTCAGAATCTGACATATCTAATATAATTGTTAGATTTTCGATTAAGCTTTCTAAAACCCTTCAAATCAATTCAAACTCTTGAAAACAATAAATAGAAAAGAAACATATGTCAATTACTAAATCTTATGCGCATGTGCAAAGTATTCATCCGAAAACACCACTAAAATCCGTTTTATTTGGGAGCAGCTCAGGTGCATCAAACACGGTACAGCTCCAGTGCACGAAGCCCCAAAAAGAAAGCGTCTATAGATCGAGTTAGAAAGAGTTACTGATTGACACATTGTATTTTGAGGTTATGACTATAAAAATACTCCACAAAATTATTAATTATTTTCCTAAATAGAACAGGTTTCCTGGTAGTATTTTTGTCGCAGAATCAAGAGCAGAAAATCTCTATTGATTGGCCGTTTTGGTAGGGAACAAACAACTTCTATTTGTGAAGTTTCTCCTTGGCAGCTTGTCGTTTCATTTTTTTTTCAGCTTCTTTGAGTGTCCACAAATATTGTCATTTTAATGAAATATATTCTTTGTTTCCTTCTATAAAAATATAATTTGATTTCACTAAATTATTTTATTGACATGCTAGTCTCCCATTTCAGATAATTAGTGGTTCTCTGCAGGCATTTATATGGGGACACTATGTCAGTAGCTAAGATAAAATGTACTAATGTATTTTCCATGAAGAGTACAATAGAAGAGACCTCACTATCTCATTCTTGCCAGACAATGAAATAATTGTTTTTGATGGAGTTAACGAGATGCAATATTGTAATAGCCAATAGAAATGATACATACCATTTTTGCCTTCTAATTTAGGGGGCTCTTTTATAAATAAAAGTTTTGATGAGGTAATCACAAGGCCTAATGAAATCAAATATTTTTATATTTCAACACTTGTTGCCACAAAGTTGTTTGCCATTTGACACCATACCACGAATGTTTATAGTTACAAATTACTGTTAGAAACTTGTTTATTTTTAGTGTTTTATAGTTTTAATGTATTGAAGTTTGGTATTTATTACTTGTTTGGATATGTCCTTACATTTTCTACCTATTTCTTAGATTTGTAATATATAAATACATATTTGAAAAAATCCTTTACTATCTTACCACAAAACTAACAACTCTACACAGGCCACAACCTGTAATACTGCAGGGATATTAAAATTTACTGCCCACAGAAAATGAACACAGCATGTGTAGTTTAAAACACACCTTAGTATAAATGTGGTAGTGAGGGTGTAAAATGATACCACTAACGAAATATCAAACTCATTACATTCACCTGAGGTTTCACAAATCAGGTAGATTTAAGGTTTCAAAATTGAGATTGTTGAGGTTTAAAGTGGTGGTTATTCTTTTGTTAAAAATACTTGAAATGAATTGAAATACTTGAATTCTGGTTTCACAGATTATCAAAAGTGAATGTGATAAAGGTGTGGCATTGAAAAATTTCACGATTTATAATTAGGGCATTAAAAAAACTAGCTTTGGCATATTTGAGGATATCCCCCGTATTTTTAGTCTAGTTATTACACATTGCCTAATTAACAGGGTCTGTTGAATGAAATGATGAGAGAACAAATAATATTTTTATTCCTTTAAGTAAAACTATTAACAATAAATTTTGGCACTTACATTAAAATATTTCAAAATCTATTCTATTTACAAAATGTTTAATACTGACGAAGAAATGTATAATATTCAGAATAAATCTTATTTAAATAAATTAACACTGGACATTTTCATTATGTATAATATAATAATATCAATATCTCACTATATCTCAGACATATTTCATGAAAATCTTGTAACTAGTACAACTGACCAAACTAAGAAATGATTTCCAATCAAATATTTTGCAAAGTTTATCAAGCGTTGTCATTAATAGTATACTGGTTATAAGCATCTAATCTATACCAGTTTAAACTGCAGCATAATTTTTAAAAAGGAAACATTTTTTATTCATTCACTATTTATCTTATATTTTTCCATCCCTGTTTTTTTCAATCTAGAATGTTTCCTTTTTAACATGAAGATCTCCTGAGAAGCTATCTTGGACGATGGAATGTCTTTCTTTCAGTCATAGATGATTCCACATCTGATGTTATGAATATCCTGTTCTTGTTGAAAAGGAAAACAGTCTCAATTGAATATCAAGAAGACAGATTTTTAACGTAGATTAAACTTTATTTTCAATATTCAATTGAGAATGTTTCCTTTTTAACATGAATATCTCCTAAAAGGTTAATTGGAACACAGTTTATCTTTCAGTCGCAGATGATTCTATGAACACCATGTTCATAATTTCAAACAAATCAATCCTGATCGTATCGTCAAAGAAATCAAAATGTAACGTAATATTTAACCAACCTATTTTTTCCCTATTTGAATATTGAAATTGAAGTGTAAAACATAAAAGTGTCTGATTATACATGTATAAACATCCATAAAACACTTCATATTTTTCGCCAATGTTGTTTCTTTGATTGATAGTCACATTTTCATGTTTCATTTTATTTTAGCCCAAAAATATATATTTTTTTATTATTTCCTTAAGTTACCGATAATTATGTAAAAAAATCCAGATAATTGACTTATTTGGATTGTGTGAAATAGAATACAATGAATTTAAATTAAATTACATACATCAACACAACTAACCTGTTTATTTATTTTTATTTAGAGATTGGCCTACTATTCATATTTTGAAATTTTGCTGAAGCCATATTTGTGAGTTGTGATAAATTTTGGTTTGAAAAATATGTACTCATGAGTAATACATTTCTTATCTGAAGAAAAAATGCTTACACTTGATATATATGTAAATCATATCAATACATATTTTTTTGCACAGGCTCTCGAAAATGCTACTTTGGAAAAGAGTCCGCAAAATGCCATTTTACATGGCAACACTTCAGAGGACTGAGATTTGTTCGTTCTGGAAATTCATAATTGATTTCTCCCAAAATACGCAATACATTATAGATTCGTTGAAATTTTGTAGTGACAGTACCCGATTTCTTTAAAATACCTTTTGGAACACTCATTTCAGGAACAACAAACGCAGATTTTTTTAGGTTTTTCTTAAAAAATGTCTAATGCAGTTGTTTGTCAATAAAAAAAATCGGTAAAAACGGAAAGAAATATGGGCGGCGTTTCCGTTCTGTTTACAAAAAAACGTATGCATCACGTATACAAATGGCTTTAGCGGACATCATCTTCAAATTATGATTGCTTATTTTGTTCAAATCTATTCCTTTCGGTCACGAAACTTGAATAACACACAAGCAATATTCACCAAGAAGCATTAATGATCAATCAGTTATTGATTTTGAAAATAAAAATGAGTCGGGACGAGTATATTTATTCCTTTCACATTAATATTTGAAATTACTTCTATCCCATTACGAATCAAAGGAACTAAAACTAGGTACTATTTTCGTAAATGATAACTCAATATAATTACATTTACAAATTGAGAAAACATCATAAATGCTGATGACACAAATTTAAATCACTGGGAAAAACATCACAGACCTAACAGACACAGCCAGTATTTCAATAAACTTCTATCAAATTTGATTTTTAGAGTTTTTTTTTTTTATTAACAGTAAAGCAGTCTTTTTTTGTTTAAAAAATAACAGTTTGTCTCATTTGCCTCTGAACCTCATTTTGAATAATCCTATAGTCAACTCGATTTTTGTTTCTTGAGAAAAGATAAATGATTTGAATTGAAAATATGGCTATTGTTATTTGAAACTGGAACGAGAATGCAACCTCAATATTGGTAGATAAGGGCATTCCTGTTGTGCTACTATTTTGGAAAATATCACCATTATATCTGCTTATCATTTGATTACTTTGGAAGATATGAACAGAATATTATAATTATTATTACCATTTATAAAGGCTTGTTTTTCATGGAAAAAAAAACTGTATTATCCACCAAAATATGTGGATATAAATCGTCTCAACTCAGATACACGCATTGAATCATAGAAAAAAAAAATCAATAGAATCAAATTGGAAAAAATATAACAGTTCTTCAACTCTGTGACGGATCACCACACTAATGAAATTTGTGAAAAATTTCACATAGTTCATTTATCCATTGCATGCCCATGTAAACCCATACAATGTATTTTTGTTGCTCTTTGATGAAATGACAAAGAAAAATATATTGTGTTGTTAGGAGTAAAAGGGATCTTTTGTGTAGCGAGCATGAAGATTGATGGATGACTTGTATGGGAGTTTGCCAACCATACAAGCACAAATGACAAAACTCTAGCACCAACCATCACTGGATCACTATAATGAACTCTTAAATTTGAAAAAAAATTATCACCCCCAAAATCTCCTAGCATTTATTTTCGCAAATCATAAAAATCGTCTTGTAGCCGTTCATTTTGAATGTTTAAAAAAAAATTCATAATTGCCAACCATAAAAACCCCTATACAACTATAATGATTTTTTATCATATAAAACTGAATGCTAATTTTGGTGTCAATTGTAAGTTAGTGAAAAAACAATGCATTTATAATAAAATCTGCATAGCAAAACGATCATTTCAAAATTTACACCATCAGTTCATCAATAACGTAGAATAATAATTTCTTACAATCACTGCCCAAGGCATGATCTTGAATTGAAGAAAGATACCGATGAGACTATTGTATCGGAGAAAATATAAATTAATAAACGAATTTTAATAAAATGATATAACGGATATTTCAGTCTAATATTTAAAATCTAGTATTCTTTATGCTATGTTGAATTACTATACAAATATTTTTCTGTGTGGAATATATAAATCACTTTGAAATACTATTATCAAATTTTGCTTGTCATCATATGACACGATTAGTAACAACTTTAACATTCACATGTAGTAAATAAAAATAATACACTGTGTCAAAACTTCGCGAACAAATGGAAGGAATCTTCTGAATGTTTGCTTTTTATTAAAAATATCGTAGCTGTGTAATATGACAGAATGTATTAGTAAATAATTTTTTCTACTCCCGTATTATAATACGCGAATTAAATATCTGCTACCGATTTATTAATATCGTCTATTTTAACAAGGATTTTCATTTCGTAACAGATTTTGGCCAATGAAAACACGTATTTTCATTATGAAACGAATTTTTGGCCTATAGAAACACGTACTTGGGGATAATCAAGTGATATGTTTCTACATACTTGTTTGACATTTAATTTTAATTGGCATTCAATCACAACACGTCAAAAGTACCTATAAGTATGTCGAGCAGTGAATAATTATCTTGAACACCACCAGAAATTCTTGTTTTATTTGAATATTTATTGGTCGTAGAAAAAATAGTGTATGCAACGATCATGTAATGGCTATTAATACACTCACACACATGGCTATTAATACACTTACAGTAAACTACAAAACACTTCACTACGAATTTCACAAAAATTGGTTTACAAAACCCACGACACTTGCAGCCAATAACGGATATAACTCAAGTTTAGTCGACATCATTCTTTCGAAAAAAACTCTATAAAAAGGCAATTCAGGAAGTTTATCCAACCGATTCAAATACAAAGTCAAGTTTCAGGGTTATTACTTATTTCGGCAAACCTTCAGAGAAAATTTCTAATTATTTAAGACAAAGATATTAATATTGCTTACAGAACAAATAATACTTTAGGAAAATTTGTTAACATGTTCACCATGTGAACCGGCATTTTGTTCTCAACTCAAAGAGCCCGCCCAGGCCCTGTGACATGACATACGGGCTTCACTACTTGCTTTCACTTTATGCTCTGTGAACCTCCGTAAAGATCACATATTACATTGCAGCTTATGGAATATTGAAATATGGGGCCTGGAGGTCCCAATCAACTTTTGAGCCTAGAACTTTTCTTTTCTGTATCAAGGATAATGCAAAAAGAAAAATAATAATTCAAAAATAACTTTAATATTCTCTCAAGCAAGCAAAAAATGGGAGCCTGGGAGACAAATTTTTATTGTTTAATTTGGGCGATTAACATGTTAAAAACAACAAAGCTCGAATTGAAAAGTCTGACAAATCTGGAGTATATAAACTAACATGTGATACTTGTCCAAGTTTTTACATGGGACAAACAGGTAGAACTTTCAAGCAACGCATATCGGAGCATAGAAACAGTTTTATTAAGGGCAAATCTAATTCGACTTTTGCTAACCATCTCCTGACTGAAAAGCATTGCTTTGCTAATGACTTTGAACTTTTGCATGTAGAAAAGAAAGGTCAAAAACTCGACCTCCTAGAGAACTTAGAGATTAACAAAGACAAGAATTCACAATATGAACTTATTAAATGACTGGATTAATTTGAATAATTCGCCCCTTTTAAATCTGTTTACTATAAATTGAATAATCTTTCATCAAATAATCACTTAATTACCTAATATCCAACTGACTACCTGCTTCTATTATTTAAATCATACCCCTGTAATTGTAATTTAGTTTCCACTTGAAAAAGCTGTATAGCGAAACACGTGTCGTAGGTTTTGTGAACCAATTTTTGTGAAAATCGTAGTGAAGTGTTTGTTACTTTACTTTAACTTCAAATGAAATTGCTTACAAGCGTGATTATAGCGAATCAAACTTGACAACATTCAGAAACTTACTAATATCGGAAAAATGGGAGGGCATATATAACTCGCCAAATGTAAACAGGGCTTTTGATTCCTTCTATGATACATTCAAATTTCATTTCTATAATGCTTTTCCACTCAAGAAAGTGAAAATCTCCAAAAAGAAAAAACCATGGTTTAACAATGACATAAAACAACTACACCAAACTTTATGTGAGATGACTAAATTAGCTAAATCTACTAACAATGATATAATAAAGGAAAGACAACAACAATTGAAAATTATATAATTAAAATCTAAAAGAAATAAAAATGAATCAAATATAGGGAATAATTAATTGGCATTAACATGAAGTTATAATAGATAACAGCAGAATTTGCAATATTTTCAATGATTTTTTTATGAACATAAAATCTGCAGAACCAATCTTGAGAGAACTGAGATTGTCCCAATTTATCAATCACACGTTCTTTCTACATCCATGTACACCTCAGGATGTCAAAGGTATTATAGAAAAGACTGCAAAAAAACATGCAGCTGGTATTGATGATATAAATGGGAAATGTTTGTTAATCGTCAGTGACATTATAAACTTTCCTCTTTCAGATATTATAAATATCTCCTTTTACACAGGTAAATATCCTGATACATTGAAAATATCTAAGTCAATTCCAATATATAAAAACAAGGGATCAAGAAATGATGTGTGCAATTATAGAAATATCAGCTTACAATCCCAATTTACAAAAGTTATTGATTATGCTTATAGTACAAGACTGAGTAATTTTCTAGAAGAGAAAAATATCCTACCAGACCATCAACACGGCTTCAGAAAAAAAAGGTCCACTGAAAGTGCTTTAGACGCATTCTGCAATAGTATTTACAATTACCTTAACAACAAACAAACTCCTATTGCTCTATATTTCGATCTTACAAGAGCTTTTGATACAGTAAATCACAATCTGCTTTTGGAAAAACTTTACCGATTTGGAGTCGGGTGTCGCTAATGATTGGGTAGCAAACTATCTGGGAAACAGAACACAAATTGTTGTTTATAACCTTAGTCAGTCAGATCCAGCAAAGATACAGATGGGAGTGCCACAGGGTTCAATTCTCGGTCCATTGTTTTTTATATTATTCATGGCTGATATTCAATATACTTGCAATACCGCTAACAATACAATCATTTATGCCGATGACACCAATCAACTGGTATCTAATGAAGCACTTCTGAACTCCGTAAATTTATCAAATATAGTTGCACATGAATTCTACCAATGGTGCACACATAACGGTCTTTTGGTCAACACTAATAAAACATTTCACATGCTATTCCAACAAAAAATGTCTCTCTGGATTACAGTACTCTAATAAAAGTCAATCACAAGTCAATTGCAGAAGTTAACAATATAAAATTTCTAGGCCTAATTGTCGACAAAAAAATGACATGGGAAAAACACACAGAAAACGTAATTTCCAGACTGAGCCGCATTGCTTTCCTTTTAAGACAACTAAGGGAGACAGTCTCGCTGAATGTTCTTAAAACAGCATACTATGGTCTTGTACACTCAATTTTAAGTTATGGATTGATATTTTGGGGTAATTCAGCTCACACACAAAAAGTTTTTGTTATGCAGAAAAACATTGTTAGGTGTATGGTGAAAGCACCTCCCCAAGAACATTGCAAACAAATATTTATTAATCTTAAAATCCTAACTCTACCGTGTCTCTATATATATCTAATTACAACAAAAATAAAAAATGAAGAATCTAACTATGTAAAGAACAACATGATTCATATGTACAATACCGTAAAGGACACAATTTACGACTACCATTCTCAAGACTGAGTGTTGGTCAAGACTCATACATATATCAAGGTATTGCTTGTTATAATCACTTTGTAAATATATTTGGCTCAATTCCGAACTTTCATAAGTTTAGATTTACATTATACAATTTTTTATTAGATAATGCTTTTTATTCTGTTAGTGAATACCTGGATGTTTCATAATATTTTATATTTATCTTTTACTGTGTTTATCTTGTATTGCATTTTATCTTATTCAATATGTTTTAATATCACGTCGAATATTTTAATTCAATGATTATGTCGAATTTATTTTTTGACTGACAGTGTTAGTGAGAGTGAATGTTAGTGTTTTACATTATGATTCTTTTCCTTTTTGACTAGTCTGATAAGTAATACTTACTGTTGTCTGTTTTTTAAAAAAAAATTGACTGACAGTGTTAGTGAGAGTGAATTTTCGAGTTATCAAGTATCGGCAGCGTCAATTCAAAATAATACACTTACCTCGTGCTCATGTATTAATAGCTACCATTACATGATCGTTGCATAATATACTCTTCGAGTTAATCTTCTTTTCTTTAGTCATTTTAGTAATAGTCAAAGAATTGCAATTCCAATGTTTTAACTGTTCTAAATATTCAAGCCATTCATATCCATGAAATAACCAAAGGAAAGAACAATTGATTTGTGATTTGAGATTGTGACTAATAAATAGTTGTTTATTGTTTAATGTTCTAGTGAGAAAACTTGTTGGCAGAAGAATAGTGATATGGTCCTTACACACATTTGATGTGCCAATTAACCACATAAAATTTAATTGGGGAGCGTGCTCCTGCAGAGGTATCATTTCTAACTGTCATCCATGGAAATTCTCAATTTAGCATAAGATATTTCCAAAATTCAATAAATATTTTTAAAATAAATGTAGCATTTCAAACTTGTGTTATTGAAGAGACCACCCAAAATATTCAAACATTTCCATTGTCCGTTCAAGCATCTAGTTGCAGATTCATCTTGAGAAAAAGTTACGTACATATCCAAGATATTCACAAAATGTTTCACCCAACTCACCGTAAAACTATAACAAAGTTAATTAAAACCTATTGTGAAGTATCCTTTCCTTGTTTTCGTAATATGCTAAGGTTGCTTTGCGGATTTGCCAAAGAGTATGTTTCTGCCTCAAATACCGGAGGATATTCTAAACCGGGATAGTCTGTATGAGGACTGATGTTCATGGAAAATGGTTCAGAAACCACTGGAGGTGAATTTTCCAGAGAGTAGGAGCTTTGTGACATGGATATTTGCTGAAAAAAAGTAATATTTTTAGTTTTAAAATTATGACTAACAGGTAAAATAATTGCCCTATTACCAAACTAGTTACTAAAAATGTTAACTATATCCTAGGTAGTTTTTTCTTTCCTTGAATCTTATTATTGAAATATGCCCATTATGTTTCATTCAAAAGAAGTCTCTGACTAAGTACATCCTCAATTAATAATTGAGAAAAAGTTTTTATTGTCAAAAATGAAAAAATCGGCAGTAAAAAATTTATATTATTTGTATATATTATAGAAAACATCTGTTTTCTCGGCACTATAACAACTCTGGATGTTGAATTACATTTACATAACTTCTCATTCATGCCTGGTGTTGAAAAAACAATAAAGTGAATAATAATTTTCAGTTTCAGATTTTTTCTTTCTGAGAACTAGTTGTTTTCTGTGGGTCATTACAAATCATCAACATAACAGTAATATATCCATTTTTTATTTACTTTTTAGGCTTCTCCAGATGAAGTTAATTAAATTCAACGAAATATTGAGAAATATAAAAAAAAAATAGGTTTTTGTTAGTCACAGACCGCAGACCTGAAAAATCACACCTATTCCTCAATATATCGTAGATTTTCGCGGGTATAATGTGTTGAGATAGTTTCTCGGGTTTCTGTCCGCGTTCTGTGTTCTTGGTCCTCGAAATGTCTGATTTCACGACGTTTTGGCAAATTCACATTTGCCATCTTTAGGTGATGTCTCAATCATTTGATAGTCGAGTTCGAATCAATCGAATTAATGTGACGTCAATTAAAGATGGCAAATGTGAATTTGCCGAAACGTCGTGAAATCGGACCTTTTGAGGAACATACTTGCTAAAAGTAATGATACATTTTTACAAAATTAAAGTACCTCTATATATAGGGACCTGTCCTCGGTACTTAAAGACAAAATCATGTATTTAATTCTGCTCTGATATCAAGGAAGGCACTGCCGACAATTTTTCTATAAAGTACATCACTGGGCCTTTATTTGTGCATCCACAAGATAAATGGCCCTTTCAGCAAGTCACAGGCTAGGTGAATCTCCAAAAGTTTTGGGATGAAGTATTCCAAATTATTTTTTATTTACTCACCGGTGTTGATGAAGTACTTGAAGGCCAACTCAAGTCTGATCCAGAACCGTGCTTCTTGAAAATAGCTCTGTGCAACTTTGGTGACCCTAAGAAAGTCTTTTCTTTCTTACTGTCCGACTTCCCTCCAAATATTTGCTTCAACTTGCCCCCCTTCTGGGATTTTTCATCAAGATTTAGCTCAAATGCAAATTTCGGTTTAGACTTGGGATCCTGACTCGACGGTAATAACATAGGTGTATACTGAACAGCAGATTTTAATTTGACCTTAGTAGAAGAGTCCGAGCTTTTACTGGTGTATTTTGATTTTTTATCGGCTGAAGAAAAACTGTGCTGTTTTTTCATTTTACCACCCTTCTTTGGAGTATCATGGTACATGGTATCATCCAGAGTACGGTTCATGGCAAATTGAACATCATTCACAGTTTCTGGGCAATAGATCATTTCATAAGAACGTTCTTTATAGGCTGCAGAAACATTTCCATCAGACACATACTGCAACACGTCTTCATTTTTAATGTATGATTCTTGCATTTTGTGTGCTCTAGGAAGGGACCTGTTTACTTTTTGTTCGTAAACTTTGTTGATTTTTGGATATGTAGCAGTTTTATCAAAATCATCAGACTTATGCTGATTTTTCTTGAGGGAACCTAATCGTTTCCCAAAGCAGGAACTCCCTGTATCAGTTTTTTCATTAGATGCTGCTATACGTGTTTTCGTAGAACTGGAGGGATTTATGTCAGATTGTTCTTCACAGTCTTTTGGACGGATTGGTACTTCACCTAAGTACGAAAGGAAATGGAAGAATGAATACTTTTTCAATTCCTTCGTTCAACATTGATATTTTGAACATATTAGCAAAAGTTAGGTATTTATAAGCAAAATCCACATACACCTAAATTACTCTCAAACAAATTGAAAGAGATTTAGACTCTATTTTTATTTTCACAAAAATTTTGAAATTTATTAAATAACTCTTATAAATGAATGTGTTCTAACGCTAAACTGAATATATGAAATCTCTTGTGGAGATAGCAATACCTTGGGACACTCAACTGCAAGACTAGCATAATGAGTATTTTAAAAGTGCAAAGAATGCAACTATAAATTCATTCGTTCGACGGTTGCAACTACAAAGAGATATAAAACAAGGAATGCAATCTTAAAACTAATTTGAAAATGAAATATCACCGAAACATTAATCTTTATAGTTAGTATGTATGCTAAGCCGGTTTTTATAAAAACGCACTGTAATATATTATTTTTATATGGAGGTTGATCATAGTTCACTCAAATGAGAATTTTTAACGAATTTATTATTTTTATGTGGAGGTCGAATATAATTAACTCAAATTTGCATTTTCAACAAGATTAACTTGTCACAATTTCACAGCAAAAAATTATAAATTGTGAAACACTATCACACATCGTTACTTCATCCTCCAATCAAATAACATAGACTAGATGAGCAACAAATCACCCAGGCTAAAGAAGAACTTGTTTATGAGTAGCATCCAAAGAAGAATAAACAATAGCCAATTCAATACTCTCAATTAGTTCTTTATGCCACTGGTAGCTCATGTGAAATATTACCTTTTGATCAAAATTTCTGAATTATCTTTTATACATCTCACATCACATAAATATTGTGTAAATTCAACTGCACAACCAATGAACACAAATCAACTCAACTTTTCTTGGTAATTTCTCCATGAAATTAACAGGCGCAAACCATCAGAACATAACCTTGAACGATTTGTTGCTCAAAAGTCACATTCAGCATTGCCTTCCGGCCATAAAGTATGGGTAACTAGGTGAATACTGGAATTTCTTACGATTACAACTCACACCTAATTTTAGTTTTTCAACGATACATACGATACATTCTATGACCATACCCCAAAATCAAACTAATGAAATGAGAGTAACTTTCTGAAACACCAAAAACGGATAAAATTTATAATTTAACTCTAAAAGACACAGTGTGCATGATCAAAAGCTATTATGGCTTTCAAACTTGCTATTAGAGCAACAAAATATAGGGTCTACCATTTAAAATAAAAAAGTTATCAATGGTTGAAATTATGTTGAGAAACGGCAATATTGAAATCATTATCACAGAGAGCATATTCTATTTATGGTAAAAATTGTGTTAGAATAATTTCAATCAACTCAACTATGCTTTAAAAATCATCTTAGGACAGAGTAGTTATCAACTCATAAGCATTATCTATTTCGCAAACTTTTAAAGCGATCTGAGATTTGGGATTATATGGTCTATGTGAGATTTTGAAAGAATATTTATTTTACATAAATATGCCTTTTATAAATCTGGCTGAATGAAAATCGGATTATTCATGTCGAGACCCATTTACATTTTTTATTTTTCTATACCTGCAGTATACATATGAGAATCTGTATATTTTGTTGGAGAAAATGTATTCTTGACAACACAACTATAGTAACAAAGAATAAGGTAAAGGGTATCCCTTAAATTTTCTCCATATTCTGTTGATGAGACCAATGTGCTACCTTGCTTATTTATATGCCTCAAATGTGTAAATTGAGAATATTTTATTTTCAATTATGTAAGCAATTCAATTTCATAATATTACTTTTTGTCCATTCTGTATGACTTGTTGTCTATATATAAATTCATTTTTAGCCAAACTACCCATTTCTGAGGAATCTCCTGAAACAGGTCGATTTTTAATCTCAATTTGCCACATTATAAGGGAAAATTAAATATACAGGTTGATCCACGTTTGACTAATGACGACCGTGTCAATTTTGGAATCTCCATGGAAAGCTGATTTCAAAAATATATCACACATAGGGTTTGTATACAGTGCGTCTGCTAAATTCAGTTCTCTCGTAAAGTAGTGGATAAATTCGAAAAAATTAAAGGAATAATTTTCGGAATGAACGCTCGAAGCCTTCGAATTTTATTTTCATTTGGGCATTCTTTCAAATTTAATCAATACATACAGAATGATTCGTGTAGGAGAAATGACGTCATCGGTATTTTTTAATGGCAACTACATTTTTCATTACAGAATGTGAAAAGGTGATTATGAGTTTGGGTAAAATGGAAATAAAATAAGAAAAACTATTTTGAAATATGAAAATACTAAATTTAATGGTAATGATAGCTACAAACAACGATCAAATTAAATGTTCAAACAGTAGCCATAGTGACCAGAATTTTGTTTTTATTGCTGAATAGTCTTTCTGAAGTTATTTCTTTAAAGAATAACATATCTTATCGATTGTCGATGAATTATTGAGTAGTAACTTTGTCCTTTCATGGAAAATGATTAAATTAAATGAACGAGAAAGAATTTAATATCTTTGCATGATAGGATTTGGAGACAGAATGCGCACCCAAAGAGAAGTAGTTGAATTGTTTAATACAACTCATCCTGATCAGCAACCTATTAACCAAAGCATGGTGAGCAAAGTTGAGTCAAAATACCGTGAATTTGGGCATGTCCGTGATCTTCCTAAATCTTGTCGACCCTCACCAAGAGAAGACGATCGGCTTAATGTTGTGTTGGCAGTGCATGAAAATCATCACACAACACTCAACCAATTGGCTTCTGATTTCAATATGGCAGGGTCTACAGTCCACAAAATTCGGAGGAAAAGCAAAGCACCATCCTTATAAGGCACGCCTCATCCATGAGCTGAATGAAGACAACTTTTATCGGCGAAAATCAATTCACACCCAAAATCCACAGAAAGTGAATGTATGGTGTGGAATAGTCGACGGAAGAATTCTGGGTCCCTATTTCTTTGGCGTGAACCTGACTGGTGCAATATATTTGGATTTTCTTCGATTCGACCTTATTCCTGCACTAATATCTTTGTAGGTATCCAGATCTAGAGGAACCTGATCTTCCGAGAACTGATTTATTCTTCCAACAAGCATTATGCAGCAGCTGTCCGCGACTATTTAGATGTGGTGTTTCTGAATCGTTGGATAGGGAGAAGGGGACCGATTGAGTGGCCGGCTAGATCTCCAGATTTGACACCCCTTGATTACTTCTTGTGGGGATACTTAAAGAGTAAAGTGTATGTTAATAGGCCGGATAATTTAGAAGATTAAAAAGCAAGAATTTGTTACGAGAAACTCCTGACGTTATTGACAATGTTCAAAAATAATTTATTCATCGTCTTGGCTAATGTCAGATAGCAAACGGTGCACAATTTGAACATTTAATTTGATCGTTGTTTGAAGCTATCATTGCCATTCAATTTAGTATTTTCATATTTCAAAATAGTTTTTCTTATTTTATTTTCATTTCACCCATACTCATGATTACCTTTTTACATTCCGAAATGTAAAATGGAGTTGCCATTAAAAAAATACTGATGACGTCATTTCTCCTACACGAACCATTCTGTATGTATTAATTAAATTTGAAAGAATGCCCAAATGAAAATAAAATTGACCGCTTCAAGCGTTCTTTACAAAAATTATTCCTTTAATTTTTTACTCATTTATCCACTACTTTACGAGAGCATTGAATTTAACGGACGCACTGTGTACAAACCATATGTGTGATATATGTTTGAAATCAGCTCTCCAGGGAGATTCCAAAAATTGAATATATAAAGTGTTCCATTTGAAAAAATTGTCGCGGACGTCTTTAGTCAAACGTGGATCACCCTGTATATTTAATTTTCCCTTATAAATGTGGCAAATTGAGATTAAAAATCGACCTGTTTCAGGAGATTTCTGGTTAGTTTGGCTAAAAATGAATTTATTCAGTACTTTACGAAAGCACTGTATATATACAGGGTGTTGCATAATTGAATGCTAATCTTAAAGGGTGATAATCGTGGGATGATTTTAAGAAAAATTCTTGATGCAACCACTTTTTTCTGAGATACAGGGTGTTGAAATTTAACAAAAATATAAGTTTTTCCCCAATATCTCTAAAACTGCTTTGTATTTTTTTTTTCAATTTTGGGACCGGGTTATTCACTATAAATTACACACCCCGTATCGTTATTATTGCCTATAGAAAAAAAGTTAAATGTAAAAGTTGTGTGGTTGAGATTTAATTTTGATAAAATGCTATTAAAAATACAGTAGCGTGCACATTTAATTTTTTTTTTAATGGGAGACCAGGTATATTATTGAATTTTTGGAATATGTTACCTCTATCTTATACAGTTTTTGAGTAATTAAACATCGAATAACTTAGAGTTAGACTGGTTGTTACTGTAAATACCAATCCTATGAAAGTTAGGAAAAATAAACGTGCAGCATAAATATTTACCAAAAGGTGAATCATACCTTCAGTTTCAGTAGAAAAAAACGTGTAGTTCAAGAAAACCAGGAAGAACATCTAGATATACTGCTTCATTTCAAAGGTAAGTCTATCCATATTAATTCGCAAATGGACTTTTTTGAAACATTGTATTATTTTTTAGAAAATTCTCAATGTAGTTTAAAAAATGTAGCCGATCAAATAATGATATGCTACTGCCTTATTTAATATATCTTATTTTTATAATTGTACTCTATCTATCTTGTCATAGAAATTGTTTCCGATTTAAAAAATAAAATGCATTAATTTGCTTGTCCCCATGCGAATTCAGGTGTTAAAGAGTAGATTATCTTGTAGGCTAGAAACATCTAGAATGCTAAAAACACATTTTGTTGTTTTATAAACAAAAACAATTTTGACACTTTTTATATCTAGATAAGCAGCTTGTGACATTATTTATTTGTTTATTAACAGCAAACATGGCGAATTTTAGAAATCCCGAATTCTCGGACATGCATTACTTGTATGAGCTTGCTGACGGGAACGCATATGAAGCCAGGAGACAGTATCAAGAGCGTTTCCCAAATATAATGGTTCCTGATGCTTGAACGATTTCAAGCACCCACAGAAAGTTGTGAAACAGGAAGTTTTGAGCTAAATAATCACTTAAAAGGAGTACCTCGGACTGCAAGAACTCCAGTAATTGAGGAAAGTCCCGAAATAAGTACAAGGAAAGTTGCCAATAATTTAAATATCGCCCATATTCTAGTATGGAGGATTCTTCATGATTATTTATTTTATTCCGATCACATTCAACAGGTTCAGCCTCTACTTCCTCAATACTTTTTACTACGTATGAATTTCTGCCAATGGTTTCTCCAAAAAGTTGCTGAAAATCCTTCAAGTATTTGACACGAAAATTTTATTAACAGACAAAGCTAGTTTTACTGAAAGCAGTTTCAGAAATTTTCATAATAATAATTTTTTGGACGAGGAAAATTCGCATGCAAACGTGTAATCTCATCACCAGGAGCAGTTCAAATTAAATGTGTGGGCTGGAGATTACTTAATTCGACCTTTTTTCTACTACTTAATACGACCTTTTTTCTATTTTCATGCAAAATCACAAGTGGTTTATGCACGATGGTGCACCTGCTTATTTCAGTGCTCTGGCACGCGGATATTTAAACCAAAACTTTAATAATCGCTGGATAGGTCGTGGGGGATTCATGGCCAGCTAGATCCCCAGTCCTAAACAGTCTGGATTCTTTGGGGACATCTTAAGACCTTGGTTTACAGTCAACCAATTCAAACTGAGGAAGAATTCCGAAACCACGTAATAGTTTCCTGTGAGGCTATAAGGAATATTTCAATTTCAACACCATGTATCTCAGAAATAAAGCGGTTATGTATATATAAAGAATTTTTCTTAAAATCATCGCCTTTAGGATCAGCATTCAATTATGAAACACTCTGTATATATAAACATGATTCATGAATATAATTCACGGAGGAGTAATGAACTGCGATTACCTTACTCTCGATTGGGTCTTGGTCAGGATCCCTTGAGTTATCAAGATATCATCTGCTTTCAGTAAATTCAGAATATTTCTACTTTATATTCTCTTGAAAAATACATTTTACTCGGTTGAAGATTTTCTACAATATTAAGTGATAACTAATAATTGTTTTTATAATTATTATTTATTTGAACAAATATTCATTTTTAGAATTGTAATTTATATAGTTCTAGCGATTACTATGTTATATCATGTACATTTTTATCCTGTTGAAAGGTATAAGAAAAATGTAAAATTTTAATATATAAGTTCTAGATTTACTTGTAGGTTTAACATAAGTTTGCTTCTGTATTGACTAGTCTGATAAAGTTTTTAGATCTGTATATAATTAGGTGTGTATAAAAAAGTTTAATGATGAATAAATTCTATTCTATTTTAATCTATACAAATTATAATATAATATATTAATAATAAACAAAAAACTCACCATAAACAATGTCAGGTTTAACCATCTGCAACTTCTTCGTAACTTCCTCCACAATATGATGGGGATTCAATTTTCTTTCTTCAGTCTGTCTGATCATCAACTCCTCAAGAGTTACGAAGCCTGCCAAATTTTCGGTGCCTTTGAACTGATTTTTACCGAAACCTGGCACGCTGAAGTCTGTGAGATTGCAGAGGCTCGGATTACTTGCATGGATGTAGTTCATGGGTTTGGTCTTGGTTTTGGAATATTTGTGCGACTCCTCATGCTTTGTGGTTTCCACTGTTAAATTAGGTACGCTAACATTCTGTGAATGTATCAAGTTCTGAGGTGTGAACAGGGGTACATGAGAAGTAAAATTTCCAGTCGTTATGCTTGACTGTGCTTCAGTTGTACGAATTTTCCTATATGATCTAAACTGGGCTGTAGGAACCGGAAGAGAATGTTTTGGTTGGCTACTAGATTTGTTAAAAAACCATTTTCTATCTAAACTAGTACTCCCACTAGGGGATGATTCACCGGAAGACTTTTTGGAAGTAAACTTTTTTAATGAGCCAAACTTTTTCAGAGTATCGGTTTTTTCGTCCATCTGCTTGGGTTTTTCGGAATCAGATTCATCTGTTTCGGAATAGAGACTGGAATCCTGGCTTTTATGTAATTCATTGTGAAGGGTAGCGGTTCTTATTAGTTCAATCCAGGATTGTAAAGCATCCGGATCATCAGCAGAGAAATAGAACACGGTACCAGTGTGGTAAACTTTGAAGGCATTTGATCTTGACTTGACCTACAAAAATTTATTCAATTGAAAACTTTTTTAAAATAAACATAAACATCATAACAAATCTAGGATTATGCATACCTCACTGGCAACGGCTACTGTAAATCCAGAAAGGAAGATGAGACATGCTGCTTTAGGACATTCTTTCGTTCTGAAACCATACAAACAGTTGCCCAACAACACAAACCATCTTTTTTCCCAGTGTACATTTTGATTGTGCTTCCCACGTAACCTTTGATATAGAAATCCCTGAATATCTGCTGGACTGAGGTCATTGACAGTTACTCTTCTTCTTTCTACAGATGTAAAAAATAGGTATTGATGGCAAAAAAAATCCAATTAATAAACAGTGGTTCACTAAATAAACACTTGGCTCTAAAATGCTCTTCTTCATTTCGTTTCATGTTTACGATAAACTAACTGCTGCCTGAGAATTCGTCTGCGTATAATTTGTTTTATATAGGTATATATATATATATATATAGTATCTCGATCCAAATAACTTTTTTTTCGAATACTGGTGAATCTGACATAAATATGATATTCCCTAAATTCAGCGTTGATCTATTCAAAGGTCAAAATGACGTTAATTACCTACAATAATGCTCGATTGATATAATGCATTTTCAATGTATTGACTTTTTCTAGTTTCAAGTTGAACATTTGCAAGGAAACAAAATACCTCATAATTGAAATAATTAACAGGTTTAAAAATAAAAATTATTAAAATATTTAAGGAGTAGTTTCAACCCCTTTGGATTTGAATGTTTGAAAATCCTAGCCCCCCTGGAATATAACCTGTTGTTAAAGTAGGGGTAATTTTTACACCTGGGGTGCAAAATTCAAAAGAAAAAAATCTTAAGCAAAAGAAAAATAAATATGACATGTTTACGTGTTTTGTAATCTTTTTTTAAGTTTTATAGATTAAAATTATTTAAATATTCAGGGATTAACTTAAAACTCCAAACTCTTTTATCAGTATGTACATACCTGCCACTGGAATTTAACTCTGATTCACAATTTCATTCTCTTATATAAAAAACGACGGAAAATGTTATTTTTAGCACGTTTATATTAGCTCGCTTTCGTGTCTGCCTGGTCTATGAGCTAGAGACTTGAAACTTTGGAAATAGTTCAGAACTGGATGACAATACAATATCAACTCGTTTTCTTGCCTGTCAGTTCTTTTTTTACGGACCACAAAAAGTGAGGTTAGGATCACATAATCTTTCCATACCGGAGACGAGCAGACGTTGTTTTTCCATCTAGAGTGTGCTCCGCGATAGTGAACCCTATTGTAATTCTCGAACTTACAGCATCGCGAGAAGAAGAAAGTGAAGTTAGAAAATCTGTAAAAGTGACAATTATTTCCTCTAAACAGCGAAAAGACACAAAAACCACGGCTAATTGAGCAAAACAATACATTGAATCATAGTGGAGTAGTGCCAAGTGTAACACAAAAGTGAAACAAGCGAAAACAAAATACCACAAAGAAATACCTGATGGTAAAACACCCAAAAAAGACATTTTAAAACGTAGGAAGACAAGTGAAATAGATAACAGTTTACTAAGTAAGTGCACAATGGACAACAGTGGAATTTCTAGTTGCACAGTTGCAGAAGCTGAAAAACTGCGCGAAATCTGCGAAATTGTATACTACTTCCCCTTAGATGAGACAGAAAAAGTGAATTTCTGCATTTACAAACATGCTAACAGTGAAAAACAGTTCAATATAATGAATACTATCATTACTAAACCTAATACAGACACTAGAGAACCCGACATTGGGTCCGAGGATGAAAAATCCGCCCTTATCGAGGTTAACACAAAAACATATGAAAAAACCGAAAAAACACAAAGTGGAAAATATTGAAAAGAAACTGGTGAATCCAACCTTTCTAAATGTGGGGAATGGAAAGGGGAATAAGGAAACACCATTAGAAAACCCTTATTCGAAAAAAAATTGCTGTTCTCCACACTTGTCAAAATACAGAAATTCTGAAACAAAAAATTTAAATTGAAGACATTTGTCCAATAATAAGATATCTAATAAAGTAGATAAAACACAAAAAACCCAAAAGCATGCGGAAAATATGAAAAATGGACATCTAGAAAAATCAGAAAACTCTGAATAATCCCAAAAAACAGATGGAAATCTAAACATGAGTGATAAACAAACCAAAGCTCCAGAAAATAGGCAAGAGGAACGAGAATATAAAAAACCCGAAAATAGAACGGAAGAACACTCCCAAAAAATCCGGATGCCCAGAAGGGAAAATTTAATAGGGACAATGACCGACACAGAGTTGAATGAAATGAATAATTATTTAGATTTTTCAATATACCACGTTTATAAAACCGTTATTTAAATATATATTTTTTCAAAATACCACGTTTATAAAACGGACTAATAAGTATAATATTATAGAAGGTTTTGAAAAAGGCGAACACACTGTGGCTGCTCTGTGTGACCTGACCAAAGCATTCGACTGTGTCTCACATTCGATACTTGTGGAAAAACTAGAGGCTTTCAGCATAAGAGGGTTACCTCTTCATCTTTTTTCATCCTATCTTTCAAATAGGCAGCAATGTGTTGTACTGGATTCAAATAACATTTCTAATCTAGAACCTATTACATGTAGTGTGCCGCCCGCTCCTATTTATAATTTACGTCAATAACCTATTTGCTCACATGTCTCCCTATGATTGTATCTCGTTAGCCGATGACACAACTCTCACTACCTCGGGTAAGGAAGTAAATGTAATATTAAATAAAATAAATCTAACTCAAGAAAAAGCGGAAACATGGCTTGGATGAAATAACCTGTTGTTAAACACAAGTAAAACGCAACAAATACTTTTCTCATCAAACACATCGCTAACCAAGGGTGACAGTGTCAAATCGCTACGCATTCACATAGATGACTTGCTAAACTGGTCAGTTCACATAGAGCAGCTATGTGCAAAAATTTCAAAATACATATTCCTACTTCGGAAACTAAAAAACATTATTGGCTCACATGCACTGTTATCTGCTTTTTTCCATTCTAATATTTCATATGGAACTATTTTATGTGGTAATAGCACAAAGGCTGATGAAGTTTTTTATCTACAAAAAAGCAATAAGAATAAGCCGGTTATACTGACCCCTCTAGACCACTATTCTCATCTCTTAAAATCATGACATTACCAATTTCTACTAGAAATACACAAAAATAAAGATTATGAAACAAATTCAAACTTTCACAATTACCTCACCAGGGGCCACCAATTAATCAGGCCAAGCAAAATCTAGCAAAAATTTCCTTTATGTAAAAATCTACAATATATTACTAACATATGTTAAAAATATGAACCCTGACAAGTGTAAAAAATATTTACGAGAACTTTTGACCTCAAAAACCTGCTATACTACGAAAGAATATATGGCTGCCCTTACGTCTACGACTCAATGAACCACGTTTTTTTTTCTGTGACTTTTAGATTTGATGACAATATGTCTTTTAAATGTATGTCTGTTCTCTCGGTATTATTAGCTCCCACTGATTATATATGGGTCTGTTTGTCAGGTATTTTAGCACCAATTTTATATGTATGCTGTTTTTTTAGGGTACTAACCCAAAATTTTGTATCTATAGCGTTCTATAATTTTGACTTGTCCTATTTGTATCGCACTGAATTTACACCGAGGACTAACCAAAGAAAAAGAGGAAAAACATATATAACATTAATTTGATGCCCAAATTAGGTAATGTCACTCGGTAAGGTTATTCGTATTCGGATAATGTCACAAAGTGTCATCTCACAAAGTTTAGGGGTACCAGCAGAGCCGGCCTTAGTGAGCGCGAGGCCTGGGGCCAACTTGTTGTGCGAGGCCTTTATATATTTTATTTATTGATAAATTGATATTTTTATTCTTTGAAGAAATTCCTACTCAATGTTCTCATTTATTCACCTTCCCCTTACTACCTCTCGGATGGCGTGCCTACTAAATATATGTTCAAAATATAAAACACATAATTTAAATAAATAATTTATTTGTCGAGAAAAACACTTTCGAATGTTTTGACAATGACAATATAATAATTGATACTAGATAAAATGATATGAGAAAACTAACAAAATCTAAACAAAACAATATATAATATATTACGTAATATACCTACCAATAATTTGAATTATTTCACTGAGTGAAAATGAAACGTACATGTGAGACTCATGAGATCTTATAAAAAAATCACACGCCTAGCTTTAATTTTCGAAAACTCATCTATAATGGCATCGAACTCCAGCCTCGCACTTATATCAGACTCTATCGATAATGTGGCTAATGAACTTAAACGATCTTGAGACATGGATGTGCGTAAGTAGGTCTTGATCAATTTCAGACGAGAAAATGACCTTTCCGTACTAGCAACTGTAACAGGAATTGTTAACAGTACCCTAAATGCGATGAAAGTATTGGGAAACGGATTTCCCATTTCTTTCAGTCGTGTCAACAAGTCAATTGCAGTTAGTGTTTCTGGTGGCAAAACTTCTCTCAAAATTCTCAGTTCGATGAATACTTCTGCTCCATCTACATCCCGATGTTCTCCACTACTGAGATACAAATCCAAATCAAAAGCATTTTTCCAGATTTTCATCTAATTTGTCGCAATTTTGAAATATTATATATAAAACCGAAGTGTTTCGGCCCATAATAACGATAATAAATCTGTCTGCGACTACATAAACACTGATGGCTGGTCAGGTTGACGAGAGTCTTATCTGAAGTCTAGCAACGTCGGGCGTGGTTAGTACTTGAATGGGTGACCACCGGACAAGGAAGTTCCACGTTAAATATCCTAACAACTGTAGCGTAGTATAGTACATCCAATATCAATTGCAGAAGCTGTTTCTATTGGGAGCAAATAAAAACTCACTTCGCTAACACGATTGTATATGCGAAAAAACGGAACGAAAAATAATCTGTACTACTTTTATACAGTCTCCGTCGGCACAAAGAGGCCGCTGGTCAACGTGGATTCGAGTGACTGCTGTCTGTTCTACAACCGATTCCTGAGCCAATCAAGTCGGACATCAATGCTGGCAGGTGTGTCTATACGATGGGAGGTCATAAATCACGCGTTACATTTGTGTTTTGATAGCTCTGGAAGATTGAAAACCAGTAGCGTCTGTGGTTTTGGTGTGTGCCGATAGAAATATGTTTTAGGATATTAAAATATCTAAATAAAATTAGTTATCTCCGCCACTGCTGCTCACAGGAATTCGCCGCAAGACTTTTTTATGCTTTTGCAATTGATATTGGGAAAACAATAGCATATTCGCAGCTGCAGGCGTCTTATCAATGAGCACGAGATAAGACGATAGATAGGCCGTCCTTCGGAGGGGACGTTAAGATGTCGGTCCCGAGTTCATTTGATGTTGAGCTCGTTAAAGAACCCCACCTCTGAAACAATAGAGGATTCGGCAAAATTTCCGGTTGGGAGGAGTGTGCTCACCGGCGTCGGTGTCTTGGTAGCAGAAATAGGCCGACGTTAAATAAAAAAAGAAGGAAGGAAGGACTACATAAACACGTTCACGTTAATGTCGTCAATATAGGTATAGTTTTCCCAATATCAATTGCAGAATCATAAAAAAGACTTGCGGCGAAATCCTGTGAGCAGCAGTGGCGGTGATAACTAATTTTATTTAGATATTTTAATATCCTAAAACGTATTTCGATCGGCACACACCAATACCACATACGCTACTAGTTTTTGATCTTTCAGAGCTATTAAAACACAAATATAACGCGTGATTTATGACCTCCCATCGTATAGACACACCTGCCAGCATTGATGTCCGACTTGATTGGCCCAGACGAATCGGTTGTAGAACAGACAGCAGTCACTCAAGTCCACGTTGACCAGCGGCCTCTTTGTTCCGACGGAGACTGTATAGAAGTAGTACAGATTATTTTTCGTTCCGTTTCTTCGCATATACGCTCGTGTTAGCGAAGTGAGTTTTTATTTGCTCCCTATAGAAACAGCTTCTGCAATTGATATTGGATGGACTATACACGAAATATTCAGTTATTATTCAACGACTGGATTAAATAAAACTCTTTACTCAACATGTGAACGGTTAAACATAAATACGAAACTATGATGTTGAACGCAACTAATGACTAATAACATGTTGTTCTAACACGTGATCATCCTAAATGTAGATAGGCGGGAGAGTGTTAGGGCCTAGAGTACAATTCCGTACTTAGGAGCTTGGTTCCTTTCTGTTAAAGAAAAGCAGGCGTTGCGAGCATTAGCTAGAAATTGAAATTTCTGAAGAGTGCACAAAGAGGCCATTCTTTATCAGAATTTCAGTAGTAGCAGAAAATTCATAGTTTGTAAAAGTTTTTTTTAAATTATAATCGGTGATTTTATTAACGAAACGAAACCTTCGGTAGCGCGAGGCCTCTAGAGGCGCGTGGCCCGGCGCCCCGCTTGGCCACCCTTAAGGCCGGCACTGACCAGTAGGCTAACATCCAATAGCAACAATGCAAGTACCAGTTCAACATAGAAAGAAATTTTCGCAGACAAGAGATTATCATCATGTCAGACAGTCAAGCAGCCATTGATGCTCTGAACTCCCATATAATCAACTCCAAGATGGTTTGGGAGTGCCTAGAGAAACTAAATGAACTAGGCAAGAACAACATTGTTACCCTCCTATGGGTTCCGGGACACACCGGAGTGGAGGGTAATGAAATGGCCATACATACTTGCAAAAAAGGGTCTGAAACACCATTTCTGGGACCTGAACCCTCCTGCGGAATAAGTACCAGCCCAATACTGGACAAACTTGGAAAAAAAGTACAAAACAAAAGATCCCAATACTGGATAGAATCACAAGGAATGAGGCAGGCCAAGAGACTACTGGGAAACTACAACCAGAAGAGATCAAATGATTGCACCAGCAAGAGTAAAAATAAGCTCAGAATGCTAACGGGAATTCTAACAGGGCATTGCCGGTTGAGAGGGCACCTTAAGAAACTCGGATTAGTAGAGGGAGAAGAATGCAGGTTTTGCGAGGAAGGGAGGAAACCTCTATCCACATTATCTTGGAATGCATTATCCTGCAAAATCTGAGGGCACGATACCTTGGAGAACATCGAATAGAAAAGGGAGATCTACCTAACCTGAAGCCATCCGACATCCTGAACTTTTTAAAAGCCATAGGACTGGAGGAGTTGCTCTAGTCGTTGAGACATCTTAAACGGCTGGGAGGCAGAAGGGGGTACAATATACCTTATAGGTCGCAGTGTATTGACACCCCTACCAAATAGAATAAAATGCAAGTACCTAAAAAATTTATGAGATGGCGCTATACATTGTTAGCACAAGAGCAGATAGTGATCGCTCTATCGATTCGTAATTTTTTTTGTGTGTAAAATCGCGTTTTATCAGGAAAGACGCCTATATAGATAAACTAAAAAACCAAAACCCTATCTAAATACAAAATTTCATCCAAATCGTTAGAGCCGTTTCCGAGATATATTTATATATATATATATATATATATATATATATATATATATAATAATATGAAGTGGAAATTAGCGTCTGTAATTAAATATCTATGAAAACAATTTTTCGGCATTCAGACAGGAAAATGACAACTTAAAACTGAAAAATAAAAATGTGGATCGGCCAGGAATCGAACCTGGGACCTTTTGGTTTCTAGTCGAACGCTCTTCCAACCGAGCTACCAGTCCTTGTTCGAAACCGGCAATTCACACCTTTAAATTCAGTTCTATGTTGGTGACGAAGATGATGATGGGGGTTAATGTGATGTATGAAAACATTATCGTATACAACAATGAAAATTAATTGTTTATTCCTGGCGTCAATCCTATTTTAGATTTTCGACCAACTTCAAAACCCCAAATTTTCAGGAGTGTATAACTAAAGCCAAGTAATATCTATTATCATATTATATTTGGGGTTTTGAAGTTGGTCGAAAATCTAAAATAGGATTGACGCCAGGAATAAACAATTAATTTTCATTAGGTTGTATACGATAATGTTTTCATACATCACATTAACCCCCATCATCATCTTCGTCACCAACATGGGACTGAATTTAAAGGTGTGAATTGCCGGTTTCGAACAAGGACTGGTATCTCGGTTGGAAGAGCGTTCGACTAGAAATCGAAAGGTCCCAGGTTCGATTCCTGGCCGATCCACATTTTTATTTTTCAGTTTTAAGTTGTCATTTTCCTGTCTGAATGCCGAAAACTTGTTTTCATATATATATGAAAAAGGAAATTGTGGCATATTGGACAAATTATTAAATTAAAAAAAAAAAGCATCCTCAAGTGGGAGTCGAACCCACGACCTTACGATCTCTAGTCATATGCTCTACCAACTGAGCTATTCGAGGACATAGGAATCGACACACACTTGTGAATCATTTCTTCCCATAATTTAACGTGAATGTTGGAATGAAGGGCTTTTGGTAACACCCTGTATATATATAAATATATATATATATATATATATATATATATATATATATATATATATTTATATATATATATATATATTCAGGGGGTTACCAAATAAGTGCGAAAGTTTTAAGCGGGTGATTCCTTGTCGAAAATTAAATAAATAATAGTTTAAAAAACTAAAAAACACGCGTTTATAGAAAACCAAACTAAAAAAATAAAAAATAAGAAAAAAATGTATTTTATTTCAAAAAAAGCGTGGGGTGCATGAGATGAGACATTTTTTACTTTACTGCCCTAGGTGTGTAATGTACTATATAATTATTGATACCATGCACCCCACGCTTTTTTTTAAATAAAATATATTTTTTTGAAAAGGGAAACATTCTCAATTGAATATTGATAGAAAGATTTTTCTGTGAATTGAAAAATCTGATTTTATGAACATCCTGTTTATATTTTCAACAAATCAATATATTTTTTTCTTATTTTTTATTTTTGGTTTTCTATAAAAGCGTGTTTTTTAGTTTTTTTAAACTATTATTTATTTTCAACTTTTTAGTTTAGTTTTCTATTAACGCGTGTTTTTAGTTTTTCAAACTATTATTATTAATTTTTTTTAACTATTATTCTTCAATATTGAATAGAATCCGACCATAATCACAAAACTCGCGGCCATTTTATAGCCGCCATCTTGAATCCTCCAATTTTGACAAAATAATCATAATCTCCGACCCCAAAACCCCCAAATTTTGAATAGAATATTGAATAGAATCAGACCATAATCACAAAACTCGGCCGCCATTTTAAAGCCGCCGTTAATTTTCAAATTTTACAAAAGAATCATAATATTCAACCCCAAAAACCCCCACATATCAATTTTGAATAGAATCAGACCATAATCACAAAACTCGTCTACCGTTTCGGAGCCGCCATCTTGAATTTTTCAATTTTGACAAAATAATCATAATCTCCAACCACAAAAACCCTCAGATACCAATTTTGAAGCGAATCGGACCATAATCACAAAACTCGTACGCCATATTGTAGCCGCCATTTTTTTTTTCACACAAACATTTGCATTGTCACCGCAATTATGTACACTTGCCAAATTTCAAATCATTCGGACGTCTGGAAGTGGGTCAAAATCGCGCCCAAAGGAGTCGGTTACAAACAAACATACAAGTGAAGCTAATATAAAGCGTGTAATAAAATGGCTATCTATGAATATTTATTTAATTTTGTTGTGATCTTTTAAAGGGGTGAAACATGCAACCCCTATTCCATTTTTACCAAAACTTTTTAACGAAACAAAATTTCTCAATTTTAAGATGAACGATTCATTGCAAAACTTTTTTAACTCCTATGTTGTGTCCGTAAAAGCAATAGTTTCCTTATAAAAAAATTAATATTCCACATTGTGCATGAACGGATCTTCTGTAAATGAAATCGAAAAAATCTAGTAGGTGGCTATCACGTTTTGTTTGCACAACTTGTGACTTTACGATTCCATTTACAGAAGATCCATTCATGCAAATGTTGTATTTTTTTTTATTATTTCTTTTATGGCACAACACAAGAGTATTTTTTTTTTGCAATGAATCGTTCTTTTCAACACATATTTTTAAATTAAGAAATTTTGTTTCGTTAAAAAGTTCTGGTAAAAAATGGAATAGGGGTTGCATGTTTCACCTCTTTAAAAGATCAGAACAAAATTAAAAAAATCTTCATAGGTAGCCTTTTTATTGGTAGAACATGCCCACAAAATGCCATTTCCTCAACTCTTCAGCAATTTCAAGAAAAAAAAATTATTTTTGGAAGCGTGTAACTTTTCAAGGAAAGGCCTAAGAGCTTTTGTTTACACAAAAGACCCCCTTTAATTTTCGACAAGGAATCACACCCTAAAAACTTTCGCACTTATTTGGTAACACCCTGTATATATATATATAATATATATATATATATATATATATATATACAGAGCCGGATCAAGAGGGGGGCAAACGGGGCTGCAGCCCCGGGGCCTCCACAAGAGAGGGGCCCCCACAATAGAAATTTTTAGGTAAAATTTCCAAACAAATACCGAAGGATATGCAAAATTATATATAAAAAATCTGACAACAAAAGAGCAGTTCTCCCACTTTGTCCTCTAATTTTTCGTTTTAAACATTCTAAAGCGTGTTTCGTATTCTTGTCAAAATCCATGGTTAATATTAATCTTCGATCTGATGAATCATGTGTATATGCGAGAAACAATCACCAAGTAAAACATCATACTATTATACAAAATATTATATCGTATCAAAATTAGCTGTAAAACAAGAACAATTGAATTTAAAAAAAAATATATTTTTTTTTATTAAACGTAGGATTTTTTGTCTAATGTATTCTTCGAATGACACAAGCGATCTAGATTCACAATGAAATTCAATAATCATAAGCAAAAGAAAATAATATTTCAATTTATGAATATGATTGCATCAAATTATTTATAAGAGTCCTGTGCGCATTCCATAATAGAACAAAAGTTGCAAATTCTGTTGACTATTTTTCTGCCGATTCTACAAACACTTTGCCCGTCTATACCTGTTTTTCCTATTTATTGGCGTTGACAAGTGTCCGCTGAGTGGCGCGCTTGTAACAGTGAAATCTCCAAAATCTGAAAGGATGACATTCCGCAACAAATGTAAATCCTTCTGAAAAAGAACTATCAAAGAGACCAATCTAAGCTGTTCTACTATCAAATTCTTGAAAACCAAAATTTCATAGCTACATTCCCAAACATTGAAATTACGGTGATTATTTTTTGACATTGCTAGAAACCAATGGAAACGTTCAATTGAAATAATTCATATACGTTTTGGCCAATCAATAGTGGGAATATTCTACCTAGAAAATTGTCGCGGGAATAATTTGAGGTATTTTGTTTTTATTGTCGGATAACCTATATTTTTAATTTGACGTCTGTCATCAATTTTCATGAAAAGTGAGAAATGAATCAAAACCGGTTTAGTACATTATATAATTTTGCGAGGAAATGTGTTTATGATCGTAACATAAAAAAATAATCTAAAGAATACCACACGAGAGTTCGATATAGTAGAAAATAATTATTTAGATTTCTTTCTCAAACTTGTTGGCATTTTGCAATAGCCACTCGAGCCAGTTGGTCTTCCTTGTCTATTGCCTGGCAACAACTTTTCGAAAATCTGTCGAATTATTTTCACTCTCTTGTGATATTACAACTGAGAATGTACTTGGTTTTGATGGTGTCGAATTGCACTGGAAAGCTATTTTCCAAAATGAAAAATTAAAAAGGTTAGCCAGTTGGTCTTCCTTGTCTATTGCCTGGCAACAACTTATAGAAATTTTCTCCGGATGCTGGATTTGACCGAAATCATCAATGACTTTTCGTCGAAAAAAGCTCGCAAGAATCCATTCGTTACGCTGTAATTTAATTTATTTCTTGTATTTTATTATACCTACATATGCTCGTGTCGAAATAATTTGATTTGTTCCGCAATAAATAAAAAAAAATAAAAAATTGTTTGAAAAATAATTAGGGGCCTCCACTCCTTTGTTGCCCCAGGGCCTCCACACCTTTTAATCCGGCCCTGTATATATATATATATATATATATATATATATATATATATATATATACAAGAATTGCTCGTTTAAAGTAATAAGATACAGATTCCTAACCCCATAGAGATTGTCCTGAAAATTTGTGATTGTGAATTTTTAATAGCTATGAAAACATGGGGCGCATGAAATTAATAGCATAGATAGTTCACCTGTCACTAACAATTTTATTGCACTGCAAATAATACGAAGTGTTGTGAGAGTTTTCTCAACGACAGCTACTCCCTAGATTCTTTACTTTATTATCTATTGCATGCGCCCCACGTTTTTCGTCTTAAATCTTACAACTATTTTCATAAAAATTCACAATCACAAATTTTCAGGACAATCTCTAGGGGGTTAGGAATCTGTATGGGACATAAATCTGTATGGGTCTAGGAGAAATTACTTTATACTTTTTAGTACGTTTTATAAACGTGGTATATTTAATAAAAAAATATTTAAACAATTATTATTTTATCTTTTTGCTTGAGAATCCATTTTTCCATGTACGAATTCTACACCCCAGTCCGTAAAGACTACCCCTATTATAATATTATAAATTGAGTTATATCTCAAAAAGAATTGGTCTCTTTGAGACATAACTTGATTATTAAAACTTTGATGACTTACTTGCTGTTAAAGTATTTTTCTTCTTCCCTGATTTGCATTTACTGGAAATCATTGCCTTGACTATAGAATTGGTTGGGGAGACTTTAGATTCGTTCGTCCCTTTCTGTATCTCGTAACTTGGTATTGCTTTGTGCATGGCCAACTCAGCTTCAATATCCAATCTACTTTTCGTCAAAGGAGTAGAAACCATTTTGGGTTCAAAATGTTGTGGAAACAACTTGTCATCAGGTACGTTCTTTAGTATCATTGGTTCTGACATTGCTGTATCTGCAGGAGGTGGTTCAGTTGGTTTTGAATCGGGAAATTCGAAAACCGGTTGTGAAACACTGGCTTCAACCCGAGGACCAGGTTTAGGAGTTTCAACCAGAGAGGGGGGTTTTGGGGAGCCAACAGGGTAAACTGGTTTGGGAATATCCAGGATATACCTCGGTGGTGGTTTAGGAGGAACATCTATTATTCTAATCTCTGCAGTGGGTTCTTCAGGCTTTACTACAACAACTATAGGTTCCTCAAGCTTGACACCATCTATTTTTTGAATGACTGGAATATTTGTAGCTTCCACACGGGAACTATTAAGTTCTTGGGAAATAATTTCAGGATCTAAGAAAAGTTCGATCGGTTTTTCAGCCAAAGGAATAACTGGCAAAGTCCCAGGTTTATCATCAGGCTCTTCAGTAAGATCGTATGCAGGTGTGCTATGACTTTTATCTAGCTTGCCTCTTAGTTTTGTTGTTGCACTTCTAGGAGGAACAGCTGGCTTCACTTTGCCTTCAGGTTTTAGGGGCACTTCTGGGGGCTTTTTTATCTGTACTCTGGGCAGAACTCTTGGTTTAACTGTGACCTCCTGCTTGTTTTCATCGAACTTTTTAATGATATTGTGTACATTGATTTCAGATAGTATTGGATCTTTCATCACGATAGAATTGACTTTATCACTTTTTTCTGGGGAAGGTATAACTTTTATAACTGGAGAACTGACTTCCTCAGTTTTACGAGGTTTTTCCTCTACAATGGTCTTCATTTTGATAGTATCTATTATCTCTTCAACAATTTCCTTTTTCCAGTCTAGGGTCATGCTAGAACGATCAGTGAGTTCTCTTCCTTCATCAATGAATGTTATATTTTCATTATTCAAACTGGTCAAACTTGTTACACTGACACTTTTCTCTTCATTCAGATTTGAAGTTTCAAGCTTGATGGCGACTTTATCTTCCTTTTCATTCTTACCTTTAGCCAGACTACATTCTTCTTGAAAATTAACTTTTTTCTTTGCGGTTTTATCTTTTGAATTTTTTCTCTGAGCAGAACTATTTGAGTGAGTAATACCAAGCACAGTTGTAGGTCTTGGGCTGAGGTCAAGACCGATGTTACAAGAAGCACTTTTGTCTCTCAAAAATCTCGAGTCTTCTTCAAATTTTGTACTGTCAATATTATATGAGCTTGAATGCGAAGTATTCGTGCGAGGCTTGATCAAATCCCAATACTGAAAAGAGCAAATGAAAATAGCACACAATTGAAAAATGAATATCACTGCAAGCAGATCTCAAGATTCAGTGACTGTTGAAATACGAATAACTGATAGTGAATGAGTGTTTGGGCAACAAAGATAAATATTATTATCACAGGATGTGAAGGAGTCGGGATTCCTTTGATTCATTGAAAAGTGTTACGTGATAACGCTGGTTTCCTACAAATATGACTAATACTGTTAGACTTCTTTATTTATCTAAACAAAATGAACCACTGCTATTATTGATTATGTTCTCTGGAATTGCTTATTTATAATTCTGTGAAAAAAATATGGTACAAGAAAAATGGGAATATTCAACATCATGAGAATAAAAAATTATCAGTTTGATGCAACACAGAGCATTTATTGAAAAGTTTTCTTTAAGACAAGTGTAATATTGAGTTTATGTGAGACACACATTTTTTGAAATACATGATGTGACTGAGACTGAATAACTAACACCCTAACTCACAAACACTGAATTTGAAAAATCAAATTGTTAGAAGTGGACCTTTTTTGTGGGAAACATGAAAACTGACAGATCACCCATAAGAGAGTACACGAACCATCCGAGCCACCTAAACAACACATGTTATTTTTCTCCATATGTACAAACATGCACATCTGAAAGGAAATCATGAATTCGATGGATTAAAAGTAATAATTTTTACTCCCCCAGAGTAAAAATGAAATAGGTAACCATGATGATAATTATTGAATTCGACTGTTTAAAAAACATCAACTTAAATAGGAATAATTCCCACATTAAACGTCTTTGAAATTGATACATATGACAGTAAACGTCTTTGTTAGTTCTTCAGCTACATTTGAGGGAAATGTTTTTTTATGTCCCAATTTCGTGAAAAAACATCAAAATTGAAAACTACTATTTTTATGTTGAAACTATTGACAATTCATTCAGTTACAAAAGAATTTTGGCTTTTATTGGAGTTTATTACCAAGTTTTATTTGTAACTTTCCACAACCGACGAAAAAATGTCTTTCAAATGAAAAAGCCATAGGTTTAACAACCGAAGGAGAACTTCAGATGATCATCAGTGGCACCCAAAACACTATACACTGAAATTCAATCTTGAACTGCAAAATATATCCCATCAAATTCATATCTGACTATGAAAAATTTGTGAAGTGATACAGTGACATGAGGGACTTTTGTATAATGAGTGGCAGTTTATATTTTGAAGACTTTAACATTTTGAGAGTGGCTCAGGATTACTAATTATTTTATTCATTATTTTTATACCGGCTTCGTTATTCGACACGAAGCATTATAGCTAAATCATTTGATTTAAAAAAAGTTTTTCCCCTAGGATGGATAGGGACCTATTAGCGCTACATTTTAAAAATATTTTCATGTTGTACAGGGTGTGCCAGAAACACGAAACTTATCAACGTTGTTATTTTTTAATGGAATACCATATATATTATTTCATTTTCGGATTTTACAATCAAAATAAAGCCAAGTTCCATTGACGTTTGAGTCACCTAGACCATATGGTTTTTTAAAAATATCTCTTAAATTTTGTGAAAATGTAGTATCAGTTTTAATGCTTAAATTCTCAACTGGCGTTTTCTTTTTTTTAACCAAATTAATGCTAGAGGCTACTAACTGAACAACTTTTATATCGCACTTGTGAACTATTTACTAATTTATACAAGGTGTGTAAAAATTAAGGCACAATAATTATAATTTTTAAACAGCAATAACTTGTTTAATTTAAATGGAACGCCCTGTATTTTATGTCAACAGCAGATGTCAAATTTAATTGACTATCGAATACTAGTTTACATCCCTATAGCTAATTCTTCACGTTTTCAAGTAAAATGCACATTTTTATTTTGCAAACTGATTTTAAGAAATTTATTATTTATCAAGTCGCCTATGACGTTTTGACAAGTTGTATTATTATTTACTTATGGTTGTCAGTTATTTATAAATGTTTAATTCCAAATTGACCTATTAGTGATAGCAGTAGTTTGTTATAAAAAATGCTAGTTTATCCGAAAGAAGAAAGATTCGACATGATTTTTATACTCGGAGAATGTCTTCAGAACTGTTTTATGGCATCACGAATTCACTCTGAAAGATTTCCCAACAGAATTCATCCAAATAAAGCAGCATTCGAAAGATTTTTGTCACTAATTAGATGAACTGGAAATGTTCAGAATGAAAAACCCATTAAAAAGAAACCTGGAGCAGAAAACGAAGAAATTGAATTTGCGGTGATTGCCTCTGTAATCGAAAATTCCCATACAAGACAAAACGTAATTGCGAAAAATATCGGCATTAGTCAAGCAAGCTTATCAAGAGTTCTTAAAAAATATACTTGCCATCCGTATAAAATCCAGCTTCACCAAGAACTTTCCGAAAACGATTATGGGAAATGAGTTGAATTTTGTATGTATTAGATAAAGTTGCAGATGATGAAAACCTTTTCAATTCAGTTCTGTTTAGTGATGAGTGCACCTTTCATAACAATGGGACTGTTGATAGACATAACTTCCACTATTATTCTGATTCCAATCCACATCAATCTAGAATTATCCTTAATCATCACAGTTGGTCAGTGAATGTATGGGGCGGAATAATATTTAATTGGTACTTATTTTTTTGAAGGACATTTAAATAGAATGTTGTTTTTATAATTTTTAACAAATCATTTTTTATCCCTATTACAAGATATTCCCTTGGACATAAGAAGAACGATGTGGCTTCAAATGGATGGAGCTCCCGCACATCCCCAGGAACGAGGATGCAGACAGATTAGCCAAGATAGGATCGGGAAAGACTCCAGTCGGACCTGAACCCATCTTGGGAATACACAGCAACCTGGCAATCTCAAATTTGGAGGAACTGCTACAAAAGATGTCTAAAGAGATCCTGTCACTTAACAGACAGGACATCAAGAATGTGACTGGGCTCCTAACGGGACATAATCACCTGAACAGGCACATGGAGCTCATTGGGATCACAGATAATCCCCTATGTAGATGGTGCCTGGAAGATGACAAGACATCGTCGCACATCCTCACTGGGTGCCCAGCTTTGTTGGGAATGTGACTGGGCTCCTAACGGGACATATTTTGTTGAAGGGGTCGGTGTCACTAGAGGGAGATCAACCTTGGAAGCATAATTCTGAACCCAGAGGACGTCAAGGAGATTCAGCTGAGAAAGTTGCTGAATTTTGTCAAAGGAATCGGCATGCCCAGCTGATTTTCTCAGAACAAGTGGGCGCACAATGGTCCCAAATAGAGAGGCCTACGTGCACGGGGTTCTTTTTACTTTTCCATATGAATGAATTCTACATCAAATCAGCCTGCATGCAGAAAAAATGCACAGTTTATTAAGATTTGTCCAATACGTCAGGAAATAAGAAAAGAAAGGGAAAATATTTCTTTAGTTTTTTCAAGTTCAGATTAGTGTGTTTGTAACTCAGCCCCTGATTTCATATTGTAGGTTTTCTTTGTTGTTTCTTGTATTTTTTTTCTAATTAATATTTTGAGAAAAAAGGGTAGAACTAGCAATGCATTTACATATTTTTTGGCTTTATAAAGCAATTTTTTATATTTCAAACATATTTAATTTACAAATAAATTGTACACTGCATAATTTTTATTTTATACATCACACGATAGGATTTTTTTTGTACTTTATAATCCACCAAAATACACATTTAAAGCAAAAATACTACTGCCTTTTATATGGTGCGGCGAATTCATTTTATATTTAATCTCTTCAATACATAAATTTAATACAATTTCTAGGTTACACAAATGTTTTTGTATTATCAGAATATAGAAACAATTTTGTTCTCACTTAGCTCATATTTTTATGCTGCATTGAATTCAATGGAAAAATAAAAAAACATGTATTAAATAAATACAATGAAGAATAAGTTCAAACACTGATTTATCCAACGTCAAATAATTCAGTTTCGATTTACTATATTGTAATATTTTTTAACTATTACTATACAAATGTTTTCTTACTGAATATTGAGATGAAGCAGGAAGTACCAAGTGAAAGCATGTGAAAATAAAAAAAAACAATCATACTTGTTCAATAGATGGATATGGCCTTTTATTAGTTGGAGTTGCTCCAGTAATAGTATTACGTCTTTGTAATATGGGCCTTGGTTTCAGTGGATACATTCGACAGTTGGCATCAAGAGGACTATCTGGGGGTTCACTATCACTACTGCTCATTTCAGTTTCCACATCAGGAATTTCCACGGTATTCACTCTGGAAAAAATAACACAAATAAATAGCAATTTTTATTTTATCTGAACCAAACATGTTTTATTTCACGAATCAACTGAACAAAAAATACCATTTTGGATAACTAATTATAGCATGTCAAAATAACTTCCAGTTGTTTTAACTATTTTTGTATTTTTTTAGCTTAGAGTGTAGTAGAAGGGTGATCGATTTTTTTAAAATTAAGGGTACTAGAAGGGTGGTTGAGGAATAGTTTCTGGGTAACAAATTATTTCACTAATGTAGCGTGTAGAGCAAGTTCAAATAAAGGATAGCATGAAAAAAAAATCAGCAACTGTTTATCCCATTACTATTTCAACCCTACAATTAGGGGTGAGTTATTGGGATAACTAGGTGTTCCCAAATTATTTCATGTCATCGAACCTGTCAAGAAGATGCCAAAATAGAGTTACTCATCAATACATTCCCAGCATCAGCCATATTCAATTCGAAAACGAACAAATTTTATAAATGTTAAAAAAATCGTTGCTGCTGTCATACATGAAATCCATGTGAAATTATATTACTTGGATTAATCACATTTTGGAAATACATTCTTAGTGTGACTGTATGTACATAGACCAACAAAAAATTTGAAACAGCCTTATTTATTATCTGAATAATAGCATATACAATGTAAAAACCAAGTGTGAGTGTTCCAATATTTCCTTTCAGAAATGACCTGCTAAACTTGTTTGGTCTTATGACCACAGCATATGTATGTATTGATACCTTTACTTCACTACTCTTTGCTAGAAGAATACATTTTTTTTGGTAAAAGAATATTATGGAATTCTCAAAAAGCATAAGACCTCAAAATAATCATATACAAACACATCCTAGACATACATCAATACTAAAAAAATTTGTGGAAATCTTACTTGTGTATTGTGATAGGTGGAAGATCTATTATTGGCAACAATCTAGGGGATGGGATGTTGTCATTCCACCTTGAAGACCAATTTTGACCATTTCTTTTTCTGCTAGGTAAACGGTAGGGCTTCATATATATCTGGCCATACACCTTCGTATGCCTTGGTCTTTTCTTTAAAGTCAGTACTATCTCTGGAGGGGATTCCTGAAGTAGCATCACAACTTTCTTTCTCTGCCAACCAACAACAGTTTGATAGTTTACCTAAAATATAGTAGAACATATTCTGAATATCTTGTTAATTTATTGTATCGTGAAAAAAAATTAACATTAATGAATGTTAAGTTTAACAATGAATATTATTTGTTTTGGATTGAAAAGGCTGATTTTTACCAATGAATTAAAAGTTAGGATAGGTAGGATAAAAAAAATGTATGCTGATAAGATGATTTAGGTTTCCTCAATGCTTCTTTTCATTTTATAAATTATAGAGGAATGTAACCTTTGCTTTGTTCATTATTTTTCCAAAACGTTCATATCTTGTTAAAACTCATTGAAATAGTATATTAAATTGTGAAACCTCACAAATCACACTCATCGAAGTAGTAAAGGGTACTGGCTGAATTTTTCGTTACAGAATGCCTATGCCACATATAATTTGGCAATATGAGGTATTTATTAACTTATTTTGTCTCCTGAACACTAATTGAGATCAAAATGTGGCATTCTCAGATATTCAACAGCTCTTCAGAGGTCGAAAAGGACATTTTCGAGCATTAATTTCTTACTCAAAAAACACTAAAAATGTCACCTTCTTTATATAAAGTACAATAAACGCACTTTTTAGGACCTTTTGATTTTATCAAAGCATATTATAAGTGCTAGGATTTTATTGCCACTACTTTTTTTCAAATTTTCAAGAAAACATTTTGCCTGAGATTCAGTCTTATTATTTGATTAATCCACGAAAGCAAAGCTTGAGTAATTTAATCTTTGATAATAAATTGAACAAATTGCACGAGTTCAATTTTTCTAGACGAAGATTGCTTGACAAAATATACAAATTTATCGATAAAATCCTCTAGCACAAATGATATTTGATGAGAATATTTCTCGAGCACATTGGAAACTGGAAAAAAAATCAACTTATTTGAATTTTCAATGGAGAAAGTTTTACAATTCTGGTTCCAAAATCAAAGGAATCTGTTTTGAATACCTGCATCTGTATTTTTTTGTTTTCTATATGGGTGTTACATATTCTGAAATATATATTCCTGTAAAAATGATTGAATTCTTTTTTTTATATTATTTATTGCAAATAAAATATACAATTATGACATATATATATATATATATATATATATATATATATATATATATATATATAAAAGTTTACAAGATATAGAATACTCCCGAGAATACACACATAAAGATAGTTATATTCGCGTTTTTTGATTTGAAACTTTTACTAGTGAAATCAGAAAAACTCCCGTCCGGTGACAAATTAGGATAGTTAGTACATATAAGCATCCTCGTGAATTTGAACATAATTGCAGCTGAGTGAAAATCAAAGTGCTGTTTTTTATATCCAGTCTCGCAAAACTGTCAACAAAGCAGGCCAACAAAAACAAACACCTGCCAATTAGCCTTTTTATCGATCCAACAATAGAACTACTTATACAGGGCAGACCACAAGCCCAAGCGATCAATTATGGCATTGAATTGTTGCAAATGCAATTTAGATATTGTTGACGACAACTACTATGAATGTGACTCTTGCAAAGGCCCATTCATAACCAAGTGGTTTAAGGGAATTAACGCATCCGAGTTGAAGTGCATGCAACTAAAGAAACGGATTCTTAGATTTTATGAAAGGATTGCTGCAGTGGCCTACTGATGATACCAACAATCATAAAATCTCTGGACATTCTTAAATCAGAAATAAACCAATTGAAAGAAGCAAATAGAACACTCCTAATCCTGCGATAGGTAGAAATGATCCTGCGAACTAAATGATATAATTGCTGAAATAACCCATCGAGAATCGCAAAAAAAACATATTATTACTTGGTCTTCCTGAAAATACTAATGATCAAACAGCTGATAAAACCTCCGTCCACGAAATAATCAATACTGTAAATCCGGAAATACACCTCAATATCAACGAAATGAAAGCCTTCAGATTAGGACGCCATGATGTAACTTCGAAAACAGACCCAGACCCATAAAACTCCTTTTTCTCTCAAGCGATGCCTATTCGATTATTTCTAAATCAAAGCTTTGAAAATATGGAGAAATTCAAGAATCTCACAATACGAGTGACAAAACACCAAATCAAGTAAAGCTATATAAAGAAATCAAACAAGAGTTAGAACCGTATCGCCAATGGGGAGGCCAATCTGCGAATTAAGTATATCCGAGGGAACCCAAAATTGTAAAACCAATAAAACAGTCTAATAAGGAGACCCACTTCCATCTATACTGCTACTACAGAATGTCGAGGACTAAATACAAAAACCCACGAATTCTACAAAGCTTCAACCATTGCAGACTATCACATAGTAGGAATTAGTGAAACCTGATTCAAGACAACATTAACAACCAACTATTTAGTGACAATTACCTAGTGTTCAGATCCGACCGTAATCTGAAGCAAATGGAGTGTCTCAAGGGGGGAGTTCTAGTGGGAATTAGATCAGACTGTATTGCAACTGAAATTGACCTCTCCAAATATCGACAGTCGTTTCACTCTATAGAAGTAGTTGGCTGCAAAGTAACGTTTAAACATAAATCTTATTTCATATTTGTAGTATATATTCCACCTGTAAGTACTCAACATGTAATTAACTTATGAGCGCTAGAGTCTCTTGAAACCTATATGGAAGTAATTTGATAATTTTTGGCGATTTTAACAACCTAGCTTTATAAATGAAAAAGACAACTCATCTGCTACCTCTTGGCTCTAAGAAACCTTATCAGCTTTTTTGAATTGAAACAGCACAACACAGTTCTCAACAGGTCAGGCCGCACTCTAGATTTAATTCTTGTCAAACATCAACTGCTCTGTTGAAAGAGACGACTACCCTTCAGAAGGAGGATATGTACCATCCTGCCTTGAAATTTTTCTATAATAATTACAAATCCATCCACTAATTTCCCTATAATGGAACTCTCTCACTATAACTTTCGTAAAGCTAACTTACCTTTATTATACTCTCTACTTACAAACATGGACTGGCTACCTCTTTAATAATCTCTCTGATGTCAACCTGCATTGGAAACATTCTATGACATAATCAACCCAATCTTAAACCAATTGTTCCATGCAAAAAAATTATACAAATAAATACCCACCTTGGTACAACAAAAATATAATAGTGACATAAAAGCCAAAAATAAATCTTGAAAAAAATTTTAAACTAAAAATTAGAAACCGATAATAATCAATACAGATCACTTGAAAGTCAATAAAATCACAAGTCTCCAAAGCCTATAATGAATTTAAAATAAAAGCAGAAAACACAATTAAATCTGACCCATCGAATTTTTGGTCTTATATTCACAGCAAAAAAGGTTCATCAAGAATTCCAGGGTTCTACATCTAGAGGGTGTGGAATTAAATAACCCTCACAAATAGTCAATCCCTTTTTGCAACCTTCTTTGAGAGCGTTTTTGTGAAAATTGACCAGACTTCCATACAAAATAACAATATAATAATAACAAATAACCAACATATCAGTCAGATCATTTTCGAAAACTGAGGTAGAGGTGCATTGAAAAAACTAAAACCAAAACTCACCTGTGGAGACGACCAAATTCCAAGTTTTTTGGCTAAAGATTGTGCTTGTATATTCGCTGAACCACTTACAATAATCTTCAATTTAGCATTGACAACCAATTATTTCCCAGATATATGGAAAGTATCAAAGTCAGTCAATATTCAAGTCAGGGAAAGTAAACGATATTTTGAATTACAGATATAACTCTCCTGTCAAACTTTGAAAAGGCCTTTGAAACATGCTTGTATAATAGAATATCTCCTAATGTTAGAAACCCATTACCACAAATCAACATGGTTTTATCAGCAAAAGATCGACAATATAAATTTGATGTGTTTCCTCAAACAAACACAACAGTTTCAAAACGGTACACAAGTCGACACTATCTATCAGACTTCTCAAAGGCCTTTGACAAAATTAATCACAAAATATTACTGAACAAGCTGGATGTATTCGGTCTAGACAACCACTTTTTTGTCATTTTTGATTCCACCTCACAGACAGAAAATTATATGTTGAACATCGAGGTCACAAATCATTCACCTTCACAGCATCTAGCTGGTGCACCCCAGGGAAGTGTATTAGCCCCACTCCTTTTTTCCATATTCATAAATGATATATGTGAAGAATTTTCTAGCTCCAACGCTATTCGCAGACTACCTGAAATTATTTCGACCCATTTCTTCATTGACGACTGTCTAGTACTTCAGAATGACATTGATTCCCTATACAATTGGTCAAAGTTAATAAGTACCTCTGAACATACAGAAATGTAAATACATGATCTTCAGTCTAAAAGCAAATATTACTTTTATCCTTACCAAATAAACAATCATATCCTGACTCAATGTTCAGAAACCAAAGATTTGGGTATCAGGTTCACCCTGCTGAACTTCTCATTACAATAAATAAAATCACTTTACAAGCCAAAAGAATGCTAGGATTAATATTTCGACCTGCAATGATTTTCAAAATATTGATTGCTTTACTAAACTCTTCAACTCATTTGTAAGATCAAGACTGGAGTATGGATCTCTAATATGGGCCCCAATATATACGTGCAAATACAAGCTGTCGAATTGTGCCAAAGAAAATTTATGAAATATATGATATTCAAATTAGCGGTGTTTACCCCAGCAAGGTTGCTGCAACAAAATACTTCTCGATAGGTTCTCTTTCCTATCTTTAGAAAATAGGAAAATATATTATTCATGTATTTTTATATTTAGAATTATAAAGGTTTGATAGACTGTCCTGATATTCTGTACAAACTTGATTTCCCGCTCTCCAGAGTAGCAGAAAAGAGTCATGCTTCTACCTACAATCATATAGAACAAATCTATTCACCAAATCACCAATACACAAATGTATGCAAAAGGTACAATGAAATTTGTTCTCCTACTGACGCTTTGCAGATGATCTTAGTAATTTCAAAAATAAAATTAAAGCACTTTTACTTCAAAAGCTGTAACAATAATTAGTTGATTTATTTTGTTCTAATCTATCTTTTTTTTTTTATTATTCTCATTACTCATTCTTTTTCAGTACCTTTACTTATTTGTAAGAAATTGAAATGTAAACTTATATACATATATAAATTGTCTTGTAATTGGGATCTCTCCTGTTAGACAATAAACCGTTTTTTTTTTATATATATTTTTTTTTTTCCTTCTTTTTCCAGTAGAAACAGTCTTGCAGAGAGGACATGATTTCTAGTGTAATAGTACAGGGTATTGAACTACTGAGTCTAGAGAAAGTAATGGTGAATCCTACTACTCTGAAATGGAGATTGTTGCGAATAGGGCAAATGGATTAAGGTTAGAAAAAAGAAAATCAAGAAAAACTTTCCAACTCTGTCAGAAGTAACCTCTCCCAAGAGGAAATCAATAACATTATTTTGGGTGAGAGCTCATCTACTATAACACATATTCCTACCTGGGCATCACAAAAAAACTCAACAAATAAAAACACCCAACTTTACAAAAACTCGAAGGCAATGCAAGAAATATCATAACACAGAAAGTACAAGCATTACCATTGATACTGATACAGGGGGATCAAGGATAACATTCTGCAACCTTTGGGAAAAACTTCATCCTATAGCCAGTGAAGAAATCATTAAAACTAAAACAGGGCTACTCATCAAAACCAATCAAGACAAAAACAACATCTCCGCTGCTCTTGACAAAATGGTCGAATTGGAAAGGATTAGTAGTTCTCGAAACTTCTGAAAATTTCAAACCACCTACTACAAATGTAACAGCAACATCTTACCGGTGGTGATTGGAGGAATGGAACAAGAAATATTAGACAGCCACATAGCGACCACTTGAAACAGTTTAAATTAGAACACTGTACTGTAAAAGAATTACATCCCAGGCCACCAAACAACCTACTACTCTCATCAGAATGTAGCGATCTCCACTCACGTCCAATATGTTTTGAAAATGGATTCTTCTACAAATTCAGACATTATCCTGTATATCCCAGCAATCCCCAGCACCCTCCCAAACCATGCAACAAATGCTCATCTTTTTCACACACAACCTCCCAACACACGCCCAAGTGCCCTAAGTGTTTTGGACCACACTCACTAAACAAATGCTCTTCAACACTTCCCCAAAATGCACCGGATGGCAGAGGATCACTAAGCCTGGTCTTTTAAATGCCCAAAAGACCAATAATACCCATTGCAGGCATCCCAAATATACAAATTAAATCCTCAATAATAAGTCTCACCAGGTAGCTACAGAAAAGAAGGAATCCCGTATTCACAGTCCGATAACTATTCATGATCACATTATCAATACCTACCTCAATGAACTGAATGAATCTAAAAACAACAACCGTGCAGAACTCTTGCAGAGGTTCATTGATAACTTCAACGTAGATTCCACAGCGTGTTTTCAGGAAGCCAGGTCAGCCTTGATTTTTTGATCTTGAAATAGATGAAGCATTCCCCTATGGAACCACTAGACATTGCCAATAATGTGCAGTATGTCCAGTAGGTCCATGGCAAAACATATACTGTAATAAAACAGTTATCCTACAAAAAGAAGAAATGCCAATAACTTCACGTCAGTTAAGAAAAAGAATAGCGGTTGGCCTATGTTGAAGTGATGCGGCGTCAATTAGCCAAATTGTTTCTGAGTGTGATTTAAGTTATTCGTCCGTTTGGAGAATTCTTCACAAATATAATTTGATCATTCGAACCAACTACACCAACATCTTTACGATAACAACCACAACCGAAGATTAACTTATTGCAACTGGTTTTGACTAAATACAGAGAAGATGTACAGTTTCCATTTAAAATTATTTATTCAAATGAAACTCAATGAGGTGCACACAACAATTGAAAAAGTTGAAATTTGCGTGATCAAGGTCATTTTGAAAATTTAGAACCTTAATGGACTATTGAATAAATGTGTTTTTGGAGGAACAAGCTTCTTGACATGTTTTTTGGGTAACCTTCCTTTCTACACTTGTATAGATTTTCCTGATTATATTTTCATTTTCAGACTGTGTAAGGTTACCCTTAATGGACTAATTTGCGACTTTTAAAAATTTTAAACGACTGTGAAGTCATCCTCAAAGTCGTATTTTTTCATGTTACTTGATCAAGAATGAAGCGATTTACATCTATCCATGGCATTCTAGATCAAAAAATAAAATGGAATAAAATGCTTATTTGTCAAATATTGACAAGTGAGGTGTTGTTGGATTTAGTATGTCATTCTCGATCGAAATAAGAAAAAATATAAAGGATGTTCCATTTAAAAATCGAAGTTAGTCATTTCGGTCAAACCGGAGACGCAAACAAGTAAATATGTCAAAAATGTAAATTGAACTATAATACACAACCCCCAAATTTTTTCGTTTTTCTATCTTCAATAATAAAAAGTTATTGGGTGAGCCACCTTGGAGAATCACCGTATAATCATTTTGCATTTCCTGTTTTCTAATAGGAATTGAATGTTTTGACATATAATTTTAACAGGAGCTACTGCATTCAGGCAAAAAAAAATTTTCAAGGTTTGTTAACATAACAGGCCATTTGATTCGTTCAAAATAGATCTCAGGAAATGGTCAAAATAATCATCTTTCTCCAACAGTTACCCAAAACATACATTTCATTTATGACACTAGAACCTTTGATAAATTTACTTCTTCTTTCTTTACTTCTTCTTCTTCTTCGGAAAACAACCCCGAACATTACACCTATTGACAGTCACATGCCGAGATCACCTTTAGCCAGCATGCTATCAGAAAGATTTTGCTGGGTCTCAACACCAACAAAGCCTGTGGATCTGACGGAATCCCGCCGATTGTTCTCAAGAAATGTGCCCCGAACTAACACCTGTTCTTTGCAAGTTGTTCAACCACTCTTACAATTTGGGAGTATTTCCGTCCAATTGGAAAATTGCAAGAGTACAGCCAGTCCTAAAAGGCAAAAGACCCTACCTAGCAATTACAGACCTATAGCACCTATCTATTATTTCCCAAAAGGGCATGGAAAAAGCCATCAACATCGAGCTCATGAAATATCTGGAAGACTCAGGAATTATCAATGATAGACAATATGGCTTCCGCCATCAGAGATCAACTGGTGACCTGCTCATATCGTCTACATATATGGCAGCTATCCATTGAAAGTATGGAGAAACTTTAGCTGTGGCATTAGATATCTCCAAGGCTTCGATCGGAGTTTGGCACCAGGGACTCCTCGCAAGCTTCCATCTTGAAACTTGCCCCTCAGCTGTGTTCTCTGCTTGCTAGTTTCTCTCAAACAGGTCTCTCCATGTAGTAGTCGATGGAGTTTCATCTGACACTCTACTCATAAATGCTGGTGTTCGCAAGGATCCATTCTAGCACCAACACTATTTTTACTTCACATCAGCGACCTGTTGAAAGCAACTTCATGTCCGTTACACAGCTTTGCCGATGATAGTACCCTCCATACGCTTTCTCTTCCAGGGCCCTATATCAGCCCAGTGAAACCAGAAATGAAGCGAGGAAGAAATGTTAACAATATAAATATGGACTTAGCAACAATTCTCGAATGGGGATCCAATAACTTGGTAGAATTCAATGCAAACAAAACACAAGCATGTCTTTTCTCTAGAAAAGCCGATCTCACTGTGCCTAACATAGCTTTGTCAGGGTAACCATACCACTGAAGTCATCCATATCGATGCTTGGTATTACTATCAGCAATAACCTTTCCTGGGAAAATCGCGTAGGTCCATTGCCAAAAGTGCATCCCAAAAACTTGGTTTTGTTTCGGCCAAGAGCTATTTCACCTCAGTCAGCTGCTTATGATCTATAAGGCACAGATCCGACCTGTCCTGGAATACTGTTCCCATATTTGGAGTGCGGCACCTAAACATATCCTGAAGCTATTGGATTCTGTCCAAAAGGGCAATTCGTCTGTCGGTGATGCCTAAACACAAACTTCGCTCACTTGTCTGGAACACCGTAGAAAAGTTGGCGATTTGTCTCTATTTTATAGATATTTTCATGGGCGATGCTCTTCTGAAATATCAACAATTGTTCCTCCTTTGGCAGTCTCTTCGAGATTAACCCGTCAAGTTCAGTCTTCACACCCCTTCGGGTCACTTTGGAGACCTGCAGAACATCACTTTCCAAAGACTCATTCATCCAGACTAACTGCGAGGCTTTGGAACTCATTGCCTAGGGAGGTGTTCCCGAGGGCATACAATCTCCAGAAATTTAAGAAGAACACCAACTCCTACCTTCTTTCCCTTGGTTCACGATGTTCTCTGAACATTACAGGATATCCCTTTCGTTGGGAACGAACATAAAAAAAAAAAAAAAAACTTGGTAGCAATAAATAAAGCACCGCCAACTTTGAACATGAGAATCAATTTCCACTTCATTTATAGACGCAATTGTTTTTCAAATGCACTCCTATAAATTTTGATTTGTAAAATAATTTTATTTTCTATTTCAATTAACTCACTTTGTTTGAATATTGGTTCATATTTATTTTTTCTGAGATCTATTTTAAATCCTTGGAAGGTTTTAGTATCTTATGTGAAAAATTATGTTTTGTGTAACTGTTAAAGAGAAAACCAACTGGCTTTTATGTTAAAATGTGCTGAAATGAGTAAATAAAGAAACTTTTGGTGTGAGAATAAAATGGCCCTTTTCTTTTGAACTTTGAGAGGCCATAACTCTGAAAGTACAAAGGCCGAGCATTGATTGAGTATTAGTGTTCAGGAGACAAAAACATTGTTACGAAAATAAGTGCAGTCGTCTTTGCGTATTTCTGTGCCTGACGTATAACTGCCAGAAATTCCGATGACAAACACTAAATGATCTAGGTGTTCCCAACTGATTGAAGATTCGGAAGCCAAGAATGAAGGTACATATAAGGTCAGGCGTACGATCAGGAATTCATTCAAGTAGTAATTCGGTCCTAGCGAGTTGAAGGTGAATTATTATTTTGTGACTGTAACTGTGATTGAGTATTTTATTGTCAGAGTGCATTATTGTGTTGTGTAATGAACTGACATTATATTATTCCAGTATTTTTAATAGAAAACAGATCCAGTTTTGTAACAATTTGTAAGTAAGAAGCAATTATGATGAAAACTAAAAGTAACTGACTTACTTGAACAATTTCATCACCTTCTTCTATTTTTGAACTTCCATGTGCTGGTGATCCATGTTTAATATCAGCAATTTGATGAATAGCATGATTATGAGGCAATATAAAAAAACCCAATTCTTGTTCTTTTTTCTTTAGAGTGGCCAAATCTAAAGATGCTGGTTGTAATATCATTGGATCCATTATTTCCTAAGAAGGCAATGACAATTATTATGAAAACAAAACATAGTTAATTTTTGCTAACTTGAATTATATGATCAGCAATCTTTGCCAGTTTTTCACAAATTTTCCTAATGGTGCAAACAGGTTTTTCTGAAAATATACCCCTGTGTGCGCTGGTAGCCATTTCAAAACTTAACTGTAGTAAGTTTGTCTTATTATCAATGTAATCTTTGTCGCCAGCAAAAGGAGATCTGAAAAAATAAGCATTCAACAACAACCACCTGAGCTAAGTTGATTGGAGTACCTATCAAGCCAATATACCAGTGGTTTTATAGTCGTTATAATATTGTGAACATCAGACATTACTTGAGTCTGTACTATTGAGCAATCATCATCCAACAATAATAACTCCTTGTACAAAGAATTAGCGGAACAAGACAACTTCAAAGCTAATGTCTGGAGGTTCTCTTTGTCCAATTCGAAATGCTGAAAAAAAAACATTAAACTGGAAGTAATTAGAGTAGTTCATTGGGAATCTATATAATAAAAATGAATGTCAAATTGTGTTGCTTGAGAACGACTGGACCGATTTGCCTAATTTTTTTTTTCAAAATGTTTGTAATAGTCCGAAGAAGCTTTTTAGGGAAAAGTTTCCCAGAAAATTGGAAAATTCCTTTTTTTTATGGGATTTTTGTATGGATTTTGTAAGACCATTACTCACAATTCAAATGATGGATATGCGTAATTTTTGTTTTGTTGGTTATGGTCATGGAAAAGTTTTCGGGACAATTACAAAGGAAAGTCGGAAAATTCAGACAAACTGCAAAAATCATAATTTTTTATGCATTTTCGATCATAACTGACGATAGGAACGACATATGCAGTTGATTGTTGGCACATCTTAGTGTTTTTCCATGGAGGTTTATATACTATCCATTTTACTTTAACTCGCTTCTAGACGGCGCTGCAGTGCATCAACTTCTATACTATTCAACCGATCTCCATGAAAATTGGTATACACATATATTTCAACAAGGGAATATTTTTGAATAACGGAATAATGGGTCAACAGGATTACGGAATAATGGGACAACAGAAAAAACGGGATACCGGGAACCTGGCAGAGTCATAGGCATAACCTAGACGGAACAACACAAAGAAAAACATGGGAAAAAACAAAATCTATGCTGTTGACGTTTTCAGGAGAAAAATAGGGAATATTTATAGAAATTTGGACAGGACAAATTGGTCGGTCAGCTAGTATAATATAAGAATTGAAAACTAAAATCTTACAAAATTTCGCAAATGTTCCACTGCTTCCAGTATAATTTCTTGGTGACCTAACATTCTAACTCCCAAGTGTTCTAGGTCGCAGCTCTCAAATTCAGTAACTGATGTCCTGTGACACCGTTATTCAAAAGAGGAATTGTATTGCAGAATTACATTGTCTAAACCTAAAACGGAAAACGAAATGATTAGTTCATTTAATTAATTACTGACCATGGTCCATGTTATTAGTGAAAAACCAGTAATAAACTACAAATTTTACCTTTCAGCCAGTCTGTAACTTGGTCTACAGACCAATCTTTAACATTCACATAAGCCATCACTAATGTTAAATTATTTTATAAAAAAATCTTAATTCATACTATAACATTTTGTATTTGTTGAATACAAAACAAGATTATTGTCATGGGAAATCCGTATTACACATTACACTTGACATACGACATAGAACATGATGACTCTGACAACAACTAGACAAGACAAGAGACGACATGACTGGACTAGTTTGGCATTGGCGTTGAGGGTTTCCAAACTAGGTTTAGCTGCGTTTTATTGGCATACCCTAAAACTACCATGTTGTGTTGGAGGATTTACATTTGCCTAACCTTAGATCATACATATACAGGGTGAGTCAGAATAAGACCGACAAACTCCGACTAGAGATTCCTCACCTCATTTCGAGGTGAAAAGTTGCTATCAAGGTATGTCCTAAAATGCATCCCATCTCAGATACAGGATGTCCAAAGTACGAAAAAAATTTACATTAATTTTTTTTCCTCCGAAATTCCTGAAGGAAATTTTTTTAAACTTGGTACACTAATCAAGGTTTATTTTGCTAATTTGAAGTTATAATTTTTTATTTTCGTAAACCAGTCGCGTAGTTACGATGGTATGTGGTCATATGTTCCTTCTAAGATGCCTAGAAACCCTGGTGTATGTACTGATTCGATTTTGTTTAGACTTTTTGGTAGAGATTCCCGCGTCCTACTTCAAATTTTTCACAATAGATGGTGACAAATTGACATAGTTCAACGAATTGGATCTGTTTGGCCATTACAAAATGCATTCGCCAACCTTAGGCAACCTGCACACTGCTGCGGAATACAGACATATAACTTATGAAACTTCCAACCAATTGGAAAATTTGAATGCTTTTCAATCCGATTGAGGTTATGATTTGTGAATTGTTATTTCTGCAAAACTCAGTTATAATTACCAATGTTTTGTATTCATTGAAATGGATCGTGTTTGTATGTTGTGTGGTCAGTCACAGGATGTCGATTTTTTATGATTTGTGAAATTGTTAATATAACACATTTTAAAAGTTTATGGAATCAATAGGGTGGGACTTTTTTCTCCGATAATTTCAAACCCTTGGTTCATGCAACGTTCCCAAGAACTGATAACTAAGATTCAACACTAGCAAATCAATGAGCGCATTTATGGAACCCTATAAGAACCATGACTAGAAAGTTGCCCAACTTTCAAGTAGAACCAAAGTTCTTAGTTAAAAGTTGGGCAACTTTCTAGTCATGGTTCTTAGTTCTTTACTAGGGGTTCCATAAAACCGCTCATTGATTACTGTTAATCCTGTATTATTCGCAGTTCTTAGGAGCGTTGCATAAAACCAACATAAATTCTAAGGATTTTGTTTGCACTTCAAATGAATTAACGACAGAGCTTAGTTTGTGTTGACGCATAATATATTCCATTTTCGAAATACTGTTCTGGAGTTCAAATCGAAGCCTGGTCCTAAAAGTTTGGTTGTGATATATAGTTTGATTTTTTGGGTAAATTTATAGTCTCCAACGATTTCCACAATTTTGGGTTACCTACTTGCACAATCTCTCACTGAACACAAACTTTGTGCTCCCAATTACTTCAGGAGATACGATGACCTTTCCTATGTCAATAAAGGTATTTTTTAACTCAAATTTAACGTTCAAAGTCATAGGATTCTGGACACCAATCGATGTGTCTTCCAACTTATGGAGGTTATGAATACAAACATAACTTAAAGGTATGAAAATACCTATGAAAATGATATTAGCCCCAAAAAAAGCAACCCATTTGATTATATTCTATTAAAGTCTGAAAACAAATTGATATTCAAAATGAACAGTTGAGTTATCCGTTGTTGGGAAATATATGACTCATTGAAGTTCAAAAAAAAAAATTCTCACAGTTCAATGTATTAAACCAAAAATATTATCATTTGCAATTGCTGAATAGATCAACATTTCATGTAATAATGCTTTTAAATTCCTCAATTAATTATCAAAATTTCTACAAAACCGTTTCAAGAGATATACTAAATAAAAAGATTCATTGATTGTAGGAGGAAAATTTACTTTATGACTATCCACCCACTCGTGTCACCATTATTTCAAGTGGAAAATAATAAATTAGCATTCATAGCACTTTCTCAGAAATTTTAATTATATTCCTCAGTAGTTTGAGAGAGTTGAATTTAGTGATGTTCAGAATTTGGAAAATCTAGCAGCAACATGATACAAGGATAAAAGTGAAAAAATATATGAAAGAGCAAAGTCTTAATGAAAAAAATAAATAAACAATTGGTTTCCTCTGATCACAAGGGCTTGGAGAATGTTTGGTTTCTTTTTCATCTTAAAAAATTATTTGCATGGCAACGCTTTGTAATCAATTGATTTTCGGGCATTCAATTTAATTCCCAAACTAAAATGATTGACATATCAAATATAGGTATAGACAACATATTTTTTCACCAAAATATTTATTGACGATTTTTCAAACCATTTTTTTCTCTTTAGTCCCAAACAACACACACTACTTATATTTTATTGAACCCATTTTAAATAATGTTTTATTATTAATATTTCCAGTTCGAGCCACTCCAAGACAACCATTGGATTCCAGAACCAGTTTCAGAAAAGGCTGGCATGAGCAAACCAAACCAAATTCTTGAACACTCAAGGCTATACTTCACGCCATGTGAAGAATTCCACAAAGACCTTTTCAAAATGTTGATGGGTTGTTATTCAGTCAGAATGAATGATTTTGCTCAGAAGCTTTGCAGGCTATGCTAGAGAGAGACAGAGATGTGGCAAAGCTTTTATTCGAAAAAAAATGAGCTCGCCTGAAAAAAAAACCCAACCTTTGGACATATATTTGGAAAAAAACAATATAATGAGATGTAAAATAATAATAAATTTTTATTGAACCCAAGAAACATAAATAATCTTAATCTATTACATTATATAATACAACTGAAATAAATATTTCAAGTGATTTGTATCAGAATTTATTTATTTTGAATTATTTTACCCAAGATCATATTTAAAATGTTGGAAAACAGAGAGCCAACCCTTGCAATTAACGGAGGGGCTTCCATTTCATTTCCAATGCATTTTAATATATATTTTATTATTATATATTATAGATAATTTTGGAGTTTTTCAGAAACCTGTAAAATTTATTTCAAAAATAATTACAACTTTTTGCTGAAATTTGACATTGAATTTTAATTGGACAAAACGACAGTTTCCTTTGGAGATTTATCCAAAACATGATTAATCCCTAATCCCTATGGATAATATATTTTAAATGAAAATATTTTTTAAAAAAAAAACCCATTAAGTGTATCCAAAAAAAGAATAAGAGGAAGGCCTGTTTCAGTCTTCAAACAGGGTCAAAAAAATTCTTTAAAATTTAGATTATTTCAACTTTCAAATTCAAAAGCCCGGTTTGAAGTTAGCGTTTTTCGGAGGTTTTATTTGGCGAAATGATCAGTGACCTCAGGGTGATTCAAAATTCCTTCAATTTTCAACCAAATCAATGGCTGAAGACTTAATTGAATGGGAATTCAATTTAAAGAAAATGGTCAACACAACACAAATGAAAACTTAAGAATGATATACCAAGATATTTTATATGCTTTTAGATAAAAATTCAAAATGCACCCTAAAAATATTTTGGGGAATTTGAATAGTATACTGAAAGGAAAAAGTTTCTTGACATGTTTTTTGGAACTTCCACCAAAAATGAAAATTAATCAGGAAAACAGTTGAAAAGTGAAAAAAGACTCTAAGAAAAAAACCAAATTATTCAAACAATAAAGGTATTTAGAAGATTTTGAGAACAGGGCAGATATAGCCCAAACGCCAAATCAAAACTATATAGAAAGTTTTTTGAATTTTTTACTATTTTATAGGCATATTAAGGGAAAAAGTTACTGAGAAATCAATCATTTTTTCTATAGGAAATATAATTTGGGAACAAATAACATGGGTGAACTAATTAGTTTGCCCTTTGTACATTTTGATTTCCTGATTATATTTTCATTTTCAGACTGTGGAAGTTACCCCCAAAAATGTCAAAAAACATTGTTCCTCCAAAAAAAACCACATTCATTCAATGCTATTTTGTTTCCAAGAGATGATTGGTTTGCAGGCCCGAAAGAGATGTTTATACTTATCGATATTTCAAAAAAAACAAAGCCACCTTCAAAAAAAGTTTAGCTGTTCATTTTGATATATGTATTTACTGGAATGCTATATAATAAATATACCAAGAGATGACTGATTTCAGGCGCCAAAGCCGTGTTTATACTTGTTTTTAAAAAAAATGTAAACCCACCATCAAAAAATTTTAGCCAAGTTCAGTTTTGGATATGTGTTACTGGAAGGCTATATAATGATATCCAAGAGATGATTGATTTGCAGGTCCTCAAGGGTAGTTTATACTTGTATTTCAAAAAAAATCTAAACCCACCATGAATTTTTTTTGCCAAGTCAATATTTGGTATAGTGTTCTGAAAGGTATATAATGATATACCAAGAGATGATTGATTTGGGCAATAAGGAGTAGTTTATATTTGGCATCAAAAAAAAACAAACCCTTTTCAAAAAATGTTTAGCCAGGTTCATCAATCATCCATTGGTATATTTTAATAACATAATATTTTATTCTTTAATAACATAATATCAAGTTTTCCATTTGTTTTGATATTTTTTTTTGTTAAATTTTCCATGAATTTCAAATCATCAATTTTTCTTTTTTTTTTTTTTCCCCTTCTGAATAAAGTATCTGCAAGGTTCAATTTCCGATCTTAAAGAAAAAAATAAAATAAGTTTCAAAAAATGTTTATTACCCAAATTCTTAAAATAATGTAAACATTGAGTTAAAATGAATGTTACATAACATCAAACAAATTGATTAAAATCAGACATCACACCATTGCCTAGAATTGAAAATCCACATGAAAATGAATTATTTTTTTGAATCAAAGAAAAACAACTATTTTGTTAAAACATGGACATTGAACTTCATCGATATATATTCTGGAAATATAGAAAAAATCTAAAATTGAAAAAATTTTCATTTTTTTTTTCAGATAGTTTTTGATTTTCTATTCCAGCTTAATTAAGAACTCATTGAGTTAGGTCCTTTCAGAATATCTATCAGATGGAGTTCAATTCCAGCTTCAGCGAAGTAGTTGTTTTGTTAGACATTCACAAAAAAAAAAACTTAATTTTTTTATCATTTTTTCCTTTACAGAAGAATCTTCCTTTCAATATTCAATTGAGAATGTTTCCTTTTCAACATGAACCGAAATATTGAAAGAATAACTGTTGAATTATATTGTGTTTTGAACGCCTTTTGAATTTTAATCATATTTGTTTAATGTTATGTAACCATTGTTTTAACTTTGATGTTTTACATTTTTTTTTAAGAATTTACCTGAAGATGCATAAAAATGTTTGGTGTCATCAAAAAAAAAAAAAATACATATACTGATAAGGCCCTTTTTCAAGAAAACAAAGAAAAAACATGTGGTCAAGAAATTATAAAATATATATATATATATATATATATATATATATATATATATATTTTTTTTGATTCTGAATATTTTTTTTTTAAGACAAACAATTACAAAAAAATTAATAACTTCATTCAGACAACAAGAAATACCCAAATTTCATTTAATTAAATTTTTACCTTCAGAGAAGAACACCAAAACTCATTCCAGATAACAACTTTAAAATCATTTTAGGAAAAAAATTACATACATTTCAATCTAACAGTGGTTTTCCATAAAAGAATTTGATAAATATATACTTTTATTACATACCAATGGGAAAAATGTTCAGAAGAGATTTTTTATAGTAGAAGCTGTAAATGTTTTTTTTTTTTGGTGCCCCTTTTACCCATTCAAAGCACCCTCAGTTTTTTAATTTTTAAAAAACGCGTTTTTAAAGGTAACCATGACAAAATCAACAAATCAGAAACGGAAGTCTAAATGACAAATTTTTTATTGATCCGACAGGGTATTTGTAAGTCAAAATTTACTACTTGCATTTATATTGCTCCTCCATCCATTTGATGAAACCATATTCTTTTTATATATATCATTGGATTTTCGGTATTAACCGCGATTCTCTTCACATTCAAAAAATCATATTAGAATAATTTTTTTGAGCTCTGGTGACAAAAAATTTGATCTTTGGTAACAAATTGCAAATGAATTTTTTTCCCATTTCCATGACAAGAAAAGGTATACTGATGTCACATCACAATTCAACCTTTTCTTCATTATTAGTTCTTATTTCATTATTTGTGTAATAATACCAGTATTATATTTCAAAGTGCACCAAAAAAAAAAAAAAAATTATTCGGATTTAAACACTTGCTTATTTGGCACTCGCTGCGCCGTTTCCGAAAAAAATCGCTGTTTTAAAGCCCTTTACCCTTATACTTTAATATACTAATATGTCTAGGTGAACATTATTTTGATGTGATGCAAAGATATTTGGCATTAATATTGTATCAAGAAAGTGAAGATCGATCAACCACTAAATATAAAAAAAAACAATTCCAATAATTTTGAAAGTCAACCGAAATTTAGATAAATTTTTTAATATACCACGTTTATAAAACGGACTAAAAAGACATCTTAATGAGATATTAAGAGACATATGGCAAATTTCAGGTTTATTTAATTTGTTTAAAATCGATTGCTCTTTACTTTATTTTTTTACAGACAAACAGAGGACATTGCGAGTTGATATTGCATTGTCTAGTTTTGAGTATGTTTGAAGATCAAGTATCTCACGGGAAGTTAGTTTAAAATGGATTGCATTATTATTAAAGATATTTACGAAAAGAACAGACAACAAAGGAAGTTAATATAAAATGGTAAAATATTAAAATGAACCCTTTAATTTGCTTGTTTTCAATTTCGGGTTGTATGTTCATACTATTTTCTGTATTCTAACGTGTTTATTAGGGTTATTTATTAATTTATTTGTAATTCATTTGGTTACTTGAGGACTATTTGGAGGCAGTTAAATTCAGTGCTCATTGACTCATCGATCATTCTGTTGGGTATTTAGATATTGTTAACCTAACCTCACTTTTTGTTCCGAAACGTTCTGGGACAAACAAACAGACATACAGACATGAAAGGACTTAATATTGCATTGTCAACTAGTTTGGCTATTCTGAAGTTTTAAAACTCATCAGGAAGTTAGTTTAAAATCGTTGCAAGAGTCCCAACAGAAAACCGGTAATAAATTGTATGACAATATATACCTCAAATGATCCTGTGTTGTCAAGGACGATTTTTCTTCATCCCCAAATGGACAGGACACAGAAATACTGAATTTTCCCAGATATGCTGAATTTTATTTCATAGGAATTTGCCTCCTGAAAATGTCAAGAATAATTAATTTTCACACTGGAAAATGAAATAAAAACACAAATGTCCTAGTAAAGTTTGAGGGAATGATTGAAAGTTGTTCTTCATTCATACCTTCAAATTAAATGAAAAATTATTCATGAATCATTATTTGAATACTAGTTTTGACATTTCATACAATTTTAAAATTATGAGTTTGAATATTTTTTGTGGGGTAAATTATATTATGCTGAGTATAATATATCAGGACCCTGTCATGAAAAAAGGGGTATATCAGCTAAAATAAAACCAAGAGAACATGGTTATCCAAATAAAATATATGAAACTGGAATTCGTTTTTCACATTTTTTTCATGGGAATTATTATTTTTCTACGTTCATGCAAAAAAAACTTTATTGAACTATATATGGTGAAAAACTGGTTCTTTATTGCATTAGTGCAATAAAATGTTTATTCACTCATCTGTCATTCTACTACAGCGTTTTGTGATCATGACAAACATAAACGTCAAATCACGCTATTTTAGTCCATTTTCTGTGATATTGTATTACATTTTAAACAATTGCATATTTCATATTATTCAATCATATTTATTGCATACTGGATTGAAATTACTAAAAAATACAATTTATCAAAAAAATGAGTTAAATGCAAATCCGATAGTGCTAATTAATTATTGGATATTTTGCTATTAAATTTGAAATAGAGTTCTACAAAGAAGTGCAACTGCATGACTTTGAAAACATTCAGGGTTCATGTTGAGCTTCCGGATAACGCTGAACAAATCACTAGTTTTCCTTTATCTAACCACCAACCATGTACCCAGTATCTCCTTTTCTTTTTATATTTACATACATTCACAAGGTCCAACAGGTCACCTTCTTTTTAAGAGATCATTTCACTTTGCTTCACAAGTAGGTAACTGACAATGACAAACGCTGGTATCCCTTCTGTGTTTATTGAGCACACCAAGCTCCATCACATCTGAACCACCAGTCCCTCGCCACCACCACGCACCTGTTCTGTGTGAATTGCACCTCAATGGCCTTACAAACAGACAAGACAACATACAAATAGCTTGGTCATTTCAAAGGAACATCTTTACTTTCAACTAAACTAAATATGAGTCATATTCATTTCACCTCATATCAACCTGTAGTTATGAATCTTTGATATCTCTTATTGATTTTTCATTGCTCGTTAGAAACCTTCACTATTGCTATCTTCAAGTGATACTTTGTTTCGCAGTGATGCAAAGTTATCTGTCACAAGAAATAGATGCATTAAATAAGGCATACTAAAAGGCAGTTTTGAATCCAATTTTAAAAAATACAACTCCAATAATTTGTAAATTCCAGGCAGAACCCTCCACAATTATGAATTATCAACCATAAGTATAAGAAATAAATTTTACCTCATATAATTCTAATGTGCTTGTAGGCTGCAATGATGTGACCCTTTCTGTTTCAGATCAGGTTTCCTTATCTACAGGAAGGATCTAGCAGAAATACTAAATTTGCAGTGTTGACTTTTTTTGAACTTTAGTTTCCCGTGCACAGTATTTTCTACTAAAAAATTAAAAAACATTAAAAAAAATTGTCAAAATCCATTATATTTGAAATCCCATTCCACTTTTCTATCATGGAAGTTATGGTATTTCAAAATGTTTCAAGCATTATTTATTATTGAATTCGATTTCATCAGATTGATATATGAACATTGAGGGACAGCTAAATGATAGCAGAACTCACAAAAAAAAGAGAGCTCGCAACTTTATACCACACTTTACCAAAATCTTGTTTGTCACTAAATAGCTTTTCAACAGTAGTGTCCAATTGTATGGAATGTAGAATGAACTTTCCATTACGAACTGCAGATGCATTCAATGATATATCAACTCTCAATGTATTCAATGTAAAAAAAGTCCACTAACAAGATTCAACTTTCCAAATTTTATAGGCTGTCATTTCTTTCCTAATGTGCCTTTTTTTTTCTTGAGAAAATATGTTGAAATAGACATTTTATAAATGAATAATAAAAATAATTTCTCAAAAGTATTGAAATTCCTGTATTAATAGTTTACAAATGCTGCAATCTATATGAGTGGGGAATGGAATGGTCACCAACATTGACATTCAGACTGAAGATAGTTAGGATTTCATAGATATAAAAAATGTCATACAAAGGATTGAAATATTGCCATGTTTTCTCCTGGTATTGTGAACATGCTAATAAAAAAAGCACAGGTTGCATCAAAAGGACTTTTTCAACATTGGAATGAAACAACTTGAAACACAATCCATCTAGATACAATGATAATGAATTTATTTGTTCCTCTGATAAAATGTTTATTGCACTCATCTGTCATTCTACTACAGCGTTTTGTGATCATGACAAACATAATCGTCAAATCGACGCCATTTTAGTCCATTTTCTGTGATATTGTATATACATTTTAAACAATTGCATATTTCATATTATTTTCAATCATATTTATTGCATATTGATTACGGAATTACTAGAAAATACAATTTATCAAAAATGAGTTAAATTGTTCCTAACATAGTATTCGCTCCTAACTTTCTCAATGCAAATCGATAGTGCTAATTAATTAATAAATATTTTGCTATTTAATTACGCTTTTTATTTTCCCACACTTAGTGCCACCTAAATAAAAAATTTTTTTTTTTTGCATGAACGTAGAAAATATTGTATGCAACTTCATGTAAGGTTTATTGCATTCGACGTGTTGTCCAACTCGCCTAATGGCCTCATCGGACAACTTCACCGAGTGCAATAAACACTTACTTTTGCACTTGTTGCATAAATAACTATTTGATATCTCTAGTGACAGAATAAAGAACATCAAATGTAGTGCAAGATATTTTGAATTTCAGAGGTAACATTAAATGGGAATATTTTGAAAACAAGTTTATATTCGAAAGGTTAAGAGATTAACTGTTTTTTTGTAATGAAATTCAACATAACAATTCAATTAATATCTTACCTCTTCTGAAGAAGAAATTTCATCCATTGGTCATATTACAAAAGTACCTAGTGACAATATTTTCCTTGTTTTGGTAAGATTTTTCTGAAAGCAGGTTTCCTTCATCTTAGTGAAATTGAACCAAACTGATATTCCTTTCATTCTGATTTTCAATTGACCCAATGTTTTCATTCCTGCTGTTTGCTGATGTGGATAACAAAATCTCCGAACTCCTGAAATGAATACATGGGTTTTAAAAAAATGTAATCAATACAAATAACTAGGTGTGCTAGCCAACTATAAGTAATTTATTTCCATAAGATGAATAATTTTTCTCAAAAATGAATAAATAACCTACTCAAAATGTTTATATATATATATATATATATATATATATATATATATATATGTTCCCTACTCGCTTTCATTATTCTCTCTTAATCAACTAACCTGAAAGTCCTCTGAATTGTTTGGATTTTACGGTAAATAGGGTTTTCGTAAACAGTTTCGGGATAGCTTCAGGTCCTCAATAATGTGATTTAATTCTTTACCACAATATATATCATCCTGCCTACATAAGTGCCACTGCAGACACAATTTTGTCACTCAATTGATCTTTGATTTCTTCCTCCTCATCTGCCTCGGAAGAGTGAGCCTGAAAAATAAAATTGAAGTGTTTCAGAAATCAAATATCATTTAAATTGTATTGTTCTATCATTGTCAAAGCATAGACAAGAGTTCTATACTGATATAAAGAGACAATGGTATTATATACTATATTTTACTTACATAAAATGTCATTTCAGTTTCGCAAGATGGAACCAAGCACTTCATTTTGAATGAATGTATAATTCGAAATGAAAACGGAATTCTCGATTTTCTAACGCCACAATTGAATAAGCCAAACGCCAAGAGCAAACAAGAATCAAATTCTAGGCCGACAGTGCCTTTTTAGGCCATTTTCGTCGTAATCTAAGATTTTAGGTTAAAATCTTGGGAAAATACTGATTCGTTGTAACGGCGGCGACACCGAGGAGCGAAAAGCCGAAGCTTCGATTCGAAAGGTGGATGTAGTAATAAAGTAAAGAAAACTAAACTGTTTGTCGCTGGTCGCTGTCTGCCCAAATGATTGAAGACAATGGCTGAATTGCGAAATCTAGTTCTTCCACATCTTTGACGATTTCGGAGCGGACTGAACATTGTCCGAATAAATTTCTTAGGAGAGTTGCTCTTTGGTGTTGACATCTACTCAACAATCATTCGAATCAGGTCGCCATCTAAGAAATCAAGCAGGCCATATTGTCGCACATTTTCAGATATGAGTGCATACACCAGGGTTTCTAGACATCTTAGTTCCTTCATATTTTCTTGGGACAAGTGAATGGACAAATGAGCGTTTGACAACTGTTCGGCTCATCGATACTCAACCTAAAAGTCATGACATTCCATGTGCCTGAAAGTGGAGATTTCTGAGACAATTGAGAAAAACTGAAGATGTGTCCTTAGAGACATAATTTCCTGTGTGCAATAATCGCATAATGCTAATTTTATACAACATATCGGAATATGGGTCAACCTTCTGAACATTTTTTAATATTGGGAGAATCGGAAACATAGTACGGGTGAGTCAGAATGAGACCGATAACTCCATATTTTCATTCATCATATTATTTGATCGATTGATGTCGCGGATTCACTGATATGTTACCATACTTTCTTGCATATGATTGTTTTGACAGATCAACTGACAAACAAACCCAACCTCAAATTCATAATACTCCACTTAGATAAGAGTTAAGGCCTGAAATAATTTTTGCGAAAAACTGAAGATAAGTAGGGGAAGGTGGGGTAATAGCGCTCGCTTTTTTCTTTTTCATGTAGAAACTACAATTATTTGAATTTTTTGTTCAGATTTGGCAAACACACTTCAGTTACTCTAACGTAATTGAAATGATGGCAAAACCAGCCATTTACAGTTGATTTTAGTAAATATATTGATTTAACTTTTTCCACCAAAAACGCTGTTGCCCCAGATGGGTGGGGCAATAGCATATAGTTTAAACACATTTGCCCCATATCTACCAGTATGTCATTCAAATGGCAAAAGGAAATAATTAGACAACAAAATCAAAATGTTTATTCTAAAGAATTAAAAAACCCGAGACATATCATTATAGGTATATCACAGACATCGAAATAAAAATATTTATTCTAAAAATTAAAATAAAATTTCATTGACATAGAAATCAATTTAGAGTTAAATTTAATTGATTTTCAATGTGCCAAATGACACACCAAAATCTAAATACGACTGATGTAGCTTAGTCATCCCAAGGAGAACTGGTTCTGGTAATTTCATTTTAATATTAGTTAGTGGAATGAGTGCAATGTCTAATATATTCGGTAAAATGAATTTATTATGCATTTCAATACTTTTGCGGAAAAACGAAATTTCAAATTCATCGTTTTTATCTTTGTCAGTCAAGATTTTTCCAACGTAATAAACAATATTGTTTTCGCGTATTTTGAACTCCACTAGCACGTAATCGTGCTTCTTTGGAACTTCGGTTAGTGCATCAAAGTAGGAAGGCTGTTCCACGTCATCCTCATTTACAACTTCGTCATCAGAAAACGGAATAACAATTTCTTCATCTTCCGAATCACTGTGTTTTTTCTTTGTTCGTTTCTTCTGTTTAGTTTTTGCTTGTTTTTTGTTCCGATTTTTCAAAACTTGTTTTTGATCTTTTAGAGATATTCTCTTTTTGACCCTGGCGACTTCTTTTTCCTTTCTTCTAATTTTGTCAGTTTCTTTTAGTACTAATTCCTCCCTCATAGGATTAGAACTTAAAATTTCTGAGTGTTTGTTCTAACATTTCTTTTTCTTTTCTTGTCACCAGTTGGTTGTGGTTTTGGCAAACTGGAAACGTCATCATGATTTGAATTCAATGTTGTCATGTTTGGTGTTGTTGTATTATTGTGCAGTTGTCTACTTAGTACAGGGGACGATGATGGTGTAGCAACATTCTTCACCAATGGATTTTTTGGATTGGGGCAATAGTGCTCACTCGCTAATACCCCAAATAAAAAACACGCTATTGCCCCGTTCGTATTTGAAACAAAATATGTTTAAAAAATCTGCAATTATTTACTAAAGTACACTGGATGTCACGAAAAACTAAAATAAAAGGACAGACAATCAATTCCATCAATATCAAGAGTAAAAAAAGTTAATACTTACAATTTTTTTGACCACTTCAAAAGTTATCGGTGAGAACTCAAACAAATGACGCCAAAACAATTTTTTATTTAAAAAAAATCCATGCAAATCGGCTGCATAACGAAGGAGAACTGGCGATCCTGACTATGATTACATCCTCGCATGGTAATGTCGTTGCACCACCTAACATACTTTGCGAGAAACGGGTTGAAACGCTATTGCCCCATGCGCGCTATTCCCCCATCCTGCCCCATTCTTGATTTGTTGAAGTTTATGTTGTAGTGTCATTATCAAAGCCATTTCTGATTGAATTATCTAGGAAAATATTATCCAATCAACATGTTTTTGATGAAGAAAAACAATTATTGGCATCTCCGTATCATCGACTGTCGCACGCTTTGGAATATTCCTGGTGTATCCTGTATTAACGTACATGCTGCTAAAATTGTTGCCGTTAAATCTTCCACAGATCCTACATGTTTTCCATATACTAGGGATTTAAGGTATCCCCCCAAAAAGTCTAGTGGAGTTAAATCCGGAGAACGTGCAGGCCAATATATGGGACCACGTTGATACGACCGGTGACCGTTTGAGAAGTAAATACCCCTCGTCTGGTCAACCAATCTTACGATTGCTCGTATTTTTGGTAAAGCTAGGCCTTAACCATACCGAGCGTTGTTAGTCTATTGACCAATAACTGGACAACCTCCCAGAGCGGCTTGAGAAATTATCTCACTCAGTATGTAATGACGCGTGGGACTTAATTTGACAGTACAATTACCAATCTCAGATATATATATATATATATATATATATATATATATATATATATATATATATATATATATATATATATTTCCTGAAATATAAAAACAATAATTGATACCCCTGGTATAATTTATGGATAAATTGTATAGAAAGTCAAAATGAATTTCAATATAGAATATAAACTTGAATGAGAAACAAAGATGGAATGCCTAATAACATAACTTCTTCAGTTATTTTGGCGATTGCTAATATCAATAATTTACTTTACTAGGAAATCAATAATGGAATATTTCCTTATTACACTATACATATATACCTTGCCAAATAAACAATGTTATTTTCTTACCCTCAACTGGAGAACACACCACGTTTTTAAATGTTACTTAATTATTCTTTGTTATTACCGAGTTTTATTACGCGTTCACTGGTCGTAATATGATTAACTAGCTTCTTTGAAAAATATTAATTCCATTCATTTAGTTATTACTGAGATGATTTCTGAGCGTTACACTTCCACTATTTTTCTGCATACTTTTGAGAATTGGCTACTTCAAGTATAAAATACGAAGTCTACATTTACTTCGCATCAGAAGATGGGAATGCATCTTCTCTAGATGAAACTAGACTTTACTTAAATTCGCTTCATAACTATGAAGACTAAAACAGAACGTATCTCTGTACTTGCTAACACTGAATGAATAAGAGAAGAGTGGATGTCGTAGTAGTCCGTTGATCATATTCAACTTCCTTTATATAGTCTACCCCGTCTCGCCTTTGATTTGAAAAGCCGCCATGATATGTTCAGCATTACTTTTATAGTTTACGTAACCCCTAAGTTCCTTCCCGCTATCACCGCACTTATTATCGGTTCAGAAAGACCGCCAGTGACATATGGGCTGCCCACGAATTTATTTATTCTTCACTTTGAGGTCGTCGGCGCGCAGTTACGATCTAATTGAATGTGAAGGGAGGAATTTCTTATGTGTGTGGAGTCGCCGCTTAAGGTGATTCATCTGTCGAGACGTACTATAAAATTAGTTATGAATGTCTGAAAATATAATTGTCGATTCGTTTGGTGTGCCGGTGCGAATGATAGTGACTTGATATTCTACGATGTGTTACATTTTTTGTCAAACTCATGCCGCTTTCTTATTTAATTGCGAACAAAAATAAAACAGTCGTTTCCTTTTTATGGCGACATTCTTCAGTTAAGGGTATTACACATGGATACATTAAAATACTTGATTGATCGTGGTCATCATAACGTCTACCTATCCACCGATCATGGAATGTTTGATCAAGAAATTGACGAACGATTCGTTGGAAATGGGCTCCGTCATATTGATACCACATTCTTTGACGAACCAATAGAGGTACGTATTCAAGTAGCCCAGGTAAAACATGTTCAAGAAACACTCGGTGGTTCTGCCCATTCAAACGGGCGAGGAAGAAGATATGGTTCAACGATACGATTTTCGATAATTCCTACCCAAATATTCACTGAAAACGTTTGTTGGTAGCCTTTTCCAAATATTCCATGCGGATTTTGTTCATCCCATAAATGGCTGTCCCTAATATTGAACTATCCATCTCTTGTGAAACATGCCTTATCCGTGAATAGAACATATCTAGGAAAGTCGTTTGCTCCTTCATACATCCTCAAAAACCATTCACAAAAAAATCTAAGAGGGCCATAATCACGAGCATCTAGGGCCATCAACTTCTGTAGGCGAAATGGATACAATAGTTGTTCACGTGCTACCCGACTTACTGTTGATTGTGACACTTGTAACCTATACGAAATAGCCCGAGTGCTGGTAGAAGGATCTGCTGCTAATCGTTTAAGAATTTGTTCTTCCGTAACATTATCTCTTCTTGTTCTATTCGCACCACAATGGTGTTTACTGGATTTAAGGGACCCCGTTTCCTTCAATCGTCGATGCACAGCTATAAAAGTAGTGAAATGTGGATGATGTCTGTTTGGATATCTATGTTGATATAATTCAGCAGCGGCTCTGGCATTTCCTCCTGTTTCACCATAAAAGGAATGCTTATCTGTATATTCCTCAAATGAATAATCCATTTTGAAACGATGTTCACTTACTGAAATGATGACAGATGACTCGACAATTGTTTATTGTACACAAAATGATAAAAGTGATACAGAATAAGAAAAAAAACAAAATATATATACTAAGTATGATACAAAGATAAATTAGGTTAATAACATAATAATAAAGTATAATAAAACAAACAAGTATGGAAGTTGATAGAATATATAAGGGACAGGGTACAGATTGTGTACAGAAAGCACCTAAGTGACTTAACACTTGTGTTGTGCTACAAAGTAATATTAATTGATCTAAAATTACAGTTGTGGACAGAAAGTAAAGAATTAAATAGTGGTTTTATATCATGTTAGTGTAACTATTGATGTTCTAGTATTTTGATAAATTCGAAGTAATTTGCGAAAATGAATTTTTTTGATTCTCTCGAGAAGGTTTTATGATTTTTAATATAGGTAGGATATTACAAGTTTTGGGTAACGTCAAAGTTAAGAAACGGTGACAAACATTTTTATTGAATTTTGGAGTGGGTAGCAATTCGTTGTAGTGCTTCTAGTGGTATAAGCTGTTGGAACAGAATTCTGAAGTATTTTCTTTTCGAATGCATACATACATACACTGTGAAAATATAATGTACGGATATTACTAATGTCTTCTGTATATATAAGGTTTGTATGGAAAGATCTTTTTTTCTTCAAAATTATTTTTAGAATATAGTTTTGTATTGTGTTGTTTTTGTAAAGAATTCTTATACATTGCCCCCCACACCAGAATACCATAACGAAAAAGTGATTCAGCTAGAGATTTGTAAATGAGTAGATTTTTCGCTGAAAACTGTCGTAGCTGGTAAAATTTGTATATTAGCTTCCTCACCTTTTTTGTTAGATAGTCAATATGATTGTTCCATCTTTTAGATTTTCGTCAATAATTATGCCCAGGTATTTCACCTCGTTTGTTTCTTTAATTTCATCTTTCATACCTGGAACTTCAATACTGGAGAAATTAGGTCTGTTTGTTGCTGATATAGAGAAGGCGAGATAGTGGGTCTTACTAGCGTTTAATGAAAGGCGATACATACTCAGCCATTTATTAATTGCTTCCATACTCTGCTGGACATAATTTTTAGTTTCAGGCCATGTGTTTCGATCGCAACCGTATCATCAGCGTATGATATAGTTTTTGCTTTCCCGTTTAAACAGAGCAGTGAATTTATATAAGCTTGAAAAAGTATTGGACCAAGAACGGTTCCTTGGGGATCCCCATTCTTATAGTCATAGTTTCACTTACGGTATTGTTAATTTTAACACATTGTTCCCGATTAGTCAAGTAACTGCTAAAGACATCCAACACTGCCCCTCGTATACCAAAACGTTCCAGAAGTATTGCATGGTCAACAGTGTCGAATGCTTTTGCCAAGTCTAAAAACACTGCAATGCATTTTTTGTTTTTATCAAGTCCCTCTGTAATACTTGTAATAACATTGTACATGGCATCAGTAGTAGCTATACCGGCGCAAAACCCGTATTGGTGATTATGTATAATCGTATTTTCATAAAAAAATTGTATTAAGCGTGTTTTTAGACATTTTTCAAAGATCTTTCCAAAGCTATTTATTAAACTGATAGGTCTGTAATTACTAATTTCAGTTTTGTCGCCAGTTTTATGAATTGGTGTAATTATAGAAGATTTGAACTGAGTGGGGACATGTCCCTTTTGGATGATCAGATTGAATAAATGTTTAAGGGGTTGGAGAATGTATTGGTGGATCTGTTTAATTATTTCAGTGGTTATTCAATCTATGCCGGGGAAAGTGTTATTTTTCAATGTAGAAATATGCTCTATGAGTTCATTTTCTGTTATTGGATTGAGAAACATGGAATTGGGATTTATTTCAATATTTTCATTAATTGTTAATGAAGTGTCAATTTCTTTAATCATGTGTGAGCCAACATTATTAAAATAGTTATTACAATAATTTGCCATTTGTTTGATATCATTAAATACAACACCATCTTCGTTAGCAATCTGTAAGATATTTTTATTGTTATTTCTTTCATTGGTAGCTTCTGATATTAGTTGATACGTTTGTTTTATATAATTTTTTTTGTATTTAATTTGTTCAAGATAATAGTTATTTTTAGTTTTATTCAGTAGTTTATTTAGTTTATTTTATAAATTTTGTATTCTTGTTCTAATTCATATGATAAGTGTTTATTTCGTTGATTTTTCAATTCATCCCTATTTCTTATTGATATAATTAACCCTTTAGTTATCCATGGTTTGATTTTCATGTGTTTTTTATGCCATAATTTTGTAGTTTTGGAGTTTTCAATAACGTTATTAAGCTTATTTAAGGTTGGTTCCTTGGGTTTTTTTAATACTACATCCCAGTTTTCTAGCTGCAGTAAGTTTTCTAATTTTTTTAAATCAATTTTTGTTGCAAATGTTTTTGTTGTATCAGGAGTTATTGTTTTTTTGCAATTGAACTCTATATTTAGTGATACTGGGTAATGATCTGTAATATTATACTTAAGAATATATGAATTAAAAATCGAATTTTTGTTATTGTTAGATTTTTTAAGGAAAATATGATCAATGCATGCTTCGTTTTCCGAGATACGGGGTGTTAAAGTTTTCTTGAAAACTGACTATTTATTTATTGCTCTGAAACCGGTCGAGATATGCAAATGAAATTTGGTGAGTTTCAAGAGGTAGTTATTGCGCATTTTTTAACATGCAATTAAGGATTTTATGTTCATTATTGGCGCGCATAAGGGTAATATATATATTGTTATGTTATGTTATGCCAGTTAAAGGTTTAAAAGGAAAAAACAAAAAAAAAACTAAAAAGTTATTAGTTCCAAGAGATTTTTTTTGAATAACTTTTGAAATTCTATTTATTTATAAGCCTTTGTATAATATGGATAGATAAAAATGTCAAAATAATATAACACAATCAATTTCATACACTGTCATAATGATCATAAACCATAATTGGAAAAAAGCCAACAAAAAGTCTAAATTTACAAAATTTGCATGAATAAAAGGTGATCAACACATTTGTAAATTTGAAACATACAGTATATGAAATTGGAGATAACTAAAAGTAACCAATGTTAGAACAGCAAACGTCTTCATGATAATAGCCAATCAGAGAATAGATGGTCATAGGTAAAAATTGGAAATTGTGAAGGAATAGCAATTGGTTGATATCATAAACAATTATTATTAGAATTTGTAAATAGCAATAAGTATGGAAAAATAGTTGGATATATAAATTGAGGAAGATAAACCTAAACAGTGAAATGTGACAATTTAGTGCGCGAATTCAAAAATTCAAATGGGAAAACAGGAAGGGAAACTTGTATCGAGGCAACAACAAACAAAGCCAAGGAGGAGATAAAAAATAAAATTAGAAGGGAATGGACGCAACATTTTGAGAGAACAAAAATTGAAAGAATTCCAACATTTGAAGAGCAAAACCAGGATTGCCTTAATTATATATCATTTCCACGTCTCCAAAGCTGATTTCCGCATCTGTATGGTTCCTGATGTATGGTATTGGAGTTCCTGATAGCGCTTGCAGTGACAAGGTATCCAGTTTCAGGGCATATCTTGAAACACCGACATCTCCAGCAGGTATATAAACTTTAATAGTGCATTTTTGGTCCTGAACTATATCACCAATAACGTATTTCACATCTGAAGAACTTTATTTCACCTTATTTTGAACAATAACAGAAAACGTCACTCTCACGGAAAAAGTGAGGTTCTGTTTATCTATCCATGATCTGATTTATCAATTTTATCCGTGAATATTTGTTTGATTCACCCTAGTATAAGTTATTTCTCGTAGGCCAGGTATTTTAAGTCTTCCTGAATAAAGTAGATAATTGCTTTTTGATATTTTGTTGTTTATTTTCTCACAATGATCAATAACATACCTACGACCATTGAATAACTTGAGTTTGACATATCAAGTAGTGGATAAATTGCTTTGAACCGGCTATCTGAGATGAGGGCGTACCAACTGTGCTAGCTGTGGTGAAAAAAGGAATAACAATTGTCAGCTACGTGACGAGAGAACAGTGACGTTCGTTGGCAATTATTATTACCACATACAAATTATTATACAGGGCAAAAATATCTATCTATATCATATCAATTTGGTTTACAAAGAATAACAAAAACTATTAGCTTCATTCATTATATAAAAACAATTTATTTTTCAATCCATCAAAACATTACAAGTGTCGCCCAACGCGGTGCAAAAATATATTGATAATAATAATAATAACAGAATTCTTTATTTATACAATTCATCATTACATAACAAGTGGCGCCCAACGCGGTGCCAAAATATATTAATTATTAAAATAATAAAAAAATAAATATTTAAAAAAATTCTCATTACATTACAAGTGGCGCCCAACATGGGGCGAGAAAAGGCAAAGTAAAGGCAATATCATTTCATAATATTTATCTGGGGCGAGAGAAGGCAAAGTAAGGGCAATATATCATTTCTTAATATTTATCACAAGTAAGGGCAAAATAAAAATATGGATTTGAGAGATGGTAAGAAAGTTGGTTTGGAAGAAGGGGCAGAAGGTAGAGAGAGAGGTGATCAGGAACAAGGAGAGAGTAGTAATGTGAGAGAGATAGAAATGAAAAGTGAGAGTACACAAATGGAATTTTTGACAGAGAGTCAGTGTAAAAAAATAATGGATAGAATGACTGATAGAATAATAGAAAATATGGACAGATGTTTCAAAGAACTAAGAGAAAGTATGAGAAAATGTTTCAAAGAAAGTAGTGAAGAAATATGTAAACCATTAGAAAAAAGTTGTGAAAAAAATAAAATTCAGGGAATAGTTATACAAAAAACAGATGATAGCAACAATTTATCAGAAAAAGATGACAAACAGGTACAAAATATAAAAATGAATTTCGATCTCCAAAATAATGAACTTATGCATAATATAAATGTGAATAATAAAAATTTTCAGATGAGAAAGGGAAAAATAAATAATAAAATAAAGATAATGAAAATATATGACATAATAATAGCGAAAATGAATTATGAATTGCAAAAAGGTGACAAAAATGATAAATTAATTACAATAGAAATGAATGACATGAACGTGGCTAACAAAAATATTGAAATGAAAATAGGGAACATAAGTAAGAAAATAATAGTAATGCAAATTAATGACAGTTACAGGGCGAATAGAATTTGTGAAGTGAAACAAAGAAATAATAATAATAATGAATAGTAAAATGTTGAATATAAAAATAGGAAAGAATGGAAAAAAAAATTACTTTCAAAAACAAGAAAAAGTTGAAATAATGAAAATGAAAATAGATGAAAATGTTAACATGAAATTTCTATTGAAAATTTGTGAAATAAAAAATAGGCTTGCAGTTACAAAACAAGCAAGATTCCATAGAAGGAGAGACAAATAATTAAAATGAAAATTTAGGAATTAATAAATTGTAGGCTAACAAATTTGATAGGCAAGTTAAGGAATAAAAAATGGAAAAAAGTTAAAAAAAAAAATAGTTTGATAGATAGTTAGGATTTCGGAAACATTTGAATAAAAGAAAATGAAATGAAAAACAAACATAAAGAAAAAAATACATCAATGAGAGAAAATATTAGAGGAAACAAAACAACGTCTAGATAAAAAGTGTAGAAAGAAAAGAAAGATATTGAATGAAATTTCATACTGAAAAACAGAAAAGTTGATACAAATATTGGTATAGGTTAGTTAGATGAAGTAAAGTGAAAAACAATATAGATTATAAAGAAGGAAAAATATAGAAATGGATAATAAATAATGTGAATTTTGAAGAAAAATGAAAAGAAATAATGATAAAAATATTTTGTGTATAAAATGAATGTATGTGAGAAATGAAAGTGGGTATGATAATAATAATACTAAAGAAGTGTATTATAAGAAATATGATAAAAATATGAAGGTATATTAATGAATTATAAATGAATATAATATGTTAATTATGTATGAATAATGAAAAAGCGAAAGATTATATGCACAAAATAAAAGTAAATGAAATGAGAGATTCAGATAAATAAAATATCCAATTCAATATGAATATAAAGAACAACTGAAAGAAAAGATAGGAAAAATGATAAAACAGTATAATTGAAAAGAGTACCAGTAATTGTAAAATCGATAATTGAAAATAATATCAGTATAAAATATAAAATAAAAAAAATATATATATGATAATATCTTGAAAAGTTTTCTCTTTGATCTGAAAAGAAGTCCATAGTCAAGTTTTTCTGGAACAACAAAACGTAGTACTAGTAGTTGTAAATAATCGTTGTTATTGTAGAACTAGTTTTTCGGGAAATCCAGCAAAGTAGTTTTCTGAAAATAGAAGAAAGTATTAGTCAAAGTAAAGTTAAAAAAAATATAAAAAAGGAAATTGATAAAAATTTTCAAAAAAAAAAAAAAAATTATTTTTTTTTTTTTTATCCTGTATAAAACTATTTAAAATATATAGAAAAAATGTCAAAATAATATAACACAATCAATTTCATACACTGTCATAATGATCATAAACCATAATTGGAAAAAAGCCAACAAAAAGTCTAAATTTACAAAATTTGCATGAATAAAAGGTGATAAACACATTTGTAAATTTGAAACATACAGTATATGAAATTGGAGATAACTAAAAGTAACCAATGGTAGAACAGCAAACGTCTTCATGATAATAGCCAATCAGAGAATAGATGGTCATAGGTAAAAATTGGAAATTGTGAAGGAATAGCAATTGGTTGATATCATAAACAATTATTATTAGAATTTGTAAATAGTATATATATATATATAAATTGAGTAAGATAAACCTAAACAGTGAAATGTGACAATTTAGTGCGCGAATTCAAAAATTCAAATGGGAAAACAGGAAGGGAAACTTGTATCGAGGCAACAACAAACAAAGCCAAGGAGGAGATAAAAAATAAAATTAGAAGGGAATGGACGCAACATTTTGAGAGAACAAAATTGAAAGAATTCCAACATTTGAAGAGCAAAACCAGGATTGCCTTAATTATATATCATTTCCACGTCTCCAAAGCTGATTTCCGCATCTGTATGGTTCCTGATGTTGGTTTTGGGAGTTCCTGATAGCGCTTGCAGTGACAAGGTATCCAGTTTCAGGGCATATCTTGAAACACCGACATCTCCAGCAGGTATATAAACTTTAATAGTGCATTTTTGGTCCTGAACTATATCACCAATAACGTATTTCACATCTGAAGAACTTTATTTCACCTTATTTTGAACAATAACAGAAAACGTCACTCTCACGGAAAAAGTGAGGTTCTGTTTATCTATCCATGATCTGATTTATTAATTTTATCCGTGAATATTTGTTCGATTCACCCTAGTATAAGTTATTTCTCGTAGGCCAGGTATTTTAAGTCTTCCTGAATAAAGGAGATAATTGCTTTTTGATATTTTGTTGTTTATTTTCTCACAATGATCGATAACATACCTACGACCATTGAATAACTTGAGTTTGACATATCAAGTAGTGGCTAAATTGCTTTGAACCGGCTATCTGAGATGAGGGCGTACCAACTGTGCTAGCTGTGGTGAGAAAAGGAATAACAATTGTCAGCTACGTGACGAGAGAACAGTGACGTTCGTTGGCAATTATTATTACCACATACAAATTATTATACAGGGCAAAAATATCTATCTATATCATATCAATTTGGTTCACAAAGAATAACAAAAACTATTAGCTCCATTCATTATATAAAAACAATTTATTTTTCAATTCATCAAAACATTACAAGTGTCGCCCAACGCGGTGCAAAAATATATTGATAATAATAATAATAATAACAGAATTCTTTATTTATACAATTCATCATTACATGACAAGTGGCGCCCAACGCGGTGCAAAAATATATTAATTATTAAAATAATAAAAAAATAAATATTTAAAAAAATTCTCATTCATTACAATATATATATATATATATATATATATATATATATATATATATATATATAATTTATACAGAGTGGCCACTTTTTTAATGGGATTGTATTGGTAACTTTTAAACCATAAGAGTTAGAAGGTCGGTCAAATGGAAAAAAAGTTGCATTCATAGAAGCATTGTCAAGCAGTTCAAACAAATCGAGATTATCAGGGCCGGTTATTGAGATATCATAAGAAAAGTAAATTCTGTCATTTTGATTTTTCTTTTTTTCCCACTTTATTTCGAATATTATCAAAAAATATCACAGGAGTTTTTTATTCGACAGTAAATTATCCTCATTTTGACATAATCAGATTTGTATCCAACGTTTGACAGCTCTGCCACCCTCAACCTCATTTTTTCAATACGGACCTGCATATTTTATGACACTTTTCGAAATAACTTTCAACGCTGAATTCAATGATATATCATACAATGTCATGCAAAGTTGATTTTCAGGTGATTTTGACCCTTATCCAAATTTCTTTGGGTCGGATTTGTATTACATTTAGGTACCTTCAGTTTAATTAACAACATGCAATTCATTTCGATAAGAAAATCAACTTACTCATCTTCAACTGAATGGAACGTAACAGAATCAAAGCAAGAAACAAGTAATAATTATTTACAAATTTCAAGAGGTGAAAAACCTAATTCATAATAATTAAACGAAACTATCATTGTTCGAATTGTCCACCATTTTGTAAAATGCACTTTGCGGTTCTGGAACCCATACTTCTTATACATTTGATTATTTCTTCTCCTTGAATACCTTCCAATACATTCTCAATCTTCTCGCGAGGAATCATTATTGTTGGATTTGTCATTTGTTCCGTTGAAACAAATTACAGAATCGAACTTTATTTTGAGATCATTACGATATAATTTTTGCAAGGCTTGGTATTCAAATTCAAAATCATTGTATCCGTGTCTCTTGACTATTTTATTAACAGCAGTTTTTGATAAATTGCATTCACTGGCCACAGTTCTCGATTTTTTTTCTGGGTTCAATTGAATTTGGGTCAGAACATTGATATCGTTGATAGACTTGTTTTTTCTTACACACACACAACTCTAGGTTTATTGAATGTATTATTTTCAAGTAGTAGGACGTGGATAAAAAAGAACATAACAAGAAATGTCATATTATTTGTCACTTCGTTTATTATTGTGTCACAAGAACTTGTCATTAAATACTTTTCTGAGTAATTTCAATTTAACTTATTCGATATGGTAAGATACACAAATGAAGAGAAGAGAGATATGTACGAAGTGTACATAAAACTAGATAGAAATTCGTTCAAAGCACAACAAAGGTATGGTGAATTATATCCTGAAATAACACCAAATATTAAAATGTTTCGACGTTTATCTACAACGTTACTTGCACATAATTCATTCATCAAACCTAGAGGTCCTTATGTACGACGAAACGAGCCTATCAATGACATCAATGTTCTGGCCCAAATTCGAATGAATCCAGGAATAGGATCGAGAACTATGGCCAGTGAATGCAATTTATCAAAAAAGTGCTGTTAATAAAATACTCAAGAGACACGGATACCATGACTATAAATACCAAGCCGTGCAAAAACTATAAACAATGATCCTGAGAGAAGGTTGCAAATCTGTAATTGGTTTCAACGGAAGGTGCGGAATAACAACAATTTTGTGCACAATATCATTTGGGGAGACGAAACGACATTCACAAATTCTGGCATGTTCAATCGAAGGAACAAACATTTTTATGCCACAGAAAATCCTCACTTAATTCATGAAGTTAGACATCAATATCGTTTTTCTTTGAACATATGGTGCGGTTTGTTAAACAATAAATTACTATTTTATTGACGGCAACCTAACCGGAGCAAAATATGTGGAAGTTATAGAAGAAATGTTGGATGATCTTCCTATACGGTATCGGCGTAATAGTCCATGGTTCCAACAAGACGGATGTGGTCCACACAACTCAAGAATAGTCACAGACTATCTAAATCGAACTTTTCCCGATTCATGGATTGGAACAAGAGGTCCAGTAGCATGGCCTGCCAGATCTTCGGATTTGAATCCGCTGGATTTTTATTTGTGGTGATATCTCAAAAATAAAATTTATGATACTACAAACCCGACATTAGAGATTCTTCGCGAGAAGATTGAGAATGTATTGAAGGTATTCAAGGAGACGAAATAAGCAAATGTATAAGAAGTATGGGTTCCAGAACCGCAAAGTGCATTTCACAAAATGGTGTACATTTCGAACACCTACTTCATTAATGTTCATCATTTACTTTCGAATAATCATTTGATTTTTCTTTCATTAAATGATAGTTTCGTTTAATTATTATGAATTAGGTTTTTCACCTCTTGAAATTTGTAAATAATTATTACTTGTTTCTTGCTTTGATTCTGTTACGTTCCATTCAGTTGAAGATGAGTAAGTTGATTTTCTTATCGAAATGTATTGCATGTTGTTAATTAAACTAAAGGTACCTAAATGTAATACAGATCCGACCCAAAGAAATTTGGATGAGGGTCAAAATCACCTGAAAATCAACTTTGAATGACATTGTATGATATATCGTTGAATTCAACGTTAAAAGTTATTTCGAAAAGTGTCATAAAATATGCAGGTCCGAATTGAAAAAAATGAGGTTGAGGGTGGCCCAGAGCGTACGAAACGTTGGATACAAAATCTGATCATGTCAAATTGAGAATAATTCACTGTCGAACAAAAAACTCCTGTGACATTTTTTGATAATATTCGAAATAAAGTGGGAAAAAAAGAAAAATCAAAATTACAGAATTAACTTTTCTTATGATATCTCAATAACCGGCCCTGATAATCTCGATTTATTTGGACTGCTTGACAATGCTTCTATGAATGCAACTTTTTCTCCATTTGACCGACCTTCTAACTCTTATGGTTTAAAAGTTACCAATACAATCCCATTAAAAAAGTGGCCACTCTGTATATATTTTTTAATGGTACGTCACTGAGATATTTCAAATTTTTGAATTCCTTGTTCAATTTGTGACAAAAAATCTCCCCTGCCTTTTTATCGTATGGGGCGCCGTTTTTATGCAAAAAAATAAAACATCTTAACGCGTATTTTTCATTTCTTTAATACATTATCAAGAACTATCTGATACAATAATGTTAAACCAGAACAATAACAGAAAATAACATCAATAAATAAATAGGCGCGAAGCTACAACAAATGTTCAAAATGACCCCCCTCAGACGTGATAGAAGATTCAACTCTTCGCCTCATTGAATGTCGTATTCGCGCAAATATTCCTGGTGTATTTCTTATTGTCTCACAGCCGGCTATAATTCGATTCCTCAGGTCTTGAACATTTTTGACGGGAGTGGAATAAACTAATGACTTGAGAGAACCCCAAATGCAAAAATCTAGCGGATTTAAATCCGGAGATCGAGCAGGCCAATGTCCCGTACCTCCCCTACCTATCCAACGATTTGGATATACTGTATCTAAGTGATTACGTACAATAATGTTGAAATGGACTGGCGCACCATCATGCATGAACCAGAAGTGTTGTCTCAGCTGTAGAGGAATTTCTTTCTACGAAGAACTGGTAACTCTTCCTGTAGGCAATTAAAGTAAGAGTCGCCTGTTAGTCGTTGTGGGAGGAAATATGGACCGATTAAATGATCATCACAAGCCATACATTTACGGAAAACTGATGCTGAAAATGAGCTTCAAAGATTCCATGTGGATTTTCCTCAGCCCAGAGGTGACTGTTATGAAAATTTCGTATACACTGTCGTCCAAAATTTGCCTCGTCAGTAAACAAAACGCCGAAGATGAATCATCTTTATTAATGCCAATAACAACTGGATCAATCAAGCCTTCAGAAATGTCGTCAATTTTCCACACAGCATGTTCTACGGTAATAACATGGTCAATGCAGTTTTTCCAATTATCAGTTCACTAACCGCACATCAAAACAATAACTAAACAACCTTTATTTTGAAGGTCATATTTTTCCGGGCTATATTATTTTTCACTTGAGTTCTTTGAGATTCAGCTCGCAGTGATACGGGGGAAGTCGAAGTACTGATTTTCCACGTGAAGCGGCTAGTTCGTCAACGATGTACTTTTTATACTTGTTTTTGTGGGTTTGAGCGATATTATAAAGTTCTTGTTTTAGTGGATCAGTGGGAAAAACAATGTTTTTTGAGCTAAGCCACTCCAATAGTTTACCACCTTTAGTCCAATTGCTTGTGGGTAAATCTTCTTGTAATCTAGAATAAAATCGATCATTTGTTCAAATCATTCTTCAAAAACGTCACCATTCATATTGTAACGAACCTAGGCCGGACCTGTCGCCTCACATGTTGCCGTCGACAGCGATGAGATCATCCCCGGAGATATTCGAGAACCATCCAGTCCCTTTTCCGCGTAATGCAACGGTCAATATTGGAAACAATTGGAACATGCCGTCGCCAACTGGAAGAATTCGAAACATCGAGAATGCTGTATCGGAGATAAATAGACCGCCCTCAAGAGGGAGAGGACAGTCTGAACGAGCCCATACCATCGAGCTATACAGTGGCGTAGTAATATAAATTAAGTTGTAGATTAAGTGTGAAATAAATTAGTAGAACCAAGTTAAGTTTATTTACGTTACAATTGGTGTCGGAAGTGAGATTTTGAAAATAAACAAGTGATCGTGGAGTGGATAGTCAGAAAAATAAATTGATAGACCTTTTTGTACGCCCAAAAATAGACAGTGGCCCGGTTTTCGCGAAGTGGACAATTGTGCGTGGAATATAAACTGCGTTACAATTGGTGTCGGAAGTGAATTTTAACAAACTGATAAACTTTTCGTGTAAAACAGACTGATACCTCGTCAAAGACAAAATGTGTTCAAGAAAAGTGCGCCTTGGATTTGAAGGTAGCGGAATTGAAACAGGAATTGGAGGAAAGGGAACTGGAAACAACAGGTAAAAAGCAAGTACTCCAGGAAAGACTTGCAGAAGGACTTATACAAGAAGGTGAGGACCCCGAAACATTTTTATTCGAAGTTCCGGAGGTGATTTGAGTCCGATAATAGAATCCTTGAAAGAAGAGCTGCAACAAAATTCGAGGACTTTGGAAGAGGATGCTAGAAATGTGGAAGAGAAGCTTGAAGAAAATTCTAGAAATCTGGAAGAGAAGCTTCAAGAAAATTCTAGAAATCTGGAAGAGAAGCTTCAAGAAAATTCTATAAATCTGGAAGAGAAGCTTTCTAGAAATCTGGAAGAGAAGCTTCAAGAAAATTCAAGAAGCCTGGAAGAAAATTCTAGAAATCTGGAAGAGAAGCTTCTAGAAAATTCAAGAAGCCTGGAAGAGAAGTTCCTGGAAAACACTGAAGGCCTAAAAATAGAATTGTGTGGTGTGGCTAAATTTCTAGAAGAAAGAATGGGAACCGTTGAGACAGAGATAGATAAAATTAGGGAGCAAATGAACACGGAGGTAGATAAAATAAAGGAAACGATCAGTAAGCTGGAAAACAAATTAATAGTGCGTCCTCCACAGAGATGGTTAACGAAAATGCAATGCTGGACTTGAGTTTGAACGTGGATAAAGTTCAAGAGGGTATAAAAGATGTCAAGGTCATTTCAGAAATAGGAAGCTTTCCATGAAGCCGCCTCAGTTCGACGGAAAAACTCCATGGGCAAATTACCGCCGGCAGTTTGAAGCAGCGGCCAAAGCAAACGGATGGAATGCAGGGGAAAGAGCTGTAGCACTGACACTTGCATTACGTGGAGAAGCGACAAATATTCTACAAACTCTCACCGCCCAAGAACAGGAGGAGGAGGACTATGATCAGCTGATTAAACATCTAGAATTACGCTATGGCCACGCCCATTTGGAACACGTATACCACCCCAGCTGAAAATCGCTGCCAAAAATCGGGCGAATCCTTACAAGAATTCGAAACTGACATTGCACGCTTGGTTCGTCTCGCATATCCAGCCACACCAGAAAATGTAATGGAGCGACTAGCGGTTCAAGCATTCCTGGATGGACTCCGTGACCAAGAAACCAGACAAGCGTTGACACTAGCCCGTCCAACACATCTCGTAGACGCACTGGCACGCGCTTTGGAATTCGAGGCAGCGAAACAATCTTGCAAAAGCCAGAGTAAAGTCCGAATGATAGAGGAAGACTCACAGGAGCCTGCTAATTTGGAAGCTGCCATAAGAAAAGTGATGAAGGAAGTGTTGCCTGAGAAAAGACATATAAGATGCCGGAATTGTGCAAAATTGGACATGTGCGTAGCAAATGTCCAACATTCATCGACTCCGATGCAGGAAAACCAAGAAAGGTCGATGAGAAGGGCAATCGTCGGCCGTGTCCAGCAAGCCCTGGTTAACAACGCATATGTCGCTATCCTGCAACGACAGAACAGAGGTGTTTTCGTAGACGGTCTCATCAATAACGAGCCTTGCACCATGCTGCTAGATACAGGTGCGACTAGGACAATTCTCGGACCTTCCTTTGCCAGAACACCGGAACGAATTGAACTGACAACTTGAAGCTACGCACAGCAACAGGGGAGCCAGCTACTGTATATGGCGAGCTACCGATTGAAATAATTTTGGGCAGCACTAAAGCTGAAATATCAGGCACTTGTAGCGGACATTTAAGATGATGCAATCATCGGAATGGACATCATGAATTCCAGAGGGTTTGAATTGATTTCAAAGACGGCGTCCTACGTGTCAACGGAGAAGAGCTGGTACTTCATGGGAGAAGTGAAGAGTTGATCCGTGTGCTGTTGGCTGAAGATATAAGCGTACCTGAGAGGGCTGAAACCATCCTGGAGGCTCGCCGGGACGGGAGTGCGAGCAGTGGAGACGTGATGATGTTCGAGCCCAAACTTCATGATGAGAAAATTGACGAGGGATTGCCCTAGGGAAAACCCTGTTACGTGCTGAAAAATTTGTACCGGTAAGGGTCATGAATGTCAATTACTTCCAGTGACCTTAAAGAAAGGAACAATTTTAGGGCACTGCTCGTCAGTTTCATCTGTGATCCGGGGCGTACGAGGTACGATTAGCCAACCCAACAACTTGCCCACAGAACTAGAAAAATTAGTGCCATCTCTTCCAAAGACATAAAACCAGCTCAACAGCCCAAACTAAGAGATTTAGTCAAAAGTACCAAGACATCTTCGATACCGGACAAGGAAAAGGGGTCGAACTAATGTGGTCCAGCACAAGATTGATACTGGGGTGCCCGACCGATCCGGCAATCAGCAAGAAGACTCTCTGCCAAGAAGGAAGAGGCTGACAAAATAGTCAGCGATATGGGAAAAGAAGGAGTTATCGAACCATCTGACAGTCCCTGGTCCTCCAGTCGTACTGGTGAAGAAAAGGATGGATCGACACGCTTTGTGTAGACTATCGCCAACTTAATAATGTCACGAAGAAGGACAGTTACCCTCCCGAGAATAGATGACACCCTAGACACGTTGGCTGGTTCCACGATTTCTCGACCCTTGATCTGAAGAGTGGATACTGGCAAGTAGAACTCGCTCAGGAAGATCGAGAAAAGACTGCTTTACCATCGGCTCAGGATTGTGGCAGTTCACCGTTATGCCATTCGGCTCTGTAATGCCCCGCCACATTCGAAAGATTGATGGAAACAGTACTGAAGGGACTCTCATGGAACACGTGTCTAGTGTATCTCGACGACATAATTGTGGTCGGCAGATCGTTCGAGGACCACGTGAAAAACTTGGAGGAAGTATTCCTGCGATTGAGGAACTCCGGATTGAAGCTGAGCCCAAGAAATGCCACCTGTTCCAAAAAGAAGTACGATACCTCGGCCACGTTGTCTCTGGGGAAGGAGTAGCAGTGGATGACCAGAAGATCAAAGCTGTTAAGGATTGGCCCATCCCAAAAGACATTCACCAACTTCGAAGTTTCCTTTTGGTTTGTGCACATACTATCGCCGATATGTGCTGGGGTTCGCAACATCGCTAAACCACTGACCAGGCTCACGGAAGGTCAAACAAAGTTCCAGTGGTCCGAAGAATGCCAAGACTCGTTCAGGAAGCTGAAGGAGCTTTGATTAACGCACCTGTTCTGAGCTATCCCTACCCAACGGGGAAATTCATTTTGGATACGGACGCCAGCAACGTGGGACTTGAGCTGTCCCCATCTCAGATCCAGGAGGGCAGGAGAAGGTCATTGGTTATTTCAGCAAGACGCTCAGCAAACCAGAGCGCAATTACTGTGTCACCAGGCGAGAGCTGTTAGCTGTTGTAAAGGAGTGGAGCACTTCTACAAGTACGTGTATGGAAGAAGATTCCTGCTGAGAACTGACCATGCAGCTCTCAAATGGCTCTTACAGTTCAAAAATCCTGAGGGTCAAGTAGCACGTTGGATCGAGAGACTCCAAGAATTGATTTCGAGATCGAACATCGAGCCGGAACTAGCCATAAGAATGCAGATGCCTTGTCGCGAAGACCATGTCCAGATGATTGCTCACATTGCCGACGAGCAGAAGAGAAAGAAGCAACACTTTTTAGAACCGCGGCAATGGATGACAACTGGAATGACAGCAAGATCCAGAAAGACCAAGAGAGAGACCCCTGACCTTGGCTTAGTCGTCAGCTGGAAGAAGGGCAATCGAAGACCATCATGGCAGGAAGTCGCAGGTTACTCGCCGGCTGTTAAGTCCTATTGGGCACAATGGAACTCTCTTATTCTGGACAATGGATCCTGAAACGTGTGTTGGAGGCCGATATTGGTGGGGAAGACAGACGCCAAATAATTGTTCCCAGGAACAGAAGAGAGGAAGTGCTGCGGGGAAAACCATGATGGAGTCGCCGGAGGACATCTGGGAGTGACGAAGACCCTGCAGAAAGTGAGGCAACGGTTTTACTGGGCCAATTGTCAGCTGACGTCCAGGACTGGTGCAGGAAGTGCGCTGTATGCGCTGCTAGCAATGGACCTCGAATACGCCCCAAGGCCCCGATGCGTCAGTACAACGTAGGCAGCCCGTTCGAGAGAATCGCCCTTGACATCGCCGGCCCGTTTCCCGTATCCGACCACGGGAATAAATACATCCTTGTGGCAATGGACCTACTTCAGTCAGTGGGCGGAAGCCTATGCCCCGCCCAACCAGGAAGCCATCACCGTCGCCGACGTCTTGGTGAAAGAGTGGATATGTCGATTCGGTATTCCAATGGAGCTGCACTCGGATCAAGGCAGAAATTTCGAATCCAACCTTTCCAAGAAATATGTCTACTGCTGAACATCCGCAAGACAAGAACCACGGCCCTACATCCGCAGTCCGATGGAATGGTGGAACGGATGAACAGGACGATCAACCGCCACTTGTCCAAGGTTGTCTCTGACCATCAAAGAGACTGGGACCAGTATCTTCATTTGTTCCTGATGGCCTATCGATCCGCAGTACACGAGTCCACCGGTCAAACTCCTGCTAGTATTATAATGGGCCGAGAACTGCGACTGCCTTGTGACCTGAAGTTTGGGATACCGCCAGGACAAGACACTGCGGGAGGGACTACGTCAGCAAACTTCGGCAGAGAATGGACGACATCCACGAACGAGTCCGGTTGAACATCCAGAGTGCCAGCGATAAAATGAAGAAGACCTATGACATCAAGGCCGACGCTGGAGGATTTAAGGTTGATGACCTGGTTTGGCTGTACAACCCCAAACGTCGTCGTGGACTATCACCAAAGTTGCGGAACTCGTGGAAGGCCCGTATAAGATCGTGAAAAGGATAAACGACCTTGTGTACCGAATCCATAAGCCACCCCTGAGGGAAACCAAGGGTCGTCCATTTCAACAGGTTGGCCCCTTACGCTGGAAACCATGACCAAGTTCGCACCCTCGCCACCGGAGGATGATATGACGTTCGAGAAGTTTATGTCCTTGTATTCAAACGGGCAGAAAGTTCTACATGGGGTTACTAGAGAGGAGTCACGAGACCTTTCGAGGTGCCTGCTGACTACGCACTAGCGCACTGTGTGGCAGAAGATCTTCGAATGTCCAGGGCATCGCCGTAGTGTTCTCCAAGAAATTTGGTCAACTCCAAACACTGCGGAGCAGGAATCCAGAAGTTGGTGGGGTGCTACAGTTGAAGAAAGGCCAGAGAAACATCTACTACCTAGTTACCAAGAGGCATTCCCAAGATAAACCGTCCTATGAAGATGTCTGGAAGAGTCTCACCAAACTAAGAGATACTATGGTGGACCAGAATCTGGTGGATCTAGCAATTCCAAAATTGTCCTGTGGTATTGATGGGTTGGACTGGAGAGTCATAAGAAGTATGCTGGAGGCGATATTCAGATCCAGCGGCGTCAAGATTTTGGTTTGCTGTAACCTCTTCCACGACGATCATGAAGACCGTGGAGTGTTACTTCCATCGAACTTCACGGTGCAGATATGGGGAGTCATGCAGATATCGTCACACTCCAAGGATGAAATTTCGGGACGAAATGTCTTTAAGAAGGGGGCAATGTAACGAACCTAGGCCGGACCTGTCGCCTCACATGTTGCCGTCGACAGCGATGAGATCATCCCCGGAGATATTCGAGAACCATCCAGTCCCTTTTCCGCGTAATGCAACGGTCAATATTGGAAACAATTGAACATGCCGTCGCCAACTGGAAGAATTCGAAACATCGAGAATGCTGTATCGGAGATAAATAGACCGCCCTCAAGAGGGAGAGGACAGTCTGTACGAGCCCATACCATCGAGCCTATACAGTGGCGTAGTAATATAAATTAAGTTGTAGATTAAGTGTGAAATAAATTAGTAGAACCAAGTTAAGTTTATTTACGTTACATATCTTCGTAAATTCCAGGAAGCATGGAAAAAGGCCCCTGAGACAATCGAAACCCTACACGAAGCCCCTCTACTAAGAGGGGCTAAGACTCTGCTCACACTGAGCAGAAAGGAAATCAGAGTAGTGGTAGGGCTCTCACGGGGCACTGCTTATCTAAAACAAGCACCTCAACATTATAGGTATCAGTGGATGATACTGAATGCAGGTGGTGCTTTGGAGGATGAGGAGTCAGCCACTACATCCCCACGGGAATGCCCAGCAGTGGCAGAAATACGGGAAGCGCACTCGGAGTATCGTTCTGAACCCGGAGAGTGTGGAGAAAGGTATCGGTTAGAAGGCTGGCCTCTTCCGCTGCGAAATAGGGTACCTTCAAATCTGAAGCAGCGGTGAGTGCATAACGGCCCGATAGAGAGGCCTACATGCTAATGGTTCTGCGCCCACATACCCTCATTCATCTATCTAATGGACCCAATTTTGCCGTTTCGATGGTCCTGTTCAGCATCCATTACTTGAATATTATTTTATATACACAAGCCAAACACGGAAGAACACAAATAATTTCCAGAAAGCACTACCAGCGATATCGAGTACCTGCTACTGATTACAATTCTAGCTTGTAACCAGTTCTCACCCTTCTATTAGTACTTACAGTTATAAAAAGGGCTGGTCTTCAAAATATTATGGTTTCCTAGCAGTTCGTACTACCTACCTGGATTAACGGAATTATGGGTACGTCTATGAAATCGATGCATCTGAGCGGTTTATTACTCTATGCCTTATTTACGGACGTTTAATTTTTGTCGAAAATTATGAGAAAAGTAGGGTAAGTATGCTGTGGGTACAAAATTGAATGGAACCAGATTCATAACTTCACTTCACAATCAAAACAAAAGGTATACATTATTTGCGAATAAATCAATTTTTCAAGCATTTCGGAGGCACCTTCACTGAACTGAAACAAACGTTGAAATTCGTGATGGAACGCTCTGTAAATAATACATTTTTCGATTCCGCAAATCTCCCAAGTAGGTCTACTCAGTATTGGAAACGAATAATGCTCACTAATTTTTCAGATTTATTCCCATTCTCATCACAGAATTCTCATTGTTTGGTAAAAAAACTTCAATAAAAATCAAAAGGGGTTATGGAAATGAAAATAACTTCACAAGTAAGAAATTAGTGTCCATCAATTTAGAGTATAAGTTCGTATACCTAGTGAACTTTAGGTCATTAAATTTTTCAACAAACATGTATACAAGATATGAAGAAGTGGACATGCTAATAATTTATGGCAAATGCAAGAACAATTCGAGGAACGCAACTTTGTATGCTGAAAGGTATCCCAACAGACATCATCCATATTTTCAATATTTCCCCGTTGTGGAGAAACAACTCTGAAAACTTTTATCACTGATGAGGTGACGAAAATCAATGTTTCAGCATTTGTAGAATCCTACCGCTTCTAGTAGGGAAATTAGCAATAAGTTAAAAAAAAAAATTGTTTATTCATCCTTAAGATCACAATGTGATATCAGACAGTACATTTTGTATAAAACAGTAGAGCATTCAAATCACATAAAACATATTAAAATAACTGAGTTTATTGTCCTTGTGCATCAGGAGATATATATTCTTTAAAATTATAGAAACTTCTTTCAACAAGAAAGGTTTTCCTTTTCTTTGAACGCAAAAAATCTGTTACATCTTTTAATATCTTTGGGTAGCTGGTTATAGAACTTTATACCCATGTATGTTGGACTTTTTTCATATAACTTGGTTGTATGTTTTGGAATATGTAGTGAATTGTAATTTCTGGTAAAATGTTCATGATTACCCGAATCTTTTTAGTAGGTACTTACAAAAATTTTTCCTTACATAGAGAACACTGCGGTATATGTTTATTGAGTAGAATGTCATGACTTCATTTTGAAAGAAAAATGGCTTACAGGTCTCAGTTGGTTTTAAATAAAAAATTAGTCTGATTATTCTTTTTTGAGATATGAAAACTCTATTTGCATTTGTGGCGCAACCCCATAGTATTATATTATATGAGAGTAAACGATTGCATAATAGATATTCATTAACTGCGGTAAGCTGAGCACATTTTTCAGTTGAAGGAGTGCATAGTAGCTACTGTTAATTTGTTTTCAAATATGATTAATGTGTAGTGTCCAGCTCATATCGAAATTGATGTAGGTAGTTCGACATTTTAAAAGCATTTCCATTAACATTGATATACAATGGGAGTTGAATTTTTAGCCTGGGGTAAAACTTCATGAAAATAGTTTTATTAGAATTAACAATTAAATAATTTTTGGAACACCAGTTCGTAAATCCTAGCGATATTAGGTTAACTACTTCTTCCACTTTCTCAGGGTTTTCCTTAGCAAATTAACAATCATCGGCAAAGAAAACGGCATTTCCTGTTCCCATATATGCAGGCATATCGTTAATGAATAACAGAGAAACAAGGACCCAGTATGGAACCCTAGGGGAAACCCCAAGTCAAAATCATAGAGAGCTGAGCTCTTAAATTTTTGGGGTTTTACATAAATTTGCCTTTCTTTTTGATAATGACAAAAAAAATGATTTTATTGGTACGAGTCAAGATTCACGAACAATGGAATGTTTAACAGACAAAACTGCAGATATTTGGAGCAACAAAATCAGCATTTAATGAAGGAAAGTAATTTTCGGGAAAAAATTTTGAAGTAAACGTGGCGGGTGTAATCGGAAGTAAAATAATTGGACCAATTTTATTCCAAGGACAGTTGACACGTATTTTTAGGATTCCTCTCCAGAATTTTTATTGAAGAATTGTTTCTGGGAAATGATTTATTTTTCCGCCTCATAATACCATCCAAGACCATGAAAATATTTAGTGAACCGGTTTAATGAGCGAGTAATTTCAACGAATGTACGTTGGCCTGCCGGATTCCTGATTTCAATATTTTAGACTTTTTTTTGGCGGAAGGCAATTTTGGTCATTTAATTTCCTTCAACTTTTCCTGGTATTATGGGTATTTTTGTTTGGTGGATTATTTATTTTATTTAACTTATGTTAAAAATTAATGTTTTTTTCAAGCTTTTATTTGAGTTCACATTTGTTTGTATGTTTATGTTTTGTCTAAATCTTGCAAGTGAATTTTGACCCATTTCTAGTTGTCCGATCAACGTGAAAACGGCAGGTTCATAATTTCGGTGACAATGCATAATGGACTTTTTGATAGAGAAAACATAATGGGGACGATTTTTGTAATTATGGTTTGATTTTTTATTCAGAATTAGTATGTGGGGGTTTTGGGACAGAGATCCGTTTTTTTGCCAAAACTCATGAATCCAAGATGGCGGCCCAAAATGTGGTTATAGCCTGATTCCAATAGAAATTGATGGGTGGTTTGGGGGCGGAGGACATGATTTTTTTGTCAGAATTCACGAATTCAAGATGGCGATGATTTTTGTGATTATAGTCCGACCCCCATTCGAAATTGGGGGTTTTTGGGGTGGGACATCATTTATCTGTAAAATTTATGATTTCGAAATGGCGGACCCAAGAAGACGAGGGATTTGTTGGCCCCGTTTTTCGAAATTGGTAGGGGGTTTTTGGGGTCGTAGATTATACATTTATGTCAGAATTCAATAAGATGACGGATTGACGGACAAGCGTATGTAGCCTGAGTAGGGATCCTGACGTTCACAAATTGAAGAACTGATTGCACAAAATCAACCGGAAAAAGCCCTTTTTACCTTGAAATGGATAGTTAGAAATATTTAACCCTAAAAAAATGTAAATAAATCAAAAGTAAAAAAATACTCAAAAATAATATTTTATTAATCTGCAAAAAAAAAAAAAAAAACCAAGGATTTGAAAAAACCCCGATGTTATGTAAATCCCAAACCCAAAAAAAGGGTTGAAAATGGCTCTCTATAGAAGTCTCATCAGTATGATGATACATAGACACATACATCTATTATCAGTATGTTCATGTTCTTATCCGATTTAGAAGCTTGTCTCGTGATTTCTTTATATATCTTAACCCCTTTAAAATAAAAATTTCCATTTGGGAATAAACCTGTTTGCGAAAAGGGTTTTTAAACGATGAGAAGAAAATACGGCCATTTTTATCCGTGTCTTGGATGCGACAAGTTATTTCCAACCAAATTATGTTAGTCAGTGTGGTATAAACTGTAAATTTTGGGCAAGTAACTAGTTTGTTTTTTTCCGAAATTGTTTTGTACCAGACTATAACTGAGTTGAAAAAGATGGTGCATATGATAAGTTTTACCAACCGTGACTGTAAATTTTTTTTTGAAAGATTTGCGTTCTGTCGGGGAACCATAGCTGAATGAACCGAATGGCAAAGCCAAAAAAAGAGGCGAGAGAGGTTAGTAAAAAAAATGTTTTGTGATTCCTAACCTTAGTTTCCCCCTCATTACCTCGAAAATTTTTTTATAATTTTTTTTTAGTATTTTTTTTTATAAAATGAGTTGCTTTAGAACCTCCTATAAAAAGTCCAAAATATTAATTGACAGATGAAGAAACCATGGGTTTTTCCAAATATTTTTGGAAAAAAAAAATTTTATCAATTTTTGGGTGGCAAAAATTTTAAAAACCAGACATTTACAAGAGCCTTGAAAAAAACTTGTTGAGGAGGTATTTTAAAAACTCAACAAATAAAAATTTAAAAATGACTACCTGGCTCAATGATATCCCGACATTGTCATTGACAGATTCACAATTCCCAATTAGGGTAAGAGTTTCAAACCTTTTTTTGGGCATGACTAAATAAATACCAAACCAAAACAAGTTCGTTAATTAATCATTTGACAAAACACGATGTAAATAAAAGATTACAAAATTTGGTTTGAATTTGGTAAAACGGAAGGTTTCCAAAACCCTACGGTATAAACGGGGGTGGCCTGATTATAGATAGTTTTGTCTATGTACTCTTATACCCCGACACTTCTATGAGCAGACATATTAACCCTTTGGGGTTTGGGGGTTTTAAAATTTTTTTAAACCCGGGTTTTTTTTTCATTTTTTTTTGGTTTGGAATTTTTTTCAAAATATTTTTTCATTTTTTTAAATTTTTTTTTTTTTCATTCAATTTTTTATTTATTGATAAAAATTTTTTGTTCGGGAAACCCAAAAATGGATTTTTTGGGAAAATTAAAATATACAGGGTGTTCCATTTGAACAAGTTGGTCGTTTCGAAAAAATGATGTGGGGTATAAATTTAAAAATATCCATTTTTTGAATTAACACCCCTGCCAAGTTTGGATCTCATACTCTGGCCCGGGAAAACCCTGCGACTAAAAATCGTTAACACCCCTCAAACAAAAATTTAAGGGTATAAAACTATGTTGAAAAAAAAACAATAATATTTTTAATTTTAATTTAAATATATATTCAAATAATTCGAACATTAATGACTTAATACATAGATTCAATTATATTTGTGACTGCTGGTACCCCCTAAATTTTATTTTCTCTACGTTTTTTTTTTTTGTGGCTCCATCTAGCTCATACCTGTGCTTTTCCCTTCTCTGATCCCCTTCCCCGATCCCATTTCCTGTTATGCGCATCCCGTGATTGGGTTTCCCCGTTATCTCGTTTGGATGGCATAATTGGTTTTACAGCGAAAGTCTCTTTTACGACTATTAAAATTCACTACCCTTTTCCCCCTGTAGGGGCGAAATGATCAAATAAGGTTTAACCGTTTATTTATTTTTTTTAAAAAGAGCCAAAACACCAATTTTCCCTACTTCAAAACTTTGGAACCCCAAAAAATGTAAATTTCACCTTTGGGGAAAAAATTTCTAAAACACTATTTTTTTATTTGTAACAAAGATCTCAAATACAATTTTTTATTTTTTAATTCAAAACTCTGAACCCCCAAAAAAATTTTCCCTGCCCTTTTTACCCCTTTAGAGGTTGTTTTCAAAAAAACACGAAATGCATTTTCCAATTGTGACAAGACCTCAAATCCAAATTTTTAATGACACTCCTAAAAACTAAGGGAATTTAAAAATTCCCCCTTTGAGGTTAAATTTCAAAACACTGAACCCGATTTAAAAAATACTAACGATCCCTCCCCTTTTATTCAACCCCTCATTTAAAACCCTTTTGGTTGTTTTAAAAACCCTGAAATAAATTTCTTTATTTGAAAGAAAAAAAAACCAATACCAATTTTTTTTTGATAACTTCAAAAAAAACGATTTCCTTTCCCCCCCACCTACCTCTTTTTAATTTATGGATGGGAAACAAAGGCCCTTGGGATTTTATGTCATCATAGGAAAAGCTATCGAAATTTCATCTCTTTTGGGGGTTTTGGCTGGGGGTTGTTGATGTAATAATATCTCCCCAAAACATGTAATTTACAGTGCAGTTTTATAGCCCCCATAGCATCGTTGAAAAGGTAATTCGTTTCGAATGTCAAAAAATAACAAAAAACAAAACTATTAGAAGTTTTTTTGGTTTAGAGAATATGAACAAAATTTTTGTCAGTCTGTCCATTGTTTTCCCCACCCCCTACCATTGGTTGTCTCAATACTAAATTCCTCTAGGTGAAACTCTTCATACCAAATGCCATAAATTCGTTTTAAATATGAAGAGCGGAATTAGTGTTATAATTATTTATCATTAAACATCGAAAAATAATCTTTTAATAATAGGTAACTGTTAATTATCATTTTCCCAAATCAATAAATGGTCCCCTTATGATTATGGTCATTAAGATGAATGAAGGGGGTATTTTTGGGGGTAAAATTGGATTATTGTATTCTGCAAAATCTGAACCTAATTAAGCTTTGAAACAAATTGAGAATAAAAAATTATCAATCTTCCTCTATTCCCGTATTTCTATTCCGATGTGTAACTCGACCTCTATCCCTTTTAAAAATTTTTCAAGTTGATGTAAGCGCCCTCTGTCAATATTGAAATGTTTTCCCTCTCAAAAGTAGGATATTACCATTGAAAAAAAATTTCCCATTGTTTCACATAAAAAAAGTTATCGGGAAAAGGGGTCCCATTAGATCCACTTATCTTGATTTTAAAATCATATTGGGAAAACCAAATCAATTTCGGAAAAAAAATGGAATATTGAAGAGCGTTCCCTTTTTCAATGATGTGCCACTTAATGCTATTTAGATTTTTTTTGTTGTGTTCTCCCCCGCCATTTTCAGCAATCCCAAAAGTCTTTTTTTCAAAAGTATATTGGTGATACCATTCAAAAAGGTTTGTGTCCCCTTATTGTATCGACCGTTCAAAAGTTAACAGGTTTTCTTCCTGTCACTTCTGCAACACTGAAAGAGTATTTAAAAAAAATGAAAATTGTGGGTGAAACTCGCGCCCTTTTTCCAGCAATTGAAAAAAACAAAGTCGCATCAACCTGATTTAACCAAGTCATTGATAGTTTTCGAAATGGGGAAAAGCTATCTAAAATTTTTATTTTTTTGTGCAGAATAGTTATTCTGTGTCAGTCCGATCTCAATACAAAAATGAATAATTTAATTTTTTTCTTTTTGTTTCATTGCCCAATCCTATACTCATTATCATATAATTATAATCTAGTTCGTTTTTTTTAATTTTTTATTATTATCCCTCAAAATACGTTACAAAATAACTTTGCTTTTTATGTCCCAGGGGGGAAATGGTAAATGGCACCTTTTAATCACGCCACTGTAACCTGGATAAGTCGTTTTATTTTTTTTTTGTTTCAAAAGGCCTGTCGTAGCAGAAGTTTTTATTAAGATCTAATAAAAAATATAAAAAAAAAACCCAAAAAAAAAAATCCTGTGCGAAAATATTTTGGGCTTCCTTTTTACTTAAAAAATTTTTTCTGATAAACCTTTTTGGCCCCCCAACCGCCCCCTCAAACATTGCCAATTTTGAAATAGTAAATAAAGAACTAACCAGGGGGGTGGCTAAACTTTCCCCCCTCCCCACCGATCCCTCTTTCTGGGGGGCCCAATTTTTTTGCCCCTCTTCTATATCTCATATACTTTGGTATTGTGTTTTTATATAGTTGTTCTATCCAGTCATCCCTATAATGGGATAAAACCTATTGGAAAAAAAAGAATATAACAAAATGGGGGAAAAAAAATTTACGGGCGAGTTTTAGGGTAAAAAACGGTTTATCTCGTTTCCCTATGGAAAAAAAATTGAAAATTGTAGGGTTTTAAAAATTCAACTTTGGGGTTTTACTTTCCAAAACCCCAAAATGTTAAAGCAAAAAATTTAAATAAAAGTCTTTGGTTTTATTTTTTTCTTTACAAAAAAAAATTTTTTTTTTCGAAATTTGGTAAAACTTACCTTTTCATGTCCCAAACACACTATAATTTTTTGATTTAAAATATTTTTTTTTAAGACTTAAAATCGAAAAAAACACCTAATTTTCAAAGAAAATTTCCCTAAATATCAGCTTTTAAAAGTCGGTGTGCTTTTTTTTCGTTAAATTTTACTTTCTGATGGTGTGAACAGATGTGAACGGTAATAATATAAATACTACACCGATCTGTTAACCAATAAATTGATACCATGGAAGAAAATTTTAAATTTCAAAAACCCAAACTATGCCCTGCAAAAAAAACGTACAAAAATCATTAAGCTATAAAGTTTTTGAATTTTCTTTTTATAGGTGCGGAAAATAAATCCCAGGTCCTTTGATAGAACAGGACACAAAAAGCACTGCATACCCGACCCTTTAATTATCCAAAATGGGATGCTCTGTACATGTGGTGACGGGGACAGCATTTTTTACACCGATCTTTAACCAATCGAAATTGATATAATAGGTAAAAATTTTTACAAAACCAATCTATGCCTTGCCCAAAAAAACTAAAAAAATATTTTGGCAACTATAAAAATTTTTAAATTTTAGCTATTTGATAGGTGCGGAAGGTAGAGCGTCC